>OY282451.1:54355789-55664952 GCA_958295655.1 Palloptera scutellata
AAAAAAGGAGACAAGCGATTTTTCTCTACATACATACATACATACATACATACATACATACACACATGCAAGTAAGTATTTGGTAGTTGTATTTTGAATTTTGTTTCCTCGCAACCTTTTCATTCAAACGAAAATTTACTTTGCGTATACAAATATGTGAATGTATGGTATGTATACATATATCGTGTTGATAGCGAACACCCAAGTGTATTTTGTATATGTATTTTTATGTGTGTGTCTGTATGCATACAAAACGATACCCCGTCAACAATGAAGGTTTTTGAAAAAAAAAATAAATGTTAGGTGTTGGTATTTTTCGTGAATGCTGACATAATAGGTCTGTTCCTTTAGGTGTCAAATTTGAGTATGACAAATTCTCCAAGAGAGAGGCAAGAATGCAAAAAAGTACGGGAACATGTTAAACCACATAATTTAGTTAAGATGAAATGTCAAAAGTAACTACAAAATTAAAATAAAATAAAAGTAAAGGATATGGAGCGAAATAATCAAAAAAGATACTTTTAAGTTCTAAACTTTTTGGAATTATTTTGGGAATTTTCATATTTGATAATTGTATATTATCTGCAGATGATAATTTGAAACCAATCAAGTTAAGTCAAGTGCCAGAAGAAATTTTACGGTTAAAAACTTTACACTTTTGACATGGAGAGGAAATCATTTAATTTCGCAATATATCTCATATTTATCAGGTTTTTATGTGCAGGAACGTTTTACAAGTAAAAAATTGTAAAAGCATGCAAATTGGACTAATTGGAAAATGATTTTAAGTCAAGAATAGAGCCAGGCTGATTGTAGAATCAGACGCTGGTGGAGCTGCCATAGTAAATCGCGCATATATGTATATTGCTTGCAATCATGTCATTGTCCCACACGGTTCAAAACCATTTTCCATATATTTTAATGCACTAATTCCGAATCCGATGCCGAAATTTTCCTCCGTTTGCAAGTAAATTAATCAGCTGATATCCATCACCCTCTCTCACTCACACTCAATGTACGGCAAAAATTGAGAGTTGCACAACTTCTTGCGTTACTTTAAAATATACGTTGTTTAGGTGCCATTTTTTTGATGTCGGTTGTATATTTCGCTTTCATGCACACAATGGATTCTATGGGCTAGAGCTTTTAATTGATGAGTCCGTCTTTATTGCCTCATAGCACTGTTGGGCATTCTTTTGCACATAAAGTGTGTTATTCTCTCGATCTTACTATGAAAAGTATTTCCCTAGCACTGTTGGGCATTCCTTAGCACACAAATTGTGTTACTCTCTCGATCTTACTACGGAAAGTATGTATTTGTCTTAGCATGTCTAGAATTTATGCTTGAGTAGATTAACTTTTATAGTTCCTAAAGCTATGCTGCAACTGTAAATTCTGCAACAAATTTGTGATTGTTTATGGTTTATGCCATAAAACTTTATGGTATCAATTGAAATTATCTGGTACTGAAGATTTATTAACGGTCACTCATACCACCTGTGTGCATTCTTTTCGGTCTAACGAAGTCACATATAAATGTTGTTATGATCGAAACAAGATGTTTTCGAGTGGCCGACAATGTAAGTCGTATAATTTTACTCGCGACGTATCTGTGGTTGGCCAGTGTTAGGAGAGTTTTCTGCTACTTTTCTCTAAGATTTCAGTAGATTACAACTAGAAATTGATATGATAATTTGCCGACGGACTACTTCCCTACAGTGCTTCGTACAGTGAGCTAAATGAGCCTCTTTTCCGAAGGGTAAGAGGTCAATGCGGCAAAAATGATATGATCTAAATCGACGTTTTGATAGTTAATATTGCAAACCTTATATCTAAACTAAGTTCAAATAACAATTTGCCAACTATAAAATTAAGTATTTGTATTTACATCTTTAACACAAGTCGCTTTTATTATTTTTCATCGATTTTTCAGGGCAATTCATGGCAATTTCGGAAACATTATCGAATTAATGATTAATTTTTGTGTCATTGTCATGCCGGCATCCACATTGGAATAAATAACCAATATGTTTTAGCTCTTCTTCGGAAAAGTCTTTATATAAGGCATTGATTAGGAACCAAAAATTATATGGGTACTAATCCATAATTTTAAAATTGTTTACTGGGATTCGTTTTTACTCGAATACAAGTCGCAATGCCGCATATGTCTTAATACACTTCAGTAGCGTAGCACGCACAACTGAAATATATATAAATGCACATAAATCCCATACAAAACGAAACCAAACAAAGAAGAAATGGAGAAAGTGAAAGAGCATGAATTGAAAGAATGAAATAATAAAAAGGAGACGAGCTAATACGAAAAAGTGCGTGTAGTAAAATAAAAATGTTGAAGATTAAGCTTTCACCGATTTTTCAATCAAAACATCCATTGTTTGTTGGCGAAATAAACACATACATTCATCCATTTACATATGTATCTGTGTATGCAGAGTTTAGAGTAGATACTGCTATACACATAGCAAGTACAAATACAATCAAATACAAGATACAAACGTGGTTAATCTACTTTTGCATACACCATCATCCCTCACCCTCCTCGATGTCGCATTGAGCTATATACCCGCCGGAACACCACCCAAAAGCGAAGATCAGCCGACGAGCAAATGATACATGCTCTTAAGCTCATACCCTTTCTTTGCGGCGCTCTCCCCCTCTCTCTCTCTCTCTCTCTCTCTCTCTCTCTCTCTCTCTCTCTCTCTCTCTCTCTCTCTCTCTCTTACTTATACATTCTTTTGATGCAACACTCTTCCACTCTGCTCTTCTTCTTTCCCGCTCGCGTAATGCGAAAAGCTTTTGCACTACACCACATCGTTACTTTTACCGTTAACGGTAAACTCACCATCGTTCTCTCTTCTGTTGCCCTTCATAGTCGTGGGTCAGCGTCCCAAATACAAATACGTTGTCGTTATTCCTTATTCCAACGCATTTCCAGCACACATTCGGGAAAAATCAAACTGCTTCATGTTGTACGTTGCGTCGTGTGTGCACAGCCCACGCTTTTTTCTATCAAACATGAACATACCTTACCAGATGAACAGATATACTACATATGTAAGTATGTATGTACAAGTTCATATGTATGCGTTTATCGTAATCCAGCTGTAAATTCCAACTGTAAGAATCAAATGCTCGTAACTACCAACGTCAACACTTCGTAGAAATTTCAATTTCGCTTTCACATACTTTCATTCACAAAGTTTAGTTTTACTGCATACGAAAGCGAATGCTCTCCCCTCTTCTCCTCGTTTTCTACGTGCCGCTCACAACTAAATTGTTAGCAGATTTTATTTCTAATGAGACACATTCACAATGCGCAAAATCTTTGCAGTATTTTTCTCTCTTATTTCTTCTTCCTTGTTTTTGTGTTTTTGCTGTTTTGCTGTTTTTGCTGTTTTTGCTGTTTCTTATTTTTTATTTTGTCGATTGTTATGATGTCCTTGTAACGGTTATATGACTGTAATACTGTAGGCGATTTTCAGTTGCTTCTGTGTGTTATGGAATTTATGTGTGTGTGTTTTTAAGGTATTTATTTGTGTATATTTTTCCATATGTGTGTTGTGTGTATGTGTGAATCATAATCTTGTTTGTGTGTTGCCATTGATGCCTAAGTCACTAGCAACTGTCAATGTTATAAGGAGCAGAACGTCTGTTTTTGACATTTCACTTTAACCCAATTTTCATCTGGTACTTTTTTCATTATGCCATTTTTTTTATACACACAAGCATTTCTACTTTGAATGTGTGCATATGCTATGGGATGGATGAAATCACCCAGAGAGGTCTTATCTCTCTCTCACTCATTTTAATAATACAAATCTATAGCCTAAATAACAGCAACAACAGCTGAATACATTCAACACAGATCATACTGTTGAACAACAATAACAACAAATACTAAGAATAGCACACACTTTTGCCACTTTGTAGTTGTAGGTTAATCATTACCTTTCGTGGAAAAAAACATAAATAATAATAATGCTAACAAATTGTATCTGCAATCACTTACTCATATGTTCTTCCCATGTATGTATGCAACCCTCTCACTACTTTCCTTTTTATGCTCTCGTTCTCAAATCTCTCACACACTCATACATTGCATACATTGTTGTTTCTCAGTAAATATGCACTGGTTTTATTTTTTCTACGTTTTGATTTTTTTATCCTCTTTTGTAACCAAATTCTCTGCACAACATAAGTTTAACATATTCATTCCCCGTGCTGTTGTTATTTGTTATTGTTTTTTGGGGAGCATGTGCCGAAAGTATTGATTGGAGAGCATCTCACACCCTAACCTCCATGCGGTCACAGCGGTGCGTTCATAAATTAGGTGAAACATTACTAAATTGTCAGTAGGTATCTTTGAATTGAAATGAAAAAGGGTGGCAAAGCTTCTATTCTACATATAAGGTTGTTGTTTTTTTTTGGCAGTATTGAAGAAGTACCTATGTATACACAAACATATACATACATATTTATGTATGTGCAATGAAATGCACATATTTTAGTCCATATGTAATTTGTATTTTTTGCTTCACTATTATGATAAATGACAGACTTGTGCGTATCAACAACTTGAGCACTATTTGAGACAATTTTTTTTCTTTTCTTTCACACCCGAATTGATGGTTAATGGAGTACATTTACTTGGAAATATATAACATTACATTGTAAAATAAAAGTAAACAGTTAGCCTTACGAGGTAAAAGTTTGAATCTGAGAATTTATAGGGGAGAATTTTTGTATATCCAAAATATAGCATTAATGTTAGAAATCTCACTAAATTATGATTTTCAGTGAAGCAGAGCTCAGTCGGGTCTATTATTAAGAATCAATCACTTAGTGGACCATTTTTGTTCTGCATTTTGTTCCTGCAGGGGCTGGTCTTCTTCTTCTTTTAATGGCACAACAGCCCTTGGAAGGTCTAGACCGAACTTTTCGCAACCACTCATTTTGTGCGTGTTTAATTTTTGAATGGATATAATGAGGCTAGCCATTAGAGGCTAGCCATTGCCTGCCAAAAGGTGGTGTCGTGTAGAAAATTTGTTCTTTCTACTTTATGATTTTACTTGTGCCGAGATTTCAACACTCTGCGTAGCTGGGCAAGGTCGTACCCACTACACCACAGCGACCACTGGGAAGGACTGGTCTACTTTATACATATATGTAATTTTATGCAGCAAATATATATTTGCTGATCCAACTTGCATTTATAAATTATTCATAATTTACATACTATGTAAAATGTTAAAGTTCCTCGTGTAGCCTAAATTTCTCTCCAAATAGCTTGAGCCCAATCGTACAGCGTTAAGTCAGCTGATGTTTGAACATCTCTCTCCCATATTTTATCATTTGAACTGTTTGCATCTCTCTTTACCCAATGATTGATGAAAGATGCTAAATGTAACTAAAATACAACAATTTGTAAGTGACACCCTAACTGGCTTTTCTGTTCATTGAGGGCAAGTAAAAAATAATAAATGGTTAAGTCCGATCTCTTCAATTTCCATCGTAATCATTTACTCAAAAAATTACTCTTAATTGTTTTTGCAATTAACCACAGGATTGACCAATTCCTTACGCAATATCTTCAGTGTCATTTTATGTATTATCCTTAAGGTAGTCTAGTATATAAGCATTGTGCATATACATATTTCATAATGCCGAAGCACCTGTACCAGTGAGCAACAACAAAAGCAACAAAAGCTCAAGGTATCATAATTTATATCGTCACATCAGGTTTAAGCATAACTTTTTAATCTGCTGCTTTTCAAAGTGAAACTAAAACATGATAAGTAGGATTAAGAGGCATTAGCAGAGCATTAGGCAGTTGACCAGAATGATGAAGCAGCAGGGTGGGGCAGGTTGGCGGGAAGTATCGAGCAATCAAAAAAGAGAAAACTAAAGATGTAGGTGAGTAAGAAAAAGAGAAAAATAATACAAGAAAATGGTTGCTGAACAAACAGATTCCAGTATGGTGGTTAAAGTTTGAATTGTTTTGTATACATTTTAATGTTCTTTGAAAAAAATTCTTAAAGTAAAAATCAAACAAAAATCCTATTCAATCAGCACAGGAGCTTGCACGCCTACCCAAATTTGTTAAACAGTTCAAATCAAAAGAAGAGTGTATACGAAAAAAGTATTTTAGGCCGAGAGAGAGTGAGTTAGAGAGAGAGGGTGACAGAGAGAAGGAGAGAGAGAGCGCGCAAACTCAAAAATAGTTAAGGTGACCTGACGCGTGCACAGCATTGAAAAACGGGTGGGTTATGATAATGAATTTAACGACATATGATAAGAGCATCGTTATAGTAAAAGATAAACCCATAAAAAGAGCGTGTGGCTGTGAGAGACTTATTGCTTTCCTTTGCTGACTACACTCACCAACTAATTATGTTTCATATGCTAGTCCACTCCTTTGTCAGCAAAGCCCTGGCATATCGAAAGTTGCGTACACTGTTCGTTCTTCGTTCTGCTTCCAATCAAGCGCCATCTGCAATTGTGGCATAGTCAGTGCCATTTTGGGCCATCAGCCAAAAGCAGGGAACTACGGTGTATCCTGCGTCGCGGAATTATTTAACTCCATTATATATATAAAAATATACTAAAAGTCAAATCAAATACAATATATTAAAAAAAAAGTAAAAAATATAGTTAAATTGAAAAAAGAAAAAAAGAATTTGTGAGCTTTCAGCTAGCTGAAATTCGAAGTGAGTTATATAAAAACAGAAAATCATTAAATTATTGCTTAACATTAATTTAATAATTTTTTATATAAACGAGTATATATGTATGTATATGAACGTATATGCAAAGATAATTGCAAAATAATATTGAAATAGAAACAAACATTTAAATTTTATTTTTTTAGTTGAAAGAACAAAAAAAAATATCCTTGCGCAAATAGTGAAAAACGAAAATCTCGGGCAAATGAGGTTGAAATATGATGATGATGAAAAATACCTATGCACGACATAAGTGAATAATCTCTTTCCTCTATTGAGTGCTGCGTAATCATCAAAGTTGAAATTGCAAAATAAAAAAATATATATAATAATCCGTTGAAAGGAATTGTGTGCGTGTGCGTGAAAACGTGTTAAGAACTTTCAGTCAAAATTTTTAAATACGTTAAAGTAATCAAAAGAACTATTTCCCACATACATACCCTACCCGAAATTATGTCTATGTCAAATACATAACAAGAGTGTTATGAGATTACGCTACGTTTGTCACAACAGTGTCGTTTCTCCTCCTACAAATATGTTTTGAGATGTCTGGTTTAAATATGTTATATAATTATATGAAAGAAGAAAAAAAGTTTTCGTTGCTGCCTTAATCACAGTGATACCACTCGTCCTCCACCCCTATACTATAAAAATATTAAAAGTTCTTTCTTTTAATTCAATTGAACGCGTATTTTTTGTGATTCCTTCGGGCTTATATAAATGAATAATATATGTATATGTATCTATTATACATATGTATATGCATGAAATATACATTATTTTGTGTGAATATGCCAAATGTTAACGTTAACGCTCCGTGTCTCGTTAGATTTTAGTTATCATTATCTAATTCGAGACTTTGAGAGAATTTTTTATCAAATAGTCATCTGAAATAATTCTAAAAATTATGGAAAAGATTCTGTGAGCAGAGGAAGTCAGTCCTTCTCTCAGCCTGCTCCTGAAAAGCCAAATGGTAAAAAATTCTTCCGAATAACAAAATAATAAGAAAAAAAAGTGGAAAAGTAGCAGAAGTTAAAGAAAATTTCTGTGCTGTTATACACATCACTTACTTAAGTAAGCAAACGTGAAGACTCTAAAGAAGAAGCAGAAGAAGAAGCAGAATTCTTTGCGAACAGCAAACAAGCGAAGAACGCAAAGAACTTTTCGTACTTTCATACGTACTTTCAGTTGTCATAGACTTTTTCTTGTTATTCAGTGTTATCTGGTGTTTCACATTTTGCTCGACAACCACAAACAACTTCAAATACGACGAATTATATAAAATTGTCGTTTGAGTGTGGATATACGGAATACGGATTTTCATTTGAAAACGTTCGCTCACACGCTCGGTCGCTGCTCGTCCTTTCGTGTGTGTCTTCCCGATTCGTGCTGAACGGTTCGTGCGGTTTGCTTTGTACATGGTTCATTCGCAGTTATTGTCGTAGTTACGTTATTGCCTTCTTTTTTTGTTCATCTCATCATCGTCCTCTTCGTGTAGCGCAGCGAGGTAGCAAAAAGAGCGAAAAATCAAAAAAAAAAAAAAAAAAAAATTTTTAATAAAATTAAAAGTAAAAGTAAAAGGTTCTGCTTACACGTAAAAGTAAGAATAAATATTTCTTAAAAATTTGAAACAAACTTACACACATTTCTTCAAAAAACAAAATATCTCGTAATTGTCGGTCAGCTTAAAAGCGAAATGTCTAAGCAGACTCACACCTGCACAGACACACTCGCTCCCCCTCTCTTTAAACGTATACGTGTACACTTATTGTGTTCTGAAGCTGAAGAGTTACTCTCTTCGTCGTAGGAATGTATGCTTAATTCTGCGAGAGAGAAAACGATATCGAAACGCGCGCTCAATACGAACGATTTTGTTGAAATTTCAAAAAGTTTCCTCTAACGGAAACGGAATTCAAAATTGATTTGAATTAAACGGAAAATGAAATAGTAAATCATTTCAAAAGCTAAAACTAAATGTTCAGCTCTTGAGAAAATCAAAATTAGCTTATTACCAAAGACGAAAAATCTGAATTTTATGTGTGCTTGAGTGTGTGCATAAATTAGGCGAAGAAATGCTTTCTCAAGGTTAATCCAGAACTCCCGCGTCTCACTCCCCCGCTCTCTACACAATATACACATGTTCTACGTATGAGTCCAAAAAGGAATTTGTGATAAAATAACGTGCTAAACGATAACATGCGCAAACAAATCTAATATTAATTATCTATTATAGTGAAAGTATAAAGAAGAGAAAAAATTCGGGAAAAAAATCGAGAAATAAAAATATATTAATGTTATAAAATTTTAATTTTCATAAGCATAAGTTATAAGCATAATCGCAATTTCCACTACTTTCCTTTGATCACATTATCAACATCAACTTCGCCGTAGTTATCGTCGAAATCGCCGGCGGAGTTTTGGTTGAAACTTTTAACGCACTTTGGCTTTACTACAAAATTACCACACACTACTGTAATCACTACAAATAAATACTAATACTAAAAAAATATACAATTAAAAACAGCAACTGCTTTTGGCGGCAGTCGTCGTCCCCTGTATTGCCCTCATCGTGCCGCTCGGCCTCCTCGACCAACCGACCCTTCTTTCTCATATTTGTAATGCAGCGACTGCGGCAGCGTCGAGCTTGTGTATTTGCATCTGTACTCGCTGTGCGTGTGTTATATTTTCGTTTATTTTATCGCTAGTAACTGTAATTCTTTGCACATAAACGCAAAACGAATAAATAAAATAGATATTGGTGCAATTAAAAAGAAAATATAATAAATCAAATAAGTAAAATGTGAAATTGTCTTTTTTCTTTATCAAATCTTTTAATGAAAACTAAAAAAAAAAACAAACAAAAATTCAATTTCTATTCACATTCTTTAAATTAATTCTCAAGTGAAAAACACAAATGCGAATATCCGCGAAATAAAATAAATAGAGAAAATTTGACAAATAAACCAAAAGTACATTTGGACAAAAACTACATACACGCAGAAAACCAAAAACAAAAGGAGGACGCGGCGAGTCGTCTGAAATACATAGGTAACTTACAGCTCAACAAAATATCTCTCAGATATACATATGCACCAAACAATACATACATACTTGCAACCCATGCATCAACCTAAGGGCGCCAATCCACCAAAGGGAGTGATGCTAAAGTTGTTTTTATTTAAAAGTATCAAACATTTTACGTACTCCAAAGAAAACTGTAGGGTATCAAGAGAAACTATGCGGTTTAGTAATGTTTTTATTGACATATGTAATAATTCTGCAATCGGAAATTGAGAAGTCTATTTTCGGAAGTCTAAATTCGGAGTCGCAGTTGAAGATAAACCGTTTCCTGTGTGCATATAATTAGCCATTGCTTCGCTATTTTACAACCGAATTTTAAAAATAATACATTTATTTATTAGAGGATGCGTACATATGTACATAAATCATTGCATAACTCTTTTATGACCAAGAACAAATGCTGGCATTATAGCCGAAAACAGGACGCACTCTCCAATTTTCATGAGCATTTTTTATTTCTATTTATGTTTTCGGTTATAATTACAACATTTTCTCTCGGTCATACAATATTTTTACATCATTGTGAAGGTCAATTAGTCTTCGTCTCTTCGAAATGACTTACTGATCAGCGACCCTCAAATCACAAAGAAATTAATATTTTGATCAAGGACGCTGACGTTTCTCAATTTTGAAGAAATACAATTTTTTAATAATGGTTTTGAATTATATAATGGAAGGTTTTTGGAAAATGCATTTTCAAAAGCCAATCGAAAACCATCTCGTACCGAACTTTATTCAACTCTTTCTTCCGACTCTCCTGTTCTATTGGCATGTTATTTTAATGGGATTTTCCCTAAATTTATTTTATGCGGAGTTTTAGGGATGCAAAATTTTTAGGGGAGATTTTTTTTTACCGATATCAGAAAATTTCAGCCGGCAATTTACAAGCTAGTCGCTCTGACAATTCCGGATAAAGGAAACACTTTTTAATTGGGCTGAACCATTTAACGCACTGAGCCCAATTGAAAAGACCATTTGATTACCACGGGTCACCATTGGCTTTCGGATCGTTTTATAGTATTTAATGGTTTCCAATGGTATTTAATAGATTCATTCAAGCAGGATAGAACCTCCACCTGTCGAGGTATTGCGATAGGGCCATAAGTTTTTATTCCATAAAATTTATCTCAAACCGAGTATGCATACACTCGTTGTATATACACGTTGCAGACACACGTTGAAACACATTTTTTGTTGGAAGAGATACTCCATTTGAGGTGAGAACTCATTAGCCATCTGGCACCATGGCAGTTCTGCCTGACAGGCTTACTTTTCTCTGAGCTATTTTCCTAATTCCAAAATTCCTAAAAAAAAGTCATGCTGATTAAGGTGAGGGACCAAGTACCATTTCCGTCTCTTTCTTTATTTTAATGGAATTTCAAAACGCAGCATTGCTCCCTTCATTGTACGTAGTCATCACTGTTGTATTTTTCACGTATTAAGCATGCTTTTAGTAATACTTACTTTTACGTAATACTTGGCTTAGCTGTTGAGACACCAAGTTCATTATTGTAGTTTATTGAAGTTTACTTCTTTAGAATCGTTATTATATTTACGCCGGGGGTAAACGATCATCGTGGCAACGGAAATTGTCACGGAAATGATGGGCAGCGCCTTCTATCAGAAATAGAAACTTCTAACTACATGTACCATTATTTTTTTTTGAAGTTTCTACTTATAATCAACAAAAAATACAAAATTAAATAATCTCACATCTATTGCACTATAAATTTTTTTTCTGTTTTGATGAACTAATAGGAGATTAACTGACAAAACTGCCAGTTGGATACATGTGAGCGAGAAAAATAGCGAATATAATTGAAGAGTTTTGTATATTGCTGACAGTGTAGGAAAGAGTAGGCATGAGTTGAGTAGTGGTATTATGGTGTTAGTATCAATGAATAAGAAATTTCAGGGCTGTATAGGTAGATAAGATATTTTTTTTTTTATTGATACATACATTCAACACACTGTATCTACCCCTATGAATGCAGAGCATTGTGTTGATTGCAAGGATGATTGATAGGTGGGAGGAAGACGGACGGAGAATTATAGAGGGAATGCAATCACAGGCCATTCTGGCACTGAACTTTTTGTTTTTTTTTTCTTATCAATGTCGACTATGACCGCATGTAGCACCAAAGGCCGAGCTTTTCGCATTCACTCATGTTCTGCGTGTTATATTTTTACATGAATGGAAGAGACCTACAATTTTATGCCGAATACGAACGGCGAAGTGAAAAACTTTTCATATGCAGTTTTTACTCTTGTCGGTTTGCCATTGCCTGGCAAGAGGTGGTGCTGTGTGGAAAAATTATTTTTCCCACTTTTTAATGCTGCCTGTTCCGAGGTTACAACCACGGACACTCCGCGTAACAGTCCAACCGACTACCACTACGCTACATTGACCAGGTTCAGTTGAATACGTTTGTTTTGATGATCTTTCACATAGCGTCTCGACTGGCCATAATTCATGAAAAAATGCTTGTTCATGTCACGATGGGTATACACATAATTTCATACGCTACTTTTGGTAGAGGGCGCTGTCCATCAGTTACTCGTCAAATTTTTTTCATACTCAATTGATAGAGGGTGCTGGCCATCAGTTTCTCGTCCAATTTTAAATTTAAAGAAAACAAAAACATTTAGAAATTTCTAGAACTAAAAAATGGGCGAGTATAAACAGAAGAAAAACGCGAGGCTTAAACAAATGGCGATTGTGTTACGATACCACAAACCCATTGTAGAAATACTTGATAACAATGTTGTTATTCCAGAAATTAATAATGCAAATGATTCTTTGGTAAGCGAATGAAAATAGTTTCTTTCCGATTATGTTTTTCTGTACATACATACGAGTATATACATATTTTGTATATATATAAAGAGTATGAAATAAAATAAATAATGACTATCAAATATTTTCCAACTTTATTTATAGTAAAACTAAACCTTTACTTACTTACTTTTAATGGCGCAACACAGCCCATGGAGGGCCTAGGCCGAACTTTTCGCATCCACTCATGTTGTGCGTGTTATATTTGAACATGAATGGAAGGGACCTACAGTTTAATGCCGAATCCGAACGGCGAAGTGAAAAGCTTTTCATAGCAATTTTCACTCTTGTAGGTTTGCCATTGCCTGCCAAGAGGTGGTGCCGTGTAGAAAAATTATTTTTTACTACCCGGACACTCTGCGTAGCAGTCCAGCGCACTACCACTACACCACAGTGACCACACTAAACCTTTATTTTCCTTTATTCTCTGACTCTTTCATGTCAGATGATAGTACTCTCTTGTAAACTTTAATTCCACATGAAACTCGAAGGAGCGATTTCCATTTTGCTACTTTATAATGCTTTTCCTTCATTGAAATAGCTGTGCGATTTATATTTTAATTTTTTATTAATCGCATATAAAAAAGTCATAATTCAATCATTGTTTTCATGATAAAAACTCTAATTTTAATAAACTATTTGTTAATTTAGGTTTTTATAAAACATATATGCAGTTGCTATCTTCTTACTGGTTTAATATTTTACTCACAACTTCCAAAAATTCGAAAACATACATACATATATTTCTTCCATACTTTAATTGTCTCTTAATGATTAAATTTTCTTTCATTATATTTCAGATTTCAACTCAAATGATATTCACAATCCAATGAAGGAAGAACTGATTAAAACTCTCAAAACGAATCTTTCTTATCGTTAGCCTACGCTTCAGTTATTTATTGTGGCCATATCTCGTGATTGACATTCAAATAACATTTCGATATTATCCTATCGTGCCATTATTACAAAATATTTGCTAATGATGATGGGGCCATGAGCCCATCATTATCCAAATTGAATTGGAGTCGCAAGCGCGTCTCAAGCGGGCCTGCACCATGCTAGCACCGCCGAACCCGAGGTCAATATGCGGCCAGGACCCGGGCTGGTCGTGATGGCGCTTGCGTTTATTTCGGGGGCTCGGCGTGGCAGCACCAGCACCAGTTCAAAAATATCATCATCGTCAACCACAACATCGACGTTATCGTCCGCTTATTCATCGCTGTCGTCGACATCAACGTCGTCCTCGTCGTCCTCGTCCTCGTCGTCGTCGTCGCCATCGTCGTCGACTTCGATATTATTTCCAGAATTCCTAGGTGGAGGCGGTGTACTAACGTCGCCGATAACCGACGACGATTTAACACTCAAACAACAGCAACAGCAAAGTGAATATACCGCTCATATTCACTTTTACCACAATAACTATCCTCCGCTTTCGTTTGTGCTGCCCGAACAACTGCGGCAACATTACGACGATCCGCGTGCTAGATCAGAATTGCTAGCACTATCGGGTTCCTCTTCGCGTGTCACAAGAGGTATACGGAACATTAATAACGGCGTTGCGGGTCCAGACAACGGTCGTACGAGTGACATAGTTGGCCGGGCAGGTGGTGGCGTCGACGGCGGCAGCAGCGGCGGTGGTGGCAGTGGTGTTGTTGAACGTATAAAAAGTGCAACTGGACCCGTTGCCATCATTGACGACGACACCAGCGACAGTTTAGCTATTCAGGACAGCAGCGGCAGCGGAATCTCCGAAGGTTTACTTGTGCAATTTCCAGCACATCGAGCGGATTCTTCGAGATCCTTTGACGAAGACGACATACTTGCCTTAGTGGCAGAGGACGATCTACTGTCGGAAGAGTCCTTTGATCGCCTTAGTAAATTCACCGACGACAAAATTGGTTATATTAACGAAGAGGATTATAGTGGTGGTACCGAAGGAGGCAGTGGAAGCGAAAGCGAGAACTCTCTAGCTGATAACGAAAATAAATATCACCACAAACAAGAAGAACGGCAGCTATCGCAAGAGGAAAGGCACATTGCCGATGACAGTGGTGACGTTGTTGTGAGCAGCAGCAGCAGCAGCAGCAGCAGTAGTAGCAACAGCATCAGTAGTGAGAGTGTTTACGCTGCCAATTTGCTGAGTAGCAGCAAAAGTATTGCCACACTAGCCGATAGTGGCGGTAGTGTTACGCAACGAGCTTCACAACTCAGTAGCGGCGTTGGTGGGGTTGTTGATGGTGCAAAAACGAGTAGTTTAAACCATTCTACTACAACTGCGGAGGTAAAAAGTAAACGCACAGATCTTAGAAGATCGATTTTCGATAGTGATTCGCCACTAACACGCCTTAATCCTTGGATATCAGCTTGCGATCTGGCACAACCTGGCACAGCTCCAGATTTGCAGGTGAGTTACGTAGCAAAAAACTAAAACAATTAATTGTATTTTTTATGTATAGTATGTACTATATATGTACAAGTAGTAATTATAAACAGACATACATAGTTCGGTTTACCGCTGGGACATTGCGATCTATCATAGGCATAAAGTGTGTTGGTTTATTCTCCCAATAACAGTTGCCCTATTTTCAGATGGATCCATAGCTAATCAATTTCTATTCTTATTTCATTTGGAGTCTGCTGTTAATTTAAGCGACAATGTATTTTTTTCAAATATTCACACAACACTGAATCCATAAGTCATAGGTTATTTGAAAACACCGAATCTGCAAAAACGGGGCTTCATATTCGTGATAAGAGTCCCAAAATTTATTTAAAACACTTTTTGAATTATAATTGCACTGTGTTACGTACATACACACATATAATATAGTATAACATAAATGCCAATCATTATTAGTTATGGTATTTAATCAGTATATGGTATTTGTCATTCAAATCAGCAA
Source organism: Palloptera scutellata (assembly GCA_958295655.1). Classification (NCBI taxonomy): domain Eukaryota; kingdom Metazoa; phylum Arthropoda; class Insecta; order Diptera; family Pallopteridae; genus Palloptera; species Palloptera scutellata. The sequence goes on from OY282451.1 coordinate 54,371,353, forward strand.
AAGAGAAAAAGAATCATTTCTATTTCTTTTTTACATATTTAAATATTTACCCACTGAAATGATTGCAAATACAGTGGTTTCCGTTTATAACGTAACCACTTAAAATAACTTTCATTTACAGAAAATGGATTGGAAAAGTACCAATCTAGTTCGATTATAAAGAATCCTTTTATGTCAAGTTCAAAAGTCTTTAGTTTTCTGTTAACGAACAAGATAAAATTATATGTAAAATCGCAAATAGGTCTGGCAAAAATGAATACTTCCATTTTTATATGTATATGGTAAATAAAAACACTTGGATTGTCAGTAATTATGGTCTGACGTCACTCACCCGACAAACGCAACTCAGTATTTTTCCGCACTGCATATGAACCATGTCCTTCAATCTTTAGTTTTACAAATAATATATTTCAATACCTTAAAGTTTGCCTTAAGCGGCAAATACTATAAATTATAAGTTTGTTAAAAATTAATATATAAAGTAAATGTAACTAATTGGATAGTTTTCTTCTTCTGTGGAATTCATTAGCTATTTTGACCTTTACTGTTTCTAGTAATGACGAAGGTAGTGAAAGTGAGAATTGTAAAGTAAGTCGCCTAGTAACAAGTGTACCTCAACTGATTGCATATAAATACAAACAAATCGCTGTCCTTATTTTGCTAAAGCGCTAACTCACATTTTTTTAATTTTTCATGCGAAGCAAAAAACATTTTCAGACTTGAATATTTTTAATATTATTTTCAAAATATTATAATCTAAGATTATAGAAAATGAAGTAAGTTCTTGGTGTTTGGCAGAGATGCAAATGGATACGTTTAATCATAATCCATCAAAAACTCGATTTTGAGAAATTTGATGTTAGGGCTTTATTTAAGTAAAATGTAATTTATCCCAATTTGAATTTATTTAATTATTTTAAATTGTAATATAATATATAATTGTGTATAAGCCTTATAATAAAGCCTTTATAGCCAAAAGAAAATATATATATATTTATGATAATACTTAGTAGTAAAAAATTGAACACTTTTGATGCTGCATACACATTGACGACGACAAATTTGACAGAGAGAGTGAAGAGACCTGTTTGTGTTCATGCTGCTGCTGTCGCTCTCATTGTAATGAAGTAGCTGACTGCACGGCGACAGCTGATGAGTTCGACGTCATTTTATAGTCATGTATTCGTGCATCTGCCGTCGTCAATGTGTATGGAGTATGAGAAACATTATTGCAGTTCTGAGTAATCGACAAGTAGAACATTTTAGTATATTATATGAATGTAGTATGTTGTATGCAAAAAAAAAAAACAAAAAAAGAAATAAGCTTTCGCATTCTTGTTCTCTGTTAATGATATTTTTTGTACGTTTTAAGATGAAAACGGTAAACTGAGACCCTGAGGCTGAGAGCGGCGAGGGTTAGTATGCACATGTCTATTTGTCCTCACTTGAGTTAAATACACAATTAAATAAAATTGCGCTGAAATCTGCGACCTTGACGGTAGATAACAGGGATGTGAACCAACAACATTGTGCAGTATGGTTCGGTTCAGTGGTTCAGCGGTTCAGTGGGTCACGGTCTATCTGAACTACTGGTGCGGTTCAAAATCTGGTTCATCTAAACCATCGAGCAGGGTTTGATTAAAAAATTCGCAAAATTATAAGATTCGGTTTTTGATAAACACTTTCTTCAATTCGAGTTTTTAATGACTACGAAGTTTTCAAAAGGTTTTTACTCTTACTGAAATGTTTTAAAAATATAGGTTGGAGCTTTTTATATCTGGCATCAGCCAGAACTGCCCCTCTGTTTTTACTATAATAGTGCTACTTTCTCAAATTGCACCAAACCATTTTTTTTCGAAAAAATATGGTATGATTTGATTCAAGTGAAAAAAAAAATTAAAAACGGTTTGGCTCATGGTTCGGTTCAGGTAACTCAAACTGCGGGTGGTTCGGTTCAAAAATTGTTTGGTAAAAAACGATTTGTATCCCTGGTTGATAATGCCACACAGCGACAACAATAGAAACAACATCAATAAGCAGCAAAAACAGCAATAACAACAAGAGGAGCAGCGAATCATCACTAAGCTTACAACAATGTCAGAAAAGTGAAAGAGAAAGCAAGGCAAAGCATTAAAAAAGAAACAAACAGACAATAAAGTTAGCTCGAAATGAGAAATATATAATTTCATATTTTAAATTATGTACACACCGATTGTAAGATTCTATTGCTACATTCTACTACATAGTAGTGCTCGTACATATGTACATACGTTTGTATGTATATACATAGTTTTTGCAAATATGATGATGCTTATGTGTGAAGCTATACAATGAATATTCGTATTCTTCATTCCACTTACTTTGAACCACTACTTATTAAAAAACTATCGAACAAATTAAAATGAAGAAATATACCCAGCAAGATAAGTATGTAAAATATAAGCAGAATGTATAATCTTTGAAGTAGCAAAACATGCTCCGTTTGAAAATTTTTTATTGAATTTTTTTTTTTAGGCTTAAGCTAATCTGATCTAAAAATTAAAATATAGCATGCTATCATTAAAATTGGCGTGGAACATATCGAGCCATAATCTTTCCAACGAAAGAAAAAGTGATTTAAATACAAATTCTAACTCTTTTTCACTTCTTAAATCTCCTCCCATATCCGTATTTTCTCTTTGTTCTTTAACATATTCTTTTCCACTCTTTGGGCAAACGATAATAATTCTATCTAATGCAAACGAGGTTGTTTGACAGGCTATAGCCTTAATGTGGTTAATTGAAGGCTGGAAGGAAAACTTAGGCAGAGAGTGAGATCAGAAACCAACAGTGGATATAACTATTAATTAGGTAACCACAAGCTAATTATAAGAATATCTGATCCCTAGAGCAATTAAATCCTATTTTATAAATAGATATGAGATCTTATCATTGTGAGATTATGCTTAACCCTTTAGGAGACGGCGAGGTGAAATTTTGACCCATAGTTGTTCTGATACCGTGTCTTTTTTCAATGTGTTGTAATATGAAAATATCACAATAGAAACGCTAATAAAATGAATAGGCAGAAAGCTAGCGCTAGGTGGCGTAAACATTGTGTTCAATATACAAAATTTAAAAGAAAATTTCCCTAAAAACAGAAAAATGTACTCACTCGAATATGTGGGTAGGCACTAAAAGGGTTAGAGATGGTGATTGCAGGTACTGCAAGGAAGGGAAGATAGCAAGATAATAGCAAAAAACCGATTTATTTTCATTTCATATTTTCAGTCCAAAGTTTCTCCCACCAGATCTCATAAGAAAAACATAACGCTCAGAGGAATATATCGGAGAATATTTCTTTCATCCAGCTAACCACAGAAGGGGTAGAGTAAACATTTATAAAAAAAGCCAAACATTTCTGGTGTTTTCTGGTCTTCTTATCTCGATGAATGAATCCATGATTTATTGATGAAGACTCGAACAAATGTAGGCAGATTATTTATTGTCAATTGATACAACACCTAAAGTGGACATCTCTTTTAATAACCATTGCCTTATATGTGACGAAAGCTGTGTGAAATAAACTTGTAAATGATTGCAAGCAAATACCATAGCAGACTCCCACCAACTTTCTAGGGGAAAACCACCGTTGTGTTGATCTGAAATCATTTTCAATAGCCAATTTCAAGGAACCACTATATCAAGGTTTTTATTATCCGTCCCGTCCCACCTTATCCAAGAATGATAGAAAAAATAATGCGCATTTGTTTGGTCAAAATGCCTATTCTTAGTACTTAGGTACTTGCAGTAATTGTAAAGTTCTTATCTCTTACTTAGACATTTAAATTCTATGTATCCAATTTATCCAATTGTTTTACTGGGTGCATGTGCTACATGTAAACATATGTAAATACTTGGCCGCAGAAAAGTAAGGAAGAAAGAAATGAAAAAGTAAAATAAATAAATAAATTCAATGGAACAATGAAAGCAAAAAAAAAAGCTAAAACTTGTAATGAATTATTTCATTTTCATTTGCTCATTGTCAGCCTCGTCATAATTCTTATCATATTGACAGTAGTGAAGTTGGCCGTGTATTTAGTTGTCCGCTCTTTTCAATGTACTTCTGTTGAGCTCCTTAAAAATATTATTAAAAAATGTGAATGACAGACTTTTTTCTTTTTCATATTTTGAAAGCATACGACTTTACTCTATGGCTGCACTTTATGGAACAATTAAATAAATATGAATGTATGTATGTATGTATGTATGGACTATGCACTGCAAAGTCATAGAAATTTGTACAATTCAATAGTGGAATGGGTACTTACCCAATCATTACTTGACATTTTCTCCTCTCTCTCTCACTCTCTCTGGTGTTGCATGTCTCTAGCTCCTCGGATTTTGCAATACATACCTCTTCACCTTGCATCAGCTACATAAATCGATAACCTACATTTTTCTTGCTGAAATATTAAGGTTTCTTTTCTCTCATCAAGTTCTTATTATTTGTTTTTTTTTTTTTTGAGAATCGTCAATTTAAAATCTTGCAACTATGCAGGTCTTTCACACAGCTACACCCTCTCTTCTTACTACAGTATGCTTCTCTCTTTTTCTCGCTCTCTCTCTCTTGAGTTGGTCATCCTTTTGTTGCTGCTTTATTTTCGACATATTGTCCTGCGGGTTGTAAACATTCACACTCACACATTTGTGACTCATAATCAAAACGTAACAAAATTGATTTGACTCTTTTGTTGGTCTATCACATTTTGATTGTAATGTTATTTCAATAATATTTGCTCATTGAAAATTACTACGCTCACTGTGCTCCCTCACCTCACCTCACCTTCCCAACTCCGCAACTGCCCGCCACACCGGTACTCTTCAACTTCATCTCCAGCTGCCAATGTTCTACCATTTATCGTTTTTTAATTTCTTTAGACTATTTTTGTTTACTCTTCGCTTTTTGCCCATTCGTTTCGTTTCACTTACATTTTTCCATTCTTTATGTATTTACCTACTATTTTTCATACATATATATATTTTTTAAATTTTTTTCCTTCTGGAGAGCTCAGTGCACTTAAGCAACAATCGTGAGTGCTATTTTTTTTCATGCATATTATTTTTTTGCGATGCTGATTGTGCATGCAAAGTGTTTGTGGCAATTTTCCCTTCAACACGGCACTCGATCTCGTTTTGAATGAGACTTTCAATCTTCACTTCAGCACACAGTTAACAAACAAATCATCATCGTCATCGTCATCGTCGTAGACACACGAAATGGCAATTGTTTTGCCGTCCTTTCTTTTCGGATTTAAGACATACATATGTGGTAAGTACATAAAGTTTCTTTTTCTGAATTTCTTGGCAGTTTTTCTCGTATTTTTTGCTTGTCATTTGAATTTTGAAATTTTGCCAAGAAATAAAATGAAAGTAATTATGTATTGTGATTGCATTATAATGATGGCAAATTTGCCAGCAGTTGATTGTGATGTTTGTTAGCCACTGTTGCTGCTGCGGCCGTTGCTTCTTGCTGCTGCTAAATAGTGATGGGTTGGTGGTATTCTTTATTTATTTGCGCTAAGTTTTCGCTAAAAATTTCAATTCAATTTTCTGGACGAATACAATTCAATTAAAATTCGTTGCATTTGTATAAGTCAAATTAATTTTTTTAATTATATTTGACTTAGTTCTTTATATAATGCATATAAACGGTAACTCTAAGTCTCATATCGGTGATGGCGAGCGAGAAAAGCGTACAAAGAAAAACATGAGCAGTGGGTACTCGCCATTCTTCTCAAGTTTGCAGGGTAATGCAAGAACAAATTCAATTCAAATTCAATTACAATGAATGGATGCTTTTTCGAGAGAAGACATACTCCTGATCACTAACGAATTCAAAGATTGCGGAGGCGGAGGTCTTTTTTCGCCCATTTACTGTTTTTTTTTAGTTTTTACTAAACGATCAAAATGTATGAGCTATTTATTCATCTTCCCAATAGAGGTTTCTGGCTTCACACTAAGAAATTTCGGTACATTTTTGCCAGTCCATTTCACATCCATTCCTATGGTGCGAGTTATACATATTTATTTGCATGCGAAAGAGACCTACAGTTTTATGCCGAAGGTCACCAAATGACTTGCAGCTTTATTTATTGCAAAAGCAGGTGATTCTCAAGACATTTCTGTCAAATTTAGTAGGGGTTTGGGTACACAAACGTTAACCCGTTGTATTTCAGGTAGTTACCTTCGATTTTCTGGTTATTTAGTAGACTAATAAAAAAGTGTAAACAGTTACGAAGTTACAGCTTTCTGACAGCTTTCTATGAAACAGAAAACCATACAATCAACATGTAACAAAATCTTCGGTTTATGTAACAAAATCTTGATTTAAAGATATTACCGCAATTCTCGGGTATTCTCGGGGGTTGAGATTAAATAATATACGCAATTTAGGGTGTCCTTGTAAGTCTGGTATGCATTTGCACGAATATACCCCGATTGGTGGTCGCTGTAGAGTAACTGGTAATGCGTTGGCCTACTACGCAGAGTGTCCGGGGTTCATATCTCGGCACAGGCAAAATCATAAAGCAAACGACTCCTGGCGTGCAATGGCAAACCTCCAAGAGTAAAAAGTGCCTGTGAAAAGCTTTTCATTTCGCCGAACGGATTTGGCATCCATGTCATTCATGTACAAATATAACACACACTACATGACTGGATGCGAAAATCTCGGCCTATGACCTCTGTAAACCTAAGTAACTTTCGTTTCCTGAGAGACATCATTTTTATTTTTTTTTTTTTTGAAGGAGGAATGCAATCACTGGACACCTATAAAAAAGATAGACTGCCAATGTGGCAAGTGTTATGCCTTTCCCATAATGAACTTCAGTTTTATCAATGTCGACTATGACCGCACGTAGCGTCAAGGGCCGAGCTTTTCGCATCCACTCATGTTGTGCCTGTTGTATTTGTACATGAATGGAAGGGGCCTACAGTTTTATGCCGAATCCGAACGGCGAAGTGAAAAGCTTTTCATAGGCAATTTTTACTTTTGTAACTTTAAATTATGTGCCACTAGAAAAAGAATAAGTATCAAGAGCACTAGTCTCTAGAGTGTCATAACAATGACGCATTTTCTTACATACCTGGGAGCAGAAAGTGCTGCTGCCGATAAAGAAATAATGAAGAATGAAATAACTAACTAATAGCAATGATTTTCACTGAAAAAATTTATTGCCTCATTTTCGTTGAAACTGTTGCAATGCTTGCTGAACATCACATTTTTTTTCCTCTACTAAACTGAAGACCCATGGATTGTGAATGCTTTTTCATTTTTATACTACATATTATCTTATTAAGGACTTAACAAGTAACTTCCGTTTCCAGAGTGACATCCTGTTTGTTACTTTAAATTATGACAACAACAACAATGAATCAGCACAAGCTGCACCAGCAGCATTTCACTCATCCCGCACACATGCAAAATACAAATGTATGTACGTACTATGTGCGCCTGTATTGTATGTGGCATGCGCTTGTAGATCTTCTTCCCACTCACTGATGAAGTGCATAGAGTAGCACAAATATTGTACTGGATAAAGCGATTTATTTGTAAAGCGTAATGAGTACGTGTTTATAAATTCAAATGAATTTATGTAGTATTTATTATTGAGTTTCTGAATAATTTTGGATTTAGACTTTGGGAGGATGAAACATAAATTTTTGTAATGATTTCAAGATAGTTTACTTAACACTGAATATTGATCACCCTAAAGAAAATGTTATGTAAGTGTTTATTTAGGATTAACTTAATAAAAATCAAGGGTGTTCACGTTTGTGATTGTTGAAAAAAATAACCGAAACTTTATAATCTTCCTTACAGAAGAAAAAAAATTAAATAAAAAATTAAATCTATAATTACCTACATATGTTGGTTAAGGAATTAGGTAAGTATACTTAGAATATTGCAGTAAATATTTATAAAGGGTTTCCCAAAATTACACAAATAATACGATTAATGTAATATAAAATTCCTAAGCATTTTTTAGAACTTCCATACTTTGTTCACATTTTAAAATAGTCAATGTAAAAAAAGTGTTCATATTAGTGGATGTTTGATGTTTGAGCTTGGTTATAGGGGGTTGACTGTAACTTAAAAATCAATATTTATAATTAAAATTTCGGTAGTTTTCTATGAACGAACTTCGGACTATTACTCGGACCACTACTAGCAATCCTGCATCCACCACTTTCCAAGGTTAGTAATACTTAGTTAAGGCCTTTTTTTGGGTTTGAAATTTTCATCCCAATTTTGAGTGGAAAAAAGTTTTAAAATAAATAAAAAATTGACAAGGTGAACGCTGCCCTCCTACTTCGTTTGATTTTGTTTCAGTCAGTAAATTTATGTCTGATAGATGCATAAAAAATGAGTAAAATATTGTTAAAATAGAATAGAAAATACTAATAAATTACCTATACTATACAATTGCTTCTCTATCCATCAGAACTGAAAATGAAGTTAAGCTTTCTGGGCTTTCTACGCGATTTGATCTCTCTATTTCTATAATTTTGATGTGCTTACCTCAAAAACTCATTCCAAAAAAAAAAAAACAATTATTGTAAACATTAATCTCGATTGACTCTGAAATTAGCATGTTTTAAGCCTGTTCTCTGTACTTAGACATGTTCATTCAACTATGATTTGTAATTTTCAATAATATATATACATATACAATAATATAATTTGCATTAAAAAATCTCCATAATATTGTCAATAGAAATGCACAATTTCGTTTTCATTTGATTTCAAATTGAGTTCTTTAAATTAATGTTCAGAAAATCTAAAAATATCAAATATTTGAACTACATTCCATTTTAATTGTAACAAATTTAATATAAAATCGGAAAGTATTGGTATCGTCGTTGGTAGTGTGTTGGGCTGCTGCGTCCGAGGTACAAATCTCGACACAGTCAAAATCAAATACTTAGTAGAGAAAACAATTTTTCTACACAGCACCACCTCTTGGCAGGCAATGGCAAACCTGCAAGAATAAAAATTATAAAAATTTGAAATAAAAAAAGGATTCAGTATTCGAATCGGAAATCATAAAACAAGTTGCGCAGTGTAATCGATGCATGATATTTTTTATAAATGACTGTATATATTGCTTTTTCGCACATATCCTTCACATGCACATATACATTTGAGCATGGACGCCTCTGTGATTGAAATGTACAGTTTTTGAAGACAATAAGTATATTATTTTAAATTGAACCGCATCCTGTTCCTTTCTTGCTTTTAGGACGTATCCGGATGAATGTGTAATGTGTTTTTTGATACCCATACAAGCAAGGAGGATATAGTTTATTTGTCGTACAAATCTATGTAAGTACAGGGTGCGCCATCTTTATATTTAATTTAGTCCTTTACAATTTATTTGGACTAGTTTTTGAAGACAACATCAATCACGTGGTCGCCGTTATTGACCAAAGCAAAATGTGCCCTATTTTCTGCGTTTTCCATCACTTTTTCAAGCATCTCGGTATATCGCGGTATAGCGTTGATGTCGGCACGAATGTTTACCCTGACCTCGTTAATGGTCTGAGGCTTGCTGGCGTAAACTTTATTTTCAAATAACCCCACAAAAAGAAGTCCGGAGGGAGATCAGGGTGGCCAGTCAATGTCGACGTTTTTGGACAGACGTTGCAGAAAATGCATCGTTTGATTTGCATTGTGACATGGCGTACCGTCTTGTTGAAACCAGTAACCGTCCAGACCTTTTTCACACACTCTTGGGCAGACATAATAAGCCAACATCCACCGATATCGATCCCCATCGACTGTTTCGCCGTCTCTGATAAAAAATTGCCCAATGACGGTTTTGACGCAAACGTCGGCCCAAGTAGTCACTTTTCGGTCATACAATGGTGTTTCATAGACCTCGTGTGAATTTTCCATTCCTCAAATGTGGAAATTTTGCTTGTTAACGACGTAGTCTGTCGGCAATAGTCTTTGAGTCAATTACACTTACGGAAACAAATGCAAATCATCCTTCAAAATGCGCCGCAAGGTAACGATACGGCACATGTGAGCTCTCGGCAACACTCTCTCTTACCGCTTCAACCAGTTCTTTGGAACGTCTTGAGCGTGTAGCAACGACTTGTCGAAAATCTGCCACTGTTCCATGCTCAACAAAATTCGATACCAAACGACGAATAGTGTTGTCAGACGGTGCTTTTTGGCGACGATATTTTCGACGATATTCACGTTTAATTAACAAAAATGAGCGACTATTTTGAATGTGCAGCATCACTATTTCGGCGCTTTATTTCGGTGTGGAGCGATTCGTGTTTAAAATTGAAATTAACTGACATTTCAAAAACATATTTTCTCTAGTCAATCGGTTGATAAATGTTAACATCATTCAATGTTTACATACCGACATACAAGATGGCGCTGTATGTGTAAGTTCATTCCATAAGGCGAACTAAAAACTGCTTCCAATCTACTTCTCAAATAAGTAAGTGTTTTACATGAGCAGCAAAGTGGAAGCTTATTAAATATTTTGTCGGAGGAGGGCGAACAACCCTTATTCTTATTCTTTTTCACCGTTTCCTTTTTTAACAATTTGGGAATGAGTGGTTTAATAATATAATCGCTTGCTGCATGCATGTCTGTCTGCATATGTGTTTATCTATCTGTATGTCTGCCTGTTTGCTTGTGTATTTGCTAGTATGCACCATATACATATGTTTCTGTGAACTCGTATGCCAGCAATAGCTTCACTTCACTGAAGTGAAGTTAAAATACTTTGATGAGCCATGGTATGCTTGAAAGTCAACAAGATAAACATGTATGGTAATACTTATGTTTTTGTTTGTTCGTGTGAGTGCCACAGCCCCACCAAGCTAGCAACAATGCGATGCAATTCAAATAGCATCGAACTTTTGTAATGAATTCGAAAAAAAAGTACAAGCACTTGAAAATACACAAAAATTTTAAATAAAAAAGCCTGTTATTTCATTGTGAATATCAGTGAAATAATTGGTAATAAAAGTTAAAAAATTAACGCTAACACTAACTGGCAATATTAAATACTATTGACTTTTAAGGTAATTGATTCAGTATTTATGTGTTGGTGCCGGAAATTATAGAATAATTTGGTAACATTTAAAAGAGAAATGAAATGGAACAAATTTTCAAGTAATATAAGGATACGTTTTCCGCGTACCCCACCTCGTACATGGATATACGAAGTGAAGGTACTAACTTTGAAATCATATTTCTCTTTTTTAATTATACTAAGTATATAAGTAATCTTTATATTGTATCCTTACTAAAGTGTAAAGAGTAAGTTTCAAATATAATAATAGAATTTAGTTAAATATTTAATTGTATTTTGGTATAAATTCTCCGAAAGCGTCACCCGAAAAATTCTCTAAGAAAATGTATTGAATTGATTTTAGTTCTAGGTTCTATTTGTTTTTAATTTAATGTTCAAAAGCGTTCGCCCTATCTAATGTAACTACAGTTTCTAAATCTTTCAAGGGACCGATTTAGCGAGCAATTGCCGGGATAAGCGTCGCCCAATCCATTATATTGGTGATAGCATAACTGAACTGAATCGACAGTCCAGTGCAAATAAACCCTTTTTGGCATTACAATCGTCAGTAGAGTATAAAACATTAAGAAAAACTTACCCCTTGTGTAGTCCATAAGTTACAATTAAGAATATTTCTTCTTTTTCAAGATGTTTACTTCATAAAAAGAAAAATGAAGTTAAAAAACCCAAGATAAAAATTAAATTATCTCCTCATGGTAGTATGCAGGAATACTAACATATTTCCTGGTTGTTTTTCTTGTTGTTGTTGTTTAAGTGGTTGTTTTCATCTGAAAAACATAATTAGTACAAAGCACCGTTTTACCACCAAATTCCTCATTTGTGGTTATTTAAAAATGTTTTGGTAAAAGGTGAGGTGATAATTAATGTAAGTCTCTGTATCTGAACTCCAAAGAGTTATGCCCACTTTGTGAGGCACAAACATAGGAGAAGGCGTTTTATCTCGATTTCTGAGATTTCACTAATATTTTGGAGGAAATGTTTGCCAAATGAGCGTAGGTAGTCTTGCTCTAGCCAAACCGTTTCTCCTTCTTCCTGGCACCTACGACAGGAAGTATTGAATGGAAGATTAAGTCTTGCTGCATGTTCACCCACCTTCCAGTGGCCTGTGAAAATAGCGGTAATGCGTAAGATTTTGGGACGAGTACACTCTATCAGTTGTTTTGTCCTGATGTCATTATATTCTGGCCACGTTTTCATAGACGTGGCGCAGGTAGTCAGTCTTTTCCACTTCTATCCGACTATAGTGAGGTAGCGAGTAGCAAGAGTGGCCTTAACATTTACTTACTTACTTACTTTTAATGGCACAACAGCCCATGGAGGGCCTAGGCCGTGCTTTTCGCATCCACTCATGTTGTGCGTGTTATATTTGTACATGAATGGAAGGGACCTACAGTTTAAAGCCGAATCCGAACGGCGAAGTGAAAAGCTTTTCATAGCAATTTTTACTCTTGTAGGTTTGCCATTGCCTGCCAAGAGGTGGTGCCGTGTAGAAAAATTATTTTTTTTACTATTTTTGTTTTTGCCTGTGTCGAGATTCGAAGCCCGGACATTCTTCGTAGCAGTCCAACGCACTACCACTACGCCACAGCGACCACTATGACCACTTAACATTGCTAAACTGAATTGCAACAGATGTCAACCGCCGAATCCAACCTACCTAGCTCGTCTGTCCTCTCATTACCCTAGTTGTTCTTATGGCCTAAAACCCATACTAGAGTAATTTCTAGCCCATGAACAAGTAGATCGAGATTCTCCCTGCATTACAGAACTAATTTGGAATTTATAATGGAAGAATCTAAGACTTTAATAGCAGCTTGACTATCCCGTAAAGTTAGTTATCTTGGCCCCATTATTCCTGATGTCATAAAGTGATCTGCACAACTCCCTTATTGCCATTAATTCAGCCTGGAATACAATGGCTTCGTTAGGGAGCCGTGTGGGGATAGTTGGAGGGACTTTGAGTATACGCCTGCCCCTACACCGTAGTCCATTTGGGACCGCTCGGTGTAGGGCACGTCAAAGCCCCTAATTGACGCTAGGGATGGGGAAAATGCCGAGCAGTCTTTCCAGAAGTTTAGGGTAGGTGTAAGGTATATTGTAGTCAGTGTTGATTTTGTGTAGCAATAGACCCTGCAGGAGTATCTTGCTGCGGCCGTATGTTCTTGTGGTCCAGTTTCCTACTTCTTTGAGACTGACTGCGCTACATGAGGCGATTGATTTTATGTGCAAGTCTATTGGTAATACGTGAGTGAGTATGTTAAGAGCCTCAGCTGGACTAGTTAACAGAATACAAGCTGATCTTTGTATTCTACTCAGTTTAGTTTGGTTGCACTTCTTAGTTACAGCCGGCCACCAGACTAGGGCTGCGTATATCAGATTTGGTCTTACAATGGCTGTGTGTCGACCACAATGATATTTATGGTTAAATACATATTTTCTTAGGCAACGAAAAAAATTCGTGATAGTATTTGCAACTAGAATTTCACGAAATTTCACAAATTTTGGCGTTTTTTTGTTTTGCATAGACAATTTTCCTTTTATGTCGTTCGCACTTTTTACTTTTTACTTTGTTTTTATTTTTTTTCAAGACCGTGTTATAAGGGTTGCTAATTTGGTGCATTCTTACACTAGAAAAATGAGCACTGTGTTTAGTGTTTTTCTTTTTTAATTTAACTTAACAATTATTCTCATTATTTGTTTTTACCTTAGCTGGTTGCAAAAACTTTTATGGGGTTATCCCCATGATTTCTCACGAAATGAAAATGAATACATGAATAGAAATAAATAGAATTTTACTTTTGTACATTCTCCTTTTACCAAATATTCTATGAATTACATAGCAGCAGATTTACCATTTATTTATGTCAAGGATACCGAGAGGATACGCTGAGCACAACTACGACTAGGTATATATAAAATCAATTATTTGTGACCATTTGTGCAATGTGATTACATCATTTTCATTGGAAAAGTACAAAAGTCTAATACAACAAACAACAGCAACAACAACGACAACGACAGCTACAGGAAAAAAATTTAAGTGAAAACTAACAAAACAAACAAAAGAGCGAGCACACCGAAGAATACGATAGATACAAAATACAGTGTGAGAGTTGGGCGGTGGGGGCGGACGGTTTCGCACAACAATATACTGTCATCGTACAACTAGTCAATTTTTCTCCACAACAGTAAGAGCTGAATTTAGATTTGTTGAGGGCAGGGCCCGAAGGATGGTGGGGGTCCTTTTTCAAATGATGAGCATTTTATGAAAAGTAGTAATATCTTAATTTATTCAAGATAAATGAACTTTCAGCCATTTTTTCCAAGCTTAACATCAATAAGATTTCAATATTTAAAATCATAAGACCCTTGAACGACATTGCCCCATACTGGTTCGCAATTTGTTTTTATAAATCTCACTTTTGTAAACGATATTTCAACGATTATTGAATCGCTTTCACTGTCTACCTCAATTGATCACCATTTGGACAAGTTAATGCAAATCGTTTTCCATGATGATGCGATAGACAAATGTTTCCATCGTGTTTTTGTTAAGCTTTTTATATATCTCTTATAATTCGGTAAGTTGTAATAATTCGTTACCAAGAGTAAATAAAAATAAAAAGTAAAAATGGACTTTGAAGGTTTCTCAATAAAAATTTTGTCTCGGGCAGTAGATGCAGTACAAAAAACCGAAAAGCTCTTGTGCTTTTATAAAGCTTGTGCTTTTCTTGACAGGTGCATACTAAGCTTAAGAATTCAAAATAAAGTTTCATTTTAATAAGAAATTTTCTTGATTATTTAAAAAAAAAAGAATTCCCCTGCTTCAACTAAAATCGCTGCAGTTATTCATCTTAGTTGGCGGGGCCTGAGGCCACTGGCGTCGCCTTAAATCCGATCCTGAGAACAGCACACGGACACACAAAAACTACTCGTGCATGTAGGTGTGTTTTTGGTTTTTAAAAGATAGAGAACATAACTACAGTATTTCGTCGCATCCCATAACATCGCTGACGACGACGACGAGCATCACAATGATGACGATAACTGGATGAAAAAACAACAACGAACATAAAAGAAAAACGACGACAATGATAATTGACCCCACAGACGGCTCGACTATCAGCTGTAAAGTGTGTGTAAGTGGATGTGTGGGTATGTAAGTGCTTTGATTTTGCTATTACGTTGATTTTGGTTTTGCTATCATTATCATCATCATCATCATCATCGATTGCATGCATATCTATAACTGACTTATGGTGACTGATTAGTTGTGTTTAATTCCAAAACTACAAATTCATTTTTGTTATTTAAAGTTTCTAACTGAGAAGCAACATTAAAAGTAGTAACTAGACAGCAGATAGACGCTATACTTTCAGACTAAATCGAGTCTGTCGTGGGTTGTTGTGTGGCACTGCATACTATATAAAGTCGTTGCTCGATTTGTTTCCTTAACATGAACGGCTTAATAGTTGTAGCTTCCCATTATCCAGAGCCCTATAGAATCTGTGGCACTACAAATTTCCCGTCTTCTAAACGCGTGGCTTACCTCGCCTATCTCTACAGGGCACTCCGGCCAGTTCGGATCGTAACTAATTTGCCTCTAGTACCCACATCGGCGCTGCACACAACATCATCGATTAGCAGAAATGGCATCTGAATTTTAGAAGTCCTTGAAAAACAACCAGATCTATTAGCACATCTAAGAGAATTTAATTTTTATGCTAAAATTCAGCTATGAGTCAGGTAGAAATTTTCCAGATTCCCATTTCCATCTCCTTGTCCATCTCCAACATTTTGTTTTTCGCTTTCACTGTCTACCTCAATCACTTCCGTTCACGAACAAAAATATACCCCGCACAACATGAGTGGATGCGCAAAGCTCGGCTTAGGGCCCTGCATGGGTTGTTGAAGAAGTAGTGATAACATTTGGTGGTCTCTGTCGCTCTATGTAATTTACGAAATTTTTTACGTTAAACAACAAATAAATTATTGTAAAACTCAATAAAAATTAAAATTAAACTCAATAAAAATTAAAATTAAACTCAATTTTCTCTTTACGCTCAATGTAAGCCAAGAAGTTCTAATCACTCTAACCAAGGTTTCACCATCATGCACAACTATGCTATGTTAATACTTTTATGCTTCGAAAATTGCATTATACCTCAATTAAAGCATAATTTTCCTAGTTTGCAAATCATTTTCGAAAGTTTAGAAAGTACAAGTTTGCATTGAAATGCAAACGACAAGTATGTGTCTATGCTTAGCCTCCTCTCTCCCCATCCCTATTTCTTTGTCACAATGATAACGATGATAGAATTATGAAACCACAAATCGGTTAAATCGGGTGGAAGGAGGATTGATTTTACTGCTCTATCGCTTTTCACCACCACACTAACGCACTTTATAATTTAAGTACAGTTTAACTTCGATTATCCGTGACTCCATTAACCAGCAACATCTAATGAATGTTTAAAATTTTTGCGAATCTATTTAACTTTTTTCTTTTATCCGCTTTTATCCATGATTGAAAAAGTTTAATATATTTTGTATTTTTCGATTTCCTTCTATTATTTATTATTCGTGATTGACTCTATTATCCATAATGCTAAAAAGTCTACTGGTCTGTACTAATAGCAAGAGATAATGAAAAAATGCGCTTCAGTGAGACGCCCTACTGATGTTTACTTCTTCAGAAGATATGCGTTTAAATTTCTAACGAGTTTTTTGGTTTGAAATGTAAAATTTTTGTTTATAATGTCAAATTTGACGAGAAACTGATGGGCAGCGGCCTCTATCAATTGAGTATGAAAAACATGAGGATAGAAGGCGCTGCCCATCATTTATGTGTATACACATATGCAATCTCATTTTTCCCGTTCCTCGATTGATAGAGGGCGCCGCCCAACATTTCCGTGACATTTTTGACTGTGACGATCACCTTTTTCCCCCGGCGTAAATACAAAAAACTCTTCCAAAGAAGTAAACTTCAAAAACGCATAATTCGATTAACCGGGATTTTATATTATCCGTGATTAGCTCAGTCCCGCGCATCACGGTTAATCGAAGTTCCACTGTACATTTATTTGAAACTTCTTACAACTGTAATTACCAATGAATTGTAGTTTAGCAACACTAGTTTTCTTAAATCCTAAATACTTTGCGTGTAAAATTTTCTCTCTAATTGAAATGTAAATCGAACGTAAGATAATACTTAAAATTAATTGTGCAGGCAAATGTGAATGAGGCAGAAAGCCGGAAGGTACAAATGAAATTTCGATCACGTTAACTTCATAAACTCCATAGAATGCATAGAAATTTTAGATCCGACTCTGATGAGTACGCCACACATTTTAGTTAAATAAACATAGCAAGTGCCGCTGAGCAATCTTCTAATTTATAAAATCAAAGTTTAACATAAATACATATTCGTATACTTATCATATGAACTATTCACCAATTTATGCCACATTTTTTCTTTGCCAGTATGGAACTCAAATATCCATGTACGGAGTTATGTACTTCACTGAATTTAGAGAAGGCAAGGAGAACTTTAACCGACAGTAGTCGACACTTGGCAGGAGCGGAATTTATTTGCAAGCCAAACTTTCTTCACATTTTTCTACTTATACTTACATACATTAAAATCAGAAGCAAACAAAAACAATAAACATTTCAGTGCATGTAGGGGAGAGGTGTCCTCGTTGTGATACATAAGTAGTAACGACATTTGTTTACACTATTCTGTTTTTAAATCGATAAATTTTTACCTTCCCTCCTAAACTTATTCTTGCATACTAACTGAGAAAGTTTCAAAGCTACGAAACAGTTGGATTGAAAAATATTGATGAATAAAATATGATAATATTTTGGATCTCGTATTATGTTGAGATAAATTATATAAGTAATTTGTGAAGTTACTAAATTTTATTCTAAATAGTTTTGTCAAAATATTTTAGCTCTTGATACTAGTTGTTGGAATATTTTCGGCTCAATATGTAGCATTGATTGTAGCCTATCAAGCATGCTGATTTTGCTTTGATTTGTCAAACTTCTGTCGCCTTTCCTCTCCACTACACTTTAAATTTAAATAATAATTATTCTTCTTTTCAGAATACTACCGGCACTTATTTATATTTCCGCACAAACACATGTTTGTTACAAAATAAACGCTAGTGTTCGTCTAATGTTCGCCTAGTGTAGACAGTGTTCATTCTGAAAGAACGAATCTTTTTTCGTTCGGATCTTATTTGTAGTGCTAAATGTTTTCTGTGATATTTTTTGTTTCAATTCGCACCTCTCGCACTCAGACTCGCGTTAGTGTTGTTGAATAATCGAGCAGTCTACATTGGAGTACTTTTTAACTCACGCAACGCACTTTCACGGCTTTGAAAATATTAATTAAGCATAATCACAAACGTTGTTATCGCAAAAAAAAAAAAATATCTCACAATTTCAAATATTTTCAAAAAAAAAATAAATTCACACTTTATCACTCATACTCGCTCATAATTACGTGGAAAGGTTTGTGGAAAATTTGCTCACGTGGAAATTATTTCACTTTAATTCGTGACACGTCACGTTGCCATCTCTAGTCTACATAGTGTGTGCAGGTGCTCATAATTTAAAAAAGACAAACAAGTAAATAAATATGCTGCAATCAGCAGTCAGCATTTTAAGGCAAGAGGTGTACAAGTATGAAAACGGTATTTTTTTACACATTTTTCCAATCTCTCGGGCAATGCCTTGTCCAAAAAAAACTGTTCGTTTTTTGAGTCAAACCATTCATCGAGCCATTTTGTCACATTTTCGTACGAATCGAAGTGTTGCTCAGCCCTCAGCGTGCCCTATTAATGAAAATAAGTGGTAATCAGTTGAGGCCAAGTCTGGTGAATAAGCCACAGAGGGTTTCCCAGCTGTACAAATCTATCAATTCTCGAGTCTGTTTTGTTCGATGGGATGGTGCATTGTCATCAAGAAAAATTACTTTGTGTTGCCTAGCTCGATATTCTGGACGTTTGTGGCGCAAAGCACGATTCAAATCGACCAATTGTTGTTGGTAGCGTTGACCAGTAACTGTTTCACATGGTTTCAGAAGGTCAATCTCGCTGATCCCAGGAAACACAGAGCATTGTCTTCTTTCCGAAACGATTTGGCTTTGCTGTCAATTTGGCCGGTGTACCGGGCTTTAACATATGATCGTTTACATTTGAAATTCTCGAAATAGATCCATTTTTCATCGCCAGTAACAATTCGAAGAAGATATGACTTTCTTTTGTACCTGGTGACAACAACATTTCACAGGTGGGTTTACGATTTTCTTGCTGTCTTTCAGTCAATTTACCCCATCTTCCCACCTTCAAAATCAATCCCATGGGGTTTAAATGTTGAGAAATGCATTGTTGGGTCACAATTATTTATTCTGCAAGTTGTTCTTGCGTTTGAGCATTATCCTCATCGATTAAAGCTTACAATTCGGTATCTTCAAACTTTTTCGGTGGTTTTCCACGTTCTTCGTTTCTCACATCAAAACTGCCACTTTTATACTTATTGAACCACTCGTTGCACTGTGTTTTGCCTAGAGCTTGCTGGCCGTAAGCTTCCCCAAGCATTCGATGAGATTCCAAAGGAGATTTCTTCAATTGGAAACAGAAAATCAATGATGTCGGCATATCGCAAAGAAATGGAGCCAATGATTTGGTTTGACAGAGCGTATAGTTTTACCTAGCGACACAGAGATGTCATTACCGGTTTCATACCACCATCCATAAAAATACTAGTACTCCGCATGTTGATGAAGTACTCAATACTGATAAAAGCACATAAGCATATTTGGTGATAAGCATTTTACAGCAACACATTCTAGCATTCAGCAAAGTACTTATTTCAAATTGGTTAAGCAATTTAAACCCTGGATTTAAATACCAAAATCAACAAATTTACTGTGTGCATAGTAAATACAAAGTGTAATTTTTTAAGAGCATGGTTTTTGAAAATTCAAATAACTACAGAAATCTTAGAAAAGCGATAAAAGTAATGTTTAAAGAAAATTCCACTTAAATGTTGCCCTGCGCTACGCTTCAAGTGATCCATTCTGAAGTTTAAATTTTGGAACACTTTTTCACACATTTCAGCCGGAATCTCACCAATGACAATGATATTGGCTTCCAAACCAGCAATCGTGTTTGGTTTGTCCCTACAGACAAGAGTCATAACATAGCCCCACAAAAAATAATCTAGTTACCTGGTCAAATCACAAATCACTGCACCAAAACGTGAGATTAACTGGTCACCAAATTCGCCACTCAATTGGTGCATGGTTTCGCGTGCAGTGTGGCATGTGCCACAGGAGTAAGTCTATTCATAATGAAATGGCAAACCAAACTGAGCATTTTTTACTTTGACACATGTCAAAAATCTCGCGTGAACTATCAGAAATATAAAAGTCAAAAACCAAGTAGCAAATAAATCACCCATTATATTTTAATTTAAAATTTGTGACAACTGAATTTTTTATTTTTTAATTTAGAAAAGTTTAGTCAGTGCGAGACTTGCCCCCGCTCAAAACTCTTCATGTCCGTACGGTTTAACCTCCAGGAACCACAGTTAAATATTTCATCTGGAGACCGTCTAGAGCAAAACAAATCGTTTGTTTCTTTTCGGTCTGTTTCTAGGTAGGGTCACTGATACCCTGGTTTCATCGTTCCATCGACGCTTGGCGCTCAATAACACGAGGCGTTATCATTATTGTTGATATTGCTTGTACAGATTTCCATTTCTGAGGTGTGGCACTGTGTTCACTATCGTAGGGTCTTCGCCGAATGCTTCGATTATCTTGTTAATGAAGCGCAGGCAGTATTAAAGTATATGTCGAGCGTCTTTAATTTCGTTGAGGCAATTAAGAAAAAACGGCACCTGGTTTACATATATCAGAATGTATGTCAAGCAAATAAATTTTTAGTCTTTTTTAAAATATGTATAGTATAACTAATATACTTATGTAATAATAAATTTATTTTAAATTGCGTACACGAGGGCGAAAAATAGCGAAAACCCTTCTACCGGCCATGGTTGTTTAGCTTACCATACAATTCTGTTTAATTGCAAATGATGTTGTGGTGATAGATATTTTGTGGTTTCTAGCATTTTGAGATTCCTTTTGAATTGGTGGAAAGAGAGATTCACAGATTATAACAAGACTTATTTACATTTCTACTATTCATACTATATGTACTCGTATACATATCACAAGAAAGGTACAGAAATTTTTAATCTGTCATGGATGATTGCGTTGATTGGTTTGAATTGAATTCTGGTTTGTATTGCAAATTGGTCATTATCATCACATGGATAGAATTCTGTGCAGTGATTTTAAAATCGCATTCTTGTTACATTTATGAGTAATTAACATTTAATTATTGACAGCAGTGAAATTTGATCATTAATGTTTTGTGAAATTGCGAAAGCTGAAGAGATTAAATTCCTATTAAGAAATAGGAATATATTTTCTCCAGAAAAATTTATATTATATTACATACTATATATGTATATAAGTATATGAAAATAGATTCGAATGTTCTTTTATGTACATAGTTTACAAATGCTATTCTAAACCTGCTGGTTAAATTCTTTGATTAAAAAACATAAGAATAAAAAGTACTTGAAAATGGTACAACTTAATTGATGCAAAGTACAATGCAACAAAAAAGCACTATTTACATTACAACAACAAAAATCTAATAATCGTGAGCAATTTAAACTTTGAGTAATTTGATATAAATTATCAAAAAACTGCAGTACTTTTTCAATGTTACATTGTACTATTTGTAAATGTAAATGTTACATTTTACTATTTTAAATTATTTTGGATGTAATTTTTAGGCTACATCATTATTATACTACTTAGTCATACATAACAAGTATACATATATAGTATAGTTCTATACCAATGCCATAATCACCCTAAGCCACACAATGCAATTTAAAACTATTGTATTGCTCTTTTCACTCTAAATAATACATAATTAACTAGACGAATAGCTAAGTTTGTTTGAGGCCGAACTTTAAATATTCCTGGCTATTGTCCACAGTGTAGCATTTTGTTGGAATGAAGCGCGGCAGTGCTTTATATATAAAGTAAAATAGCTCTTCGCATTTAACAGAAGGTTGACGTGGTCATAATGTGGCTTTGATGGTTTCAGCATGACAACATTTTTTTTTATCATCTTAACTCACTACAAAAAAAAAAAAAATTGGTGTGTCTGAACCGAAACTGACTTACTTACTTTACTTTTAATGGCACAACAACCCTTGGAGGGCCTAGGCCGAGCTTTTCGCAACCGAAACTTACTGTTCATATTATTGTTTGAAGATTTCACTTGGATGGGCGGTAGGCGTGCGTGGTTAATGCCCAATGATAATATATATTTTACAGCAGTTATTCTTGAAGATAGACGAAGACAGAGTTTGCTATAATTTACTCTTCACAATTTTCTTTGATATTGCTCTTTCAATATTGCAGTAATATAGGTAATATGATAATTTTTTTGTTTAAACAGTTATTTAAAAGATTAAGTATTTCAATAAAATACACCCAATTTGCCTTAATTCTTTTTAGAATATCTATAAATATCATTGTGTGAATTACACTTGTATGGAAAGTAATTGGTTGACCAAATGAGGCGCAGAAAAGTAAACGTCAATTTGAATGGGATGCTATGTTGGTTTTCTGTCATCTTTATGTCATTTTGTTAGTTGAATGTTTGCCAATTATCGCTATGGAATCGTATTCGATTGAAGGCCGTATTAAAGTTATTAAAGAAAACTTCAAAAATGGTGAAAAAATAAAAAACATGTTTCGCGCACTTCGACGAATTGCAAGGTTTTTTTTCGAAAATCGCTAAATTTCGCGTAGAGGAAATGTGAATTGGCCTGCGATCATGCGATTTAACACCATTGGACTTCTTTTTATGGGGATTTTTGAAAAGCAAAGTCTACGTAGATAAGCCAGCCAATATTCAGGACCTAAAAAATTAACATCATTACCGAGATAAATGCCATACAAACGTCCCTATTGGAAGATGTCATCAAAAATTTTGACCATCGAATCGACGTATGTAAAACTAGCTGTGGTGAACATTTGAGTGATATCATTTTCCAAACATAAATGGCATTGATTTATCTTTAAAATAAAGTACCCAGCTTAATTCAAAAATAAGATTTTATAGTTTTAACGCAGCTGATTTTGATTTTGCCCATTTTAGAACTATAGAAAGAATATGAAATTTTGGTATCAAATTTGGTTGAGAATACTTAAGTTATATTCGAGTTATCATGTCCACAGGTAGATAGACGGACGGATGGATAATAATCCATCGGTCATGGCTGAATCGACTCGGCTATGTATTTTGATTATTTATATACATACAGTGATGGAAAAAATAATAGAAACGACCTATTTTTCTTTTAATGTTCAAATTTTCTTTTGTAAAATGAATTTTCTTTTCAATGTTATAATTTTTATTTATTACTTATTCCATTATGTTTCAAAATAAAAAAATAAGAAAATATTTCTGAAAGTACATATATAAAAAAAAATTAACTTTATTTATTACGCTTGGAAAAAAAATAGACACAAAAAACTTGAAACTAAGTAAAAGTAAAATTCTTTGATAAAAATTAGTAGAATGTTTTTGTTTTTAATATTTAGTTGTTATACCACGATTTTTTATAACTTGGATACACCGACGATCCATGGAATCCACCAGTTTGGCACAAATTGATGGATCAATGGCGTACCATTCAGCCTGTACTTTTCTCCATAAATCCTCCTTATTTTTAGACTTAAACCCAGCAATTTGTGTTTTTAGGACTCTTCAAAGATGTTCTATTGGATTCAGGTCTGGTGATTGTGAAGGCCATTCCATCAAAGGAATTTGGTTGTCCCGGAACTACTTTTTGGCAAGTTTTGATGAGTGTTTGGGGTCATTATCCTGCATGAACTCCCACTTTATTGCCATTTCTTCCTCTGCATATGGCAGCATTATACTATTTAGTGTGTTAACGTAGTCGGTGGCACACATTTTACCTTTCACCCAATATATGGGACCAACACCGAATGCTGAAAAACATCCACATAGCATAATGTTGCCACCACCATGTTTAATCGTTTTTATTGTGTGTTAATAAGAAGTTGATCGAATTTATGGGAGGTTTTTCTTCAAAATGAATTGCGGAAAACACTTTTTTTCACAATTTCAGCCATTGATTTGCCTTCGTTTTTGAGATTTCCCATAACTTCTCTCTCCACATCTGTACACTCAAATGCAACAAGTACTCATGCCGAAATATGCACAAAATTGAAAACTAAATAAAGTACCGTTATCAGCAAATCGTGCACAGTAGGCTTCACGCATAGAATTCGCCAAGAAAATTATCGGCATGATTAGAATTGTTAAAATGTATGTCGTTTCTATTATTTTTTCCATCACTGTAGGTACTTACACATATGTATGGTATATTAATACCTGGGACGCTTAATTCTAGGCAACCACAAACAAGTACTACTTGATTTGAATTCCCAGACAACTTCTTGAGCTTGAAATCTACTAAATTTTAAAAAATGAAGTGGGGGAAAAAATATGTTTTAAACTTATTTTGAAATTCACATATGCTTTCCAAAGAAATAATAAAAAAGTTACAGTTTCCTTCCGATGGAATATGATGTAGCTGTATAACGATGATGAAAATTCAAGATCGACTACATAAATTTGGAAAATCTAGTGTATTCTATGATTTGGGCATAATCGTCTAGCCATATGAGGGGGTTTTTAAATATATATATTTTTTTTATTCCTTTAATGGCCTCCATTCATATTGTGCAAGTTGTATTTGTGCACTAAGGGAAGGGACTTACGGTTATAAGTATGCTGCATGCGAACCGAGCAATTTTTAATCAAGGAGATTTGCCAGTGGTCGCTGTGGCGTAGTGGTAATGCGTTGGACTGCTACGCAGAGTGTCCGGGGTTCAAATCTCGGCACAGGCAAAATCAAAAAAGTAGAATAAATAATTATTCTAAACGGCACCAACTCTTGGCAGGCAATGGCAAACCTACAAGAGTAAAAATTGCTATGAAAAGCAATCCGAACTTCGCCGTTCGGATTCGGCATTAAACTGTAGGTCCCTTCCATTCATGTACAAATATAACACGCACAACATGAGTGGATGCGAAAAGCTCGGCCCAGGCCCTCCATGGGCTGTTGTGCCATTAAAAGTAAAGTAAAGATTTGCCAGTCAAGAAGTGATGCCCTGTATAAATATTATAATTTTAGATTTTTGACTGTCAAATCTCGAAACTAGGCATTCTACTAAGTACTATTGTAGAGAAGTATGCTTCGACCTACTTATAATATCTATTGTGCATGTGCCCCTACATAGACCTAAGTTCAATCTCCAATAGAATTTTAAAATTTATCCCATTTCTACACAGTTCCAATTGTCATTTGGTATTGGATGGTCGGTCAGCTATATGCCATCTACGAGTATGGCATGATACGGAAATTCTTTATTTTCTCTTCAAAGCCTACATGAGTAATTAAAAATAATTCCCATATTTACACCTTTTTCGTTGAGTGTAATACCTAGGTAGATACGTATGCGCTACTATTCAACGAACACAAAAAGCCATATCCATCTAAAAGTAACAACACTGAAAGGAGTCAAGGGTAGCACTCAATGATTTTCAAATTAAATTATACTAAGTATGTAGTAGAGAGGAAACCTATTTAGTAACTTGAATGGACCAATCACATTTCTACTCGTATTTCACATATGAAGCGGCATTTTATATTTTTTTTTTTATACAACGACCACAACAATTTCTACTCATAATGTATTCATAATGCGCTCGCAATTAAATTAAAAATAATGCACAACGGTAAGTGCGGGCGTTTCAATGCACTCGTACCTAATAACAACAAAAAATGTTGAAATAGTTACAACTAATAATAATAGATAATAAGAGAAGAATGAGCAAACCAACTAAATGGTTATGTAAAATTGTTATGAACTCTGACATTTTCATTTACAGGCTAGAAAACAAAAAAAGTGGAAGATAATAAGTAGAAAAGGTATTACATTTAGGCAAGTAATACGGAAGGTCAAATATAAATTGTGAATTCAGATATCTGGATTAACATAAATACATCTGTCTGGAGAAATTAGTGTATGTACCTATATGTAAAATGTGTAATATCTATAACCGCAATAATAAGTTTATTTATTTCTGTAGTAATTTGATAAAGAAGCTTATTATTGAAAATGTACTAAGTAGTTATGCACAATCTTTTCAACATTTCATACACAACTGGTGTATTTCCGTCTTGTTGGGAAGTTGCCAATGTTCAACCAGTTCCTAAAAAAGTGGCAACACTACAGACTCTGCTAACTATCGCCCCATCGCAATCTTTTCTACGCTATCCCAAGCCATGGAAAGTGTAGTTAAATTTCACTTGGTCAAATAGTTATCTTGAGCAAAACGAATTGCTTAATGACCGCCGATACAGATTCCGTCAAAAACGCTCTACGGGCGATCTCATGGCGGTTCTCACCGATCACTGGTACCATAGTGTCCATGGCTCCGGTGAGAGCAAGGCGACTGCTCTGGATAAAAGCACTGGTCAAAACGGTATAATGACCTTCTTTCATTAAAGAAGAATCCCACTTACTCGTTTGCAGATGACAGAATCCGAATAGTTTAAAAGTCATCGCTCACATTTGGAAGTGAAATTGAAACTACAAGTACATATTAACTAATCTACGAATCTACGAAGTCCACGAATCGTATGCAGAATATTCTGGCCAAACTAAATAAGGTATGATGGACCTCTGGAATCTTATGAGAAAAGACCGAATATCAAAAACTGTTTCTTTTTTATTACAAACTATTCTTTGATGTAACTTCAATATACTGAAAGTACGTATTCAAAAAAGGGAAACCTGAGTTTTCACAGATTTTTGTAGAAAAAACTGTAGATAGAATTTTTTTAAAAATAAAAGCAAACATTATCTCTAGGGGTATTTCAAATACCAACCTTTTCTGGTTTTGTCATAATTTTGTTATTTTTGCGATCGTTAAGTAAAGTATGTAGTATCGGAAAGCTCTCTATGAGTACGATTTTTTGTTTTCAGGTGTTATCTATGATATTTTAATGGAATAACAGCCTATGGAGGACCTAGGCCGAGCTTTTAACATCCGCTGAATGGAAGGGAATAACATAAGCTTTTCATAGGCAATTTTGACGGTGGTGCCGTGTAGAAAAATTGTTTTTTCTACATTTTGATTTTGCATGTGTCGAGATTCGAACCCCGGACACTCTGCGTAACAGTCCAACGCACACTATGCCACAGCGACCTTACCTTCGACTAGATTATTAAATTTCTTTAGTCTTTTTTAATGATTAATAGCGGATGCTCGGTTCTTATTTTATTAAACAAGAACGCTTTTATTTTCATTCGTGATTTACAAAGTTACACCGCATCAACACTGTTCGCCAAAAATATAGGTATATTTTTTTAAATAACAAAGTTCTGAAAGTGGATTCTGGTAGAATTTGGGGGAAAAAGGTAAACGCCGGGACGTTTCAAAAGATTATATTTGATTTTTATTTTACGCTGGCTTAAAGTGTACCCATTTCTAACCAATTAGTTAAGTACAACAAACCTTAAAACAAAGTAGAGCGTAGAGCGTAGAGCGTAGAGAGAACTATGTACTATACTTGACGATCAGACATCATGTAACGAAGGCATGACGAAAACAAAAAAGGGCGATAATCCCTAGGAAATACTCTCGGGGTAATCTTTGAAATTATATTGTGACGGTGACGGATTAGGTTGTGGTCGGTTAAATGTACTCGTTTACTAAATATCTGTGCTCGCACAAACATATGTATATATGTATTTGCTATGTTCGATAAATGTATATGCAATACATATACATATACCAGCGGTCATTAAAATCGCACCACCCTTATAGGTATACTCGTATATATAAAAATATAGATATCACTGAAGGTATAGTAAATAGCGGTAACTTTTTAAAAAAATTTAATTTATAATAAAACACTATTTGTTCTTTTAGTTGTTGTGCATTATGTGCGTTTTTCAAATGGTTTGGGCTGCGTTTTTTAATTCATCCTGGGACTGCAACACTACTTATATATTGATGGTATTATGAACGCTCAAAAATATTCGGAAGTGACCAAGAATTTGTTGGCAATTGAAGAGCATTATTCAAATGTGAACTCTGCGCCATGGCATCGTGCAAAATGTGTAAGTACCCATTGGACTGGCCAGGAAACTCACCCGATTTAAAACCAATCGAGCATCTATGGCACTTAATGAAGTGTGAAGTTGCGAAATACAAGCCTACCAACAAGAAACAATTGATTGAGACTATAGAAGAGGTTTGTTATGGTCCCACAGTGAAGTAAACCATTGAGATCCTTGGGAATTCCATGCCTTCCAGAATAAAGGCAGTTAACGAAGCTAAAGGGGGAACTACGCGATACTAGAAAATACATTGTGAGAGAGAAACATTCAAAGTTTTTGCCTAAATTAATCTTTTCTCTTTGCAGTTTTGTGTATGATTTTATTGTTAAGCAATTATTTTATTTTAATAATACAATTTATTTTTCCAATTTCAATAAATAGATTTTCTCATTAAAGACAATTTTTACAAAAAATTTATGTTTAGTAAATAGTGAGAATAAAGCAAATAATAATTAAATTGAGTTTCGAATATAATAAACAAATTTCTATTTTGACTTTATTTTAATGAAAAGAGGGTGGTGCAACTTTAATGACCGCAAGTGTACATATCGATATTTTGTACATTGTAGGCATGAAAATATGTAGTTACTCATGTAGTCATTAATATAATTATACATGCATATGTATGCACATGGATGAAAACATAATAAATACATATGTATGTATGTATGTATGTATGTATATAGTATACGGTTTTATCATTAAAAAATAAATACACTTAAATTTGCACACATAAAGTGACAGACAAATATTTACTTAATTAATATGTATTGATAAAATGTTTGTATACTTAGTTGAAGGACAATAACAACAAACAACAATGGCAACAGTAAAAACTAAGAAAATAAAAACAACTGCAATTGTATTTGCTCTTATTGAATATAGCACCACTGCGTACCTACCATGTACATACAATGTACATATACATATAATTCATCATCATCATCACCCACAACATTGCGACTAAACTCATAGTAACAACCAACCAACATCAAAAATAACAAGAGCAAGAGCAAGGACAACAATGTCGCTATCAAAATTTCCATATACAAGAAACACATGCCATTCTCGTTAATAGGCAGCCAGGCATGCCATGCAACCCTACACCAATCCAGTAGTCCTGGCCAAACTGACAGGCTAGGCACAGGCAGGTATGTAGGAGGCAGGCTGACAGGCTGGCAGGCAATATACATAGCAAACAACTGTATTGTTGTCCATGATGATGATGATGATGATGATGTTGCGCCTGTTGTTCTTGTTGTTATTGTTGTCGATAACGAGTAGTTGCTGATGGATGGGGTATTAGTCGTGCTGTAAGTAAGTATGTACGTATGTACTGGGGGTGACATGGTTCATTGAGAAGACAGAGCAAACTTATTTATCCATCGGGTCGATTCATTTATCGAAAAAATAGGAAGCAGCAGTAGCAAAACAAAACAAAAATAACAAATGCAAACAGAAATAATATGACAGTAGTTCAGTAAAACGCTGCAATTCGCTAACACCATTCAAAAGCAATTCACATGATTGATGTTGGCGTGGGTGTTGTAAGGTACGTGTGTGTGCGTGTGTGTGTGTGTGTGTGTGTGGTTAGATACATTTATATGTGTGTGTGAAGATTGACGGCTGCTTTAAGATTCCAAAATTCAAAGGTGCGGTTCCTCGAGTTCATTTTGAATTTGCAAAAATTAAGTCGGTACACGTGTAACGCGTATGATGCACGTATGTATTATGTATGTATGAGCCTAGAAAGTTCAATCAACGCAAAACAGCACAACAACCACAATAATTAGAAGAAGAAGGAGAAATAGTGAAGCGGTAGTGGTGATATTTTCTTTTTTGTACACTTTGAACATGCGTGAAATTGTATACCTTTTATTTAATTGACTTTATGTACCTAATGTTTCCTTTGATATAAGTTCTTAAACATTTCATTATGCAGACTTGATTGATTTTGTCATTTTCAGAGCTAAGTTTCTTTCTCGCTATAAGAATGAAAAGAGAAGAGGAAAGTGAAGAAATTTAAAAAAAAAAGAAAGGTGAATAAGAGTGTTAAACACCCTCCAGCTTTTAAGTCTCTTCACGGAGGGAATCCCGGAGTTTAAGAAGAGAAACGCACCATGTAGACATCGATACCCCACAGGCGTCGTTTTCTTTTTACCACGGCTGAACAATAACTGAGATAATGTTCTGTGGTGTCACTTTCCTCCTCAAGGCAGGGCTCGCACGATGAGTAGGGCTCATACTCATATTGGTCATATGTTGACCACACCAACATATCCCTGTGACCAGGGATATGCCAATTGTTTTCACGTTCAGATTTTTCACAATAAAGTGCCACATACCACATTCACCAACATATTCCTGTGACCAGGGATATGCCAATTGTTTTCACGTTCAGATTGTTCACAATAAAGTGCGGCTAATGATTGTTTCCGCACCCATTTTAATTTGGCTCAGCACGACATTATTATGTTTTCACTTACAATAATGGCCCCCGATCTTTGAAAAGTTGGAGCTATCTTCTAGGGGATAAGTGTAAAATCAACAACAACAATCATACAGTAAATGTGTGGAGTTTGAACCAAGAGCCCTAGTTTAGATATTAGAGTTCTAGTTGAGATATTATTTTGAAAAGTCTGAAATTAATATCTCTCTATTGTACTTATGTATAAAAAGTTTTTTCTCTCGAGATCTTTAATTTTCTACTTGATAATTGTTGTAATTGTTGTCTATGTATTATAGTTTTTTCCTTGCTATTCTTCTGGTTTTCTTTTTCAATACTAATTTTTACAGTAGTAAGTTGAGTACCCAATTCTTGTGGATTTCAAGTATAAAAACCGAGAGCTTTGTAGATCTATTTATCTAGACGTACCACATTGGAATAACGGGCAAAATTCTCTTCAATATTTGTTATTTTCGATTATGTTGTAATTTAAAAAAAAAATAAAAAATGTGTGCGTCACTGGGACGCTCTAGAAAAGTTTTATTTTTCAGAACGTTTGCGTTTTCGGTTTTCAGGTAAGGTTTAGTAATCTTGTAAAAACCAGAGTCTATCGTGGTTTACAGACGTGGCCGAAGTAATTTTTAGCGATGTGATGATTTATCCAAACGCACGCTAAGCATTGTATAGTTCAGTTTGATGATTCTCTGATTCCAGGTGTTCTACATCTGGATTAACTTCAATTTGATTTGCATTTCCAATGCATGCAACTCCATCTGCAGAATCATCATCTGCATCAAAATATTCATACTCAAAACATGCGAAATTATTTGCTACATCATTACAATTATAATCTTACCATTATCATCATTATAATAATAATCTCATCAAAATATTAAGGTTGTATGATCTCAACAGGTGGAAAATTTACCACTTGCTGATCTGAAAACTCGCGAATGTTATGAGGCTGACAAGAAACTTGGCAAATCTCGTCTATGTTTTGTTGTACTGATACTAGTTGTTTTCTTTCCACGGAGGAAAGATTTCAGGCAAATTGTTTCTGCCCTTCTCTTTCATTGAGAAGCTAAGAATTCGGCTACCTCAATGATTGCCTGGTGTTTTATAATCTGAGAACCTATATCGGGAGTCAATGACATGCGTATTGATTCATTTTTTGGCTCTAATGAACTCGTTTGCCATTCATGCTATCTCTTGCGAGTGGTTTTTCAATGAAATTCGACTTCTATTGTGCTTCAAGTTGCTTAGGAAGTCTATACACTCGCGATCTTTTGGTGCTGATTTTTGTTTTTTTTTCTAGCGATTTTCTAACGATTTTTGTTTGAAATGTAAAATTTTTATTTTCATTCGAGCATTATTCAAGTTTAAAACATACGCGAATCAGCGCCATCCAACCATCAAGTATGATTCATAATTAGCGCCCTCTATTAATCTAGTTTGAATCATAAGCAAATCAGCGCTCTCTATCAATCAAGTTTGATTCATACTCGTCGATACATGTAGATACATATGTGCTGCCCATCATGTAAGTATGTGTATACATGCATACTCATTTTTGTCATAGTTAAAAAGCGCTGCCCTTATTTCAGTGATAATTTTCGCTGCGACGATCATTTACCCACTCATAAATATGTATAATATAATATGAAAACGATCAAAAGTAAACTTCAAAAAGTGAGGTTTATAATATAAAAGGAATGCGGATGACAGGAGACAAGCTCCGAAACAATTGTTAGATATATCTGAACTGTGATCCATTTAAATTGGTCCAAGAAGATAGTGGCACACATCACACAAATGCCATTTTCTGAATAGTAGTTACTTCCCTATTGTGATTTTGTGCTTTAATATGATTTTATCAGCTAATCGTATTTTTCCACGAGTCTCGGCAGAGTGGTGTGTGTGTGTGGGTGTCAAATAGTGTGGATGGGTAGGTAAGTAAGGGTTTGTGATGTATGAGAGCCCGAGTGATTCCTTACTAAGAAAAACTGTCTCCTTAATGCCGTCATTCATACATTTATAATTACTTACTTCCACTGCTACAACACAATCAAAACAATTAAAAATTCATACAAATAGTATATTATTGCTATACATACTTACTTAGCTGTACATACACAATATGTATTCTGTTCTATCTTTTGTTGTTTGCTTTATTAAATATTATTATTATTGTGCTACAAAAAATAACACCAACACGTTTACATTTTAACCACGAAACTGTGGACATGTCATAACGGAGACATGCAAGCAAAAACACTTATTATGAGCGAGTATTCTGTATTGCGAAAGGGCGTTTCTCAATCAGTAGCCTTAATTAAGCGAAAATGTTGTTTGCCATGAATGGATGAATAATTGGTGGGTGGGTTGGTTGGTGGTCGGTGGCTGGTGGCTGGTGGCTGGTTAGTCGTTTGGTTGAGCAAATTCTGTGCGTTCGCAGGAATGTCGACTATGAAATTGATTGCTGCATGATTAATATTGATTTATACAACATGCAAGTGTCTACATACACACATATGTTCCTACCTAATTACATATCTGTTTACTTACAATATATACATGAAGTTTTTTCAATAGTCGTCAAAAACTGGCATGCCTTCAAATTCTCCATTTTAAATAGTATTTGATTTTTTCTATCTGTGCATGTCAAAACCTGAGCTCCCTTCTAAGAGTAAAGTTTCTTGCCGGCAAGCCGAGATTGACCAGAGAAGAACAAAGAAAGGAAACGGGGACAAATTTTTTTCTCATCGGTAAATGAGCATGATTCATGCACAAACTCTTCGGTTTTGTTGAGTATCTCTTGAATCAAATGAGAACTGCACAAATTGGCAAAATATTTAAAAAATATATATACGAGGTGTGATCAAAAAATAACCGTTATTTTCAAATTTCGTGAGTTACGTATGTTCGATTTTCGCATTTTTTTTCTGTTATGTTGGTACACATGTCTGTTATATATGTTGGCAATACCAACCATTTTGGATCATCAGTTTGTTTTTGACAGATAAAAAGGTTAGTCGTGTTTTGGTGTGCTCTTCGATTTTTTACTATTCGAAAAAATGGATCAAAGAAACTGTATTCAGTTTTGTGTAAAAAATGAAATTAAAAGCGCAAGGACATTTGAAATGTTGACTGTGGCCTTTGGCGAGTCTACTATGAGCAGAACACAAGGTCAATTGTGGTATAACCGGTTTAAGGAAGGCCGAGAAGATGTCAATGACGATGCTCGTCCTGGTCGCCCGAGCACGTCAACAACCGATGAAAACATTGACGCAGTCAATGATGAAAATGATTTTGGATAATCGTCGAATCACTATCAGAGAGGTTGCTGATGATGTTGGCATATCGTTCGGCTCATGGCAAGCAATTTTTACGGATGTTTTAGGCATGAAACGTGCGGCAGCGAAGATTGTTCCAAAATTGCTAAATTTTTAGTAAAAACAACGTCGCTTGTGCGTAAGTTTTTGGCCAAAAACAAAACCGTTATCATGCCTCAACAACCGTATTCACCGGACTTGGCCCCCGCTGACTTTTTCCTCTTCCCAAAACTGAAGACACCGATGAAAGGAAAGCGTTTTGCTACGATTGAGGAGATAAAAGAAAAATCGAAGCAGGAGCTGTTGGCGATACCAAAAAGCGCGTTTCAGAATTGTTTCGAGGATTGGAAAAAACGCTGGCATAAGTGTATTATATCTGAGGGGGATTACTTTGATGAGGACAAGATAGTTGTTGATGAATAAATAAATACTTTTTGAAAAAATAACGGTTATTTTTTGATCATACCTCGTATTACTTTCTGGAGTAAAAGAAAATAGGAACACTGTGTAAAACAAATTGTGAACACTGGAAAAGGAACCGAAACATATGTGCATATTATCAGGCCACGGATTTTTTTTAAACTCTTTTTGTTTATTAATATATAAAAACGGCAATAAAAGAATTATAATTAAGAAACTAGCTGAAGACAATCGATTCACAAAATCGCTTTCTTATGTTTGAACTTTTGAATTAAATTTACAAAAATTTTCCAGAAATTTTTGCGCTGTGGTTCACCAATGCGCATGTTATGGTATTACACCTCTGTATCGATAAGTTTTATATAGTGAGTTATTTGCTTTTTAAAGTTGTAAGCGTTATACGTTACCATGAACAATAGCGGTAGTCACGATTTGGAGTAAATGATCTTGTATTCTGTAATTTTGATAAATTTGAGATTTCTAGTAAATTTTATATGTTTATAAAAACAAAACACATGTGTAAAGGGGTGAGGGCTTTGCGTCTCCGGACGACGGGGGATCTCGAGGGAAGTTGAAATTATCGTGTATAAAAAAAGAAATGCAGCAGTAAGCGTTCTTACAATATTTATTTAAATACAAATGTAATTGTGGCCGCTGTGGCGTAGTGGTAGTGCGTTGGGCTGCTACGCAGAATGTCCGGGGTTCGAATCTCGGCACAGGCAAAATCAAAAAAAAAAACAGGAGAAAAAATAATTTTTCTACACGGCACCACCTCTTCCTAAGCAACTTGAGGCACAATATGATTTGAGGCACTTGATAATTTTTTTGTAAAGAACTAAAACAGTGTCGGGCAAACCAATACAATAACATCCATGCTTGTTTGTGTATCTGAGAGAGCAACAACGCTGCTGTTTTAAAAAATTGCACAGCGAGATCTTGTTTACATGAATGCAGCAAATCAACTAACATGTGATGTGAGCCTATTCACATGTGAATAGGAAAATCAAAATTGCCCGACATTGGACTAAAATCACTTAACTAACTGGCTTGCACTCAAACTAACTCTGTTTTTTATAAAACTAAAACTTTATTAATTCGGTATTCGACCCGAAGACTTAATGGGACTTTAAAGTATCATTCTATAAAGTTTTGATTTATTCTAGAGCCAATAATGCTTATAAGTCAATTTCATTAGATACACCAACATACACCTCGGAGTTCCACCCACACTGGTTGAAGACAGCAGCTTTTGATGATTAACCGCAAAAAATTGGAAAATATTGAAGTCAGAGTCGGCGGGCATATCTCGGAATCTTTCTTGATTCCCATATTATGAACTTCAAGGAGTACCTCAGATATTCAAGCGAAAAGTGAGCATGGCAATTGCAAGATTAATGCCTAATATCGGTGGCCCAGAGCAAAAAATGAGAACTCTTCTGGCAAGTGTTAGTACATCAATCCAACTGTGTGCGTAATCTGGATAACAGGTACCGAGGTACAAAGAGAGAGGTTCATGAAACCATCTACCTCAGTGTAAAGGTTGTCGTCACTAAGGTCATGCTGTGAATTTAGAACAGTGTCGGGCAATCTGGCGAACATACTAGCATGTAGATGCCCTAAAGATATAAGGGCAAGAGCAGTTGTAGATGTCAGAGAACGTTCTGAAGGCCGTGCAGCGATTGCAGAAAAATGCATTGAAGAGTGGTAACATAGATGGGAGACATCAATGAAAGGTCGGTGGACGAGGTGGGTTAATATGAACCATGAGAAGATAAATTATCTCCAAACACAGCTTCTATCAGGACATTGATGCTTTTACCAGTATCTGTACAAATACACCCACGTTGACAAAATCGAGAATGCTGAACACATCTTAGTAGAATGCTGTAGATTTAGAATGCTGTAGACTTTGTGGTCGCTGTGGCGTAGTGGTAGTGCGTTGGACTGCTACGCAGAGTGTCCGGTTGTTCGAATCTCGGCACAGGCAAAATCAAAAAGAAAAAATATTTTTTCTAGACGGCACCACCTCTTGGCAGGCAATGGCAAACCTACAAGAGTATAAATTGCTATGAAAAGCTTTTCACTTCGCCGTTCGGATTCGGCATAAAACTGTAGGTCCCTTCCATTCATGTACAAATATAACACGCACAACATGAGTGGATGCGAAAAGCGAAAAGCTCGGCCTAGGCCCTCCATGGGCTGTTGTGTCATTAAAAGTAAAGTAAAGTAAGTAAGAGTAATTAAATAGAGAAGTCGGTCGAAACCCTTTTCCTGCCCCGCGAAGTAAATCCTTTACTGCTAATGCCACGAGGACATACAGGACAGCGTTGGTAGCAAGTGGGTTTAATCCGTAGGTGCATGAATGCGAATGAATGGGTAATACTCACATGGCTACTCACATCTATGAAGACTCCAACATACGTAAAAATAAATTTAAAAAATTCCATACACATGGAAGGGCTAACTTTAATTATATCAATCTATGTATGTAAATTCAATGAATATTGAAGCAGTTTCTTTGGAAATCTAAACTTTATCGTTTAGTGTTACAAATGATGAAATGCTACTTGATATTTGTGCGTCTTTCTCACTATGTGCAGTGAATGCCCATGCTAATTATTGTTATTGGCAACTTTAATCTTGTATGGCAACTTGCATTGAAATGATTTCCCTCAAGGGAAGCATTCCTCATATTAAAAGCAATAGACGATTTTATGGTTTTGTTGTCAGTCACGCGACAAAACACTCAACATTCAAATATGTATGTACTTACAATGTGCAAAATGTGTACATAATAGGAGTACAGTAGTTTCCGCTTGGTGGCGACTCACTTAATTTAATTCCCCGCTAATTTGAGATATGGACAATTCTTATGTTAAATTTACAGTATTATCCCTATTAATTAAGACCCGCTTATTGCATTCGCCATTGAAAACTGTATCACAATTTTCATTTTACTATTAAAGTAGGTGCATATATGTAAATGCATCAGATGACTTATTGAAATGTAGTTAATCTCTTAATATCTCTTTTTTTTATTCAGTTTTCAGTTTTCTTGTTTATGCACTGTTAACGCCTATGAGCGCTATTGCAATTACGCAGGTTATCGGATAAGTTATTTCGGTAATTAATTCCACCTCAATTGAGAAATGTTTAAGAGACTCAATTAGGCGAAAACTACTGCATGTGTTGCATGCATATGTGTGTATGTAAAATATCAATTGTGGTCCCAGGCATACAAAATTGCAGTAAATTTGTGTATACAAACATATGACATTGGGCTGTGGCTTATATGTTGCGACTACAATCAACTTGTTGCAAACGAAAACGAAAGTATAAAAATACAAAACTCATATGTACAATGTAGAAAAATAAAATAAAAATGCATATGTAGTGGGGAATAAAGGACCAGTGTAACAGCACTAGTAGGTAATTGCGCCAACATGCCATTGGGTATACTTAAAAATTTAAATGCTGTGTAAACGAACGGAAAAATTAAGACATGACATATATGTAAATACATATGTACATAAGTATATAATATAAAAGCCAAAGGAAAAATACTACGAAAGAGTACATTGTGTATGCCACATATGTATGTAGCATGTGTATCGCAACTGTTACATGTTACAATAGAAAAATTGCACACAAAGAGCTCTTTGCACAACTACCTAACATCATCCATATAGTATGTATGAGTGCAAGTAAAAAGGCAGCCTTATAGTAGTGTCGACCTAATGGATGACGCTTCACTTCCACAAGCATATATGCAGTCAGTGCCATTTAAGCAGTTGCATACATCCCATACAAAACTGAGTAATAGGGTGCCTTTGATGCCTTTCTATTCATAGAGGTACACACACATTTTCATACTTATAAACATGTAAATTTAGAAGCGATGGAGATATTTCTGATGCTGATGCTGATGTTGATTTGTCATTGCATTCTAAATGATCCATTATTGATGTGGGTGTGTGTGTGTGTGCATTGATATATATGTGTAGGTGTGAATATTTGCACACGTATACTCGTATACTATAGGAGGCACAAATAAATCTTTCATATTTTCACTGCCGTCTCATTAAAACAATATTCGTATGTCTTTTATATGAACTTATGGAAATTTACAACTAAGAAAATAAATGAATTTTTCAATTGTGAGAAAATATTCACTGTAATTTAATTGGGTAACCTTTATTCAATGCATACAAGAACCGTGTATCGTACCATCACCGTTTGAGGTCCCAAGCCGCTTTCAAAGTAAATAACATATGGTGCATATCGATCATTTGCACAAGGCTGTCATAAATCGAAATAAATATATACTTCAAGTTAAGTTAACAAAAATATAATGCTATACTTACTTACTTAACTGGCACTACAACCGATGATCGGTCTTGGTCGCCTCTACAAAGCTTCGCCAGTCACTTCTGCTATGCGCGCGCTGGCGCCAGTTGATAAGGCCAAGTGCAGTAAGGTTGCCCTGCACCTGATCTTTCCAACGGAGATTAGGGCGTCCCCTTCTGCGTGTTCCTCCACCGTGGTTCGAATAAAACACCCTTCTAGCCGGAGCGCTTTTCTTCCATTCGCTCAACATGATCCAGCTAGCGAAGCCGCTGGAGTTTTATACACTTGACTATGTCAGTGTCGGCGTACAGCTCATACAGCTCATCGTTCCATCTTATTCGATACACGTCGTCCACGCATACTGGACCGTAGATCTTACGGAGTATTTGCCTCTCGAATGCTCCTAACAGCCTCTCATCATTGATGGTCAATCACGTCTCTGCGCCATACATTAGGACGGGAAGGATGAGGGACTTATAGAGCGTTAT
This sequence comes from Palloptera scutellata, assembly GCA_958295655.1. Taxonomy (NCBI): domain Eukaryota; kingdom Metazoa; phylum Arthropoda; class Insecta; order Diptera; family Pallopteridae; genus Palloptera; species Palloptera scutellata. The sequence continues at coordinate 54,410,820 of OY282451.1, forward strand.
TTTCGTCGGTCTCAATTGTCTACTGAGCCCGTAGTAACACCTGTTGGCAAGAGTTAGTCTCCGCTTGATCTCAAGGCTGACATTATTGTTGGTGTTTATGCTGGATCCTAGATAAACGAAATCCTTGACGACTTCAAAAGTGTAGTTGTCAACAGTGACATTTTGTCCAAGACGCCGTGACTCTTTGTTTGTTGACACAAGGTATTTCGTTTTGTCCTCGTTCACCACTAGACCCACACGACGAGACTCCCTTTCCAGGTTGGAGAATGCTGCACTGACTGCTCGAGCGTTTTTGCCAATGATGTCAATATCATCAGCGTATGCTAGCAGCATGACACTCTTGTAGAAGATAGTGCCAGAGATGTCGATGTTCGCAGCTCGAATTATTTTCTCCAGCATAAGGTTAAAGAAGTCGCACGATGGGGAGTCACCTTGTCTGAAACCTCTTTTGGTATCAAATGGTGCGGAGAGGTCTGTCCCAATTTTCACTGCACTTGTGGTGTTAGTCAGTGTCATTTTGCAAAGACGAATGAGCTTTGCAGGGATACCAAAATCAGACATTGCGGCGTACAAGTGATCCCTAATCGTGCTGTCGAAGGCGGCATCGGCTTTATAATCGACAAATAGATGATGGGTGTCGATCTGTTTTTCTCGGGTCTTTTCCAGGATTTGGCGTAATGTAAATATCTGGTCGATGGTGGATTTACCATGCCTGAAGCCACACTGATAAGGTCCAATCAGTTTGTTGACGATGGGCTTCAGTCTTTCGCACAGTACGCTCGATAGAACCTTATATGCAATATTAAATATTAAGAAGGCTTATCCCACGGTAGTTGGCGCAGATCGTGGAATCACCTTTCTTATGGATTGGGCAGAGTACGCTGAGATTCCAATCACTTGGCATGCTTTCATCTGACCATATTCTGCATAGAAGATCATGCATGCGTTTTTTGAGCTCTTCGCCTCCGGTCTTAAACAACTCAGCAGGCAGGCCATCTGCACCTGCAGCCTTATTGTTTTTCAGCCGAGCAATGGCTGTTAAGACCTCCTCATAGTCAGGCGGCGGTACTTCAACGCCGTCAGTGAATGGGGTTCCGGAATGGATTCCGCAGTGGCGGGATTATTGCCGTCATCGCCATTAAGCAGCTGCGAAATGTGCTCCCTCCATGATCTCATTATAGCCTGGACATCTGTCACCAGATTTCCATCTTCATCCTTGCAGGAAGAGGCCCCGGTCTTCAAACCAAGAGTCAGGCGTCTTATTCTTTCAAAGAATTTTCGGACCTCGTTCCTGTCCCGCAACATTTCGATATCATTGAACTCGCGTCTTTCTTCATCTCTTTTCTTGCGCCTGAAAAGACGTTTCTCCTCCCTCCTCAACTTTCTGTATCGCTCCTTAGCAGCTCGCGTTGCAACTGACTGCAGGGTGGCTCTGTAGACTGCGTTTTTTGCTTCAGTAGCATCGCGACACTCTTGGTCGTACCACATATTTCTCTCTCCGTCGACGGTGGTAGCCTAGCACCTCTTCGGCAGCCGTACGCATAGAGCGGGAAATGTGAGTCCACTGCGCTATATCTTGTGTTAAAAAAATCGTACAAGTCTTTCATAAACTGGAGAAGATTATTACTTCTTACCTTATCCATATCAAAAATAAAAAAAATACTTCAATATAAGTATCGTACCATCACCTATTTAGGCCCAAGCCTCTCTATGTAAATAACATACATATCGCTCGTTTACCCAAGACTGTCTTAAATAAAAAAAATACTTCAATTTAATTTTACAGAAATAACCGTTACTTAGTGCTTTATCTTGTGTTAAAAAAATCATATGGGTATACCTTTACTTGAGAAAAGTATTTTTATGGAGTGACAGGCAGATTGAACAGTTTAAATTCTCAAAATATAAGTTTTTTGAGTTATGACAGCCTTGCGGCGAACAGACGACAAGTACATAGATATTCTTGTTGCAACAAATACCTCACCTCATCTGGCAAACCTTTCATATCCCTGTCAGACACTTTCACTTGGCTTTCTTAAATAAGTAGGGTAGGCCGGGAATTCTGGACTGACACTTTCTCGTACTCTTTGACGTCTTTAACATGTCAAATAGTTTATCTTATGAAAAGAAACATATGCTCTCGGAGACACGGATCGAGATGTACATGCCAAAGTCGGTGGTGAAAATGTATCCGCAACCGAAGAAGCAGCACCAATTGATCCAGCCGATGTTCCAGACCATGTACTTTCGATTAGCCACCAGCTTCAGAAATTGAAGTATCAACGTCTGAAATAGCAAGAACTTCTGGAATGCGCAGATCATCAACGGCATCATTAGACGATATATTGTCAGGAATTGGGCCTCTTCAGCCAGGCGTTCCAAAACCGAAATCGAACCGAGGCCGAAAATCGATGGCTTCCTACGTCATCACTTCACCAGAATCACGAGCACGTTTTAAAAAGCGCACGTTTACAAGCGACTAAACAAAACAAACGGGAATTAAAAAAATCAACTTCAGAATCAATGGCACCGGTTAAAAAGGCCAGAACAACATTTAAATGTGCTGATTTTCCAAACACTTGTTTGAACACACACTTGTTTGAACTGCGATTCTAAGTATTCTGACTAAAAATTATTTCTTTTATCTTTTGCCATCATTTTTGTGTATTGAATAAAATTCTTTCATGCCTAAAAATAACAACAACAAAATTCCCCAAAATTACTCCGTCACAGAGGTCTGACTTCAAATCGATCAAGAGACACTTTCTTGTGCGTTTTTTCGGTCGTACTTTTTTTCGATGCCTCTTGAGAAAGTTTCTCTTATTTTATAAATTTTAATCAGACCTGTAAAATAATACAATTATTTGCGATTAAAAATATAGTTAAAGATTAACTAAGCAGCCGAAAAGAATAGAACAAAAAGAAGCAAGGATAGAGAAATAGAATAGAAAAGGAAAGGAAAGGAGTACCTTGAATTAATTTCTAAGTACCTACAAGAGTAAAAATTGCTTTTCAATTCGCCATTCGGATTCGGCATAAAACTGTAGGTCCCTTCCATTCATGTACAAATATAACACGCACAACATGAGTGGATGCGAAAAGCTCGGCCTTTGGCGCTACATGCGGTCATAGTCGACACGGATAAACTGAAGTTCATTGTGGTAAAGGCATAACACTTGCCACAATGGCGGTCAATCACTTTATCGGTGTCCTGTGTCATTGAAATCCCTCTCTCATTATCCCCCCTTCTTCCTCTCACCTATCAATCTGCCTTCCATTTAACGCAATGCTCTGTATTCATAGCGGTAAACCCTGCAAATGTATAATGTATAAATAAAAAAAGAATAAAAATTATTAATGTAAAAAAAAATGTTTATGCGCTGTGCAATCAGATAAAACTGAGAAGCTTACGCCATTGAATGGAATGTATTCCATCAATTTTTTTCTTTGTACGGTCGACCATAGCTAACAAGGCAACATTGTTAAATTATTTGAAACTATTTGCTTATTACAATTAGAAATTCTTGTCTAGATTCCAAGTAATTTGAATTTTGGGGTTTTTTTGTTTTAAACGATTTTTCGTCATTTGGAGCATGATTTTCAAAGGTAATGACTTTATTTATGTGTATTAATGTTTTTTAGTGCAACTAAGTAGTTCATAGATACGTGGTGCATGATCTTTGTTTAAATTATTTCATAAATAATAAATGTACCAGTTGGAATGTTTACTTTACTTTACTTTTAATGGCACAACAACCCATGGAGGGCCTAGGCAGAGCTTTTCGCATCCACTCGTGTTGTGCGTTGTGTATTTGTACATGAATGGAAGGGACCTACAGTTTAATGCCGAATCCGAACGGCGAAATGAAAAGCTTTTCATAGCAATTTTTACTCTTGTAGGTTTGCCATTGCCTGCCAAGAGGTGGTGCCGGGTAGAAAAATTATCTTTTCTACTTTTTGATTTTGCATGTGCCGAGATTCGAACCCCGGACACTCTGCGTAGCAGTCCAACGCACTACCACTACACCACAGCGACCACTAATGGAATGTTTGGAATGTTTACATTTTGAAAAAAGCGATTTTTTTAAATATTTCGCAAACAAGAACTTTTTGAGCTTGATTATTGCCATTTTTGAAATCAGCGTGCCGAAATTACACAAAAAAAAGTTGTTGTATACACTGCAGCAAAATGGCAGTATACAACAGTGTTACTTTTCAAATATAAGTAATTAATGTATTATGTTTGATTTGCTCACTGATGATTCTCTTGTGATGATTTTGTGGAAGGTCACTGTTGATTTTCATGTTCGCTTGTTAAATAAATGTACTTTGTTAGTTGTTAACAACTAGAAATTTACGATGCGAATGTTGTTAGCGTATCTATAATTTTTTATTTATAATTTGACGATTTTTTTGGCTTAACACGAATTCACTTATGACTGCAATAAATGATTATTTAGTCAGTGACAGCTAAATTATTACATCAAATTTGAAATCATTAATCACTTTTGTTGATTAACGAATTTAATCGCAAAATGTTATTCAATGATTGTGATTTAAAAAATTTAAATCGGAAATGATTGCATTCTTTTACAGCATGAAAATAAGCTCCCTGCAAAAATTGTTCCCGATTATTATGACCCTTGTATATTTAAAGCAAACGCTTATAACTACATACTTCTCCCTCCTTCTTCCTCCCACCTATCAATCTTCCTTCCAATCAAAACAATGCTACGGATTTATAAGGGTACCCCTTATAAAAAAAAAGCTCTGGTATGTACTATACCTTATAAGTATGTACCTTCAAGATTGAGATTTTCATATTTCACTAATTCCGATGACATTTCACTAGTGAATCTGTCAGATACTACGCTCATACACAGTTATATTTCTGTAGCATATATGTTTGTATGTATGTTTGCATGTATGTAAGTGCTAGTAGAAAATAAGTACTTATAAAAAATTCAACAACAGGCATGCCTATGAATTTGACAACAACAGAAACAGCAGCTACACAAAGCAGCAATAACAGCCATAAGAAAAAAAAAAAAACAATAGTGACATTTGCATTTGGCACACTTCCACTCAACACAGCTTACGTCAAGTGACAAACAATTATGTAGCTTATTCTAAGCTTTGGCTACCGCTGTTGCTACAATACTGCTAGCTATATACATATCTACTTACTGACTAGCAGTGTTTCCAAATAAATGTTTTTTTCACATCCTGTGGATTTTTAAAAATAAAACGCGAATTTTCTTATATTTTTTTTACTTAACTACACTGCTTACGTGTTTATGATGCATGTTCATTTTCTCGTTTGCTCAGTATTCGGGTTTGGTCCCAAAACACAACTACTTTTGACTAACACCAAAATTTCAACGTTTAAAAGTGCCCAATTCATTAATTTTTGAATATATTTTGAAATATAATTGGTTGTTTTAGGAAAAAAATTGTTCTTTTTTTTCAAAATTGTACATAAATATATACTAAAAAGCTAGTGTAAAATCTGGTAGATTAAAAAAACAAAAACCTTGTGGATTTGAAATTCAATATTTGGCAACACTGCTAACTATGTCTGTTGTCACCACAGCACTCGCGCACTTATGCACACACACATTTGCATCTACTATGTATGGGTAAAAAAAAAACGGAAAACCTATGCATGTTTATCTCTACTCGTATGAGTGAGTGAGTGTATGCGCCAGTGTTGCCACTTTGGGTTATGCACGTTTTCACACTTAGAAAAATGTACAACAGAAGAAAAAACTGAAACGTTGCTTATTGTATAGTATGTATGTACGAGTATAAGTATGAATGTTCAACGTTCATCGTACAGCGTACATCGCATATCGCACATATTGTTCTTGCAATACATAATAGAAAATTCATGTTGCGTTTTCTTTATATGTACTTATGTACATTTGCTATTGTTGCTTTTACTTTCATTGTTGTTGCGCTGTTCTCAAATTTGTGTGTGTATGCGGGTGTGAACGTGTACAAATATAAGGGAGATAGGTTAACATAAAAACGAATGTGAGAGTAAGACAGCAAGACAAATAGACGAAATATTTCTGAAAACGTAGTACAAGCAGCAGGAGAAGACACGGAAAAATTGAAATGAAACGAAAGCTTGAGTGAGCGGGCGAGTCGAGGTTAAGTTGTACAAATGCTAAAGTGTGTTGCTTCTCGTGTTTGGGCCAAGTACCAACCAACGAAACAACCAACCAACAACTTGCTGTTGTTGGCAACACTTTTTGGCTTTTGCAGTGGCACTCACTGTGCACTGTGTTTGCTTTTCAATTGTGAAGTACTGTAAATTTTTAAGTTGTTTTTGTTTTGATTAATATTTAAATGTTTATTTTTTAGTTTTCTACATATTTATTTTTTCGCTCGTCATTTTTATATTTATTGAAATTTTCTACGACTAATTTATAAGCCGAACATTTTCATTAAAACCATTCAGTTTGTATTGTTAACACATACTTAGTAGGGACATAAATACTGTTACATACATTTGATGTTATAAAATTCAAAATAATTAATTTTTTTTGACAAATTTTTTAAAATATTTTTATTGATATATATTGTGTCCGCCTTTGGCCTTCACGAACGCCTTTAGTTGCACTGGCCAATCATCAATAGTACGAATCAAAGCAGTCTTCAGAGAATCAATGTTGGGTTATCTTTTCAGGCAAACCATGTCCTCTAAAATTGTCCATAATTTGTAATCCAGTGGGTTCAGATCAGGCTTCAGAGCAAATGAAAGCTGACAAATTGTTTTGAAGCCAGGTCTGGGTCGTCTTAGCCTTATGGGATGGCGCCGAATTCTGCTGGAAAGTCCACGGCTGGTTTTGGAACAGGGAATGGCTAAGTGGCTTCACAACAGTTCTAAAATGGTTTCTTGGTAAACTTTGGCCGAACTTGTGACCACTTGTTTGCAGAAATGCAAGTCAGTGCAAGTCACCCTATCGTAAGAGACACCCCACCAAACCATGACTGAAGCTGGGTGATGACCCTTTTCGACCCGTGGGATCAGTTCAGATGCCGCCTTAGATACACCCTTACATTTTGCTTGTTAAATTTTTCCTGCACGGTAAAAATTTGTTCATCCGTAAACAAGATTTTTTGTGCAAGTTATCAGCGTGCTTCACCAAAAGAGGTTTGAATTTATAAACCCTGTTTTTTCCAAAGCTGCAGTCAACAAATGTCCGGTGCGACGTTGGAAGGCACCAAGTCCCATGTCTTTTTTAATAATTCCACTCATGAACTTTTGCGTGATATTCATCTCACGGGCCATTATTTTCTGTTTCCGAAGCGGATTTCGGTGAATTCTTGATTTGACGGCTTTGATGACTTGCGGCGTGCGAACAGTTTTATAAACCGGTAGACGAACATGCGGCTAATACCGAGTGGGCGGAGCATTTTGAAAATATCGCCTTTTTTAATTCACACTTAAAAAGAGCTATAACAGCGATACGGTTTTCATTATCTGACCACTCCATGGTGAAAGCTGACACAATTTCGAATTCCCGTTACAAACTAACGCTATATAGGCTAGCTTTCATAAACCATTTGGTAATAACAGGGTATGTTCAATTCTACTATTGAAATGAGTGTGTTCAATGTTGTAACAGTATTTATGTCCCTACTAAGTAAATATGTAATAAATAAAGAAATAGAGTTTAAACACAGGGGAGCCTTAAATAAATCACACACCCTATACAATAAAAAGATTATGTTAATTTGAGCTATAAGTGGGCGTGGTTATTTTGCAAAATTTATAGAATTATTCTCATTGATAATTCCGTTTGTAAAATATCACCTTGCTAATTTTCGATTATGCGAAAACGCTATTTTAACGAAGTCTACCGTAACTTGGATTTAATTTGAATCAATATAGCATTTAATGTCGCCAATCGAAATTTTCACGTATTCGTAAGCTACACGCCCACTTTAGTTATTCTGCATCACTTCCATGTAATATTACATGTCTGTCAAAATAATGTTGGAGGGGTGAGATCGCTGATGTTTTTTTTGTTTTTAGTTATCGTTGCCACGGGCAAATGGCCATAGCCTAATGATCTCGGGAACTTTTTTCTCTGAAACCCCTTCCTTTTTGATTCTAGGGTCATCCTTTTCTGTATTATGAGGAGGTGTTTAATTCGGGAATGAATTATTTAAAGGAAAGATTGAAAATTAAACACTGAGAATTCGTATTTAATATTTAACAACATTTATTAAAATGAAAAATTGTACAATAAATATATTTAAGTGCCCAACCTACCGGTGGTGAAAGTGTTCTAGAGAAGAACTAAAAGAAAGCAATAGCAAGAAAAGAAATAGAATGAAATGAAACAAGGATAGAGAAAATAAATAAAAATGAAAAGGAAAGAAAAGGTACGTAAGGATGACCTATACAAGAGGTTTTAAACTGAAAAACCTTTTCACTAGAATCTCTTTATTCTTACTTTAAATTTTTTACTTTATTTCGACCCAGATTCACTTGTTCGAATTTTATTGCATATTTGATGTTAGGGAAAAACGAGCATAGTTAAATCAATTCGGATTTACACGCTGATGTCATTCCATTGTGCGTTTGTGTAGTCGCTGTCCCTTTCTCTGTGAGTGTTTCTTTCAAATTGAACAACCTTTTTACTAGAGTATCTTCGCTTAATTTGTTTTACCATAGGTTCTCGTTTTCAAGTTTTATTGGAGCTATCGCTTTCACGAACGACCGGATATAGTTCGATCAAATCAGAAGTTGATTTTCCCTCATTTTGCATCTGTGGTCAACCTCTTGTGAATCATATTTATTTTCTGTTTGTTGTTATTTGACCTTACGTTCATTTGCTCAAGTTTGGTTCAAGTTTGATTTAAGTAATCGCTATCATGAAAAAACGGCCATTGCCTAATGGATCCTAGAGTTTTGCTCTCAAAAGTCCCTACATTTCGCAACTGGCGTGGTCTTTTTATCTTTTTTGAATAGCTCACGAACTAAGCCATCTTTTTACCTTTATGCTTTTTTCACTGACCAAATGTCGTTCCTTCATTGCATTCTCAAATTGAACAACCGCAGTGTAATCGCATATTTAACATTCGTTCAAGGCAATATCGTAAGTTCCACTGAAAAACAATATCACTTTGTGGCTTTTCGCTCAAACGAGCTAAATTTTGAACGTTATTTCATGTTACCATAAAAATGTGAACAGTTCTCGGAATACCATTTCATTTTATGAAATAAAATAAATAAAAAATTATCGTTCGTTCTGGTAAAAAGTAAGAAGTTTACTCTCCAAATGGAACATTCTTCAGCGTTGTGGAGAAGAGGGAAGAACACTGTTGAACTTTATTAAGCTTTCCTTTTTGCTATTCATTTCTGCTCTAATTGCACTCTTGTAATTTTAATGAATATTTTTTTTGTTTGCCTCATATATATTGTATATATATACTTAATATGAGTGTGTTGTCGAGGATTTGTACAAAAAGCTATCAGCTAACGAAAGTTGTTGTTGATTTTCCTGACCGAATTATATTGAAGTTGCCCACGTGGCAGCATTTCTCTATAGATTTTAAAGCTAATAAGGATTTATGTACGTGGAAAAAATTGTTTAAATATTTTTGCAATAGTTTGCGTGACGACACAGCAATTTCATGGAAAATCCTTCTTCGCACGAAAAATATTTAAAAATGTTCGATTATATGAAACATTAGAAGTAGTTATTTATATGAAGCAATTGGAACTGGGCGCAATTGGTGCAAATGAAAAAAGGAGGCAACACTTAAGCTGTAAAAGATAGTTAGCAACAAATAATAAAATATATCAAATTACCACTAGTAGCACCGAAGAAAAATTGGGCCTAAGTAGTATCCTTGATTGTAGTTGTCATGTTTACTCTGATCACATTTTGCTTTAAAGAATGAATCTGGCACACCAAAGTGGCTAAATCTATTAAAACTGATAAACTAATATCGATATACTTTAGAATTATTCCCTGTGTATTGGTTGAATCCCAGTGTAGCACTCATTATATGGGCCACCGAGGTCTAAAAACTAATTATCATTGCGTAACTTTCAGATAAATGTTCGGGTTAAGATTTGAAATGGGCAAAATCTATCAGAGGAGTGATTTCAAGTGAGTCCAATTGACAAGGCTGGGTAGAAATCGAGGTAGCGAGAGACTGATTCCTACTTTATTTTCTATAGCTTCTGTAGAAGTCATTTCAGGGTGTATCCAAGTGTGTCTATGAGGTAGTGACCAGGTATTACTGCCACTACTTAACATATTTCAAATCAAAGATTACTACAAATGGAAAATGTTATCGTGCATATTTCTCCTGGTAATAACACATGATTTCAATAAGTCGAATTTAGTATTACGCATATAATATTACCTACCATACATCCAACAACAATCAAAGCCAGATCCAATCGTTGTGTGAACGATTTATTTTCATTATAGGGTATATATGCGGGGTATTTAAAGAGTGGCCGCGGCTGCAGTTAGCTTTCCATGGTGTTGAAATCTAATATCAATTTCGGATTTAGTAACCCAAAAAGAAAACAAAAAAAAACAAAAAACAAAGCCAGAGTTTTCAACCTGAATTTTGAACTGACATATAATAGAAATTTAGACCGCAATGGAAACTGGCAAAACACTTGATTGGGCTGAATTAAGCTCTGCAATTAGAATATAACTTCTTTCTACGTTACATACTCGTGAAATACTTGTTGGTGGCACTGACGTAAAGAATTACTTCACGGCAGTGCCAGTGCTTCTTCATGCAGATCTGCGCTGTTGGTCAGCCAAGCATAATTTCTACGAGATTACCAACCGGTAGTGGACTCCCTGCCATAGTGTTTAGCTTTTCCCTTTCGATTATAAAACGCTGACAGACAAAGAATACTTGTTCTGTATCTTCTACAGTGTTCGTTACGTAAACGATGCAGAACGGATTGTTCTCATGTTTACATGCGTTTGTGTGTGTGTGTGTGTGTGTGTGTGTGTGTGTGCGTGTCTGTGCCTGTGTGTGTCTGTGTGTGTCTGTATCTGAGACAACCTTCACCTACTTGACTTCACCATTAGTTTATTTCGTTGGCGTTGTAAATATTCGCGTAATTTTGTAACTACATCTATGCTTATCATATGTGCTTACAGTAGGCACTCGCCAGTCTGTTTGCTTTATGTTATGTATATCCAGCATGCCGATTACCATCCTTGGTTTCCAATACAATTCCACCGTGAAATGTTAATAAAGAGAGCAGAAAAACAATTTCAACAAAAAAACAAAGAAAGAATGTGTCAAAATGTTCCACCGCGAAAAAAGTGAGTTCCAAATGCAATTGCAAATGTTTTTGGCGCGCAAGGACGGCTGCAACCATATAATAAAGAAACGAAATTCCTATGAACATGTGCTGTAAAATCACCTCCAGCTACCAGCTGCCAGCTGCTATTGAGTAGATTTATTGTGAATGACAATAGCAGTTAACAATTTTATCATTTTATCATCATTAGCGCATGTGAAATGAGTTGACGAATAAAACACAGCTATTATTGTAATACATGTATAATTGTAATAAAAAAGTCGCGTTTACGTGAAATGTTTGACAATCCAAATAAGATAAGCTTCTTATATTCTATTTGAAATGGCTTAATTTGTAAAAACTGGCATACACCCAAGGTTGTTGACCTCCATACCGTTTCTGTTCCACAAATTTGACTGTAGCTGACGAAATCATTCACACTCATTATATTTCAGTATATTTATTTGATTTTATTGTTATGTATTGCATATGCATCGAATATCGTAATGACGTGTTACGTTTCCAATGGCAGTAAAACTGGATTCCTAAATTAATTGAAGTATTTGGCTGTTTAACATTTACATACTAGCGAATTTCTACTGTATATTCATTTCAAAACATTAAATAGTTCAATGATAAATTCACGCCTTCTTATTTTCTATAACCAAAGCATGCATACATACACACTTGCACATACGTTCAAATGTTTGTGTGTAAATAATACAGCTACATACAATACATCTATGCACGGATATGTCTACAACACAGTTACAACAACAATGAAAAAGAAAAATAAAATTTGTTGTTTTCAAAACATTCGCAATTAAAATACTTAAATACATACCCTACATATGCACTTATATATGTAAGTATACACATACATATGTATACTATATATGCACATCACATGCATACGTATGGTATATAAGTATGTCACTTTCACACAAGCAAATACTGATGCACTTATACGCTCATAACTACACACACACACAGACACACACACATATGCATATGTATGTAGGTCCATAAAAGCGTGTGTGTTGTGCAAGTTTCCAAATACAAAATATTCCTAGTATCCATTACCACATAAACCGCACACACACACACACACACACACACACACACACACGCACACGCTCACTCTCTATACACTCACAGCTATAATTGGTAGTACATAACTTAGTGCAACGGCATGCAGAGGAGACAGAGAAGACTAGAATAGATAGGCTAGAGCAGGTTTATACAACATCGTCGTTTGTGTTTGTTGTTGCAGCTGCAAATGCAAAATGCCTGACGCATGTAACGCAGGCACACAATTAATGAAAAAACATTTTACACGATCTGAAGGAACTTCTACCGCTTGATTTTCGCATCCATTACAATCAGTAGTACCCATAAATCAGTAGCACCGATACCAATTGATATTGGCTGTTGAATATCAAAGGAAATAGTCAAGTCAATTAAAACCAATTCGGTACACACAGTTGAAATAGTTGAAAACGCCTACTTATCACAACCAATTCCGTTTGATATTGCCCGTTGACAATACTATCGGCCATTAGCCGATATTGACAATTTTCCTAAAAGTTATTTCTGCGGCTATAACCCAAATGTGTGCACCGAATTTGGTTTAATTCGCTTCACTATTTCCTTTCTGGCATTCCGCAAGTTAATCTCCTAGGCCCGCTATTATTTATTTTGTTTATTAATGACATTGGAATCTGCTTCTTCCACTCCCATGGTGTGCTGTATGCAGACGATTTAGAACTCTTTGGCTCTGTTAGAAATGGAAACAAATAGTCTAGTTGATTGATGTCAACGAAACAAATTGACTGTAAACATAAACAAATGTTTTCAAATGAAATTTGTAAGATCATGCAGTCAGTACCTTTCATCCTATAGTGTATCTAACAAAGCTCTGAAGTCGGTTGAGGAGTTCCTAGACTGGGGGGGTGTTCTATTTGATATTTGACACAAAACTTACTTTCTCTAACCATGTAAACTAACTCGCACCAAAAGCCTATTAGCTCCTTGCCTTTATTCGTCATTATCACAGGGATTTCAAAGATCCATATACGCGTAAAATCTTCTACACAGCACTTGTATGTTCGAAACTTGAATACTACTGTTGGCAAAAAGTAGTAAGACTTTTTAATTTAAATTTCGCGCGGATACCCATTCATCAAAATATTATTTTTTTAAGGTTGGTATGACTGTCGGTGACATCTGTGCCAAATGTCACATCAAAATAATCATTAGTGTTTAGTATACGCTTGTCTTTCTGAAGTACAAAAAGTGCATTCGGCGATTTTCACAATGAGTGAAATTATTCAACAAAGAAGTTCCATTAAATTTTGTGTGCGGAATCAAATTTCTGGTGCCGAAACGTTCAGAATGTTGCAAAAGGCTTTCGGTTATAATTGTATGTCGCGAGCAAGTGTGTTTGATTGGTACAAATTGTTCACAGATGGTCTAGAACGCGTTTGACGACGAACCACATCCAGGACGGCCATCAACATCAACTGATGATCAACACGTCAATAAAATCAAGGAATTGGTGCTCGAGAATCGACGATTAACAGTCAGAGACCTTACTGGCATCGTTGGAATATCGGAAGGATCAGTGAAAACCATTTTAAAACATCATTTGGGCCTAAGAAGAGTGAATGCACGATTGGTTCCAAAATCACTGCATTGGTTTTACGAGACCATTTTGCCAAAAATTCGACTGATATCGTTCCGCAACCACCCTATTCGCCTGACTTAGCACCGTGTGACTTTTGGCTATTTTCTAAACTCTAAACTTCTAAACCGCTTCGTGGACACCGTTTTGAGTCAATTGAAGACATTAAACATGAATCGCTAAGCGCATTGAAGGCTATTCCGGATTGACTTTAATTTTTTTTTTTTTGACTTTAACAACTGTTTCGAGAATTGGAAAAAACGTTGGCACAAGTGTATTGGGGCTGGAGCGGATTACTTTGAAGGGGACGAAATAGATTTGGAAGAATGAATAAAAAAATTTGAAATTATGAACAAAGTCTTACTAACTTTTGCCCACAGTAGTATGCTTCATCCATTTAGAATCCTTTCTATATACTTACTTTACTTACTTTTAATGGCACAACAACCCATGGAGGGCCTAGGCCGAGCTTTTCGCATTCACTCATGTTGTGCGTGTTAAATTTGTACATGAATGGAAGGGACCTACAGTCTAATGCCGATTCCGAACGGCGAAGTGAAAAGCTTTTCATAGCAATTTTTACTCTTGTAGGTTTGCCATTGCCTGCCAAGAGGTGGTGCCGGGTGCCGTGTAGAAAAATTATTTTTTCTACTTTTTTTTTTGATGTTGCCTGTGCCGAGATTCGAACCCCGGACACTCTGCGTAGCAGTCCAACGCACTACCACTACACCACAGCGACCACCCTTTCTATATACACTCTCCACGTATTAAAAGTATTCAAAAGATATTTGTTCCTTTTGCTCTCCAACCTTTACATTTTATTGAGTCTATTCCATCGTATAATGTTCGATGCTTAGTTATTAGTTTGAAGTCTCTTGAAAGCAGAATAGTTACACATTCCCTCATGGTTGTCTATAACATAATTTATGGAAATATTGTTTCCCCATTTTTACTCGAAAAAATATTAGGTTCAATGTACCTCTCACGTCATCTGCGCTACCATGTTCCCATTTTATGTATCCACTTTGAAAACTAACTATCAATTGAATGCTCCAATCACAAGGGCATTGCTTGAATTTAACAAAGCCTCAAAACAATGCGATGTGGATTTCTCTACAAATAGAAATCATTTCAAGCATTATATTGAATCGTTTTATTTACAATTTTTATTATCTAATTGTTAATTATTTGTACAACACTTTATATAATTTTATAATTTCTAGTCAGTTAGACCCCTTCTTTTTCATTAAATAAATGAATTGAAAAGAAATTTTGCGCGCTGCTTGTTAGATAGTAAAACGTAAAATTTCAAAGTCCGCAGTTGTCCGAAATTGAGAGCTAAGGCACATAACAAAGAAAAAATTGTTTATTTCTATAAATGTGTGCAATCGCGTTTAATTCGATCTCATATTGCTGCTATTAAGCTTAGCATCTTTTCACTCTAAGCTAAGAGATATGCTTCTGGCTAGTATACTCAATAAATGGGTTGTGAACCAACACATTTTGGCAGTATAGTTCGGTTCACCGGCTAAGTGTTTCCCTGAACGACAGTTTTGTTGCAAAAAATGGTTCTGCCGCAAGATTCGAATCGCTATTTCGGTCACAAAGATGGTTTGGTTTAAAAAAATCGCTAAAATATTATAATACATTATTACGAGTATAATTAATTTTATAAAAATTTCAACCAGTTGAATTGAATTTGTGCATACAAAAAAATTAATCGGGAATTGAACCTGAAACTCTTTCGGCGACAGTCTAGTATGTACTACCATGATTTGCAAAAGTATTAATCAAAATTTTTTTTATATTGTTTTTAAACCAATAAATTTTTTCGAACAAAGCTGGTTTGTTTTTGGTATGGTTCAAGCTAAAACAAAATCAAAAATGGCGAATGGTGCGGTTAAAAAAACACAAACCAAAAGTGCGGAAGTTCAAAATTGGTTTGGTTCCAAACTGTTTTGCATCCCTGTATAATACCTATTTTTGGAAAGATTTTGATAAGACTATGCGAACGCAGTAGCAGCCTATGTAATATCGCGCTGACGATGTGGCTGGTGGCTTTAGAGGTTATGGCTATGACAAGAATATTATAATAAAGAAATCATTTAGTTGAATGCTAAGTGGATGGTGTGGTGGGTTGAAAGATTGAACTGCATAAGTGTGTATCTCAGCAACATATAACTACATGCCTACGATTCTATGTAGATATGCAATTGCACATTACATTCTTTAACATATACACTCTAACATGTATAAAAACATACATAGGTACATTTGGCGATGTAGATTCACCTTATACTTTCTATACGTTGTATCTTTACCCTGCAGTGCAAAAATGAGTTAGTCTCACAAATTACATAGTATACTTATTACCAAGCCAAAAACGAGTTAGTTAAGATACTAAGTAGATCGAAAGTGATTCAAGATGAGTCACTTTGAAAACTATTTATACTATTCTGCTTGTAAAGGGTGTTTTTTTTTAGAAGTGTGGTTTTCAATCTGGCAATACATTTTTCGGAGTCTTGTCTTTTTGACAGCTGTTACTTGATTTATGCTCAGTTTTGTTTGCCATTTCAAGAATTGAAGCCGAACGACCATCAAGCGCGTTGCACGTTCAGTGAATGGACCCAAAACGAGATGGCCACCGATCCCGATTTTCACAAGAAAATTTTGTTCAGCGATGAAGCTCACTTTTGGTTGAATGGATACGTTAATAAGCTGAATTGTCGCATTTGGAGTGGTCATAATCCACAAGCCATTGTTCAGGCTCCGTTACATCCTTCAAAAGTCACTGTTTGGTGTGCTCTATGGTCAGAGGGAATCATTCGTCCATATATTTTCAAAGATGAAGCCGGTCATAATGTTACAGTCAATGGGGAATGCTATAGAGCCATGATTAATGACTTTTTCGCGCCTGAATTGGAGGATGTTGATGTGGACGACCTTTGGTTCCAACAAGACGGCGCTACATGCCACCCATACACCCATACAGCCAACGAAACAATCAATTTATTGAAGGAAACTTTTGGTGAGCGCATTATCTCGCGTCGTGGGCCTGTGGCGTGGCTTCCAAGATCGTGCGATTTAACACCGCTGGACTATTTTTTGTTTTTTATGGGGTTATGTGAAGTCGCTTGTCTACGCAGATAAGCCCAAGATGATTGACGTCTTGGAAGAGAATATTCGGCGCGATATTATTGACATACGGCCCCAATTGCTGCAAAAAGTGGTCGAAAATTGGACCCCTCGGCTGGAATTTATTTGAACCAGCGGCCACTTGCCCGAAATCTTACTTACTTTACTTTTAATGGCACAACAGCCCATTGAGGGCCTAGGCCAAGCTTTTCGCATCCACTCATGTTGTGCGTGTTATATTTGTACATGAATGGAAGGGATCTACAGTTTAATGCCGAATCCGAACGGCGAAGTGAAAAGCTTTTCATAGCAATTTTTACTCTTGTAGGTTTGCCATTGCCTGCCAAGAGGTGGTGCCGTGTAGAAAAATTATTTTTTTCTATTTTGTTATTTTATTTTTATTTTGCCTGTGCCGAGATTCGAACCCCGGACACTCTGCGTAGCAGTCCAACGCACTACCACTACGCCACAGCGACCACACTTGCCCGAAATCATAATGCATAATACATAATAGCAAATCCTTATCTTTATAATAAAGCTGAATTCTTGGCCATAACATTAAATTATATGCGTTTTATTTCTTCTTGAAAATCACACTTCTAAAAAAAACACCCTGTATATGCAACAACAAAGAATGTTGTTTTACATCGGCTGTTTGTGGTAGCTTCTTTCAATGCTAACCAGTGAAAATATTGTCTTGTAATTTCTCATATACTTCCCAATATTTTTCTTCACTTACTCGTATATGGATTTTGTGAAAAAAATAATTTATAACACAGATAGAAGAAGAAGCAGAGTAGTTGTCTGCTTTTTTGAATTTTACTTCTATTTTTTAACTACACAATAAGTACATACCTATGGAAAATCTGAAAATATGTTTTACATTTTTTGTTGTACTTTTATTATACCTGTTGTGAAAAAATGTAGTCCGCAACTAGTTAATTTTATAATAGTTTGACACAAAAATATGAAACATACAATTCAATAGCTAACTCAGAAGTTATCAAAGATAGGAAAATTGTTTTTTCGTAAGAAAAAGAAATCAGTATGTTGCGTCTGAATGATATTGAGGAATGAACTAGTTCTGCTTTTGCTTTTATTTTTTAGAAATAGCTAATTAACTAGCTTTTGTACTAGTTGGTTCGACTGCATGATCTTCATTCTTACATAATATGTATATACAAATAAACAAGTGCTTGTATGGATGTGTGTGTTTGTGTGTGCTCTTACTTGTCGTCTTCAACTAGAAGCATGTCATGTGCCTAATAAACAAAACACATGCTTCACTCCTCACATCACCAAAGTCGAACGTCGCATATTTTCATCTCTTTTGTATTATGTATGGTGAATACACTATCTATGTAAGTATGTATGTACGTTTAAATATGTGTGTATACTGTTTCATTATGTATGTATGTTTTATTTCAAATGTACTTAATCCATCCTTTATCATTAGGGTTAATAGATTCTTAAATATGAGTGAGTCATCATACCCTAGAAAATCCATAACCATCGTTTGGAGTGTTATTTAAAGGCATCAACATACTTGTAAATGTGCAGATATGAGTACATATGTATATAAATGCATATGCAGATATATGTAATTTTTTGTTTTAGTTAAATTTGTATGTTTTTCAGTTTTGTATTTAGTTTTATGTACATAACGATTAACAATGATTAAAAACCTAATAACAATACATTGTTGCCTAAGAAGGTTACTTCGTCTTCTTTTAATAGCACAACAGCACATGGAGGGCCTTGGCCGAGCTTTCCACATTCACTCATGTTGATCGTGTTATATTTGTACCTGAATGGAAGGGACTTACAGTTTTATGCCGAATACGAACGGCGAAGTGAAAAGCTTTTCATAGGCAATTTTTACTCTTGCCTGTCAATTGGTGGTGCCGTATAGCAAAATATTTTTTATAACTTTTTGATTTTGCCTGTGCTGTGATTCGAACACCTGACACTCTGCGTAACAGTTCATTGCACTATCATTACGCCAGAACGACCACTAAGAAGGTGATAACTTAACATAATTTAATATTGGGGATTACTTATTTACTTACTTTTAATGGCACAACAACCCATGGAGGGCCTAGGCCGAGTTTTTTCGCATCCACTCATGTGATGGAAGGGACCTACAGTTTAATGCCCAATCCGTACGGTGAAGTGAAAATCTTTTCATAGCAATTTTTACTCTTGTAGGTTTTGCCATTGTGTAGAAAAATAATTTTATCTACTTTTTTTGTTTTTTTTTTTTTTGATTTTGCCTGTGTTGAGATTCGAACCCCGGACACTCTGCGTAGCAGTCCAACGCATTACCACTACGCCACAGCGACCATGTTGGGGGTTAGTATTTGTTTTAAATGATTTCTGTTTTCCCCCTAAAATTTACATGGAAATTCTACTGATAAAATTCCACTTAAATTTTTATATTTTTCTGAATATAATATTAAACTGAATATCAGTTACTGCTTCTTGTGACTTCAAGTGCTAAATTTCAGTTCTAAAATAGAATAATGATTAATCGTGCAAATGATTACACACACACAGTGTGAAAAGCAAATGAGTGAACCTTTTTGATGATAATGCGGCGTCGCCCCTGTACTTAGATTCAGTATTACGTCTAGGATTTTCACAATAGAAGCTTGAACACATAATTGACTTAGTAAGATATGAAAACATTTTTATTTGAACTCCTACACTATATAGACCTAGATAAAAGTTATTATCATAAACAGGTGGAAAATATGGTATTCACTTAGGTAGCAACACCCAACCATACATTTCCCCTCCTTGCTCTCCTTTGTGGTGTTATATGAACTCATTACAATATAACAATATGTATATGACCACATTTGGTATACAGTCTTCAAGAAAAATATTTTCCATCGATTAGCAAAAGCGGTCAGCCAACTCCAACAAATATATGGAAAAAACCAAAAAAAAAAATTTCTGGAAAAAAATATTCTCCATCGAAAAGGAATTGGTCACTGAAGGTAAAAACTATTCAAGACTAACTTTAAAAAAAAACATTTTTTCAACAATATTAATATCTTTTTTTAGAAGCTCATAATTATAACAAATAAATCGAACCTTTGGGAAAAATATGCTCCATTGTAAAATACTTGGGGTATATGTATGTATTCAGTGAGATATGAGAAATAGACTCACCGACCAGAAACCATTTGGCTAATTTCTTTATTTTCTTAATTCGTTTTCTTAATTAAGTTCGTTTTTAGTCACATAAAAATCTATAAAAAAGCAATGTTGCAATTATTAATTCATTTACCATATTCCTTCCATTATGAAACATTCATGTGCATACATAAATACATACAATATTTTATTGGTAAGTGCATCATCAGCAATAACTAACCACACGAATACCTTCTGAGTACATACAACAACAACTACGTTATGTAAAGAAAAACCCCAGCCGAATAGTGCATGCTTACTTCTATAAAGAGCACATTCTACTTAGAATTAATTAAAAAGTAGGAAATTGTATTCTGGCAATCCCCTAAAATTCTAGAACTAGATTCGTTTGCATTCTAGAGAATGAAATGCAATTAGCAAAAGCAGCTTATTTTCCGTTGCGTTAAAGTGTAATGCATGAATAATTGTAATCAGTATTGTAATCTCAATGAAGTTTACCATATGAGGTCTGTAGTTTGTGTCTTATTTAATTACCTCGATAAGATCCGAAGATACATATAGTAGGTAATTGATCTGATTAGATAATTTCTTTTAAGAAAAACTGTACGATTTGCTTGCTGGGTCCTTTCCTGGGCATAAAGGTGCCTCACGAAACAAAGTTGTTACTGTTATCTCAAATATATTAAACTCGATTTATTCTACCATAATTCCAAAATATTTCGACTCTAGTGATAGCCGTTCATGAGCGAGATGGTTAAAAAAAAAATTCTCTAGAAATCCTCTTTGGTGCCAGTAGGCAATTTCTTCACAAGTAAATAAGTACTAAATACCCCAAACTGATTTGGTTTTGTACAACCTTTTTTGAGAAATCTGCTCAAGGCCGCGAATTTTTGCTATTTTTAGCAAAGCAAACTCTTGAACGGTCAACGCTAGGGTCAAAGTATTTTTGAAAATATATAGTAGAGGACTTCAGGCGCCTTAACGTACATACGAGTATATACATACTACACATGCAAAAATACATATATATTTCTTGGTATTTTAGTTTTAAATTGAAAGCATTCCAGCTAACCGTCCATATTATGGCTATGTACATATTAGTTATCGAAAGCAAAGCCTTTGGGTTTCCATTAAAAACTTAGGTAAAAACTAGAAATAAAAAAAGCAAGTGTTTCATTGTAATAGCGGTTTCACTCATCATTTGAAGTAATTGTGTTTAGTGCTTTAAAGTGCACTATATTTTTAATCCAACGGTGTATGTAGGCTGTTACACGTACATGCTTACAACGGAATTGAACAACAAAACGCACGTGCAAGAAACTTTGTTAGAGTAGAGTAAAACTAATGAAAGCAGATTAAAGTTCCATTAACAAGTTTGCAACGCATATCAGCAGTTTTAATTTTTCAAAGTACCAAAAGATTTTGCTTTTCGTTTAAGTTCAGCAGAATTTTTCATAAAATCTGGTAGGAGCTCAATTGATAGTTGATCAGAAAATCAATTCGGAACAGCAATTGAGTTACTTCCGTTTGATTTTACATAGCTGGCTACTGACTACTGGCCACTGTCGAATCGGGCAGAGCGCTCGTGAGATGTGATTTCTCCCGAACCTTTAACAAAGAAGATGAAACCGAAACTCTAGAGTATGTACTATAGTTAGTCTGTAACAGCCCAGCAATAGCTCGTATGGAATTTTTTAGTCAAACCATTATTAATTTTTTTTAGCTGTAGTATACATACTCCATCTTTCTTTCTTTCAAGACTCTTGGTAAAAAATTTTCCGAAGTTATATAAAAATTAGTACATACAAACGAAACTTCTTCGAGTATTTCGTTTCTTCATGTACTTTACGTTTTTACTTTTAATGGCACAACAGCCCATGGAGGGCCTAGGCCGAGCTTTTCGCATCCACTCATGTTGTGCGTGTTATATTTGTACATGAACGGAAGGGACCTACAGTTTTATGCCGAATCCGAACGGCGAAGTGAAAGGCTTTTCATAGGCAATTTTTACTCTTGTAGGTTTGCCATTGCCTGCCAAGAGATGGTGCCGTGTAGAAAAATTATTTTTTCAACTTTTTTTTTTATTTTGCCTGTGCCGAGATTCGAACCCCGGACACTCTGCGCAGCAGTCCAACGCACTACCACTACGCCACAGCGACCATGTGGTTTCTTCATGTGGTACCTCGAATATTTGCAAATAATGCGGAGCATGGAACAATGAGAAGTTTTGATGGTGAATTTGTAATTAAAATTAGAATTTAACTTGGCGGTGAAATACAATTTATTTTATTAGTAAATATTTACTATTCTTAAGATAAACTGTTTATTCTTTGGTAGCTCTAGTAATAAAATTAATGAAATGAGAATTGTTTTGATGTGTTGTGGTCAAGGGTTCTATATCGGGGTAAGTAGTTACGTTCGAGAAAAATTTTGGAGGAGGGAATTTAATGGGGTCAGACTCTAATATAACACTGGCAGGGTAGGAAGTAAATTTTGTATGAAAGCTCCCTTGACAGTTAAAGATGGGGCTATGTGTACTGTGTACTATGGGAAAATGTCGTACACTGAAAATAATGCAGATCGGTTCTACACATGTATTAACTATCTAGGGGCGAAAAACTATCTACTTTGTATGGGATCCCTCTTAAAGAATGGAGATTGATGGTTAGTTTGTTGAAAAAAAAATGGTGGAATGTGAAAATTATTGAAGGTCTTACATATTAATCCTTTATATGCGACTTCTGATCATTTGCGGGGTAAAAATCAACCAATTTTCTTTTGGTTTTTTAAACTTTAACCCCGATGCGTGGTTTTTTACCATCACCCTACCCCCACCATTTGTATGCCTAGGCAATTCCATACTATCCCAATGTTCTTACAAATCCTTACCTCATTGTAAAAAAAGCCCTAACTAGAATATTTTCAAAATCGGGTACAACTATTCGAATTTGTAAGAAATCTGATTTAGAAAAAAAAAATTTCGAATTTTTAAAGCAACCTTTTTATACAATGTGACTAAAGACTTTTATTGTATAATACTACTTGATCTGATAAACAGGAAGAGAATATTATGCTGTGTTCCGTTTCTTCTTTGATCATTATTATTTGGATATGTTCAGATAAAAGGAGAAAAGGAACTTGTACTTGTTGTCAGTGAGCACATGAGACTTTTTGGGAATCTTCGGATAAGTGTTCGTACTTCGCAAGTCCCATGCACTTGTAGTTAGTACACGGGCAAACCATATGATATAATTAATAGTTGTAATTACTGAATAATGCTTAAATAAAAATAAATTAATAGTCCAGAATAGCTAATAGCTAAAAGGTTGAACTTTATATACCCTTCACTCTCTGCATGGGCGTGGTTATTATCCGATGTTGCATTTAATGTTTTTTCTATCAGCCCAACTCACTTCACAATGTTTCAATTTGTTTCACAAAAAGGCACACAAAAATAACACAATATTAAGTAAAACTGGCAACTGATTCAAATTAAAATTTCACAAGAAAGTATGAGCATTTTTCAGCATTACTTAAGATAATTTTGTATGAAGTTTTTCCATATGTCAAGAGTTGGCAACTCAGCTTAAACACAACAAAAAAACAACGTTTGAGAATAGTGACATTAATACCGGCCTTAAAAACTAGGTGGAGCGTTTGCGGCTACCTCAACCTAACTCAGCCTATAATACTCTAAATGCTAATTATTTTGATCGTTAACGAGAAACTTATTAGTTACAAGTTAGCGGTTTTGTATTATATAATATAATTACATAGTATATGTACAAAAATTTTCTAGTTATGTCGAATATAATTATAATCTCTTTTCGAATCATCATTTACAAAGTAAATAACTAATGCAAACATTTCTCTCTGTATTATTTTGCTTTAGGGTCAGTGCTCGGCTGGTACACTGCCTGTGGCATGGGTCGATGAAGGTCCCGGCCCGCCATTGTGTCCTATATCGTGCGAACAATTACGTTTAAATAATAAAGAAAATATAAATAATATTAAAAATAGTGAAATTAATTATTTAATTAATATAAATAATAAATTAGATTTTAAGTCAAATAGTGAAATAAATAGAAACAACAACAATTTCAATAATAACATAATGTCGTCAAAAATGCGTAGAAATGTTGACGGTAATGAGCATGTTAAACATGTAACTGAAAGTAAAATAAATGCGGCAACAACAACAACAACAACAACAGGCGAAACAGGGACGACGACAACATCAACAACATTAACAGCTATTGCAGAAACAGCAACAGCAACAGCAATAGCGCCAGCAACAAATCTATTAAATATGTTAAGAGATGATAATGAAGCGATGCCGGAAGAAGAAAGAATGTTGCAAGATAGCAGCGCTACTGTCAATGAGGACACCGTTGTTGCCATCGCTTCTTCTACGATTAAACAGCAAAGTCAAAACAATAAAAATATTGTAAGAATTAGACCGACAAATACAAATAATAATAATAAATATCTTGTCAATGTGAATTCGTATAATAATTTAAATTTCAATAATTACGAATTGAAAAATAATCAACTGAGACAGGAGCCGGCGAGCAGCAGTAGCGGTCGTAGCAGCAGCAACAATAATCACAAAAATAAACAATACGATACCGATGAACAACAGCAACAACAGTGCCTTGATTATTTGGGCGACACCGAAGATACAAGTCCCGCACACTTGTGCAGCCTAAAATCGCCCGGTGAATTGGTGGCGCGTTTGCGTTCGCTACGACTAAAGCATTGCTGCGAGCGTAACGTTTTAAGTGCACTGCATACGATTGCACTAAATGTCACGCTCAGCGGTGACGTTGAATGTGTTCGAATTCTAATGGACGTCATGGATTTAGATTCGCTGGCAACACGCATCACCTGCGAAGTGGCCGAGATACTTTATCGTTTTGACTGCCGACAAGTGTATTCGCGAATACATCAGTGTGACGACTGCAAGGTGAGCGATATCTAAATATTGTATTGTATAAATATAACTTAGCTATGTATAAAAGCTCTATGTATAAAAGCCCCATTGCATTACATTAAAAACAAAAACGTTTAATCAATATTCGTACCAACCTTACCTCCTAAAAATATGCTACAAAACTTTTAAACTATATGGCAAACACTGTGCAATTCGTTGCACAGCTTTTTTAATAAAACAAACAAATACATAAAAATCAGACGAATTAGCCAACAAAAAGGAAATATGTACATACATATGTATGAACATAGCACAAATAGAGGTAGGCTAGTGATTTGTAATGTTAGCACCTCGAAAACCTCGAAAACTCCGAAATAAATAACAATTACTGAATAAATGGGTCAAAATGCTTTTCTAGAGATTTGCTCATCTTTTTTCTTTACCAATTATCCGATGAAAATGTTGAATAAAAGAGAAGTACTATATAGTAGACACCAGTAACAAATAGTATTCAAATAGTTTTCCATAGTTTTCTTTGAGTCGACTAGGTACTTATTGAGGCATTGTGCTGAAATTTCAGCACAATTATTTTAATATTACCATTGTGGCACATAAGAAATTGAGTTGTTTTGTGTAGTATGCCACCATCAGATTTTGTGTCAAGCAAAGGGTATCAATTGTCATTGGTACTTAATGACAATACTGTGAGACAATGAACTGAAATCCTTCTTTCTGTTTGTCACTCGAATTGGTATAAAATCGAATTCGGTGGTAGTCAGAGGGTGTTGGGTAAAAATCGCGAAAAGCAAAGTCAATCAGAAGGAAAATCAGAGGAAATTTAACGTAATCAGTAGCAGTTGGAGGTAGACAGAGGAACTAGACAAAGTTAGAGGTAATCAATCGAAATTGAATCGAATCAAAAAAACTATAAGGACAGGTCAGAGAAAATCGGATGTAGTCAAAGGTTATCCTATGAAAGTAAAATTAATTAGAGGCAGCTAACTACTGGAGATCAGAGGCAGTCAGTGGATGTCAGCCGAAATTAGGGATATACAGAAAGCAGCCAGCGATAATCAGAGGTAAATCGTGGGAATACTGAGGCAACCAGAGGCTGTCAGGGATAGTCAGAGGCAGTCACCAGCTATTAGATGTCGTTAGATGAAATCGCAAAAATTGAAGAAAATTAAAAGGAGTTATAGGTAATCAAAAACAACTACAATATATCAGTGGTTTTGGGGATCGAGAAACCAATTTTTGATAGTTATTTATTCCAAGGATCTCCGCTAGCGGCGCCTGCAGGGACTCTTATCCTATAATGGCTGAACAAGGCCAGTGACACAACTTTCGACTGCTTTTTCAACGCCATATCTCAAAATATTAACCACTTACGAAGAAAACCAAACGCCATACACAATTCTGGAGAACACTCGTTTTAAAATATTTTTTTGTTTTTGTGTGTGGTTTGGTGCTAGATCTGAAAACTCAAATTGCTTCTCGGGGAAATCCAAATCAATCAGTCAGGCTTTACTTTTTGATATATTTTTAATACAAACGCCAATTAGCGTCGTTTGCTGTAATGAAATTTTAATAATAAATCACCAATAAATGTATATTTACATATAATGAGATTGTTTTCTTATTCACTCTTCTTCTTCTTTTAATGGCACAACAGCCCATGGAGGACCTAGGCCGGGCTTTTCGCATCCATACATATTACGTGTGATATATTTGTACATGAATGAAAGGAACCTGAAGTCTGACTAAGCAAATCAGAACGGCAAAATTAAATGATTTCTTTGGCATTCTTGAAGGTTTGCCATTGCTTGCCAAGAAGTGATGCCTTGGAGAAAATTGGTTTTTCTACTTTTTTTTTTTTTAATTTAGACTGTGCCGAGATTTGTGCATTCTTCGTATTAGTCCTTTTGTCTACCAACTACGCCAACTGCGCCGATAAAAAATCAGACAATTTATCCATTTCCTATATTCCCGAGTAGGCTTAGTAGTTTTGAGCAATGTTGCCTAGCTATACCATCTAAGCCTCTTCATACACAACTAAGTATAAATGCAAACAGTTTTAGGATGTTGGATAAACTCAAATTTCTCTAATTAATTGCTGGCACTTATAAAGAACATTCTTTATCATCTTAAAAGCAATCATTCTCTACGGCAGCTTAACCCAAAAATTTTACGATAGCTAAAGGTATTAGTGAAAATGGTGACTGCCATTAATACGCGGGGACATTTGGGTTTTTGTTCTTCTATGTTTCCCCCCCCCCCAATTGTTTTGTTTCGTTTCTTACCAATGAAGATCGTTAATTATGGAAACTTGTGCTCCATAGAGCGTCGAAGGTTGGTTGGCAATTTTCCTTATACTTACTTATGTATTTTAATTTTTCTTTTTTTACTTCAACTATACCACGTTATGTCACACCGCACATCGCACACTCATCTCCAGTTGCTTGCATTCGTTTATCGCTAAAAACTGTGCTATTATTCTCATGAATAAAAGACAACCCACAAAAGTTTTCTGCGGTTAATTTGGGACTGTACTAATTCAAAGTTTTTATAAAACATACATACTCGTACTTGCTCTTAAAATATGGTAGCATCAAAAATTAAATATGTAGTTACTTTTAGAATTTAGAAATGATTATTTTTGAATCAATATTTGCCACCATACTACTGTGGGCAAAAAGTAGTAAGACTTTGTTCATAATTCCAAATTTTTTTATTCATTCTTCCAAATCTATTTCGTCCCCTTCAAAGTAATCCCCCCCCCCTCCCCCCCCCCCGGCCCCAATAGACTTGTGCCAACGTTTTTTCCAATTCACGAAACAGTTGTTAAAGTCAATTTCCGGAATAGCCTTCAATGCGCTTAGCGATTCATGTTTAATGTCTTCAATTGACTCAAAACGGTGTCCACGAAGCGGTTTTTTGAGTTTAGCAAATAGCCAAAAGTCACACGGTGCCTGACACAAGTCAGCCGAATAGGGTGGTTGCGGAACGATATCAGTCGAATTTTTGGCAAAATGGTATCGTAAAACCAATGCAGTGATTTTGGAACCAATCGTGCATTCACTCTTCTTAGGCCCAAATGATGTTTTAAAATGGTTTTCACTGATCTCACTGATCCTTCCGATATTCCAACTGTTAATCGTCGATTCTCGAGCACCAATTCCTTGATTTTATTGACGTGTTGATCATCAGTTGATGTTGATGGCCGTCCTGGACGTGGTTCGTCGTCAACGCGTTCTCGACCATCTTTGAACAATTTGTACCAATCAAAAACAATTGCTCGCGACATACAATTATCACCGAAGGCCTTTTGTAACATTCTGAACGTTTCGGCACCAGAAATTTGATTCCGCACACAAAATTTAATGGAACTTCTTTGTTGAATAATTTCACTCATTGTGAATATCGCCGAATGCACTTTTTGTACTTCAGAGAGACAAGCGTATACTAAACACTAATGATTATTTTGATGTGACATTTGGCACAGATGTCACCGACAGTCATACCAACCTTAAAAAAATAATATTTTGATGAATTAGTTTCCGCGCGAAATTTAAATTAAAAAGTCTTACTACTTTTTGCCCACAGTAGTAGAGTATACGTCAGGCAAATGGCATGGTTGAAAATAAATATTGAGTTTGCTTTCGATCATAGTGCCAAAAATTTGAAACTTGTCAGAAATTGACGAGGTTGAGCTTAGTATAATTTTGTGCAATCACTTTTAAATTAGATTGATTATGTAACCAGAAAATATACTAAGAAACATAAGCTGTATGAATTTCGTCGGCTACGAGTCAACCGCTCTATACACAGTTTTGATAAAGGTTATATCCCGAATGTCAGTTATAGTTTTCTTTGTATAAGCATTACACTGGAAAATGTTTTGGTATAGTTATTGTATTGTCAAAAATTTCTAACTGTTTATATTTTTAATATTATATATAGTTTCATGAGTTAAATCCATTTTCAGGATTTGTAATCGGTCAGATAGTTATTATTTAGTGCATTTTTGAATGCCACGAGATTTTTTTTTTTTTTGTCATTCCGTAGCGCTCAGCATGAAAAGATAATACTCGTAGGCAAGTTCTAAAATGTGGCCAATAATTATTACTAGTTACCATAATTTTTCATAAATAAATAAATACACACACTGAACCTTACTTTATTAATCTATTTTGACTGGGTTTCGTTACTAATGAGCATACCCGATCAAATTTTATTGTGGAACAACATTTTCTTTTTGGTATCCTTCCATAAATATATTTTTGAACTTCCATAAATTATTATTTTTGCTATTTGTTGCTCCTATTAGGTATTTTAAGCTACATACCTTTCTCTGCGTTCGAATACACTTTCGCAGTTGAATAGATTTCCCGCTGATACACTGAAAGTGGTTCAATGTGGTCGCTGTAGCGTAGCGGTAGTTCGTTGGACTGTTACGCAGAGTGTCAGCGGTTCGATTCTCGGCACAGGCAAAAATAATAATTAAAAAAAATTAAAAAAAAAAGCAACAACAACAAAATTTATACACGGTACCACCTCTTGACAGGCAATGGCAAACCTACAAGAGAAAAAATTGCCTATGAAAAGCTTTTCGCTTCGCCGTTCGGATTCGGCATAAAACTGTAGGTCCCTTCCATTCATGTACAAATATGACACGCACAACATGAGTGGATGCGAAAAGCTTGGCCTTTGGCGCTACATGTGGTCATAGTCGACACTGATAAACTGAAGTTCATTGTGGCAAAGGCATAACACTTGCCACAATGGCTGTCTAACTCTTGATCGGTGTCCTGTGTGATTTCATTCCCTCTCTGATTCTCCCTCCTTCTTTCTCCCACCTATTAATCTTCCTTCCATTCAACACAATGCTCTGCATTAATAGGGGTACACCCTGAGTGTTGAATGTATCAATTAAGAGTCTATGGTCTAAGAGTGTTCAAAATTTTTTTTTTTTTTTTAATTGTGTGCGTCTGAATAGAACTTTCTTCTTCAGAACGTTTGCGTTTTGGGTTTTCAGGTTAGGTTTAGTAATCTTGTAAAAACCAGAGTCTATCGCAGACATTACAGGCGTGGTCGAATGAATTTGTAACGAATATGTTTTGAATTGTTTATGTGCTGATTTATGCAAACGATATTTATAAAAACGATGATTATCTGATCCCAGGCATGCTGCATCTGGTTTAACTTAATTTTGATCGCTTGCATTTCCAACGCATGCAAAGCCCTCTGCAAAATCATCATAAACATAAAAATATTCGTAATCAAAGCATTATAATTATAATCTTACCATCATCATCATTATAATAATCATCATCATCATCAGCATAAAATGTTCAGGTTGTGTGATCTCAACAGGTGGGTAATTTGCTACTTGCCGAATGTTATGAGGTTGACTGGAATCTTGGCAAATCTCGTCTATGTTTTGTTGTGCTTATGCGAGTTTGTTTTCTTCCACGGAAGAAAGATTTTCAGCCAAATTTCAAGTAAATCTTTTGCACTTTTCTTACGTTGAGAAGCTGGCCACCTTGGTGACTGCCTGGTGCTGAATAATCTGAGGACCTTCGTCGGGATTCATTCATGTTTCCGCATTAGTCTTTGCGAGTTGTTTTCCAATGAGATTCGAATTCTGTTGTGCCTCAAGTTGCTTGCGAAGTCTACACTCTTGTGACCTCACGGTACTGATTGTTGGTTTTCTTTTTCACGATAGCAGAATCTGAATTTTGTTGGTCCTCCATAAATGTTAAATTTTTGTTTCAAATGTCAAATTTCACAAGCTGCCCATCACCAGCACCCTCTATCAGTCGAGTATGATTCATACTCAGCGCCCTCTATCAAACAAGTTTGAATCATAAGCGACTCAGCACCCTCTGTCAATCGAGTTTGATTCATACTCGTGTATATGTACATGTCGATGCATATATGCTGCCATAATTTATGTGTAAGTATATACATACGCAACGTCATATTTTTCATTCTTGATTGATAGATGGCGCTGGCATTCATTTCCGTGATTATTTCCGTTTTGCCACGATCATCTTTTACCCCATCATAAATATAAAAACTATTCTAAAGAAGTAAACTTCAATAAATTTTAATAAACTTAAAAAATTTTGTTTTTGTTTTTTCGGCTTTGATTAGTTTTTGGAATTTAATACCAGTGTACGACGAGACAAAATTATTGTAGAAGGATTGCTCGCATTTAGATGAGATTTGGTATTGCTAGTAAATTATGGATCGAAAAATTTAATAAGAAATTCAGTTTCCGTTAAAATTCGTGTTCGTTCGTAAAATAAAAAAAGAATATTTTGCAAATAGTTTTTACTGAACCGACTAAAAAACTAAAATTAAATGTTCCAGCATTTTGGTGTCGATTTTGAAAAGTTTTTGCATTTACTCGTATATTAATTACCTATATTTTCGCTAAGATTCATTTGAGATTTTCTTAGCTGGATTATTGCCATTAAAATAGCAACCAAATTACTTTGATTTTGACACTACGAATTACAAGAATTTTGTTTTTATTTTGTTTTTGGAAGGAATTGTTGTCAGAAAGAATTCAAAGCATTTTAAGATGAATTCAATTTACTACCGCACAAGACTTTAGCTTTGCGTTCACGCTCCTTCGAAACTGCAGTTGGCCAAACTGTGGAGCAATAGCAGCCATTAAACAATTTTTAGATTTGACTTTGCTTTTCTAATTTGAAGAGTTATGCCAGTGTGACAAAGAGTTATGCCAGTGTGATTATTTTGCTGCGTTACTATTGCTCTGATAAATGTGTAAAAAAAAAAAATACCATAAAATTGCTGCATTCTATTTTATTTAATTCAAAATCTAAACACTTTCCACCAATATAGCCAAATTTTTAGTTCAAATAATCTACCGTCGGAAAAGAGACTTACTCTTCACTGATGCATAGATTGGCGATATTTGCATTATATTATATGTTTGTAGATACAGTTATATTGTTAATGTTTAATTTAGGAACACCTAAACCGCAAAACATTCATAACATGTTACATACTTAAGAATCAAATGACAACCGCAATTGTTTATTATTACTTAAGCTTTTGAGAATTTACAAAATATTTGAATTACAGGTTTGTATGTAATCTCATATGTTGCATAATTTGCTAAATGTCTAACGTTTCAAAATATTTTCTGTTAATCTCGAAAAAATGTTAAATTGCATGTTAGAGCTTTAGCAAATTAAGGCAGCGATGCTTGTGTGTGTATCTGGGAGAGCGACAGCGCTGCTTGTGTTATTTACACTATAAATGAAATAAATTTCATAATAAAAAAATAATAATTAGTAATTTTTCATTACGCTCTGATAACTTGAAATGGAAGCCGTATTTTTTTACGATTATTTGCATGTGTATTAGCAATGCATGACGAAAACACGCACGTTTGACGTTTAGAAATGTTACTTTTAGAGAAAAATTTCGATAAAAAAATAGCAAAATACACTTTGTCAATACTACTTACATTTTTATCCGGAGTAGTGCGTTTTCAAATAAAGCATAACAGATTTTCATGAGAAATTATTCATACTCCCTATTCTCATCAAACATTGTTTTTTCAGCGCTTGTGTTAAAAAATTGAGGACCAAGATCTTGCTTACATGAATGCTGAAAGTCAACTAACTTGATTTGCGTTGACAAAATTGCTCTTAAACTTCTCCCGAATTCTGTTGTTCGTCAATAGTTCGAAGAAGTTTATAGTGTAAGTGTGACAGCATTGCGTCGGCAGAGAATGTGTGCCTACTCACATGTGAATAGAAAAATCAAAATTGCCCTACACTGACGTAGAGTTATGCCAACAAATGCTAAAGCAATTAATATAGCCAGAAACAATAACAACACTAATGAGAGCAAAAATGTCAAGTCGAGAACGAATCGCAAGACGGCAAGCAAAAAAACTATTGAAGGAGATTAGACGAAGAAGAAAAGGACTCAGAGTAAACCTTATAGGATAGCCTAGTATGTGTCTTTGTGTCTGAATGAATTGCACTGATTAAATACGTTTTTATATATGTATGTAGAGAGAGAGAAATGGCAGTTGTAGGCGCCCATTTTAATAAAAAAAAAAAACAACAACGGCACAGTTTAGTTATGGCAACAATTTTATAAAGAATTTTTATACCGAAAACAAAAACAAATTTTATTCTATACATACAGGCAAGAATTAGAGCAAGAACGAAAAATGGTCAACAATAAACAAAGTACATAAAGACAACAAAAAAAAAAAAAATACATTAACAAAATTTGTATGTGCATAGGTACAGTGAAACCTAGTTAAGAGCCTCCCTTCTTAACTACCATTTCCGCTGAAGTGCCCTTAATTTGCTATTTTTCCCTGCAAAGGCCTTAGTACCTCAAAAGCTTGACTTCTTCGGCTGAGCTGCTTATTCTGGGTTTACTGTGCCAACATAATCTACCGAATTATAGCGAAAAAAATTTGGAACATTGAAATGGAGAACAAATCAATATAAAGATGTGTAGGTGGAATTCTGTTGTAGGCACTGCGAGTTGGTAATACAAAATCCTTCGTTTTTAAGTAATTAGAAAACATATTTAAGGATTTGAACAATCAAGCAAATATATTTTGCTTTTAATTTGCTTGGCAAAAATTACTATATGTATTCTAAGGAAGTCTGTAATAATAAGTAAGTCGTAGCAATAATATTGTAAAGTATTCACACTCTCTGTTTCAAAAAATATGCATAACTTGTACATATGTATATTTTTAATATTCTAATAATAAGATAATTCCTTTTTTGGCCATCAGTAAATAACATTTGACACCAGTAAATTTCAAAATTTCGTAAGAGCACGATGCAGCACAACTGTTCCAATGCTTTTTTATATGTTTAAAAAATACTTCTGCTGTCTTTTGTTCTTCTTCTTAGTTTCGTTGTGTGCTCAGTCATGCAGTCATGCAGCCATGCTAAACACAGATTTCATAGCCTTCTTCCAATGTGTGCTCTGAGTTATTCTTACTCTCCATATAATGCTGAATCTGTGTACGAGTATACTATGAAATCAGGTGATGGCAAAAACTTTACTCTCACGTTTTGTATATTCCACTTGCGTTATTTAGTTTTTGCACTCTTCCTTTGTGCTCTTTATTCGAAACGACTTTTGAAACTCTCTCTCTCTCTCTCTCTCTCTCTCTCTCAATTACTCTTTGGTACGTGGCTTGCGTTAACGTTTAAAAAATCTGGAAATTTGGAATTTTCTTAACCATAAATTTCCAAATAAAAACGTGATAACAAACAAACGTGTACGCACTGTCGATGCAGGCGAATTATAAACTGGAAATTGTTGAAAAGCCACAAACGAAAAAAACAAGAAGCAGAAAAAGTAGACCTTTCCAAGTTTATATAAGGGCGTACTAAGTTTTATAAAATAATTCTGCATCATCTAAAAATTAATTATAGTAACGATGCAAAAATAATGAAGATATTACACTATTTTTATGTATAAAATTTATACAAAAAGCTCAATTTATTAAGTATTATTGTAATATTAGTTCCACTAGTTATATTTTACTACACAATTATCATATTTCGGATTTTATGGTATTCCAGTTGTTCGGTTTCGTTTTTCTTTGTTAATTCTCTACTTTATTCCAGCGCCATTAAAACTCACCGATTTTCTCATATGAAAATATAAATTTCCGCTGAATTCCAAAACTTTCAATTCTCCAATTTTTATTATGTATGTTAATTTCTCTCGCCTTCGCTCTCTTATTCTCTTTCGTTCTCAACATTTGTTTGCAAAAAGGCGCTCCCCAAAAACTTTTGTGTGCAAGAAAGGAACTTACGTTTTTATTTATGAAGAAACATAAAAAACAGAAAATAGAATCGAAATGATTTTTTATTAGGATTTATACATTTCTTTTTGGCCAGTGGTACTGCATTTTACATGCCTATACATAGTTCAGTATGATTTTTTCATTCTCATGTTCAAATATTTCAGAATAAAAGAAACTTCATTTCAACACCATAAATTTATTACGAAGTAAGTGTTCTTATTATTAAGAAAGCTCTTCATTGTATGCAAAAAACCGTTTCGATAAACTTTGAAATATTTTTTTATTGAGTTCATAGCCATAACAACCAAAAAGTAGTTGACTATTTTGAAATTGCACTTACAAAATTTACATATTGATGATAAATTGAAGGCCTGCACTACATATCAATTATGGCCACAGTGTACATACTATAGCTAAGCTTGCCATAATTTGTCTGTTCCAATTACTGACGCTGCTCAAAATTTTAAATTATTTCTTAAAACTCAATATAAAATAAGTTGAAGTACGGAAAATTATTGAGTATTTAAAAAACAGAAAAAAATCCGCACACATACTTATGTGCATACATAGTTGTTTAAGCCACCCTAATGCACCGTTTCTTTCCTTTTCATTTTCTCTATCCTTTCTTTTCGTTCTACTTCTTTTCTTGCTATTGCTTTCTCTAAGTGCTTCTCTAGGACACTTTCACACCGGTCGGTTGGGCTCTTCAATATATTTATTGTACGATTTTTCCTTCCAATAAATTTGTTAATGTTGTTAAATTTAAATACAAATTTCTTGTGTTTTAGTATCCCATTAATTCACTTCTGAATTCACTTCTGAACTAGAGCGGATTGAAATCCCACTTAACATAAAATTTTACTAACTTTTCCCCGTCGGCCCCTCAGATATATTCGAGTACTATGGCTTAAAAAGCCCAGGGCTACACACAATTTCAATGAAATCGATCGGTTTATATAATAGATGACGTTCCAGAATAAGAGAGTACATTAAATCGCTCTGATTACTACTTTTACTACTTTTACTCCGCAGTACCTCAGAAAAAATTTAATGTTAAAGATGAAGGACAAAAATGTATTCTTTGGTCCAAAAATCCCTGGTACACAAGATTTCCAAATTTCTTAATTGCAAACCAATAACTAAACTGAAACGTATTTAGTCATTTCTAGTTTTCAAGAGATTTTAAACAGTAGACTACTTTTAGCATTATAAAGTATGCTTAATCAAAGAATAAATGAGAGGCCTTGATAAAGAGAGCGTTAATAAAAGGAGTAAGAGAACTGGAGGTGTTATTTTATCTTTCTGAATCACAGCGTACTATGTAATAACGCCCCATTTACAATGGAGAAGAGAAGTTAATAGCTGCAGAAGTGTTTCTTGTTATGATAACAGAGGTATCTGACCAATATTGCTTCAGATATATTTTACTGCTGCGATTTAGTGCCCCACACAGTACCTCACACAGTGGGATCGAAATTAGTAAAGGGTGATTTTTTTGCAACTGGGTTTTTGACGTTTATATTTCTAACAGTTCTATTTCTAAGTTTGGTTTGCCATTTCATCATGAACAGACTTACGCCTGAACAACGTTTGCTAATTATGGTATTGAATTTATTATCAAAATTCGTGCTCTGTGAAAACAGCGACGAAGCTATTTTTTGGCTGAATGGATACGTGAATAAGCAGAATTGCTGTATTTGGAATGAAGACCAGCCAGAGGCAATTCAGCAGCTAGCAATGCATCCCGAAAAATTCAATTTTTGGTGCGGTTTATGGCAGGCGGAATCATTGGGCCGTACTTCTTCAAAGACGATGAAGGCCGCAACGTTATGGTCAATGGAGATTATAACACTGTTTTTGGTCGAAAATGTTAGAATTGGACTAGGCCGACATGTGGTTCCAACAGGACGGTGCCACATGCCACACCGCACGCAAAACCATGCATCAATTGATAAGCGAATTTGGTGAGCAGCTAATCTCACGTTTGCCACCAACATCGTGTAATTTGACCCCGTTGGACTATTTTTTGTGGGGCTATGTTAAGTCTCTGGTCTTAACATAGCCCAAGTCTCTTGCTGCTTTGGAAGCCAACATTGAAAGCGTCATTGTGTCACTGGTAAAATACCGGCCGAAATATGTGTAAAAGTGTGCCAAAATTGTACCTTCAGAATGGCCCACTTGAAGCGTAGCCGCGGGCAATATTTCAGTAGCTCAAGGCATTCAAAGACTAGCGCTGAATATATCTCAAATGATTCTAGTGCTCTATATATTTACTACATAATACACTTCTATTCGAGATTGAATGGGCCTAATGGAAAGAATTTCCGTCAATTCGGTGGTTTCGCGAATGAGCGCAAGACTGAAATTCCTTGAAGCTTTACGATCGATTGCAACACAGTGAAAAATTGTTACATATTCTTATTTTATAGTATAGCATGTTTAACAGTTCTACAAGTTGTCATCGTCTACCGCTCTCTAGCTACTTTAATATTTTCCAAATGGTGCATAAGAGCCTTTAAGCAGCTGGAAAAATGCCTTTGTACGTCTTTATAAAGCCGTATATGTATATCTTTGCCACTAAAATCGGACCGGTGTTCCAACATTGAGTTGGACATTCATTCTTTTTGCACACACTTCTGCCTCCTTCTTTCCCCTTACGTTGTGAAAGAAGCCTCTCCTTCCCCTTCAACTCACTGGCTGCTCTTAAATAAGTGATTTCAGAAGGGTGTCTCACTTGGTATATTTCTATATATGACTTTCGTTTTCACGAAAATTTCTGTTTTTCGCATTCCCTACAACGAAGTTTTTTGCTGGCCCATGCAGTTTCGTTCTAGAAAACTTTGCATGTGAATGAATGCGTTATGAAAGCAAGAAATTGTGCAATAAAATTTGATAATAGGTAATTTCATGGTCAGTGGTTTTGGGATGGAACAGTGCCGACTTAGTTTTCAGTTATTCAGTGTCTCAGTCTGCAATTTGACTAAGGAATTTTAAATGAATAAAATAATTGAATATAAAATTCTTGGAATAATATTTCAACATGTGGTTACAAACACAATTACATACCTACATATATTTTCATTTATGTACATGGGAGTACATGATGATGTGTGTATTTATGTATGTAAGTATTCGAAAATATTTCTCAAGTGAAATTTAATTAATATTGTATTAAATTGATTGCTTGCTTAGTAATCTTAGTACACGTATTGGAATTTCGGGTGAAGATATCTGAATGACATTATGGATACCTACCCCACATTTACTTATAAATAGTGTATCGTACATATCTGAGGACTTTTGATAAAAAAAAAACAACCTATGTTTTATCTCTGTGTTCAAATTCAGCCTGCTTTTGCTTTCCCAATTTCTACCCAGCTGGCTTAGTGAGCTCATAAAATAACAAAATAACTTTTTAGCCTAAATCATAATGAGATAAATAAGAGGCGCTTGTGAAAAACTTCAAAATGTAAAATATTTACTTAAAAATATCTCGGATTTACCTCAGTTACTTATCTCGTCACTTAATCATTTATATGAACTCATAATTAGTTTATATTTACCTCACTTCAATTAAATTCTTACATATCTATTTCTCATTGGCATGTTACTTACTTAGTTAACTGGCACTACAACCGATGATCGGTCTTGGCCGCCTCTTATTGTCGTGTATGTTCTTTAAATACAGGGTGTATATGTAGGTGGTGTAGTATGTAGAGTGTCGGTCTCCTCTTATCGCAACTTCAATTCATTTAGGGATTAAGCGGAAAAATTATATATCTAAAAAAAAAAATGTTCAGCAAAAAAAAAAAATCATTCCAATAAAAAAGGCTTCAGAAGAATTTACTTTTATGTAAATACATATATCGAATGTATTTAAATAGGCTTAATAAACGTTTTATACTTTTAATTTTCAAAAGTTGTACCCCACATTGACCTAAATATGACGTAAATACAAGTTCACAACTTAGCTCATAATTTTTTTTTTTAATTATACTTCTTTAGAATCATTTTTTTATATTTACGCCGGGGGTAAAAAATTATCGTCGTAGCGATAATTGTCACGGAAATTATGGGCAGCACTCTCTAACAATCGAGTATGGAAAAAATTAGATTGAGAGAGGGCGCTGCCCATCTTAGTTTACTTACTTTTAATGGCACAACAGGCCGTGGAGGGCCTAGGCCGAGCTTTTCGCATCCACTCATGTTGTGCGTGTTATAATATATGTACATGAATGGAAGGGACCTACAGTTCAATGCCGAATCCGAACGGCGAAGTGAAAAGCCTTTCATAGGCAATTTTTACTCTTGTAGATTTGCCATGGCCTGCGAAGAGGTGGTGCCTGTGTGGGAAATATTATTTTTTCTATTTCTTGTTTTTTGTTTTGTTTTTTTTTTCAGTTACTGGTAAACAATTTTCATACTCAATTGATAGACTGCACAAGCAAATGTCGATAGCGTTATGATAAAATCTCAAGCAAAAACTGCGCCTGAGAGATAGCGAGAAAGAAGACTTCTTCGAAAAATGGAAGCAGAAGAAAGTTTCAGTTTCACCTGTTGAGATCATATAACCTGAATATTTTAATGGTGATGATGATGATTTTTATACCATACTGATGATGATGGATTATATTATATTTATAATGATATAGCAAATAAATTCGCATACTTTGAGTATGAATATTTTGATGAAGATTATGGTTTTGCAGAGGGCGTTGCAAGAATTAGAAAGTGAAACGTTCAAAATGAAGTTAAGCCAGATGTAGCAGCCCTGCGATCAGAGAATCATCCAACTGAACTATACAGAGTTTATTGTTTGCATAAATCAGCACATAAAAAATTTCAAAAGATGTTCGTTAAAAATTATTTCGTATGTCTACGACAGACACTGGTTTTTACAAGTTTACGAAACCTAACCTGGAAACCCAAAACGCAAACGTTCTGAAGAAGTAAGCACTGACGCACACAATTTTAAATTTTTCTTTATTTTAGGTAAAAATTTAAATACATAATTAAGGCAGTTTATATACTTACTTACGTATATTATGTAGATAAGTGCTTTTTTTTCTGTTAAAATAAAATTAATCAATCAAATAGTTCACTGAAACTGTCGCGTAGCTCATATTTAGTTAATTTTAAGTTATGATGCCTGCTGCATATATCTAGCCCTTTAGTTCAAGAGATATAGCTTAAACTGAAAATACTAGAAAGGAGATAAAAGCAGGAAAGCTCATAATTAATTTATAAAAAGAAAAAGATTAAAGTTTGCATGCCGAGATAAAGTGTTTTATCAAAAGGCTGTATGTGAATGTGGGTGTGCTGGCTTGTCTACCATGCAAATAGAAACCCTCAATTCTAAGAAGAAGCTTAAGCAGAAAAAGTAGAATGAATGCGGCATTGGTCATCATTTGGGCTAAACCAACCAAACCCAAAATCATTTAATTTCATTTCACGTTTTTGTTAGGGTCAAATAGATGATGAAAATTAAATTAACCTGACACACTCACATCCTAAAACACACACACACAAAACAAAAAGCAAAACTAAAATAAAATTATCGAATAGGATTAAAACAACAAAATATAAACATATATATGTACATACAAGTATATCTACACAAGCAGATGAAATGAGAACGCACACATACTTACATACATGTATGTCGCTCACTAACGGTAATGTAAGTGGTAATGTAGGCGGTGACTTGTTTCAATTATTTATACGCCCTCGCGACATTTTCTATTAACCACAGAAACGCACACACACACACAGACACAGAAACACAATCGCACTATACACAAATACACTATTCAAACAATATGCATTCCGCAGCCTAGCAGACAGGCATACCTACATTATCAGTTATACATATATATGTTATATATATATGTATGTATATTATGTACACATAGGTAGTTGCGCTTTTTACACCCTACACACTCTGTGTACAGGGTATACTATTTTTTTTTTTGTATATGCATAACATATAAGTATATGCATATGGTGTATATAGTAAATGATCAGCGTGCAGAGCGGAGTCGATTCAGCCATGTCTGCCTGTGTGTCTGTCTGTCTGTCTGCCTGCCTGTGTACACGATAACTCACTCGAGTAAAACTTATACAATCTGAACTGAACTTGGTACAGACATTTGTTATTATCAGTTAAGTTCTAAAATGGGCAAAATCGGCCGAGTGGGCGTGGCATCTCCCATCCAAATGAGCATTTCAAAAAGTAATATTGAACGAAACGAATATACAAGTTCGGCCAAGACTGAACTTAGCTTAGGGGATTTTTGTTATTTTTATATGCTGTTCATATGTGTGTGTGCACATGCATGTGCTTGTGTGTCAATGTTGGCATAATACATACATCCTTACATAATAGGCGTAAGTTTATTTAGTTTTGCTATAATAATTCTTATACTACATACTTACTCGTAGGTACATATATATGTATGTATGTACTTATAATCTATGAATGTTTTGAGTTTATGTTTTTGTTTTTGTTGTAGTTTTGATTCATATCGATTGACATTTTATACCAATTTGTACATATGTATATGTTTACAACTCATAAGAATTTACGTATGCATGTTTGTGTTAGTGTGTATGTTTTTATTTACGTCAAAGTATGAAATTTCGTTTTATAATTCATTTGGTTGTGAGTTTATGTTGAAAGAAATCATCATCATCACCATCGCCAAAAACGGATGCACATAAGTACAAACAAGGTGCGCCATCTTTTATGTCGGTGTGTAAATATTTAATAATTTAAAAAAGAAACAACCGATTTCCATTGATGAGGTATTTTTGTTTAATTTGATCATTTAGAAATTATTTTCGGACCAGTTTTTGAATACAATATCAATCAAGTGGCCACCGTTATTGACCTAAGCACTTTTTCGATCATCTCGGGCGGTATAGCGATGATTTTGCCACGAATGTTTGCCTAGAGCTCGCCAATGGTCTGAGGCTTGCTGGTGTAAGCTTTACTTTTCAAATAACCCCACAAAAAGAAGTTCGGAGGGGTCAAATCTAGAGATCTGGGTGGCCAGTCAATGTCGCCAATTTTTGACACCACACGTCAGGGAATTATCGTTGCAGAAACTGCATTGGATGATTTGCAGTAACCGTCCAGACCATTTTCACACATTTGTGGACAGACATAATGAGCCACCATTCAATATCCACCGATATCGATTCCCATCGTCTGTTTCGCCTTCTCTGAAGAAAAATGGCCCAATAATGGTTTTGGCGCAAATGCCGGCCCAAGCAATCACTTTTTGGTTATGCAATGGTGTTTCATTGATCTCGTTTCAATTCTCCGCTTCCCAAATGCGGCAATTTCGCTTGTTAATGGCGCCAGAGAGTGTGAAATTGGCCTCGTGGGTCATCAAAATTTCCTTCCAAAAATCAGATTCAGTGACAACAGTATTCCAAGCGATGCGGACGTTCTGTCGGCAATTTTACAATTAATATGGAAACAAATCCTTAAAAATTCGCCGCAAGGTGGTTACACTGATGCCAAAATGTTGAGTGCGGTGACGATACGACACATGTGGGTTCTGGGCAACACTCTCTCTTACCGCTACAACCAGTTCATTGGAACGTCTTGGGCATTGATGAACGGCTTGCCGACGATCCCCCACTGTCTCGTGCTCAACAAAAAAATCGAAACCAAACGACATATATAGGTACTGTTGTCAGACGTGCATATCTTCGACGATATGCATGTTGGGTTAATTCAACTGAACGACTATTTACAATGTACAGCGTCATTTCGTATGTTGGCGCGCTGTTTCGTTGGGAAGCGATTCAGGGTTAAAATTGTACTGAATTGACGTTTGAAAAACATGTTTACTCAAGTCAATCGCTTGATAAATGTTATAAATTTTCAATGTTTACATACCAACATAACAGACGACGCACCCTGTACAAATGTATGTATATGATTAATAACGCAAATATTCTTTTATCATACACACATGTACATACATGTCACATACATACATACACGTAAATGGTATGAATACTTTCATATATACATACTTCAATGTATCTTTTTTGCCAAAATAAGTATTTCTCAACATTTACGGCCTTTAGTGCTGTGCTGCCCCTGTTCTTTCGTTGACGTATCTCCTATCTCCCTTCCCCGTTTAAGCAACACTCTACATTTGTAGTTTGCATGTGTTTAAATGGTTCTTCTTTTTCTTCTGCCTCATCTTTTGCTGCTCTGCTACTGTTGCTGTGCTACTGTTGCTGTCGCTTCATCTTTATCTTCTTCTGCTCCTCATATTTACATGCATCCTCGTACTCCTATCATTTATCGACTTTTGTGTGGGCGAACGTGTAATGTTTGTAGCACGCGTTTACGCGAACAAACGAATATTCGTAAATGAGCAGGCAAGCAGGCGAGCGTACGTCATTTGGCAGTTTCAGCTCAGTTCAGTTCAATGTTAATTTTGTTTTGCGAGTTCAAGATTTATTTGAGTAGAAAATTAAGTAGACATTTTATTCCTTAGCATACATATTTACATACATATCCATACATACAAGTACATGAATTGGCAACACTTTCGATACATCGTTGAATAAATATTTGCTTATTGAAGTATGTTTATCGGCGCATGAGAGTGTATGTGTGTGTGTGTGTGTGTGTGTGTCTGCAGATGTTTGCAATCTTCAAAAAGAGATTATTACTTTTAGCTGCAACGAATCAATTAAAAGTGCACATATAAATTTCAGAGCTTGTTTTGAACGTCCACCGACAATGTTATCCTGTGAAAACTGAACTAAATATCAGTTTATAACGACCAAAGTTTTCGGTTAAATACGATAAGTTACTGTGAGTCCAATAGTGAATTTCAAAGGCAATAGTAATGCAAATAGAACGAATTTCGGTATACGATATGCAGATAAAATACTTAGTCAAAAATAACTAATATAAAATTTATCATCATTGGATAAGATTGGCCATGAATAATAAATAAATAGTAAAGGGGATGGGATTTATTTCAGAGGGTGTGTAGCGTATATAAAGTTCGTCTGCTCACGAACTTTGCTTTCTGGGCTGTTTTATTTTGACTTTGTTTAACAGCGAATTTTTCCTCGCTTTGGTTTTGAAATAATCAAAACTTAAAAAAACTCGATGACCAGAGTTATATAGTATAAGTATTAAGTCTTACTTCTAAGTAAGACTAGAAGTTTGCCAATTCTCGTCTCATGTTGTGCTGATGCGAGTTATTTTCCTTCCACGAAGGAAAGATTTTCAAGCAAATTTTCAAGTAAATCTTCTGACCTTCTCTTTCGTTGAGAAGCTGGGAATTCGGCCACCTCAATTACTGCCTGGTTCTGTATAATTTGAGGACATTCGTCGGGACTCAATGAAGCGAGTGTTGATACAACTATTGGCTCTAATAAACTCATTTGCCATTGATGCTGTTGTTCCGCATTATTCTTTGCGAGTTGTTTTTCAATGAAATTCGAATTCTGTTGTGACTCAAGTTGCTTGCGAAGTCTACACTATCGCGATTTCTCGGCGCTGGTTTTTGGGTTTTTTTTTCACGATAGCACTGAATCTGAATTTTATTGGGCTTCCATTTTTCGATGAAGTCTACGTTTTCGCTGTTTCTTAGCCGCATTTTTTGCTGGAAATATTATAGCAACACAATCGCCATTTGTTTGTGTCTCGCACTTTTTTTGTCAGTCTATACTTGCTCATTCT
Organism: Palloptera scutellata; assembly: GCA_958295655.1. Classification (NCBI taxonomy): domain Eukaryota; kingdom Metazoa; phylum Arthropoda; class Insecta; order Diptera; family Pallopteridae; genus Palloptera; species Palloptera scutellata. The sequence goes on from OY282451.1 coordinate 54,455,597, forward strand.
TTCAACTCTAGCAATTTATAACGATTTTCTTTTGAAATGTAAATTTTTTTTTTTTAAATTTCAAATATATCGAGGATAATTTTTATTCAGTGCCCTCTGTCAATCAAATTTTAATCATAAGCGAATCAGTGCCACTCATCAAATTTTATTCATACTTGTGGATAAATGGGGATGCATATGTGCTGCCCATCATATACTTACGTATATATACACATATATACATATATGCATCCTCATTTTTTCATACTTGATTGATAGAGGGCGCTGCCCTTCATTTCCGTCACAATTTGCTTGATCATGCCATGATCATCTTTTACCGATTCTTAAGAAGTAAACTTCAAAAAATTGCCAATAAAAGGTAAATTGGGGAACTCCAGTACAAGGAAATTTTAACATTTTCGTGCGGATTGTTATGTTGCGTGGAGTAGTATTATGGCCGCTGTGGCGTAGTGGTAGTGCGTTGGACTGCTACGCAGAGTGTCCGGGGTTCGAATCTCGTCACAGGCAAAAAAGTAGAAAAAATAATTTTTCTACACGGCACCCACCACCACCTCTTGGCAGGCAATGGCAAACCTACAAGAGTAAAAATTGCCTATGAAAAGCTTTTCACTTCGCCGTTCGGATTCGGCATTAAACTGTAGGTCCCTTCCATTCATGTACATATATTATAATACGCACAACATGAGTGGATGCGAAAAGCTCGGCTTGGTATTATTAAAAATAAAGATCTGTTTTATTGATTTAAATTTAACTTGAATATTAATGCCTTTATATAGTAAGAACTAATCGGCAAACTTAATTGTTTTCGAGAAATCAAACAATTTGAAATCATTGTGATCGATATTTTTAAAGGCAGCTTTAAGTTATTCCAAACTTTGAAATTCCGGCATTATTTACGTATCATTAAGGGGTTATTTATTTTAAGGCTTCAACTGAAAACAAGATCACAAATACTGAATTGAAATTTTTCTGAAAGTGTGTACAGTTTCTTCGAAAGCACGGGAACAGTAGCCTTAAAAATCGTGTCCAATCTTTATTTACGTTCCTGTCTAAATCTGTCATTGAAATTGTGCCACATTTCAGTGGCGTAGCCAGAGGGGGCGGGGGTGGGTGTCACCATTTTTGGGGTGACAACCGCAATGTCGAAAAAGCGGAAAAAATATTATGATTTGCTAAGTAGGTGTGAATGTCTAAAATTATATTTCCATTTGCTGTCATTTGTTTTTTGCACGATGTGTGTTTTGCACGAATGAAGAACTGAATATAAATGCAAAAAAGCTGGCGTCGCCCTACGACGAAGTTGTAGAAGAAGAACTTAAAGTAGAAGAAGAAAGACTTCGTAGACAAATCATTGAATTAAAAGTCGCAAGTAAATGGGCTACGCTTGATATTTTGACTTTTATTGTAGAATGGGACTTTATAGAGTCTGTATCTTTAGCGCTTCAATTGTTCTTAACAGTTTGTGTCTGTCTCTGTGGCTTCATGTGAAAGAAGTTTTTCAAAGTTAAATCTAATTAAATCATATTTACGCTCAACTATGTGTCAATCTAGTATATGCGATTTAACCATTTTATCAATAGAAAACAACATTTTATCTAGCAAATTAGATTGCGGCAATGTTATTTCCGAACATTTTTAAAATATTTTTTTAAAGCTTCTTATATCGCAATGTAAATTTGGTACTTTAAATATGTGCTCACATAGATACATCAATTTCCTACAACAGCAATTAAATAGTCATTTAAAAAAAGAAGTTGTATGTAAACAAATATCTTTCAAGATCTTTAAAAAAACCTCTCACACTCGTAGAGGTTTTAACTATTTTGTGACTTAAATTAAGTACGTATTAATTTAAGTTCACTCATCTTTATGAATTCCTGTATTATCTACTTACTTTTAAATAAAAAATAATCGTAAATACCTACTTACTTTTTTTACTTACTTTACTTTTAATGGTACAACAGCCCATGGAGGGCCTAGGCCGAGCTTTTCGCATCCACTCATGTTGTGCATGTTATATTTGTAGATGAATCGAAGGGACCTACAGTTTAATGCCGAATCTGAACGGCGAAGTGTAAAGCTTTTCATAGGCAATTTTTCCGCTTGTAGGTTTGCCATTGCCTGCCAATAGGTGGTGCTGTGTAGAAAAATTATTTTTTCTACTTTTTTTTTTTTATTTTGCCTGTGCCGAGATTCGAACCTCGGACACTCTGCGTAGCAGTCCAACGCACTACCACTACGCTACAACGACCACCATACCTACTTACACATAGTATAATTATTTCAAAAGAAGAGGGGGGAGGGGTATTATAGGGTGACGCCATTTACGGCCGCCCCGGGTGTCACCCGACCTGGCTACGCCACAGTCACATTTACTACACTTTTTTTGTATTAATTTAAAATTTTAAATACTCTAATTGCATACTTTAAAGGTGGAAAAAATCAAACTATGTATTATAAAAGTTACATTTCAGTTTATTGAATTACTTGTTAAATTAGATATGTATAAAAGCCAAAACAAAACTTTTAGCAAAAACGTTGAATTGTCCTAGAATTAATACATATCGTTGATTTTCAAATATTTCGCTCCATAGTGTTTAACTATATTGATGCTTTCTGTTGTTTTGGTGAGAATTTTGTTGCATTTCTGAATGTTCAAAAGTTGAACAAGCTAGCAGTTTACATATTAATTGCAAGTTTTTGAGTTTGAAAAGTAATTAAAATAAATTACCACGAGAAAGACAGACGACTAAGCCGCAAATAGAGTAATAACAATAATAAATATTTACATTAAATAAAAATGATAGGGAAGTAATAACAAATTTCACCAACTATTAAAAATTTAGCAGTACCTAACTTTGTTGTTGTTACATTGTTACAATGTACGAATGAATTAAAATGATGAAATAGATTACGGGAAGCTTCAAACAATATTCTAGGGAATGAGAATATAAAAAATATTTTTAGAACTATTGACTCTTCTTCATTTAATTAATTTCATACTTTTAGAGCTAAAGCGATGTTTGAAATTCAATTGAAAGGAATTAGTTTGTGAACTGAAACCGAGAAAAACAATCATCCACATAATTGCTATTTTCGAAAAGTTAATGCAATTTCAATTGAATTTCATAAAATTGATGCAAATATTTAAACGAACAACATTTAATTAAAAGTTGGAGCACTCCATAATAAGTTATATCGAGACACATACACATGAACTTTTATATTCACAGGTACACTCAAGTCAAGTAACTTATTCAGCCTTTTTGTAAATTTTAGTTCTAGTATACTTTTCTAAGTTATCAAAATATTTTCTTAAATCTGGAAAAGAATTTAATTCAAGTTAAAATAAATATATTTTACTACATTTTAATTAAATTGAAGTAAGGTTTGCCAAAGACAATAACAACAACGTGTAAAGAGCAGACCGATCAGACGATTCTTTCCGAACAAGCCACGGTTCCTCATCAGTATCGTAGTGGTAGTTCTTTGTATTTCAATAATCCATTTAAGCTACTCATAATTGGAAATAGTAACAGAGAATTTCAAATATTTTCACTGAAAACATACCACAATTTTCTACATATACATACCTTACCATACATACATACATTTTTTTGTTGTACTTATTCTCTTTTTCACTAATCAACGGATAACGGACTGCTGCTCAAACGATTCCCATTTAATAATCCAAAGCGAGTAATTAAAGAGAATTTTCTAGCAGCTGATAAAAAAAACAATAACAATAACACGTGAGAGAGCAACGAACAACAACAACTCGTTAGATTTCTAATATTTCGTTGAATGAATATGACCGACCATTCGGCTTTCATTCGGCTTCGCAACAAACACACAAATTTATATGCACAAGTAATTAGTGTACAACAAATAAATTCTAGCGTTATTAAAATAAGGCGTGAACCTGCAAAGCTCATTCGTCTTTGCAAAATGACACTGACCAACACCACCAGCGCAGTGAAAATTGGGACAGACCTCTCCGCACCATTTGATACCAAAAGAGGTTTCAGACAAGGTGACTCCCTATCGTGCGACTTCTTTAACCTAATGCTGGAGAAAATAATTCGAGCTGCGAACATCGACATCTCTGGCACTATCTTCTACAAGAGTGTCATGCTGCTAGCATACGCTGATGATATTGACATCATTGGCAAAAACGCTCGAGCAGTCAGTGCAGCATTCTCCAACCTGGAAAGGGAGTCTCGTCGTGTGGGTCTAGTGGTGAACGAGGACAAAACGAAATACCTTGTGTCAACAAACAAAGAGTCACGGCGTCTTGGACAAAATGTCACTGTTGACAACTACACTTTTGAAGTCGTCAAGGATTTCGTTTATCTAGGATCCAGCATAAACACCAACAATAATGTCAGCCTTGAGATCAAGCGGAGACTAACTCTTGCCAACAGGTGTTACTACGGGCTCAGTAGGCAATTGAGAAGTAGAGCACTCTCTCGACCGACGAAAATAACGCTCTATAAGTCCCTCATCCTTCCCGTCCTAATGTATGGCGCAGAGACGTGGACATTGACCATCAATGATAAGAGACTGTTAGGAGCATTCGAGAGGAAGATACTCCGTAAGATCTACGGTCCAGTATGCGTGGACGACGTGTATCGAATAAGATGGAACGATGAGCTGTATGAGCTGTACGCCGACACTGACATAGTCAAGCGTATAAAACTCCTGCGGCTTCGCTGGCTGGGTCATGTTCAGCGAATGGAAGAAAGCGCTCCGGCTAGAAAGGTATTTTATTCGAACCACGGTGGAGGAACACGCAGAAGGGGACGTCCTAATCTCCGTTGGAAAGACCAGGTGCAGGGCAACCTGACTGCACTTGGCCTTATCAACTGGCGCCAGCGCGCACATAGCAGAAGTGACTGGCGAAGCTTTGTAGAGGCGGCCAAGACCGATCATCGGTTGTAGCGCCAGCTACTTAAGTAAGTAAACTCGCTGTGCTTTCCCTTGCAATGCTTAGTCTAGACTTCGTCTTATCAGTCAAGCAAATGTCCAGTATTAATTTGCGGCGCTGTTCTTGTTGGCTCGACATGTTGACTTAAGTAGTTCCAAGATGAAAATGACTTATATAAAAAAACCTACACTATTTATAGTTAAGTACTTTCTCTTGAAGATAACGGAGTTCAAACTCTTTTATAGATTGCATACTTTCAGGGCTACAATTCAAGTTTTCCTCTCTTAATTCTTTTGTTTGGTTGATTTATGCTGTGTAACTTTGTAACTTTATGATTACATATCAGATTCGGAATCTGATTTGAATTTTCTTCCAAATTTCGAAGCGAAAATAAAACCATTAAAAAATTATTGGGTGAGTTGCAAGAAAAAAGTCTGTCCAGATCAACACCAAGTTGGTGTTTGTCTAAACTTTTACAGAAATTATCCTTTAATCATAAGTTTTTGTATTCTTTTAAATAATTTATGTGCTGTGACCTGCTTCTTTCATTTAATGGCACAACAACAGCCCATGGAGGGCCTATAAAAATTCTTTTCTCTAGTTTTATTTCTTTATTTTGCCTGTGTCGAGATTTGAACCCAGAACACTCTTCATAGCAGGACACTCTTCATAGTAAGGCAAATCATTTGACTATAACAATAATTCTGATATTTAAAGCCTTTTGTGGATTATTCATGGGCTAATACTTTACACACATTTATACACGTTCAACAACATGCTATGTACTTGTATGGATTTAAATTGTTAATACCCAAGTATACTTTAGAGTGTTTACAAACACATACCCTTTAGCCGCATGCAAAAAGGCATTCAAATATGTAAAATACAAAGGCATACTACATACATACTCACATATAGACATGTAGTAAAGGAAAAACAATTAATCAATAAGAAAGAATTGAAGAGAAATTTTCATTATTCTCATTTATGGTAACTATGAATGTGTGTATGTATGTATTAATGCTTTCACATACATACACATGAATAGACGCAGACAATATAATGTGTATGTATACGGATGAATGCGTGCACATATGTGCTTGTAAGAATATAGGTGTATGTGTGTGTGTGTGTGTGTGTGTGTTTTAGTAAAAACAAGTTTTGTAATCCCAAATCGACAGAGATAAATCGTTTTAGTGCGGTTCAAAGAACGTATTTAAATTCTGCTTCAATTTTTTGTGCTGTTGCTGTTCTTGTTTCTTCTGCTTCCGCTGCTTTCTCTATTTTTAATGTTTATAACGGTGCGCTTGTGTGTTTGTATATTAGATATTCATTGTGTTTGTATGCGTGTAATTAACCATGAAATATATATAGTATCAGACTAAATACATGGGAAACGAAAATAAAACCAGCAACAACAACAACAGCACCGGCATACGCAATAAAAAACGCACGAACGAAACTTCAACTGTAAAAGAGTAAATAACTTTAGTTGCTGACACTAACATCATACCATCAGCAAATAATTTCTCGATTTAAGGGCAGCCCGCGCCAGCAGATTGAAATACGGGCGACTGAAAAGATGGCGTTGAAGAAAAAATGGAAACGAAGCAAACTCCGTTTCCCTAAAAGTGAAACAAATTTATCGTCGTCGTCTTTGTCATCATTCAGCACAGTAGGCACAGAAGCAAAGTAACATTTATAGATATTGTATTTAGACACACACACACACTCACACGCACAGGGCCGCGGTCCAACAGACGAAAACTACTGGCACGCGTTACAAGCTCGATAATGTTATATGCTGCGCCAGTATGGGCTGATGCAACGCAAACTCCATCGTACATTGCCGAGATCCGGGCGACCTATCGCTGCAGCGCACTAACAGTTGCAAGTGCATTCCGCACAGTGTCGGATGAAGCAGTCGGTGTTATCTCAGGCAGGATACCGATAGACATACTAGCAAGAGAATGCCGAAACATTTATGCAGCAGGCCCAAATGCACCAAAGGCAGAGGAGCAATACAAAAGTGGCCGCTACGCTGGGAAAGGGAGAACAAATGCAGATTGGCATTTGCACTTATCCCGGATATTGAAAGTTGGATTACTCGTCAACATGGTGAAATAGATTTTCACATGACGCAGCTACTTAGTGGACATGGTTGCTTCAAATACTATTTGCACCGCTTCAAATACGAGGAAGAGCCGGTTTGCCCGATCTGCGCTAACGATATCGAGGACGCACGACTTATCCTCCTTTATTGCCCGCGTTTCGATACCGAACGAACCGAGACAAAGGAAGCCTTTGGGGAGGCCTCCACATTGGCTAATATTATTAATCCCATGTGCCACACACTACATAAGTGGCAAGCAGTGCAGACAACGGCAGCAAGAATAATGTCTGCACTTCGCCGCATTGAACGTGATCGTAATATGGAGCGCACCCGTCTGCGCAACGTAGGCCTGAATGCCATTAATTCAGGCCACCCTTAAGACAGCTAACTTGACTTACCAAGAACTGACGCTTGAGCAGTAATGCTCGGACGGCCTCCCGATGAAATACTTAACGGTAGTTCCGGGAGGATCTACCGTCCGGACATGAGAGGTGGTTTTAGTGGGTGCGGGTCTCACACTGACTAAGGCTTTCAATGCTTCCCATTTCCAAAAAAAAAAAAAAAAAACAACATACACACACACACACACACTTACATACATACATACCCATCTTTTCCATTCATTGTTGCATAATGATCAGCACGAGGCGCTATCACCGTCGTGGCCGTCACCGCTATCGTCACTCTTATGTAAACTGATGCGTCTGCCTTTATGCGATAATTGAAGTATTCAATACTTACCCAGTAGGAAGAACAAAAACAAACAAAAGTTAAACAACAAAAAAAAAAAAAAAGAATATTGCGAATAGCTAATATGGCTGACCGGTCAACACATTGAGAACATTTTCACTGACTTAACCCTCTCTGGCCCTCTAATAAAAAACCTCGCAGTGAATATTGGACGTTCGTTGTTGGTGTTAATTCACATTGAATGCGCCATGCCTATATATAATGATGACTTTCATTCTAAAAATTCCCTTTAGATATTATAAGCGACAACAAAGAATTTAACAAAAGCGAAAGAAGTTAATTCGAAAAACAATGAAACGAACAACAACAATGGGGAAGGATATACTGAATTGGAAATTATTGATCTGTTCGTTTGCTTTGGTTTGATTTAGTTGGGAAATGTACAAGCCTGGCACAAGTTCAAGGTTAGAAAATACACATTTACATAAGTGCATAGGTAATAGCTTACAAGTTCGTCACTGTGTACCTATGTATATGTACATATGTATGTACAATGCTGCGTAGTTAAAGGTAACCAGCACAATTCTTAGCTATTATCTACAATGAGTGAGTGTGACAAAAAAAAAATCGTGTCCAAGACATAGTGTATGTCTAGTCAGGCATTAAAAACTGCCTCCTCGAAAATTCTCATACAACCTCAAAATCTGAACTTCGGACGAAAAAAAAGAAGACATATTCGGTAGGGTCCCAGTATATCCTTGGTCATAAAAAGAAAGAATGAAGAAGTCAATTGTATGTGTCTTTAAAAAGAACGGATATAGGCTCTTGTAATAATATGAGAGAGCCACGAAATCCCCCCAAAAAGAATCCCAAACCCAAAATCCCCAACTATAAGAAAATCCCCAAACTAATAAAGTTCCAAAAATCACCAAATCAAAATCCCCAAAATCCAAAATCAAAAATCAACGTCTCCAAGCTCAAAATCACCATTTCAAGTAAATAAATAATGCCAAATAGAAGGACTTTCTCGAAAATATGGAAATGATGAAGATTTCTGTATGATTAAAGTTTTATCATTGGTTCCTCCTGGAAGTGTCTTATCTTATTACAATGAATTAAATGGCAATTCAGAAGATAAAGATTTCCAGAAAATAAGCTCTTGGTTTAAGCATTTTAAATAACTGGAAGAACCAAGGATAGCGGTCCTAAATATAATCCAAAGTTTTGGTGCATTGGAGATTCTTTCAACGATAATTTTCCGGGCACTCAAAACTCAATTAAGGCTTGGCACCGTCGTTGTTCGCAGCGAAAATTGTGGTTTTCCCGAAATTATTAAAGAACTGGGGAAAGAAATGATTCTGAGAAAGACCAATTTGGAAAAGATGCAAACGGGTGTAAAACATCAAATTTGCCCAGTGTTCGAAATATTAAAAAAATATATATTAAAAACCGCTTGGATGCAAATAGAAAAGGTGACCTGCGATATATATGCATAATATTTCAATTTCTAATTAATATTGTCAAATATTATGCGATGTTGACATAAAGTAACGATTTCTGTCTATATCCAAACGGTTTTAGGTATTTTATTTTTTATATTTCTGATAAGTTTCAAATTTGATTTGCTTTGGGTTATTGGGGTGGTATTGCATATGTTCCTAAATTGGTTTTTGTCAAAATTATTGTTTTCCCCAGCTCTTAAATAATTTCGTACTTTTTTAATAGTTCTTTTTCTCGATAACAACTTTAAGTATGCGGTGCCCAGCCTCAATCGAGTTTTAACGTGCGGCAGCGAAGATTATTCCAAAATTGCTAAATTTTGAGCAAAAACAACGTCGCTTGTGCGTAAGTTTTTGGCCAAAAACAAAACCGTTATCATGCCTCAACCACTGTATTCACCGTACTTGGCCCCCGCTGACTTTTTCCTCTTCCCAAAACTGAAGACACCGATGAAAGGAAAGCGTTTTGCTACGATTGAGGAGATAAAAGAAACAAAAAATCGAAACAGGAGCTGTTGGCGATACCAAAAAGCGCGTTTCAGAAGTGTTTCGAGGATTGGAAAAAACGCTGCCATAAGTGTATTATATCTGAGGGGGATTACTTTGAAGGGGAGAAGATAGTTGTTGATGAATAAGTAAATACTTTTTGAAAAAATAACGGTTATTTTTTGATCATACATTTATGGTATACATGAAATAATTTGTTAAATCACCATTTGTTTTGAATATGGTGTTTGTTAATTTTAAGTTTGGGGATTTTGGATTAATGGATTTTGGATTTTTTTTTGGGGATTTCGTACCCAACCCATTATAATTTTAAATATATGATTTCTTGACACATTTACAAAATGCAGTGTAAGAAGCCAAAATATAACGATTATTTAAATTTTATTTCTCGTTTTTAAAAGTGTATATTTCTAATATTTGTAATATTAAATTTAAATATATCTGCTATAATGAACATTGCTGCCAACAAAATACACATGTTCATAGAACAGGCAGATCATATTTTTCCTCATCTTTTAGATAGGTCCTTTACTTCGAAAATACCTATAAGTAAAAAATATTGTAAAAAAAATTAGAATTACAAGACAATATTTTCACTAAGTAGTATTCTTGAAAGGAGCTAGCTACCTCAACTGTTCCATCACTTGTTGTTATTCTCTTTAGCACTTGGATGTGGATGTTGGAACTTTTTTCTGATATAGATATCAGAAAAATTAGAATATGAATAGTGTCTGTTTATTTGTATAGAAAAAAAAAAGATTTTATATTAGAGAATTCTTGAAAATCAAACCGTCTTCAAATAAAATTCAAAATTTTTAATTCGGAAAAAATAAAAAAAAAGTTTTTTTTCCCCCAAATTTGGCAGTTTGTATTGGAGATAATATGTACTACATATTAAATGAACATATAAAGTATAAAACCGATTAAAAAAAAAATTGAGTTTTAATTATTTTATTTTTTTTTTGTTGCTATTTTAGGTAAAATTCTCAATAAATAGGAAAAAGTTAAAATAAGTGGCACTTAAGTGTAAAATAAATTTAAGAAAAAATTTGGAAAAAGTTGCTTGTAGCAGAAAACGCTTTAAATAGTTTTGTAATAATACATATATACCTGTTCAAAAAAAAAAAGGCATGTTATGAATGACTCACTCAATGAAGATCTCCAGTCAATCTCCGAGAGGGGTCTCACGAATAAAGTTGAGTTCAATGCGCGTAAGACCCAATTTTGTCTGTTATCTCACAAACGAGTTCCCCAAGACCCCGTTAACGCCCTAGAAATGGGTGGGGTAACTATGGCGGTGACAGCGACTCTTGATGTTCTGGGCATGCCCATCCAATGTGATGTTCGTTGGAATGAACACATTTTTGAAGTGTCGAAAGAAGCAGCCAACTGTCGCGGCTTTCTTAGGCGGTGTATGAATAATTTCACTCCGACTTATCTATGCATAATCGACACCACCTAAATATGTACTAAATTGGAGTTGAGTTTCATTCGCACCTACGGGCTGGAGCTTCACGAACGCAACTGGATCTTCTGGACAGTATCCAATATTGAGCGATAAAGCTAATAGGGGACAGTAGATTCTCCAGCTCTATTGACTCTTTAGAACATCGTCGAAACTTGGCTTTTGTCTCTCTGTTTTACCGTTACTTTCGCGGTAGATGTCCTGCTGAGATGCGCAAGCTGATACCCGCAATTCGTATGTTCCCCAGAACTACGCGAACAGCAAGCGGAAGTTACGGATTCCACGTAGACACGGTGTTCCACCGCACTACGTATTACACAGAAAATTCTTGCATCTGTCGTACGCTCCCTACATATATTTTCCCCCGATTATTATGACCCTTGCTAATTTAAAGCAAACGCTCATGACTACTTCTCCCTCCCTTCTTCCTCCCAGCTATCAATCTTTCTTCCAATCAAAACAATGCTCTTCATTCATAGGGGTGCCCACTGTATTGACTTTTTCTTTATCGTAAGTGACACAGCCACAAAAACAAAGTTTTAAAATCAATGGTAACTTAATACCTAGATAATAAATTTTATTTCACATTTTTCGTATTTTCCAATACTAACGAAAAATCTTACACACATTGTTATCGTATATACGGATGATATCTCTTTCACAATAAATATCATATTTTTCGTATAATTTTCATTTCACAATTGCCAAAAATCTGTTCATAATTTTCATGTTTCATGGCATTAAATTTAAACAAAGTTTTCAAACAAATATTTATAGAGTTTAGCTAGATGGTTTCACAAATATTTTAACGAATATCAATGCATATACATATGGTAAGTATGTATTTCAATTAAATCATTTACATGTAGGCACACAAAACCAAACACTTTCACTAGCACACATACACGCATCTTTGCACAGCTGCTTATAGCTAATGGTAGCTGCTATCAATCATATGATAATGAGCTGTTGAAAGCTACTTTTGGCTGCTAATTGATATGTTGGCAAAGCTGCTAACAGGTAGTATTGTCTGTTAATGTTCTTGTTTGTATGCTGTGGCTTTATAGCCATCCATGGCGTATGAGTAACATTTGGAAGTTGTAAATATTCGACACTCGAATATATTTAATTTTTATTAATTTTCAGTTTTCGGTGAAAAACTTGGAAAGAAACAGAAATTTTCGCCCAGCATCCATGAGGTAGAATAAATTTTTTAAATATTCAAATACATGTTCATAAGTGCATATTTCAAGTCACTTTTAGCGAATTACTTATTTAAAATTGAGCAAGTATTTTAAAGGCCACTTAACAATATGGGGTTTATGATTTAGATTAAGATTTAAATTTTGTATGTGGGGCATAGGGTGAAGGATTTTCCATGGCATTCAGTCCGTTGGACCATTTTACTTTGCCCATTTCATTACTTACTAAATATTGCTTAATAAAAATTGAATTTGAGTGGTCAATGCCTTTAAATGTATTAGGGCAGATCAATTTGTATGGACGATTTTCAAACCATTGTTAGTATTTTCGGAAAGGTGTTTAAAAAAAATATTTTGTTTCATTTTTTTTATCATTCGTTTACAGTATTTAATCTCCAGTGAATGGTTGATATGTAGAAATTAAAGAATAACCTTTTGAGAAGCAAATAGACGAAAAAAAAGAGGGTAAACAAACTAAGAATTAGTGTAAAAAAACAAAACTCCTGAATTCATAAACTGAATAAAACATAATTTAGTTTTACTTTGATTTAAGTGGAAACCAAAACCATCTGGGTTTGATTTGTACCCACACGATGTGGCTCGACACTAATTTCCATCACCAATAAAACCAGCCAAAAAATATGTAAATATTTGTAGTTAAATGCAAATTAATGCAAATATGTTGTGGCTTTCGCTCATCACCTCAACCAATTGTATTGCCCTCATTATTGCCATTGAAATCAATCACAGATGCCTGATGAGCAGCTCTCATGCGAAATGGCAGGCAAAGCATTCTTGCAATGGTTAAAAAAATTGTCTTAAGTTAAATTTTTTGCATAAATGAGGTATGCTGCATTTACGCTTGGCAAACATCATTACACATCATTGTGTAATCTTTGACCTGATGCTGTTACATTTTTTCAAGTGAGAAATGCAGCATTGAAAACTTCTCAGAATAATTTGAATCGAATTCATTCAGTTGTAGACTTTTTACTTTCAAGATCTTAGTGCAATTGTTCATTTTACTGAAATGGAAGATAAACTAGTAGTACTAACAAGTGAGTAATAAATCATAATAATTAAAGGGTAAAATTATAATTAAAATGTGGTGGCGTTGTAAATATAAACAAAAACCAGTTTTTATCACACAACCATCTATCATTGGATATAAATAAATATTACACTGTCTATGTATTCAACTATCTACGTAAATGTATATATGTAATTATTTACACATGTTTATACTTATTTAAGTGTAATGTTTTTATTTATCTGCATTGCTATCTTAAATAAATGCGTAGTTATTGGCATATGATACAAGTACATATGTGATAAATTACGGACCGTGGCGGACTACAAAGCTTATCAATATACTCTATATGTCCGAAAGTAAATATGTATGTAAGTGGAAGACAAGCGCACATAATGCCATTAAACGAATGTATTCAATAAATGAATGTGCGGATATTTATTCAAACATACTATGTACATATGTAGATTGTAAATTATTCATACTGCGTATTTAATTGGTTACTTTTTAATTGTAATCAATTTGTTATTGGCTCATGACATTTACAATACTCTGAACTAAGTGCTTTTGTGGTAAATAGTTGAGTCTTAACTAAACTAAAAGCTTTACAAGATTTCTCACTTCAGAATTGTATGCAATTTTATTAAAACATGTACATATGTATGTATAACTATAATTAGCATTGAAACCCTCTATCTTCTTCACATCTCATAGTATTCAGATCTAATAGTGATTGATAAATCTTTAAGTGAAAAAAAGAAGCGAAGACATTGCTTATTAGAGACAACCACATTTCTAACGATATATAATTGCGTTAGTCTTGTATTCCGCTTAACGAACACGCTATTAGTCTGGCCGCTAACAACTACCAACCATTTTTGCATGGATGAGGTATGATACATTTAATCTTGACGAACAATGTGCTACTTACTTACCTCACACATTGACTATACTTAGTACAAATCATTATGTAATTTTTGAAAGGCTGTGTGCCAAAAAAGTGGTCGCTGTGGTGTAGTGGTAGTGCGTTGGACTGCTACGCAGAGTGTCCGGGGTTCGAATCTCGGCACAGGCAAAATCAAAAAGTAGAAAAAATAATTTATCTACACGGCATTACCTCTTGGCAGGCAATGGCAAACTTGCAAGAGTAAAAATTGCTATGAAAAGCTTTTCACTTCGCCGTTCGGATTCGGCATTGAACTGTAGGTCCCTTCCATTCATGTACAAATATAACACGCACAACATGAGTGCATGCAAAAAGCTCGACTTGGCCCTCCATGGGCTGTTTGCCATTAAAAGTAAGTAAAATAAAGTGTGCCAAAAGAAAAAAATACCTGTGTAAAGTATTGCAAGTCTTGCCAATAATTGTTAGCCTTTAAACAAGTGTCACAAAATATCCACTTAGTCCGCTTCCGCACACCTTTTTTTCAATGTGACTCTGTCTTTCTCTTATTCCATTCATTCACATACACATTCACACATTGTATCGCTCAATCCTGTATTCAAACTTATTTTTAATTAGGTAAGCAGCATATCCTACTTAAGTACTTCCACGTACAACTTCAAGAACTATGGCTATTTCCATGAAAGCACGTTGCTTGCATACAAACGCAAATACATTTATTAATGCATTTCATATGTTTTCTTCACTTGTCTTGATAATAAATTAACATCTTTGTTTTTATTTTTTCATAATCGATAGCCCTGAGCAAGCCACGACACACACGACGTATGAGTAACATTTGTTTTAAATATGTCTACAAGTACGGAAATGTAACACATGCATGCATATTAAACAAGTTTGTGCATGTTTTCTTTTTTTAAAATATGTTATTGTGGTTTTCAGCTAGAAGCGATTGAGCGGAAGTTAATGATTTGCATGAACGGCAAGTATTACTTTTATTAAATGCTGTATGCAGGAAACGGAAGTTTTTGTATGCATGCTACCAATAATGCTGACAAAGAAAATGTTAAATGAAATAAGTAATACAATGTTATTACAAATTAGTATTGACAAATGTTTACGATTGACACAATTAAATAGTTGAAATGAATGAAACAATCACTAGAATGTGAAATATGGTATGCATACTCGTACACTGCGCAACAAAAAGATAAGACATTCGAATTTTGTATTTTGTATTTTGTATTTTTTTTTTTTTTTTTTTTTTTTTTTTATACCTAGTCCTGCCATAAGTTCTGTTACAATTTGAATATAGTGTAAAAATTAAAGAAACGAGATTCTTAATGTGTTGCAATTTTTATTTTGTTATTAAATTATAGTGTTTCTGAATATGAACATCTTATTCAAAATGGTTGCCTCTCGCTTTAATGCACGCCTTTAAACGATCAGTCCATTGGGCTATAGCGGCACGTATGGTTTTGATGGGTATTGATGACGCTGCTGAAATAAGAGCTTTCTTAAGACTCTCCAAATTTCGGTGGCGAACTTTGCAGGCCACACCCTCTAGCTCTGACCACAATTTGTAATCAAGGGGATTCACACCTGGGCTTCCCGAGGGCCAATCTTCAGCACTAATAAAGGCTGGAATATTCTGACGTAGCCGGTCTTGAGTTGTTTTGGCTTTGTGTGCCGATGCAGAGTCTTGGTGAAAGATCCAGTGCTCTCCATTAAAGAGGGTTATTGTCAAGTCTTTCACCACGCCTTTCAAGGCATCTTGTTGGTACACTTTTCCTCCAGTTTTAAAGCCCTTTTCGCAAAAATGCAAGGAACTGACGCCTTTATGGGATACTCCCCACCAGACCATAACGAATGTTGGATGATGACCTCTCTGAACCCTTGGCACAATAAATTTAGCTTCTTCAGATGTTCTCGCATAGATTTTGTCGTTTTGCTTATTAAAAACTTCCTCCACCGTAAAAATTTGTTCATCCGTAAAAAGGTTATTTTCATGACTGTTTCTTGCGTCCCACTGCAAAAGCTTCTTCCCAATCGTATTTGTTTTAGCCGTGGTGTTAAAAGATGGCCTATGCACCTGCGAAAGGCCTTCATGTGGAGGTCATCACGGATTAGTCGTGACATGGATCTGGAAGACATATCCATTTCTCTAGCCATTTTCGTTTGCTTTCTTAACAGATTTCGGCAAATCCGCTCCCGCACAGCTTTTATGGCTTCACTCGTACGAACAACGCGAAGTCGACCAATTCTCAGTCTGTCTTCCACTTGAGACGATTCCAAGAAACGATCGATGGTATGATAAACAAACATTTTCGTTATTTCCAGTTTTTTTAGCATTTGACTTGCACTATTTCCGCATGCGATTTTCGTTATTGTTCCACTCCATATTAATTACGCAAAATTTTAAACCAAACAGATTTGAATTTGTTTTACAATAGAACATTATACCAAAAAATGCGAATAACGGGATCATACAATTTGTTATTTCAAAGCCTACTACTTTGAAAAGCTTGTAACAGAACTTATGGCAAGACTAGGGTTATTTTTAATTCAGTTTATTTTATGCCCAAAGGACAACGATTTACGGATATGCACCTGGAATGTCCGAACCCTCTACAGGGAAGGTGCCTCTATCCAGCTGGTGGATGTCCTCCAAAAATATAGAGCTGACATCACCGCTGTACAGGAAATGCGATGGACGGGACAGGGTTGCTCCAAAAGAGCATCCTGTGATATCTACTACAGCTGTCATGCGTCGAGACACGAATTTGGTGTTGGATTTGTGGTTGGGAAGAGACTGCGTCATCTAGTCTCGAGGTTCACAGCGGTGAACGAGCGCCTAGCCACTATCCGCATCAAGGCAAAATTCTTCAACATCAGCCTAATTTGTGTCCATGCCCCGACGGATGAGAAGGATGAAACGACCAAAGATGACTTCTACGAGCTCCTCGACAAAGCTTATGAGCATTGCCCCCGCCACGATGTTAAAATCGTGTTAGGCGACTTTAATGCCAAGGTGGGCAAGGAGAGTCTCTTTGGTCCGACGATCGGAAAATTCAGTCTCCACGACGAAGCCACCGATAACGGTATGAGACTGATCGACTTCGCCGCGGCACGAAACATGACAGTTAGTAGCACCAGATTCCAACATAAGGATATCCATAAGGCCACTTGGCTGTCCCCTGATCAAAACACACGAAACCAAATTGATCACGTTGTGATCGACGGAAGGCACGCTTCCAATGTACTAGACGTACGCACAATACGTGGTGCAAACATCGACTCAGACCACTACTTGGTTGCAGCCAAGGTCTGCACACGTATATGTGTAGCAAATCGCGTACGGATAGGTACAAAGAGAAAGCTGGATGTCGAAAAGCTGCAATCACAACAGACAGCCAAAGTCTTTGCCAACCAACTTGCACTTCTCCTTTCGCAAAACACCCCTCAACTTGATGATATATGCGCACAGTGGACGCACATTTCCCGCTCTATGCGTACGGCTGCCGAAGAGGTGCTAGGCTACCACCGTCGACGGAGAAATATGTGGTACGACCAAGAGTGTCGCGATGCTACTGAAGCAAAAAACGCAGTATACAGAGCCACCCTGCAGTCAGTTGCAACGCGAGCTGCTAAGGAGCGATACAGAAAGTTGAGGAGGGAGGAGAAACGTCTTTTCAGGCGCAAGAAAAGAGATGAAGAAAGACGCGAGTTCAATGATATCGAAATGTTGCGGGACAGGAACGAGGTCCGAAAATTCTTTGAAAGAATAAGACGCCTGACTCTTGGTTTGAAGACCGGGGCCTCTTCCTGCAAGGATGAAGATGGAAATCTGGTGACAGATATCCAGGGCATAATGAGATTATGGAGGGAGCACTTTTCGCAGCTGCTTAATGGCGAAGACGGCAATAATCCCGCCACTGCGGAACCCACTCCGGAAACCCCAATCACTGACGGCGTTGAAGTACCGCCGCCTGACTATGAGGAGGTCTTAACAGCCATTGCTCGGCTGAAAAACAATAAGGCTGCAGGTGCAGATGGCCTGCCTGCTGAGTTGTTTAAGACCGGAGGCGAAGAGCTCAAAAAACGCATGCATGAGCTTCTATGCAGAATATGGTCAGATGAAAGCATGCCAAGTGATTGGAATCTCAGCGTACTCTGCCCAATCCATAAGAAGGGTGATTCCACGATCTGCGCCAACTACCGTGGGATCAGCCTTCTTAATATTGCATATAAGGTTCTATCGAGCGTACTGTGCGAAAGACTGAAGCCCATCGTCAACAAACTGATTGGACCTTATCAGTGTGGCTTCAGGCCTGGTAAATCCACCATCGACCAGATATTCACACTACGCCAAATCCTGGAAAAGACCCGAGAAAAACAGATCGACACCCATCACCTATTTGTCGATTATAAAGCCGCCTTCGACAGCACGATTAGGGATCACTTGTACGCCGCAATGTCTGATTTTGGTATCCCTGCAAAGCTCATTCGTCTTTGCAAAATGACACTGACCAACACCACCAGCGCAGTGAAAATTGGGACAGACCTCTCCGCACCATTTGATACCAAAAGAGGTTTCAGACAAGGTGACTCCCTATCGTGCGACTTCTTTAACCTAATGCTGGAGAAAATAATTCGAGCTGCGAACATCGACATCTCTGGCACTATCTTCTACAAGAGTGTCATGCTGCTAGCATACGCTGATGATATTGACATCATTGGCAAAAACGCTCGAGCAGTCAGTGCAGCATTCTCCAACCTGGAAAGGGAGTCTCGTCGTGTGGGTCTAGTGGTGAACGAGGACAAAACGAAATACCTTGTGTCAACAAACAAAGAGTCACGGCGTCTTGGACAAAATGTCACTGTTGACAACTACACTTTTGAAGTCGTCAAGGATTTCGTTTATTTAGGATCCAGCATAAACACCAACAATAATGTCAGCCTTGAGATCAAGCGGAGACTAACTCTTGCCAACAGGTGTTACTACGGGCTCAGTAGGCAATTGAGAAGTAGAGCCCTCTCTCGACCGACGAAAATAACGCTCTATAAGTCCCTCATCCTTCCCGTCCTAATGTATGGCGCAGAGACGTGGACATTGACCATCAATGATGAGAGACTGTTAGGAGCGTTCGAGAGGAAGATACTCCGTAAGATCTACGGTCCAGTATGCGTGGATGACGTGTTTCGAATAAGATGGAACAATGAGCTGTATGAGCTGTACGCCGACACTGACATAGTCAAGCGTATAAAACTCCAGCGGCTTCGCTGGCTGGGTCATGTTGAGCGAATGGAAGAAAGCGCTCCGGCTAGAAAGGTGTTTTATTCGAACCACGGTGGAGGATCACGCAGAAGGGGACGTCCTAATCTCCGTTGGAAAGACCAGGTGCAGGGCAACCTGACTGCACTTGGCCTTATCAACTGGCGCCAGCGCGCGCATAGCAGAAGTGACTGGCGAAGCTTTGTGGAGGCGGCCAAGACCGATCATCGGTTGTAGCGCCAGCTAAGTAAGTAAGTAAGTAAGTAAGTTATTTTATATTACAAGTATAACAAAATATTTTAAGGTTAGAAATAAAATATAAATAAAAACTACGTAGTATAAACAAAATTTCACTTTAATAGTGCGACAAAAAGATAGCACATTTAAAAAAAAACATAAGATTTTGTAGGTAAACAATATTACATATTATAAAAGAACATAAAAAAGCTGGTAATTGGTAGATCCTCCTTGTTTTTTTTGTAACTTCTGTCATACGATGTGGTTGCGACTTAAAACGCTTTTTAATAAATTTGTTCGGTATTAGCTCCCATTCAGATATTATACAGTTTTGAAGCTCATCAATGGTATTATACTGCCTGTTTTCGGCATAAGCTTCTCGTGCAAGATATCCATGCACCAAAATTCTCCATAATGTTTAGATCGGGCAAACGTGCGGGCCATTGCAAGCTATCGATATTTTTGCACAAGTGCACAAGTTTTGCTGTATGAACGGCAGCGTTGTCCTGCTGAAACAACATTCGATTTTTGTATGTTGTGATCCCCGATTGGCTATTTCCAATTAAATTAATGTAATCTTGGCTTTTCGTTTTTGGTAGGAAAAACTTGGATCAAACTTAATTTCCGTCTTTCCTCTGTACTCAATTCCAACCCATATCATAGCACATCCTCGTCCGCGAACACGCTGCTCTTTACTCAAATCGTGATAACATCCATTTGTATGGAAATAGCAAGCGACGCCATTGTTTCCCCCACTTAACATGACTTCAGTCTAGCTTCGCGACGTCGTTTTCTTAGCAATTAAATGATTTGGATGTTTTACATTTTTTTTAGAATCCTTTCTAAATTTCGTAAATTTGTTTTTACTCCAGCTCTTTCGCCTAATTTTCTGGCGGAGAGATGTGATTTCGATGCAATATGTAAAATTGCTCGTTCCTTTCGCGGTGTTACAGCGAACCCACTGAGAAACCACTGATACGATTTTCCCATAGTTTTCGGTGTCTTTCAATAATTTGTAATTTGTAATTTCACTTATTCACCCTTTTTTTTTAACAGCACACAAACAATGAATATTTGGTAGTAAAATGAATAACATTTCTTTCGCGACTGGCTAATCAAAATTGTAAATAATTTCCTCAAATTGTGTAACATTTCGCCGCAGCCTGCTTATAAATTTTTCAATTTAATGGTTTCTCCATTCGAATTTTTCAAACCTTTACAGAGGAGTAGTAGGATATGACTACAAAAAATGGTTGCACTCATAATAAATTGTGAATACTCATTGCAAACATCACCTTTTTTACATTTTCAAATGTGCTATCTTTTTGTCGCGCAGTGTAACTATGTACTCGAACATTAAATGTCAAATAGTTTTAAAACTAATCTAATTACTTACTTATGGTAATTACTGTATGCAATACAATTATGCTTATTGTTTGCGGCATAGCGGTGAGTTCTGCAGTCGCGTTCAATAAGTTAGAAAAATCAAATTAAATAAAATATAATTTTGTCAATATACATAAGAAGTGATTTAACTTACTTATTTAAAGGCATCATGTGTATGTATTTTTGTAAAATGCATAAAATACACCATACATTTTTTTACGCCTTACATTGTTATTTTCTATCAGGATTAGAAGCTTTCCCATTGGGTCAATTCTGCAGTTCATCAAGTGAAAAGCTGGAAAACGTTATACTTACATTTAATATCCACTTCAATAAATTTAAAGGCATTTTTTTGTAAACTTCAAATACAACTTTTTCACTGAGTTCAGTATTGCCTTAAAAGTATGCTATCTTATTTATATATTAAGAAGTTAACGTAATTGGTATAAAATGTTCTACTGAATGCAGTATTGCCCTAAAAGTATGCTTTTACTTTTTATATATTAAGAACTTAATGGGTACAGAGTTCCATATTAATTTCGTATTATCCAAGAATCTTTCCAGCCAAATGGTTTAGCATAAGCTTTACACTGACAATTTACATGTTATTCCTTCCAAGAGCAACCAAATAGCTCGCCGAAAATGTATTGAAAAAGCGGAGAAGCATTATGTTGAATGCATTTTTGACTGATGATGGATCGTTAATGGTTTTTATACAGTTTTCTTCCCAAACTCGGATATATGGTAACCAATCAAAAGTAAATTTTGTTAAGTAAGTACTTGAAATTATGAAAAATTGATGGTCCGTCAATTTAAAAAACGTGACAAAATTCAATGAAAAAAACGAAAACAATTTCCCGTTGTAAATATTACATATTGTTAATTTATTTTAACGATTTCTTTTCAAATATGATTTGAGTATAAGAAGATGGAATTCCTAACATGAATTAGGTATAGCTAAGAAAATGCAGGTAGTATAATTTTTAATACGTAAATATAATACAATGCCAACCAAAGTAATAGAATCAAGAAAGGTGTAAGCTGATGTATGTATGCATTTATAAACTTAGGAGAAGAATTTTTCTGCAAGGTGATTGGTGATTATAAAAAGATTTTAGTTTCCGATACATCATATGTAAATAAGCTGTCAACTACAGTCCTAACATAAACATAACATAAAAGTACTCGAATGTCGGAAGAATTTTCTATTGCTTATTATAAAACAATTGTATTATATAAAATACGCACGCATACACACCCGCACACAACTTATATATGTATATGTACATGAACATATAGACGCTTGTATTATGTACATATATATTGAATATACCATATGTATATGAAAGAAACATCAACAAGAAGAGAAAGGTGGAAAAGCTGCATTACTGGTGCTTCACTCATGCATATATCAAATACTTGAAGTTAGTATTGTGAGCATTTTCATATCAGTTTTTCTGAGCTGATGTCTATAATGGTGAATACTATCGCATTTAAGTGTGTGCGTGTGTGTGTTTGTGTGATGTGGGTGCATGTAAATTTGCATTAATGCATATGCATTTATGCGTGTATGTGATGATGATACCAGTGAATGTTCATGCTGCTGTACTTCTGGCATTTGTAATCGTAATCGTAAAACTTGTAAACCTTGATTAATCTTTTTAATTTTCATAATTTAATGTACATACATTTTCAACAATTTACGCACATATTATGAAAATTTTAATTGAAAAGAACTTAAGAAGGATTCATTTACCATAATTAATGAATGAATTTTGAATCCAATACGTATTTGTCGGTTCTCAAGGAGTTGCTTCCGAAATCCAATATGATTAAACTGGTAACGCTTTTTATTTGTCTTGAGAATGATTAAATTAAATAATATTTTTAATTGCATTTGATTAGTTCAATTAGAAAAATATTTAGTTTTTCCGAGAATAAAGAATTTTCCTGTACTCTTTTTCTTCCTCAATGGCACAACAGCACGTGGAGGGGCTATGCCGAGCTTTTCGCGTCCATTCATTATTTAAAGGGACCCTGAAAAGCTTTCCTTAGACAATTTTTACTCTTGGAGGTTTGCCATTGCCTGCCAATTGGTGGCGCCGTATAGAAAATTTGTGTTTTATTTTTTTTGGTTTTTAGTTTGCCTGTGCCGAGATTTGAACGCCTGACAATATATCGACAATATTATCAACAAAAACTATGGCAAGGAATCAATCAATGTTAAGACATTAGCAATGAATAGAGTTATGCGAAGAAATTTGAGACAATCCCGAAATGATCATTCTGTAAAAGTGGAGGGTAATTTGGTACACGACGATTGCCAATTTTGATACACTGTATCACGAAGAGTGGTCGCTGTGGCGTAGTGGTAGTGTGTTGGGCTGCTACGCAGAATGTCCGGGGTTCGAATCTCGGCACAGGCAAAATCAAAAAGTCGAATAAAATAATTTTTCTACACGGCACCACCTCTTGGCAGGCAATGGCAAACCTACAAGAGTAAAAATTGCCATGTAAAGCTTTTCACTTCGCCGTTCGGATTCGGCATTAAACTGTAGGTCCCTTCCATTCATGTACAAATATAACACGCACAACATGTGTGGATGCGAAAAGACTCGGCCTAGGCCCTCCATGGGCTGTTGTGCCACTAAAAGTAAGTAAGTAAGTATCACGAAAGAAAGGTTTGGAATCGGTTTGTGCCGAACCTTTGGTCAAAAAAGTGAAATTCAGTTGTTCACTATTTTTCTGGCTGCCTGATGTATCGCTGACTGATTATATCGTACAAACCAAGCGTAAACTACTGCAATTCATTTTTCATCATTCTCCACAAATTTTCAGCTAGTCACTTTTATGCCAAGTATTTTTACCGCGAAAGTTTCTCATTAATTGGTTTATCAAATTCTTATTTTTTAATGGCA
Organism: Palloptera scutellata; assembly: GCA_958295655.1. NCBI lineage: Eukaryota > Metazoa > Arthropoda > Insecta > Diptera > Pallopteridae > Palloptera > Palloptera scutellata. The sequence goes on from OY282451.1 coordinate 54,479,750, forward strand.
CAACAGTCCATGGAGGGCCTAGGACGAATGGGCCTATGGACGAATTGTATGACGAGTCCGAACGGCGAAGTGCAAATCGTCCCATAGGCAATTTTAACTCTTGTTGGTTTGCCATAACCTATCAAGAGGTAGTGCCGCCTAGAAATTTGTTTTTTTTTCTACTTTTTTAGTTTTACTTGTCCTGAAATGCGAACCCAAGATACTCTGCGTAACAGTCCACAGCGTTACTAGTACACCACAACCACCACTTTACCAAATAACTTCTCTAAATATTATTAACATGAAAAATGGTTAAAAGCTTCCGAAAGGAAAGGTCCAGAGACTGCTTCCAAAGCTGAAGTAAAGAAATAATGGAAATTTTGATTTTATTCTATAACCAGGAATTTCGCGTCTGATGTCAAAGCTGTAAGAGTTAAAAGTACTCGCATTATACTAACTCAATTTCCTGTACCTGAACACAGTGACCTTGACTTGCCCATAAAAAAAAAAATTATGACGTATCAGTTTATTTGCATCTTCAGGGAAATATTTTTCCCAAAAAATTAAAAGTTTATCATTGCAGCAATAAAAGGATTTGATATGTTCTCCTGTGTAGTCAATACTGCATATATTTATATTTATTTATATTTTCAAGGAAAATAATATACATATGTGTATTAAATATATTTAAGTGCATATGCCTGAAAGTATGCAATACAACATATGCGCAAATCATTCGCTTAACTAAGTTGGTATAGAGTCCCTAAACTTTTCCTTCTCAACCTTATCCCTTGCGATATTTCGTTCTATTTATAACTTTTGCGCAAATAATCATAATATTTCCTTAAGTTAAGCGCATTTGTATTGCTTAAGTGAATATACAAACATAAACGTACGAATGAATAAGGTTTTTTTATTGTGTGTTCATTCTTTTTGTATGCTCTTAAAAAATTGTATATTTTTTATGTAACAGTGGGTAACAAACAAAAAAAAAATAAGTTAATCATGAGAGGAAAATAAAAAAAAAAATGAGAGACATAGAAAGAGAAGCACAGTAAAGTGCACGCACACACACACATGTCACTTGCGTGAACTGTACGAAATACATATAACTCCTCACCTGAAACGCAGTCACAATATATTTTGCTGCGGCTGTGTGTGTTTGTGCTGAGACAAGTACGTACGAGGCAGAAAAGTGAAATTAAGGCACCACAATTAACTTTTAATATCATTAGGAGATTTTTAAAGCCTCTTCACTTTATTGCACTTACATTTATTGTGGTCAAAATGATATTTTAAATATACTGTAACATTTCAACAAATATTCAAGTTATGCATATGAAATTTAAATGGTGCAACTTTCGCAATATATTCGCAGGCACCACTGGAGGCGCTGTGGCGTAGTTGCTAGCGCGTTGGACTGCGGCGCAGAATATCCCAGGCTCAAATCTCGACACAGGCAAAATCAGAAAGTAGAAAAAAGCATTTTTCTACACGGCACCACCTCTTGTCAGGCAATGGCAGTTCTACAAGAGTAAAACTTGCCTATGAAAAGAATTTCACTTCGCCGTTCGGTTTCGGCATAAAACTGTAGAAACACGTAAATGAGTCATCGTTTCCTTAAAGTGTGCACGACCGCATATCAAAGGGTTTAATAGAATTTAGCACTTTAAACGGTCAACCCGAAAATCAAGACCATATGAGTCCAAAATTCAAACTACATTCCTGAAAATAACACCAAACCAAACCAAATATCTGATAACATGTTGCCAAAACTCAGACAAATATTCAAAACATAGAATTATACCAAATGCTGACCAAAAATCAAATACTAAACCCGATCAAAAATCAAAACTAAACTTCACCTAAATTTATACCAAATTTCAAATCAATATTTAGGCCAAAAATCAAATTCAGAAGTATAATTTCAGAATTAAAAAAAAACAAATAAATAAAATTCATACTCAAACTAAAAGTCATGTCGAAAATGAGAGCAAAACTCAGATCAGAACCCATATCAAAATCAGATCATAACTCAGATTAAAAAATCAAACCAAAACTTATACCAGAAATCCAATAAAAACTCATACCAAAACTTATAAAGGGTGTTTTCCTTTTTTTTGTAGAAGTGTGGGTGCCAATCTGGCAATACTTTTTTCGGAATTGGTCTTTTTGACAGCTGACACTTGATTTATGCTCAGTTTGGTTTGCCATTTCATAATGAATAGACTTACTCCTGAGCAACGTTTGCAAATCGTGCAAATTTATTACCAAAATAATGGTTCGGTTTGCACGATTTTCGCAAGAAAATTTTGTTCAACCATGAAGCTCACTTTTGGTTGAACGTTAATACGTTAATACGTTGGGTACGTTAATAAGCAAAATTGTCACAAAATTGGAGTGATCATAATCCACAAGCCATTGTTCAGACACCGTTACATCCTGGAAAAGTAACTGTTTGGTGTGCTCTATGGTTAGAGGGAATCATTCGTCCTTATTTTTTCAAAGATGAAGCCGGTCATAATGTTACAGTCAATGGGGAACAATATAGAGCCAAGATTAATGACTTTTTCGTGCCTGAATTGGAGGATGTTGATGTGGACGACCTTTGGTTCCAACAAGACGGCGCTACATGCCACACACCCATACAGCCAACGAAACAATCAATTTATCGAAGGAAACTTTTGGTGAGCGCATTATCTCGCGTCGTGGGCCTGTGGCGTGGCTTCCAAGATCGTGCGATTTAACACCGCTGGACTATTTTTTGTGGGGTGAAGGGGTTATGTGAAGTCGCTTGTCTACGCAGATAAGCCCAAGACGATTGACGCCTTATAAGAGAATATTCGGCGCGTTATTACTGACATACGGCTCCAATTGCTGCAAAAAGTGGTCGAAAATTGGTCCTCTAGGCTGGAATATATTCGAACCAGACGCGGCGCGGCGGCCACTTGCCCGAAATCGTTTTTAAAACATAATGCCAAATCCTTATCTTTATAATAAAGCTAAATTCTTGGCCATAACATTAAATTATATTCATGTTATTTCTTCTTGATAGCCACACTTCTAAAAAAAACATCTTGTTCTAAAATATGACCAAAACCTATACTAAATATAGGACCAGACCCATACAAGAATCAGACTTAAACTTAGGTTAAAAATCATTCTGACCAAAACTTATACCAAAAATCAGACAAAACTCCAACCATAAGTTATACTTACCAATAATCAAACCCATCAAACTACAAATCAAACAACAAATCGCACCACAACTCAGACGAAATACTTATTCGACCAAAAGTCATATCAAAGCTCTAAGATTTTCAGATCAAAACTGATACCAAAAATTAGACCAAATCTCATACCAAAAATCTAACTAACAATCAGACCAGAATCAGATAAAAAATGAAACCATTTCTGAAATCTGAAATCATTTCTACATGCTCCCCCTCTTGATCTGGCCTTGTCTATTAGCATCATCCACCGTCTACCAATCGTATGCTTCGTTTTACATATATCTTGTTGGCTTATCGCTTAAAATGAAGAAGAGAATATGACATCAATGAGAAATTAGATATTTTTTAATAAAGTACTTGAGGTCTTTCCTCGTTTCGGATTTAACACCCTTTCTATTTGTTGTTTTTTGTTGATTTCTGTTTTTGACCACGAATATTTAATGTTGTGGGAAGAAGCCATTCACAGATTAATATTAAATTAAAAGAGAATAACCATATTTCAGAAGTCCCTTAATTAATTGCTTTTGAAATACTTTGGTTTTGTTCGATTATGTTCTCTATGCAATTAAACGGGGAAGCCTACATACAAACCAACCACACAGTAGAAATCTCTCATACGCCAACTCGCTATATGAAATATAATTGATATTAATTATATAAACAACTGGTCGCTGTCGCGTAGTGGTAATGCATTGTACTGCTACGCAGAGTGTCCGGGGTTCAAATCTCGGCACAGACAAAATCAAAAAAGAAAAAAGTTAAAAAATAATTTTTCTACACGGCACCCCACCTCTTGGCAGGCAATGGCAAACCGACAAGAGTAAAAATTGCTATCAAAAGTTTTTCACTTCGCCGTTCGGATTCGGCATTAAACTGTAGATCCCTTCCATTCATGTACAAATATAACACGCACAACATGAGTGGATGCGAAAAGCTCGGCCTAGGCCCTCGATGGGCTGTTGTGCCATTAAAAGTAAAGTAAGTAATTATATAAACATTTTATAATTACAATTTTACGCCGAATTCAAATTAGAATTTAATTTTAAATTGCAACAATTTAATTTGTTAACTTTTCATTTGAAATCATTTACTAATGGTAAAAACTCAGAACAGAAAATTCAAATTAGATTCGTTGTATGTGGTAGTGAAGGTGATGTTGTTGCATATGTATGCGGTTTTAAGTGAACAATTCTCTATTCACTACAGTTTATTAATGCATTGGAAAACGAAAAAAATATATATTTCCAATAGAAATTAATACATACGAAATGTATTCCATTTTCAATTTAATTGCATTTAATTCTTAGAATATAGAGTATAACTAAAGCGACTGGAAACGGTTGTAGTTCCCTACCTACATACGTACATAGACGCTTCGTATGGTGAACGCTTTATATTAAAGTTTCTGTGGAAAGTAAAAATATATTTAATCGCGAAATAACGACGCACAGTGAACAATAATTATATGCCGTGGCATGAAACAAGGAGTTTTATGTTTCCATATACTTTGTATATGCATGTACATACTATGTATGTGTATGTGTGTTTATTTGTATTTGAATTTGAATTTGATTTATTTAAGAGCAGTTGTATGCTCACCTTTCAGTAGCAGTAGCGGCAATAATATCATAATCCCATCCACCATCTTCTTTCTACTCTTGCTCGTCGTCTAACAAATCCAAGTCACGCTCAACAACTGTGCAACCAACAGAGGCACGTGTATGTGTCATAGTCATACACGTTCAATTTGCACAGTATGGCAAGCTGTTTCTGTATTGCAATTTGTTAGTTGTAGAGGGAGGGGGTTTCAAAAGTGGACACTGGAACCGGAAAAGTTGCAAACTTCTAGCACTTATTTTGTACAAAAATATGACCTATAAGTTAGCTGTGGTTCGGACGAGAGTCGGACAACGATACTCTGACTCGCTGGCCACACCTAACTATGTAATCAATGTGATATCTGATATTTTATGGGGTCTACTCAATGCAATCTACGCTGAAAAACGCTGAGCTAAGTAAATGTCAAAAGCGATTAAGATAGAAGTTCAAAGTTCATAAACTAAACTGCAATACTTACTCTTTTTTGATACATTTGTGTGCCATAGTCTATTCAAATCGAGCCTGAAAAGAAGAACAATATTGGATTTACAATACCAACACATAGATTCCTGGTCATACTATAGTCGAGCGAAATCGAGAAACTTTACTTACTTACTTTTCATGGCACAACAACCCATGGAGGGCCGAGGCCGAGCTTTTCGCATCCACTCATGTTGTGCGTGTTATATTTGTACATGAATGGAAGGGACCTACAGTTTAATGCCGAATCCGAACGGCGAAGTGAAAAACTTTTCATAGCAATTTTTACTCTTGTCGGTTTGCCATTGCCTGACAAGAGGTGGTGCCGTGTAGAAAAATTATTTTTTCTACTCGTTGATTTTGCCTGTGCCGAGATTCGAACCCCGGACACTCTGCGTAGCAGTCCAATGCACTACCACTACGCCACAGCGACCACAGCGAAATCGAAAAACAGAATCAGAAAATAACCAAATTCATATGCACCATCACCTCTTATCTTCAAGAGTAAAAAGTACCTAAAAAAAATTTCACTCCGTCGCTTGGATTCGGCACAAAGCTGTAGATTCCTTCCTCCACTTCTTGGCCCTGGCCTACAGAAACCCATGGAATGTTTGTTATGCGTCATAACAAGAAAAATATGGTGACCAGTATTGCCCGAACGAAATTTGCAACTACAAAGTAAATTTGCAAAATTTTATTTAGTTTTCAAGAAAAGGAATGTTTGAAAGGAATTTTATGTTTGGCTAGGTATTTCGTACTGCCTTAGTTTGAGCTTATGTTCGATTTGTATTTATTTAAGCTATGGCATTTATTTCCTTAATTTTGCAATCTCTTCTTCATATATTCACTTCCGGGTGAGCTACTTAGCCTTCCGCGATTTCTGCTACCTTAAGGATTCCAGCTGATAAGTTTCGTTGGAATATCTCCGCGATTTGTAATGGTATACCGCACCAAGTGTCTAAAGCACTTTTTAACAAACACAAAAACTTTTTTCCTGAATATAGTACTTGCTTAAGCCAAACAGAATTGGAATCATTCTTTGTCCAATAATGCTCTAGGAAAAATCTTAAAATGCAATTGGCATAATGAATTGTTTATCTATCAGCTACAGTGCCTGAGTGGTAACCACCACCTCAGCAAAGAAACTAATCTCATTCTAGCCAATTTACTATAACTATTTTTAGTTAGTTATTAGGGTATTTTCTGTGCCCAGTATTCAAATGAAAGCTGGAAAAATTACCAATATCTTTGATGCTTTGCTACACCGTTAAAGCTGCAATAAAGTGTGTTTAACTGGGTGTACGAGTATATGTGTGTGTGTGTGTGTGTGTGTGTGTGTGTGTGTGTGTGTGTGTGAGCGTATGTGCTTATACCTCTGTATAAATGGCGCGCTATGCACTCAACGCATACTTGGGTACTACTACTCGGAATTTTCGGTCCAAGGATAATGTTACTTTTTCTTACTTGTTTGTGTTTGTGTTGTTGTTGTTGTTGCTGTTGTTGTTGTTGTTGTTGCTGTTGTTTTTTGCAGCTTTTTTTGTTCTTTATTCCCCCATTTTCGTTTTGGTTTTTGTTTATTGCAACGACGTTCATTTCTTTGTTTGCAGTTCACAGTCACGTGGTTCACAGAAGAGTAGTGGCTCTCGTTGTTATTGTTGTTGTTGTTGTTGTTGTTATTGTTGGTTAGTGGTTGGTGATGGTGGTCGTTGTCGTTCTCGTCCATATACCATACATAAGAAGAGCAATAAGAAGGACATTCATACGTATATATAAAATTATATAGCAGTGTATGTACATATGTGTGTGTGTGTGTGTGTGTGTGGGCAAGAGTATGTGAATATTTCTGCTGCAACATCCAGTCACAGTTATATTCATTTTACATATATAAAGTGAAAACTACGCACGAATTCGCAAGCGTGCAGATTTCAATTTAATTTCATTTTCTTTATCAAATTTTTTTCTTTTTTTTTTTCTTTAAGTGAAAGCTACAAAATGAAAAAGAGCAGCTTTAAAATTGGTTTGTTTATTTATTTGTTTGTATACTTTGTGTGTAGGATTAAATTCCTTGCAAATATTTATGTGTGTTAATTATTTTATGCTTTTTTAAATGAACCTTTTCGTAGCAAATCCCAGGAAAGCCTTTAAATTAATTTAACAAAAACATTACGAATATAAGTGCAGAAATGTTAGACGACGAGGAGGGTTTGAGTCAAGCATCCTTAGTTTGGAGCTAGTCGTCGTTATTAGCATTACATAGACACACACACATACACAAACGCACACACACACTGACTCACGAATATACATATCTGCAAAAATAAACACACACATTATCCCAAAATACTTAATTATGAATAAAATGCTTTTTGACATCAAGTTAAATACACTTGAGATTTCTTGGTTTTTCGTTGCTATGCAGTGATTTAAGCATTTCAAATGCTCGTGGCATTTTTATGATTTAAACTTTTAGAAAGCTGAACCAGAATCATCATTTCCGTATTGTCGTCATCATTAGTAAACGTTGTAGCCTTCTAACGCCTTCCCGAACCTCTTCCTCAAAACACTCTGCCACAGCTCACACCCCTTCTTCAGTGGCTGCTGCTGTTGCTGTTTACGATTTGCAATAGAGCAGCAGCACCAGCGGCACCAGCAACAACATTTGACACCAAAATGTATGTATGTTTAAATACATTAAAAAAAATTTGTATGTAAAACCGACGCACTCATACATACCTTTAAGTATGATGCATATGTGTGTGTGTGTATGTGTGTGTGGGTATGTGTGTGTGTGTATGTGTGTGTGTGTGAATGTGTGTGTGTGTGTATGTGTGTATGTGCCTAACTATAGAGAATCAGTAGACATTAGTGTCCGACCGAATTTTCAGCTTCGGTTCTTCGGCTATTTATTCGGCCTTTAAAAACATATTCGGCTTCGGCAAAATATGGCCGATTATTTTGCAGATCCGAAGATTATGATAGCTTTTACTGCAGATTGGCAATAAAAATAAATTTATTTAGAATTATCTACACTATAAATAAATTCAAATTCGAATTAAAATTTGGTTGGGAAAAATGTGGACAAACTTAATTTTTTTTTTAACATTCGTATGTACGGTTGCTATGGCGTAGAGGTAATGCGTTGGACTGCTGCGCAGAGTGTCCCGGGTTCAAATCTCGTCACAGGCAAAATCAAAAAATCAAAAAGTAAAAGAAATGATTGTTCTACACGGCACCACCTCTTGGCAGGCAATGGCAAACCTACAAGAATAAAAATTGCTATGAAAAGTTTTGTACTTCGCCGTTCGGATTCGGCATTAAACTGTAGGTCCCTTCCATTCATGTACAAATATAACACGCACAATATGAGTGGATGCGAAAATGCTCGGCCTAGGCCCTCCATGGGCTGTTGTGCCATTAAAAGTAAAGTAAAGTAAGTCCGTTCCAAGGCATCAATTGATTTTTTCCTCATCCCATGGTGGCCTCATCCCAAACAAAAAGTGCAACACGTTGCAACATTTTAGCCATTCCAGATGTCTTCGATATATTGCATGTAGGAGTATCGATGATTTGCATATTCAAAGGCAACTTGGGTGTGGAATGTGCTGTACGGCCACATTCCAACAAAGTTGCTGCGATGCCAGAGGAAGCAAGTGCCAATGCGATTCGATTTTGGGAACATATTGTTGCTAAAAGCAATGATATTAAAAACGTTTGTCCTGTACCACCAGGAGCATCGAAAAAATGAAATCCACCACTTCCGTCGTTAACAGCACCCATAATTGTTTCATATACTCTTTTTTGCTGAACATTTAATTTCGGAACATTTGCTTGAACGTACGAATTCAAGGTATTCGAGTCATATTGGTTTTCACGTTCTAATTCTTGGTTAAATATGTCATGCATGGATCGATTTCGTGCTGTCATTCCTAATTGATGCTGATGCTTTGTTTGCCATCTTACTTTACTTTACTTTTAATGGCACAACAGCCCATGAAGGGCCTAGGCCGAACTTTTCGCATCCACTCATATTGTGCGTGTTATATTTGTACATGAATGGAAGGGACCTACAGTTTAATGCCGAATCCGAACGGCGAAGTGAATAGCTTTTCATAGCAATTTTTACTCTTGTAGGTTTGCCATCATCATACACAAATCTTCAATCATAATCAATGCCTCGTTATGAATTGCCGGTGTAAATTCCATTTCAGGATTGGAATTGATTCGACGCACTCTACGTAAAATATCTTCCGACATGTAATTTTGATATTTTGTCCACAAATCAATTGGATTCGATGGATTACACGTAGTCAAAATAATTGCAAATAGCGAACGATGCATCTGTTAATATATCATCCCAATCATGGTCCAATAGATCTAAACTTTGACATGCTTCACGATATGTTGTAAAAACATGCCCATCAACTGTTCTTAGCTGCTGAAATGATATTGGTCCACGAACATTGATCAATAACAGTCGTAAATAAAAGCATTCAGCATTATTAGGATGAACAGCATAAATTCGTCCTACAGAATCAGTTGAAAACAGATTTACATGACCACCAACTCGATTCCCTTGCTTACGACGTTGAAATTCTTTTTTTGTTGAATTCCATGTAAAACGCCTAGGTACTTCTGCATACTATACAATAACGTTTTAGCAAATTCATCAGTTTGAAACAACTTGAAAAATGCTGTCAATGTCGTTTCTGGTGGCGTTTCCGCTCTTTGCGCTGCATTCTCCGACGTGAAATACTCACGCTGTCCGTTTTCAAGATGAACAGCTAAATGCTGCACGTTTGGGTAACGTTCATGTATCGAAAATGAAAAACGATTGATTTCGTTAAAAAATATGACAATAAAAATATGAAATAAAAATACATTCCTTATGGATGTGTTTTCAATTTGAAGTGAATGCGTTGAGGGGTTCAAAAGTTATAGGCATGTAACTCCTTTTGCGGGCGTGGCAGAGAGCGGATAAATAGCCTATATCCGTCAGAATAGCATTTACTTTAACATGAAAGTTGAATTTTTGAAAAAAATCTAACCGTTTCCGAGATCATTCATAATATACCCATAACATATCTTAATTTTTATATATATATATAGATTTAAGTTATTTATTTAATAAATAAAATAATTTTTCTACACGGCACCACCTCTTGTCAGGCAATGGCAAACCTACAAGAGTAAAAATTGCTATGAAAAGCTTTTCCTTCGCCGTTCGGATTCGGCTTTAAACTGTAGGTCCCTTCCATTCATGTACAAATATAACACGCACAACATGAGTGGATGCGAAAAGCTCGGCCTAGGCCCTCCATGGGCTGTTGTGCCATCAAAAGTAAAGTAAAGTAAATTTATCCTCTAGTGTTTTTTTTATACTTGTTTTATTAAAAAGAAGGAAAATAATAATAATAAAAGAATAAAAATCTTTAGCTTCGCCTTCGGCCGAAGATTGAAAAAAGAACACGATGCTTAGCTTCGGCTTAGGCGGAGAACTCACCTTCGGTCGGACACTAGCAGGCATTAGCAGCTTGAATATGTTTGTATGCATGCAGCTGGTGTGCAATGAAAGGACTACATGCGTATGCATGTGCATGTGTGTGTGTATTTATTTAATGATGCTTTTGTATTTAAGTTATTAAGATTTTTTTATGTAGTTATATTTTTTGGTTGAAAATCTTATTTTTCTGCTTTTTCTTCTTAAGAAAAAAAATGAAAACACTTGTTGAAATTAGTAAAATATTCTATGTAAGTACTCGTATATACACAGGATTCAAGGTTGAATACAAGTTTTCAGCGCGTTAATTTCTTAGTGCTATTCAAAAGAAAAAAAAAAAAAACTTTTTACTGCGTTAATACGTAAAGAGTAATAAAGTTAACGACAACGTAGAAGAAAAATAATAAAATTAAAAATTTATGGAATTGTTTAGGGTAGAGAGTACATCATTTAGAGTGGCTGATGATAAGTGAATTTAAGTGACTGCTGAGACTTAATTAATTTAAATTGTTACATTGCGATATCGAAAAGGTTAGAGTGACTGACGCAAAGAAACAATTAAATATTAAATTTAAATGCAAACATATTTGATTCAATTAAAAACAGCACCCAAAAACCGAAAAAAAAAATTTCATGCGTCAATGGCACGCTCTTCTCCAAAAGTTTTCTTCTTCAGAAGGTTTTCGTTTTGGGTTTTTAGGTTGGGTTTAGTAAACTTGTAAGAACTCACAGACATTACTGGCGTGGCCGAGGCCATCTTTAACGAACATGTTTTGAACTTGTTTTTGTGCTGATTTGAGCAAACGATAAAAGTCTTTTATAGTTCAGTTGGATGATTCTCTGATCCTAGATGTACTTCATCTGGTTTAACTTAATTTTGATCGTTTGCTTTTCCAGCGCATGCAACGCCCTCTGCAAAATCATCATCTCCATCATTATTTTCATGCTCAAAGCATGCGCATTTATTTGCTACATAATTATAATTATAATTTTACCATCATTTTGGGATGGTAAAATTACCTCAATGACTGCCTGGTTCTGTATAATCTGAGGACCTTCGTCGGGACTCAATGCAAGTGTTGATGCAATTATTGACTCCAATGAACCCATTTTCCATTTATGCTCTCTTTCCGCATTAGTCTTTGCGAGTTGTTTTTCAATGAAAGTCCAATTCTGTTATGCCTCAAGTTGCTTGCGAAGTCTCAACCCTCGCGATCTCTCGGTGCTGGTTTTGGGTTTTATTTTCACGATCTGAATTTTGTTGGGCCTCTATTTCTCAACGAAATCTATATTCTCGCTGTCTCTCAGCCGCAGTTTTTGATGGAGATTTTATCGTACAACACTCGCCATTTGTTTTTGCCTCGGGTTTGTTTTTTTTTCAGTCTATACATACTCGCTCTACATTCTTTTAGCTCTAGAAATTTCTAACGATTTTCTTTTCAAATGTAAAATGGGCAGCGCCCTCCTTCAATCAAGTTTGAATCATACGTGAATCAGCGTCCTCTATCAATCAGGTTTTAATCATACACGAATCAGCGCCCTCTATCAATCGAGTTTGATTCATAATCGTGGATACATGTGGATGCATTGGTGCTGCCCATCATTTGTTTGTATATACATACGCATCCACATTTTTTGCATACTTGATTGATAGAGGGCACCGCCCTTCATATCCGCGGCAATTCTTCGTTTTCCTTTCTCCATTAGTTCCAAAATACGTTCAAATTTTGTTATTTCTCCCATTATTTAATTGTAGCTGTTCAGTTGACAGTGATAAGGTGCGTGGTTCCGCCACATCCTTAAGCACATTGGTTAGCATACAGACTAGGGTCAAGTAAAATTTTCTTTAAAATAAAATAGTCAGAATTTTAGCATCATGGCGAATACTTTTAAAGAATGTATAAAAATTTCCAAATAGAATCTAAATACATATATTGTATATGGAAAACAAAAATTAGAGTCATCTGTTGTTCAGAGTTGTTCTAGTTTTTCTAGTTCTCGCAAGCAATTCCGGATGAGATTGTGAGTAAGGATAAGAAAGTAAGAAGAATGAAGAGAAGAATGTATAAAGTAATAAAAGTAACAAGTTTTGATTCTTTTGACGAATGGAATTATAGCCGAGAACATGAAGCTTCAATGTTCCATTAAAAACGAAAATTGTTCACAAAAAATTGTAGGTTGCTTCATGTTTTCGGCAAAAATTCAAACATTTTTTCTTGAATATTAGAGAATTGTACGGTCTAATATTCTTCAAAAAACAAAAAAAATTAAATCGATTGAAAAATTAGCCTAACAATCCAGCAAATTTGACTCCAGATTAGTGATCAGCGACCCTAATTTTATGAAAATGCCCTCATAAAAATCTAAAATCTAAGACTTGGAGGATTTTAGTAGCATCAGATTCATGCCTGGACACCACCAAAGAGAACCAATTCACATTTTTCCAAACATTCGTTGCATCATTTTACATGGTTATTATGAACATATCCACGCATTTCCTTTATATTCTTTGATTCGATTTACGCTGCTAAACATTTAGTTACAATTCTGTCTTTCTCACACGATTTTGTGTAACTACCGTGCAAATCGAATAAAATAAATAAAACAGTAAATAGCAATGATTTATAACCTTGAATAACTTGAACTGATTTTCGATAAATTATGATTTTCGGGACTGCATCGAATTTAATGCGATGAAAACTAACAAATTGTATGACAATTTTAATTTTCTTCTGCGATATTAGTTATTAAATCCACATTCGCCAGCTATCTACGATATTAGCTATTATATCCACACACGATCCACACACATCAACTATCGTTGGGAAAAGCCCAGACTTAAACCTTTACCCCAACCACTTCAAAAATTTCATAATTTTCTATAAGTATTGAAAAATTCTCTTTAAAAAGGGGACTGACCTCTTCCCCTCTCTCCCATGGTACAAACTGTACCTAGAGGTATATTTTATTTAGGAATTTTTATTACTTGTCACAAATTTTAAAGCAATTAAAAGGGGAAATACGCTTTCTTGACAAATTAATAAAGCAGAAAGCAATTAAGCGAAATCCAGTATCAATAATACAAACGAAAATCAATCTTTTATTTTATCTGATACATTCTCTCTTCATTCTATTGGAATTGAACTGAAAATATATTCTACTATTATTCTCAAGTGCGTCAAATTGTAACTAAGCTATAATGATTTAACGAACTTCTACATTGCTTTGTATGTTGTATAGCTTTGCCACATGCTGCCTTAAATACTTTCAATTTCTTCTATGTGTATATGTGCATTGTATGAGTATTTATGGTATGTGTATCTATGTTATGTTGGTGTGTATGTACTTTTGTATGTACATTTAATGGCCGGTCAATAGCCCTTGAATATGCCCTTCTGCGTCTGTTTGTCTATCTGTCTGTCTTCTCTTTCTATTCGTATATGCTGCAACAACAACAACAACAACAACAACAACAACTCTTTGTTATCGTATTTTCTCATTTCATTTAATTTAATTTTTACGTAGTATTTTTTTCCTTTTTCTTTTTTTGCTTTCTTGATTTCTTCCCTTTTTTATTTAATAAAGTTGAATGAGCTCTCCTAAGTTTTTATTATTCTTTTTTAAGTTCATTGGGAAATTTCTTTGTTACAATTTGTATACAGACATTTTCTTTTTTTGCTCGAATCTAATACATAGATTTGGTGTCTTTTGGTATTTCGTGATCTCTTAAGGAATTCTACATAAAATAAAAAGTAATGATCTAAAGAACGAGTGGTCGCCGTGATGTAGTTGGTAGTGGTAGTGGCAGGCTAAGCAAAATCAAAAGGTATAAACAAAATTTTTTTATGTTCACGGCAGGAAATGGTAAACCTCCAAGAGTACTATAAGAGTTCGAATTCGGCATAAAACTGTGTTCAAATATAATACGTACAACATGAATGGGTGCTAGAAGCTCGACCTAGTCCGTCCGAAAACCATTGCACCATTAACAAATATAAGAAATAGAAAAAAGTGTAGAGAACGAACGTGGAAAATGACATTTACAAGCAAGTAACCGTTCCCATTGATCTTTCCACCTTCACCTACGAACTGAAAATATTAGCACGAAAAATACCTGGGTAGAAACTGGAAGTTATGTAAATATTTTAGCTAAAAGTACATAAGTAGTAAACGAGTAGAACTCCTCATTTACTTTACTTACTTTTAATGGCACAACAGCCCATGGAGGGCCTAGGCCGAGCTTTACTCATCCACTCATGTTGTGCGTGTTATATTTGTACATGAATGGAAGGGGCCTACAGTTTAATGCCGAATCCGAACGGCGAAGTGAAAAGCTTTTCATAGCAATTTTTACCCTTGTAGGTTTGCCATTGCCTGCCAAGAGGTGGCGCCGTGTAGAAAATTATTTTTTTCTACTTTTTATTTTTTTATTTTGCCTGTGCCGAGATTCGAACCCCGGACACTCTGTGTAGCAGTCCCACGCATTACCACTACGCCACAGAACTCCTCATACAGTACAATAATTCCCGCTTACTTGACCCTTATCTCCTTGATCCTCTTCAGTTCAAAATGTACCAGGATAATTGCATTCACCGCTTAATGGATCCAGAAATTATAAATCTACCCGGATGCAACTAAGCGGAGACTACTGTATTAATAAAAATAAATTGGCAATATTTTGTTAAAAAAATCCTCATTCCTTTACTGTTACATACATATATAAAAGAGTGTTGACAGTTTTCTCAAAGGCAATAAATATCGATCGTAAGCTAAAATATTAAATGCATATTTTCTTTGCTGTCATCAAATTTTTGAACGTGACAAAAAATGAGTATGCTTGAAGAAAAGAAAAATGTTTATGAAAATATTTACTTTTACAGCAAATAAGTCCACTCAAATGCATACGTTCAGCAACAAATCCAGCAACTCAACCAATAATGAAATTTTCTTGCATATTCAACAAAAGTTCTTTCACAGTTTAAAAGTACCAGAATTCATTCCAAAAATGTGATCTTAATTTTTTAACAATTTAACAAAAATTTGATTTTAAGTTATGCCACCTAACTCTTAACTTCTTAGAATATCTATGAAAAACTGTAGTAATTTGCTGTCATGTATGAAAGGCATTTTATTCTTTATCAGTGTCATAAATTCTAAATGCAGAATAATTTTATTTATTTCGTGCAAATTGTTTCTTTGGCAATGTGTGGAAAAATTTCATACACATGCAAATAATTGATTGCAATTTAATAGCAGATAATAGATTTAGATTCAGTGAATGAAAGAAATCAATGATTCACATTTTCCCACAACCACAAGAGCAATACTTGTGTACCCAAGAAACCGTAACCTATTGCGATTATGTTCAAGTTTAAAGGTCAGAGCAATTTGTGTTTAATTTTTCTTTTGCTGAATGTATAGTTCAGTTGTGTTTAAATACACACACACACAATCGTAGTTGGTAAACCTACCAATAATTTACATGTGTCAGTAACTTATCAAGGCGGCCGCGTGGTTTACAAACAATCTGCTATCACATAAATCTATGAGTGAAATGAACTCAATTGCCAGAGGAGAATTTGAGAATTGTACTTGAGAACAAATTGCTGCATACTATCTATAGAAGCTTTCACTTTAATAAATAAAATGAAACTCACAATTCTTATCTTAACTGAAACAAGCATATCGCTATGGCACTATGACAGTCGTGCACGGAAGGATAGATATGTAAAGTTCGTGTCCTGTAGTGGTCAGTCAGGTAGATGGGAAGCAATCGTATGCATCGCAAAATTTCAAAAAAAATTGTATATCATACATTTTGGTTTCGATAATACATACTATATGAAGGGGTGGTACGCCACAATTTATAAATTTTTAAGGATTACTAGAGTACTACATTCACCAGTGATGCCAGATTATGGAACTTATTTCCCTTTAATGTTGCAGAAAAAATTATTTGTCCATACCACTGTCTATTAATCGTCTCTCCAACATTTTTATTAAAGTGGATCGAAATTGTAACCTCCCACTTAACATTACTTTTTGAGAAGAGGCCGTAAATACGAGATGTCTGATAAAAAAATGTCTGTTTTTTTTTAAAAACAACGTACGACCCTTAACATTTATAAGTACTTTTATAAAATTTGTACTAACTTTTGCTTCAGATCCACCTACGGAATAATTTCAAATTAAAATCCAATCTCTTAAAAAATTTCTCACTTAAAAAATGCCTAGAAAACAAAATTTCAACAAAGTCAATAGATGACGTTCTAATAATTGCAAAAATTTTTAATCGCCCCGATTTTACTAAATTGTACTCCGGAGACCCCCTCATGAATAATTTTAAGATCAAGATGAAAATCAAAAATGCATTCTTTGGCCCTAAAAAGGCCCCCGATCCACTCTACATAGGATTGAAAGTTGGGATCATAATTTTACATATAGCATAATAAATTAACTTCACTAAATGAATGACAATTCTATAAAACATGCTAATACGCTAAAGGGATACAACAATTCTCTTGATATGTTGCCTAGATAATCTTTTGAATGGGTTGAAATGTAACGCAACTTTCCATCCGGACGTATGGCGAATAAGCAAAGTTTTTATTAATTGTAGAAACCAATAGTATGAATTTAAAACAATTCATCTGAGAAAGCAATATCCGCACATGAACATTTGAAATAGAATGAAGTTGGGGTCTGTGTTTTCGTATATGTACTAAATTATTCATTCGCCCGCTGTAGACTAAACGCAAAACCAATTTAAATCTATCATCTGGCATCTGGCAAGTTTCTGCTTGGTTTCCATAGTTGATGCAGCCATACAATCGCTATTGGATATTTACCACCACATATCAATGTTAAAAATGTAAATTGTTTAAATGGTTGGGCTTTTGTTCTCTTTTTTTGGGTGAATGGATGCATATCTTATGCTGAATTTATTGGTAGCTCATTGTGTTTGTCTATTCTTTTCATTTCACATTTCATTAGAAAAATGTTGTCGATAAATGTGTTGGTGTGTGTGAAGAGCAGAATTATTTTGATCTTTAACATTGACGTATGATAACATGACATAAGTTTTTGATTCTGACCATGAAAATGAATTAAGTACGACAAAGTTCATTAATCTGTCACTATCATCTGCAGTAGTTTCCTCTTAGTAAAATGAATAATAATAATAATAGAAACAAGCATTGTTTGCAATTAAACACAACAGTAATTTATGCAATACCCGGTTAATTGCAATGAAGAATAGGCAACACGCTGAGCATCTTTAAGGGAAAATCTCCTATAGATTATGTGCTTTTACATTAAAATTTAAAACAAATATTAGCCACAATTAATCGAGGCGTGCATTTAAATAAGACTCAATTAAATGAGGGAAAACCTGAATATTTTCTTTAGAGATTTTGAAAACCACAATCTATAGCCAAAATTAATGGGGAATCAATCGTGCAACTAAGCAAAACTACGGGCTCTTCAGAAGCCATAACTTATTCAATTGATGAAGTAGTAAAATATCTTCGAAATTTTGGTAGGGCAGGGTTGGGGTTAATCCTTTACGATATACCATATATCTCATGTTAGGATGATTGTTGCTAAGGAATAATCATATAAACAATATTATGTAAGTGACATTGGACCATCATCTCAAGATTCATACGTTCGATGCCTGGAAAGTATATGACTTTTCTTTAAAACGAAATATTCTTAAAGAAATTTACATTTTTCAATAAAACTGCTTCTTCGTAATGACAGTCAATGGACTAAAAAAAGCAAATAAGACCAACCACATTTCACATATACAAACATATATGAATTATCGAAGACAGCAACCTTTTCCACTGACTGTGGAAAAGGTTCTCTCTTTTTCCTATTTAAGTCTTGCCCACATACCTTCTTAATCAACACATGGCTTTCATAAAAAATAGAAAAATTTTACATTTTATTTCAAAATATTTAAACTCACAATAAAACCTGTAAATTACATTTCAAAATATTCTCAAAATAAACCCTGTATATTACATTCTCTTCAATCAGAATTTGTCAATGAAGTCAGTGGTATTTACTCTCTAAAAAAGCAAAGTTTAGATTTGAAAATGTATACCATACCAAAGATACCGTGTGTTACCCAACGAACCATTGAGTATGCTACTTATAATAGCAATTGGAAATTCCTATTTCCAGTTTAAAGAACGGCTTCTGTGATAAAAAAAAATTTTATCTTTAAGAACGTTACTTTTGGGGGCAAACGGCAAGGGTGCGTGCAAACTTGGTGATCACGAAACATGATTGTTTATTCGAGATGAGCGAGTTGAAATTTCATATAGATATGAGAGCCCTTGAGACTTTTATCCATTTGTTGCGTGGTATCGAATTACTGTGCAACGTTGGAGCCAAAATAATAAGTTAAACAGAACCTCGAATTTGAAAGGAACACAATACTTGTTTTGCCAGTAATGTTTTAATACCAGAAATAATCCATGCATGCTACTAAACGTTCCTGAAAATCTCACAAAACGTGATACTGATGTCATTTTTTACTTATGTGCACATACGAGTATACGCTCTGTTAATTTCGCTTCACGACTGACCGATTATTTGAACATTGCAACGCACAGTGTTGCATTGCTGCTATGCTTTGCATGTGTGGACACGTTATACACACGTGTATAACGCTAAACACAATGACGTTTTCGGATTTTCTCTCAGTAAATGTTACAGATATATTATACAAACAAATTAGGAACATTTTACACGAAATCACCGGTGATATAAGTACTAGATTTAGCTGATAATAAACAGAGAGCGAGCGCCCAACTCAGCAGGTCCGAATTGTACAACAAAATATTTTTGAGTATTTTTCGTTTCGCTTGCCTTTTAAATTTTTAAATTTTTGTGGCACCGCGTAATATGCGAGTGCATTTGAGGAATTATGTGTAACTAATTAAAATTTTCAATTAATATTTATTATTTCCATATATTTACATACTAATACTAATGAAAAATCTCGTTTGCCGCAGATAATAAAATCAATAAGTTGCAAATTGAAAATTATACAATTCATACCTACCCAAGAGGTGAGAATAATTTCGTATTTATTTAAGAACAAGTAACGATTATAAATTGTATATATATTTTCGTTTGCTACATATGAACATATGCATTCCTAGGGGCACACCCTGTGTGTTGACTGTAATATGTATATACAAAAATTATATGTGTTTACGCAAAAAAGGAGTTCAAAATATTGTTATACACAAAAAATTTGTGATGCCAAAAAACAAGACAAATTTCTAATAGTAAAAAGAACTATGCTTAGATTTAATGCGTTCACTTGTATATCTATATGTATACATGTAGGATACACAAACTTTTTATGTCTAATACAAAACGCATAAAAACTCATCGCAGAGACGGAAGTAGGGGAAGCCACTACCACAATTCACTTCACCATTGCGAATGCCACACCACTCATACATAAATATCCGTATACAAGGCCAATAACAAAAACGTGGTCCATATTCATTCGCGTATGCGATATACACACAGGACATTTCCTTTCACCATTCACCATCTCCTCCCAATCAAACAACGAAATACATAAGAACACATACAAGCTATTTTCAACTCTCATAACACTTTTCGTTATTTTGATGATCGCCATAAAGCAAAAGGGTCAGAAACAAAAACAAAATAAAATAAGAAGAAGAAGAAGAAGAAGGAAAAATTCCCAAAGAAATAGAGAGAAACCTCGCTTCAGAAACTCACAATGGAATATGTTTTCGCAAAATTATTTAAACCAGAAATAAAAAGAAAAAACAAAAACTGACAAAGTATGGTATAATAAAAACAACAGCTAACCACCAGCTCCATTACAGTTGCAGTTTAAGTATTGTGTAGTTATGTATTCACGTACATACTATATGTACTCGTATGTGTGAATAACGTTTGTGTGGGTCGCTGGTATATGAGTTGGAAGTGAATGGAACCAAGTATCGTCGCCTTCGTATGTACAAATATAATGTTATACATACAAACTTATACATGTGTATGTAAGTATGTACGAGTATGCATGCATGTACATATAGTATGTATGTACGTATATTGGCAATTCATCTTTTAAGTGTTGCGGTGCACACATATACAAAAATATAATATAATATACTTAATAGCCCTGTGGGTCCAAACCAATCTAGTCCACTAAATTCACTAGTTTCTCAAATAGTTATGCAACATTTAGTTTTTAAAGTGGCTGAACACAAATGCGATGATCAACCACACCGCATAATAATACTATTCATTGAAATTATTATCTGGTAATTCTCATCTACTTTACAATAGTTTTCACTTGATGAATATGAATTTTGTATATAAATTGAAGAAATTAAAAAATCTTTTAAATTTTTTCCAGTTTACCATAAAAAAAAACTACTCATAAAAAATAATTTTTATTTTCAAATCTACAGGCAACTGGTATGTAAATGGAAAATTAGATTTGCCTACACACTAGTCCAAAAACAGCTATAATACTCATATTTATATTCTCAAAATTCAATTGATTTAACAATAATTCGAAAATCATATGTCTATTAATTAGTTGAAATATGATTGGTTTACAACATATTCAAAAAATATTATATCTATCTGTCAACCACTTTCCATGTTGAAAAGATATGCAAGCTTGGACCAGTTGGCGATGAGGAAAAACACCAAATGTGGGACTAGTTGTGGTGTTCAGTAAACTTTTTATCAACTAACTTAAAACCTCCCTTCGATCTAATTTTTCATCTCACTTTGGATTTGAATTCCGATCTACTTAATTTGTCGATTGTTTGCTTCAAGTGTCGATCAGTATTGGTTTGAATTTTAGTTTGATTTTATATATAAATATGGTATGTACAGGGTGTTTTTCTTAGAAGTGTGGTTTTCAAGAAAATAGGTGGTCGCTGTGGCGTAGTGGTAATGCGTAGGACTGCTACGCAGAGTGTCCGGCATTCGAATATCGGCACAGGCAAAATCAGAAAGTAGAAAAAATCATTTTTCTACACGGCAACCACCTCTTGGCAGGCAATGGCAAACCTACAAGAGTAAAAATTGCTTATGAAAAGCTTTTCACTCCGTCGTTTGGATTCGGCATTAAACTGTAGGTCCCTTCCATTTATATACAAATACAACACGCACAACATGAGTGGATGCAAAAAGTTCGGCCTAGGCCCTCCATGGGCTGTTGTGCCATTAAAAGTAAGTAAAGTAAGCTTTCAAGAAGAAATAAAACGCATATAATTTAATGTTATGGCCAATTTAATGTTATGACTTTTTGAGGATGTAACGGCGTCTCAACAATGGCTTGTGGATTATGATCTCTCCAAATGCGACAATTTTGCTTATCAACGTACCCATTCAACCAAAAGTGAGCTTCATCGCTGAACAAAATCGCTGAACAAAGTGACAGCTGTCCAAAAGACCAACCCTGAAAAAAGTATTGCCAGATTGAAAACCACACTTCTAAAAAAAATCACCCTTTACATTTTACATATATTTGAATTTGATCTTAATTTCGGTTTGACTTTCAATCTGAATTTGGTCAGTATTTTTAAATTCAGGATTTTGAACATCAGTTAGAGTTTTTCTCTGTCCTTTGGTATACTTAAGTGCTTAACACTTAACTTCTCATCTGATTCCGACACTAATTTTAGGTAAGTCTAACGTTTGTTATACATAATTTCTGATTTGATTTTTGGTTTTAATTTTTGGTCTGAAACTTAGCATCATTTTTGGTTGAAGTTTTGTCTGAATTTGGCCTGAACTCGGGTACAAATTTCTTTTCTATTTTTGGTTAATAAAATTTTAATCAAATTTTGGGTTTGCCTTTGGGGGAATTTTTGGCGTGAGTTTTTAATCTCATTGGGTTTGAATTTTGTTATAAATTTGTATCAAAATTTTAGTCTAACAAAATATCAATATGTTGAATTTTTGGTCAGATATTCGTTTACAATGATGGCCTTGTGAGATGGTGAGTTGTCGTCTTTCGAAACTAGTTTAGCGGCAACGCGTTTCATGCCCAAACAGTCGTTTACAATGGTACGAATTGATTCATGAGACACAGAATGTTCAACGGCTATCTCTCTCAAACTCAAACAGCGATTTTCCGTCAAGATTTCTTTTCTGTATTTTTTCTTTTAATGGCACAACAGCTCATGGAGGGCCACGGCCGAACATTTCGCATCCACTCCCGTTGTGCTTGTTATATTTGTGCAGTCCCCTACAGTTTTATGCTGAATCTGAACGGCGAAGTAAAGTGTTTTTCATAGAGAATTTTTACTCTTGTAGGTTTGCCATTACCTGCCAAGAGGTGGTGCTGTGTAGAAAAAAATTTAAAAAATCTTTCCACTTTTTGATTTTGCCGGCGCCGAGATTTGAACCCTGGATACTCTGCGTAGTACGCCACAGCAACCATGTCACCATTTCCATCACTTTATTGATGTTAACTTCAGTTGAAGACGTTGATAGCAGACCAAAGCGAGGCAAATCTTCCATCACATCTCGATCGAGCTGTAATATTTTCAGCGAATCGAACGTGGAATTATATTTGCAATACAAAATTTTGAGGCAATTCTTTGTTAGATAGTTTAATTGATTATAACACACTTGTAATGAACTGATAAAATCGAGCACTGTAAACCAACCGAATGACAAATTGCTCAAACTTCAAGTCAGGATAAACGTACAGTGGTGCCAACTTAGCGACAAAAATAATTTTACAATCCCTTTAACGGGATTTTTAAATGATTATTTCCCGATACTTTTTTCAACAACGCCAACTTATGCAATCCAGCAATCAAATTAAGGAACACCAAAAATTTAAATAAAATTTTTTAAAAACAAAAATATGGCTTGCATATAAGAATTTAAGTTTACGAAATTTATGCTAATGGAATTAAAGAAGGTGGTCGCTATGGGGTAGTGGTAGTGCGTTGGACTGCTACGCAGAGTGTCCGGGGTTCGAATCTCGGCACAGGCAAAATCAAAAAGAAAAAATATTTTTTCTAGACGGCACCACCTCTTGGCAGGCAATGGCAAACCTACAAGAGTATAAATTGCTATGAAAAGCTTTTCACTTCGCCGTTCGGATTCGGCATTAAACTGTAGGTCCCTTCCATTCATGTACAA
Organism: Palloptera scutellata; assembly: GCA_958295655.1. Taxonomy (NCBI): domain Eukaryota; kingdom Metazoa; phylum Arthropoda; class Insecta; order Diptera; family Pallopteridae; genus Palloptera; species Palloptera scutellata. The sequence continues at coordinate 54,503,714 of OY282451.1, forward strand.
ATATAACACGCACAACATGAGTGGATGCGAAAAGCTCGGCCTAGGCCCTCCATGGGCTGTTGTGCCATTAAAAGTAAAGTAAAGTAAGAATTAAAGAATTATTTCAGCTAAGAGTCAGAGATACTTACTAATTCCATCATTGGTCAATGGTCTCAAAAAACAACGATACGAAGTATAGCCTTAAGGTTAAATTTTTTCAATTGGCCTATGCAAATTAACATGCCGTAAACAACAGATCGACATTGCTCGTTAAGGTCCAAACCGTTCAACTCGTTCAAGTAAAAGCAAATGAAATGTTTTGCATCTTTAAAACATGCATCGTAGATATATCCAATATCGTTTCGTTCAAGCTGTTAACCTATTTGCAAGTTCACCTATGTAATGCAACACTCGAGACAAATAATATTTATGATATTTGAACTTAGTTTGGTTTCGTCAGCTCTTGCGGAATTCCACCTACAAGTTATTATGTTTTAGTTTAGGGGATAATTCCACTTAGTTCATCTCTGGAGTAGGTTCACTTTAATCAGAGAAGCATTTTTTTTAAAACCAGTTGCTGTAAGGGTCACCATCAACATACCATTTAAATTCTTGTACTATTGTAACAAGGTAAACAACAATCCCATACACTTAATAGCTTGCGATTTTTTTTCTTCAATTACTTAACAGCAACAAAATCTAAAATTAGTTAGTCTCACAAATTACCCAGTATATTACCTAGCCAAAAACGAGCTAGTTAAGGTACTTGCTCAAAACTGATGCAGAATCAGTCTTTTTGACTTCGAAGAACTTCTTTCCAAAATACCATTCAGTGAAAATATTTTCTCTTGTACTTAATTCTCATATAGTTGGGTAATTTGTGAGACTAACTCATTTTTGCATTGCAGGGTGAGTACAAATACTACTGTGGGCCAAAAATAGTAAGACTTTTTAATTTAAAATTCGTGCGGAAACCCATTCATCAAAATATTATTTTTTTAAGGTTGGTATGACTGTCGGTGACATCTGTACCAAATGTCACATCAAAATAATCATTAGTGTTTAGTATACGCTTGTCTTTCTGAAGTACAAAAAGTACATTCGGCAATTTTCACAATGAGTGAAATTATTCAACAAAGAAGTTCCATTAAATTTTGTGTGCGGAATCAAATTTCTGGTGCCGAAACGTTCAGAATGTTGCAAAAGGCCTTCGGTGATAATTGTATGTCGCGAGCAAGTGTTTTTGACGAAGCGTTGACGACGAACCACGTCCAGGACGGCCATCAACATCAACTGATGATCAACACGTCAATAAAATCAAGGAATTGGTGCTCGAGAATCGACGATTAACAGTCAGAGACCTTACTGGCATCGTTGGAATATCGGAAGGATCAGTGAAAACCATTTTAAAACATCATTTGGGCCTAAGAAGAGTGAATGCACGATTGGTTCCAAAATCACTGCATTGGTTTTCAAAATTCGACTGATATCGTTCCGCAACCACCCTATTCGCCTGACTTGTGTCAGGCACCGTGTGACTTTTGGCTATTTTCTAAACTCAAAAAACCGCTTCGTGGACACCGTTTTGAGTCAATTGAAGACATTAAACATGAATCACTAAGCGCATTGAAGGCTATTCCGGAAATTGACTTTAACAACTGTTTCGAGAATTGGAAAAAACGTTGGCACAAGTCTATTGGGGCCGTGGGGGGTGGGGATTACTTTGAAGGGGACGAAATAGATTTGGAAGAATGAATAAAAAAATTTGAAATTATGAACAAAGTCTTACTACTTTTTGCCCACAGTAGTATGTGAATAAGTGTGCGTGCCATTTTAAGTATGCGAATTTTAATGCCGTTCTAATAACGTGACTCAATGTTTTTCACTTGAAATAATGGATCTATGCCAAAGATAGAGAAGAAGCAGATCTGCCGGCTTATTTGAATCTTTGTCCTATTTTTTTTAGCTTGTTTAGATGTAGAAACATATTTATAATAAATTCTGGTCGCTCTGACCTAGTGGTAGTGCGTTGGACTGTTACGCAGAGTGTTCGGGGTTCGAATCTCGGCACAGGCAAAATCAAAAAGTAGAAAAAATCATTTTTGTACACAGCACTCCACCTCTTGGCAGGCAATGGCAAACCTACAAGAGTAAAAATTGCTATGAAAAGCTTTTCACTTCGCCGTGCGGATTCGGCATTAAACTGTAGGTCCCTTCCATTCATGTACAAATAGAACACGCACAACATGAGTGGATGCGAAAAGCTCGGCCTAGGCCCTCCATGGACTGTTGTGCCATTAAAAGTAAAGTAAGAAAATATTAAATATTTTGTTGTACTACTGACTCTGAAAAAAAGTTCGACACTACTTGTATCAAAACATACTAGTTCAATAGCTAGCTCAAAAGTTTTCGAGGATAGTGCAATTGTCTCTTCGTAGGACGTCAGCGGCAAATATGGTATAGAACCTGTAATTGAGGTGGACTAATTGGGTTTTTGAGCTAGCTAACTAACTAGCTTTTGAGCTAGTTGGTTGCCCTGCGGGGCACTGACTGCTGGTAGTTACTATACTGCACATGTATGTAGTATTTCGAAAAATAATAAATATTATATTATTGTAATAATTCAATGATGCTGGCGCAAGTCTACATCCGCCGCGCAAGTCTGCATCCATGGAATTGAATTCGGCTAACCAATATTGATCTCTCTTGCCGTTGGCGCGATCTTGTCCTCTCTCTTTCTGTTAAGTAGTACCCTCCTGATCTTTCTCTCTTTTGATTAGTGTGCTCTGGCTCTATATTCTACCACCACATACATATATATGTATGTGCATTTGTACCCGCAACAGTAACAGACGCAATAGCAACAGGAACTATGTATGTACCATACTATATGTATATATGTGAATAGTATGTATGTTTGCATGTGGCTTTTGTGTTTATGTTACTGATGCAAATTAAAGCGATTTCTATTAGGAATTTTGATTCGTACAGTAAAGAAAACAAAAAGTAAAAAAAGGGGGAAAAAAGAAGAATTGTTTAAAAAAATGCATGTAAGTCCTTTGTTAAGCGTGGTGCATATAAAGGGCATGCATACATGCATATGTGTGTCTGCGTGTGTATCTCCGTCAAATGCAGGACTTAATACGATATTTTTTTATGTTTTCAGTTTTGTCTTTTCGTTTCCGCTTCAGCTGTATCAACACTAAACTCATACAAACTATGCAAATCTATGCGATGCGTTGCTTTTGTAGCTTTTATCTGAGCATGTTAATGCGTATGCACACACGTAACATCCTCCATGGGCAATATATGCATTCTCTTACGATATAGTATGTACATATCAACATATGAATTGGTCTACTATGTGCATGCGGGTATATTTTGCCCGTTAAGCTATTATGTAAAAAAAAAAAAACAAAAAAGATGTCAAAAACACACGTACAGTGGCGAGCACGAAAGTATTCACGAGCGAATATTTTTGTTGAGAAATCAGAAAGAAAAAGCACAGAACAATTTACATGAATTCATTGTACACATAAGAAAAAGAAGAATTTGATATTAGATAATATTTAAAATGTCTTGAAATTCTGAAATTTTAATTATAAGTTTTTAATTAACAATCATTTTTCTAAATTAAAGTAATTCAAAGCCACTAGCCAATGTTACTGCCTTTTATATGTACATATGTACGAGTATGTGTATATGTATATAATGGTTCAATTTTTTTTTAATCAAATAATGTCTATTGAGCCCGCAAGTGGTCCAAAAGAATAGAGGTTTTTCATATTTCTCCAAAAATTGTATGAAAAGTATAACTTTTGTCAACGGAATGAGTATAAACATTTCTGCGCCTTTTTTCTTTGATGTCTCAATATTCTTGGCCATTTATCGTAAGACGTCTCTCATGTATCCGTTCGTGCTCGCCACTGTACATATGTACTTATATATAAAAATGTGCATTAGGGTGCCATTTAGCTATATGGGGAATTCTTTTTCCAATAATATATTCAGGGAATCCCTTGATCGATTCGTTTTACTCAAAAAATAATCTGTGTAAAGTTTTAGGTCAATTGGATAAAGGGAAAGAGTGCCTCAAGAACTCCAAAATTAAAAAAAAAAAAACTGGTTTTTGCACAAAATTCATATCTGATATCTTATAAAGGTTGATTTGTTTGCTACTTTTTTTTTTTTGACTTTTATAATTCTGACAGGTCACGCGTGATTCTTGACATGTGTCAAAGTTTGCCATTTCATCATGAATAGACTTACGCCTGAACAATGTTTGCAAGTTATTGAAATATATTATCAAAATTATCTTCAGCGACGAGGCTCATTTTTGGCTCAGTGGATACGTCCATTCCATTCATGTACAAATATAATACGCTCAACATGAGTGGATGCGAAAAGCTCGGCCTAGGCCCTCCATTGGCTATTGTGCCATTAAAAGTAAAGTAAGGATACGTGAATAAGCAGAATTGCCGTATTTCGTATTTGGAGCATCCCAAAAAATGCACTGTTTGCTGCAGCTTTTGGGCAGGCGGCATCATTGGGCCGTACTGCTTCAAAGGCCGCAACGTTATGGTCAATGGAGAAAGGCACCGTTCGATGATAACAGACCTTTTTTTTTGCCGAAAATCCAATATTTTAACCCGGCCGACATGTGGTTCCAACAGGACAGTGCCACATGCCACATGCCACACTGCATGCGAAACCATGCATCAATTGAGAGGCGAATTTGGTGAACAGTTAATCTCTCGTTTTGGTGCAGTCAATTGGCCACCAAGATCGTGTGATTTGACCCCGTTAAACTATTTTTGTGGGGCTTTGTTAAGTCTCTTGTCTATAGCAACAAGCCAAACACGATTGCCGCTGAGATTTCGGCCGAAATGTGTGAAAATGTGTGTACAAAAATTGGACCTGCAGAATAGACCACTTGAAGCGTAGCCGAGGGCAACATTTAAGTGAAATTATCTTTAAAAAGTAAATGGCAAGAATTGATTTATCGGTGCAAATAAAAATGTCATTCAATTTTGAAAAATTTCTGTGTTTGTTCGAATTTTCAAAAACTAAACTCTTAAAAATCAAACATTTGTCATCTTACATGAAAACTGTATTTACAAAATTTACTGATCTATCAAAGAGGAATAATTCACTCATACAAATTTTTTGTGTAATAAATATTGAATAAAAGAAAACATAAGCTGAAATTACCCGATTAAATCTAGCAAGTTCTTTGAAAATTGGAAATTAGGCTTAGAAAATTGCTATGATCTAATATTTCCACCAAAATTCATAAATGGGACGATTCTACTCCGGTATAATTTTTATTGTTGTAATTATACCTGCTGAAATAAAGTATCGTTGTTACAGCAGGTATAAAATATACTGTTTTTGGTTTTAATTTTTTGATAAAATTTAATTATAGACCGGCATTAGTTCCACTCCTGTATCGCTTAATGCTTTTAAGCTTGAAAGCTAACTAAGACTGTACTTATTTTCAAGAAGTCATCTCACAACTTGATACGATTAAAAATGTTTTTGGTGTTCTACAAAAGAAACTGTTCACCCTTAACCCTTAACAACGACTTCATTTTTTTTGGCACGGTCTATTGATACTCTTTTGATTTCCATGTCATCACTTTCTATATTCCAATTCGAAACTGTCTTTGACTTTGTTTGAATCGAAGGAATTCCAATCCAACAAACTCTGAGCTTAAATAACAAAGATGATTACATAATTTATCCAAAGCAACATGAGAAATATCTCTATCAATTATTTCATATTGACTGAGTATCGAAAGAAGAACGGAACGGAGCGTTGACTGATGACGAAACACCAAACCACACTTCCACATACACTTTAATAATAAATATACATATATCGCAAATGAAAAATTTCTGAAATTTGCCCAAAAACCGGCTTATTTTTTTTAAATTGCTGACTTCTTGGGACACTCTTTCCCCTTATCCCATTGACCTAAAATTCTACACAGATTATTTTTTGAGTAAAACGAACCGATCGTGGAGGTGCCGCAGACTATTTTCCGACTTTCGAAAATTGGTGGCAACCTAATGCGCATACATGTGCATACATACGTACATACATATGTATATTGTTATGCCATTAGTAAATGCTGTACGCTTAAACGTGATTTTTTCAATTCGTTGTTTGATGATTTTTTTTGGTTCATGTTTTGTCTCTGACATTTTTCTTTTTTTTCTCGCTTTCCGTTACTTTATCGTTTAAAGTTTTACTGCTCACTACATATTTTTCTGTTTAAATTTGTCTTTTTTTCCGGTCAATATTTTTTATGTACGATTTTTTTTTATGTACCTAGCAGACAGCAGCATAAGACTTTCTAGGATTTTTTATGGATGAGTTTCACGTAACTTTCAACATGTCTTGTTTTGCTTGTAGTTGGCTTAAAAATGTTGAATAAATATGATGAAGATTTACAATAACAAAAAATTAGCATAACCATTTTTCTGTCTCATTGAAAAAACATTAATAAAATAAGTGCTTCTCGTTGACTAAAGCCACTTCATCAGCCATTTAGTGAGAAAAGTAGTAATGTAACTCAACTAAAAACTTAGCGTACTCAAAGACAAATAAGTCTCAGCTTTTATAAATACTGCTTTAAAAACACTTTGGCTCAAACGGATTTGACTCTCAATACTACGGATTTCTATTGTGGTATTTGTTTAAATGATTTCAATGCGTATTGATGTGATTATTAGCAAGTGATGTTGAAAAGATTAATATGTAGACTGGGAATATGTATCATCGTCATCTGCCGGAATATAGAATGTTTCCACTTTGACAATAATTTCTCTATGTGGGTCCACATATCCAGCATAGTAGATACATTTCTTGTCGCTGGTATGTATGTACATAGTACCGATTATGAATCACGCCATCTTTTATGTCGGTATGTAAACAATTCGAATAATTTTAACATTAATCAAACGACTGGCTTGAGTAAACATGTTTTTGAAACGTCAATTCAGTACAATTTTAACCATGCATCGCTTCACACCGAAACAATGCGCCGAAATACGAAATGACGCTGTACATTGAAAATAGTCGTTCAGTTGAGTTAACTCAACGTTCATATCGTCGAAAATATCATGGCCAGCAATGCCGTCTGGCAACACTATTCGTTGCTTGGTGACGAATTTTGTTGAGCACGGGCCAGCGGAAGATCGTCGACAAGCCATTCATCTACGCCCAAGACTTCTCAATGAACTGGAAGAACCCAGATGCATCGTATCATCACCGCGCTTATCATTTTGTCGTCAGTGGAACCACCTTGCAGCGCATTTTGAAAAACGATTTACATTTGTTTCCATATAAAGTGCAATTGACTCAAGGAATATTGCCGACAGACCGTCCACATCGCTTGGAATACGGCCCAACAGTCGCTCGATTGGTTGACACTGAACCTGATTTTTGGAAGGAAATTTTGATGACCGACGAGTCCCATTTCATACTTTCTGGCGCCGTTAACAAGCAAAATTGCCGCATTTGGGGAACGGAGAATCCACACGGGATCCATGAAACACTATTGCATGACCAAAAAGTGAATGCTTGGGCCATTTTTCTTCAGAGAAGGCGAAACAGTCGATGGGAATCGATATCAGTGGATGTTAGCTCATTATGTCTGCCCACAAATGTGTAAAAAAGTCTGCATGCCACACAAATCAAACAATGCAGTTTCTGTAACGAAAATTCCCTGGACGTGTGGTATCAAAAAATGGCAACATTCACTGTCCACCCAGATCTCCAGATTTGTCCTCTTCGGACTTCTTTTTGTGGGGTTATTTAAAAAGTATACGCCAGCAAGCCCCAGCCACATTGACGAGCTCAAGGAAAACATTCGGTCCGAAATCATCGAGATGCTTGAAAAAGTGATGGAAAACGTAGTAAAAAGGGCAAATTTTACTTTTGGTCAATAACAACGGCCATTTGATTGATGCTGTATTCATATATGGAAATCGACATAAAAGATGACGCACCCTGTACATACTATAAATATAGCAAGGAATTTCAAGCACTAAAAAGTCGAAACTGTGCAACAAGCTCTTAAAATTTAAAAATATGCATCTGAACTGTAAAATACACTTGAGTAATTCGGGAATGGATTATTTAAAATTGAAATTTAAACACAAGGAATTTGTTTTTGAAAATGTACAAAATTATTTGTTTGCAATGAAAAATTGGAAGATTAAATGTACAATAAAATGGGAAGAGCGCAACCGAACTGTGTGAAAAGTTCGAGAGAACCGAAAAGAAGTAAAAGGTAGAAAGAGTAGGACTCGAAGTAGAAAGAAAGATTAGAACAAGAAGAAGCGGGATGCTGAAAATAGAGAAATATAATAGGAAAGAAAAGGAGCATTAGGATGGCTTAAACAACACTAAACACAATAAAATGCAAAACAAAAATTATAAAAAACAATAAAAGAAATATAGTCAACATAAAAAACTTAAGTCAATCTTTATTTACATATTGCCATACGCCAAGTAAACAAAACAATTTTCTTCGAATTTTTCAAATGTGAAGAAAACATTCCCTATTGAGTTTTTAAAAACAAATTGTGCAATCTCTAAAAAGAAGATAATTTTTAGGAGAAGTAATTAATGCCATTGTTGATGAAAATGGGCAAAGAAAACAGAGAACGAGCCGCCGGTAATTGGTTAAGCTATCATATAAAAGAAATACTACAAGATTATTGTCATCACAACTTTTATTGTAAAGAGTTCAACACTTGATTACAATCTTAGTTTTATTGCACAATTTATCAATTTATCAAATATGTCTTAATAGTTTGGCCTTTGTAACCTTAGTATGTTGAAGCCTTTAAAATCAAATGATCAAATTGTCAAATAGCTACAAAATGGTAAGCCCTTAAAATGACTGGAAGTTCTATCGTTCATACAGAATATATCGGAATGTGTGAAACAATATTCTTCAAAATATTTGCCTTACTTCATCGTTGAATCGTTGAAATTTACAGGAGAGAAATAGCGTTGAATTGTAAATGTTTTTTTGTTTGGATAAATTCTATTAAATGTTTGTAAGTAGTTACAATCAAGGAAACTCTTTTCTCTAATCCGAAATACGTTAATCAAAGATTTAAAGTCGTTGAAGAAATTCGTTAATTCCAAAAAAAAAGCAAATTAACGGAAGTTAACGTTAATCGTTTACGTTAATATGGGGGAAAAAATGCTTAATTTTTCCTTCAAAATCATTGAAGCAAGAGTTTTACGACTATGTATACAGAACAGACGTTAAACTGCACTCTAGAGTGTGGCTGTGTTATATATTATACAAATGATAGACAAGTTCACCAAAGCTTTATCGCTCGAAAAGGCAGCATCTTTCACCAATTCCATGGGTTTTCTCTTCAGCCAGTCATCAACAAATTCGTGGATGACGCTTTTAAGCAACGTTTTCGTCTTCTTGTTTTTTAATTTTTTTTTTGTTGTCTGTGTGATAGCAAAAAATAGTTATCAGCATCTTCGTTATGCTTGTGCTGTACGAAATATCGGTCTCGTTCTTCATCGAGATCATGGCTCCCTTGACCGTATGCATCATAATTTTTTTTACATTAGTCATATTGTACTTCTCTAAACACGTCAGCTTTAAGGTGCAAGTTAGCAGCTCGCAGACATTCCTAGTTGTAGTTTAAGGAAGTTAATCAAACTGTTAATTGTTTACGAAATTAACGTAAAAGTTAATAGTTAACCGCCGTTAATTACCGATTAACTGATAAACGATTTTGCCCAACTCTGAATGTATAGCAATTTGTGTTTCATTGTTTTTGCTTCGAATTACAGCACCGTAAAAAAAAAAGAGATAGCAATAGACATAACTCTATAATGATATACACCGAGAAAAAAAACTGTGGTTTCATCAGTTTAGAAAATCTGTTGTGTTTAACGCAATTCGTTTTCTCTTTTGCACTGACAATTTTCATAAAGTCGATTCTGTTGAAATTATCTGTTTAACTTTTTTCATGGATTTTCTAAAAAAAGAAAAAACAAAAAATAAAATTTTTTTAAATGTGTACATTGAACATTAAAACAAATACATCGCTGGTTAAGCTCCCAGATGTGTTAAATGAAATTTTATGTGAAAGTGTACTCCTGGTTTTTCAAGCCTTTATGGTGTAACCTCACGTAAGATATTGGGTGTTAGTTATACTTTTAGCGGGAGAAATATTCACAAGCTTTTTCGACTATGTTTTGGATGTCTCCGCAATACTTATGATTTTTGGAGAAAATTTGAATTTGTCTCGAAAGTGTTTCTATCCTGTGCGGCGTCAACAAATAGAATACAATATTCACATTAATACTATTTTTAACAATATTTAATGTGTATAAGTATAAGGCCAAATATTTATATAGAATTTTTTTTTCACTGAAAATCTTTTAACAGTGTGATACAACAGTATTCACGGTCAAATTCCAAGGAACAGCATTCTATTCTATCAACAGATGAGAGTGTTGAATGTAAAACAACAGCATACTCACTTTCGGATGGGATTTAACAGAAAAATCGATTGATTCAATATACTTTCACTTTTCTTTTTTTCAGTGTAGTGTGTTTTGTCTTTTATTGTTTTCCGCTGTCTTTCTTTGTCTTTTATTATTTACGCTAAGCATATTATAGATAAATATCTATTTATCTATGGATGTATTGTGATATTACACATACAGATGTATGTATCTGTATGTTTTTATTTGTTTGTTAAAAATCTCGTAAAATTCAATTCAATATTCCCCACGCACTTTTACTTTAATACATTATTTAAGTTTCACAATCATATCTCTTCGTTTCGCCATCCCATTCCTCAATCTGTGCGATTGTCTGTCTGCCTAAAGTTTTCTTCGTTATCACATAAATGGTATGAAAAAAAGAATATTAAATTTTATTGTAATTGAAAGCACTTTAATGTAGATAGTTGAATGAAACTAAGAAGATTTACAAGTGCATATAAACATAGGTAGTTATTAGAATAGTGAGAAGTATTTATATGAAGCTGTATAGAGTGTAAAAATACCTAAACAGGATACCATTTCCACACACTCACGATTAAAATTATAAATAATTTATATGTTAGTAATTATTTTCAATTTAATGAGGGGCTTCTTTATACCATAAGTTGTTATCAATGGCATACACTTACTAATTAAAGTAAGTAGTACCAGAACAAAGTCAGGCTTTTATTTCTTATTGCAGATAGCTCTACCAATTTGTATTAGGTTGTAATAAGCATCAATCATGTATTTATGCATGATTTTATTTTCTAATTTTTGTTTTTACATGGGTTACGAATTAAGTATCACTCATACGACATGGTGAAAATCATATGTTGAAAGAATAAGATTTATCAAGACTCTCTCCGGCTCTCTCTCTCTCTGGACGTAGTATAATTGAAAGAGTGCTGTACTGTTACGGAAAGTGCCCAGAAAATCTCGGCGCAGGTAAATTACAAAAAAAATAAAAAAGTGTTCTACACTGCACCACCTTTTGGCAACATTTTACCAGGCAATGGCAAGCCACCATTACTATTCGGATTCGGCATAAAACAATAGATCCCTTCCATTCGTGTACAAACATAATACGTACAACATGAATTGATATGAAAAGCTCGGCCTAGGCCCTCCTTGAGCGCCATTAAAGAAGAAAAAAAAGTAGACTCTCAATGGTTGCCGAGGCATTGTCGGTAATGTGCTTTACTGCTACGCAGATTACCACTGCAGCACTTCTTGGCAGCCAATGCCAACCTCCAAGAGCCTCCATTCGGGTTCGACATAAAATTAGAGGTTCTTTCCATTCGTGTACAAATATAACATGCACAACATGAATGGGTGCGAAAATGTCGGCCTTAATATGCCCTCCACTGTCTGTTGTGCCATTAAAGAATACCATATCACATGGCATAGCATGTTATTAAAACAGTTTTACAACATTAAATGATTTTGTATAATATATGTAGTTATTCAAATATTTTAAGAATACAATCGACGTATTGTATTTGTATGAAAATTGTTTAGTCTGGGCTCGAATGCAGATTGAGTCATAGTCCCTAATCAGTTTAGCTAGTTATGGTAGCATGTTTCCTTACGAGACTTTCCTTGTCAGTATTTAATCTAAAGTTAAAGTGCTACAACTTTTGATTAAGTTTATCTTTGAGTATTTGATTTTCAGCGACTGTGATTTTACGTTAGATATGCAGATGACTGTGTCCTAAATACTTCTCTGCAAGGGTGTGTGACAATGTGAGCGCTCATCATGTTTTTGTTAAATGTCAAAGTTGGCGTCTAAGGCCATTACCAAATATTCAGCTTTACAGCACTACTCATATTTCTAGACCACGCACTATTTTGTTCACGTCGTATAAGTAATATTTTATTTGTTTTATTCTTATCAAAAATATCAATATTTATTACATATTTAAGGCTTATAGGCATTAAGAGTTTTGATCATTTTATTAAACTCACTGACTTTGAATGGCACAACAGCCCATGGAGGGCCTAGGCCGAACTTTTCGCATCCACTCATGTTGTACGTGTTATATTTGTACATGAATGGAAGGGACATACAGTTTGATGCCGAATCCGAACGGCAAAGTGAAAAGCTTTTCATAGCAATTTTTACTCTTGTAGGTTTGCCATTGCCTGCCAAGAGGTGGAGTGCTGTGTACAAAAATTATTTTTTCTACTTTTTGATTTTGCCTGTGCCGAGATTCGAACCCCAGACACTCTGCGTAGAAGTCCAACGCACTACTCTACGCCACAGCGACCACCATTTTATTAAACTTGTACCATAATTTGTAAGAAATTTTCACAATATAAGTTTATATCTTTAGATTTAGTTGACTTAATGCACTGTAAGTTTCACCTAATATGTACTTTCACATGCTCATATGTAGTAGTTAATATGGTATATAGAGTTTATTAAGTTAAACTACTTTACATACCTAAGCATTATTTATGTAGGGCCAGTCATAAGAAAATTTTACTTAATTTCCTAATATACGTACCTTGCCTGATTTATAGGTCGCATGCAGCATTAACTCTATGTAAGTAGCACAGGAATTGAAGAAAATAACATAAACGAAAACATTTGAGTCTTCATAAAAATTTGATGCTACTTTACGATGAGTAGAGCAATGAGTATGGTATATACTATACACCACACGCACTCGTTTACTCAAGGGAATGGAAAAATAATCACTTCTATCTTAATTACTTGTTGCAACTACACATGTGCACAGAACTGCACACAATATTTCGCATTTCCCAACATCATTATCGCGTGCGGGTGGGTGTTGTGGGTGTTAGTGTCCGTGTATATAACCCTGCTTATATACTTATCTCCGAATTCTCTCAAGAACCTGTATATTATTGCCTCTCCACCCTGCGCCTGCTTCTCCGGGCAAAAGCATTCGCGCAAAAACCTTTGCCAAATTGCAAGTTAAACATACTTTAACTTCTCAAGTGTATTTTAAATTAATAACTTCCCTACGGCGCATAAGTCAACTTATGTTACCGCTTTTACCCCATCACACTCTCCTACCCACCATAAGCAGAAGAGCGAGTCGGTCTTTTGGTGTACCCACTTACCTTAGTACGTATTTGTGCTTTGGGTTCTCTTTAGCGTTGCGCTCGTTCCATTATCTTGACGCTCTTTGACAGTGAAGAAATTATTATTTAATTACACGATATAAGTATACCAGTATTTTTTTGTGTAGCGCTGTCTTGGCTTATGTTTGTTGTAACTGTATCAACAGGACACCTCGCAGTGTCTCCGGAGGGCATTTCTGTCATGTATGCAACTAAGTATGAGTGTTCTTGTAAGTGGTTATATGTTAGTATGCGTATGAGCATTGTGTGCTTGTGTACACGTTTACATAAATGTGGCGCCTTCTGTATACCACATTAAAATGTGTTTCTTCTGATTACACACATACATACATATATCCATCTATACACACATGTACTTGCATGCATACACTAGCGGCAAATCCAGAGGCTGCTGTAAAGGGGCTTTCGGGCATTTGTTTTGTTTCCATTAGAAAAGCTAAGTTCATAAGACTGATTAGACATTGGGGTAGTAAAAACAATATATGTATCACGCACAACGTGAACGGATGCGAAAAGCTCGGTCTAGGCCCTCCACGGGCTGTTGTGCCATTACAAGAAAGAAGAAGAATACGTTTATAGGTAATGTGGGCAATAGTATTAGCCAAAGTGCGAGGGAGTCTCCCCAAAGGCTTCCACTAGCTCTACTCATTCGGCGTTGAAACGTTTTTAATCGAGAGGAAAAAATCATTGAAAACCTAGTCAGTACACTCCGGACGGTTTGTCCTCGCGGAAAGACCGTTATGTTTTTCGATCGTGGGAGTATTTTTGCTCAAACATACGTACTATTTAGTAACGTTTATTTGTAACATCGCTATTACGGATTTTTTCCACACTGCGAGAACCTTTCTTTCATATTCTTTTTAACCAGTAAAGGTGGGGCACTCATCTTCATTGTCATTCCCATTTTTATGGATAAACATGACAAAATTCATGTAATAAACATCGTTCTTATTGGCACCAAACAATCTCGATGGCACTTCGGGAACATAACGAGCTGCCGATTAGTTTATATTTAACCGAATGTATGGGAAACTGGTGTTGTACGTCGTATATTCTGCATCCCTTTTCAAAAAAAGAAGAAAACTAATAGCACTGCCACGCACGCGTAATAAGACCTTTGCTCCATAACCCACAGCCACTGGTTTGAGACCAGTAAAATTCATAAAATTTAGTAAGTAAACTATGTATTTGTTAAAAAAAGATAATATTGAATAAAAATATAACTAAAAAACATTTTTTCTTGTGCCACGAAATGCTCCAATGTAACTAGTATTTGAAGTTAGTAGTACTAATATGGCGGTGCAGGACCAGTACTGGTCCTGCCAAATGGCAAGCCTGTATAAAAAACACTAGTCTGTTCTCATATGCTTGAACCAGACATGGATTTACTTAATAGTGGTCCCTCGCATTCTAGTAGAATACTACATATGTATGTAGTATAATACTCTGCCGATTGGTCACAGAAAAGTACTTACTTCATTTTGATTTATGTTGTTCATTTCATTGATGTTGACGTTGCAATATCGTTTGTTTTTCTTGCATTTTGCTTTTATTTTCTTCTCATTTTCTCACTGCTGTTGTCTTCTCCTTGTTACTTGCCGTTATTAACATAAAATAGTCTACATCAAATTGATATTAAATTAATAATAAATGCGTCTATTAGCGATAAAAACATCCATGAGTGCATGGACGACAAGAGCGTTCAATTTCATTATGTGAATATGTATTTTTATTAGGCATACACAAACGCACACACATACTTGCATACATATATATATGTGTATACACATGTACGTATATACGGCTATATACATCCTGTGAGTTATAGAGTTCATTATTCTTTGGCACTACGTATGGCTGCTAGCAAAATATAGTATTCGCTTTAATTAGAATAGAATTTTAGTTACGCAAAATTTTTAAAATAAAAATGTAGCATCATTGTTTTCACCGACCGACATTGCGAAATGCTATTTAGCGTTTTTTTCTTTTTAATCGTTCTAAAGTTCAAACCCAATAAGAGCAATCATCATTATAATTCTATAGAAACATTCACTTAATTTAAAAAATTAGATTCTCTGTTGTTTAAATAAATTTATTTTTATTTTTAATTTTTATTAGTATCTATTAACTTTAATTGTGGTCGCTGTAGCGTCGTGGTAGTGCGTTGGACTGTTACGCAGAGTGCCCGGAGTTCGAATCTCGACACAGGCAAAATCAAAAAATGCTACACGGCACCAGCTCTTGGCAGGCAATGGCAAACCTACAACAGTAAAAATTGCCAATGAAAAGATTTTCACTTCGCCGTTCGTTTTCGGCATAAAACTGTAGATCACTTCCATTCATGTATAAATATAACACGAGTGGATGCGGAAAGCGCGCCCTAGGGCCTCCATGGACTGTCGTGGCATTAAAAGAAGAAATAATTAACTTTAATTTCTCTATCAGCCAAGTTTAAATACATCCTTAATTTCGCGCCAATCCGTTCATTCCCATCATTGCTCTTCATGAATCTGCCTAACATGAGTAGCCTTTGGTTCCGGCCTCCGGCAGCATAGCTTGATGAAGCATTGTACTAACTGAAAGTTCCATGCGGAAGTCCACTCAATATCATGGCCAACAACTTGTTCATATCTTAGAAGTAATTGGCACTAGGAAATATTGGAAAAATACAACTTTGTCGAGATTGGTTTATTAACAGTTTAAATAAGAGGGCGATGGGATTGAAAAGGTTAAAGTTTTCGTCAAGGTCATTATTTATTTATCGAAATGAAATAATAATAATAATAAATAAAAAATATTTGGTAGCAAAAATGCAACGTTTCTGCTAAGCTGTGTCGTAGTGGTAGTAGCATCACTGTCTCACAGGCACTTGCTAAATATGTATTGAGACAGAAAAGTTTATTATTTCTAGTGTAAAATGTATTAATTTTCCAAATATTCACCAAGGGCATGAAATACTTATGTACTTCCAAGTATTAAACCAAGCTAGCCAGCTTGAAATTCCCAAATTTTAACATTGGCACCATACAAATCATTATTGAATTTACCCATACTTACATACACGTGATAGCTACATACCCTATGTACATACACACATATGAAATACAGTTTTAATAAAGAATTTTTCAATTGTCAAATTAACATTGCTAGAGCATCAAGTTTATTAGACAAATATACATACATATGTTCGAGCATGTAAGTGAGCAGGCATTTATGTTTATATGTATGTATGTATGTATGTATGTATGTATGTTGGGATGTACTGTATGTTGGGACACCTCAAACGGTCAAATGTTCATTTCACATGAGTTGAATGGCTTAGCAAATGCAATAAGGATTGAGAAAACCGTGCACATAAATATAGCCAGAAATTGTCACTCATTCTGGTTTTACCAAAGAGTTGACAAATTTGAGCTCGCATTTTATAAAATACATTTACAAAAATGGAAAGAAGAAGTGCATGGCCCCGTTACAATTAGCAAGAATTGAAACATGAAGAGTCAAAGAGTTCAGGGTTGTAAATCTCAAAAATAGTATAAGATAAATTTCAGAGTTGGAAAGTGTACAAAAGGTTTAAAAATGTTAATTTATAATAATAATAATAATAAGACAGTAACGCCACATACATATACATATATTGTTGGCCACTTAGCGAATATGGTGTTCCTCCACAAAACCATAATAATAAATGCATAATAAACAAGGATAATAGTTGAAAGTGCACTGACCTACTACACAGAGTGACCAGGGCTCAAATCTGTGCACATGCTAAATCAGAAAGTAAAAAAACAAAAGTTTTCTACATGGCACCACCTCTTGGCAGGCAATGGCAAACATTCTATTCTTCCATTCATGTACAAATATGGTGTAACACGCCAACATAAGTGGATGCGAAAAACTCGGATTATGCCCTCCATGGGCCTTTGTGCTAAGTATTAAAAGAAGAAAAAAAGTAGAATTAAAATAATTATACTTATTTAAACTTAAATATAAATCATTTTCAATCGATTTGTGAGAAAAATCTGGGTTTAATCATTGCTGAAGGTTCCTGTTTAAACCGGGTTAAACCATACCAAGCCTAAGTTATAATCCAATTTTATTATAATTTTAGTATAAATTTTTATAAAAAATAATATTGTTTTTTTAAATATTTTAATTAACAAAAACTACTTTTTACATTTATTTTGACGAAATGCGCCACTAGAAGCCAAACACAATAGAACTGAAATCAAACAAAAAATAAAAAAGAAGAGATCAGATTCATTTTAAATACTTAAGACTCTTTTTTTCACTATGTAGCTAACTACGTGATTTATGCTACACGTTTAAATTGTACTGAAGGAATGTTAATATCATAACGGGATACCGTTAAAATGCCTTTAAGAGAACTCTTTTGGTTCTGATTGGGACGATTACGCCTATTGTCGATCGTTTTCTCACTCATTCCTTTATTTGCTTTGCGCTCTTGTTCTTCTTACCTAGTTTTGAGACTACTTTTTACATATCAAACAACCGGAAGTTAGTACGTTTGTGTCTATGTTAGCTTCAATGTACCCATGTATCTATAATTACAAGGTGGGGAAGCAGTAATGTCATAATGTGAATGTGCTATAATTTTATTCATTGGCCTTTGAATTTACATATATTGTAGACAGATAGAGATTTAGTTGAAAACAAGAAATGGAGCGATATAAAGCTCGGACAAGAATAGATGTTTCAAAACACTAATTTTCGGAATATGCGATCTCCCATTTTGGCGATTTGAACTGGCATTGCAAGTCTTGAAAGCCAACACTGAGGAAGACATATGTTGTTTTGCGATTAATATCTCAAAATGCCATAAAACGAGCAGAAATGTGAATCATTTCAGATGGTGGTCATTTGCACGATATAAGTTTTTCAATTGATGTTCATAAATTGTACTCTTTCAAGTAAACTTTCCGTCTAACAAAATGGTAGCCAATTCACATTATAACAGTACTTTTGCTCCACCTTGTATGTATGTATGTACGAGTATACTTGGATATTTATATCCCATAAATATGTTGTATACAAAATTTTTAAAAATTATCGATTGTTTTGCATTTGTTGCCACTTCAATTTTAATTGTTTTTTTTTTCTAAAGTTTTCCAAAATTAGTTATTGTATTGTGCGTTTTCCTTTGTTTATATATGTATGTATGTTCCAATATAAATTTTGTAAATACTTGAACAACAAGAGTTTTAAAATTGGCAAAGAGAAATTAAGAAATAGCGAAAGAGAGAGAAAGAAGAAGAAAAGCAGTAGGAGTACGACGTGTGCTGCAATGTTGAGCTGAATATTGATTTTTTTAATATGCTAATTCTTGCTTTTTGAAAAACATATTTTTTTTTATTAAAGAGTAGCAAATTATATTTATTTGAATTGAAAGCTGCCATTCAATAATATGCCGAAATTTTTAAGTGAACTAGATAATTTTGATATAATTTAGTGAAGGATAGAAGAACCATTGCCCTTCCAAAGCTTTCAATCTACAAGACTAGGTGTATGCAATTCGCCACATACTTATGTATCAGCAAAAAACCGGTATGTGTTGACGCTTCGCCCGAATGGGCTAGGCGAAGAGTAACGCCGTGTTGAGAGGAAAGAGCAAGCCAGTATGAGAGAGCAATGCGACATATTTTGTGTTTGTATATGTGTGTGAGTATGTGCATTAGGTACGTCCCTGTAGCAAATGTTTACCAAAGTGAATGCAATAAACATCGGTTTGTAGCTATACTTTACTCATGCTATGCTATTTGCTTTCGTAAAGCTAAAAGCTGCTTTACCCAAGATTTCTCCAATTGCCTCAGTATTGTGAAGCTATTTTATTATAATATTGATGCCAGGTTGCACAACGTGTCATTAGTTGGGTAATTAAGTGCAACATCAACAGCTCAAAAGTATTCAAGGATAACTTATATTTTTCCCATATCATATAGGATATAGTATCCAGATTACAAATTGATTTATGTATGTTTAGTATAAAGAGCAAAATTGGAACGATTGTAGTAGCTATCATTTCTAGAAACATTCGAGTTTTTAAAAATAGTCTCGTCACACTACTCCACATATACATACATACATACACATTTGCTTTGTGCATACATACTACGACTTCTGTTTTTGCCATGGTAATTTGCGTTTTGGAATAAGAAAGAAGAAAGAAAACTCAGCCGGAGCCATATCAGATGAATACGGTAGTTGTTGTTGAGTTTTTGGCCAATGATAGAAAGTGCGTTGTCGTCGTGGTGCAAAATCCATGAGTTTCCTTTCCACAAAATAAGCCTTTTCCGACTAATTGGGTCTTTCAAACGCCGCACAACGCCCCTATAATATTCTTTATTTACGATCTGACCCTCTGGCATTTCCGAGTGCACAACACCGCAATAATCAAAGAAAATAGTCAACATTACCTTGTGTTTTGATTGACTTTGACCACCGCACCTTGGCCGATTTTGAATGCACTGTTCCACTCATATGCACGTGTTTCTGATAAAGTCAATCAACCGTAAGCCTTCTGAAATATTTTCAGCGATTCGGCAAACGAGATTCGCTTTACTTTACTCACTTTTAATGGCACAACAGCCCATGGAGGGCCTAGGCCGAGCTTTTCGCATCCACTTATGTTGTGCGTTAATGCCGAATCCGAACGGCGAAGTGAAAAGCTTTTCATATGCAGTTTTTACTCTTGTCGGTTTGCCATTGTCTGCCTAGAGGTGGTGCCATGTAGAAATATATTATTTTTTTTTACTTTTTGATTTTGCCTGTGTCGAGATTCGAACCCCGGACACTCTTCGTAGCAGTCCAACGCACTACCACTACGCCACAGCGACCACTCATTCGAGTGATTCGAGAGATTCGATTTGCAATACAAAATTTGAGACAAATTCTTTGTTCGATATTTGTACTCACTGACAAAATGGAGCACTGTAAACAAACTAAATGACAGATCGCTGAAACGCCACGTCGGTATAGAGGACAGTGGTGCCAACTGAGCGACAAAAATAATTTTTACAATTCCTTTAAGCGGGCTTTTTTAAGCTAATTTCTTAAGAGATCATTTCCCGTTACTTTTTTGCCAGAATGTATACATTTTTCCAATACTCGTGTGCGATCGTTAATGTGTGTGTAAAAGCAATAATACCCCGGTCGTCTTCTTTTATGCACTCCTCATCTAGGACTTTCGTGTCTACTTCGACGACTGTTGGCAGATGAAGAGGACATCGCTAGGCCTATGTGCTTTGCTTAGATTACGTCAACATAAAATTGTAAAGGGATGAAAGAAAGTAGAGAAAAAAAATATTTTATAGGGAGGAAAGGAAACGGAATGGAACTTTTAATGCCTCTCAAGTATCGCAGTAAAAAAACCTAAATAATTCCTGTACAAGTAAAAAGCAACATAATTCATTTTGAAAGCAATCCCTTCCCAGCAGGAGTTTTCTTCTTCATGCAAAGAATGCTTACATATCAATAACACAGATAATGCTCTACCGAGGCACTTTCTTCTTGAACGAGTGATTCGAGTTGTTACCAAATCTTCTTTCCCTCCTTACCCTGACGGAGCAGAAAATTTTCAATTCAACTTAAAACTGTGTAGCCCAAAAATCTTTAACAGTTATTTTTACAATTGATTTTCCCTTAACATTTTCTTAACAATCAAAAAAATTTCAAGAAAAATCGTTTGAAAAGATGGTCAAATATTTTTTTTCGGTTTTTCTACTGAAATATAGAAATTCAATTGAAATATTGCTGCTTCCAAGTATTTATTCGCTTACATCGCTATTATAGGAAGTACTGTTGCATTAAAAATAATACAGCAGAAAGAACATGCAATAATATTTAATATTTAATAGACACGAAGAATGTACAAAGTATAGAAAGTGCATGGTTAAATGCATACATAGGTATATGAACAATGTCCAATTTCAATCATATCAATACATGACAATAACATTCTTTGGGTGCTCTGCCAGGCATGTAACATATGGTAATAGGTATATTCGAGTGAGTGTGTGTGTGTCTGAGTTTGTGGGCATGTGAAGATGGTGGAATTTTGTTTATAATATCCTTGAATGAAAAGTAGCAAATGTTGGTTGGCTGCAAAACTTGCAGCAGTAGCAAGAAGTAACATGCAATATTGCTGAGCGAGAATTATTTCTTGGTAAATAGAAAACATTTTTGCAAGCACAGATACCTGTTTACATGCACAGCATATAAGTATGTGCTTTTGCACATACTTAGATAGATACAGGGTGCTCCATCTTTTATGGCGGTATGTGAAAATTTTGACGTAGACGGTCTCTCGGCAATAGTCTTTGAGCCAATTGCACTTTATACGGAAACAAATAAAAATCATTCTTCAAAATGCGCCGCAATGTGGTTCCACTTACGCCAAAATGCTGAACGTGGTGACGATACGACACATGTCAGCTCTCTACAACACTCTCTTACCGGTACAACCAGTTCATTGGAACGTCTTGGGCATTGATGAATGGCTAGCCGACGATCCCCCACTGTCTCGTGCTCAACAAAATTCAACACCAAACGACGAATCGTGTTGTCAGACGTGCATATCTTCGACGATATGGATGTTGAGTTAACACGACTATTTTCAATGTACATCGTCACTATTTAGGCGCATTATTTCGGTGTGAAGCGATTCATGGTTCAAATTATTCTGAATTGAAATTTCAAAAAATTGTTTACTGAAGTCATTCGCTTGATAAATGTTAAAATTATTCAATGTTTACATACCGACATATAATATGGCACACCCAGTATCTTAGTACAAGCATGACAGTATAAATGTACGAGTATGCTACATATGTAGTTTTAAGTGCATTATTTACTATAGCTGGTTATGTATGTAGGTACACTAGAGTTGATTTTGTTACACCCATCATGACATTGCTTTATGAATTTCATGAGGATGTTCCGATGTAAAACTAAAAATAAATTTGAGGAAAGTGAAATATTTCACTAGCTGAAATTTTGCGAACAAGAGTTTTTTGAACCCAGGAACCAGTTTCATCCTCTCATTTTGATCTTAAAAATTGTTCTTGTTTTTACCTTCTCTTCGCAAAAAGCAATATCATGACGGGGGTTACAAACGAACAGATTTAAATATTTCCATATATGTTTACTTATACGAACATTACATACTTAGTTGATCATAAACACTGTGTGCAATGATTTTACTCTATCTACGAAAATATGATTTCCTTATGTACTTATTTTTCGAATTGATCACTTATGTACTTACTTAACTGGCACTACAACCGATGATCGGTCCTGGCCGCCACCACAAAGCTTCGCCAGTCACTTCTGCTATGCGTGCGCTGGCGCCAGTTGATAAGGCCAAGTGCAGTCAGGTTGCCCTGCACCTGGTCTTTCCAACGGAGATTAGGACGTCCCCTTCTGTGTGTTCCTCCACCGTGGTTCGAATAAAACACCCTTCTAGCCGGAGCGCTTTCTTCCATTCGCTCAACATGACCCAGCCAGTGAAGCCGCTGGAGTTTTATACGCTTGACTATGTCAGTGTCGGCGTACAGCTCATACAGCTCATCGTTCCATCTTATTCGATACACGCCGTCCACGCATACTGGACCGTAGATCTTACGGAGTATCTTCCTCTCGAACTCTCCAAACAGCCTCTCATCATTGTTGGTCAATGTCCACGTCTCTGCGCCATACATTGAGACGGGAAGCATGAGGGACTTATAGAGCGTTATTTTCGTCGGTCGAGAGAAGGCTCTACTTCTCAATTGCCTACTGAGCCCGTAGTAACACCTGTTGGCGAGAGTTTATCTCCGCTTGTTCTCAAGGCTGACATTATTGTTGGTGTTTATGCTGGATCGTAGATATACGAAATCCTTGACGACTTCAAAAGTGTAGTTGTCAACAGTAACATTTTGGCCAAGACGCCTTGACTCTTTGTTTGTTTACCCCAGACCCCAGTCGTTCACCACCAGACCCACATGACGAGACTCCCTTTCCAGGTTGGAGAATGCTGCACTGACTGCTCGAGCGTCAGTGCAGCATCATTTGCCAATGATGTCAATATCATTAGCGTATGCTAGCAGCATGACACTCTTGTAGAAGATAGTGCCAGAGATGTCGATGTTCGCAGCTCGAATTATTTTCTCCAGCATAAGGTTAAAGAAGTCGCACGATAGGGAGTCACCTTGTCTGAAACCTCTTTTGGTATCAAATGGTGCGGAGAGGTTTGTCCCAATTTTCACTGCGCTGGTGGTGTTGGTCAGTGTCATTTTGCAAAGACGAATGAGCTTTGCAGGGATACCAAAATCAGACATTGCGGCGTACAAGTGATCCCCAATCGTGGTGTCGTGACCCAATTTATTGGGTTTTTAATTTTTTTAGTTTTCCTCCGTTTTATTGCAAAATGTGCATTATTTTCGCAAATACTAACTACACTTGATAGAAAGGTAATTAAATATACATTCAAAAGAAAATATAAAAGGAAGGTACATATATGCTCGCTGTGGCGTAGTGGTAGTGCGTTGGACTGTTACGCAGAGTGTCCGAGGTTCGAAGCTCGGCCTAGGTCTTCCAAGGGTTGCTGTACCATTAAAAGAAGAAAGAAGAAGGTACATAAGCATATGCTTTATCAACCATGTTCTTACCAAAAAAAAAGACGCATACCTGCCAATTTAATAAAAGTGTGAACGTTTCCAGGGGTTTTGTACATTACTCACAAAGAAAAGTCAATCGGACATGTTAGAGCAAGAAAGCTCATTCAAAAAGTTTTTCACATATTTTTCTATTACTGTTTTTGGTTCTGTTTTCTAATTTTCCATCGTTGGGAGGGAGGTGCGCAAATTGTCATTGCAACTTTAACTAAATTTTTAATAAAAAGCCAGTTTAAACCATATTTAGCTAGCAAGTGTAAACCATTTTAAAATCGGTGATGGTTCAGTAGCTCAAAATTATTAAATGGAAGCTGTTTTTATGGCATTAGTTGAGAATTGGCAAGGCCTTCTTCTATTCTCCTTGGCCAGTTGTAGCCTTTCCAAGAATCGTATTTGCACATACCCCAAGCTGCAACCTGTCAGTATGTTTATGTACGTCGGTATACGCTCATCACAAATTTGACAATCTGGGAGTCAGAGGAATAATTAATCTGCTTAAATTTGTTCACTTTTTTTCCATGCCTGCACATTGTGCATTGGTGCACGAAATATTGCTGTTGGCAAATGCAAAACTGAAATGTAAATGAATTTCCGTTGAAATTCCTATTGTAGCTGAAGTGTAATAATTTGGAATTTCAATCGCCTTAAATACAATTTGAGAGAGATATTTTATACATATACATACATATAAGGCTGCCAAACGCATACATACGTAAGTATGTATGTTGGTGTGTTTCTTACAATATGTAAGAGTGTATGTATGTATGTGTCCACACATCATTGAAATCAATTTTACATAAATGATATAACCTTGAAAATGCAGAAATTTGTGAATATACTCATTTTTACTCATTCCCTCTCTATTTCATGCTTTCTCTTTTGCTCTTATTGCAGGAAGCCTATCGTCGTTGGGTATGCAGCACTCTGGTTCCGTATTTTGCAGAACAAAGCGATATTACCGTAATGGCGCCTAGCAGCAATCACAAAGACGACGACAACAACCGAAATAATCATCAGTATAGTCGCAACAGCAACCATAGCACAAAAACAACCAAAACATCGAATTTCACTTCAACTAATAATAATAACATTAACAATAATAATAATAAAAATAAAAATAAAAATGATAATAATAAAATTAGTAATAATGCCGCCAAGTATAATAATAATAATAATAATAATAATAACAACAAAAATATTATTAATTTAATTGATGACAACAACAATAAATTAACAAATGTTAATTATCATGATGATGATAGCAACAAAGAAAACAGCAACCAAAACAGCAACAACAATATCAAACGTAGTAAACGTCATTTGAAAAGCATCAATACAACATCAATGACCTCGTCGTGGACAGGGTCCGCGTTAAAGTCGTTGTCATTGTTGTCGTCGTCGTCGTCGTCGTCGCCGTCGTCATCATCACCACTTACATTCAGTAATGTCATTGAAATTGGAAATCACAAATTCTATAACAGCAGCAATATTGCAGCAACAACAATATCATCATCATCATCATGGAGAAGAAAAAGTGATGCCGATGATAGATGCATTCGAAAACATCAACAGCAACAGCAGCAAGAAGAACAACAAAATCATCAGCAGCAGCAGCAGCAGCAGCAACAACAATCTAAAAATTTCATATCGACTGCCAATAATGAGGATCCATGCACCGAGGATCCAGTGATATCAAAATTAATTAAAAGGTAAATATGAATTTAAGTCAACGTTTTAAAACCAATTCTAATTAGATCGTGATCGGTTGGCTGCATTGATCGATGAGTGCCCGCCGATTGATGTGTACATCGATCGGCCAGAGAGCGAACGGCAGACTAAAGCCGGTGACCGCGTGTTCGTGAATTAATGGATTTTCCTTCCACCCATTTAAAAATATTTGCAATAGTGAGAGATTTTCACTGAAAT
Organism: Palloptera scutellata; assembly: GCA_958295655.1. Taxonomy (NCBI): domain Eukaryota; kingdom Metazoa; phylum Arthropoda; class Insecta; order Diptera; family Pallopteridae; genus Palloptera; species Palloptera scutellata. The sequence continues at coordinate 54,529,943 of OY282451.1, forward strand.
CATTTGCATGAATCTAAAATGATATAATATTTTTATGCTATTTGCATTTATGTATTGTAAATTACTAACTCCAAAACGCATTTATTTTTAGATCGAAACGAAAAGTGGAATTTCGCAAACGACGAAGAATACGGCCCTGCTTGAGTGTCTGTCAAACGGTGGAACAAAAATGTCCATATCTGCTGCCAGCGGATCGGGCACCAGCGCTGCCTACACAATATGCTGGAGAACCAACATTTCTCTGTCTAGGTGAATATCTATAATCGAGACATTTCACACACTTTCACTCACTTTCACTCACTTTACATTTACATCTAGATCAAAATATACCCGAAACCGGTGAACAATTACACCGATCCAGTTATGGCCCCGCCGACTGCTGTTACGCGTATTGCGATAATAATCCCAGTAGTGGCTTGTGTACATATTGCGCGGAATTCGCTTACGGCTCGAGTGCGGAAGAGGAGACAGGAGGAGCGGCAGAGGCGGAACGTATAGCGAATGCATCGCGCCGCATACACAATATAACGCTAACGGCGACGACGCAACATCGATTGGCCAACGAAACAAGTGCAACGCGTGCCGCGAGCATAGCCATTGCATTGCATAACAATGAAACGCTCAGCACGGCAATGAATGCGTATGCATTGGAGCGTTTACCGTATTATGCGTACTACGACGGCACATACTATTACGATGTCGAAATGAGTGACATGCCCGAGGTGGCGATGTCAAACGATTGCCCACCAGTACCGACTGTCACCAGCCGTTGCACCATACCGTACTATTCCTCATCCGAATCAATAATGCAAAGGCCAAAAACGCGAAATGCATTCATTATGCAACAGCTGTTGCTATGGTTGAGTACGTTATTGTGTGTGCTAAGCAGCTATAATGCGTTGCAGCTACAACAACAACAACAGCAACAGCATCAGCATCAACGTCAGCAACATCATCAACATCATCAACATCAGCAACAGGACCAGTCTCAACAATATAAGCGACGGCGTATTAGCAACGATGAAACGCTGAAAACTAGAAAAATATCAACAAAAACAATAAAATGCCAAATTTGCCAACCAGTAGAGGATAAGAGAAACTGTGAAATTGCCGTCAATAATAACGAACAAGTTGATGTTACCACCCAAAGTTCAACTACAATAAAAGTTACTGCTGCTATTACTATCACTACGACAACGAGCCTCACTACGACACGCCGTGAAGTTGCTGCTGCGTTAGCATTGCATCAAATTAGCCAACAACAAACAGCCAGAGATTACGGCAGCGATATTGATCTTGATCCGTGCAAGAATTATCGCCGCTTGTGCTGCTATCGTTGTCGTAGTCCTAGTTACTGTAGTCATAGCAGCAGTAGTCATAATAGCGAATGTAGTCGAAGTGTTAGTAAAAAAGTTAGTAAAGTAATTAATAGAAATTGTAGAAAAATGAAAATATTAAATAAAACCATTCAGCAAAAGCAAGCAAGAAAACCAAAACAACCGAAACAACAACAAAACATTTATAAATCTAGGCAAGTGTATCTTAGAAGTAGGAATATTATTAATAATATTATTAATAATGAAATAAAATTTTATCGTAGCAAAAAAAGCATTAGTAGTAAATTTAGAAATAGTAATATTAATAGAAAACTATCTAACAACTACTCTAAACGTAATAAAAATAATAATAATAAAAATAATATAAATATTAATTATAATAAGATTATTTATAATAATAATAATAATAATAATAATAACAACCATAGCTGTAGTAATAATAAAAATTACCGATTCTTTTACTACTACAATTTCAACATAAATGATTGGTGGCATCGATGGTGGATACGATCAGCGCTACGATCAACCCGATCGCTCGACATACATAATACATTGGCATCAGCGTAGTGGTACATTACATGTAATGCTCGTGTAGCTTAAAAACATGCCACAAATAATATACACACAACAATAGAAACTAAATAAGATTTAAAGTAAAATAGTAAAGGAAATACAACAAATAAACGTACATACATAAATACGAGTATAGTATATCTATAATTATTATTATCGATTATAAAATTAATAGAAAATTCTAACAAAGAGAAATTTTAATAAATGTTGATTGAGAATTGTTTTTGTTTTATTAAATGACACAGATTTCTTTTTATTCTACAAAAAGAAGCTGCTGAACAAGTTTGTACATTTGTGTGATGATGAGGCAATTATGAGAATGAATACATACATAATTGGAAGAAATAATTAAGACACGTTAAAATATATATAGAGATTAGTTAAAATAAATTTACAAAACAGAAAACAGAACATAAACTAACACTTAAAATCATATTAAAATCTAGCGTAACTAGAACAACAAACTTGTATTATACTATTTATGAAAACCAAACCAAACTAAACTAAACTAAACCAAACAGAACAACACAACACAGTCAAACCCAAAATCTAATACAATATGAAAAACCAAAGTAATTATCCTCTTTCTAATGAAAAAAAAGCCAAAACCATTAAAAAAAAAATATATACAATATAAAACATTATTAACAAACAAAATAGCATATTTTATTACAACTAGAAAAAAAAATTAATGTAAAAAATGAAAAAAAAATATAATAACAAAAAAAACTGCCACAAAAATTAGTTTTATAGGTAAAGATTAAAGAAATTTAACATACCAAAATAAATAAAACCAGAAAACAAACTAAATCCATTTAAATACAAAGAAAAACTATAGTTAAAAAATATTTAAAAAATCGTATAAAAAGATAATAGGTTAGCTTAAACAAACAAAGGAAAATTAAAAAAAAAAAACTTAATAACTAAACAAAAATCCAAATGTTAAAAACTATTAGTATAAATTATTAAAAAAAAAAAATTTAACTCAAAAATCAACCAATGAAAACTAAACAAAATATAGTGAAAGAAAAATCTTCATGTTATAAATAACTAAAAAAAAACACAAAACTAAACAAAAAATTAATTCCACAAAACAAAGTTAAAAAAAGAAAACACATTAGAAATGAAACTCAAACACGTACTATTGTATTGTATAATTCGCGTATCAGCCACCTTACAAAATGAATAATGAACAACTTTATCCATTTAGTTTAAAATAAGAAAAACTGCAAACAAACCAAAAACCAGAGTTACAATACAAGATATAAACAAATAAAAAACTAAAATTGTCTTCATTTAGTTTTAACCAAAAAATAAAAAATTATAAAGCGCACAGAAAACGTATAATTAAGATACTTGTATATGTAACGAACAACAAAAACAAACAGTAATATATGAAAACTAATAATAACTACATAATAATTTTGTAATAGAAAAAAATATCGTCAAGCAAACCAGTTTAATCAAACAACGCAAAGAAACAACCTTTCAGCAAGTACATGAACATCGTCAAATACTTAGTACCATAAGTAGTGCATCGTACATACTTAGTAGGTACATCGAATAAATTATTTGGTGCAAAGACACATTGGAAATTCTTTAGCTTATTATACAAAGAACCTACCTATCTACCTGCTCGACTATTATTAGAATGTTCCAAGAAAAAAAACAAAAACTTTCCTTTATTTCTTAATTATTAAAGCAATTTCTTATTTAATGGTAATGGAATAGAAATTTTTGCTTCAATTAGAAAAAGTTGAGAAAGTATTCAATAATACAGTGAATCGATCAAATGAGCTCAGTTACCGGGAGGAGAACCGAATAATGAAGTAGAGACGGATGAACGAGCTCAATGATCTATTAAACTGAATGTGCCAATTCAATTGTCTGGAGTATCCGATAAAGGAATTAAATTATCAGGATAGGCGAAACTCAGTTTGATGCGGAATGGAATAAATAAACTGAATACGAGGAGAATCTCAGAGAATTAACTATACTTATTAGGAGGAGGATGACAAAATTTTCTGGATTACCAGATGGAGAAACTCAATTATCCAGAGAATCTGCTAGTTAGCATGGATGGTTTCATTCATAAATTTAATAAATTAATTAATAATACTTATATTAATGAATGAGTACTGCGAGTATTGGTAAATGAGTTCATAATACTGATGAGTTGTTATCTCAGTATACTTATGTAGTGATGAATGAGTTTCTAATTTTAGCTGTTAATACACTCTGATTCTAATCAAGTTCTTACTATTTCTCAATAAATGGGGCGCTAATAAAGAGATCAATCTGTCAGTTGTTTTCTTAGGCTTCCTTCCGGAAAGTAACAGCGGAGAGGTAATGAAGAGGAGAGAAAATGGGGCTAATAAAGAAATCTGTCAACTGTTCTCTTCGGTTTCATTCCGGAAAGTGACTCTGGAGAGGAAGTGCAGAGCCATGAATTCAATAATTTACAATTTCCTTACATTTTTACCATTGTAATTTTTTTTTTTTTTTGTATTAATTATCAAATTTGATAATAAACTGAAAGTACCATCTACCAAGTTGTGATGAACAGCGCCCTCTATTAAGAAATAGCAAGAGGTTTCGCATTTAATCTAAAAACATAAACCAGCTGCCATTTTCAGAGTTCAAATGATATTTTTGTTTTATGCCCACAGTAAAAATCAGCACTTTATCCAGAGATGAAATAACCAGGAATGCAAACCATGAACCAAACGGTTTTTGTTGTTTTTTTTAACTTTTTCCACTCGATTAACATAAATCTGCTATAAGGAATATTGATGCCAGAAGAATAGCCACGATCTTTTGGATCAATCCAAAAAAATTTTCCTATCATTACTGTCGTTTGCACAAATAATTTATTTATTTTTTTGTTTTTATTTGCCATATTAATTTTTTTTTTGTATGCGTGAAAATTGCATTCCATCAAGTGACTGTTAAATCAAATTGAGGTAAATGCGCCAGTTCTGTTATTTCCTTAAATAAACATTATAATTGTAGATAAAAAACATACATATCGTCACTTAAATTTAGTTAACCTTAACCCGCATTTTTAGAACGTTTCAGCAGGAGCATAAACCTAATATCTGACGGAAGTGCGAATATAATTATGAGTTTTTTTGTCTATGGCTCCCAAGTTTCGGGCACAAATGCAGATGGGCATGTTTTGTTATATGTAATCGATTGAAATCATGATTTAAAATAATTGTTTGCCCAAAAGCAAATCCGACTTTTTAACCGAAAAATTACAAAATCGAACAGTTCATAACATTGAAGAATGAGTCAACGGTAAAAAAAGCACTAATGTGCCAAGATATATGGGCCAAAGCTGTAAGTGTAACGCACTTAGCCAGTAAACTAACCTAACCAGAATATCGTTGAACATACCATACATATAGGTAAATATGATATTGCGGAAAGTGTACATCAGTTCAATGAGCCGAGATTTCATATTATAAATCGAGGTTGAGAAGCTGAAATATTGTGAAAATCTAATCATCAATCCAATTAACCGAGATTTCATCAATCAAGATTGATAAGCAATATTAGAGCTGCTATTTTCAGTTATATTCTCATCTTCCGTAGTAATCTGAAAAGATACTGAAAATTCATTCCTCATCAAATAAATGATATTCCTTTCCACATTGCATAACTTATACTGCCCAAATTTAATGCATTCAGTTCAAAGTGAATTAAGAACTAGTAAATTCAAGTACACAAAAATTGAGTTCATAGCAAAAATTTATTAAACAAATCAAAAACTAAACGAAAAGAAAAATTGATATTTTTCGAAGTCTTGCATATATCCGTGAAAAGTGCAATAATATCAACAACTAAACTAAAAAAAAGCATTTGCTATTCAATCACCGTGTAAGGGTATATGCTTATATACTAGAATTATTGAGTTCCCCTATTACTTGCTTATGTAGTTACTTAACCGATGATCCGTCTTGGCCGCCTCTGTGGATTCATTGGGGAATATTTTAATGTGGTTGGAACCCACCACACAAGCCCGACGCACAACCATTCATTCAAGGCCATGGAGAGGCCCACCGCACACATTAGTTAGCTCGCTGACGGGTGTCAGATCGCTATCCAGGGGACGCCAAGAGGAGGCTGTGTGTCGACTTGAAACATAGAAGCGCAAGGATCGAACATGGACGCACCTGCGACTATTACGAACTTTGCCTTGTGTCCTACGCCACAAGCCCCCCCTCCTCCCCCCTCCTTCTATGTTCCCCTAAAAATTCGAACGCCCGAATGTTTGTATCGCTAAATTAAATCGGTTTCAATTATACAGTTTTGGTTTCCCCACAAACTAAGGTTAAAGTTGCAATTTTTGCAAGCTATAATTGTTTCATCTTCAGGAAACTTATTTTATTTAGTTACGGTGATACGGGACTTGTCAGGAAGTTAAACCATTTTTAATGGAATCCTTTAATCTTAGATGAAAGTAAGTTTTCGATATCTTACAAAGTTTTATTCAAATTTCAGTATGATTGGTGTTAACAAAAAGAATTTAATAAACGAAAAAAAGAACCTTTTCAGATCTAATTTCAAATTGAATAATTTCCTGAGAAAGAAGGGGCCCTTCTAAAATTGAGAAAAAAAAAACAAGAAAGATATTTTCACATATTTTCACGTATTTTCACCCAAATACTACTGTGGGCAAAAGTTAGTAAGACTTTTTAATTTAAATTTCGCGCGGATACCCATTCATCAAAATATTATTTTTTTTAAGGTTGGTATGACTGTCGGCGACATCTGTGCCAAATGTCACATCAAAATAATCATTAGTGTTTAGTATACGCTCACTTCGCCGTTCGGATTCGGCATTAAACTGTAGGTCCCTTCCATTCATGTACAAATATAACACGCACAACATGAGTGGATGCGAAAAGCTCGGCCTAGGCCCTCCATGGGTTGTTGTGCCATTAAAAGTAAAGTAAGTTTAGTATACGCTTGTCTTTCTGAAGTACAAAAAGTGCATTCGGCAATTTTCACAATGAGTGAAATTATTCAACAAAGAAGTTCCATTAAATTTTGTGTGCCGAAACGTTCAGAATGTTGCAAAAGGCCTTCGGTGATAATTGTATGTCGCGAGCAAGTGTTTGATTGGTACAAATTGTTCAAAGATGGTTGAGAACGCGTTGACGATGAACCACGTCCAGGACGGCCATCAACATCAACTGATGATCAACACGTCAATAAAATCAAGGAATTGGTGTTCGAGAATCGGAGAATCGACGATTAACAGTCAGAGACCTTACTGGCATCCGTCGTTGGAATATCGGAATATCGGAAGGATCAGTGAAAACCATTTTAAAACATCATTTGGGCCTAAGAAGAATGAATGCACGATTGGTTCCAAAATCACTGCATTGGTTTTACGAGACCATTTTGCCAAAAATTCGACTGATATCGTTCCGCAACCACCCGTGTGACTTTTGACTATTTTCTAAACTCAATAAACCGCTTCGTAGACACCGTTTTGAGTCAATTGAAGACATTAAACATGAATCGCTAAGCCCATTGAAGGCTATTCCGGAAATTGACTTTAACAACTGTTTCGAGAATTGGAAAAAACGTTGGCACAAGTGTATTGGGGCCGGGGGGGGGGAAGGGGGGGGAGGATTACTTTGAAGGGGACGAAATAGATTTGGAAGAATGAATAAAAAAATTTGAAATTATGAACAAAGTCTTACTAACTTTTGCCCACAGTATACGCCGAAAACTTCCCTGACAAATTGCAAATACAAAACTGAAAATTTCTGCGCGACATCATTAAAAATTTATTTTTTCACTCAACGGACTAAAAACTAAAATCGAATGATGCACCGTTTTTGTGAAAGAGTTGTAGAGACTCCGAGCCTCTTTAGCATTCACATTAATTTGTTAGGATTTTTCTTAGTTAAAGTATTTATTACCTGTAAAATGACATAAAATTTGTTTGGTTTTGATGCTAAGAATTTTTTTGAATTTTGTCTATGGTACCAATCATATGGTCGCTGTGGCGTAGTGGTAGTGTGTTGGAAGGCTACGCAGAGTGTCAAATCTCAGCACAGGCAAAATCAAAAAGTACAAAAACAATTTTTCTGTAAAAATTGTCTATGAAAAGTTGTTCACTTCGACGATCGGATTCGGCTAATGCAAAGAAAAACCTCAGTGGCGATATATAAGTAATACATACATGCATAAAAGGATTAACTATGATGCATGCACCTATTTATACTCATGCATCCTGCATCAAAGGATTTTTCACTTTCTCACTACTTCTCTTATTACATAGGTACAATTTTATAAAATATTCATAAACACACACACACATACTCGTACATATTTATATGCACACATACATAGTAGAAATAAAACAAAAAAAAAAAGCTGCGGGCAGTTTTTCTACATCAAAAACAAAAATTTATTAAAAGCAATTAAAGTTTATCTGAGATCTTAAAATTGTATTTACCCTTGTTTTAATTTTGTTCGTAGTCTTTTCTCTTTATTGTTTTATATTTATAATTTTTTTTTTTTAAATTTTTTTTTTAATAAATAATTTAAAATTATGTTGATAAACTGACGAATTACTTTAATAATAAAAAAGTACAGAAATAATACATAATTAACAGTAAGAGGTAAAACGAAATATGTAAATAACATAAACAAAATAAAAATCTAGGAAACAACTAAAAACAAACAATACACACACACCCACACACACACACACACACACACACACACCACACACACACACACACACCCACACACACATATTTTGAATAGCAAAATTAAATCAAGAAAATAATAAACGAAAATCAACATTAGCAACTGAATAACAATTGAAAAAGAAACTGAAAAAGAAGAAGCAAAATCAGTTCAGTTTATTCAAGAATGCATAAATTTTATTAGAAACACCAATAAAGAAGTACATAGGAAAGAAACCAATAAACTTGTATTGGAGTTAAAACGAAAAAATATAAAAAAAAAAAAAAAAAAAACGATGGAAAACTTACCGAACATAAATGATTCAAATGATAACTAAATACATGAATAAAAAGGTAATTTAAGTGAAAAATAAATAATTTAATGTGTACTATGAAACTAATAAGAAACAAACAAAGAAAATTCAAATACATTTCCATTCGAAAACATTTACTATGAAACATTGTATAAATACACATAAATATACACGCCAAGTCCACACATCGTTCGACACACACACATTTGGATAAGAAAATATTTTAGTAAATCGAAAAGTCACGAGTGACTTTTATGATTTATTAAATTTCTTTATTGTATCCCTTGATTTTGTTTACATTTTAAAATTAATTACATTAAAAAATTACGTAAAATATTTATTTGATGCCTTTTACATTAATGGAGAAGAAATATATTTTGTAAGGACAACCAATTATAATATCAAATTTAACTAAAATTTAACATAAAAAAAACATACACATTTAATGAGTATTTAAAAATTGTGCAGAAATAAATAAAAAAAATATATTTCCATACATTATATTGAAATGATTTTTCTAACCAGTTGATGTTAGTACATAAGTAAATGTTTCTTCAGACCTTCAAACCTTCTTCGGAAAAGGTTTTATGTAATTTTTCCCTACTCTCGGCGAAGTTAAGGTTTTGCCCAGAAAATTTGGTTCACTGTTCTAGAACTTACACTGTTCTGGAACTCTGTGGTTTTTGCTTATCATATCACAATTTTGTCTGCCATTTTTCTTCATTAGTTTTAGATCAGGAGATCCAATGAACAATATATTGAGGAGATAGAGCGGCTCACTTACATGAAAACGCTCCCAATTTTATGCCATTCACTGCGCCAACTATTAAAATAGTTAAGGAGATTGCTATTGATAATAACGAAACACTCTTGGTGGCGATAAGTAGCCGCTGTTTTCCACCTCTTCCGCTAAGCTAAGTTCCATAAACTGTAAAAGTCAGCAACTCTCTCTTGTCTACTATGCAGCTACTAGTCGGTGGAATAGGGTTGGAAAACTCTTTCATCCCCAGCAAGTTTACAAGAAAGAAAATGCATATTTCAAAGTAAAGTTCGCATTTGTGACTTAATGTATTAGAAGTTACTTCATTATTTCCAGTAAGACCAATGGCTGCTATTTACAACCAATTGTTTACACTGCCCAAAAAACAAACAAAAACACTACATAAATTCGACCTTTAATATTTGGTAACAGATATGGTAATATTTGGTAACAGAGTTCTAGACTATCATCTCTACTAGGTCTCTGTAGGCTCACGGACTTAAGAACCCGAAAAACTGGACGTGCATGTGGTGGATCGTTAATCTTGGGCAAGATGAAAGTAAATCGAAGCCCCTTAACTTAAAAATGGTTTGTCGTTGTACTACAACTCTACTAGGCTGTACTAGGTTAATCTAGTGGTAAAAACTATGTGATAATACAAGGCGCATTATGCTTTGTAGAGTCCCTAGGCACCTTAGAGGAGTAAAATGAAAAAATATTACTTTATATAGCTTCTTAACGGAATGACCGTGACCAATTTCGATGAGTTATAAGTACTTGAAAACTTAGAATGTTGGTCCTATATATTAAGTACTTGCTAAGATATAAAAGCTCAACTTTCTAAATTTCGCAGTTATTATAAAAAACATTTCTTTTCAAATCAGCTACATTACCTACACACACACACACATAACACTTATTAGTTCCCCGGAAAAAGATCACTGTTGACCACACTATTCGTGCCTCTTACGTTATTGCTTTACATATGTAGTTACCCTTTTCCGAGTATTATTGCCTTAATGAGTTCGCAACTTCGAACTAGGGGAACCTCCTGAAGAATACGAGATTCATTCGTACCATGCATCTCCTTAAGTGGCTCCAGACTAAATCAGTAGTAAGCCTGTGTTAGTGCTGAACTGATTTCATGTGCCAAAGATTATTTCGGTAAGCCCACACACATACATACTTAGAGTATTAGGATACACCCAATACATGAGCAATAGTTGCTGTGGTTTCTTCTTTTTTTCATCTTAGTTAAACTTTCTCTAATTCATGAACACCTTTGATCCATTGTAGTTATAGAAATATGTAGGGATGAAAAGAAAAACTCCTGCATTACATTCTGAAACAGCTGCTTGTTCTGTATTTTTTTTTTCTTTTTTTTCAAGTCAGTAAACTACAGTAAATTTTGCGTTTTTATTTTTTTAATTACAATCTTATTATCATATCGTGTATTTTCTCTGTTACACACTCAAAATATTTCGAACAATCTGAAAGTTGTATTCTCAAATCAATAATCAACTTCAGTTAAGTCAATGAATTTAAAATTCCATTTAATTTTTAGAGAGCGTCTTCAATGTTTCAATGTCCAAAAATTCTGAACACAAAATATGTATTAAAAAAACACATATAAATAAATTGATAAACTTTTGTACCACAAACGACTTCATACCGTGACTTCCACTTTTCAAACGCTTGGCTCTGATCGCATATGACGTCACAGATGTTTATGTGAAAGCGAATGATTAATAACAAATTGTTACAAGATACTTTTGTATAACTTTTGATATAATATAGTTAACATGAATAGTTGCCTAAATAATAAATTAACGTTGATTTATTTAAATTTAAAAACAATAACAATTGATTGGGAGGAGCTAATATAACATGAAAAGAACATATTAAATAATAAAGAAAAGAAAATTATAAAATATGAAAAAGAAAAACTGAAAAAATATAGGAGCAAAATACGAAAAAAAAAAACACTAGACGAATAGTTTAAAAGGTATATATAATATATACATACATAAAAAGTTTAGTGCGGGGGAACGAGCAAAACATTGTTTCGGAATTATAGTAAAACTTTGCCAACGATTAGTTAAAAATTTTAAGAAAATGAATTACTTTACAGCAAATTACATTTAAATTTGTGTACAAAACAAAAAAAAAAAAGAGGATTAACAAAAATTTCATTAATTTATGTCATTTTTGTGAAGCGAAAAGAAGAAAAAATTTCCAAATGAAAAAAAAAACCATTTTCCACAAATTAAAAAAACAAAAAATTGAACAATAATTTTGTAATGATTCAGGCAGCAGCAGCAACAACAACATGCAGCTGCTGCTGTCATTCACCAAACCCAAAACTAACATAAATAAATAATGTTATTGTAATTGTAATATTGTAATTATTTTTTACATCAATTTAATTAACAAAAAATTAAAAAGAAGAAAATAATAACAATTAAAAGTAAATGCAATTCAAAAAAATTTAGATGAAAAAAGCAATTTGCGATTTAGGAGTACTCATTTATGTGGAAAAATTGTATTTGATATCATTACGTATTAATAAAGAAACAAACCAAAATTAAAGTAAAAATCATCGTTTTACACTAAACAAAAAAGCAGTCACATGCCAAAAATACAACAACCAAATATTAAGAATTAATTTAAAACAAAAAATATACACACACTCGAAAAAAAAACATCATTATCACAAAATCAAAAACTGAAAATGTATGAAAAGAATATAAATAAATAACAGATTCATTCATTCGATTTGGATAAGGAGGAAGGAAATTTCAGCAGAACCATTGACAAAAACATTAAATTAAAAAACAAACAAAAAATTACATAAAATTTAAGTAAAAATGAATAGATTTCTGTAATTGTTATGAATATAAAGCCAAATTTATAAACCAAAAAAAGAAAAAGAAAACAAAAGCCAAAAGAATAGAGTATATAATAAAAATATTTCACATGAAAATGTGACAAAAATTATGAATTATTTCATAAGCTAATATTGTGTAATAATTAATAAAAAAAATTAAATAAATTCAAAAAAAAAAAACTCTCTAACACAGAGAAAACCCAAATCGTAAATGAGTAAAATTACTAATAAATAAATAAATAAACAGACAGAAAGAAGATGAAGAAAAATAATTAATTATTGTATTTGTAAAATAAATAAACGATGAAGTAAATAAATTGTTGTTATTGAATGTATTTGTATAGAAAATTATTATGATTATGATGATGAATTATAATAATGAATAATAAATGATTATAAATAATAATTATTGTTCAAAAAAATAAAAACAAAACCAAGCTGTTTCTATTATGATATGAAAGACATGCGGGTGAGGATATATGAGTTGTTAGATTAAGTAGCCCTTTAAAGAATTAAGTGCATGAATTGGCATGAAATTTTACAGATCAGAGTTTCATTTGTTTCTAATCTAATAAGGAACTAAAAAATTTTCAATCTGTTCTGAGACTACTACCTAACACTTAGGTACTATTGCTACATTGACTTGCTGAAGCCCTAACAAAATTTTCAAAATCGAGTTTATGATGGATTATGTTTAAGCTGACTAAAATTTTAGAGCCATACAATTGCATCTTTTTTTCTTTATTTAAATTACAATATTTTGAAAACAATCCTGAAAATATTAAAGTTTCCAAATTGTTTTTGCTTTTCCCGAAAATTAAAGAAATACATGTGCTTTTGCAAAATATTTGACTATAAAATTTCTACTTTTCAGTATTTAATTTTTTTTGTAGAATTAATCAATAAACAACTGATAAATAAAGAATAGTAGGAGGGAAAAAGTAGAAAAAGATGTAATCGTTAGATTTAAATTTGGAAAAGTCTTTCAAATATTTTAAGGAGCTTCTCCACATATGCTCTCATACGACAAAAGATATTTGTTGGAAATAATTTCTAAGTGAGTCACAGTACGTTTTGTTATTTCAATCTCCAAACAATAAGGATGGAGGATCGAACTCTATGGCATTCCACCATCAATATAACGACTGTGCGAACTCTTCAAACTACCTAGAAAATTTAAAAATTGTTTTTCTTTATTTATGTAGATTCTGATAGAACTCACAAGAGCTTAGAAGAATTTTGTATCGGGTGACTTTTTTAGAAGCAGAGAACTTTGGTCGCCTTGACGTAGTGGTAGTGCGTTGGGCTGCTACGCAGAATGTCCGGGGTTCGAATCTCGGTACAGGTTTCAAAAAGTAGAAAAATAATTTTTCTACACGGCACCACCTCTTGGCAGGCAATGGCAAAACTACAAGAGCAAAAATTGCCTATGAAAAGCTTTTGATTTCGCCGTACGGATTCGGCATTAAACTGTAGGTCCCTTCCATTCATGTACAAATATAACACGCACAACATGAGTGGATGAGAATAGCTCGGCCTAGGCCCTCCATGGGCTGTTGTGCCATTAAAAGTAAGTAAAGTAAGAACTTTAAATTTACAGAAAACACAGCAAAATGTTTTTATTATCCATGAAATTAGCTTTATTCTAAACATAATTTGTGGACTTTAATGTTGGCGCGTACATGGCGTAATCTGGCACAACAGCCCATGGAATACCTAAGCCGAGCTGTTCACATCCATTCATGTTGTGCATGTCCTATTTGGACATGAATGGAAGGGACCTACAGACGAATCCGAACGGTGAAATGAAAAGCTTTTCATAGGCTATTTTTACTCTTGTAGGTTTGCCAGTGGCTGCCAAGAGGTGAGGCCGTGTTTGCTTTTGCCTGTGCCGAGATTTGAGCCTCGGACACTTTGCGTAGCAGGCCAACGTACTACCAAATACACCACAGCGACTACCTGTGAAGAATGGAAGAATGTTTCTTGCTTAAATCTTGTGAATATCAGAGCATCTCCCATAGAAAATTAGAAGCAATAAGCAATAAGCCCGGACACAAAATGTGTAGGGTGCAACATAATGATCACCTGTTTTTATACCATACAGACTCTGCATACCGGATCGAATAATGTTTTTTTTTGTAACGCCCACAATAAGGCGCCATAAGTATCAACATATGCTCGTATATCGATATGAATCTATACAGGGTGTTTTTTTAGAAGTGTGATTTTCAAGAAGAAATAAACGCATATAATTTAATCTCATGGCCAAGAATTTAACTTTATTATAAGGATATGGATTTGGCATTATGTTTTAAAAACGATTTCGGGCAAGTGGCCGCCGCGGCTGCTTCGAATAAATTCCAGCCTAGAGGCCCAATTTTCGACCACTTTTTGCAGCAATTGGGGCCGTATGTCAGTAATAATGCGCCGAATATTCTCTCCCAAGGCGTCAATCGTCTTGGGCTTATCTGCGTATACAAGCGACTTCACATAACCCCATAAAAAACAAAAAATAGTCCAGCGGTGTTAAATCGCACGATCTTGGAGGCCACGCCACAGGCCCACGACGCGAGATAATGCGCTCACCAAAAGTTTCCTTCAATAAATTGATTGTTTCGTTGGCTGTATGGGTGTATGGGTGGCATGTAGCGCGGTCTTGTTGGAACCAAAGGTCGTCCACATCAATATTCTTCAATTCATGCACGAAAAATTCATTAATCATGGCTCTATAGCGTTCCCCATTGACTGTAACATTATGACCGGCTTCATCTTTGAAGAAATATGAACGAATGATTCCCTCTGACCATCAAGCACACCAAACAGTGACTTTGTGAGGATGTAACGGCGTCTCAAAACAACAATGACTTGTGGATTATGATCACTCCAAATGCGACAATTTTGCTTATTAATACCCATTCAACCAAAAGTGAGCTTCATCGCTGAACAAAATGCGTCGCGCGAACCGAACCATTATTTTGGTAATAAATTTGCAAGATTTGCAAACGTTGTTCAGAAGTCAGTCTATTCATTAGGAAATGGCAAACCAAACTGAGCATAAATCAAGTAACAGCTGTCAAAAGGACCAACTCCGAAAAAGGTATTACCAGATTGAAACCCACACTTCTTAAAAAAAACACCCTTTATTTAAATGATCAGCGTGAATAGCGGCGTTTAATTAGCCATGTCATTGTATTGATTGGAAAGAAGATTGATAGGAGGGCACCGATCAAGAGTTAGACAGCCATTGTGGCAAGTGTTATGCCTTTACCACAATGAACTTCAGTTAATCAAATGTCGACTATGGCTGCATGTAGTCCCAAAGGCCAAGCTTTTCGCATCAACTCACGTTGTGCGCGTTATATTTGTACATGAATGGAAGCAGTCTCTACCAAACTTTGTGCAGACATTTCTTATTATCAAGAAGAGGGCATAAGTTCTGAAATAGTCAAAATCGGTCAAGGGGCCGTGGTACTTCCCATTCGAAGAACATTTTCAAAGATTGCTATTGAAGGAAATTTTAAAGCGAATTGAACAAAACTCGATACACATCGTTGTAAAGTCTCCGGAACAAATGTTGTAAAAATTGTCAATATTGAGCAAAAGTCAAGCCTGCCTATCAAAGGAAATAGTGAAGGAATTGGAACCAAATTTGTTATACACATCATTGGATAATAATCACACCTACTTTCCATACAAAATTTGATATAGTGTCTCAGGGTGATAAGAAAAATATTTCAAAGAAAAACCATACAAATTTAACGAACTGTTGAATGCAAAAAGGTGTTTTAATTCAGAGGGTGTGTAGTTTATATAAAGTTCGGCAACGGTTTTTTTTTTGTTTATGTTCGACCTCTAAGATCTGCAACAAAGTATTTTTATTTAGTAAGCGCTTTTGTATTAAATTATAAAAAAAGTTCTCAAAAAGCTTTTCTACATCGCTTTTGAACTTATCACCAATAAGTACTTACCTACCTTATCTCTCACTTGTACATAATTTTAAGTATACTTATAGTATAATAAATAATGCGATAGTCGTTCGCGTCTAGTCTTTGTGCGAAGTTCTCTGCAAGTGCATGTGTGCGTACCGTCGTAGTTCGAATAATTGTTACACACATATTTTAGTTTATTACTTGATCTTTACGAGATGCCCGTGCCAAATTATGTTAATCTCGATCTTGTTAAAGAGCGCAAAAATGCAAGTTTTAATGTTGATGAATTCGCCGCTTGGTTTTACCAAGATGCTTCCATGCTACAAATGAAACGTTTAGTTGGTAAGTTTGATAAATACATAAGGAAAAGCGATTGGCAATCTCAAGCTTTTTATTGGACATTATGATCATTGAAGAGTAAGCACTTAGCAAAATCGTACCTCAAAAGTGATTGCCTTATAAAGTGTATTAATGTAGTATGTAAAATTTAGCTTGGTGTATATTTGTAAATAGTATAAACTTGTAATATACACATAAATTAACTCAAGATTTTAAAGAATTCATTACAGTTCGGTCGCTGTGGCGTAGTGGTAGTGCGTTGGAGTGTCCGGGGCTCGAATCTCGACACAGGCAAAATCAAAAAGTAGCAAAAAATAATTTTTTCTACATGGCACTACCTCATGGCAGGCAATGGCAAACCGAAAAGAGTAAAAATTGCTATGAAAAGATTTTCACTTCGCCGTTCGGATTCGGCATTAAACTGTAGGTCAATTCCATTCATGTACAAATATAACACGCACAACATGAGTGTATGCGAAAAGCGAAAGCTCGGCCTAGGTAGGCCCTCCATGGGCTGTTATGCCATTAAAAGTAAAGTAAGTATTACAGTTCGGATTTGCGCGATTTAGGGTTAAAGGTAACCTTCACAAAACAAGAAAAACCCGAAACATTTCCATTGTTATACGTGTTGTGTTTTTTATTAAGGGGGCACTGACATTGCACATTGGATTTGTTTACACTTCAACAAGTGACTTACTTTATTAATATGTATTTAATAGAAATTAAGAAACTAAAGCTTAATCGAACATCAAATATATTTATTTATTCAAACTATTACTTTACAAATCCATATCGCTCGTATGCTACAACAATGTCATGAATAAAAAGAACATTGTCTGCGGTAGTGGGGTGCCCTACAGAAGTTTACTTCTTCAGGTCGTTTGCGTTTTGGGCTTTCAGGTTAGGTTTAGTAATCTTGTAAAAACCAGAGTCTATCGCAGACATTACAGAACGTTTGCGTTTTGGGCTTTCATTGTAGGTTTAGTAATCTTGTAAAAACCAGAGTCTGTCGCAGACATTACCGGCCGGGTACATTGCCCATCATTTCCGAGACAATTTTCGCTGCGACGATCATCTTTTACGCCCTCGTTAATATAAAAACGATTCTAAAGTAGAAAAAATTCAATAAAAATCAAAAGAAAAGTTAAAGTTTATTAAGTTGCTTTATCTTGTGTAAAAGTTGTTAGCTTTTTACGTGAGAAGAGTAATAAATTTAAATATAAAGTTTACATGCGGATTTCTTAGAGTATATATATTTTTCGAGTTATGACAGTTTCGAGTTACTGCAAACGTGCGATATGTTAATAATGGACAAAGTAGCATGTAGTATTTACATGCAGTTACTTACATAACACATGTCATGTAGGCATAGAAGTGAACTCGGACAGCAATCAATCAAAACTTGTTTTTTTACGACAAAGAAGCATTAATATTAGTCAATCTTATCAATGTTAAAGGTCAAAGTTTCTTTTCCAATTCGCTTGGTATTTAATTATAGAATTTACAAATACACACGTACATATATACTACTGTGGGCAAAAGTTAGTAAGACTTTGTTCATAATTTAAAATTTTTTTATTCATTCTTCCAAATTTCGTCCCTTTCAAAGTAATCCCCCCCCCCCCCCCCCCCGGCCCCAATACACTTGTGCCAACGTTTTTTCCAATTCTCGTAACAGTTGTTAAAGTCAATTTCCGGAATAGCCTTCAATGCGCTTAGCGATTCATGTTTAATGTCTTCAATTGACTCAAAACGGTGTCCACGAAGCGGTTTTTTGAGTTTAGAAAATAGCCAAAAGTCATACGGTGCCTGACACAAGTCAGGCGAATAGGGTGGTTGCGGAACGATATCAGTCGAATTTTTGGCAAAATGGTCTCGTAAAACCAATGCAGTGATTTTGGAACCAATCGTGCATTCACTCTTCTTAGGCCCAAATGATGTTTTAAAATGGTTTTCACTGATCCTTCCGATATTCCAATATTCCAACGATGGATGCCAGTAAGGTCTCTGACTGTTAATCGTCGATTCTCGAGCACCAATTCCTTGATTTTATTGACGTGTTGATCATCAGTTGATGTTGATGGCCGTCCTGGACGTGGTTCGTCGTCAACGCGTTCTCGACCATCTTTGAACAATTTGTACCAATCAAAAACACTTGCTCTTACTCGCGACATACAATTATCACCGAAGGCCTCTTGCAACATTCTGAACGTTCCGGCACCAGAAATTTGATTCCGCGCACAAAATTTAATGGAACTTCTTTGTACTTCAGAAAGACAAGCGTATACTAAACACTAATGATTATTTTTATGTGGCATTTGGCACAGATATCACCGACAGTCATACCAACCTACCTAAACCAGCAGCATTCTGCTGCTTATGCTGCTAATATAGGCCTAGTTCCACATCGAGATTCTGGCTTCCTTGACCGTCTTCTTTTGATCTGTGTGAAAAGGTAAAGGTTACCTTCATGTATAAAGAGTTATATTTTGAATGCGAGAAATTGTGCTTTAAACCCCTTTGAGTGTGTAGAGAGGTATTATTCTGTGTAGTATGGGTATTCTCTGCTGAATTTAGCAGCACATCGTACAATATTTAAATACACCGGCGCATTACTTTCATGGGATCGGTATCTCTTCTCGGTACTCGAAACTTGTGCAACCAGCGTCAATGGTTTTCTATGGGGATTGTATGCTGCGATTGTGTCAAATCTCTTGAAAATAACCAATAACCATCAGGACCACATAAATGGAATTTTAACTTTGATCTGAAAAATGTAAGTAGCTATAGCTTGTTTGTTTACAAATTTACTTGAACACTTCTTGGGCAAGAATTTAAGGATTTTTTAATGGCTTTAATAATTTTGTGAAAAAATAAAATTGTATTTCACTATTGCAATGTGAGTTCGGAGAGGTATAACACCTGAGAAGCAGGTCATTTATACAAATCGTATGTCAAATACACAAATGAAAAAAAAATGTATTTTGGCTGGTTTTAGGGTGGTCTACATTTTTTTTCAGGTGTTGTCAGGAAAAGCTGTCGACTAAGGAGTGTTTTAATTATTATTATTATTATTATTATCATTATTTTTTTTTTTTTTGACACTTTTAATTCAATTTGGAGTTTTTCTCTAGCCTCCACTAAATCGTGGACGAGGCTTTTAACCGACCTGTTTCCTCTCTTACTTTATTTTTTAATTTTTAAACCAACAGCTGCTAATATAGGCCTAGTTCCACATCGAGATTCTGGCTTCCTTGACCGTACACACTATAATTTTCTTTACCTTACCTGCCTTGATAAAATTGTACTTCTCTTACTACTTTGTAGAATCGTTTGCCAATTTAGTAGAAATTATAATCAAAAATTATGTTAAGTAAAAAATTACTAGGTAACAACAATCTGATGGTTTTGAGCCGTTCGCCTCATTTCTGCAATCACAGCTAAAACGCGTATGCCAATAAGAGTTGCAAACATTCGCAATATCACAACGTTCAAAAATTTGATTGATAACATAAATAAATCTGAATTAAAATTGCAGAAGAAGAGCTTTATAATGACTTGGATGATCAGATTGAGCACGAGTTCTTATCCTATGAAGATGTCTACAATAAAGCTGTTAAACAATCTGTAGATGCGTCGAAAAAATTGAGAAACTTGCAAGAGAGATTGCATCGTGGAGGAACAGAAATTTATCCGTATGTTACAAAAATTTAAAATGAACATACGTTTACTTAAAATACTAAATCCATTATGTCTTTCAGAACCCTAATGGGTGGGCCTATAGGTGGAGCACTTATGCCAGCTGGCGATCCTCTAGCTGTACACTTAGTTATGTTCACTAGGGCGATTAAAGGGCAAGGCACAACCGAGCAATATGAGAAATTTGGTAGGCGTGCAGATAATTGTGAGATTCTTGGAACGTATGCTCAAACGGAATTGGGACATGGAACATTTTTAAGAGGCTTAGAGACTAGAGCCGATTTTGATCGCAAAACTGACGAATTCATATTAAACACACCGGCATTAACTTCTTATAAATGGTGGCCCGGTGGTTGTGAGTACATAAGTACTTATAATAATATGCAAAAGCAAGCCTGAAATTGAATCTCGTTAAATTCTTAGTGGGTCAATCGGTAAACTACTGCATCGTAGTGGCTCAGCTGTATATCGACAACCAACCGAAAGGAGTGCAAATGTTTGTGCTGCAAGTGCGCGACGAGGAGACGCACAAGCCGTTGCCTGGTATTGATATTGGTGATATTGGTAAAAAGATTGGTATGTTGGGTGTGAACAACGGTTATTTGGGTTTGCAAAATGTACGTATTCCGCGCACACACATGCTAATGAAGAATGCCAAAGTACTGCCAGATGGTGTATTTGTCAAAAGTCCTGTCTCACAATTGACTTACTTCCCAATGGTGTTCGTGCGTGTAATGGTGGCTCTGGGCAATATGGCACTGTTAGCGCAAGCAGCTACTATTACCACGCGTTACTCGGCGGTGCGACGACAAAGTCCCATTAATCCTGAGTAAGTTTTCTCACATACATTTTTTAAATCGATCTTACCCAAATTGTGATCTTCCAATTCGCTTTAGCGAACCAGAACCGCAAATAATCGAGCATGTGACACAGCAAATGAAAGTCTTCCCTGAAATTGCTACTGCTATTGCTTATCGTATTGCAGGGGGATATCTGAAGGAATTGTACGAGGAGACCGCTGCCGACATAAACAACAGCGATTATTCACGTTTGCCCGAGCTGCACGCCCTGGCGTGCACTTTAAAAGCTTCGTGTTCATACGATTCCAGTTTTGGCATTGAACGGTTACGCCTCTCTTGCGGTGGTCATGGATATCTTGCCGCTGCCAATCTGGGTAATCTTTTTACCCTTGCCACTGCCGCTTGCACGTATGAAGGTGAAAATACTGTATTGTATCTGCAAGTTGGAAAGATTCTTATCAAAACATGGGCCGATGTTGTGGCTGGCAAGAAACTTATGCCAACCATGGCTTATTTAACGGAATGTTCTGCGTGGCAGAATTTCCCGAAATGGACTGGCTCATGGGATTGCTTGGTTAAGGCTGTGCAATATGCCGCAACAAAGTGAGTGTAACTAAGTGATATTTGAGTTTTCCTTTTACATATAATCGTATTGCTTTCTGATTTTCAGCAAAACACGTATTGCTTTCAAGAGCTACAATCAACGTTTGCAGCAAGGTCAGACTCAGCCAGAAGCAGCTAATAATACGGGAATTGAGTTGATTCAAGCAGCTGAGGTGAATTCCATTATCACTATATATGTACCTATTTTTATTGTAATATGTGAAGCATATTACGAAGGATGAACATATGGTATACCTCTATAAATACCTCAAGTTTGGCCCTTTCAAACTTTTCTTAACTTTTTTTTGTTAATTTTCCTTGTATGAGAGGTTCACGCCCCCTAGACCGATTTTCAACATCAAGAAATTTAGATTTAATTTAGCTATATGTAATTTCTGTTAAAAGTTTCATATTTTTACTCAAGTTTTTAGTTTCAGATAGCATCTTCTGCCGCTGACGTCACACTTTACACTTTTCTTAAATTCCCCCCGTTCATATCTTTTTATGAAATGTCACTCAAAAAAATATAAATAAGCTTCAGCTGTAGGAAAATACGAAAACAAATAAGAAAATACTTACTTACTTTACTTTTAATGGCACAACTGTCCGTGTTATATATGTACATGAATGGAAGGGACCTACAGATTAAAGCCGAATCCGAACGGCGAAGTGACAAGCTTTTCATAGAAATTTTTACTCTTGTATGTTTGCCATTGCTTGCCAAGAGGTGGTGCCGTATAGAAAAATTATTTTTTCTACTTTTTGATTTTGCCTGTGCGGAGATTCGAACCTCGGACACTCTGCGTAGCATTCCAACGCACTAGCACTATACCACAGTGACATACCTATGTATTAATGTCAAATGGTTTTTTTGTATCCTCTTTCATGCTTTTAGCTGCATGGCCGCGCTTTTGTCACTAATGCTCTTCTGGTCGAAGTTACTGGACCAAAGGCGGCAAACCGCTCTACAGAGCTAAATCAAGTTTTGGAGAACATTTTGGATTTGTATTTGGTACACACGGTATTACGTCATATGGCAGATGTTTTGAGGGTGAGTACTTTGAAAAATATGTTGTTTAATGAAGAATTTTAGTAAAAATTATACATATGCTTCCTTACTACAGTTCATTAATCTCACTGATGATGATTGGACATCGCTGCAGGCTCGACTCGAAGGTGCTTTGAAGAAAATACGCCCTAATGCAGTGGCAATTTGCGATGGTTTCGATTTTCATGATCGCGTATTAAATTCAGTTTTGGGCTCCTATGATGGCAATGTTTATGAACGAATTTTCGAATCGGCCAAAAAGAGCCCTTTAAATAAAGAGGCAGTGCCGAAATCATTTGAATTGTATTTAAAACCATTTATGAAGTCAAATATGTGAAATATTTTTTTTTCAGTGTATATCTATGTAAATAGTATTTATGGCCGTTGCATGCACCATGAGTTCTTTGAAATACTTATTAAAACATTAACATAATAAAAACATAAGTAAATTAAAAATTTGCAATTTATGTTTTAAAACTTACCTTCAAACAAAAAAAACCAACTTTAGTTAAACAAAAGATATGGACATTAAATGCCAACTGGCAAAACAAATTAGTTTTAAACATGATTTCATTGGTCAAAATGCTATTAAAAATATAAATGTATTTGTTGGACATTGTTTATGAAAAAGGAAATATTTATTTGGTTTTGGTATGAAACTTCTGTTATTACTTACTTATTTAGTATTATTTTTTTATGTACATACTATACGTATGTAAATTTCTTTTTTCATATGTATTTTTTTACGAATGTTGTTTCAAAATTAAAAAAACTGGTGAAAAACTACATAACGCTATTTCTCAATGCTATATTACAGTTGACTATAATTCAAAAAAGTTGGACAAAAATCGAATATTGCTATGTTTAATTTAACGCTTTTTTCGAGTATTGGAGTAGAGGAAGCTTCCCACCATACTTAACTAAAAGGAAACAACAGATATTTTCAATGTCGCATCAACGTTCTGTTCGAAAAGCGCTTATAGTATTTTAATCAAGTGTGTTTTCTTAATTCTGTTCAATATGCATGCAAATTGTATTAAAGTTATTCAGTAGTACTTGAATTGTACTTGATACATTGTATATATAATAATAATAATTGTATGTATAATAACAAATTTTCATAAATCGAGTTTTTGATGAATTAAAGAAAAAAATTTGGCGTCATAAACAAAAGAGTTAAGTTTTTTTATATAAGATTAGAAATCATTTTTTCGCTTCTCCTGAAAAATTTTAAAAATGCATGTTTAAAAATATCGTGAGCTTCTTCAGGATATATTAAAGTATATTTATTACTTACTTTACTTTTACTTTTAATGGGACAACAGCCCATGGAGGGCCTAGGCCGAGCTTTTCGCGTCCACTCATGTTGTGCGTGTTATATTTTTACATGAATGGAAGGGACCTACAGTTTAAAGCCGAATCCGAACGGCGAAGTGAAAAGCTTTTCATAGCTATTTTTACTCTTGTCGGTTTGCCATTGCCTGCCTAGAGGTGGTGCCATGTAGAAATATTATTTTTATTTACTTTACTGCCTGTGTCGAGATTCGAACCCCGGACAATCTGTGCAGCAGTCCAACGCACTACCACTATGCCACAGCGACCACAATATTTATTTCATTTAGTAAATACAAAGATGATAAAATGTCATTCTTCAGCTTATTAATGTCTGTAGATTAATAAGTTTTAATCGATGTTCATACGGTGAAAGATTCAAAAGAGGATTCCAACAAAACGTCCTCAGTGCAAGAATAAGAAATATTTTTTTTGGAGTCAACTTAATTTGATTTATGTAGCAATTATATTGAAAATTCCAGACAGGAGATGCATACTCAAGGATGGGTCTAACAAGTGAAGTGAATAGTGTTTTATGTATAAGTGTCGTTAAACTCCTTTGACCAGCGGTGAACCAACGCTAAAAGACTTTTAGCCTTGTTCACACACGAGTTAATATGAGTGTAGATCAATAAGTACCCGTGTGTGAGGACAGGTGGCGTTGCTGAGGGAAGTTGGCAATACCGTCATGTACTGCCATCTTTACTTTACTTTTAATGGCACAACAGCCCATGGAGGGCCTAGACCGAAAATTCCACATCCACTCATGTTGTGCGTGTTATATTTGTACGTGAATGGAAGGGACCTACAGTTTAATGCCGAATCCGAACGCCAAACTGAAAAACTTTTCACAGGCAATTTTTACTCTTGTAGGTTTACCAGTGCCTGCCAAGAGGTTATGCCGTGTAGAAAAATTAAATTTTGCCTGTGTCGAGATCCGAACCTCGGACTCTCTGCGTAACAGCCCAACGTTCCACCACTATGCCACAGCGACCAGTTTCGTATACAGTTTTGATTATTTGTTTGTTAAAAAACCAGATTCCTTCGATTCGGTTTAAAAAAAAATACTTTCGTTAAAACTAACCCGGGATCGTCAGCACGGGATTGGAACCCCAAGTACCTGCCAATAGTAAAAACGTGAGTTTATGTTGTGCTGTATAACTTATATAACTTGTATAACAAATAATAAATTGGAAGTAAAATTTTTCCTCATTTTTTCGCTTTGAGTTGAGATGTGCTATGGTAAACATCTCAATTCAACCACAAAGTTATTTCTTTGCTGCTTTTTGCTCGGTTTCTATTTTCTAGCCTTTAGTTATAAACATTTAGTCAATTGTTAATAAAATTGTTACACTTGTAATATGTCGGCGCGTACGAATGATATAAACTTTTATGGCTTATATAAATAGCCAACGAAACCAGCAACTATCAACAATTTCATCCAACAAGAACAAGAACAATGTCTTCATCTTAAACACCCTTTTGGCTATAAACTTACTACATTTTCATGCATATACATTTATCCGATATATCGGCTACTTGCGCGCAAGACTGTCATAACTCAAAAAACACAAGTTATGAGAAAATTGCATTTAAACTATTCAATTTACCAATTACCAATTTACACTTCATACAATTGATATCGACATATACTCTTCTCACGTAGAGAAGCCATAAGACACAGTTATGATTTTTTACACAATATAAAGCACTAAATAACCGTTATTTCTGTATAGTTAAGTTAAGACAATTTTTAGTTTTTTAAGTTATGACTGTCTTGCAGCAAGGGACCAATATGTTTGCAAGTGTTTAGTTGTGTTTATATTTTAAGCCAACCAAATGCCAAGTTTTTTGCGTTCAAGCACAAATATACATACATACACAATTGTATGTACTTACTACCTCACATACATATGGATACGCCCGATGGCAACAAGAACTACATTTGAATACATACATACATATGGTACATACGTATTTGAAAATATTTCTACTTTAGATTTTAACTTGTACTAACATTGAATTTTCTTTTCCTTAAACAATTTTGGTCTTTGAATAAATTATGAAGGGTAGGCAGCCATAAACACTTCAGCATTAGCATCATTAGAGTACCTACTACATACATATTCGCTCGTATATGAGTACATACATACATATGTAGTGGTGATTATTGTTTTTCTTTTTCGACTGAATTTTCTCAGGCACACTTTTATGGCGGACATCATTATGCCAAAATTGGACATGTAATATGCTTTTTCATCACGTTTTGTGTGCTGATTACATTAGAATTTATTCATGTTTTTACTACCTCTGTGGTCAGCAGTTAAGAGAAACTTGTTTTCAATTGTAATGGTCATATCTCTGAAGCTGATAACAAAATACATAATACCCGAGAGAAATGTAATGTAATAATTTTAAATCATTTTAAGTTGTTTCACAGTTTCTTAGAGAGACTCATAAACATTATTAAGTACTAATTATGTAAGTAAGTGTTGAGAAAAATAAATTTAAATTGTTTATGTACATGAAACTATTATATATTCTTTTCATTTAGAACTCAGTTCCTTAAGTACACTATGCAACAATTTTATTTTTTTTTTATTTATTTTTTTTAAATCAACATTTGGCTAACAAGAGGTTTTTTAATGTAAAATTGCACGTAATACTACATATCTAAAGTGAGCATGTAGATCTGAGCTAGTCAATCTCCTTGCTGGTTGAAACGCTTGAAAAGGTCCTTTGGGTTGAACCGACTTGAACGTCTGGGTGTAACATCGCAAAGTAACGCCGGAGTAGTGATATTTGAGTGTTGACTCAGTCTGTCATGATGTGTATCGGCAGCCTTCTGTATTTCTTGCCTGACTGTAGGTATTTTAAGATCACGATGTAGGTCATCATTTCGCCCATACCACGGAGCGTTAACTGCATCCCTGAGTGCTTTGTTTTGGAATCTTTGTATCAAATTTATTATATGATTTTTTGCGCAGCCCCAAATTTGAACGCCATAGTGCCACACAGGCTTGAAGACTTGTTTGTATAACATTAGTTTGTTTTGTTGAGACACTTTGAATCTCCTTCCAATAAGCAAAGTTAGTTTTTTGTATTTAATGTTCAGCTCTATTAGTTATTTCTTGACGTGTACGTTCCATCTCAGTTTGGCATCTAGGTTCATACCCAAGTATTTCGCAGAATTAGCTGCTGGAATTTTTTCACTGTTTAGAAACAATGGAATTTGGGTTTCTCTTTTGTTGGTAAAGTCGACGTGGATAGACTTGGAGCTATTTACTGCCAGTTTCCATTTATTTTTCCATTGTTCAACTTCTTGGAGAGCGGTTTGTATCTTAGTGGTAGACACGTTGTTCTTTGGACCTGTAGCCATTATTACCGTGTCATCTGCAAAAGTTCCAATAACACAGCTTGAGTTTACCGGCAAGTCATGTGTATACAGCAGGTACAACAACGGGCCTAGTATACTTCCCTGAGGGACCCCGCGATTTATAGGATATAGTTTTGAATACGCATCATCTAGTTTAACTCGATAGAACCTTTCGTCAATATACGATTCCAACAGTTTACAGTATTGCTGTGGCAGAAGGTTGTTTAGCTTATAAATCAGGTCAGAATGCCAGACCCCATCAAAAGCCTTAGAGATATCAAGAATACTATGCAACATGAACTATATATTCTTTCGCTCATTTGATTTTCAAAAGTTTGATTAATTTGTGAAATGAGTAGAGAATAGAATAGAATAAAAATTTTTATTTTCCAAATGTTATTTGAGCACCATATTTAATTTTTAAGAAGGAATTCCTTTCCCGAAGAACGTTTACTACTTTACTCAATAAATTGTTCTGTGGAGAAAAGCCTAACTAGAAAATGTTCGGAACAACTTTCTCCATAATATTCTCCAGACCCTGCTTCTCGGGTATAACATTTAACTTTGTCCAAAGATATTTTAAAATATATCGAGATTTTGCGATAAAATGATCCGAGATTCGTAATCAGCAACCCAAAATTAATATATATATGTTTTATGAAATAAAATTCGTTATCAATAAATGAAAATCAAAGAAAAAAGAATTACTTTTTGAATCCTCATACGGTTTTTACACAGTTGTACAGTGTATTATTAGATTTAAACAAACCAATCTAGATCTTAGCCCAAAGAGCACTTTTCTGCATTTTCAACTTATCTTTAGTAAAGTTTGATTTATAATGACTGAAAGTGTTCAGCATAAAAGTATAACCTGCAGGTTTGGCAAAATTACACCTTTTTTACACCAGGTGGGTCTAGTGGTGAACGAGGACAAAACGAAATACCTTGTGTCAACAAACAAAGAGTCACGGCGTCTTGGACAAAATGTCACTGTTGACAACTACACTTTTGAAGTCGTCAAGGATTTCGTTTATCTAGGATCCAGCATAAACACCAACAATAATGTCAGCCTTGAGATCAAGCGGAGACTAACTCTTGCCAACAGGTGTTACTACGGGCTCAGTAGGCAATTGATAAGTAGAGCCCTCTCTCTACCGACGAAAATAACGCTCTATAAGTCCCTCATCCTTCCCGTCCTTATGTATGGCGCAGAGACGTGGACATTGACCATCAATGATGAGAGGCTGTTAGGTGCGTTCGAGAGGAAGATACTCCGTAAGATCTACGGTCCAGTATGCGTGGACGACGTGTATCGAATAAGATGGAACGATGAGCTGTATGAGCTGTACGCCGACACTGACATAGTCAAGCGTATAAAACTACAGCGGCTTCGCTGGCTGGGTCATGTTGAGCGAATGGAAGAAAGCGCTCCGGCTAGAAGGGTGTTTTATTCGAACCACGGTGGAGGAACACGCAGAAGGGGACGTCCTAATCTCCGTTGGAAAGACCAGGTGCAGGGCAACCTGACTGCACTTGGCCTTATCAACTGGCGCCAGCGCGCGCATAGCAGAAGTGACTGGCGGAGCTTTGTGGAGGCGGCCAAGACCGATCATCGGTTGTAGCGCCAGCTAAGTAAGTAAGTTACACCAGGTGGCAAGAGACGGTTAAAACCGATGATTTTTTTTGCTCGTTTAAACCGGTATAAACCACATTGCAACATGCAAATGTTACTACCATTCAATAACTCTTGCATTATTGCATTACTTATATATTGGGTCATATACCATATACCATGCTGGTACCCACACAAATCTGGCAACACTACTCCGATTATGTCGTGTTTCAATGGCGTCATTTCAGGTTACATTGCCGAAAAATGTATGTGGCTTACGGTAAGGATGCTGTGAGTCAACGCCCTACCCATGAGTGGTTTGCTCGATTCCGATCCAAAAATTTCGATATCAAAGATGCTGTGAAAAATTTATTGAAAGGCACTGAAAAATCCAATGATCCATCGCGGATACTTTTTATAGGATCCAAAATAATTTAATTATATATCGTATAAGCTGTTTAAGCTATTTTTAGTGCTCAGATGGTTAAGCCAGCAGCTGGTTTAGTTGCTCTAATCACTTATTTAGAAGAAGTCACGTGGTTTAATAGGAAGTTAACTATTTAGAAATATCGTCCTTGACCTTTGACCTTTATAACAACGTGGGAATTTCAATTGCTTTCAGTGAGATGAGCATCTTTGCTGGAAATACATAAACTGAATGCATTTCTCGTAGACTTCGAATCTTTTCTTTGATTTTTGATATTTTGCACTGTTCTCAACACGTTACTAATTAGTGTTCTTTTGATTAGATTACGATCATATGTGAATGTTATTATTTCTTGTTGCTGAAGGTAATTTCCGATCATACAATCTCTAGCCGTTTTGGCAAGTGTTGATTTTTCTTAGATATTCTTAAACTTCATATTTTGAAATATCCTTCCTAAAACTAGATCACTGCTTGCCGATCATATTGGAAAATATTTGGGACTGATTCTCATTGCACATGTGAATATACGTGTATAAACCTGTGAGAGGAAGGGAAAGAGGGCCTTAGGTGTCATAGTTCTTCAACTGAAATATTGAGTAACCTGGTGTAGTTTTATCTGCAACAACTGAGCAGCCATCTAGGGGCTAATATTTAGAAACACTACGACGTTTTGCCCGCCCCTTTTTTTTTTTTTTTTTTGTCATGTCTGCTACAATTTTGAGGTTAAGTATGTATTTTTCTAAGAATTTTAATTTAAGTGACTATTTTGATAGAAAATATTATTTTATATTAAATTTATATGGAACACGCATACAAAAATTCAAATAATAACGCCATTTAAGAAATGAACATAATGTTAACTTGACAAGCCAACACCGGCGCACACACACACACACATTCATATAATATATCATAAAGAATAATTTTTCGCACACAGACACACACACAAAATATAAAACAAAAAAAAGTGCAAATTAAATCTGACATTAAAAGAGCTCAAATGAGCTTAACTTGGGAACTCATAACATATTAAAGTCATTAAAAGGCAAGCGAAGAAATTCTTCATGATAAGAACAACAGTAACAGCAACTTAGTTTGGAAAGGTCCTTAATGCCAAAATGCCAACAACAAATATAATAGATAAATTAAAATAAAAAACACAAAGTACGCATGCATAAACAACGTCACATATGACAATATACTATGAAACAGCAGCAACAGACGAAGCTGAACAACATGAAGATGAAGAGCAAAACCTCAGGAAACAAACAATCAAGCAAACAAGTAAACTACTTCGGAATCGCCGTAGTACGCGTAGAAGAAGCAGCATGAGGAAACTTTCACTTTCGAATCAACTTTCTGAAAGGGAAAAAATTCAACAAAAATGTGAAAAGCTTAATTGCCTACGGCAACGACATTCATGCATAATACTATGCCACCGTTGATGACGACACACACACAAACCCATACATTTACATATGTATACACAGCTGAGTGGCAAGAGCAAAAGCTTTTTACCTTTAACACACTGCAACACAAAGTAATACCGAAGCAGAACCTACCTCAGTGTAAATAGTTACGTACATATGTACATACTGTTGCGGACAAATAAATAACTTAGTAATTCTGAGATGTGGTAATATTCTCATATTCTCAAATGAGACCATAAATAAAAACAAAAGTCAGGTAAAAGTTAGGCTAAAACACAGACCAAAAATACATCAAAATTCATACCAAAATCAGACAGCCTTAAAATACTGACAAAGATTCCAAAATCGGCTTAGAAGCACAAGCGAACCATTTATCAAGCTCTCCACAAATAGGTATGTAGGATATCTATGAACTGACTGTCATGAAAGGCCTTGAACATTAACAATTTTGGAAGGAGCTGCTGTTCTCCGCCTTCTCGCCACTGAGAGGAATCCATACTCTCTTCTTTCGAGTAGGAAATTCATTTAAAATAAGTAGTTATTCAAATACTCTGAAATGCTGGCATAAATGTCTATTTTCAAAAAAAATCACAGGACGTAGTGACTTGTGACCTGGCCTGCTCAATATTTTGGCATTGAATGAATCAAAAACGAATATCAAAAGTAAAATCTAAAGTTAAGGAAAACAACACTTGGCAAATGTACCGGGTGAACTAACTAACTAGGTGGGTCTACTTTATTCAATTGCCGCATATATATTTGGCGCTTTGTGTGATAGGGTTACCATAAATTTCTAACTCGACCTCCGGAAGTTCGTGTAATGGTTGCAAATTCCATACAGAACGGAAAAATCCCATTTTTTCATAAGTTACCGTTTCTTATTGCCATCCGAATAAATGAATTTACCAGGGCATTATGACAGAATAAATTTGTGTTACTTAAATTGTTGACTCATAAAAATAAAACTGAAAAGATGAGAGACTATTTCACTGTCCATAACTGTACATTCGCTAATGTGCCTAGCCGCCAACAACAAAATATTATATGGAGCAAAAAAAACGGTAGAATGCCAATAGCAGGCAGTGCCGCTCAAGTTTTCGGTAGGTACAACTGCAAAAGCCACCACCACCAAAAGCCAAACTTGCACATATATGTACATACATACATACATAGATGTGTATGTGCGATGAAAACTTGGCACGCATTGTTGAAGTTTCGACAACGGGCGGACTACGACATCGACTCAGAATCGTATCGACTGGCAAAAGGGACAGTCATTGTCAACATCGCTGTTGCCAGTTTATTACGTTTATTTCGGATGCGCATACGGAAATTTTGTTACATCTAAAAGTAACTAAGCTAAACCGAAACCGAAACCGAACTAAGTATGTAGAAGTGAATTGAGTGAAAATAGCAGCGCACGCGACCCGTATGCGATAATGTGCGTGTACTATATGTCGTTCAAAATGGTGCTGCGTGTCTATGTGTGAGTGTGTGTGGCTACGTATGTGTGTGTGGTGTGTGATATGTGGTATGTGTGTTACTTGAGTAAATACTCGCACAGCCGTGGCACGAAACCCAAGAGTACTACCACTGCTGCTACTCTGCCACTACTGTGCTGCTGTTGCTGCTTGCCGCCAATCGAAACCAGCTTGTGTGTTTCTGTGTATGTGTGCGTGTTTACTTTCGTTCAAGAGATATTTCAACTGCGAAAGAAAAATACGTTGAATTATTAAGATCTTTGTGCGGTAGAAAGAAAATAAAATGAATAAAAACAAGAAAAAAAATAAATGTAAAATAGCAGCAGCTAGTAAGTAGTATAAGTCTGTTGACGATGACGTGAAATATATTTGAGAATAAACGGAAATCATCATCATCGACAGCAATAAGAGCAATGGCAATAGCAATATCAACATCAACAGCAAAGGATATTGCAGCAAATACCAAATGAAACTAAAATTTCAAAAGCGCTCAACAGCAAATTAAGACACACATACATACATACTTATTTAACGTTGCATGAGAAAAGTTAAAAATACCACTTACTTATGTAATAAATAATTTAAATATGCATATTTGTTATTGCATGTTGGAAATTAAAAATATGCACAACCATTAACTACAAATTGAAATATATTTAACATATTGTTGGTATTTACGTGAGTGTGTGTGTGTGAGTGAAATTTTTCATACCCTGTTTTAAAACTTTCTATTGCAAATGAAAGTAGAATAGAAAACATTTCTATGCAACGAAAGTTTTAAAAATGCATTCAGCATCAGCAATTTGATACACTCTTATGTACATATATACATACCATATGTACATATGTATTATGCCCATGAGATATTTGCATTTAATATGCCACTGCACTAATTAGTTACTTATGTATTTTTGCTTCATCTCTTGCAAATTCACTTTGTTGCACTGGAATGTGATTTCAATAAATATTTTAAGGTATAACAACTAGCTTAGCATAATATAGATTTCCTTTAACAGCACAAGTTAAAACTTCTCTAAAAATATTTGTTTTAATTTGAAAAAAAGTTCTGTTAACTTATATTTAACATACGAGGTATGATCATAAATAACCGTTATTTTCAAAAAGTATTTATTTATTCATCAACA
Organism: Palloptera scutellata; assembly: GCA_958295655.1. NCBI lineage: Eukaryota > Metazoa > Arthropoda > Insecta > Diptera > Pallopteridae > Palloptera > Palloptera scutellata. Next base: position 54,563,748 of record OY282451.1, read on the forward strand.
ACTATCTTGAACCCTTCAAAGTAATCCCCCTCAGATATAATACACTTATGCCAGCGTTTTTTCCAATCCTCGAAACACTTCTGAAACGCGCTTTTTGGTATCGCCAACAGCTCCTGTTTCGATTTTTTGTTTCTTTTATCTCCTCAATCGTAGCAAAACGCTTTCCTTTCATCGGTGTCTTCAGTTTTTGGAAGAGAAAAAAGTCAGCGGGGGCCAAGTCCGGTGAATACGGTTGTTGAGGCATGATAACGGTTTTGTTTTTGGCCAAAAACTTACGCACAAGCGACGTTGTTTTTGCTCAAAATTTATCAATTTTGGAACAATCTTCGCTGCCGCACGTTTCATGCATAAAACATCCGTAAAAATTGCTTGGCATGAGCCGAACGATATGCCAACATCATCAGCAACCTCTCTGATAGTGATTCGACGATTATCCAAAATCATTTTCTTCACTGCATCAATGTTTTCATCGGTTGTTGACGTGCTCGGGCGACCAGGACGAGCATCGTCATTGACATCTTCTCGGCCTTCCTTAAACCGGTTATACCACAATTGAACTTGTGTTCTGCTCATAGTAGACTCGCCAAAGGCCAAAGGCCACAGTCAACATTTCAAATGTCCTTGCGCATTTAATTTAATTTTTTACACAAAACTGAATACAGTTTCTTTGATCCATTTTTTCGAATAGTCAAAAATCGAAGAGCACACCAAAACACGACTAACCTTTTTATCTGTCAAAAACAAACTGACAATCCAAAATGGTTGGTATGGACAACATATATAACAGACATTTTTTTTTATCACACCTCGTAGATAAAAAATTCAGAATACTTTCTCCAAGTACTTAAAACTTATTAAGTAAAGTTAGATAACCTGTCACTATGTATTCCAGATTTTTATTAATTGAAATCTGGTATCCTTTTTTTTGGATATTTTGTTTGAGCTTTGGTCTGAGTTAATCATACATTTTTGATCTGTAATCTTTCTAGTTTGAATTTTTTGTACCTTGGTCTTTTTGAATTATTTTTAAGAGAATTTTGAACAGCTTTTTTTTTAATTTTGGTTATAATTTTATACTGAGTTTAGTCTAATTTTTAATCTGATTTTTTGACTGATTCTGTTTGTTTTGTTTTTGGTTTGCATTTTTGCCTGCTCTTGCTTTGTGTTTTGGTCTGAATATTGGAATTTTTTGTCTCACTTTAATTTTTTTCCATCTGAATTCTAGCATGATTTCTCACCCGGACTTTGGTATACTTCTGATCTGAAATTTGACTTATTCTTGGCCTTCTTTTGAACTATTCAGTCAACGAATGAAAGTAAAAACCGTTTGAAAATTAATTTCAATTGGTTTGGTTGGGGGGCCCTAAGGTTTGGATATGGGGGTAAACACATTCGGGAAAAAGGTTAAAAGAGGGAAATAAATGGGGGTTAGTGTTACATTTTACCATCTAACATCACTTTGGGAGCGAACGGAACCCATTTCATAAAAAAACAAATACTTTTTTATGGGGGCCCCCTTAAGGTTTGGAGACGGTTGTTCGAAGGAAATGTGAGAGTGAAAAGTATTTGAACTCGGTCTTAAATATTGTGTCTTTAAAAGAGACTATTTCATCAGAAGTGTATTTTGTATTGAGGCCCGCTTAAGGTTTGGAGATTCAGATTAAGTATAGCTATTGAAAAATTAATGGGGGTCAGTCTTACGTTTTAACCCTCTAAAAGCGTCTCCTGTTCAGCTGAGCAGTAATTGTTCGATTTGAATTTGAATTTGGCGCGACGCTCAACTTCCCCCCTCTCATGTTTTTGCTCACGCATTTTTCGATCAAACCACACAAAATGATGGGTTTCAGCGTATGCAAATTGAAAACCTGTGCACTATTCCATAGCTAATGTGCATATGTAATTTAATATAATAATGAATATTCACATATTTTGCTGCATACATAATTACACAAAACTTTCGAATACTCCCAGCTTCAACACCACCAAAAGGAAACTCTAATCTACGATATACATACATACTTATACATAAGTGGAAGCATATTAAACATACAAGTGTTAATAAAATTTCGTAAAATAATGATACATAAATATATGAAATTTAGTACAAAAACTAGTAAAATTTATTAACTTAGAATTACTTAGTATGGAATTCATGCTCCTGATGCCTGAATCAAATAGTGAATTAATAACTAATATTCCAATCGCAAACGAAGCTCATTGATCGAAAATGCGTATACATTTTCTATTCTCAACGATATCAATCGCCGCTGCACTAACAACTTATCTGCTAATTGTAATTCAAATTCAAATAATTGCCGCCAAATGCAGGAACAGCAACGAAAAAGAAGAACTAAACATTCTTACGCATACTGCATCATTGCATTCGTTGTCATCGACAACAATTTCACCAACGAATGTACGCTGCGGAAATACACCAGCAACTGGAAATACTCAACAAAAAGCACAGCCAAGTTATGAACCACAAAACTCAACAACACCAAGGTGGTGGCGGGCAAATGTGTTATTCACCACACCGGCAACAGAGCACTTCAGCAAGGTAGAAGAAGAAGAGTATGGTTGGTATCTCAACAGTTTATTGTAACAACAATATTTAAATGATTAACAAGTGGTTTCTTTATTGTTTTTGTATTTATTCTCTACTGTTGTTTTTAAGATGTGACAAACATTCGGCAACAACATAAGCGTCGTCAACGACGCAGTGTCTTCCATGTACGCTGGAATCCCAATGAGAAATTCATTGTGGAAAGCCGTGAAAAACCAGCGGTGAATTCCACCAAACTATCACCGCATCCACGCTTAAAACTATCAAAATATACCAAGTTAACGTTGAATCCGAAATTGTATCTCTGCCATGATAAATATTCGGAATTGTGTCGCAATAAAACTTTATTCTTCCGTCAGCGTATTGTACGCAATTTCGAGAAGTCACTCAACGAGGCTGTAAACGAATCGAACTTCTACAATGTTGACTTTAAGCCCGTTTTTGGGGATAGCTTCGAAGAGCAATACTATCCATCGACGTGTTTGGTAATGGAGGCGGGTGTACGTGTACTGAAACGTCGGGATCCACCATTTCATAAATTGGAATTTGGTAAATTATTTCCGAAGCAGAAATTCTTCCGTCATGTGAAGAATATCAAGACGTGCGCGATTGTATCGAGTGCTGGGTCGATGGCCGGTTCGAAACTGGGAAGATTTATTGGTAACTATAGAGTAAAACATTTCTATTTATCACAAGAGAGCGGTGAAATACAAGACTGAAACTACTCGGAAATGTAAGTTCGAGCTCGGCCGAACTTTATATATATACCCCACACACACAACTGTGGGTTAAATTTTTCCGGTTTTTGCGTTAAACATTTTTTTTTATCAGCATCACTATAATAAATATTGTATGGGAAGTAGACGTGGTTGTTCCTCAATAACAAATGTATGTACCTAGATTAGGTGAATATGTTTTAATTTTACTCGAGTTATCGTGTACACAGATGGACGGACCTACAGATTGCCGTACATGAGTAAAACGCCTACGCTGTACAAGCTGATCATATATAAATATAAATGTTCATACCTACAAAGCGTAATTGTGGGCGTTAAAAACACCTTTTAATCGATCAAAACCTCGATACTCTGTACACAGAGTGTGTAGGGTATAAAACGACAATGAAACTAACCTTAACTTATTGGTTTCCTAATACTCTACTTTCAATCCAGTTATAGTTCCGCTGACACAATTCCGCAATGGAAACTTTATTGTATTTTAGTCTGTTAGAACCATTTCTATATCATTTGTACCTAGGTACTCCTATGGGAGTACATTGTACAATTACTAAAAATGTATCAGGATATTTTGTAATATAGGGTGATTTTTTTAAGAGTTTGGATTTTGAAAATGAAAAAAAACACAGAAATTTTACAAAAGTGAATGAAATTTTTTTTTGGATCGATTAATCAATTCCCGCCATTTACTTTTTAAAGATAATTTCACTTAAATGTTGCCCGCGGCTACGCTTCAAGTGGTCCATTCTGAAGATCCAATTTTGGCACATTTTTCACACATTTCGGCCGGAATCTCACCAATGACGCATTCAATGTTGGCTTCGAAAGCAATAATCGTGTTTAGCTGATCCCTATAGATAAGAGACTTAACATAGCTCCACAAAAAATAGTCTAATGGGGTCAAATCACACAATCTTGGTGCCCAATTGACTACACCAAAACGTCAAATTCACCAAATTCGCTTCTCAATTGATGCATGGTGTGGCATGTGGCATCATCATGTTGGAACCACATGTCGGCCGAGTCCAATTCTAACATTTTCGGCAAAAAAAAGTATTATAATCGAACGGTACCTTTCTACATTGACCATAACGTTGCGGCCTTCATCGTCTTTGAAGAAGTACGGCCCAATGATGCCGCTTGCCCATAAACCGCACCAAAAAGTGCATTTTTCGGGATGCTGGTCTTCACTCCAAATACGGCAATTCTGCTTATTCACGTATCCATTGATCCGAAAATGAACCTCGTTGGTAAATGATTGTAAATCAAATGATTAATTTTATTGGTAGGTAAAGCTTTGATATTATGATATTATGTGTGGACTGATTGATGTGCAAAGACCCGGCAAAATACGAGCTATGTGCGGGACCACACTAAATGTAGCTGATAATAATAAATTTCAATCATTTGCAAACATTGTTCAGGAGTAAGTCTATTTATTATGAAATGGCAAACCAAACTGAGCAAAAATCAAGTGACAGCTGTCAAAAAGATCAACTCCGAAAAAAGTATTGCCAGATTGAAAACCACACTTCTAAAAAAAAACACCCATTATAATTTTTTTCATAGTATAAATATAAAGAGCCACTGTAAATTTAAACAGAACAATAAAAGCAAAAACTATATTTACATATTACATTTACTTATTACACATTACACACATTCTTATACACATGCAAACATACATACCTATATATATATACCACATACATATACGTTTCTACTCTAATTTCTACAATTTAGACACCCATGACATTGTAATGAGATTTAATCACGCACCAACGCGAGGATACGAAGTGGATGTGGGAAGTAAAACAACAATTCGTGTAGTGAATTCGCAAGTAGGTTCCGCTGTTAAAATTATTACAGTAGTATACTCGTATAAAATGAATTTTTTTGAATGATATACCATTATAAGTATGTACTATACGAGTATATATAAATATTGTTGCTTCCCTTTTGGCAGGTTGTCACTAAGCCGGAATTCGATTTTACTCATGCGCCCATCTTCCAAAATGTCACCATTGCTGCTTGGGATCCTGGCAAATATAATGGTTCGCTGGGCGATTGGCTAACAACGGCCGATTATGATTTATTTACCAATTATGAAATTTATCGTCGACGATATGCTAAATCGCGTGCTTTTCTCATCGATCCACATTCCATTTGGCGTTTATGGCAAAGTTTGCAAATGTTCATTGGTCATCGTTCTATACGCAGGAATCCACCGAGTTCGGGTTTTATTGGTAGGTAAAACTTTGATATTCATGATATTATGTGTGGACTGATTGATGAGCAAAGACCCGGTAAAATACGAGCTATGTGCGGGACCACACTAAATTTTCGTGAGAACAAAATGTGAGTGGCACATCAATACGAGTAAATAACCGATACTTTTTCCAAATAATCGGTACTTTTTATACTCGATATCTTCAATCACATACTTTTTAACTAATGCCCAACTTGTTTATTATAGAACTTCTTCTACTTCTTTTAGTGGCACAACAGCCCATGTGGGCCTAGGCCGAATTATTCGCATCCACTCATGTCGTGCGTGTTATACGTTATACGTATATTGTATATGAATGAACGGGATGTAAAATTTTATGCCGAATTTGCAAATTGCTAAATCAATTACTTAAATATTCGTGCAATTCTATGTATATTTATTTATTTAATTTCTTTTTGTTGTATATTTTACTACAGGACTCGCGCTATTACTGCCTCATTGCCCTTACGTGGATTTCATTGAGTACATACCATCGACACGATTGAATGGACGCTGCCATTACTATAGCAAAGAGGTGCGTATATTTCCCCTATATACTATACTTGCATACATATTCAGACACCCATACATTCAAGTGCATATAGTACATATAAGTATGCATATATGTGCATACATATCTCCTCCATCTCCCTCTTATACATGTACACAAGTTGTTGACCCAATTTTTACGCTGCTAAGAGCAAGAGCAATTGAAATTGAAAAATATATCCATATCCACAACTCTCCATTAATATTTGTTTAAAATTTTCCATACTCGTGTATCTGTTTTCTTGTGCCTCCCTTTCACTTTCATTTATTTATTTATTTTTTTTTTTTTCGTTTCTGATTGTAATTAGATGAACTCAGCATGCACATTTGGAGCATGGCATCCTTTGGCCGCTGAGAAACTGATGGCGCTCGATATGAATATGGCCGATGATATGTCCGTGTTCCAATTTGGTATATTACGCATACGGCGACCGGACAAATTGCTTTGTGGCTTCAACTTTCTTGGCTATTAAATAACTGAACGAATTGAATAAAACAACGAAACATAAAGGGGGAAAAAAAGGTTACAAATAAATTGTTACAAATATACGCCAAAGGATTCCAACCGAAATTCTTATTCCATACTGCAGCATAAATAAACAAGGATGTTCCAAAACCAAGATGAAATTTTTAAGCAAATCGATGATTAACATCTTCTCTTGTGTGTTCCATATGCCATATACAGTCCACATATGTATACTTAGGTATAAAAATACAAAGGTTTTTCATTTAAAAGCAATCGTATTAAAATAATTGTTAAAAATAAAGATAACAAAAAATAAAATAAAACAATCAAACTTAAAATCTGAAGAATTTATAAAGCAATAATCGATCGTTGTACATACATACACATTCACATATTTCTATACTCGGAAATACATACACACGCACACACACACTCATTATATTCGTTAGTGCGTTTGTATTGAAAATTATTATTACGGAAATAGCTGTGTATTCAAATCGAAATAAATAAACAATAAACAAAAAAGAAAAACAAAGCGAAACAAAAGAAATTCATCATGAAATATGTATAAAATAACAAAAAAGAAAATCATTTTGTTTTATTGTATTTTTATCGTGCATACGTTATACGTACGTTTTGAGGCTTTATTCTGCTGCTGCATGGACGACGTGGACGTGACACCTTTGAAGTCTCTTTTGTGTTCTTACGTTCTTCTTGAATTTTACATACTTACATACTTGCAAATCATACATTTTTCCGGTAGTTCAATTCTTTTATTCACAGAATCATTTTTTATTATTGTTATTAATAATGTTAAAATTGCATGACAAATTGATTCCTGTTTTGTTAAACTCAGATGCAATATCATATTTTCTTCCAACCTGCTCCCCAAGTTCAAGTTCAGTGATGCTCTTTGTAGAGGAACATCGTTTTGTCTTTGGGATCATAAAGTAACACTCTTACCCGTCAAAATCTTTTTTAAACTATAAATTACAATATCTGGTGGTCACAAGGACTCAGTCGACTAAAGTCGACTCAGGAAATCTAAGTATTAAAACTTATTGCATAAGTATTTTTCATTAAAAATCTCAAAATGTTGAGAGTTCTTGAAAAACTATTCCCATTTATCAATTCTCATAGTAATTATTAATTAAACTTATGTTGAGCGATTGGAAGAAAGAGCTCCGGCTAGAAGGGTGTTTTATTCGAACCACGGTGGAGGAATACACAGAAGAGGACGTACCTGGAAAGACCAGGTACAGGGCGACCTCACTGCACTTGGCCTTATCAACTGGCGCAAGCGCGCATAGAAAAAGCGACTGGCGAAGCTTTATAGAAGCGGCTACGAGCGATCATCGGTTGTAATGCCATCTCAATAAGTAAGAAATTGTTTAAGATCTTTCAATATTTTGAGATTTATAATGAAAAATATGCAATAAGTGTTTAAGCTGTTATTCCTTGTGGCCTCAGACATCTAAACCATTGAGCATTCCATAAAAATAACATGAAAGTGACAAAAAAAAAACCATTTATCGTCCCTACTTTACCCCACTTTTCTCAAAAATCTGACATCTTACGGAAATTTCAGCTTCCGATTAATCACGACCGATATCGGACAGTGATACATTTACGCTTTGCGCGAAGTTTGCGCTGTATTCCTTTATACTGAAGCGCCATCTACGGGTTTATCGATTTTGTGTACCAAGGACTTTTGGGCCAATGAAATTTTGATGGGATATTTAAGCCAGAGTACATATTTTTGGCCTTAATCGAAATTTAAAAATTACTTCAGAGGTGGCGCCGGAGTAGAAGTTAGCAAAATCTGTGAGAAGTTAGACTGACTTATTTTTTTGTTTTGAAATTTTGTTCAACACGGTTAGCCAAAGAAACCACTTTAAGACTATTTTTTTTTTTTGTTTTATATAGTAAACACACAGGGTGTACCTATGAATGCGCAGCATTGTGCTGATTGGAAGGAAGATTACATTTGAATTTAAAATTATTTCTGGAGGGGCTGTGGAAAAAAAGTTAGGAAAAATTTTATAAATTTATAAAATCGGGTGGAGTGGGGATGGGAGTACGGGGGGGTACTTATAGTATAAAATAAAAAGAATAAAAATTTCATAAACGATGTCAACAGACCCTGTAGAATTTATTCCGATCCAGTCATACTGGAATACATTGGATTGCAATACATTTCACACGTTTTAAAAAAAAAGTACATACACACGTCACTGGAATGGTCATAATATAATCTATATCAATGTTTTACTTACTTACTTACTTAGCTGGCGCTACAACCGATGATCGGTCTTGGCCGCCTCCACAAAGCTCCGCCAGTCACTTCTGCTATGCGCGCGCTGGCGCCAGTTGATAAGGCCAAGTGCAGTCAGGTTGCCCTGCACCTGGTCTTTCCAACGGAGATTAGGACGTCCCCTTCTGCGTGTTCCTCCACCGTGGTTCGAATAAAACACCCTTCTAGCCGGAGCGCTTTCTTCCATTCGCTCAACATGAGCCAGCCAGCGAAGCCGCTGGAGTTTTATACGCTTGACTATGTCAGTGTCGGCGTACAGCTCATACAGCTCATCGTCCACGCATACTGGACCGTAGATCTTACGGAGTATCTTCCTCTCGAACGCTCCTAACAGCCTTTCATCATTGATGGTCAATGTCCACGTCTCTGCGCCATACATTAGGACGGGAAGGATGAGGGACTTATAGAGCGTTATTTTCGTCGATCGAGAGAGGGCTCTACTTCTCAATTGCCTACTGAGCCCGTAGTAACACCTGTTGGCAAGAGTTAGTCTCCGCTTGATCTCAAGGCTGACATTATTGTTGGTGTTTATGCTGGATCCTAGATAAACGAAATCCTTGACGACTTCAAAAGTGTAGTTGTCAACAGTGACATTTTGTCCAAGACGCCGTGACTCTTTGTTTGTTGACACAAGGTATTTCGTTTTGTCCTCGTTCACCACTAGACCCACACGACGAGACTCCCTTTCCAGGTTGGAGAATGCTGCACTGACTGCTCGAGCGTTTTTGCCAATGATGTCAATATCATCAGCGTATGCTAGCAGCAAGACACTCTTGTAGAAGATAGTGCCAGAGATGTCGATGTTCGCAGCTCGAATTATTTTCTCCAACATAAGGTTAAAGAAGTCGCACGATAGGGAGTCACCTTGTCTGAAACCTCTTTTGGTATCAAATGGTGCGGAGAGGTCTGTCCCAATTTTCACTGCGCTGGTGGTGTTGGTCAGTATCATTTTGCAAAGACGAATAGGGTCCTGAAAACCAAATCTCTTGAGTTTCGGAACTTACCTTCTATGTTTTTTTTTAGAATAAAAATAGGGTCTCATATTTCTGAATAGATTAAACTAATTAAACGTTGAATGTGTCCTCTATTTGTCTGTTACTGAAGGTGTTCATAAAATCTTTTAAATAAAACGTTGAGTTTGTCTTTTGACACAATTCAGATATATTTTCGCTTATATCTCTGATTCTGAAGAATACTAGCTCTCTGAATTCAGAGCTTTTCTGTGGAAATTTTGTTCTATGCTAATTTTACATACCCTCTTAATTTTTGGTTAAGCTTAGAAGATTTATTTACAATAATAATTCATGTGTTTTATAGATTATTAAATTCAGTTTAGAAAATTGTTAAAATTAACATATATTGTAATTTTAGAGCGGACTGTTAAGCCAGATATGCCCAAGGGCTCACTACATAAAGCTTCGATTTAGATAGAATATGCTCATTTAATCAATATCGAACATATTTGAAGCGTCCTACATAAAGATCCATGGGCATATCTGGGTTAAACACTATTTATAATCATTCATTTTATTTTCGAATAATATTTTGTGTGCAACTTTTTGTTTTTATAATGTCAACAATATCGGTTATAAATTGCAAATTGATTAGCACAATGTCATTTAGGTGTGTGTGTGCACATTATTGGCACAATTACAAATTGCTAAAGAAATGATTTAAATAATTGATTCTATAGGGATGTAACGGACGCCGTCATTAGCATTCACTATATATAAGTACAGAGCACTCGCTACTAGAGAAACATTCGCATATTCTTTTTTATATTTACAAACTTTCTCAACTATTTGTTTGTTTTTTTTTTAACTTAATTATCTCAGTTAATTGAAAATTATTACAAATTCTTTGTTGATTGCTCTTTAACAGCCGTATCGTATCCGGTAAACGGAATTCCGTTACATTACTAGTGAACAAGGTTACAGCCATATCATTATTCATTCCAATACGGATTCCATACGACAGCCGATGAAAACATATTTCCACGGAAGTTAAATTATTTCCTGTTACTGAGACACTTTCCAGAAAACGACAGTTCATGTGGTTCCTCAATTTGTTTATCAAAATATGCAATACGATGTTCAAATTATCAGCGTTTTTCATTTCTGATGAATGTAATTTTAAAAATTCAATGTGTCTAGGTGGTGTAAATTGCACCAATCCTGACATCTTTATGGTTCCCGGTAAAGTAAGATAATGATATTTCCATCGTGGAAAATAAATAATTTTGAATTATATACATACATACAGGGTGCATACTTACACACATACTCGTATGTAGATGTGAAATATATTTGTGCCGGTATGTGAATATGGAATAATTTAAAAAAACAAACAACCGATTTCCATATATGAGGTATTTTTATTTAATTTGGCCCTTTTCAATTTATGTTGACTAGTTTTTGAATACAACATCTATCAAGTGGCCGCCGTTATTGACCAAAACAAAAAATGCCCTTTTTGCTGCGTTTTCCATCACTTTTTCGAGCATCTCGGACGGTATAGCGATGATTTCGGCACGAATGTTTGCCTTTACCTCGTTAATTGTCTGAGGCTTGCTGGCGTATACTTTGCTCTTTAAATAACCTGACAAAGAGAAGTCCGAGGGATCAAATGTCGCCATTTTTTTACAAAAATTTTTATTTTAGTTGTTATTTTTAAAATTGCCTGGACTTCCAAACAAGGATCAGGCTACATGAGAGCAAAATATTAACATACATATTTAAATACTTAAATGTAGATTAAGAGTCAGAAATATTAAACATTGGTTATTTGTGGAAAAAGTTTAAAATGTGATTTTTTAACAAATTTACCACATTGCTGTTTTAAAAATCATATTTCGAAGATATGCGGTATATTCCCCTCAGGTCAGTATTTTCAATCTATGGCCCTGGTAGTCGCCGTGGCATAGTTGTTAGCTCGCTAACCTGCTACGCAGAGAGTCCGGGGTTCATATCTTGGCACATGCAAAATTCAAAAAGTAGAAAAACCATTTTTTCTACTATACATCATCAAGTCTTGACAGGTAAGTAATGGCAAACCTCCATAAGTAAAATTTTCCGTTCGGATTAGGCAGGTCCCTTCTATTCGTGTACAATTATAATACGCACAACATGAATGGATGCGAGAAGCTCGGCCGAGGCTGCCCATGCATGGGCTGTTGCACCATTAAAAGAAAAAGAAGGCCCTACATAAGAGTGTTCAGGTGCATTATGAATGTACAAGGTGGGGTAAAATTAATATCATAATGTGAATTGGCTGCCATTGTGTTAGGAATGAAAAGAATTTGACTTTGTTTTCACGAAAAGTGGTTATTTGAAGACATTAATCTCTCAAAATGTGATTTTGAATACGTTTTGACGGATGTGCAATAAAATACTCCAGGGAATATAATGAGGTCAAAGCACAATAACATTTGACATCACTTGTAAAAATTAATGACATTACTTTTGCCCACCTCTCCAAAACGGGAGTTCACACAGCCCGGAAATTGGTGTTTCAAAGTCTCTATCGTTGCCCGAGGTACGTATCGCTCCATTGCTTGTTTTCAACTAATTCTCTCTATCTATCTACAACATAAATGGTAAAGCAAAATGATATTTAACGACATTTGCACATGCAAATTATGGCGCATTCACATTATGACATTACTAGTATTTCCCCACCTTGTACAATCTCATCAAAACTTGGTACCAGCAGTTCTTACTGACAGGAAAATATACGGTTCTGAAATTGGAAAATCAGTCAAGTGGGCGAAATGTGAAATCTATTTAGTCTAGCGATATCATAGAGGCCTGCTATGTCATCTTTGTGAGGTTAGACTTTGCTAAGTGAGTAGTTTTGACTCTCACCACTAATGTAAACAATATGGGAATGCGATGTAAGTGCCTACTTTTAATTTCAGCTTAAAAAACATATTGCAAGTATAACAATTGATTTTTTTTATTATTGATAAATAATAAAAACAAATGGTTACTACTCTGTGGTATTAAGTATATACTTTAACATACCGTAGGGAATCAGTAAAAATTATCTCCTGTCAAAAATTACAAAAAACAAAAGGAATTTATAAGATTTTTATCTCTGTAAAATAAAAGATGATAAATTTAACTTAATTTTTGGACAATTGCGAAATTCCACGACAGTGAATATTTTATTTCTTCTTCTTGCATCAAGTTGATAATTTTTTTTTTTCTTATTCACTCTGGGTATAAATGTTAGACATGAAAGTCGGCTAACGACTGATCATAATAAATAATGAATCACATCGATAAAATAAACGTGTGCATAGTTAAAAAAAAAAAAAACAAAAATATGAAGGAGAAAGAAATTTTTATATTTTTTGGTAATTTCGATCACGTTTAGCGGGCAATGTTCTTTCCAAAATGTACAACAACAAAATTAATTATTATTTTTGGTAGGAATAAAAATTTAAATGACCAACAAAAAATTGAGAATTGCAACTGCAAAAAAAAAATTTAACTTCTTGTGTATTCTATATTTATTTGCATTTGACAAATATATACAAGTATGTTTGTAGTATATATGAAAATAATAACAAAAAAAACAAAATAATAAACAAAGATTACAAAAATATTTTTTTGTTTCAGTCTGGTTTGCTTAAATTTATTCCAATTTTTTACATTGAAAGTAAATCCATCATTTATTTTTTAAAAAGTTTACTTTTGTACCTGTAACAACGATCAATAGAAAAGGCATGGTAAAAATGGGAAGCACTGTAAAACTGGATGCAAAAAAAATTTGATAAATAAGTCTAACTCAAAAGGCTTCAGTGGCATGGGAATGGGGAAAGGTTTAGGGGATATATCCGTATTCCTCTCAGGAATATTTTTCGCATTGATCGAGGTTGACTTTTTCAATATATTGCTTGGCATAAAAAAAAATACCCTTCAGTGCAAAATTTTATCTACGCCAGTGGGCAGGCTTTCAATTTAATTTAATAAAAGATTTTACAATTAATTTCTATGCAAATATTGCAACTTCGATTTGCATACTCCATTGCTTATTTACTTACTTTTAATGGCACAACAGCCCATGGACATGTTTTGCGTGTTATATTTGTACATGAATGGAAGGGACCTACAGTTTAATGCCGAATCCGAACGGCCGAGTGAAAAGCTTTTCATAGGCAATTTTTACTCTTGTAGGTTTGCAATTGCCTGCCAAGAGGTGGTGCCGTGTAGAAAAATTATTTGTTCTACTTTTTGATTTTGCCTGTGCCGAGATTCGAACCCCGGACACTCTGCATAATAGTCCAACGCACTAATTGCTTATAGGAATACAAAACTAATAAGCAGTTAACCTGATAATTGAGAAAAATAAAGGCATATTAATTGTAACCACGTGAGTACTAGAGGTAAGTCCATGGAGAAAGAGGATGATCAGGTTATGGGCCCTTCCAAACGTGCCTATACCCATAAAGTTTAGTAAAGATTTTTTTAACAAAATTTTGACATATCAGAATAATGAAGATACCGAAAATATCAATTACAACGGAATATAATTGACTAAAAAAAACCCATACTTTTTTATACTTTTTCTACCACCTCATGCTAAGCAACTTGCCCCTATACACTTGACACTTGCCCCTATAAAAAATGTGGAACAGAGGGAAAGCCCCTGCCATTCCCCTTCAGTTTGGTTTGCCATTTCATAATGAATAGACTTACTCCTGAACAACGTTTGCAAATCGTGCAAAAATATTACCAAAATAATGGTTCGGTTCGCGCGACGCATTTTGTTCAGCGATGAAGCTCACTTTTGGTTGAATGGGTACGTTAATAAGCAAAATTGTCGCCTTTGGAGTGATCATAATCCACAAGGCATTGTTGTTTTGAGACGCCGTTACATCCTCAAAAAGTCACTGTTTGGTGTGCTCTATGGTCAGAGAGAATCATTTGTCCATATTTCTTTAAAGATGAAGCCGGTCATAATTTTACAGTCAATTGGGAACTCTATAGAGCCATGATTAATGACTATTTCGTGCATGAATTGGAGGATGTTGATGTGGACGAGCTTTGGTTCCAACAAGACGGCAATACATGCCATACAGCCAACGAAATAATCAATTTATTGAAGGAAACTTTTGGTGAGCGCATTATCTCGCGTCGTGGGCCTGTGGCGTGGCCTCCAAGATCGTGCGATTTAACACCGCTGGACTATTTTTTGTTTTTTATGGGGTTATGTGAAGTCGCTTGTCTACGCAGATAAGCCCAAGACGATTGACGCCTAGGGAGAGAATATTCGGCGCGTTATTACTGACATACGGTCCCAATTGCTGCAAAAAGTGGTCGAAAATTGGGCCTCTCGGCTGGAATTTATTCGAAGAAGCCGCGGCGGCCACTTGCCCGAAATCGTTTTTTAAACATAATGGCAAATCCTTATCTTTATAATAAAGCTAAATTCTTGGCATAACATCAAATTATATGCGTTTATTTCTTCTTGAAAAACAAACTTTTAAAATTAACACCCTGCATAATTAAACGGTGGAAAATGGGGAATTTGTTCCCCATTTTTCACTCCTTCACGTACTTTTTCAGGTAAATCTATGTTTTCTTTAACAAATAATGTTTAGAAAATAACTAAAAATCAAATACTGACAACCAAGACTCAAAATTTGTGTTGCCCTGTGTAATTTAGCTTCACTGCAAGTAAATTTTATTGGCTTATTTTTTCGCTTTTGTTTTTCTTTTTTTGGTGACAAAATTAATTTAACAATTGCTGTTTATTGTTGCTTATAAAAATGATGGTTTCTGACATTCGGTAAAGCGGTAGCCGAAAAATTAAAACAAATTCTTGAATGCAAATAAGTTTCAAAAGAATTCCAATGGATTTCGTTAAAAAATGCATATTCACAGTTCAAGGAACTTACTGTTCCTTGTGCCTACTACTACACTTCATTACATATAAGTATTCCCTGGAGTATGTAATTATTGCACATTCGTCAATATCAGATTTTGAGGGTTTACTCCGCTAAATGGGTGTGGCCGCTACTTGAAGATCCGTTCGCAGCACGTGCAGTAAGTAGCATTGCACTAATATTTTTGGTGTGATAATAAATTCAAGTGATGTACTTTTACTCCTTTACGGCGTGGATCTGCATATTAAAATCTGATCTGCAAGTTTTTTCTTTATGTAATATCATTTGTTACTTAATTTTACGATGTATGAATTCTTCCCGTGCCTTATTAAAATCTTTTAAAGGATTTTTGGTGCAACAGCGCAAAAAAGATTGCAGAGCAATCGGTTAAATTTCTTACACAATAGCTTGAAGTTTTCAAAAAAATGTAAAAAATAAAAGAGAAAAACACCAGTTAAATACTTCGTTCAATAACCTTCCCAATGAGATGTTTATTTTTATTGGTTTTTCACCTGACGCCCACACAATAATCACACACATACATACATACATATGTACATACGTTAGCGTGTAGTTAACGATATTTAATATCGTTGCCTGCAATTGTTCCGTCTCGTTGTGAGAGCCTTAAGTATCACTTCAGCGTGTCTGTCTTTCTGAATCCCATCACCTCTTTAGTGGGCACTGTATTCTTAATAGTACAAAACTTTGTTTCTTACAATTTTAAATTCCATTCGCATACACAAATTCAACCGCTGCACGTATTAATGAACCCCGTATGAACATACTATATTACTCGTTTACATACATACATACATACATACATACATACATACATACATATTTATAATTTCAACGTAAATATTTAAATGTTTATTCCCCATTTTCTTTTTTGGCGACAACCATTATTGTTTTCTCATAAGCACTCACAATTCTTTAGAATATCTTAAGTGTGGTCTATGTAATTAACAGAGTATTGATGTATAATTTATATTTTTTGATGATAAGTTTTAATTCGAATTCCAATCGAAATAACGGGTAAGTCATCCAAAGATTTAAAAAATATTAAAAACAGTAAACTAAAATAAAAGCAATTGTTCATAATTTAAAGTATATTTTCCCATGAGTTTGGTAGCTCTTTATTTCTATGGTGAAGAGGAAAACTAAACAGCATAAGTCGACTTGATACAAAAAATATTTGTTCATTTTTTTTTATATCATTTCATACCCACTCGTAAACAGCAAATTGATGTAAATTTTTTAGTTTTAATTAATTTCAAGAATGATATTTGATCTGAAATTAAAATGTTCTGAAATATTGCTAATACTTTCGGACAGAATCTCATTCAAAGCTTGCAAGCGTCCAACAAGAAAATAGACTTAAACTGTATTCCTTTTGTACCACAGAATTGATGGTGAGAAATGACCGAGGCGCACGTTACGTATTGAATTTAGAATCCAACGAAAAATTACGAAAAATGTTTGATTGCTCCGCGTAGATTGGTCGAAGGAAAAACCTCGGTAAAACCAATGTCGTTCACATAAACAGCGAATACAACCAAAATATGTATCTACTGTGGGTTAGTAAGACTTTTTAATTTAAATTTCGCGCGGAAACCCATTCATCAGAATATTATTTTTTTAAGGTTGGTATGACTGTCGGTGACATCTGTGCCAAATGTCTCATCCAAATAATCATTAGTGTTTAGTATACGCTTGTCTTTCTGAAGTACAAAAAGTGCATTCGGCGATTTTCACAATGAGTGAAATTATTCAACAAAGAAGTTCCATTAAATTTTGTGTGCGGAATCAAATGTCTGGTGCCGAAACGTTCAGAATGTTGCAAAAGGCCTTCGGTGATAATTGTATGTCGCGAGCCAGAGCAAGTGTTTTTGATTGGTACAAATTGTTCAAAGATGGTCGAGAACGCGTTGACGACGAACCACGTCCAGGACGGCCATCAACATCAACTGATGATCAACACGTCAATAAAATCAAGGAATTGGTGCTCGAGAATCGACGATTAACAGTCAGAGACCTTACTGGCATCGTTGGAATATCGGAAGGATCAGTGAAAACCATTTTAAAACATCATTTGGGCCTAAGAAGAGTGAATGCACGATTGGTTCCAAAATCACTAAATTTAATGGAAAAACAGCGTCGCGTTGACGTCTGTGAAACAATGCTTTCCGACTACCAGGATGTCATGAAACGTATTATAACTGGCGATGAGACTTGGATCTATGCTTACGACCCGGAAGCAGACGATCAATCTGCCGAATATCATGCCAAAGGTGAGCCGATACCGAAAAAACCCCATCAAAGCAGGTCAAAAATCAAGGTCATGTTGACAGTTTGTTTCGATTATCGAGGTGTGGTGCACTCCGAATTCCTTCCGACCGGCCAAACTGTCAACAAGGAATACTATTTGAGTGTAACACGTCGTTTGCGTGAAGGGATTCGCAAAAAAAGGCCGGAATTATGGAAAGACAACTCATGGTTTTTGCATCACGATAATGCGCCGGCTCACACTGCATTGGTTTTACGAGACCATTTTCCCAAAAATTCGACTGATATCGTTCCGCAACCACCCTATTCGCCTGACTTGTGTCAGGCACCGTGTGACTTTTGGCTATTTTCTAAACTCAAAAAACCGCTTCGTGGACACCGTTTTGAGTCAATTGAAGACATTAAACATGAATCGCTAAGCGCATTGAAGGCTATTCCGGAAATTGACTTTAACAACTGTTTCGAGAATTGGAAAAAACGTTGGCACAAGTGCATTGGAGCCGGGGGGGGGATTACTTTGAAGGGGACGAAATAGATTTGGAAGAATTAATAAAAAAATTTAAAATTATGAACAAAGTCTTACTTCTTTTTGCCCACAGTAGTATCTACATCTGTGCCAAACCGTTTAAGGTTATGGACTCTTGTTGCTACATGAGATGCATCATCGATAAAAATGGTGGATAATGTGCAGATGCCAAACGCTGCTTAACGAGGCGGGCCCTTGAAGTTTATAACCTTGTCTTAAGATTGTCTTTCATAACACGTCGCTCGAAGTATGTAAAAAAAATAATACTTAGTTTCGCTTGTTGAATTACTCCCTCCTTCTTCTTCCCACCTTGAGGTTGTCTTTCATAACCCGTCGCTCGAAGTATGTAAAAAAAATAATGCTTAGTTTCGCTTGCTGAATTACTCCCTCCTTCTTCTTCTTCCCACCTATCAATCTTCCTTCCAATCAACACAATGCTCTGCAACACCATCAGTGTTGAATTAACAAAAAAAAAAATAAAATTTCTATTTTATTTCAACTTTATGTTTTATCGTATCTCGAATTAAGATGTTTTAAAAATTTAAAATTTTTCTTATACCATTTAAATTAGTTACTAATACGAAGAAAGTTTTTGAAGTGGTGGACCCATGCCATCCATTCCTTTTATTTCTTCACAAGAATGATTTTGAACATTGTAGACTGCTGGAAGGGTTGTTTTTTCGAGCCACGGTGGAGCAACACGCAGCAGAGGACGTCCTACTCTCCGGTGGAAAGACCAGATACAGGGAGACCTGTCTGCATTTAGTCCTACCAAGTTCCGCCAGAGCACGCATAGCAGGGGTGAATGGTGGCGTTTTGTCGAGGCGGCCAAGACCGATCACCGGTTGTACTAGTGCCAACTAATTAAATATCTAACTCGATCGTTTTTAGCAACACAGTTATGCTAATTAATTATCATTCTTAACTATAAATCTTCTTCTTATTCCTTATTCTCACAAGAATTTCTAATATATGTAATATAAAATCCTTTAGACGATTCACATGGTTGTTATATCATGTCGTATTGTCATAATGTAGTAAATCTTTTATGAAAAATTACAGAATTTACGATAATTGAGAGGAATTCCAACGAATATGAACCTTTATCTTCAGGTATCATTGACCACAGATGTCACCTTCTCGTGCAAATGAATCATTGTTTGTACTGAAACTTTGATCAGCTCTAACTTTTCTGTTCATGAATGAACTTTGATGAAAAAACTTTACTGGCAAAAGTTTAATGGATTTTTTGAGAGCAATAATATCATTAAGAAAAAAAAACCGATGTTACGCTATATCTCGGTTAAAATTCTGAAAATTGGAACATCTAGACGAAGATGACATCAAAGCACAATAACACCTGAAGGCAAAAGGACGTACACGTACAGAGCTATACGGTATACTATACTTGATAATCGAATAAATAACAAAATTATGGCAAGCACAAAAAAGGGCGATATTTCACGGCCGCCTAGGGAAATTTTGTTTTTGTACTATCTTTGAAAATTTGTATCTAGGGCATTACCCTTTTTGAAATTAAGTGGTGAGACATTCAACTATTTTTGGTGACCCGGTATAATGTATGTACGTAAAGGGGTAATGCTTCATGCATTTCGTAGACTGCTTCTTTCGAAGTGATTATTTTAGTCATGCCCAAAACATCCCGAGTTATTAATTTAATCATTTTTACCCCAAAGTTGAATTTTTAAGTTTCTGGAGTTTAACAAAGTTCAAGCAACAGAAAAGTATTTTTTTAAGATAGTAAATGGCTTCTCGCCCATCCCAATACCGCAGGGAATGGCAATTGAACTTTTACTTTGGAATTAAAAAAAATCTCCAATATCCAATCGCAAAAACGATTTTAAATTAGTTAAAGATTAGTGAAAAATAGTAGTAAAAATTAGTTTTTACCTAAAAAAAAAAATATCATAGAAAAATCTTTGTTCTAAAATAGAGAGATAAAGAAAAGTCTGAATCAAGAACCGTCTTAAGAAAATGATAATTTTTGCATTATTTCGATTAGTTAATTTAAAGAAGGAAGTAATCGTATATTCTTAAATAGTATTGCAAAATTTTAAGTACTTTTTTTTAGAGAACTTCAATTCTTATCTTTTTTTTTTTTTTGAGAACCTCAATTCACATGGTCACCACAAAACATACAAGTATCTGTCAGATGTAAAATAAAAAGAGCAGACAAAAGTTTATCACTTTTGAAAAACTCCTACGTACATACATGTGAATGTATATATGTAATTTACTCAGCACCACAATGCACCATCCACACACGAAAGTCAATGATGCCTCGTTTCCTTTTAAATGGAATTGTGTAAACACTAAAAATTTTGTTTGCTTTTTACAGTCAATAACTGTGAAAAGGTTTTGCAGCTACAGTCATCTCTACACATGGTTGAAAAACAAAAAATAAAATAGTCGGCTCAACTTTATGCCCAAGTTGTGCTTGAAGTGTAAATAACAAATGAAAAGTTGTAATAATAATGATACCAGCCAACAAAACATGACCTTGGGAATGTCCCCGGCGGTGGCGAAAATAAAAACCAAAAACATAAAACCAACATATGTGTATGTACATAAAAAGGAGCGTTTCGGGCTAATTGAAAGTATGTACATAAGATTAAATCAAGCTAGGAAGTGCCCTACGTACTCCTTCAATGAACAAGTACTTACTACGTACTTAGGTGCACATTGTAGATCTAGAAGTACCTACATACTCGTATGTAAATAGTCAGCACTACATTTTATTATCTTTGTACGTGCACATGTGTTTTTGTTCTTTGTTATTATCTCAGCAAATTATGTTAATCATCATAATATGTATGGCATTGCATACTACTCATACATATCTTTGTACATACGAGTACATACATACTTACATGATTTGAGTCATGGGGAATTTTAAAAGTGCGTGCATTTGTATATTGAAAAAAACAAAAATTTTCAAAATAATTGCTCGATCAGAAATATTGTTTAGTTAATAGAATATCTATTATTGTCTAAATGTTCTGTATGATTGAAGAAACTTTCTTAGAAATTATTGCCAAAGTCAGCAACTGGGTATAAAAGGTGTTTTTTTTAAGAATTTGAATTTTGAAAATGAAAAAAAATACGCAGAAATTTTACAAAAGGGAATGAAATTTTTATTTGGATCGATAAATCAATTTCTGCCATTTACTTTTTAAAGATAATTTCACTTAAATGTTGGCCGCGGCTACGCTTCAAGTGGTCCATTCTGAAGGTACAATTTTGGCACATTTTTCACACATTTCGGCCGGAATCTCACCAGTGACGCGTTCAATATTGGCTTTCAAAGCAGTAATCGTGTTTGACTGGTCCCAATAAACAAGAGACTTTACATAGCTCCACAAACAATAGTCTAAATCAAATCACACGATCTTGGTGGCCAATTGACTACACCAAAACGTGAGATTAACTGCTCACTAAATTCGCCTGTCAATTGCAGTGTGGCATGTGACATCATCCTGTTGGAACCACATGTCGGCCGAGTCCAATTCTAGCATTTTCGGCCAAAAAAAAGTGTTATAATCGAACGGTACCTTTCTCCATTGACCATAACGTTGCGACCTTCATCGTCTTTGAAGAAGTACGGCCCAATGATGCCGCCTGCCCATAAACCGCACCAAATAGTACATTTTTCGGGATGCATTGCTAGCTGCTGAATTGCTTCTGGCTGGTCTTCACTCCAAATACGGCAATTCTGCTTATTCACGTATCCATTGAGCCAAAAATGAGCCTCCTCGCTAAATGGACGTAGCTGGCGAAACACTTTTTTCACAGCGCATGAATTTTGATAATAAATTTCAATAATTTGCAAACATTGTTCAGGAGTAAGTCTATTTATTATGAAATGTCAAACCAAACTGAGCATAAATCAAGTGACAGCTGTCAAAAAGATCAATTCCGAAAAAAGGTTGGCCAGATTGCAAACCACACTTCTAAAAAAAAACACCCTTTATTATTGTATATAATATGATTTTCTTATATTAGTTGAATTTTTGAAAATGTCTGTTTTTGGGAAAGGCCAGAAAATTGTTAGGGAAGCTACTAGGCTACTTCCCCATGGCGAGAAGTGCCGCATACATTATCAATATTCCAAACAACAACAAAGCCTGTTCCGATTAGCTATACAAAAACTACCATTAATGTATATGGTGATTAGATAATTCATAAGGTCGAACTCCATAACAAGCGTTTCGGACGCAACGATTTTCTCGTATATACTCTTTCTAGGCATTCGGCGTTTTGCATTATTGTATGCTCCACAACAAGCGTTTTGCGCGTCTGCTTCTTCTTTGAAAATCAGCTGTTATTAATTTTGTTAATTTTAAGGTCGCTAAACAAAAAATTAGGTAAAATGGCATCCCTAAGGATTTTATAAATTTCTTCGTATTCACTAATTTGACTTTTTGGGTGCATCGGACTTAAATCGGCTTTGTGTTTTTCACTTCCTCTATTAATTTTCTTCCATTATTTTTTCCCCTTCCGAATTATTTGCAGCCAATTTATTTCGAATTTTCACTTCAGCGAAAACAAAGTTGAATCTGTTTAATTTTAAGTTGTTATTTATCATCTCAAGGTCCAATAATTATATTTAAAATATTTCTTTGTTATATACAACAGTTTCTACATCTAATGTGATTATGCCATTGTCCTACAAATTACAACAACTCTAACAATTTATCAGCTATTTGCGTGGCAACGCGAGAAAAGCGTGAAAAAAGTTGAAAGTAGTTCAACTTTTGACGCTTTCTGCGCATTTAGACGGCAAGCCATGGAGTGCGTTTCATACAAAACACACTGATTCAACTTTTAGCACGAATACGAGAAAAGCTTTGCGTGTGAAAAGCGTGTTATGGAATTTGACCTATTAGGTCGCAGAAGGCCATATAACCACATACATTTACACATACAATTAGATAATTCATAAGGTCGCACAAGATCATAAGTGCTATTTGAAGAAAAGTAAGACATGTGTGATGATTACTTGAGCTGATTACTTGAGATGTAAAATATAAGTAAATCTATTAAAATTAAAATGTCAAGAGAAAGTGAAAAAACTAAAATAATTGATGCAATAATATAAACGACAAGAAACAGCTGATTTAGTAGGGCACTCAAAAGGCAAATGAAATCTGGGTTACACAGTTGTACGGCTATTATCCTATAATATTTTTGTATAGAGGCCAACAGCATCATTGTTACATCTATTGCAAAAATTATATGAGTTATATAGTAGGACAGTTATGAGGCCTTATGAACACCTAAATATTATTTAGCTTGTGGGTATGAAAAGTGGTCTCTGTGGCGTAGTGGTAGTGCGTTAAACTGCTACGCAGAGTGTCCGGGGTTCGAATCTCGGCACAGGCAAAATCAAAAAATTAAAAAAAAAGTAGAAAACATAATTTTTCTACACGGCACCACCTCTTGGCAGGCAGTGGCAAACCTACAAGAGTAGAAATTGCTATGAAAAGCTTTTCACTTCGCCTTTCGGATTCGGCATTAAACTGTAGGTCCCTTCCATTCATGTACAAATATATCACGCACAACATGAGTGGATGCGAAAAGCTCGGCCTAGGCCCTCCATGAGCTGTTGTGCCATTAAAAGTAAGTAAAGGTATGAAAACTATACTTATACCATATACTATACATACTATATTGAAGCTTACGTTGAACAGTGTTAATGCACAATCCTAAAAACAAACCAAGAAATTGTTTAATAATAAAAACAAACAGGTATTTTACACCACAATGGGACGTGTGCCGAAATTTCCGAAAATCAAATTTAAATTGAATCACACAAAAATTCGCCGAAGATGGGCGTGGGTGGTACGCAAAATCAATGAGCGCTGGGAAAAGAAACTATACATAAGTACAGTAAATATTGCAACACAATGACTCATAATACCGGCGCATATCGATATTTATCCAGCTCCATCCATCCGTCCCATGTCCACTTAACTACAAGTTATATAAAATATAAATATTTCGGCTACAAAATGATTACTCAACGTAATTACGCGTGTATTTAGTGTAAGACGAAAAGCCACAAGAAGTTTAAAGAAGTCTTTGCAAATACGCGGAAGTGCAATGAGTCATTTCTGATACTACTTATATGGAATACTCCAAAAACGAATGCTCAACTTTCCTATCCACCAACTGCTGGAATAAATATACAAAAAAAAAAGTATTGAACTACTGCCAAGATGTCATGTTCAACCAACTAATATTGTGAGTTATACGAGCTACAATATACTACAATAGTTTCAATTTGTTTTTTGTTTATGCGTAAAATGCAAATCAGGTTTTGACCCTCCCGAGCAAATAAACTTGTCATTTATAAAATCATTCAGCTAAACTACCTCCTCACACCTTCCCATTGCAGTCTCTTGCTCCTTCCATTTAAATGCATTAAAGTTTTCACGGTTAATGTCGTTGCCGTTGCCGTCATAGTCGTCGTGCTGTGCTTCTATATACAAACACACAGTAACGCTTGTGTATTTGAGCTGACAGTTAGATTGTTTTTTTTTTTCTTTTTTTTGTTTGTTTGTTTTTGACAGCTCCTACTTTTTTTAATGTACCAGTATTGCTGTTGCGAGCGAAGCTATTTGAATTCCATTTGTATATTTACATATACTGTTTAATAATTTATTCCAATTCTATCTACGAGTATGCATTTATTTATTTTATATCTATCCGCTATGCGACGCATGTTCACTTTATGTATGTATAAAGATTTTGCGAATTATTGACAAGTTTACATATTACATATTTTCTTATTTTAATTTTTTATTATTTTAAAATTTGTATGGTATTAAAATTGATGTGTTTTGATTTTCACAAACACGTAACAATTTTTCACATTGACCAATTTCATTGCGGCCTATTAACACTATGCTTCTGATACAACTGCCGGGTAGGGTTAGGTTTTAATATTCATGATGGTAATATTAGATAGAGATAAGAAGAACACCTGACATTTTACATATATACGTAATATATTAAATTATGTAATAGCCTCATGATAAGTAGACACCTACTACATACATAAGTTGTCCAAGCCGCCGAAATCAAGACAACCACATACATACTTATAATAAAAAAAAATAATATAAACAATTTACAAACAAGGCACCTGTAAGGTAGAACGTTAATCTCAGCAAAATTTTAAAGCAGACGTCCGACGGGCCTTCTATTAAATAGCTTCTGAAGAAAACAGAAGGGATTGCCGCGTGGCAAACTATTAACAAAGAAAGATGGCGTCCCACGACACTTTGATTAAATAGCTTCTGGAGAAAATACGAGTAGAATAGACTGCCGCGTGGCAACCTACTTTCAAAGAAATACCACGGATTGAAATCGCTTCATTACCGTTACAACATCGTTACCGGTAAGAAAAATTATTATCACTCAAAGTAAAATCCCTAATAATATTCAGCAGTATTAAAGTAGTTTCAAACTCCTTAAAATGCAACTAAATATTGTATCTCAATACTTTCCAGGAAGCCAGATGAGTACTTTGCGCGTTAAGTACATACAGGCAAGTACGGTAGTAAGTACGGTGGAAAAGAGTAGCGAGTTATCTTCTTATAGGCAAGTAACTCAGCAGTGAGTTGCGCTCAACTGGCAAAAATTTCCAGCTCAACCGTAAATAAATTCTGCAAAGTGTGAAAAATTTGGTTGAAATGATTTAAATATTTTTCTCTTAAAATATTAGTCATGAAGAAAATAAACATACTGCAAAAGTGTCATTTTCCCTTAATTTGTTTTTTTTTATTTATTTTTTTATTAATACATTTAAGCACTTTGTGTGTTATGAATACAGAGAATTGTGTTGAATGGAAGGAAGATAGGATAGGTGGGAGGAAGAAGGAGGGAGAATGAGAGAAGGAATTCAATCACACAGGACACCGATAAAGAGATAGACAGCCATTGTGGCAAGTGTTATGCCTTTTTACCACAATGAACTTCAGTTTTATCAATGTCGACTATGACCGCATGTAGCGACAAAGGCCGAGTTTTTCGCATCCACTCATGTTGTGCGTCTCATATGTATTTGTACATGAATGGAAGGGACCTACAGTTTTATGCAGAATACGAACGGTGAAGTGAAATGCTTTTCATAGGCAATTTTTACTATTGTAGGTTTGTCATTGCCTGCCAGAGGTGGTGCCGTGTATAAACATTTTTGTTGTTTTTTTTTTTTTTATTTTTTAATGTTTTTAATTTATTTATGTATATATTTTAATTTTATTTTTATTTCGCCTGTGCTGAGATTCGAACCCCGGACACTCCGCGTAACAGTCCAACGCACTACCGCTACGCTACAGCGACCACAATACATACAGCGAGTCATATTACTAAATTACTACTAGAGTGAAACTGTTAAATGTTTCTTAGTCGCATAAATATTCTGAATAATTTCATGGCGAACAATTATCTTCGAACACTAAAAATACGGGAAAATCTTACCAGAATTTGTTACGCTTAAAAAGGATTATGTTAACATTATGGACAATCAATAAATGCGTAACTACGAACTATGTGCAATAGATTCAAACTCTATTGATGCCTATTTTATAAGACGTTAATGGAAAGATTCAAATATTTTCACCGGACGATTGTGAGATAAATTTAGGAAACTCCGAAACGTTCTTCCGGAGGTTTGTCACTGACAGTTTCCAATTTTTAAAATTGCAAACTGACTGTTAACTAATTTTGATTATTGGAAATATTTTAGGATAATTTTGAAACGAAATTTTTCAATTAAGTTCACACAAATATTATTGCATATTTACAGATATGCAAAATTAATTACTGAAAAAAAAAAACACATCGATGACACAAACAATTTAATTCGAAATCCCGGTCAGCTCTGACTGCATTTCCCTGTTAAATAATTTAGTTAATTAATTGTGAACAATATATTTATATGAACGCATATTGTACAACTACCCTTAAAATTTGTAGTGGTTTTCCTTGATGCCTTATAAAGGGTGATTTTTTAAGAGCTTGGTTTTTGAAAATTCTAACAAACACAGATAATTTCACTTAAATTTTGCACGCGGCTACGCTTCAAATGGTCCATTCTCCTGTCCTGTCCTGTTAGAACCAAATGTCGGCCGAGTACAATTCTTGCATTTTTCGCAAAAAAAAAGTCTGTTATCATCGAACGGTACCTATCTCCATTCACCGTAACGTTGCGGCCTTCATCGTCTTTGAAAAAGTACGTCCCAATGATGCCGCCAGTGCATTTTTCGGGATGCATTGGTAGCTGCTGAACCGAGCCGTAAGTCTATTCATGAGTAAATGGCAAACCAAACTGAACATTTTTTACTTTGACACATGTCAAGAATCACGCTTGAACTGTCAGAAATAAAAACGTCAAAAATCAAGTAGCAAAAAAATCACCCTTTACAATCGAAAAAAAAAACTACAAACTCATAGCAACGTCGCACTCGTACTCCATACACATTGACAGCAGCAGCAACACGAACACATGACTTCAACTGTCGACGTGTATTCGCCAATTGCTCACAATGAATGCGACAGCAGCAGCCCAAACGCAAGCAGTTCTTTAACTCTCTCTCTTATTCTTAATCCTCTACTTGCTTGTCAACTTAGAAATATACATATTTAAATTAGCAACAGCCACAATTGTGGTCGGTGATCACGTAGCCGTGTCGCCTCCAAAATAATCGTCTCCATAAGAACGTGTGTTTCAATAATTCGACAGATGTGGTCGGCTAGTTGCCGCCGTCAATATGTATGGAACATCGAATTAAAAGTTTTGAAGTCACCACCAAAGTTCAGTAACATTTTAGATTGACTTTAGATCAACTTGTAAGTGGAAGAAAAAATGTAATTAAGTATTAAGCACCGAATAAATGCATTAAGGGTATTCTCAAAGTCTGGCAAATGCCCGTTCCGGTGTAAAAATAGCAACATTTTTTGTTCTCTCTTCATTGTAGGGATGTCGAAGTTTTGGAATTCTGCTAAATTTACACCATGCTACTAAATCGCCCTAGTGTGTACTTTCATATGTAAATATACAAACATAAGTGCATACCAAGTATGTACAACCAGGGCCGTGGAGAGAAAATACCGCCCGGGGGAAAGAGGAGGACCATCTTACGGACCTCTTATTTTTTAAATAGTATGCACATAAATCTTAGTCTTCAAGATTTATAATTTTAACCAATTTTGACATCTGTACTGTTTTTTGAAGACTAATTTTGAAAATTCATCAAAAATACATTTATACATTTTTCCCAAAAAGTCCTGTTTAAAATTTCTACATATTCAAACTATTTCTACCTTGACACCTAGGAAATTTAAAATTATTAGATCTTAGCTTGCTAAGATTTTACGTAAAAATAAATGCTTGTTTTAAAAGCAACAAAAAATTATAAGATTGATTAAGTTTTTAAATTGAAATAAAAAATTCATTTAAATAAATTAACAAACTTGATTTAGAAATCATAACCACATAATCCCCATATATTTTTCATAAACTACTTATAAAATCAAACAACATAAAGGTTTTTAATAATAAGTAATAGAAAAAATATAGAAATAAGTAGAAATAAATTATAAATTGAAAAAAAATTTTCAAATTTTGCTTTAGGAGGCCGTGAAGCACGGGCCCTTCAAGAAAACAGACCGATGTCGGGGGTATTCCCCCGTCCCCATCCCATCACGACAGGCCTGTTATTTTACATATACATATTTACATATAGCTCAAGAAAATATTTGTCTACGTTTTAAATGTAGAAAAAGTGGAAAATAAATATTGCCTTTACTTTGGAGCCCTTTCCTATACAAACAAACAATCATGCCAACATATGTATTGGGTCATATAAAAAGTATCCGCGGTTTTTGGTCTTGCTGGTACTCACAAACCTGGCAACACTAGTCTGATTTAAACAAACGAACACATGTTTGAAACGTTGCATTTCAGGCTAATTGTGTGGACAGTTGTGGAATTCGTCGCTAGTGTAAAAAGTTACATTGATTTGAAAGTGAGTTAAGTATCTGCTTTATTACTATAGAAAATGTGAATCCGCTGCAAAAACATGCCGAAAAATGTATGCGGCTTACTCACCGTAAATGCTGTGATTGGAAACCGGACCCAGTAGTGCTTTACTCAATTTCATTCCGGAAATTTCGATATCAAAGATGCACTGAAAGTCTCTGTAAAAGCTGATGAAAGTTTGCAACTTGTGGAGCAAGGTCGACACGTTATATTTTTAATGGCAGTAATCATCAACCACTTGATAGATTTGTGGATACTTTTTGTATGACCCAATATATATATTTATTTTTTACAAGTTCCCATTTTTCAATGTGTTAATGAGCTGTAATTCTTTTATTGTTGTACATTGTGTTCACTGTAGAATTGATACAATGATATTATTGAACCTTTTAAGTTAATTGTTGTATTGATTGCTGGACAACTCCGACTGTAATTAATAGAATTATTTAAACGCATATTGGAAGTCGCCGTTTTGTTAGTCTGTTGGACTTATACTTAGAGTGTCCAAGTTCAAATCTCGGCACAGTTAAAAATCAAAAGCACAGTAGAAAATAATAAAAAACATTGTGTGCGTCCGTGGGACGCTCTACAGATGTTTACTTCCTCAGAAGGTTTGCGTTTTGGGTTTTCAGGTTAGGTTTAGTAATCTTGTAAAAACCATAGTCCATCGCAGACATTACAGGCGTGGCCAAAGAAATTTTTAACGAACATGTTTTGAAATTGTTTGTTGCTGCTTTATGCAAACGATAAGCCGTGTATATAGTTCAGTTTGATTATTCTGTGATCCTAGGTGTGCTACTACTGTGGGCAAAAAATAGTAAGACTTTTTAATTTAAATTTCGCGCGGAAATCCATTCATCAAAATATTATTTTTTTAAGGTTGGTATGACTGTCGGTGACATCTGTGCCAAATGTCACATCAAAATAATCATTAGTGTTTAGTATACGCTTGTCTTCTTTCTGAAGTACAAAAAGTGCATTCGACGATTTTCACAATGAGTGAAATTATTCAACAAAGAAGTTCCATTAAATTTTGTGTGCGGAATCAAATTTCTGGTGCCGAAACGTTCAGAATGTTGCAAAAGGCCTTCGGTGATAATTGTATGTCGCGAGCCAGAGCAAGTGTTTTTGATTGGTACAAATTGTTCAAAGATGGTCGAGAACGCGTTGACGACGAACCACGTCCAGGACAGCCATAAACATCAACTGATGATCAACACGTCAATAAAATCAAGGAATTGGTGCTCGAGAATCGACGATTAACAGTCAGAGACCTTACTGGCATCGTTGGAATATCGGAAGGATCAGTGAAAACCATTTTAAAACCTCATTTGGGCCTAAGAAGAGTGAATGCACGATTGGTTCCAAAATCACTGCATTGGTTTTAAGAGACCATTTTGCCAAAAATTCGACTGATATCGTTCCGCAACCACCCTATTCGCCTGACTTGTGTCAGGCACCGTGTGACTTTTGGCTATTTTCTAAACTCAAAAAACCGCTTCGTGGACACCGTTTTGAGTCAATTGAAGACATTAAACATGAATCGCTAAGCGCATTGAAGGCTATTCCGGAAATTGACTTTAACAACTGTTTCGAGAATTGGAAAAAACGTTGGCACAAGTGTATTGGGGCCGGGGGGGGGGGGGGATTACTTTGAAGGGCACGAAATAGATTTGGGAGAATGAATAAAAAAATTTTAAATTATGAACAAAGTCTTACTAATTTTTGCCCACAGTAGTACATCTGTATTAACTTCATTTTGATCATTTGCATTTCCAATTCATGCAACGCCCTCTGCAAATCATCAGAATATTCATACTCAAAGCAAGGGAATTTATTTGCTGCATCATTATAATTATAATCTTACTATAATCATCAGTATTATCATCATTATAATAATCATCATATAATATCATCATTATCAAAATAAGCAGGTTGTATGATCATCTCAACGGTTGAAAATTTACCACTTGCCGGTCTGAGAACTCCCGAATGTTATGAGCTTGACTTGGCATATCTCGTCTATGTTTTGTTGTGCTGATGCAAGTTGTTTTCTTTCCACAGAGGAAAGATTTGCAGGCATCCCTTGTGCCCTTCTCTTTCGTTGAGAAGCTGGGCATTCGGCCACCTCAATGATTGGCTGGTGCTGTATAATCTAAGGACCTTCGTCGGGACTCAATAAGATGAGTGTTGGTGTAATTATTGGCTCTAATGAACTCATTTGCCATTCAAGCTTTCCGCATCAGTCTGCGATTTATTTTTCAATGAAATTTGATTTCTATTATGGCTCAAGTTGCTTGGGAAGACTCCACTTTCGCGATCTCTAGCGGTGCTGGCTTTTGGGTTTTTTCCACGATAGCAGAATCCGAATTTTGTTTTCTGTCTATACTCGCTTATTCTTTCAGCTCTACAGAAATTTCTAAATGTTTTCCTTTGAAATGTATAATTTTTGTATCAAATTTCAAATTGGCGGAGAAAGTAATTGCCCTCTATCAATCCAGTATGAAAAAAATTTTTACCAGAAACTGATGGGCAGCGCCCTTTATCCAACAAGTTTTACATACTCGCTTGATAGTGGGCGCTCCCCATCATTTTCGTGACAATTTTCGCTGCGACTGTCATCTTTTACAGCCGGCGTAAATATAAAAAACGATTCTAGAGAAGTAAACTTCAATAAAAAATATAGAGCTGAAAACAACACACAATAAAAGTACAATAGTTTAGTGTAGTTTATTGCATTTTGATTTAGAGCTCCTTAAATGTTACTACACGGCATCAAAAGCATGTCAATGGTAAATCACCAATAGCAAAAATTACCTATGCCAGAATTCGGCAGAAAAATGCATCTCAGGGCGTAGTCATCTAGAGTATTTTTTTCAATAAACAAATTGTCACATCTAAGTATTACCAGGTACAAAAAAAGTTACGGAAATACAAAAATTCTTTTTTATGGGTTAATCAAACTATAAAATTCAAAAGACATAAATTTGGTTTTTAACGTAGTAAAAAAATACAAAGACACATACCTGCATTTATTAAAAAGAAAATAATTATTCTTTATTAAATACGGATATTTTTTCCAAAGTACAATAGGTACTCTTGATTGTAATCTAACGAATCCTTAATCATTGTTTGATGTTATGTCAAAAAATAAAGAGGTAGATACATTGTCGATTTCTCGAGAATCAACAATTGTTATGGGATAAACACTTACTACATATATACAACACTTTACAATTGGGAATACAAATGTGTATCGCGTATATTCAAAAAAAAAAAACAAATATACATATAAATGCAATTTAATTTGAATGACTGACTGAGAATGAGGAATCTAATTAGAGGTGATACTTTTATTATATTAGGAATGTTGAATGACACCGATCAAAATCTAAATAAAATAGCATCAAGATTGTGAAAGCACGAAATTTTAAATTTAATTTAATTTAATTAACTACTAAACTAAGTTACTAAATCAATTATAAAGCAACAGATATTGAACACTAATCGATCATTTCCGCTTGAAAAAAAATTAGTAAAAGAAAACAAAAAGTATAATCAGCTTCCTTATTTCTTTGAATTCTTCGGAGAATTATTGAATAAACTCCTTTTGACTTTTTTTTTCATTCAAATCGTTATTGTTTTTTTTTTTTGTTTTTGCTTTTCAATATAAAGAAATATGGAAAATTCCGACACGTTTGCGCAAATAAATCAAAGCAAACAATGGCAACATATCATCAAAGCGAAGCCACACAACAAACACAAAAAACAGGAGGCATTGGTGATGATGACCCATCTGTCGAATGATTCAGTGTTTCGGCGTGTTTTAGGGGCTTATCAAAAACGGGCAAATGCGAAAAAAAGCAAATTATGTACATACCAGTACATGTATGTATGTATGTGTTTTATCCTTCTTGTTCTTCATCATCATCGAATAATTAAATGATGGAACGTTCTGATAAAAGTCTCTCTGTTGTGTGATGCCATTAGTATTTTGTGTATCTGTTTGCTTATTTATCTTCTTTTCTTTTTTGCACAGTATGTAAAAGAAACTAAAAGTGAAATAATGTAAACAACAACAAAGACCATGACTCATGTCCACATTGAAATTAGCATACGTATAAGAAAAGCACAAACGCTGAAGATTAATGTGATTTTAATATGTTGGACGACAATGTTAAATATCATTTAAAATGTAACGTAATAGCAACGATACTACATACATATAGTACATAGAATATAACTATTTCTTTGTAGTTGAAGAGAAGCTATGTTGAGTTGTGAAGATCTCTTACAAGCAGCCCCTACGAGAGGCAATAAAATTCAGAGAAAGGGGAAGCTTTGAATTTTACCATCTTTTAAGTTAATCATTATTAGTCACAAACGAATTGATGCAGCCAGAGAATGCGTCGAGGGTGGTCTGAGGTGATAAATCACTAGTCGAAGATAACTAAATAGTGAAAAACTATTTAAAAAAAAAAAATTTCAATATTATTTTACAGTGGTGCTAATCCTTTACGGGGTTATCTACATAAATATGTATGTATATTTGTGGTTTTTGAAAAGCCATCACTTAAATGCATCCCCACATCAGAAATATAGCAATGCACGCCTCACATGAAGGGATTCTGTAATATACTTCTTGCTAAATATTTGTATGAACTTTGTGTAATTCTAACATTTACCGCCTTTTCATGTTCACTCCAAGGAAGTCCATAATTCCACACAGAACGTCTCATAAGCCTTCGGTCGCCAAAAAATGAGGCTAGTTTCTGAATTTTTCAGTATATGTATACAAGGAAAAAAGAGTTTCAAAACTTCAGGTAGAGCAGGCTGTCGACGAACGGTTTTACTCAATAGAATCTCAAATTTCTTCTTAATTGTTTTCCAGTATTTCTAGTACTTTTTTTTTAAAACATGCCATCACAGAACCTGAGACCAACACTGTCGTTACCTTTGACTTTGCACATCACTATCTAGTATCCTCATCGAAACTCTGTTCATTGAGCTTGATCAATCAATGCCACACTAATTTATATGTGAGCTCAAAAGAGCATAGTGCTCGAATGGCTGCTTGGCTATCCGTTATGATAGAAATATGTTTACTTTTGTATTTTCTGACTATGTTAAATTGCACTCATATATTTCTTTATTCTCCATCAGTTCAGAGTGTTTGGATCTTGGTGAAAATGCTCCTGCCACAGTTACATCCTCGGTTCGTAACACATCTGTATACCACTTAATCGTGTGTTGTTTAAATGTGTAGTTATATTCTAAACCCTACCAGTCATTCTTTCATTAATTCGTTTTCTGGGGATAACTCAAAATATAAGGATTTGTCTTTTGCCGGGTTATCTCGGTTTTTAAGCCGGTTTTCAGCCATGCAGTTATTGAATGCGGATATGGAGTTGTCGTTCCAAATGCAACTAACTGTCGAAACAATTTTCAAAGTAATGTTAGCAAGTTTCATAACTACTATATAAGAGTCTCAAAATGAATTTTTCCATTTACGAATAAGGTTTGAATTTGCTAAAAGCATTGCCTCATTGGAAATGAGGCAGATTGATGTTGGTCGTCTTAGGCTTCTGAAGAAATGATATGCTCGTTTTTTGATATAAAGTTTTGGTTCAGTACCAAAACCTTATGAACTTTCTTCAGTACCCTTCACGAGTACATGTGAGAAATTAATAAAAATCTAAAAAGCATGCAAAGTTCTTTTAAGTTACATCAAAGTTTTCGCACTCATTCGAATCTATGAGCCCACTTTTCTTCGATGAACACTAATTTTGAATAACACAAGAAGTGCCTCTATTCAATTGGAATGTGATGTACATCTGAATCTTTTCTTGTAAATGAGGAGAGAACGAAATATTATATTTTGTGAAATGAATTAAATCGAATTGTCAGTAAATGTCAAATAAAAATAAATGATTTTGTCAAACTCTATCAAAGTCGTGCTTCGCCACCGCCGCCGCCATGATGAAGCGGCGGGCCTGGAACGTGTCTGTATCGTGCCGCAATAAATTAACTGTATACGAAAACAAAAAAAGATTTGAATAATTGTTAAGTTATTGTTTAGAATTTTGAATGTTCAACCAACTACTTCATAAATGCGTGAAATGAGGAAGACGACACTCACATATGCAAAATGATATGTTTCATCACATTCAATGGAGAGGAGCAAGTGTGGCAAGTGCGATGCGCTGGACATGATGCATAACAAGGTAGTGTCGTCGCCAGATCAATTGCGTTAGAAAAAACGGGCGAACGGTCAGGCAGTCAGGCGGACAGACAGGCCGACAAAAACGAAAACACCTGCATTTGGCAAACGCACGCATTCACTCACTCAACAACCGCAATCACACAAAACACACAGCAGCGAGGTATAAAAGTATTTGAACAATCTACGTTCAAGTTCAGTCTAGATGCGAACACGCTTCGTCGTCGTTCAATTTCAACTTTGATTCCGAAACGCTTGTAATCTGCTTGCGAGTTAACATTTAAAAGTTCATCATCAATCAGTTGTGACAATTAGTAGCGAGCGCGAAAGGTGTATTTATCTAAATTGCATACAACCTCCTAGTCAGTCATAAGCTTCCGCGCTGCGCTGCTGCCATTGTTAAAAACAGAGAGATAGGAGAACGAAAGCGCAAAAGTAAGAGCTTTGGAAGAATAATAACAAATTAGCTACCTACCTGCACTCCACTCTCCTGCGCTCTTTACCAATCAGTGAATCATCGTTTGCCTTTGTGTTCTGAGCGTGCCCCTTTTAAAGCTTTTTCGTGTATAAACTTGAGTTTAACTGTGGAGAGAGGAAAAGTATAAACGAACGAGAGAGAGAGAGAGAGAGAGAGAGAACGAGATTTAACGGCTACATACGAGTATAGGATATCTATCTAACAGAGTAACTCAAACTAAGTAAGCTGTTGGATTATACATAAATGATTTCCAAAGTCTTTTGAAGTCAAATTGGTGAGTCAAAATTTGCAGTTAACTTTAAAATTTTACATTCTATTTTTATGGTAATATAAAGTTATTTCTTTTTAAATTAATATGGGTGCATTTTTACAAACCAGTTAAGTAACTTTAGGAA
The DNA here is from genome assembly GCA_958295655.1 of Palloptera scutellata. Taxonomy (NCBI): domain Eukaryota; kingdom Metazoa; phylum Arthropoda; class Insecta; order Diptera; family Pallopteridae; genus Palloptera; species Palloptera scutellata. Next base: position 54,600,514 of record OY282451.1, read on the forward strand.
CATATTCTGAAATTTCATGTTGATACCTCACAGGGAGTTATCTCCACAGGGAGTTATCTCCCTGTGGTCTGACAGGTGTCCAGATAGAAATCTCGTTATAAATTTTCGGTTTAGTTTTTTAAAAACAGTGAACCAACCGGCGGGCCAGGGATAGGGTTCTCAAGACATTTTTCAAGAACTTATGTTATGTAAATAATTTTTTGGAAATTCATGGAGGTGATTGAAACTGTTGACAAGTGGGACTCCTAAAACTGTGATATATGGGGCAAAGATAAACTTTTTTTTATTTACCCCTCTTTCAGAACATTTTTGGGAGTTTTCATAAAGAATAGATGGCTCGGAATAATGACATTCTTTCTCTGTATCAGAAACCTCCGAAAAGTAACGAGATACTTTGTTCCAGATATCAAGGCATTGGAATTTCAAAATAACAAACTTTTCTTACTTTTACTTACTTTTAATGGCACAACAGCCCATGGAGGGCCTAGGCCGAACTTTTCGCATCCACTCATGTTGTGCGTGTTATATTTGTTATATTTACCACCAAGAGGTGGTGCCGTGTAGAAATATTATTTTTTCTACTTTTTGATTTTGCTTGTGCCGAGATTCGAACACCGGACACTCTGCGTAGCAGTCCAACGCACTACCACTACACCACAGCGACCACACTTTTCCACCATCTTAAAATTGTTATCATGGTAGTCAATATCTGTGGATTTTTTAACAGATACAGACAATACGAGGTTTCATCGTTCTTTTTCGATTCGACGCTTTTACTTCTCCCATCTTTATACACCTAAATATTTAGTACTTTTAGTTCAAGCAATATAGCTTCAAGAAACAAACCAGGTTGTCAAAGTTAAAAAAATGATAAATCTCGTATGTGGAGACAACTTGTTTTTTTAAAAGTCCACAGAAGAAGTTTGTTCTTTCAAAACAATCAATCATTTATCGTCTTTGTGGTGTGTATCACATTTTGAATAAAAATTATGATATCTATTTTTGTATGTAATAAGAGGCTTTTGGCAGCCCGTAAATACTCTCTACAGGACATGCAAAAACTACCTGAAAAATTGGGAAGTCTAACCAGAGGTGTGTCATGCACATGTCTCTATTATTATCGTTATTTATCTCTCGCTAAATCCCATATGATTGAGTTGGAAGAAGTTTATTTGAGTGCGGGTCCAAAGTACAATGACAGCTGGTCAGATGTTGCTGGTATTCTGATGAAGTTATATTTCATTATGCTGAGGTATCCCTTCGATAATCAAATTATGTAAGTAAAATATACGAACATCTAAAATAATTAGCTTTTATCAAAAGTAGGTAAATATATTGAAAAATCTAAAAATTAATCTTATAAGTTAAAGAAAAATGACTGACAAGCCCCAAAGAAAAATTTTATTTTTGCAAATACTTAAATTAAGTTCGTGAGAATGGAATTTTATAAAACGCTCAGATCGAAAATATTTTTTCATTACGACGTTAAGCGTGTAGGAAACCTATATCCGCATCTGGGAATACCACAAGTTAAGATTTATAAAATTTGTATGTTCCATATTGCACCCACCATTTAAAATTATACAGTTTTCACTTCGTAAAAACCCCGCATGTTGAATTTCATTTTATTTTTTATGTCCACCATGTTTGAATACATTATGAATTTTAAAATTTTGACTTCACATTTGAATTCAGCCACGCCAAAACCCACTGAATCTTAAAATCCGCCATTTTGAATTTCGAAATTTTGATTTGAGATTTGTACTCAGCAAGCACAAAATCCTTTAGAAGTACGAGTAGGTGCGAATTAAATAAAGTATAATGTAATGCCTATTGCAATCAGATTTATACCTACTGTGTTTCCCTCATACTTCGATGCATTACATATCGTGTGGGGCCACTAGGCTATCAATAAACCTATTGATAGATGCCCAATAAGGACGAAGGTCGTAATTGTGATTTCAACCAGAAAAACACTGGGCCAATTGAATTAATATTATCAGCATTATTTTTAAACCTTCTGTATATCCTGTTAAAAGGGGCCCACATTGAATCCTCGTTTATTCTACTCGGATCGAACGTGAAGGGCATTGTTGAGTTATCCTGAAAAACACAAGATCAATTGGATTAATATTGAGCCTAAAAACAGAGTTATTTTTAAACCATCAACCCGGGCGGGGTTCGGGGTTCAAATCTCAGCACAGGCTAAATTAAGAAACTAGAAAAACACATTTTCCTGGACAGCACCGCCTCTTGGCAGGCAATGGTAAACCTACAACAGTAAAAATGGCCTATGAAAAGCTAAAAGCTTTTCACTTCGCCGTTCAAATTCGGCATAAAACTGTAGGTCCCTTTCATTCATGTACAAAAATAAAACGCACAACATGAGTGGATGCCAAAAGCTCGGCCTAGACCATCCACGGGCAGTTGTGCCCGTTAAAAGGAAAAGAAAATTACTTATATTTTATATGATATACTTAGTTTCTTTTTTTCCCAATTCGTTCAGTGAGCAAAAAAAAGCTTAACCAGGCCCAGCGGTTTTCGTGAAAACATATAGCATTCCCATTCTAATTCATTTATTATTAAATTCCTGAAAAGAGCAAAAGCTTGCATAAAGATTCTCAATCTGGTTTCGTTTCAGACTAGTAGTTTTAGTTCCTTTCCTATGAATTTCCGACTTTCTTTTTGCTTGTTTCCTCTAATGCCTTTATTGTGAGTTCCAGTTTAAATCTTGACACACTGATGAAAGTTTAACCAATGCCCTTCCCCACGTTCTTACAGTCAGTAAATGGCAAGGCAGCTAGACAACCAGATAATCTCGGAATTCAGATCATTCCAAAGAGTTCACTAGAAGCCCAGAAAGCCACAAAGGCCTTCGTGAAAACATTTTTTTCCCCTAACTATTGTGGCTCTTTGGTCAAGTTTAATACGACAGTGTTTTTTTTTCAGAGTACTCAAACACCATAGATTATATAGCGAAAATGAACGAGTTTTACTTGGTTAAATGAATAAAAAGCCAAAGTCACTAATTAAATTCACACGATATTTATAAAAATATAAAGAATAAATATACATAAGTAAAAATTTTACATGCATGTGAATTCTGATTTGTAGCTTTACCTAACATTGACACTCCTTGAGAGAGCTAGAATATCAAACCGACTAAATTTCATGAGTTGAAAAATGCTGAGGGTATTTTCCTTTCCACGAAAAACAAAAAAACATAAAATTAAAAAAATACTAACTTCAGCAAGCAACATTGAGTATCATTAGTTAAAGAGTATGAAGTAGTGGTAGTAAATATATATAGTATATTTAGTATATGTATGTAGTAAAAGTAGTAGGAATACTTGCTTGCATGTGTAGTAGGAAAAATTATTACAAATAAAGCACCCATTTGGCGTCGACAGAAGTTATATTGTTCGCGTGACTTCAACGAGCGACGTAGTATGGTATGCTCGGCTATGTACGCTGAGCCCCTTAACGTCAACGTCAACGTCAACGTTAACGCCATCAACGCCGTCGCCGCCAACAATTACAGCAACAACAATAAAAATAAAAATAGTTGGATTAAATGCAAAGAAAAGTAAAATAAAAACAAAATAAAGAAAAGTCAACAGCAGCAATAGCTGGTAGCAGCAGAAAAATAGCGTCAACTACTAACAGCCAACAATGAGTCGCACACGAAACGTGAACTGAAACGGTTGCGCTAGGAATTTATTCAACGGGAACGATTACGTTGTACCAGCACACGCTGCAAACGCTAGAAACGTAAACGAAGTGCACGGAGAAGCTTTATAGAATTTCAGGATAAAAAACGGTGCTGGGGAAAAAAGGATACTCGAATGAAAGGAATACCGCGAAAAAGTGTGTGCGTGTGTATGTGAGCCCGTGTATTATTACAACTTCAGAGCCTACCAACCAAAGAATCTATAAACCCAGCCGCTGTGTTCTCAAATAGACACATGCACATTTTCATACAATTCGATCCGAGTTTGAATGAAATTAAAACGAAAATCGATTTTAACACAGCAGAAAACTGAAATAATAACAAAGCAATTGCGTTTCCAGTGCAAGGATGTGCTTGTTACCAAAATTGAAAGGAAGAACTTCTGCAATCGTCAACAACAAGTGTCAAAAAACGCTAAAATAAATTATGCAAAAAAATCTTCAAAACACTATGCTACACATATATTCGTACATACCTACCATATATGTATATTGCTCACCTTCGTGCCTTACTTCTGGGTAATCTTATCTATTGAATTTTAATCTAATCAGAGGTTCTTGTGCAAAAACTTGTGATAACGCAAATACAATTTAATACTCACAGAATCAAGACATAGTTAGTAGTTGTAGTTAGTATCTATGTACTTGCAATTGCGCTAATATCTTTATGGCAACCCGTTGATTCTGCCAATATATTTATTTCATTATATACGAGTATATCATTTTGGTTTTATACATCTTGATATTTGTTTGCAAAACATTTTTTGTACTTAAATCGCCCAAATACTCACATTCAAACTCAATAATATTTATATTCCACTTAACTACGCGACGCGATAGTCTGGTAAGTATGAAATTACATTTATTTGCTACTAAATTTTCAATTCCATTTGTTATATATTGTCAGACATCATTCTATTTTCGAAAATGTTCTTTACCTTTTACCTGATAAGAATTATATTGTTCTGCCAACGACGAGTAGTTATAACAAGCTGGAAATGTTAATACCAACAATGATTTTGTAGTATTTTACTGCATAATCGTAAGCACTTGATACGTGCAACACGTTCTAACTTATGAACACCGCGTGTTATTTGCGCAGACAACTAAAATATTCCGTCATTATGAAAGGCATAATGTGACTACGCTTAATTTCCGGCAGACAGAAATTTACCTCCAGAGATCCAATTACTATGTCAACTTTTGTCATTAATCAGGTAGTAATTAATTATAATATCTCATCCTCAATACTTGTGAAATGTAAGCAATCCATAGAGAACCATCAAAGTCATAACTAAAATCATAAAAAGCAGCTAAATACACTTCGTGATATCCCATGTAGCTATTAAATGTAAGTCACCCCCACTATAAACTAACCAATGCCATAAGGTCAGTATTAATGCAGTATTTTCATACACAGTGAAAGGGGTAGTAGGAGAATGGAAAGGCTCACGAATTCCATTGAATTCCGCTTTGGAAGAACGGGCAACTCTAACTCAAAACCTCACAAGGGATCAAAAAAGTTATATGATTTTTAATTTTTTAATTTGACTTAAATTTCTAGAATATTTTTCCCGAATTTTGCCTAGTAGGAACATGCTCATTAAAGACAAACCGAATGTTCGAAAACGGGAAAGTTGAAACAGTAAAATGTAAAAATCTGGAAAATAACCCTGGCCCATAAAAATAAAAACCACATCTGATCTTTTCTGTAATATATACAAGCTTTCTACATAGTTCACTTCCTCCTCTTCTTCTTTTTTCTTTAATGGCACACATAGAGGGTCTTGATCGAGCTTTTCGCATCCTCGATTATTTCAAAACTGAATATTATTTTTCGTCAATAGCTCTACATAGTTTAGAAGTTATAGATCGAAATGTAAAAAGCTCTTCCTTTCCTAGTAATTTGAAACTGCAAAACAAATTTTTGGCCGTATATAAGTATAAGATCATATAAAAAATATCCTGAATCTGTTGGTATACACAAATCTGCCATGTGGTTGATGTTTAGTGCCTCCGCTATCTCCTGGCAGCTTGCGTGTCGATCTTGCTCTACAAGTCGCAAAATTTCATCAGCTTTTACAGAGACTTTCAGTGCAACTTTCAGTGCATCTTTGATATGGAAATTTCCGGAACGGAATCGAGCAAAGCATTCCTGGGGCCGGACACCACTCACTGCATTTACGGTGAGTAAACCGCATAAATGCAGCAGATATTTAACTCACGTTCAAATCAATGTAACTTTTTACACCAGCGACGAATTAAACAACTATCTTCACACAACATGTAGCGTGAAATGCCACCTCTCAAACTTGTGTTCGTTTGGCATAATCGGACTAGTGAATATTTCTTATATGACCCATTTAAGACAATTTTTTTTCAATCTTCTGCAGTTTCTGTGATACAAGTTTGAAGCTTAAAAACAGTGTTAATTTGACCTTTTGTAAGTCATTTTTTCTTAAATATTCTTTTAACTGATTAAGAATATAATTTTCCCATATGAGTAACTTATATGGATTATTGAAAATACAAAGAAATACCACTAAGATCACTGATGAGGAACCATGGCTGATTTTGAAACGATCGTCTGATCTGTACAATACATTGTTGTCATTCTCTCTGTGGCAAACCTAACGTTCATTGAAGCTTGTTTAATTACGAGTACATCGTAATAAATACTTATAATCCTAGCTGCGAGGGGCATCGGCTAAGGGGTTATGTTTATATTTTTCAACAATACACACTTTCACGTAAAGTAGTATAAAAAATATTTTTTCAAAATATTTCAATATATTTTTTTTATAGTTATTATAATTAATTTGAGGCAGAACACATTATCAGGATAAGCTTTTTTTCAATTGCTTCAATGCTGAAACAAAAGAAATTAGAATATAGTGATAAAAGTAGATGCTTGGGAAATTTTTGACCTATTGAATCCAACTTGTATTAGAAGCTGCAATTGCTTCTAATCTAATACGTTTGTAACCTTCCATCAGTTCCTTCCTTAAATCAGCCAGGTCTAACCTTGAGATTTCGCAAAATGTCTCTTTAACTATTATTAATTTATAGTAAATCATGCACTAAGCTCAAAAACTAAACTTTAAACAAATCAAGAGAAATTACTAAAAACAAGCCAATAAAATTAAAAACGTATTTAATTTTGGTTACCTACCACAAAAAAAAACAAAATAGAATAAAAAAATACCAAAATTACATATTCTATTCTGATAAATCGTACACATACACGACGTTTAACATAGATACGTTCTTTAAATTCTAAAAATGTCATCGCATTAAAAAAATCTATAAATATTTTCATTGTGTTTTGTATTTGCTTCTTCCAATTTTACTTTTTTTTCGTTAGCTTTGATTTTGCCAATGCGATGATTAGCTTTATTGAAATTTTATTATTTATATCAATTCATCAAACAAAGATCGATGATTATAGAGTCAGCATTTTGCAATGTGCTGCTTGCCTCTCGGCTACAGGTTGTTTGGTATGTGGAAAACGCACCTACAGCCGCAATCACAGTCACAGACACAGCCGGTGAGTTGCTAAAGCTCTTTTGTCCAGCTTGAACGAAAAACGGCTAATATACTCGCACATATTCAATCATACTCATTGACGCTTTTGTACCCGTGTATGAGTTTATAATTACTTGCAGGCTAACTTGTAGCTGCCAATGATTTGTCGATGACGCTTGTCATGTTGTTGCCCGCTTACCGATTTGTCGTCGCTTGCTGTTTGACGTTTGACAACCCAACCGCCAGCAACAATGACCGTGACGTGATAGTGATTTTAAAAATCACTGTTGATGATTTTTTTTCAACATGCGTAACTTAACTTTTTAACTGAATACAAATTTTGTATTTTTTTTTTTTTTTTTTTTTTCTTGCCAATTTCAACATTTTCAATAACTATGCTCTTTTTTTCTTGGCAAGTGGCAAAATTTATTTCGTCCTCAGTGAAAAGTTTTGTTTTATTGGATGTTGTTGAAATTGTACAATTCTTACATGGAAATTATATTTAATTTCTAACTAATGATTTATGTATGAAGAAGAAATAAATTATAAATTGTTTTGCAATAATTACTTTTAATGAAATTTTTTTTTTTTTTTTTTGCTATATCAAAGTATTTTCAGTCGAAATTCATTTGTATTCCAGACAGAGCAAATCGACTTTTGAAATATTTGTTTTGTTTTTATGGTTTTAATTTGAAAAATTGGAAAGGAAAGAAAATTATTTATACATATCAATTGATAAAGCTAAATAGCATCAGGTGGGAGGGAGTTGTCCATGGATTCCACAAATCTTAATGTCAAGCTTTTCTTTTTCGATGGTTGGAATTAGAGACTATTCGCAGAACTTTTCTAATCTTTTTTCTGTAAGTGCTGCAAACGAGAAAGTTCATTTCACTTTCAATGGTGATGTTTTTGGGCGTGGCTCTTCAGAGAACGCTCTTAGCTCAGAACGCCCCGATGTGATGCTAAATGGTTGGACTTGCAGTTTAATGCCGGTTCCGAACAGTGCGTTGATAATTTGTTATATCACTTGTTGGTTTTTGGTAGTTTTGCCATTGCCTACTTAAACTTACTTACTTTTAATGGCACAACAGCCCATGGAGGGCCTAGGCCGAGCTTTTACGCATTTATATTTGTACATGAATGGAAGGGACCTACAGTTTAATGCCGAATCCGAACGGCGAAGTGAAAAACTTTTTCATAGCAATTTTTACTCTTGTAGGTTTGACATTGCCTACCAAGAGGTGGTGCCGTGTAGAAAAATTATTTTGTCTACTTTTTGATTTTGCCTGTGCCGAGATTCGAACCCTGGAGATTCTGCGGAGTAGTCCAACTTAAACACTTTCTAATAATTATCATTCTCTTCATATCGGCAGGATTGTAAGAAGTGTTTATGCGAATTAACCGCCCTAAAAAGAGAATCGATTCTAGTGCGCTACGCACCATTTATGTTATACAATTTTAGAGAAATCAATAAATATTTAATTATATGCTTTATTTGTATAGTTAGTTTTCTCTCCTAGATTTAACTTGTTTTTATCGAAATTTATGAAACATTTTTTTAGTTATATTTATTTATTTATTTTTCATTCATAAATAATTTAGTTATAAATAACTTAAATGCACCAATCCTTTATGCTATAATTATGCATAAATAGTTTTGAGATTAAATGTTCTACACTGCAAACAAAAAACAAAACAAAAACCAAGAAACCAAAAATAACACACACAAAATCAAAACTCAAAAATAGTCACGATAAAAATACAAAAATTTAATCTTGTAGCTATTGAAAAATAAAACAAAATTAAAATTCGAGCAGTAAATGCCGCTGCAGCTTTATAGATTTACTTCATATCAGATGAATACAGATGCAGCACATATTCTCTGGAATGTAAAACATATTTTTTTTGTTAATTTTGTTTGTTTGAAACTTTTGATTTTTAATTCCCACGAAAAATATTTGGTATTAAATTACTTACATATTGTATAAATATTAAATGATAGCTTCTGTGTAACATTAGATGATTATGATTTATCCTTTAGTTAGCTAGTAAATAAATAAAATAAAATAATAAATACACTTTATGTATAGGTAGAGGTTGTTATCATAAATGCATTCTTTCCCCGGCACATTGAAATGAAGACCTTACAATGTTGTCGAAACTCATTACAAACTTCGTTTACGTTCATTGCAAAAATGTATACTAATCGACGCTACTACATGTTATGAAAAAAAAATAATTTATGTTCAATGAATGGTGATTTTTTTGCTACTTGGTTTTTGACGATTATATTTCTGACAGTTCACGTGTGATTCTTGACATGTGTCAAAGTAACAAATGCCCAGTTTGGTTTGCCATTTCATTATGAATAGACTTAGGCCTGAACAACGTTTGCAAATTATTGAAATTTATTATCAAAATTCGTGCTCTGTGAAAAATGTGTGTTCGCAAGCAAAATTGTCTTCAGCAACGAAGCTAATTTTTGGCTCAATGGATACGTGAATAAGCAGAATTGCCGTATTTGGAGTGAAGACCAGCCAGAGGCAATTCAGCAGCAGATGAAGGTCGCAACGTTACGGTCAATGCTGAAAATGCAAGAATTGGACTCGGCTGACATGTGGTTCCAACAGGACGGTGCCACTCTTGGTGACCAGTTAATCTCACGTTTTGGTGCCGTCAATTGGCCACCAAGATCGTATGATTTGACCCTGTTAGACTATTTTTTGTGGGGCTATGTTAAGTCTCTTGTCTATAGGGACTAGCCAAATATGATTGCTGCTTTGAAAGCCAACATTGAACGCGTCATTGATGAGATTCCGGCCGAAATGGGTGAAAAAGTGTGCCAAAATTGGACCTTCAGACTGGACCACGTGAACCGTAGTCGCGGGCAACATTATCTTTAAAAGATAAATGGCAGGAATTGATTTATCGATCCAAGTAAAAATTTCATTGACTTTTGTTAAATTTCTGTATGTTTTAAAATTTTCAAAAACCAAACTCCTAAAAAATCGCTAGTTATGTATAATGGTGGTAAAAAAGAGGTAAAAAGAGGTCAAAAGAGGTAAAAAGGTTACATCTACACTGCAGGAAAAAACCTCGGTTCAGGTAAAATCAAAAAAGAAAAGTAGAAAAACAATTTTTCTACACAGCACCAGCTCTTGGAAGACAATAGTAAAAATTGTCTGAAAAAAGCTACACCTTTCGGATTCGGAATAAAACTTCATAACACGCACAATATGAGGGTATGCAAAAAGCTCGTCCTATGCCTTACATTGGCTGTTGTGCCATTAAACGAAGAAGAAAGAAGAATATAAATTACTTTGGGAAAATAATACAGAATCGCAATATATTGCAATTGAAAATAATATAGGATTTGTACATAAATTAAAATATATATTCAAAATAAATGGTCAAATGGGGTTTGGATTTACCCTGTTGTTGAACGATATATTTTTTGTTTGTTTAAAATCGATCTTGATATTCCTGAAAGAGATTTATCAATTTGACCCTAAAAATTATATTCCAAAACTAATTAAAAATTCAAAATAATTTATGCATCTTAAATTTCAATCAAAACGTCCTGGTTTTTTCAGTTGACAATTCTGCATTATAAAATTTTGTCATCGCAACTTGAGTAATTACACTGTGCGACACCAAAGGTACGAAGCTAAATCACGCAACGGTTTCTAAGAGCATTAGGCGTGTTTAATATTACTACCAAAGGGATAATATTTTTTTTTTTAGATTTAATTATCTTTAAAAATTACTGACAAACAGAACAGCAGAATTACGAAGCGTAAAGAGAAGTAATTTTAAAACTTCCTTGGAATAGTTTAAAAAGAAGTACATATTTAAAAATGAAGTAGGTACATGAGCTTCGTAAAATAGTATGTCTAGCAACTGCGGTCTTCAGTGACGTCAATAGTGGTGTATCTAGTGAATTTGTCATGCAGTTCAATAGAAATGTATAAATTTAAATTTGAATTTACTATTAATTTTTATAAATACATACGTATATACATACAATTAAAACTTGTTTTATAAAATAAATTATAAGATTTCCAGTTGTTCGACTAATAATGCAATTCATACCATACATATTTACAAACACACTCTTTATTCAATTTTCAGTATTTATTAAAATATTGTATTCAGTGTACAGAATGCGGATAGCTCGGCCTAGCCCCACCATGGGCTGTTGTGCCGTTAAAAGAAGAAAATATGTGTTCAGAATGTTTTGTTCTTATTTTACTACTTAACTTTAAATACTAAAATGTATTTAATACTGATGCCGAAAAATGAAAGAAAGCACTTGCAGTCATTTATGATTCAACTGAAGTTTCCAAGAAGTCGTACATAAGTACGTATTCAACTTAAGTTTATTTTATTGATGCGCCGATAGGCACATAAGATTTTTCTTCTAAAACAATTAACACAAATATGGCAAATGCATTAATTGCTAAATTTGTATTTCATAGATTTTTTTACACAATTTTCTAATGTATAAGTATAGGGTACAAGTACTATATATTGTAAATGTTTCTCTGTCTATCTCTAATAATCTTCCACATAATTAATTACTTACGCTACACCCTAGTCACATATGCAAATATTGTTGATGAGTCGCGTGTGCTACTACTTAATCGAAATGCTACGTGTAGAGTTGCCAGACGGCAGTGAAACTGCTTACTAAAACTGATTCAGCGGAAAAATTTTCAAAATTATGAACAAGCATAATAAAATTTAGGTATGGCACGTGCGGTCATTTTTTGAGTCATCTTGTGTATTCCATTGATGAAAGTGTTAAAAAAAAAATAAGTTAGATCGATTCAACAATTAACACTCAGTACATTAATAACGGAAAACTAGAAAACTGTTATCAAGGAAAATAGGTAGAACAAATAAGAAAAGTTTGTTACTAAATTTAATATTACGATGTAATTCATATTTCAATTCATTACTAAGTTTTCTTCGAAATCTACTACAATATAAGCATTTTATTAGATATTAACTATCGTTATACTTAGTACCTACCGTTTCGAAGATGAATTCCAATGCCAATTGATTCTGTCGTATGTAAAATAGAAATATTACCTTGTAGGCCATTAATTTTGCTACTGCTCAAAATATATCGATCCCTAGAACTTAGTTTTAACCCTACGCCCTAAGGCGATATGTCTTCATTGAATAACTTATGACTTTGAATGGAGTATAATATCTCTAATAAACGTTGTCTGGTTTGTCGGTAGATTAAAGTAGCAGCCCAATTAACACATTCTGATACCACAAAATCTTGATAGCTAATGGCTTTAATCCAAACCCACTGCAGGGCTGTAGTGGTCAATTGTCCTACATAGATAATGTTTCCAACTTAAAAATTTTTATTTCGGAAACACGAAAGCACGAAAATTTTAAACTCAAATACCGGTGATTTTTCAAGAAGTGAAGAAGTATTTTACTACTGAATTAGCATGTTGATGGTGGAGAACCGATTTTTTCATAATAATATTGCTAAAAACTAACGCTAGAGATAGCAGCAGTAGAGAAACATGTGACATTTGGATAACAATCTAAAGAGAGCAAGAGTGAGTGAATTGGATTAGGGGTAAAATTAAAAAAAAAGATGCCGAAATGCTTCTACTTAAATACAGGACATTTGGCGTTTTGGCTCCACGGTTCGTAAAAATAATTCCAATTCCGGGGCACCCCACAAAATCTGGCACAATTAGGAATCCTACACATACATCGCATTGGTTCCTAGTTATTTTCAGGGCTTATCCTTAATAGATCTCACACGTTATTAATAAAGGTGTTATTCGTTTTGATCAAAGCTTTCATCCGCAGAGAAAGTAAGTACTTGGAAAGTTTATTTCCTTCGTCTAATCGTAATTAATTTAACCCGTAAATATCTACAGGCTGTATAAATGTGTTAAGTAAAAACCCGCAACCATAAAGACAACAACCAGTTAACGTTCGCTAATCAGATTAATACATAATTCAGATGAATTTCTAACAGGAGTTACATGTTACACAACAAATTACTACTAAAAGGTATTTCCTCTAAAAGCTAACGAGACAACGACTAATACACAAAGAAGAAGAAGAAGTATAAAACTCATTCATAAAAAAATTTCTGAAAAAACAAGTTTTAATAACAAACGAATAAAAATGTTCATTCATAAAACGCAAATACTACAGACACAAAATCTACTCTAATTGAAAGTAAATATTAAGAATTATGGTAAATCATTAAAACACCCACTAAAACCAAAACAACTACTTAATAAACAGAAAATCACACAAAAAAAAACCTCAAGTAAAAAATGAACGAGTCATCAACAAGAAATGGAATAGAAAGACAGAAACAACAACAAAATTAACCCATTAATTTTTTTTAATTACTAGTGTTTTATTAAAATAATGTAGAAATTGTAAATTCATAAAAAATTATTTAACAATCAGAGAAAAAATTCATGCGACCAAAAAAATATAAAAAAGTTGAGCGAAAACTTCTACCTCCAGCACACTTGTAGTAATAGCCCAAGCAGCAGCGTACCAATGATCGAGCATGACAAACCTCACAGATTCTAAGAAAACGAGAGTTAATCATCATCAAATCAAATGGAAACACATAATATTCATTCTGGCAAAGAAGACGCGAATTTTTTTTAGCAACGATAGCTGCTGTAAAAAAATAATATTGGCAACAGGTTAAACGGCTTTATGTGTGAGCTTTTAGCGAGTAGTCTGAGTAGTTCGATATGCGAGAGTGATAGAGAGAGTTGGTGAATGGTGAAAAGAGAGTTTCATCTTTTTTGCAATAAACAAAGAAATCAATTGAAATCAAAACAAATGCAAATACAGCTAAGTGAAATATCTTTCACTCAGTTCTCTCCCTTTCTCTCTCTCTCTTTCACTCTCTCTGTCGACTAAAGTTGAGCTTAACTTTAGTAGCATCTCAACAAAGTTTTGACTAAACTGCCGATCAAAAAAACACAATTAATAATTAACAAACAAATACAAAACTAAAAGGAAAACATACAAAATAGCAACAAATGCAAAACGAAAGCTTTTACGTACGTACATATTCGCTTTTAAGCTTTCTGCGATCAGAGTTGGTGGTAATTTGCGTGAAAGGCGAACACTTTACCGATCAGTTCAAATTTGCTCGCAACATTGTGCGGTTGTGTACAATTCGCTTTTGTCGCAGGCAACACAAAATATATATTTAAATATTAGCAATAAATACCTAAATAAAAACATAATCGTTTAAGTTGCGCAGTTATTTTTGAATGAAAAAGTTAACATTTTCAAAACGAGATCATTTTAAGAATTTAACGAATTTTTATTTCTCATTAAAACTTTTAAGTAAATTTGTATGCAAAGTGTAAAAATAAGAGTTTCAGTTGCATTTGAAGACAAACAAAAAGTTAAAAACAAAATCAAAGAAGCGTGTTTTAATTAATTTTTGTGTCATTCTGGTGTGAAAGAAATTGATTATAACAAAAAGCAGAAAACATTTCACACGTTTTGAAAACGGAAATACGAAAATTACAAAGTACGCGCTATAAAAGGATTTCAAAACGCTTACAAACACACAGATATAGTACACACACATCGTTATGTATGGTACTATATATTCTGTAAATTAATTAAAAGAAAGATAAACGCGTCGCCGTCGTCGTCGAGATACTCGTATATCAAATCAACAACAAAAGCAGCCCGTCTTGCAGGCAGTCAAGTCAGTCATCCATTCAGTTAGTGAGTCGATTAAAATACATCAAGATCATCACCGCCACCACACATCATCGCATCCGATCGCATTGCCTCGCATAAGAAAGTACATATTCCTTCCAGTTGAGCGAGTGAAAGAAAGATAGAATAGTTCATTGATCTTGTTGTTCTGGCTGCTGTTCTTGTTATTGTTGTCATTTTAATCCATCGAGTTTTTTGAAAACTTCTTCTTCGTTTTAGCAGTCTGCCAGTGGCAGCAGCAGCAAATATCTGTTGATAGAATTGTAAGAATTGTTGCACATACATATATTCACTCATTTAAATTCTTTACGATAATCACTAAAAACGTATGTATGTATGTAGTTGTATTATTGTTGTAAGCATTTTCAATTGATCAATTCTTTTGATTTATGTCATTCGTTTGTTTTGTAATTTGATGACACAAAACTTTTAATAGCTCTTAGGTACACATACATACGTAAGTTTAGTATCTCTTTAGGGTTTGCGGCAATTAAATTTTAAATTTTTCCGAATTTTACTACTTTACTGCCTCCGAAATTTTAATCGGTGATTATTGAGTTAGAACTAGCTGTCGCTATGAGAAAGAACAAGTTATAATCTTAGAACGATTCGAACATTCCAACTCCGAAAATGTTGATTTTTAAACTTAAAATATCCGAATGAATTTCAAAACGGCTTCATTAAGGTTAAGGAATCAAATTGATTAGATTCAACTGTCAAAATGTAGGACAAATAAATATATTTTAGTCCACATATATACATATATTTTAAATAATTTTCCCCAATTTTAGTTTTAAGTCTAAAAAATTCTTACAAAAGTTGCTTTTTAAGATTCGAAAAAAATTTCAACAATTTAAAGATTTATGATCTTCTAAGCTGAAAAGTCTATATATGGTAATGATACATTTTCGTCAAACAAATTTATAAACAATTTTTCTCATCCGCGCTTTTTAGTTTGAACTCCTAAAAAATCTTACTAAAGTCGTTTTTTATGATTTGATAAATTTTCCTATTCATTCTTATTTAATTGAGAAAAAAATTATAAATTTATTAAAAAATAAAAATTATTTCCCCAGCCCAACTGCTAATTTGAAATCTAAATAAACCTGATAATTATTCTCTATAATTTGTAAAAGACTTACAACAATTTCAGCAAAAATCTGGCCAAGTTGAAATGTAGAACATTTACTTACATTTTCATTCCAAAAATTTGTAATTTTTTACTTTAGGAGAACTTTTAAAGAACTTAAAATCATTTTAACCGGTAATGTTAACTTTTGCAAAGTTCCTTTACTTACTTTACTTTTAATGGGACAACAGCCCATGGAGGGCCTAGGCCGAGCTTTCCGCATCCACTCATGTTGTGCGTGTTATATGTATTTGTACATGAATGGAAGGGACCTACAGTTAAATGCCGAATCCGAACGGCGAACTGAAAAGCTTTTCATAGGCAATTTTTACTCTTGTAGGTTTGCCATTGACTGCCAAGAGGTGGTGCCGTGTAGAAAAATTATTTTTTCTACTTTTGATTTTGCCTGTGCCGAGATTTGAACCGCGGACAGAATCTCCGGATCGCTTAACTTGTCCGAGAGCCAGCAGTTCACTTTCAAGTGAAATCATTTCATTTCTTAACGTAATTGGAAATTTACTTTACGAGACCCTCTGTTTCAAAATAGACAAATTTGAAGCTCTAGCATTTTTGCTTATTGGACTACGTAAGTTAACCCGGCCATCCCTTACTATTTCCAAATCATAAAGACCGTATGAGTTCTCAGCGAAAGCCACGGTTGCACTATCTGAATATGGAGTGTCTCTGTAAAATGATCTTAACAAATTTGTAGAATCTTCTTACTTACTTCTAATGGCACAACAGCCCATGGAGGGCCTAGGCCGAGCTTTTCGCATCCACTCATGTTGTGCGTGTTATATTTGCACATGAATGACCTACAGTTTTAATGCCGAATCCGAACGGCGAAGTGAAAAGCTTTTCATAGCAATTTTTACTCTTGTAGGTTTGCCATTGCCTGCCAAGAGGTGGTGCCGTGTAGAAAAATTATTATTTATACTTTTTGATTGCCGAGATTCGAACCCCGGACACTCTGCGCAGCAGTCCAACGCACTACCGCTACACCACAGCGACCACATTTTCTAGAATCATAACAGTTAAAAAATTACGTTCACTCTTTACCATGTTTATTGAAAAGTTTTCAAGCCTTGAAAATAAATGCTGGATTAAGCTTTATGCTAATATAATAAAGCACAAATTCATGGAACAGTTTACTTCCGACGGAATTGGAAGGCGACTCTTACAATACAATAATTTCACTTGAATTTCACCGCTCATCAATTACTAAAATTCACTGAACTTGACTTGTCAAAAATATATGTTTTTAGTAATCTAATATAAACACATGTAAAAATTTATTGAATCAAGTGACAAATTTTCATATCTACTATTTCCACTAAATGCGATTTAATGTTGCCAATGAACAAAAGTATTAGTAATCGGCCATAAAATATTTATTATCTATTACCACACAATGTATACAGGCAACACACTTTCTGGACGCATAATCTATAAGGTCAAGTTTTGTAAAAATACCTAAAAAAATATTTTCGAGATACTGTAGTTAATGAAATATTTCCAATAAATTATGAAAAATACCTGCAAAAAGTAAAAACAAAAAAAACACTATTTATTTTCGTACGTCGTTTTTCACAATTGATATTTTCATATCTTATCATGTTTTTACATTTGAGCTTTTTGATAAGCGCCCCCAAAAAATAAACAAAGTCATTTTAACCAAAATAGACAAGCTTTTCCGTATTATTTTGTGTATAAAACCAAAACAAAAATCTAAAATACAATAAAAATTCCACACTAAATTTCTGTCCCCACAAGGAATAGCAGCTAAAGTCGACTTATGAAATATTAAAACTTATTGCATATTTTTCATTACAAATCCCAAAATGTTGAGAGCTCTTCAAACAATTTCCAATTTAGCAATTCTCATAGTTTTTTATTAATTAAACTCAAATAATTATTTAAGAACTTTCAATATTTTGGGATTTATAATGAAAAGTATACAAAAAGTTTTTACTTAATTCTACTTTAGCTGTTATTCTTTATGATAGAATAGAATTGTTGCCAACAGTGAAAACTTTTGGGTAGTAGGAAATTGTTAGAAAAAAATATTGTTGTAAACAAAAAAAAATCTTAGGTTTTTATCAATCGCGGTACCAACCAGCAACCTGCCTCCATTTATTTATTCCTATTTTGTATTTTATTGTCAGAAAGAGGAAAAAATTTTATGAAAAAGTGGCACAATTTTACAACTCCCGTAAGCTCGCATGATATTAACACATTTTAAATTTTTTATTTTACAGAGAATATCTCTCTGTACGAGATCTGCATCTATAAAAAACGAACCAACACAAAAAAGACACAGAAAAATAAAGTCGTAAAATATCATACAGCGCGTGTTTATGTAGATACAAACGTATCTTAATAAATTTCAAATGAATATCATATAAATAATTAACAAAATCGATGTTCATTACAAAAACAAAATAACTTTATATATCAAGTGGCTCCTTTTTTGCCTTTGTGAATTTAAAATGTTTTTATAAAGCATTGAAACACACACACACACGCTTATACTCTTAACTTGCCGCTCAATTTCGTCCCCTTTGTTTTGTGTGATGAGTCAGACTTCGTGGTAATCAAAAATAAAAAGTTGTGGTCAACTCATCTCTGTTGTACATAATAAAACAATAATATATGCGTAAGTAATAAAACAAAGGCACGTCAATACTAAATACATACGCATATACTACAATATTAATAAGATTAGGGTGATTCTTCTTCCATGGCCTACCTTGGCAACCCCCTTAAATTTTAAAATGAAACTCGGAACTGACGTGGGTAAAATTGTAGGAAAACGCTTAAGAAAAACACACATCAGCCAAGGGTTTTGAAGTAGAAAACAGAGTAAAGACGAAACAAATATTTTATAACCCTGTAGGACAAAAGAAAGCGAAGGGTTACAGAGGAGTGTTACGGAGAAAAACAATGTCTGTTCCAAAAATTAACGTAAGTTTAAGGCTTAGATTATTCGATCATCGATATGCTCGAATCGAACCATTTAGACATATTCTTTTGAAATCATTACTTTGCTCTATGAGTTCACTGAGGGTGGATTTTGGAATGAAAGTTTTCCAGATTTCAGCAGAACGCATAATTGTTGTGGTAGGTAGCGGATAATTGTACTAGTGAATAATTGTAGTAATTAGAAATGGACTCTGAACTTTGAATTTACAATTTACTCACTAGGCCTCAGTAGAGATTGTCCAAAAAAGAAAAAAAAATTACATGATTTTTCATCAGTTTTCCTATGGACTACATATGTATGTAGCTATACAAAATGATAAAAAATAATCCGGTTGTCACTTCCACGAGTTTTTAAAAGCAATCTAGACATGAGAGTTTCAGTTAATTCTGTCGACAATGGGCTTAGCTGTGATAGTATACGATCGATTAATGAGATTTCCCCCTAGAAAATATTGGCGGCTATGGACGCAACAAAGAAAATGTAGGGCCTAGGCCGAGTTTACCGCATCCACTCTTGTTAAGCCTGTTATATTTAATTATAAGTACATGAATGATACAATATTCATGTATGTAAAATAAAAAAAAGAAAGAAACAATAATGAAAGGGACCTACAGTTTTATGCCGAATCCGAACAGGGAAGTGAAAAACTTTCCCCAGGCAATTTTTACCCTTGTACGTTAGCCATTCCTGCCAAGGGATGTTGCCGTATAGAAAATTTTTCTTTTTTTCTACTTTTTGATTTTGACTGTGCAGAAATTTGAACACCGGACACTCTGCGTAGCAGTCCAAGGCACTACCAACTCCGCCACAGCGACCACCCTATTTTTCTACTTCATTATTCTCAGTGTCCTACAAGTTATATTCAGTTATCATAAACTTTAACATCAAATATATAAAAAAAAAAAATTCAAAAAAAAATTTCACGCATACGAAAAATGAATTTTTTTTTAAATGTTTTTTTTAATGCGCATTGTTCTTATTTTCGTCTATTTAAGTATTTATTTTGTTTTAGTTTAATATTTTTATTTAAATGTAATTTTTTTTGTTTTGCTTAGTAATAGATAGCTGGGAGGCCCGCCCAGTAAAAGTATTTCTGTGGTATTTACTTACTCATTTCTTACTTTTAATGGCACAACAACCCATGGAGGGCCTAGGCCGAGCTTTTCGCATCCACTCATGTTGTGCGTGTTTGTACATGAATGGAAGGGGCCTACAGTTTAATGCCGAGTCCGAACGGCGAAGTGAAAAGCTTTTCATAGCAATTTTTACTCTTGTAGGTTTGCCATTGCCTGCCAAGAGGTGGTGCCGTGTAGAAAAATTATTATTTCTACTTTTTGATTTTGCCTGTGTCGAGATTCGAACCCCGGACACTCTGCGTAGCAGTCCAACGCACTACCACTACACCACAGCGACCACTATTATTTACTCATACATTTCTCTAAATTTCGACATATTTATTTGTTTGTGTTTGTAACAATTAAGTATCTACGTGTATATATATATTTTTTTTTTTAGTATTTTATGAATTTGATATTTTTGGGAATTAAAATATTTTTGTTTATCTTTACATATTAATTTTAATATTGTCACAATCCTATTTTTATAACAATTTGCTTATTGTAACTGTTTTTTTTTTGTTTTTTTTTTTGGTATATATCGTTATCAATATTTTTTCGGTGATTTTTATATTATTTGTTTTTGCTTTGGTTGAATAATGATACCCTTCTAATATATTTTTATGAATAGACAAGTTAGTACATATCAAGTACCTACATGCAAGTTATTTTATTTTATGTTGAAGGTCAGAGAAATAAAGTTTAAGGTTAGATCTGTTCTATCTGTTAATTAGTCTTTCATTAAACCTAAAAATATAGTATCTACTGCATGTTAAAAAGGTAAAGAATTTCATTTGCATTGTAATATGGTAAATAAAATTGAAGATATTTCAATGAGATAATGTCGTTATTTCTTACATGAACATGAATAATTGTTTTGGCAATTTAACTGATGTAATTTGCAAATTTTATGACGATTTTACATTGACGATTCTTAGTAACTTAACATAATAGATAGTTTTATACCTATCTCAGGGAAAAAATTTCAGTTTACTTGCACAAGAATTTTTCAGAAAAATACTTAAAACATATAAAAGCTAGTATGTTATCCGATCTAATTGATTCAATGAAATCATGATAAGATATGATTCTATAGAGTAAGGGAAACAATATCGTGAATATATTTTAAATTTTATTTTTCTCAAATATTTCATTGTAACACTACCAGTATTTGGTAAAATACTGAAAGAGAATGTGCTCTGAACATTTTTTGATGAAGATAGTTATACTTATAGTCCAGCACGTTCAAGTTTTTTTAAACTGGTGAGAGTGGCCATGTCAAAGTATTCAATGGGTTAGTTCATAAAGTTTAAGAGCTAGAGGGTTTGTGTCTGGGGAAAATATGTTCCTGATGAAAATATAAACACTTTTTGTTTTCACACTCCTAGAGGAGGTTTCTAATTATGTTCCATATTTAGGGAGGCTTAGTAAATTACACATCAAACTAAATAAATTCTCATTCTCAGTACTTAACAATACTTTTTCTAACAATGTACTAAAACCATCAATAATAGGTAGAAGGAAAGGGGTTGATGAGGGTTAATGAAAAACCAAAAAAATTCATATTTTTATTGGGAAATCTCTATGTATCTATATGTTTCTCTTATATACTTACCGATTATAAATGTACGATGACATAAATTACCTTAAAAAATCGGATTAAAAAAAAAATCAGGATGTACACAGAACTTCCTCATCCATGATGTCATGCCTACTCTGTTGCATGTAAATCTTTTAATTTGTTGGACTGTGCTACTATTAATTAGGTTGCTTTATAACGTGAACTAAATAAACTAAGGACCAAGCTGAAACAGACGATATATTTCATTAGTTCGGTCCTTTTAAAAAGAACAAAGTTTCCAATGTTAAAACTTTATAAGAAAATTTTTCCGATTTAAAAGAAGATACTATATATTTATTAAGAACTTAAGAAAGAACTCGTCTGAAAGAAACGAGGCAAACTTACTTTTCTGCCTGACAAGTAATCGAGAGAAAAGATTTTTTGTAATCGGCGCCTAAGTTCATACTAATGCGGTTTTATGGTCTACATACTATCATATTGTAGTATATGGTCTCCATTTAATCCACCTAAGGTATTCGCACATATGTATATTTATTTGCTTAAGCTAAATTAAGCCTTATGTAGAAAATTAATTTAAAAATTTAAATATTTTCAGCAGATAAAAATATTTAGATACTATTTAATATTTGAATTCATAAAGAAAGTAACGAATGCATTACACCTTTTTAAATGTCAAATGCTAAATTTACTAAATATGTGTACATTTGAAAATTATTTCTAGAAAATATAATTAAAATACCAGATATCTAAAATTAAATTGTAATAGAATTTTTAAATTTAGAAATTGTATGAGAAATATGATATTCTTTCACCGCACGTAATAATAGGGCACCATTTCCTTAGGCAGACACTTATACTTATATATCCCACATATGCATTAAAAGTCTACATACAATGCTCTAGTTGCACGAGTATGTATGTATGAATGTATGCATTTGGTTTATGCACAATTTGGTGCATGCTGTACGGACTTCCGCTTTTTTACGCTAACTAACCACAGAAATGTTCCATTTTTATATGAGTGTATTTGTGTATGTGTGTATGTGTGTGTGTATGTATTACCGCTAATAAGCCACACAAAGAAAATCGCACTAGATCCACATGTACATTAGACATACATTCATACTTTCATACATACACAGTCCATGCATGTGTATATGTATGTACTTTCAACCTGTTGGCATTTATAAATGTTAATTTTACTACTACTATTTATATTTTTACTATTTCTAAGTATACCTGTACTACTACTTGAATACATATGCTAACATTACTCATGTGCGCACAATAGTGGGGATCATCAATGTTCCATTATGAAGTACCTGCATCCCATAAATTGTAATTACTTGAATCACTTTCACTTTTACTTCGAGTCTGAATAATAGACTCATAATACTTTCTTGCAGTATACTTTAGGAACGATATACCGGTTCAGAACCCAACGCTAGTGGGCGCCACTGATTCAATGGAAGTACATATTAAAATTATTATAATCTTTAGTTTCATTGCATGATATGCTAATTCCAGAACCCACCCCCAACATTCATCTCCCATATAAAAAAATTGCTCTAATCGGTACGACGTAACTCACTATCGACCTCGTTATTCTTGTGGATAGTGGACAAGACTCTCTCTCACCCGTGTTAGTCTGGTGGTTATCATTTATAACCTTCTTATATTTCTACCATTTTGAAGTGAATGAGAATTGTAGAATTGGTAGACAATGGCAAAATCATCAAGTGATAACAAATTTCCTCCCTCAGCCAATCGCAATCGGCGTTAAATTGTAGATCCATTCAGAGCAAAGCATAATGGTTCAACCAACTGAGTATCTATACCTACATAAAAAAAAAATAGAACAGAGGGTTTTATAGTCCGTTTCATCATATACATACATACTATACATAGTAATAGCATTTTCACCCAAAGGTATTGTTCCGGGTTGATTGCTCGCCCCCAGTCACCATAAGCAAATGTAAAAAATTTCACAACTCTACTTTCCTGGTCATTGTTGGTCACTAAATTAGTATTCCCGTTTACGGGACGTAAATAACGAAAGGGATATTTTCTTATTTGCTCCTACCAAGTTGTAAAATACGCCTCTACGCCTGTGGCTTTTACTACTGTGTTGTAATTCTTTCGAATTTTAACGCTTTGGTGGGTAAATAGAAATCGCTTAAAAGTGGGTGTTTCATTTCTTATTATAATTAAGGGTAGTTTTTACCTAGTTCTGCCATGTTATTTATTGCATTTTGAAATGTTTTAATGTTGATACGCTTCCATACATATATACTTACATACATAGATATGTATGCACATAGAACAGAATGAAGTATTACAAATAAGCCAAAAGAAATCAAGACAAAAAACAAAGAATTATGTATTAAATTAAAGTAGAACATGCTTTGAACCTGAAAAAAATAGGCAGCGAAAAAAGGGCAGAAGAGGGCGAGTTGCACGATTTGTTGCTCTTTAATGGAAAATGTATGGTCTTCATTTTTCAACAAAGTTCAGTCAAGTAAAACTAAAATGGAAAAAATGTGCATAGTGCAGTTGAGCATTTCCATTTAAATTAATTGACATTTCATTAAAAACTTTACGTTATAAAATAATATCGTTAAATTTAATATTCTTCTACATTTTTGTTGCAGATAAACAACACATCAATTTCAAAAGAGCGAATAATTAAAAAATACAAAATACCAACGATAAATGTACACAATCGCATAAAATATATACGCAATAATATAAATAATAATTATTAATTCACAACTCTTTCTTCTAAGTACTACAAAAAAATTGCATTTTTTTGATTTCTAACGCACAAATTCAACCTACAAATAAGTAGTTGAAATAATGAGCAACCACAACAATTTACCAGCAACAAGAAAACGACCTTTAAATTCATCGCCATCAGCAACAACAGCAGAAACATTTTCGTCACCCTTGTCAACGGCACTTATAAAAGAAAGTAGCAGTAACAGCTCATACCACCACTACTACTACCCACAAGCCTTAAATAACAACGTCCATAAAATGTTCTCCTGCCAAAGTTCAGTGTTCATAGGATTAGCAACATTATTAGTCATAGTCGGAGTGGCCCACAGCTCACCAGTACAGACGACAAACCAAGCTGAGGTGAGTTTGGTATTTATTATGCAAATAACTGTGTACTCTATGTAAATAACTAGTGTGTAAATATAAATACACTGTGTGTATCATTAATTAAGTTATATGTACAAAAAAATGCACAGCAGTATTCTAAACATAGCTAATAGAATTGGATTGAAATTTCCTTTGGGGCAATTTAAGCAACTGTACTTATGAAGAATATTTATTGACAAAAAATAATTGTTAGGTATTGAAAATTCTACCGAAATGATTTTTCTAACAAAATTCGTTTCAATTTATCGAAATAATTTATTTGAAAAATCTTAATTGTTAAAGAGACTTTGCATGTTGACGGCAAAAATCGTGCATATTTTCAAAATTTAGACCATGTCCTTACATATGGTATGTACCAATATGTATGTTATGTAACCAATAGGTCGAAACCTAAAGTGTAACAAAAAGTTGTAATTTTTTCTTTAAACTCTTTACAGAACTATGAAAATTTATACATTTCTGAATAATTTTTTGAAGTATACTTCCTTAGAATAGTTTTTATATTTACGAGGGGGTAAAAGACGATCGTGGCAAAGCAGATATTGTCATGGAAATGAATTGCTGTGCCCTCTATGAATCAAGCGCCCTCTATCAAAATGAGGATGCATAGGTACACATAAAAGATGGACAACACATATGCACCCACTATATCATTTTATCCCTCTATCGCATGGCGCTGATTAGTGCATGATTCATACTCGATTGATAGAGGGCGCTGCCCATCAAATTCTAGTGAAATTTGAAACAAAAATTTTACATTTCAAACAAAAATCTTTAGAAATTTCTAGAGCTGAAAGAATAAGCGATTATAAACTTAAAAAAACAAACGCGAAGACAAATGGCGATTGTGCTACGATAAAATCTCCTGCAAAAACTGCTACTGAGAGACAGCGAGAATGTAGACTTCGTTGAAAAATAGAGGCCTAACAAAATTCAGATTCTGCTATCGTGCAAAAAAAAAATCGCGAAAGTGTAGACTTCGCAAGCAACTTGAAGCACAAGAGAACTCGCATTTCATTGAAAAACAACTCGCAAAGACCAATGCGGAGGGACAGCATGAATGGCAAATGAGTTCATTGGAGGCAATAATCGCACCAACACTCATCGCATTGAGTCCCGACGAAGGTCCTCAGATTACACAGCACCAGACAGTTATTGAGGTAGCCGAATTGCCAGCTTCTCAACGAAAGAGGAGAGCAGAAGATTTACTTGAAAATTTGCCTAAAGATATTTCCTCCGTGGAAAGAAAACAACTCGCATCAGCATAACAAAACATAGACGAGATTTGCCAAGTTTCTAGTCAACCTCATAACTTTCGCGAGTTCTCAGATCACCTGTTACTTAAGATCATACAACCTGAATATAGTGACGATGATGGTGTTTTTTCAGAGGGCGTTGAATGCATTGGAAATGAAAACGATCAAAATGAAGTTAAGCCCTGCGATCAGAAAATCATCAAGCTGAACTATACAGAGTTTATCATTTGCATAAATCAGCACATAATCAATTTCAAAACATGCTCGTTAAAAATTCCTTATTCCACGCCTGTAATATCTGCGATAGGCTCTGGTTTTTACAAGATTACTAAACCTAACCTGAAAACCCAAAACGCAAACGTTCTAAAGAAGTAAACTTCTGTAGGGCGTCCCACTTCATTTGTCTTTCTCTTTTAATTGGAAATTTGTAAACAACATAAATTGACGGGGTTTACTTACGGGGTCAAAATTTTAGTCAAGATTTTTTACTATTTTAGTCTTCATTTTGAAACTCAATAATTTCTCAAATTTCGACAACCAATACATCGTTTATTTGATCTTTGTCGCCATTTGAACAAATATGAGATACGTGCTACGTTTAAAAGTGAAAACTCTTATATCTCAGTTGATGAATTAAAGTACTTGAATTCCAATAATATAATAATAAAAATTCTTCAGTTTTTAAAATAATATTTAACTTATAAGTAAAAATAAAATATACATATATGTATATATATTAAATTTTTTTTTTTATTTACAACACTAAACACTAATTCGAATAATGACCAAAGAATTAAATATTTGTTCTCAGGAATTTTACGAATATTCTTTAAGCACATGTTTATTTGTTAGATTGTTGTTGTGCTCTGGAAATTCCACAACAAACAACAATTCAATGCATAAAAACTCGTTTAAATGAAGCAATGACGCAAAATATTACCATAGTATGTATGTACATATATAGATAAGAAAGCATAAAAACCAGACTTAAAGACGTCTTTGGCTATTATGCTAGCAATTATTCAAGTTTAGTGAAAAACTGGAAATCAAAGTTGTAAGAATTCCCCCGATAAATATTTTTAAATAGTTATTATCACTTGGAATTTTATTTTGCCTACGTTTTCTACTGAATCAATTTGAAAAATACTGAGAAATTTAGTTTGTATACTAAGAAAAATCGTAGTAAATTCAACTAAATGCGTACGTAGTATTTGATGGAAAATCTCTAAACGATAACATTTTATTAGCATTACAATACCATTTTCTAAGCGTAATTTGCAAAATTGTGTCCCCCTCAATATATTCAGTTATTTCTTATGCGCAGATCGGGACATTTCCAAGAAACGTGCTCCAGCATCAATTGGATGTTGAATAATTGCTTTATTTTATGTAATTAAAAGTTATAACTTAAAATATTTATTTTACTTATGAAATGTAGTTAAAGTGAATAAATTATAAGTTGAAAAAATCTTACATGATTAACGTGACCAACATTTCGAAAGTAAAAATTTACAAATTTTACTACAAAAAAAAAGTACAAAGAAGTACACAATGCAATAATAGTTTAAGTTGTAATCTCAGCAGCATTGCTTGCAGTATCAATCAAATTTGTGGCCGAAAAATTTCGGATGGACAGCTCAATAGTGGACCAAGTTCGAAATTGGATTCTATGACAAGTCAGCGATCTTACGTAATTTCATAATTGGTGTACGTACTTCGAAGTATGCGTTCACCATCCTAAAAAAATAAGTACTATACTGCTAAAACCAGTTTGGTTGGTCAGCTTACTTATAAAAGCTTATATTTTTATGTATGTAATTGCTTTATTTTTCAAATACATAAAATGAATATTGAACATTTCTTTAGCTAATTGATTTTTAGAAAATTACATAAATTCCAATATTTAATCGACAAATTGTGCAATAAATTAAATTATACCTATTTTTTTTAATAAATGGGAGGAAAAATTCAAAAACAATATAAATATAGGTACATATTAGTTACTTAAAAAAAAAACCTAATGCTTTCATGATTAAACAAACAAAAGCGTAAAATTTCCATTTGAATTACGTTCTTAATTTAAACCTTGATTTACAAAATAAACAATTAGATTGTCAATATAGGAACAAAACACAAACACACACAAGACAAAAGAAAACCTTTGTAAAAAGTACAATTATTTTTTTTTAATTACATTCACTAAGATAATAAAGTATCAAGAGAAGTCTCCGGAGATACTACTCGTGATATTAAAAATAATAACAAAAATTAAATAAATCAACTTACTGTATGATTCATTTCAATTTCACTGCAAATCGTTTTAAATCTCTGCTATTAAATGTAGTAAATTGAATTTATTATTTTGCAAAAAAAAACAACAACAAAGTAGAAATTGATATCACTTGAATAACTAAATGACAATTAAATGCATAGACCTCATAGAATAAATAATTAATTTGATTCAACTGCTCTAAAAATGCACTGAAATAAATTGTTCTTCATATGACACAGTTTAAGATAATGTTGGAAAATATATAGCAATTCCTAAAATGCATAACAATCAGAGCAAAGTTGAAAACTTGAGATATGCTAAGAAAAAAGATGGACAAGTTACGTAGTTTGAGAGATACTTTAACTTAAGAAATGTTTGTTCACAATCTGAAATAGGAAACTTAAATTGTACAGAAAAGCTGTTTGAAAACTTTATATAAAAAGTATCCGCGGTTTTTGGTGTTGGTACCCAGAAATCTGGCGACACTAGTCCGATGATGTCAGTTGTGGTTAGTATAAAAAGTTACATTGATTTGAAAATGAGTGATATATCTGAAGAACTACGCTATGTGATACTTTCTTACTATTGAAAAGGTAAAACCGCAGAAAAAAATATGCCGAAAAATTTGTGAGGTTTGCGGAGAGGATGCTGTGAGTGAACGCCGGATCCGGGAGTGGTTTGCTTGATTCCGTTCCGGAAATTTAAATATCAAAGATGCACTGAAAGTCACTGAAAACTCCGATGAAATATTGCAACTGGTGGATAAAAATCGACACGCAAGCTGCCAGGAGATAGCTTAGGCACTAATTACTTGCAAGATTTGTGAGTACCAACCGCGTATACTTTTTAGATGATCCAACAGTATACGAGATAATGACTGGTTAACTCTTCGACGTTAATAAAGCAGGGTTTAGTCTGTCAGAACCCTAGAAAATGTGTAATTTTTCATCTTCTTTTCCATCTTCAGCAATCAAACTAGCAAGGAATATAACCATGAATGCAAATCATGGGGTTGACTGGTGAAATACCATACTTAGTTAGTTAAGAGAGAGAAAGAAAGTGGCAGAAGTCTCGGTGAACGTTCACTTGGAACTTTGGTGAGGACAAAATTGCAGAGAGCTTATTTTATAAGAGAGAGATAATTTAACCATGTAATATATAGGATTTTAGGATTTTGGGGTGTTCTAGAGATCGTTCATTCATGCTTCAACTTTGAATGTACCCCAACTTATCACGTATCTCCGATGTGTATCTACCATGAAAATATCTATAGAATAGAGTAACTGAAATCACTTTTCATCAATGTGCCAACGAATCAATAGAGTTGGAGGCCATACCGCTTCGAAGTAGCATTTTGTTCCAAGTACACTGTTGCGTTCGTAAAGCTCATACCCTTAAATACGAACTAAGTTCTCAATCAACTTGATGTTTGAGGTATGCTTATTGAGTAGCTTGGGAATTACGAATTTCCAACACGTCCCTTGGTCTTTTGCTATAATATACGCGCGCGTGTATTTAAACATTAAAATTTTGTCGATTTTCATTTTCATTAACTTCCGATTTCCGACATGTGCTACAGTTGCATGTATGCAAGTGAAACGTGCAGTGTTTGCATCAATTGGATGCCATTCATTTGTAGATGGATGAATTGATGGATAGATGATTGAATTGAGAGCCACGACGAGTGCGGTGGACCGGGTGGCGATGGGTGTGCGTGTATTATTTAACTAAATTAGCAACAGCAACGAAAACTGCAAAATAATATTAATACGTGTTTGAATGTTGATAACTTGAGAATGCGAATTACTTATACATGAAAATTTATATGCAACATGGCAATTGCATGTAATGCCACAATTTCAATGCATCTATTTGCTTATACTTTTTAAGCGTTTTAAAAAGTATACACTTACTTATACTTATACAAATGCATTTACAAAAATGTTCATTTTGAGTGTGTGTATTTGATTGTGATATCGTGTGCGATATTGTTTCGTCCGTGTGTTGTCCGACTCTAATTTGTCCGTGTTAATGACATTGAAACAGTTGTTATTGTCATTATTTTCGTAGTTAAGTAATTGCAATTTTTGTTGCATGCGCGCATGGAATTTTACTAATTGTTTCCACATGCCACACCGCCCATGCTTTGCACTCCCCGCGCACTCTTCGTGGCATCAATTAATTTCTTAATTAATTTCTTTAGAATTTCTTAAGACTCAAAAGTGTGCATTAAGCTTTTGTAATCGTGTGCATTAATTCAAATACTAAAATCTAAATATTTTTTTTTTTTTTATCAATTGTTTAAATATACATTTAAAGGGTTTTGCTGTTAGCACGTGACTGTCACACCTTAACTCTATTCGTTCTGAACACTGAGAAACGGAAAAGAAACCGCATCATTTGCATCTGCTTCTTGTGGGTGCAATTTATATGATCAGCCTCACAGTCGTCATCATAAACAAGTAATTTTTCTTCTTTGGGAGTTTTTAATATTTTTCTATAATTTTTCCATAGATGTTTTTCAATTTTTTTTCTAATTTTTATTTTGTTGTTGTTTTTACTTCTTCTTTGTCGCAACATCCAACATCCAACAGCCATAGCTATAGCGTAGCAGCAATATTTATTAGCTTATTTTAGCGTTGCAAGGTTGTCACGTTCTATGGCTGCTGTTGTTGCTGCTTGAATATTGCTGCTAGTTGGGAATATAATGAAATCGCCTGCAGCGATTAGAATCTACATATATTAATTTCATGTGTATTCGTTTTTTGTTTATTTATGTATTTGTTATTATTATTATTTTTTATTTCTGTTTTGATAAAGCTAATGTAGCTAGTAATCGAATAACTATCGATAGATAATTTTAAATATACTAGTGTTTATAATTTTTTTTTTGTTTTTTTTTAATTTTTCCTGGACACTTAAAATGTGTAATAAAAAATTTAATGCATATAGGTGATGAATTTAAATATTTCTTACTCCCCCGGCAGCGTGTTTTTAAGATAATTATTCCTGTTTTTGCAGTGGAAATTCATGCAGCGCACTACAACTCAATGTTTTAAACTTGAGCTGATCGGTAGTTCCGTAGTTTCAAATTTTCGTTTTTTACCACCAACAAACTTAAGTTTATGTATTAAGCTTGAAGCTTTTTGGTTAAATCAATTCGTTCTCAGAGCGAATTAAGTCCTCAAAGTTGCTAACGATATTTAGAGAGTCACTTGATGAGACACATGTTTTTAAAAAAAAAAAAATCGGATGAAATAGTTTCTTAATGAAATTATTGCTGATCGATGCAAAAAAATAAAATTATTTATTTGAAATTATGAATATTTTTGATATCTGAAACAATTGTCTATCTATATTTGATATCTATATTTGAATAGATAGAACCAGTTTAAATTGCAATAGAATCATAGATTAGTTTCCAGTTCCTATAAAATTTTGTTTGTATCAGTACATAGAGGGTGTCCCACGAGTGCACGAATTTAATGTTGTGCCATTTTTTTCAATTCAAGTGGCAGCTCTGAAATTTAACAGCTGTTGTCTACGATTGTTCCGATTATTAAAAGTTTTGCGTTACACACAGGAACAACGAGTTATCATATTGGAAATGAGGTAGAAAATGCAGTGAATGTGAATGGCATTTGTTATAGTAGGAACGTGATAAAAGGAGTTATTATGGCCTTAACTGGACGGTATGAATCTGGACGATATGTAATTTCAACAGGACGGCGCCACCTGCCACACCGCGCAACAAGCAATCGATTTACTGGATGCAACGATTTCCAAACTGAATCATCTCCCGAAATTCCGAATTGGCCACCAAGATCATGCCATTTAACGCTATGCGATTTCTTTCTTTTGGGATTTTGAGAAATCACAGGTCCGTGCGAATAAATCACATACAATTCTGGAGCTCTGGACCGAGATCGGTGAGATAAAGACACATCATTCTCAAAATATCATCGAAAATCTCATTCAAAGAGAAAGGGTCTGTGATCAGAGTTGCGTGGGCCATTAGCCGGATATTTTATTCTATTTATTCTGAATTCGTACATGTTTACTTTACAATATAAACACTCGCTCAAAAAATATTATATCAACTCATATTGTGATACCCTTTATTTAATTTTAGAAATTTCTACAATATGTAAATCTATACAAAACTGCTGCTAATATCTTGAGATATATATACATATATACATTTCAGTATACATCAAATTAAATTTGTTTGTTTCTATACAAATTTATGTTCTTTCTTTTCTTTTAATGGCACAACAGCCCATGGAGGGCCTAGCATGAGCTTTTCACAACCATTCATGATGTGCGTTTTATAGTTGTACATGAATGGAAGCGACCAACAGTTTTATGACGAATCCGAACGGCAAAGTGAAAAGCTTTTCACTTTTCATGGGAAATTTTTACTCTTGTAGGTTTACCATTGCCTGCCGAGAGGTGGTGCTGTATAGAAAAATTATTTTTTCTACTTTTTGATTTTGCCTCTGACGAGAATCGAACCCCGGACACTCTGCCTAACAACAGTCCAACACACTACGACTACGCTACAGCGACCAACAATTTATGTGCTCGTATTTTTTCTGCTGACAGTGGCAACTGAAACACGATTTGAAAATCGATTAACACATTCAAAAAAGCGGAAACAAACTTAAATGGAAATTTCGCCAATGTATGTATATACATACATACATACATACATACACATAGTCATACATATACACATATGCTACAGAATAAATGTATGTGTAAGTATATATGTACGAGTATGTACATATAAAGTCAATTTATAATTCTGTATCCGTAGAATATATGTACAAACATATGTGCTCGTATGTAGTGTGTTTCGCGTGTATGTAATACAACGAATTTGAATACGATTTAAAAAATTGAAACCAAAGCAATTGCGCGGAATTGCATTATGAAATAATTATTTAATTTCACAGGTACAGTTAATTTAATTTCAATTATTTGCACAAACACGAGAATATTTATATTGGCAATATTTTTGATGATATTTTTAAAGAAAATCCAAATACTTAAAAATATGTATGCTTACAAAGCGATATACGAAGGACGAAAATTTATTTACTCATAGATTAACTAAAAAAAAGTAACTAAACTTTTAGTTGATCATTAATTCAGGACCCTCACAAGGAGATCGCCCAAGTTGCGTATCATTAAATGCTAGTAAATGCGTGACTATATTGTTGTAGCACAGCAACAACAGTATAACGACAATGGGACGACGATCAAATTACTTAGCTGCCGTGACTTATTAACAATGAAATAAATTTACAACAACAATTAATAAAATATGTAAATTAAACAAAACTTGAGAATTGTTAGTACCGTTCTCTCAACGAGGAATGTAAATTTTGTTAGAACATATCGCAAAAAACGATACGAATAGCATTGAACGAAACTGCGAGACACACGTTACGAGATAAATTGACCAATGCGGGACACGAATTAAATCAAATATGTTCAACGTGAACGTCTATAAAACACAGTGAAAAATATATGCATACTTAGTATAAAAAATATAATATAATTCAAATCACATATGTATGTATGTAAAAAATAGTTACGAAAGGAAAACGTAATTCATAGTTAATAAGTACTAAATATGTTAAAGGGGCGGCGGGGGGAATCGTATTAAAACGCTACAATGGAAGCATTATGCCCACATCATAACAATTAGCCACAAATCGAAAACGATTATTCTAGACAGACAGAAGACATAAAGGCAATGAATGTGTTCAGTTAAAAAAAAGGCACGCGTGTGCCTGTAACAATCAGTCAGTCAGAATCCACTCATGTGTCACAGTCTCACCGTCAGTGAGATCGCCAGCATACTTGCCAATTTATTAGTTTGTGAAGAAATATAATAATTTAAAATAATATTCTAAATACATATTGGATTAGACATGAGCAATACCTCAGTAAGCGAGAGGGAATTTATTATTTACGCCAGGAGAGTGACAACAGTTGAGTTACTTACTTACTCAACATCGTTCATCATCCATCATTTATTTATTACGACGCTTCAGTATTTCATTTACATAATTCAATTTGTTAATTGGGCAATTTAGTAACAAAATACAAATTTTAATAGCTTTAAGTGCCATCCATACCTGCGCTGTTTTGACTTTCCAATCAACAGTTCAGTCTGTTGAACACACCCAATGTTTACATATATAGTACGAATACATAAAGAATTATGCCCAATTTTTTGTTAGTAGTCAGTATCAGTGTCTAATGTAATGCCAATGGGAATATGGTATAAGTGTATAATAACACTAGCGCAAACATATGAGAGAAACATAATGAAAAGTAAGGTAGTAAGTCAAAAAAATTGAGAACTTCTATCTCTTTCTTACTACTTTACTTTTCTACCTGTCTCTCAGGCATAATCCTTCATGCTTGCACCAGTGTAAACCTCCTCTAAAAGTAAGAATATTCATATTGCTCTCAGTAAACTCAACTTTCTATAAATCTATGAGATTTTCCTAGCAAATAAAATCGACACTTATTTTACTCTAAAGCATACAATATAGTACTTAATCTCCGGTTAATTGACAATTTCTTAATTGAGTTCTTCATTTAATTGTATGTCAAGATTTCATGATTTATGTTGAAAATGTACGAGTAGGCGAAATGAGTTCATGGGCTTACTGAATTTCCCGATTAATAAAGCCAAAATTTATGCATTTTTGTCGGTGCGGAAAACATTTCAAATTAAAGAAATATAGATTATTTTACACATGTTACATAGATTTTTATGTAGGATAATCGTAATTATTTTAGAAATTCGAATTTTGAATTAGCAAACCCGATGTGGCTAGCAGTATAATAAAATTTTTAGCTTTATTTATTAATTATTTAGATATAATATACAATATCATACTAAAGACTAATGAGTACTAGAGGCCAACGGCTCGACATATGCTAAGGAAACTAGAGTTTTTATGTGTGTTATTTGAAAATTTTCTTTTTTTTTAGGTTTAAAAGTGATTACTCCTTTTGTGTTTGAATTAAATATACATATGTATATGCATTTTATAAGTGTCTTTTCTGATTTCTATGTAAAGAGTAATTTTTTAAGAGCTATGTTTTTGAATTCAAAAAAACACAGAAATTTTACAAAAGTAAAATCAATATCTGCCATTTACTTTTTAAAGATAATTTCACTTAATCCAATTTTGGGGCACTTTTTTACACATTTCGGCCGGAATCTCACCAATGACAATGACGCGTTCAATGTTGGCTTCTAAAGAAGCAATCGTGTTAGACTTGTCCCTATAGACAAGAGACTTAACATAACCCCACAAAAAAATAATCTTGCACCAAAACGTGTGTTTAACTGCTCACCAAATTCGCCTCTCAATAGATGCATGGTTTCGCGTGCATTGTGGAATGTGGCATGTGGCACCGTCCTGTTGGAACCACATATCGGCCGAGTCCAATTCGTGCATTTTCGGCAAAAAAAAAAAGTCTGTTATCTTCAAACGGTACCTTTCAATTATGCCGCCTGCCCAAAAACTGCACCAAACAGTGCATTTTTCGGAATGCATTGGTAGCTGCTGAATTGCCTGTGGCTGGTCCAAATATGGCAATTCTGCTTATTCACGTATCCATTGAGCCAAAAATGATTCCTATCGCTGAAGACAATTTCGGGATAAACACATTTTTCACAGAGCAATGATAATAAATTTCAATAATTTGCAAGCCAAACTGAGCATTTTTTACTTTGATGTCAAGAATCACGCGTGAAATGTCAGAAATATAAAAACTAAGTAGCAAAAAAATTCACCCTTTACATACATATGTAGATACAATTAAATTGCTTTATAATTATTTATTTTTGCTCGAATGATGATCCAATTTCTTTGGAATGTCTTGAAAATTATTCAATGCAACTTTTCAAATTATGCGACATTAAATTATATTTGATTAAAAATTCAATTCTTATAAGATACTTTAAAATTGAGGTCAGTGTTACATACATACCACACACTAATGGTGGATTAACAGTTCTATGGCCTTGGTGAAAAATTTATTCCTCGGCCCTTTTGATTCAAAAATTGTTCGCTGCAATGAATCTTTCGATAGTTCTAGTAACTAAACATTTTTCAGATCTCTTTTTCTTTAAACTGATCTGATATTTGAAGGCATTCCATTGCTCCATTCACCAAACGCACTCCTCACATTGTTGACAGTCCTCTTATTATTTGCACTATGGCGGCAAATTGAACCCTTGCGCAAGTGTTGTGCATATATCCTTAAGGGATTTCATCAAAGCGAATAAAATTAAAGCAAACGACATAAAAGTGGTGGCAAAAAAAAAACGAAAAGAAAAATTCATTGTTTTCATTTATGTAAATACTGAATTTGAAACAATTATTTTACTTTTACTTAAAGTTTTGGGGCCCCTCTGAGTCGTGGTCATTGGAAGCACTAAAATTTGTTCGATAATCCATTACTGATACATGCTGTACATACATCATATTCTGCATATGTCGGTATTATATTAAAAACATATGTACAAGTTAATTGATCAATTTTCAGCGCAATTAAGCGATGCAAATGCTGTAGCTGCTGAAAACATATTTTCGTTTTTGCACGATTTTCTGTGTATATCATTATTTATTTTATTTTTTTTATTTTTTCAAGCAGATATTGTAATAAACTATATACAATAGAAGTGAGTAAGTGCCTGTGTTGATCTCGAATCATATGCCAAACAAAATATTCAAGTGTCAAATATCTTCTTCATCTCATTCACTCAGTCACTTAAGTGAGCTTGGTTTATTAAAATTTGAATAAGAAAACAATAACAAATAAGTCCGAAAGTATGATTCATTTAACTAATCATCTTTTCACAGGCTGACTTCGTTTGTTTGTTTTCCATGAAATATGTATGTGTGTGTGTATGTGTGTATGTATGTACGTATGTATGTATGTACGTATGTGCATCATAACTTTCATTTTCAATTTATCAAATTCTTTAAAAATAATTTTGTTATATATAATATAATATATATATAACCTATTAAATTATTGTAGTAATATAGTTATTTAATATGAATTATGAATGCATTTCATTTTACATATATTTATTGCAATATGCAAATTTGTTCACGCATGCGCAACATTTCTATATTTATTTTTCAAAGAATACTTTACATAAATATAATTAATATTTGCAATTGCAGCATGAACTCATTTTTCATTTAAAAAAATTAATCAAATGTAGAACATTGTCGCATAAAGTCTATAATTACTTTAACAATAAACGCCAAAAGGTTAATTATTGTTAATTTAAATGTGCCTAAGAATGAATGTGTGGATGAAAAAGTCAAATATATATATAAATATCTGTATGTATGTAAATATATATAATATGTAAGTGGAAATGATAGAGCAGTTCGCGTTCGTAATATTTATTACTAATTACATAGCTTTACTATTTTTTACTAAAGCAAAACGGGAGAGTAAATTCTCTTCTCTCCTTGATAATTTTACCAAATTTTACAAATATCTACTGATAAAAATATCAAGAAAAGAACAAGAACACGAAGATCTGTTCAACTATGAAACGGACGGATTTTATCTATTTTGTTAAACACCTTTGAAAATTTGTTCAAAACATAAGATAATAACTGAATTTTATTTTCATCTTGCGTATTGCTTTTTCCATTATTTATATTTTAAATCGATGCAGATAAATTTAAATTTTAAAATAATTTAAAAATCAATTATTTCCAAAACAGCCGTTTTGACATACATACATGTAAAGTAAAGTAAAATACAAATTTTTGCAAATTCTCCGTTCTAGTACTTTTTCAGGTTATTCTCTTTTCAAAAGAGAGCATTTTTTATAAGCTGATTATTGTCGTTACTAGTAAAATTTTACTAGTAAAATACCCGAACAGACCTAAATTTACTTTACTTTTAATGGCACAACAACCAATAGAGGTCCTAGGCTGAGCTTTTCGCATCCACTCATGTGGTGCGTATTATATTTGTACATGAATGGAAGGGACCTACAGTTTAATGCCGAATCCGAACGGCGAAGTGAAAAGCTGTTCATAGCAATTTTTACTCTTGTAGTTTTGCCATTGCCTGCCAAGAGGTGGTGCCGGGTAGAAAAATTATCTTTTCTACTTTTTGGTTTTGCATGTGCCGAGATTCGAACCCCGGACACTCTGCGTAGCAGCCCAACGCACTACCACTACACCCCAGCGACCACAGACCTAAATAAAATTATTAAATCATTAAATTAAATGAATATAATATGATCAAATATTAATTCTGCGCACTCTGCTGTATTCAAAAACCAATTAAAATAATTTTATAGCCAACTGTTATATTTTAGAGAAAAACATTTTAAATAATACATGACGCTTTTATACAATAGTGTTTTTGTTAGTTGTTTATCATAATTTCTGTTTCGTTGTGGTTCAGTAGTTCCGGCGCTCTGGACTGCTGACCACAAGGTTATATGGGTTCGAATCACAAACAAGGTTAACGTATAAAATGTATACGAGTAAAATGTGTCACCTGTCGTTAGTCAATGGCAGAAATTTAATTTCTTTGCCAGCCAGCCTTCAATAGAAAATCGTGATGGTACATTGACGGATGTACGTGGGTGATAAGAAAGACTTAGCACGACATCAAATTAGAAGTGTTCAGAGATCAATAAAGATTTTGAAATGTGAGTTAAATGTGAGAGGTCTTGTTAAAAGTTACCTGCGAATCCATGATTTGAAACCTCACGGGCGACAGAAGCCCAATTTACTATGACTACAAAGATTTTAGGCCCATGGAGGGCCTAGGCCGAGCTTTTCGCATCCACTCATTTTGTGCGTGTAAATGCGAAGTGAAAAGATTTGAACATCAGACACTCAGCGTAGCAGGCCAGCGCACTACCAACAACACCACAGCGACCATTACTTTTCAAATTTAAGAGGACAAACAATATTGAATTTGTTACACACCTGTAATTACGGTAATGATGTAAAATATTCGACACCTTTCTCACTTTTCGCATTTTTTATGACATTTCCCATTTTACAATACCCTTAGGTAAAGCAACAAAATTTTACAATATAACGTCAAATTAAAATAAAATTTAAATATGTATATGTACATATTATTTTGTGACTTTATGATATTCTCTCAGAAATACAGCAATAATTGTTAATTTTCACATTAACTTAGGTACTCGTATACATACAATGTATGTATATTTACCAGCCCCAACACGAAAAGAAGAATTACCAAATAAACCAATTTTATACCCACTTTGGAACAATGGAAAATGTGTCTATAAAGGAAAGCGTATATGTGTCACGCACTTTTCGTACTTTGTTACCAAAAAATTAATCAATAAATATTGCCACATGCCATAACCCAAGGTAGAAAATTTGTCAACGCTATGCTCCGACGAACCGACGAAGACTAAGCAGTAATTTTATGTAAATTGTTTGTAATAGCAAAGAAAAATCTAGAGACTTTCATTTAAACGTGACCTTATGTACATTCAATATTATTGTCGTTGACGCATACATTTTCAAGCTACGTATTTACAAATAAGTAGTACACACAGGCAACTTTTAGCCTATATTGGTTTTTGTTATACTTTTTAAGGACCTAATTATAAAAAACTTGTTCCAGCTATAGTTTAGAAAGAATGCACATTGATGCCATATTCAATGCAATATAATAAAAAGTATTTAAAGTATATAAAGTAGTAAAATAAAAAACTATAAAAATTAGACAACCTTACAACAAATCTTAACAACAAGCTAATAATGAAAGCTTAACATATGCAAAATTTCGTAAAAAAAAAAATAACAAAAAAAAGAACAAAGCATTTAAATTGTATTTTATTTTTTTGAGAAATAAAGGAAAAAAGAAATACTTAATAATAAATATTCTACGAGTATATCCTTTTTTGTACATATAGCAACACATTTTGATTTCGTTTCAGCCAATTCTTCCTCATATTGCATAAATTATCAACATTCCCTTATCTCATTCTCGCAATCTTTCCATCGCAGCGACAATTTTATTTCCGTATCTGTTATGATGAAATTAATTCTAACACCTTTACATTTCTAAAAAATAAAAATAAAACAGAAGTACACAGCGTTGTAGTTTTTTCGGGTGTGTATTTTCTATGCTTGTAATTTCAGAACGGAAAATGTCAGCTGAAGTTTTTTTTACAATCAAAGTTCAAAGGCATTTTATAGTAGTTGAATAGTTTATTTATATTATAAACTTCACATTTGTATTTTACATACTGTACTGCTTTTACGAAAAGCTGTCAGAACTTTTCATGATCAACATATCACTTTTACTAATTAATCATAAATTATGAATAATTGAGAAAAATTAAAGAAGATTGCTCACAATTTCGTCAAACCAGACAATTTCGCAAATATACTAAAAACTGTTAACAGAACAAGCGATTGTATTGAATTTCGATTGATTCCCTTTAAATGTTTCAAGTTTAAATTTTCGCTTTTCGAGTTCCCATCTAAGCTTTCGAATTCAAATTAAGAATTTCCGAATTCAAGTTTACATTTTCTGAATTCAAATTTATTCATTTCGAATTCAATTTCACTGTTCTGAATACGATTCCAATTTATTTTGTTACTTTTTTCTAACAATTGCGAAAGGCAAAAAACTAAGCAAATCTAGAAAGAAACATCCAAAATGTTTGTATCAAATGTTTCTATCAAAAAAAAGAAAATAAATTTCAAAATATTTATACCCAATTCAATAAATTCAGTTACTGCTACTAGCAACTGTTATTTTTAATTCACTTAGCCACACGTTAGTAATGACGTAATGTTACATGCCTAAAAAACACTTTGTGCAAACAAGTTAAGCTTGTTTACTGCATATACTCGTATATAAAAAACAAATATAAAAATGTATAACAACGTAACAAAAATGCTACACTTACGCACAGTGTAAAAACTAATAAAAATTGTATCAATTCATATCCATACTTTTGATATACATATAGTACGAGTAATACGGTATATACGAGTATAAACAATATCCACGGTATATTGATTAGTTGATAAATATACAATTATAAATAAAAAACCAATATTTTCTTTGTAAATGGCACATTGTTGATTTTTATATTTGTCAAATAATTTATCAAAAGATACAAATATATTGTAGTACTTATATAAAATAAATGTTAAATAGCAACAGCAAATACCCGTGAGCACATGCTTACTCATACATTAAATGTCATTGACCGCCTTTGTGACCTAAATGCCATACCAGAAGCAGAGAAGTAAAAGAAACGCTCATAGGATTTTCCTCAAAAATTTTCTTCACGAGCATTTTCGTTCATACTATACTTTGTCCTTTTATACCCTAAATTCGTGTAGTGGAACAATTCAGAAGTTATAAAAGCGCAGAAGAAATTATTCTAGATATACAATGACTAACAGACACTCCAGAGATGTAGGATGGCTAGTTTATAAATTATTTTTTAATCTCTTTTATAGTAAGTAATTCCATTAAGAGGGAGGAATTATTACTCCAGGTCCTCTTGTCCCATTGATTCAATAGCGGTATGTATCTATTTAAAAACACGAATGGGCGCATATTTTTTGATGGCAAAACTGAATTGCATTAAATTCAGGCAAGATCCATGGTTTTTTCAAGGCACACAAATGACGTAATTAATGTATATAGTAGTTCAAATAAAAAGAAGATAAGATCGATGCTGCAATTTAATTGAGTCCAGTATTTCAATTTGATTACGATTTGATTTTCATAAACTGATTCTAAA
The DNA here is from genome assembly GCA_958295655.1 of Palloptera scutellata. Classification (NCBI taxonomy): domain Eukaryota; kingdom Metazoa; phylum Arthropoda; class Insecta; order Diptera; family Pallopteridae; genus Palloptera; species Palloptera scutellata. Next base: position 54,642,865 of record OY282451.1, read on the forward strand.
TTGAATTGAGGGTAATTTTCTTCTTTTTTTTAGCTTTTTTTTAATAAACTAAACTTTAACTGTTACATATATAGTTTAAAGGCCAGAAATAATACCTAAAGACCTCTAATGTGGTCGCTGTGGCGTAGTGGTAGTGTGTTGAACTGTTACACAGAGTGTCCGCGGTTTAAATCTCGGCACAGACAAAATCAATAGAGGTAAAAAAAAAACATTTTAATTTTCTACACGGCACCACCTCTTAGCAGGTAATTGGCTATGATAAGCTTTTCACTTCGCCATTCGGATTCGGCATAGAACTGTAGGTCCCTTCCATTCATGACAAATATAACAAATATACCGCACAACACAAGTGAATGCGAAAAGATCGACTTAGACCCCCCAGACAAAATCAATTTTACTTTTTACTTTTAATGGCACAACAGCCCATGGAGGGCCTAGGCCGAGCTTTTCGCATCCACTCATGTTGTGCGTGTTATATTTGTACATGAATGGAAGGGACCTACAGTTTAATGCCGAATCCGAACGGCGAAGTAAAAAGTTTTTCACTTTTCATAGCAATTTTTACTCTTGTAGGTTTGCCATTGCCTGCCAAGAGGTGGTGCCGTGTAGAAAAATTAGTTTTTCTACTTTTTGATTTGGCCTGTGCCGAGATTCGAACTCCGGACACTCTGCGTAGCAGTCCAACGCACTACCACTACGCCACAGCGACCACCAATCAATAAAGGTTAAAAAAAAAGAAATTTTATTTTCTACACGGCACCACCTCTTGGTAGGTAATGGCAAACCTAAAAGAGTAAAAATTGGCTTTTCACTTAGCCGTTCGGATTCGGCATAAAACTGTAGGTCCCTTCCATTCATGACAAATATAACAAATATACCGCACAACACAAGTGAATGCGAAAAGCTCGACTTACACGCTCCATGGGCCATTAATGTATCATTAAAATTAGAAGAAATAAGACCACTAAAATATCAAGCAACTTTACTGAAACTAAGTATAATTGGATCCTTTAATAATTATCAGTGTCTGCATGTGAATAGAAATGTATGACCAAGAAATAACCAATTCATTACCTATTATTCAAAAGGGGCTTGGTTTACATACTTTAAATTCCGGTTCTGTGATATTCTGAAAGTAAAACGAATTTGGAATAGATATCGCTACCTCTGCTCTTCAACCACGCATCTCCATTTCGGATGAAAATTAGTTTCGTTGGTTACATTATATAAAATCACCTTAAAATCCAAATAGAAAAAAAAGCTCTCAGCAAGGTTGTATTGGAAAAAATGTAGAGCCCTGAAGAACTTCGTATCTCCACTTGGACACTAAAGTTGATCGAAATATTATTTAGTGTTTTTCGATTTTTGCAAAATGGTACTTTCAAAGTGGCTGAAAAGTAGAGGCAGTGATATCCTCCAGATCTGAGTGTAAACTAGTCAAGCTTAGGCAAAAACGAAAATTTAAATTAGTATTCTTGTGCCGTGTGATTGCTTTATATACCAGTAAGTAAATATGTACATTACCAAGTATATTGTACGTGTTTACCCGGAAATAGAAAGGTGGAATAAGAAAATCCAACAATGTTAACCAAAAAAAAAAAAGAAAGAAAGTGTTGTATGCAGTTGTAGCAAGAAAGTTATGTTACAAATACATACACGTACACGCATACATACATACGTACTCAGCTACAAGAAAATATTGTTTTAAGGATACTCCGTATTTCTAGAGCTGTCGAAAAGATGAATAATTGATTTGTTTTTGGTAGCATAAAGAAAATGAATACAATTAGGAAGTTCACGTTTAAACAATTGTTAGTAGAGTTCAATGGCATTTCCCATTTTCGATGGGGCAATTATGGTATATAAGTATTGTTAATTTATATTATTGACGTAGATTTGTACTGATTTGAATACATAGCAAAACCTAATTAAAAATTACAACTGGTTAGCATTTTTCTTGTTGACTAAATAATTTTTCTATACGGCACCCACCACCACCTCTTGGCAGGCAATGGCAAACCTACAAGAGTAAAAATTGCTATGAAAAGCTTCTCACTTCGCCGTTCGGATTCGGCATTAAACTGTAGGTTCCTTCCATTCATGTACAAATATAACACGCACAACATGAGTGGATGCGAAAAGCTCGGCCTAGGCCCTCCATGGGCTGTTGTGCCATTAAAAGTAAGTAAAGCTGTCTTTTTATTTTAGTAGCATTTTCATAAAGGAAAAATAAAATTATTAACAGAAAAATAAAGTAATAAAAATTTATTTACGCCTGCTCTAATGTTTTATTCCATTCATGTGAATGCATTTCTTGCATGCACTGTACACATTTTTGTGAAACATTTTCATTTATCATTCATACGCGCAAACTAATTGCATTATATGCGGCTGCCCTTATTTCTTAATAATATGTATATGGTATTTGTATCACTTACAAATAGAGATATGAACTGAAATGTATTTATATGAGCATACATACATAAATATGTCAGTATGTGCATACATATGTGTGTATGTCTCTGTATGTGCAAACATATCATTATGAGTTCTTATACTTGGTAATAGCATGCAATACTCGTAGACACCACACCCCGAATTTCTTGGGGGAAATGAGTTTCTCACATGCGGAAAATGGAAATTTAATTTGTATTGTTGTTAAAATGAGGCGCATGCTATGTGTATGTCTTACCGGCTGTCACACAGATAGATAAACATATAGAAATAAGTTTTAAAATAAAAATATTGTATATCGAACAATGACATTTTAGTGTTACAATAACAGAAAGTAAAAATTATAGCAAGTGGGTCACAAAATTATGAAGACAAAAAAAAAGATTTTTTTTAATTTAAATTGTCCTAGCATTGAAATCCCTTATGCAAATACAAAAATGTAAAACAGTTTTGAAAAGAAAATTTAATTTCTGATAAAATGATCAATAAAACTAATTTGTTTGTTGTTTTTTACAGAATTCGGACAGCTTTTCCGGTATGCCCGCCATTAGCGCCTTTACTGTCATTTCTGAGACACTCTTGGCGGCAGCATTCCCTTATTTCTAAAATCTTCCATGTATTTAGCTTCTTTGTTTGTTGCCTTTAATGTCCTTTTCACTAGAGCCCAATATCTCTCGATAGGCGAAAGTTCTGGGCAATTTGGTGGGTTGGCGATTTTTGGTACCAATTTGATGTTTTGGTTTTCGAATCATTTAAGGGTTACATTACTGTAGTGGCAGGAGGCTAGATCAGGCCAAAAGAAGTAGATACATTGTGCTTTCTAATGAAAGGCAGCAATCTCTTCTGGAGGCACTCCTTCACATAAATTTCGGCGTTAACAGTGCCACTTGTTACGAAACTTTTACTCCTTAGCCCACAACTACAAATCGCTTGCCATACCAGAAACTTCTTCGGGAACTTGGACTTTTATTTTATCCTAAATCTTTCCTCAACTCCTCCTCGTTCCTTTGCGGAGGTAAAACTCTTGACCAGGTAATTGAGAAAATTTAGTCAACACGTATGTTTCATCGTCCATAGTACAGCAATCGAATTTTTGGAAAAAATCTGTCTTCAACGTAGCTCTGGGCTACCAAGTTCTTAGTAGTGTTCATGTCGGGTATTGACTGCACTTTGTATGTTTTAAGACCCGCATCTTTTTTAATTTTACGAACTAAAAGCTCACTGCAACTCGTTTTTTCCGCCAATTTTCGATTAGACAACGCTGGATTCTTCTCTAAGAGAGCAACGACTTTCTTCGCCTTTTGTGGAGACACGAAACCGCATTTCCTTCCAGAACCATATTTTCTAGCAACTGTTAAGTTTGTATTAAATTTTTTTAAGAATCCTCGAGACAGTGTTTTTAGCAACTTTCGCCTTATTTGCAATGGTTTTCTGGCTCCACTGCGGATTTTCTGGAAATAATTAAACAACTAAATTGCGTCTTTCCACTTCCGATGCCATGACTCAACTGAAAGTTCACAAGTCAAAAAACATGTGATTGTATTTCATCAAAGCCTACTGTTTGAATTTTTTCATTCAGATGAAGAGTTTCAAAGCAGTGGTCTTTCAAAGTTATCCGATTTTTTCGATCTCACTCCTTACCTATTGTATAATTTTTAGCAAATAATATTTATATTTAGGCATGTCATGAACAAATGATTTTTATTAAAAATTGAAAATGGACCACCTTATACAACTTAAAGAAAGAACCAAATGTTGACTGTGGCTTCTGTTATAAAGTAAATTAAGTTTCAAAGCTTATTCGTTTGACTTGCCAAGGATATGTTAGCATAAACAACAAACATTTTCTGAATTGAATAGGTTACAACAAATTTGTAACTATGCATAAAGCTTATACGAGAATAATTAAGTAGGGAACAAAAACGTTTGAAGTTACTATATTCTTTCTAACATAAAATTAAAGCATACATAAATAACCAATTTGATGTATAAGTAAATGCATAAATTATGAGTAGAAAAAGAATAATGTTTACCCTATTTTCTTCTTCTTCGACTTATTCGATACGACGCTCACTACATAACACGAGTGGGTAAACAAACATAGAGGTGAAGGTTGCTGTAATCTCCTTCTAAGTTAAAGAGGAATGTATACGTACATATTATGTATGTAGGAGTATGACACCTTTAGCAATTCCCTGCCACCTAACAGTCTAGTCTTCTACTAGCCTGTGAGAGACCGCAATCTATATCTAACCCAAACATATGAGACCAGGCTAGTTATTTTTGTACAGGCTAGTCATTTTTTAACAAATAAATTACTTATTTAATTTGATGAAGTTTACTAGGCTCGAACCAGTGGCTGTGGACTGTGGAGTAAAGACCTTTATCTTATTATCTGAGCCACATTGTGCGTACGACCGTTTAAGTAGCAATATGTAATGTAAAGCACCGAGCAAAGCAAATAAAAAAGAGCTGCTGTTCGCTGCTTCAACAAGTCAGTGTATAGTTCGGATAACTAAATGAATGTCAATTTTATCAATCGACTAGTCGTTGGGTAAATTTTTTCTGCTTTTATTATAGGTATAAAACCAGTTGTCCATACATTCGGCTAAATATAAACTATTCGACAGCTATTTTTGCTGCCGAAATGGATTGGGTTTTTTTTGGCATCAGCAAGAACGACATTTACTACATCAATCTGGTCATATTCCGCAATGCCTGTGTACTAGTAGGCATAGACTAGAAATATTTCTAGTCTGTTTGACTAGGAGCAAGTGCCATATAGTCTGATGTTGGTTGCAGGGTAGTAACACAACAACGCATCGGCATACCAACTCATACATATTCGCACACTCACATATGTAAAAATTACATTGGCCTTTGTGTGTCTGTGTGTATCTTAATACTTTGTTTCGGCGCATTGTATAAATGTTTATATGACATGTGATTTGTGGCTGGGTGATGTATCTGTGTGTGTATTTGTGTCGTTGGCAAGGCAAAAGACTCGTGTTTTTATGCAACTTTGTTAAACATTTCCTGTTTGGTAAATGCAAATGCAAAAAAAATTGTAAAAAAATAAAAAAAACATAAAGACGAACTTTAGAATGAAATGGCAAAAATCTTGTCAAATAAACTTGTGTGCACTCTTAGAAAATGCAGCCACACAAACAAAAAGCAGGTCACATTAAAAGCGGGAGTTATTCAAACTAACTTGACTGCTTGCCTACCATCCGTCCATACCTTTACACCTAGCGCCCAATGCAAATAAAACTGTATAATTTTGTTGACATTCTTTCATAGAAGAAGACACAAGCAACAACAAAAACTATTAAAAAATTGTTAAATAATGAACATTCAGGCGCCCTTTAGAAATACACTTTTTGGCTTTTGTTAGAATATGCCAAGCGCATTTTGTCTGAAATGCCAAATATGGTAGTTGTAACACTTCCGATCGATTTTGACATTCCTTTAGCGGTGCAGGTTTAGTGACTGTCTGCCTGACTAGCTGACTAAATGAGTTTGACGGAATTTTCAAAACAAATATTGATAATTATAAATGAAACATACATACTCGTATAAATTATAAAGATTTCTTTAAGTCATGTTACAAAATCATGACATTTTCTTAACTTTACCTATTTTGTTTTTGGTTACTGTAATCGTTCGAGCCTGGCTTATGCCCTCCATGCGCTGTTGTTTAACTTTAATTTCGATAAGAATAATTTCGATCGACCTAAAAACGAAAAAACCATTTGCTTATTAAATTACCTGCAATTTTTTTATTGAGCTGAATAAAGAAACATAATTTTTTAAAATTGCCTCTTTATTCAACGCATGTACACTAATATTTGCTACAAATGACTTGCTATTATTTGTTTATCTCCACATGTCAACATCTACACGTATCCTGGTAATCAAATGTCAATTTTAACTAATCGAATAAAAAAAAAAATATCGATTATATTATGGCACAAATACAAAATCGATTGGGAAATATGTGTTAGTGTGCTCTGAGTACAAAACAGAAGAGCAAAGCAATTTATCGCAAGCAATCATCATTTGCCAATATTATAATAATGGGATTCATGATGTGAAATTTGTATATTTGCTATTCTAGTAATTTTTTACTGCCGCACAATATTTAAATAAATATTGTAAATCGATCATCTTTTCAGTGCTTAATATATCCATAAGTTTATGCAATAATTGCTCACTAAAATCTCAATTCATATGTTTTTTAAAAAGCTAATAAACACAATAAAATTATTTTGATATATGAATATCATATATAGCCTACCTTATACGAGTATATGTATAAGTAGCTCCTCTATAGGCTATTTACGAAAATTTTTCCCGTTACCATGAATCCCCATAATATAATATATTCGGCAAAGCTGGTAACTTATCGATAGCTCATGAATATCTACATACTCGTACATACGTATATAAAAAGTTTTGATTAAAATGACAGTTGACATTTGTTTGTTATTCAAATTCTTTGTTATTTGTATGCAATTTGAATTGATGTAAAGCATATATCTGCTGTGACAGGCAAAATTATCGTTTAATATCCTTTTCGTTCAATTATACATTTAATAAAATATGCATTTCATTTGTAGAATATACATTTTTTTATAATTGAATTATATTTTTAATTAAGGTCCTAACAAATTTATGTAATTACTTGAGACGGTCAATTCTCCAATGAACTTATGTATTCAGAATATTAACAATTAATAACAGAGGCAAATATTAATGGCAATAAATGGAAATTCTTTGAAATTTCAAAAATATTTCATTTATATGGAAAAAAAAGTTAGAGTTAGTAACATATAAAAAATAAAATATAAAACTGGAAGTCTTGAAGATAACCTCCAGAAACACTGAAGATTTTTTTTATCCACCTTACAGAAGTACAATGTCGAATAATGTAATATTGATTCTCATCTTCTCCAATACAAATTCAGCATACTTTATTACTATATATACCTACACCTATCAATATTATTAGGATGGCATAAAATATTTGAAAATAATCATTTCATTTATCAATAAACCACAAATGAAGTATTACACATGGAAGCCAAATGAAGTCAATTTTTGAAAAGTATAAAAATAAAAAGAATTGAAATATCTTTACGTCGCACATCACTTCCTGATACTTCTATGTATCACTTTCATAGGGCTGGTGGACAAAAATAGTAAACGTTGTCCGATTTCAATGAAATCGCACATTGGCACACGTCCTTTGTTGGTCAATGTATGAATTCTGTTGAAATTTAATCAAAATCGGATGAAAAACACTCACCCGCTCATATACAAAAATATTTTACACGTCAATGATGTGATATGATATTTCAATGATATTTATTTGTTTTATTTTTTTTTCTTTTACTTACTTTTAATGGCACAACAGCCCATGGAGGGCCTAGGCTGAGCTTTTCGCTCATTTTTCTTTATATAATTGAAAAAAATTTACATAAGATAAAATCTTTTTCGTACAATATCTTGAAAAATATTTTACCAATCCAATTGAAATTTAACACACTACATTCGTTGGTAAATCTAAGTGACACACTCTCCGTTGTCCTTCTAACATTTTCTCTACACCTTTTCTTTACCACGTTCACATACTAACAACATATACACAAAAACATGTAGAGAAGGAATATGCAGATAACGAAGTTAATTAATATTTTTTTTTATTAAAATTTCGTTCCACTTTGCATTCTTGAGAAGAATGGCGCAAGTTTGTGTGAAGCTGTGACAAAAGTCAAAAGTCTTTAAAGTTTCAAGTATGCTCTGCGATATTACAAATGTTTCAGTAATATTTTCTCGAACTTGACACTATGTATAGTGATTATTTTCATATAAATTTCATTCTTTACATGTGTACAATTTGAGTTATTACACACACAAAACACAATTAAATAATATGACTCTTTATTAATATAATTAATATTTACAACTTCCGTTTTTTCGTGCAAAAAAAGAAAAACAAAATGTTTTTTATACACAAAAGAAGCAAACAAAAGCACATAAATGACATGCGCCCAGGGAAGGGAAAAATAATGTACGAAAATTTTGCGTATTATTTATGTATTGTTCTTACTATATGAATTCAACAGAAATATTTATGAGTCGTCAGAAAGTCAATATTGATGATGCGTTTTGCTTGCGTTGTTCTTATTATTAATAACTATTTAGTATCTATATCTTGTTTGTAGGTAGAATAAGTAAGTATTTAATTTGCTTTCAAGATAATGACTGGCTGCAATTTGCAGCGATAACAATTGACTTGTTATCAATATTGACACTTTAATGTGTATGTATATAGTATGTACAATATTTACTGATAAATGTTGGAAATACCTTAAAGAAAACAAAACTGAAATACCTAGTGACAAAGTCACTGATATAAAAAAACGAGTTTTTAGTCATATCTAAAGTCGGATTTTGCTTTTATGAGTAAAAAGAAACTTTCAAATCATTATGAAAAAAAAAAATTCTGAATTTGAATTTGTTACTCAAAAATTCGTTGTTAGCTACTAACTTTAATATTTAAATTGCAAAACAGCAACAACAAAAGCAAATATTTGTGCATTAATGTTAGATTCGAGGAATCATCGTGTGCGTCATAGAAATTTAGCGCACATTTGCGCACCTCATCACAAGCTAAACTTTTTCAATGTACGAGGTATGATCAAAAAATAACCGTTATTTTCAAAAAGTATTTATTTATTCATCAACAACTATCTTGTCCCCTTCAAAGTAATCCCCCTCAGATATAATACACTTATGCCAGCGTTTTTTCCAATCCTCGAAACACTTCTGAAACGCGCTTTTTGGTATCGCCAACAGCTCCTGTTTCGATTTTTTGTTTCTTTTATCTCCTCAATCGTAGCAAAACGCTTTCCTTTCATCGGTGTCTTCAGTTTTGGGAAGAGGAAAAAGTCAGCGGGGGCCAAGTCTGGTGAATACGGTGGTTGACGCATGATAACGGTTTTGTTTTTGCTCAAAAATGTACGCACAAGCGACGTTGTTTTTGCTCAAAATTTAGCAATTTTGGAACAATCTTCGCTGCCGCACGTTTCATGCATAAAACATCCGTAAAAATTTCTTGGCATGCGCCGAACGATATGCCAACATCATCAGCAACCTCTCTGATAGTGATTCGACGATTATCCAAAATCATTTTTTTCACTGCGTCAATGTTTTCATCGGTTGTTGACGTGCTCGGGCGACCAGGACGAGCATCGTCATTGGCATCTTCTCGGCCTTCCTTAAACCGGTTATACCACAATTGAACTTGTGTTCTGCTCATAGTAGACTCGCCAAAGGCCACAGTCAACATTTCAAACTCAAAACGGTGTCCACGAAGCGGTTTTTTGAGTTTAGAAAATAGCCAAAAGTCACACGGTGCTAAGTCAGGCGAATAGGGTGGTTGCGGAACGATATCAGTCGAATTTTTGGCAAAATGGTCTCGTAAAACCAATGCAGTGATTTTGGAACCAATCGTGCATTCACTCTTCTTAGGCCCAAATGATGTTTTAAAATGGTTTTCACTGATCCTTCCGATATTCCAACGATGCCAGTAAGGTCTCTGACTGTTAATCGTCGATTCTCGAGCACCAATTCCTTGATTTTATTGACGTGTTGATCATCAGTTGATGTTGATAGCTGTCCTGGACGTGGTTCGTCGTCAACGCGTTCTCGACCATCTTTGAACAATTTGTACCAATCAAAAACACTTGCTCGCGACATACAATTATCACCGAAGGCCTTTTGCAACATTCTGAACGTTTCGGCACCAGAAATTTTATTCCGCACACAAAATTTAAATTGAATAATTCTTTGTTGAATAATTTCACTCATTGTGAAAATCGCCGAATGCACTTTTTGTACTTCAGAAAGACAAGCGTATACTAAACACTAATGATTATTTTGATGTGACATTTGGCACAGATGTCACCGACAGTCATACCAAACTTAAAATAATAATATTTTTATGAATGGGTTTCCGCGCGAAATTTAAATTAAAAAGTCTTACTACTTTTTGCCTACAGTAGTATATAACTTTTTTTAAGTGTTTTGTTTTAATCCTAAATAAAATTTTTTTTTAATTTTTGTTTGTGACTTTTTTTATTCTGTTTTTTTTTTTTGTTTTAATAATTTGTTAATTTGTTTTTTTTTTTCATTTTTTAATCTTGACACTAAAGTTGTTATACTTAATACTATATTTACAAAACAAAATATATTTGTTTTAAAGTTGTAGAATTTCTGGCGTTCAATTAAATGTGCCAAAAAAGGTAACAAAACAAAAAGTAAAAAAAAATTAATTAGTGCCATTACAAAAAGAAAAAAAAAATGTTGAAAATTATTCCAAATTTTTTGTTTGTTTGTTTAACAACAATTACTACTTTATTTTTTAAACAAATACAATTGTTGGAATAGAAATATGTAATGTTTCTGGGATATAATTTTATTAACTAATTTGTTTTAGTCGTTGACTTTTGCCATTTGCTCATACTATATATATAATATTTTTGTTTATTGTTTTTATTTTTAATTTTGCAAATTATCTTTCCAAATATTTTTTTTACAACTTCATCAATTAGAGTATATTCTATATATGAATTTTATACAGGCTTCTATGAAAATTTTTGCCATAGAGTAAATAACAACAATGTATATAGCAGAGGCAGATCAGACGATCGTTTCGGAACCAGCTATGATTCCTCCTCAGTGGTCTTACATGATATCCCTTTCTGTTTTCAATAATCTACATATATAAGTTACTAATATTTGAAAAGGCATTCGAGGAATATACGATTACAAGAATTTCAAATATATATTTCAAATATATAATATATATTTTCACTGAATAGTATTATTGCACCAAACATATGTATAAAACACTGTTCTATATACTTACTTATGCATATTTGTTTTTTGCTCATATATATTTATTGCAAATTTTAATTCTATAATAGTTTTCAATTACCTACTTAACTAAGTATTATGTTTAGTTAACAGTTAGAAGGTAACTGCTTGCAATTACAACCTGCATAATTTAACATTAATTATTTCTGGAATGAAATTTTTCTTTTTACTTACCATATTCTTATATTTAGATAGAAAAAGATGTGCTTATTAGGAGGAGGTGAGAATTGAGTTGAAATAAGCATTTAATTTACGTGAATTCCATGTAATTTATGTTATGAGTTACACTCAACTTTTATAAATAATATTGCACCATATATAGAGACCTTAACAAAGGACTTTGAAGTTGGGCCGAAAAGTTGATGTCAAAGCTCATAATGATTTATGTACATACACAGAGATCAGTTAGGTTAGTAAATGGTAAATGTATTGAAAACGAGAATATTTAATAATTTCACTTACGCGACGATTTTCAATTTAACTGGAATATTCTTCAGACCGTATTTAAAGTGTGATTACTAAGTATCTACGTAGCTAAGGACAGCATAAAATTTTAAAGGACACAACATAAAGAAAAAACGTCTATGCTTTCTTTCTCCTCCTCAACTTGTTTATTGATTATGAGATATTGTTTTCTTCAAATCCACTTTCAGTTCTGATGAGGCACACAAACAGAATAAAAATTCCAGACAATGGAAGAAGAAGTGTATAATCAAGTTTTTATATTGAGCGATATTTAATGCTAGAATTCACCATTGGTTTCAATACAGAATCATTGCTACCTGTAAATGTTGTTCAACGGTTGGCCAGTGTCTAGTAATGGTTGGAATTATTTTAATAGAAGATGTTTAACATGTCAAGAAAAGATTTTAATTTAAGGAGATTTTTACATTAAACTACAACGATTTTTACATTAAACTATTTAATAATATAGCAAAATTTTAGAAAGAATTATTCAAAATATTTATATTAAAAAAATAAATATAATAATTAAATTGTCATGAAAATTATCAGCTTGAGAAAAGTATGTCTTTTATTATCGCATTGCAGGGTCATAAATTACTGTTAAATTTTTTAAAATTATTTATTTTTTTTTTTTGCATTGTTCTTAATCCGCTGTTAGGTAAATAGAAAAACATATTATTAGGTAGACGTTTATAGTAAATCGTACAATATTTTGTTTATAGTACATATTCATATTAAATTACATATTGTAATATGAAATGTTATTAAACGAAATAAGGAATTAGTTGTATGTAAGTGAATAAATGTATCTGTAGAAAATTTAAAGCTATAAACGTGCAATTAAAAATTTGTGTGTGTTTTTTTAAAGACCACTTTAATCTTAGTCTCTTAACAGTAAATTTAAATTCAAATTGTTGAAATTATAAAATTTTTACTCTAACATATTTAAAGTTAATAGACAGCTGTTTTTTAATATATTTATTATTATTTAAGTAAATTTAATTCATAATAAACTGCAGCCATATGGTAAAAAGTGTTTTTTTTAGAAGTGTGATTTTTAATCTGGCAATACTTTTTTCGGAGTTATTTTAACAGGTTTAATAACTTTGACTTATTGGGGGTTTTTGTGGATCTTACACATTAATAATTGCTCATGGTTTATGTTCATCTGGTTTATTTTGTTTAGGAAATATTATAACTAATCTTGCAGTTCTTCAATGATGACGAGATATCTCTCGATATCTCGTCATCATTGATAAACTCGACATACGCAGTAACTCTTGGATTACGAGTTGGTCTTTTTGACAGCTGTCACTTGATTTATGTTCAGTTTGGTTTGCCATTTCATAATGAATAGACTTACTCCTGAACAACGTTTACAAAGCTTGCAAAAATATTACCAAAATAATGGTTCGGTTCGCGCGACGCATTTTGTTCAGCGATGAAGCTCACTTTTGGTTGAATGGGTACGTTAATAAGCAAAATTGTCGCCTTTGGAGTGATCATAATCCACAAGTCATTGTTGTTTTGAGACGCCGTTACATCCTCACAAAGTCACTGTTTGGGGTGCTCTATGGGCAGAGGGAATCATTGGTCCATATTTCTTCAAAGATGAAGCCGGTCATAATGTTACAGTCAATGGGGAACGCTATAGAGCCCTGATTAATGACTTTTTTGTGCCTGAGTTGGAGGATGTTGATGTGGACGACCTTTGGTTCCAACAAGACGGCACTACATGCCATACAGCCAACGAAATAATCAATTTATTGAAGGAAACTTTTGGTGAGCGCACTATCTCGCGTTGTGGGCCTGTAGTGTGGCCTCCAAGATCGTGCGATTTAACACCGCTGGACTATTTTTTGTGGGGTGAAGAGGTTCTGTGAACGCTTGTCTACGCAGATAAGCCCAAGACGATTGACGCCTTGGGAGAGAATATTCGGCGCATTATTACTGACATACGGCCCCAATTGCTGCAAAAAGTGGTCGAAAATTGTGCCTCTCGGCTAGAATTTATTCGAACCAGCTGCAGCGGCCACTTGTCCAAAATCGGTTTTAAAACATATTGCCAAATCCATATTCTTATAATAAAGCTAAATTCTTGGCCATGAAATTAAATTATATGCGTTTTATTTCTTCTTAAAAACCACACTTCTAAGAAAACACCCTGTATTTTAATATGCCACTGCTTGAATCAGGTGGCATCTACCAACACTCATTAAAGAATCAGTAGAAGAAAATCAGTTCAAAATGTATACCAAACTGAAATAACATTGATATATAAAATATATATTTATGCCGACTTCTATTTCGAAATAAAGAACGAAAATCATTATCAGCCAACCTATTATAGCGATTGCTCTTGGAACAATAAATAAACATTTTTTTTAATCTCACAACATTTGTTCAATATGTTGGAGGAATACTGTATTTGTTCCGAATCAGAACAGAAACTTTTATTTTTTCCTCTGCGCTTATACTTATACTTATTAATGTAAAATACTGTGCGTATTTATACACTCATAAATAATTTATGATCTTTTCATTTAAGAATTACAAGTATTTAAATTAAATATTTAATTAATAAAATTACAACAACAATAAAATACAGAAAAGACAAATAATTTTGCGTAACTATTTTCATGATATATACTGACGAAGTTCATTTACCTCAAGCCGTGTGTACACGAGATTTACATATATACATACATATGTACACACTTGTATTTATATACCATTACATATATAATATGTATGTATGTATAATGTACGTCAAATAAAAATATAAAAATCATAAAGTTTTTACAAAACTTCCTATTAATAATTTTGTCGGCATTTCGCATATGTTTCGTATTTTTTATTTCATTTATTTTTTTATACGCTTCAGTTACAATCGAATTTATGCTAAAACTTTGCCATAATTTAACTATTAAGTACTGATATTATGCAAGTTCTTCTTATTCTTTTTCTTTTTAAATTTTTTTGGCTCTGATTTTATTTTACTACACATTAAATATGTATGTCACATAATCAGCGACATATCGAACATATTTATTAGGCATAAGTTATTAAAAAAAAAGAGTGAGAGACGAGAAAATTAAAAAAAAACTTAAAAATTGTAATCAACTGAAAACAGCTGTTAATTTCTGATTGGTAACAATAATTGGGAGATCCGTTGCCAAGTTGAGCTATTCAAAGTTATAAAAACAATCAATTCGAAATACAAAACATATAACATTGGAGTAACTAAGCTTTTTACCGAAATCTGATAAACGCCTATATGCCGACAAATTGGGCAAACATTTCATTCGAAATCTCTACAATTGTATCGCGTGTACCTACGTTCCTAGAGTATCTTTAACAATTCTTTAAAAATTCTAAAAATACTTAAGTGAAGGGTGATTTTTTAAGAGTTTGGTTTTTAAAATTAAAAAAACACCGACATTTTACAAAAGTGAATGAAATTTTTATTTGAACCGATAAATCAATTCCTGCCATTTACTTTTTAAAGATAATTTCACTTAATTGTTGACCGCGGCTACACTTCAAGTGGTCCATTCTGAAGCTCCAATTTTGGCACACTTTTTCACACATTTCGGCCGGATTCTCACCAATAACCCGTTCAATGTTGGCTTCTAAAGCCAGCAATCGTGTTTGGCTTAAAACTTAACATCGCCTAACGGGGTCAAATCATACGATCTTGGTGGCCAATTGGCTGCACCAAAACATGAGATTAACTGCTCACAAAATTCGACTCTCAACTGATGCATGGTTTCGCTTACAGTGTGGCATGTGGCACCGTCCTGTTAGAACCACATGTCGGCCGAGTCCAATTCGTGCATTTTCGGCAAAAAAAAGTCTGTTATCATCGAACGGTACCTTTCTCCATTGACCGTAACGTTGCGGCCTTCATCGTCTTTGAAGAAGTACGGCCCATAAACCACACCAAACAGTACATTTTTCGGAATGCATTGGCGGCTGCTGAATTGCCTCTGGCTGGTCTTCACTCCAAATAAAGCAATTCTGCTTATTCGTCGCTGAAGACAATTTTGCGATAAAAGCTTGCGAAACACATTTTTCACAGAGCACGAATTTTAATAATAAATTTCAATAATTTGCAAACGTTGCTCAGGCGTAAGTCTATTCACGATGAAATGGTAAATCAAACTGAGCATTTTTTACTTTGACGCATGTGAAGAATCACGCGTAGTCAGATATCAGATATAAACGTCAAAAACGAAATAGAAAAAAATCACCCTTTACTTACCTATAACAAAATTATAGCTGAATCATGATTTCATACATACTTTCTGTTTACGATTTTCTCCAGAAGTAAAAAAATCTATCTGTAAAGATAAGTGTTGAATTTAAATATGTATAATAATTATTTCGCATGAATCATATACCTACTTACCTCGTACGCAAGATAATCGTTCTTGAGAGCAAAATCTTAACATTTGCTTTCATCTGTATGCAAATACCAAGAGATGAATGAATCATTTACATATCGATATCAAATCGATATTAAATTGTCCCCAGTTGGAGGAAACACTTGTGAGATTTCAAATATTTATCAACTTTAAATAAACCCTTCAGAAATGATACATCACTAAAGAAACCACCTTAAATAATTTTTTATATAAATTTCTTGAAAATTATAGTTTTGTGAATATGGTTTTCTATAAAAATATGGTACATTCCAAGTAATCACCTAAAAAACAAAAACTGAACTGAACCTTTTTATATTTAAGTATGTATAAGTCTTTGCCTATGCTTGATTGTATGCATTTCAAGTGAGTTAATGAAAGGTACATCGTTGCTCCAGAACGTTATAAAACCATAATTCTCTTCAATAAGTCCGCACAATTCTACGCAGTAAAATGTAAGCTATTACTATGATTTTTACCATATTTCTGACTCCAGAGTGAAAATAAATCTTTACACAATCTTTGCTTTGTATTTGTGTCAACTTAAAGTCACATTGCTATTTACTGAACCACAACCAAAATATTTTAGAGCTTCTTTTAAAAAAACATGAGATGTGAACGAGAGTCTAAATATGTGTTGACAGACTGCGAAGATTCCTCATCTCTGGAACTCTACTTAAAAACGTACAAATGATCAATTTCTACAAAATTGCCTGTGAAAAAAAAATTATACCTAGCTAGATTTTTTGCCTAATAGAACGCCTAACTTCAAATGAGAAAATTAATTCAACATCTTACAACTAAAATTACAAATAGCAAATTAATTATATCTTTGCATCTTTGGAAAAAAAAAATATTCCATGATTATATTTATATACAAACAATATACAAAAAAGTTATAGAAATCAGCCTCAAAACCGTAAACAAACTAACCTTGCTGTCGTCGCTGATTGTTTTATAGACATTTCCTACTTACTATGTACAAGTAAGCACTTATTATTATCAATTTCACAAAACGCATCTAACTATACAATTTAATTAATTAATTTAAAAATGACTAATAATTAAATAGAATCAGAATAGCTTCCTTAACTTCCTATTTTATTATTTTAATGCTCAAATACTTCACACAATGCATTATAAATGAATCAAAATGAAAACAAAAAATCATATAAGGCAAACAAATTGTTCAAACATCAGTTTAAAAACACAAAGATTTTTCACACTCACTTTTAGAATAATTTAATTGCATAATTAAAATCACGTATAAACAAATAAAAATCAGAACCGAAACCCAAACAAAAAAAAAAACAAAAGCGACAACGACAACGACAGCAAACAATACACAAAAACGCAACTGGAAACGCGATAAAAAACGCGCCGCACTCGCACTCAACACTCGCTCGCGTCAACATGTCAAATCATCTGTAGCAAAAAAAAAGTCGCTTTGATGCGTTTTTTCTGCCTGTTTATTTATGTATTTGCTTGCCTACTGTTGATTCTCTTCACACAAAAACCAAAAATTATTAGCTCCTACTATTTTACAAAACTATAAATAACGCATGTCAAATACTTTTTACCATACGACTACCAAGCGACATTTGCCGCAATTGTGTCGCATTAGATTGAGTAAAAAAGAGCCAACCTCTGATATTTGTTGCTGCTATGGCTGGAGGCGGCTCGTAAAGGCATAAAGGACAACGGACGTATATTTTTTTTAACATGTGTATGAAATGTTTTTGTTTTTACCGCGATTTCATAAAAATAATTTAGGCGGAATTGAGTTTTATCTGATTGTCATAAATCAACGTTGTTTTCGTCCAGGCCATCTTGTTCTACTATACACTCCGTGGTAGGAAATTTTATCGAATATAATGCTAACTCTATATATGTATGTATTTATGCATTACTGCATCGTTAAGCAAAGTGCAATCGATCGTTATTGTGACATCAACATTCTAATCTTACATGTACGAGTATATATTTTGTTTTATTTATGTGAAAATGATTAATGTATACGATTTACCAGCAAACGTGCAAGAATGCAAAAGTGGTAGGAATAAATCTAGCCATTATATTTAAAATATCAAGGTATAGATAAATACTCGAATACTCGACCAGTACCTCGAAATTTATTTGTTTGTCATTTCATCTTCTTAAAACTTCTAATCTTATAACTTACATACATATTTATGTACTTACAAGGTTTTCACAACTCTATTTTTCTTTCTGTCTGATTTCAGATTTATTTATCGCAATTCGGTTACTTGCCCGCCTCAGCACGCAATCCCGCCAATGGTGGTCTGCTCGATGCCAGCACTTGGGTAAAAGCTGTACAAGATTTCCAAAGTTTTGCCGGCTTAAATATTACAGGCGATTTAGATGATGAGACCATGAAATTAATGTCACTGCCACGTTGCGGTGTACGTGATAAGGTTGGTTTCGGCAGTGATAGTCGAGCAAAACGTTACGCGCTGCAGGGTAGCCGCTGGCGCGTTAAGGCTTTAACTTATAAAATTTCAAAATACCCAAAACGTTTGAAGCGCAATGACGTTGATGCTGAGATAGGACGCGCCTTTGCCGTATGGAGTGCATATACTGATTTAAGTTTTACGGCAAAATCAGTGGGACCAGTACATATTGAAATTAGGTAAGATATACTGTAATAATACGTTTACTTTCGAAATTGCAAAACAAATAATATTTTTTTTTTTTTGATAGATTTGTTGAGAGTGAACACGGTGATGGTGATGCTTTTGATGGTGTCGGCGGCACTTTGGCTCATGCTTTCTTCCCTGTCTTTGGTGGTGATGCGCATTTTGATGATGCCGAATTATGGACCATCGGTTCACTGCGTGGCACAAATCTGTTTCAAGTTGCTGCTCACGAGTTTGGGCACTCCTTGGGCTTGTCTCATTCGGACGTGCGTTCAGCTTTGATGGCACCGTTCTATCGTGGCTTTCAATCCGACTTCAAGTTAGATTCTGATGATGTGTTTGCGATACAAGCGTTGTATGGGAAGAAAACAGCTGCAGGCGGTGATCGTGGGGTATACCCGACAACTACTGCACGACCTGCCTTTGCACCACCGAAAACACCCCTGGATGACCCCATCTGCACAGATCCAAAAGTTGATGCTATGTTCAATTCGGCGGATGGTCAAACATTCGCTTTGAAGGGTAACAAATATTATAAGCTCACCGAGAATTCAATTGCCGCTGGGTATCCCAGAGCGATATCAGAAGGTTGGCCAGGTTTGCCTGGTAAGTAGAAGAACGTATAAAAATTGTGCAAAAGTTAGGGGAAAAACATGCCTTTTTCTAAGTGATAAAAATTAAAGGGTTAAATAAATTTGAGACCTACAATCCTAATCCTAACTAGAACAACCTCAGAAATTCCCAATTCACAATTCACAATAAGTCTAGTTGACAATATGTAATATTGAATTCTTTTTTTTCACTACTTTCAGGCGATATTGATGCTGCATTTACGTACAAAAATGGCAAAACTTACTTCTTTAAGGGCACCAAATATTGGCGTTACAACGGACGTCAAATGGATGGTGATTATCCGAAAGAGATTAGTGAAGGTTTCACCGGCATACCCGATCATTTGGATGCTGCTATGGTTTGGGGCGGAAATGGCAAAATTTACTTCTATAAGGGCACTAAGTTCTGGCGATTTGATCCATTGAAGCGACCTCCAGTAAAATCGAGTTATCCAAAACCCATTTCAAATTGGGAGGGCTTGCCCAACAGTCTCGATGCAGCACTACAATATACAAACGGTTATACATATTTCTTCAAGGGTGATAAGTACTATCGATTTAACGATAGAACTTTTTCGGTAAGTGCTTGTGGGGAATTCTCCAAAACGAAATTTTATAATAATTTTCAAAAAATCTCATAGGTTGACGCTGCCAATCCACCCTTCCCCCGCCCATCAGGACACTGGTGGTTCGGTTGTAAAAATGTTCCATCGACCACAGGTAATATTATTGACAATTCGGAGGAATCAGAATCAAATATAGCATCGCCATATAATGACGATAGCGGTGATGCTTTGCTCTTCGACGCAGGTGAGTGGAACCGACCTAGGACATTTTTGTAAAAAAAAATAAAATACCAAAAAAGTATATTTTTTTGTGTGTAATATTCAAAACTTGAAACTTTAAAAATTTATAAGACAAAAGTTGAATGATTCTACTATTAAATGATATCTCAATAGCTCAGCTAAAAGAGCTTAATTCAAACAAAAGAAATTTAAAGCTAAAAACCTTATACATACATACTTACATACATATGTAGTAAGTATATCGAATAGAAAGAAAAGTGAATTTAAAATATGGTATGTTATATTAAGTTTAAGTAGCTACATTTTGTATTTGTTGAAAACAAAGAAACACTCTTGTGCATTCCTTTTCTATGAATATTATATATGTACTACCTACATATTTATATATTTGTAATTGTAAACTAAACAAAAAATGTATTGTATCTTTTCTCTTACGCTACATAGTTAATTATTATTATTATTAAACAAATACATATATAAAGTATACAGTATATTTTTATTCATGTGCCAATGTCCTTTATACTTTTGTCTTTCGTTTTTCCTTTCTGTGGTGTCACAAAGAACTTTATACAATTCTTTTCATTTCAATTTATGTATTTCCTATTCTTTTTTGATTTACTATCTGCGAGTTTACACTATCTACTTGTGATTTATAGACATTTTTCTTGGCAACGTTTTACTTATTAACCTTTTCTTCTTATCCCATATATATTCATACTTCTACACTTCAAATTGGTTTTGGACTTAAAAATTGTTCTTAATAATCGCAAATTTTCATTTATTCTTATTTGAGAATCTATCTGAATAGTTACGAATAAGTAGCTGCATGCATAAATTCGAAATGAATCGTATTTTGGTATCCAATCGAAATGGAAAGAGATTTGTTGGTATTCGCGTAAATGTACATAGCCACAAGATCGTAAGTGCTATGCGAGATTCTGCAACTGAGTAAATAATTTTTTCTTAATTAACGATGCATTTTTAATATGTAAGGAAAGAATGATAAAAGAAACTACTTGGAATAAAAGAAACTACTTACATTTTAATATAAAATTAAAAAAAGTTGTAAGTATCAAAAATTAGAATATTCTCAGTGTCGAATTACAGAATACGAACAGTAAGTTGATACTACATATAATACATAAAATAATACTTAACTAACTTCTTAATGCATAATTTAAATTAGTACGCACTCTTCAACGTGTTTTAGGTGAAAATGCAGAAATTATTGTACAAAATTCGACTTAAAAATTTTTGTGGCAAATTTTTTTTAAACTATTTATTTTACTCGTAATTCTCTTATAACTATTCAAATCAGTTTTACTTTCTAAGGAAAATTATAGCTTATTTTGTATGTATGTATGCAATCAAAAAGAAGTAGAATAACTCTGAAATAAGACCTGATCCGAAAAAATAAAAATTTTATTCGTTATCTCTAAAAAACTGCTTCAAAAATAAAAAAATACTTAACATCGATCTGCTACCTAGATTTATTGTGCACAATTCCCTTAAAATGTTTTCCTAAATTCATCTTTGGCTTATTCTCGAAATTTACTACGAAAGTTGACTCGAAGAGCAAATACATATATGCTATATAACATACCATATAACCCATTAACACAGTGCCTCGACTAGTTACAATTCAAGATAATATTCATGTTCATGTCAGTGTAGCTGATGTCTGTCAAATTTTGTTAAGGAATTTCATTTTACAAATTTACAGTTCAGTTTGTATCCTATTTCTTTTAAAATCGGTTCTTTTATACTTTTCACTTTCCTAATTCCACAAACATTCATATCGCGGTAAATATTTATGGAAATCAGGGTAAAATTCTGTCTTGCCAAGGATTTAATTTGTTTGGTAGGCAATTGACATTAGGTATCTCCACTAAAAATTTTAATGGCAAGACTTGAACATTACTTTGAATTATAGATGGTGTAGACACCATATAAAGCCACGTTATGCTCATAAATACAGAGAAGAGTGAGTACTGTTATAAACTATATACTTAAACTTAAAGCACAATGGCTAATTAGTGTTTCCATATTGATGTTCAGCTTCTATTCAAAAAATAACATTTACTTAATATTTCAATTTGATATATTTTATATTGAATCTAAAAGAAATCTCAGTTTACCATAGTAACGTGCCAATAAGTTTATTTTACTTACATAATGCTTAGCATGAAAAAATGTGTGTTTTTACCGCAGCGGATTTGCAATAGTTCCAGATTTTTCTTAAGAATGTGTGAAACAAAAAAGTTTTAGAATATACAAAAAATTTGTTAAAGAAAGAACTTAAAAAACTCGGGAACAAAATAAGAGAGGCAGGATCACGTTAACAGGAAACCCTCCGAACTGTGTTTTCTGGATATATCGAGAACATGGCGAATTCGCAACGGTAGAAAAGCTCATTTGTAGACAGCGCTTTTCATTAACAGATAAATTTTTATGCAGTAAAAAGCATACTTCGATTTTAACTCGAATTTTAACTCAAATTTTACTCATTTTAAAGAACAATCATTTAAAATTTATATGTACGTTTTTATGTTTTCCGTTATTGTGTGTATGTAGTTGTTTCACTTAATAATTTCCTCAAACATTTCACATCTACTTAATTTCTACTTATTTTTCATTTCACTTAATTTTTCATTTAACAATTTCTAGGTGAAATTCACACTCGAAAAACAAACAAAAACCCAAAACAACTAAATTTAGCATACCATGTAGAAAAAGAAAATATGAAATTAAATTAATTAATACTCGGGTATAATTACATTTCTTTTTAATTACTACAAAGAATTTATTCTAATAACATTTCTTTACAGTTGAAGTACATAAATACAAATAAACACCAAAAATAATATTACAAAAAAAATACTGATTTTGCAAAACAAGAAAAATCAGAAAAAAAAAAACAAAAGAAGATAATAAACAAAAAACTGGTAAAATGGTCCACAGTCGGTTTCACTAACCTGTCATAGATACTAGCAAATCAGCAATACAACAAAACTACTTAATTTAATTACATTTACGCTTATGTAGAATAAAAATAATAATATGTATTACTTATCATATGTAGAGCGCTGCAAAGCAAAAATGCACTGCATGTATTAACTAATCGTAGTTTACACCCACAAACCTTAGTGCGTATTTACTAACTAATAAAAATCTAATATTTATAAATTTAAAAAACAAAACGAAATGTTGAAATGTTGAAATGTTTATAAAATTCCAATATTTTCAGTTAGTTACTCGTATTTATCACAGTGTGTGCGTAATAGAAATTACTTAACACTTTATCAGCCGAAAGTGTTAAGTTTCAGATACAAATAATAATTAAATAGTAAACTGAAAAATGCAAATAATGAATGAATGTTTCAACATATTTCTTTGCTATTACTAATACTAACAAATTTAACGATAAACACTTTTGTTGAGTGTAAAAATATTTTCTTTACATCATCATTTTCTCGCCCTCTTCGGAACATCCAAATTCCCAAAAATCCTAATCTCTTCTTTCTGTTAGCGCTAAAACATAAAAGTGAAATTCATTTCATTTCGTAAAAATAAGCATAAACGCATAATCAAAGTCAAAAGTAAAGTGTACTTTAACTAAACTATATTGTAGTTCCAAGAGAATTATGTAGCGATAAACTATAGTTAAGTCTTTATTTTTGGCTATGATTATGCGCCATAGTTTTTAATAATCTTATTTGGGAAAGCAATATTTTCAATGATGAGGCTTCAGAGCAGCCTAATTTCCAGATATTACTCTGTGAAGGTTCTCTTAAACCCAACCATTGAACGTATTTTGAAAGACTTAGTTTACTATTTTATAATGTCTGTTTTTTAAAGCCGACGAAGTGAAATGTAATTCTGTTAATATGAACTTAAAGAGTATTTAATTTTTTCAATTTTAGCAGAACAATTAATCGATTAATATTCTTTTAATCATAATACAATTCTTAAATTGATTAAATTATTCAATACAATTGGAGAAACAAGTTACTGAGGAACTTGAATTTACATTACTTTTTTAATGCATTCACATATAATTTTAATAAAAAGAGATATCTTTATGAATGATTTAGTCAATTAATCAATATTCTACTGCATTAAATAAATCAATATTCTATTTAATTCCAACACACGGTTACTCGATTAATTAAACTGCTCTACTTTATCTACTTACTTATACTTTATATACTTACTTATACTTTACTATATACTTACTAGTACTTGTAACTCCCTCATGATTATGTATGTATTTATTTATTATAATTAATTTTTTTATGTACTTATTTGTATTAATTTTCACTAAATTGAACGTAGTTTTATTTAATTTTTCCCCCAAACAATCTCTACTACTCAAACTTTGTCTCACCCCCACCAATCCACTACTACACCAAAACCCCTACACCAAAACCCCTACACCACCTCAGCTACAGTCTACTTGTTTATTACTCTGTACTTTAGTGTTGCGTTTTAAAAAGCAAATTATATTTTTTCCACAACTGAATTTTAGGTACTAAATTTGTTGAACTAAAATGTACAGTTCATAATTTTCGCTATAAATAATTTCAAAAAACAAAATTCTATAATAAATAGCAGAGCATGTCACAAAATTTGCACGATATTTTTATACCATATATGTACATATATTTACGTAATTACCTTATATGGGATATTTTTTAGTGAAACCAAAATTTGATTGTTTGCACGCATTTCTAATAAAATATTCCAAAATGTGTTAGATATACCATACATATTTATTCTAAATATTTGTGTTTGCATTGCATGTTTTTGTGTGTGTATAAAAACATTAAATATACAGTAGTGTACACTAAAATAGTGTACTTAATTTACCAAAATTTTTGAGTAGGTACCCCATGTATTTTTCCACTCACTCCTTCCGAGAAGGAAGGAGATAAGAAGAGAGGGGGTTACATAACTCTTCCTGTTGCTAAAGTTAAAAAATTCTTAGTGGTAAAATTTTATAAGTATTAAGAACTGAAGAAATTTAATTTTCCTACTGATAACACAAGAAGTTGAAAGGTTTTACCATCGATTTTCGTTTATTTGTTGAATTTAAAAATCTTATGTACTATATACCAAAATACATATTCAAAACCTGTCACCAAAGCTAGAATTAATGTTTATTTCAGACTAAATGAATCCAGAATATATAATAGTTGGGGTATATCGGTGTGGTATCACAATGGGCCGTTCTAACCTAAATGTGTTTTACAATAGGACACCCTCTCTAACCCAACCTAACCGATATCGGTATAAGAATCTCAAATGTTCTTAGACTAAAAAGTTTTTCTTATACCTCAGGTTTTTAAGAATGTTATACCTTCCGATATCTTAGCGAAAGATTTCACTTGCTGCTAAGAACCACTGCTTTAACTGTTTGGTGTAACACTCAAAGTGCACACCAATTTCGAAACTAAGTCTTAAGAAGAAAAAGGTACAAGAAATCATTTGGCACCAAATAATTCTTATCTTCTTTAATTGGTGCAACAGCCCATGGAAGTAATTTTTACTATTGTATGCTTGCAATTGTCTGTAATTTTCTTTTTAATGGCGCAACAGCCCATGGAGGGCCTAGGCCGAGCTTTTCGCCAAGAGATAGTGCCTTCGAGAAAATTTTGTTTTCTATTTTTCGATTTTGCATGTGTTGAGATTTGAACCCTTTAAACTCTACCTAACAGGGCAACGAGCTACTACCTACGCCACGGCATAGTTATTAGCCAAATAATTAGGATATAATTATTTATGCCAGTAAACCATACAGAATTAGTTTTCCATTGAAAGTAGTGAGAGTACAAGAACAATTGAAAGTACTCAAAACTGACAGCAGAATTGGCAGGGAGCAGGAGGCTATGTGCCTGTATTTCTTGGTGTAGCCAGACATAGAACAAATAGTATTTTTTAAGAACGATAAGAAAAGTCATTAATAAAAATATTATTTTTCTATATCGATTATTAGTTTAAAGTATTTGAACCTATGATGTTTTTGAAGCCATAATCTTCTACACCCTAAAGAGTTTAGCTGTTTTTTAGTGTTAGCTCAAACAATATCAAAAATGCCAGTCTACAAATGGAAAAGTGTAGATGTGTACTATTTTAGTGTTCGTTACTGTATAGATTTATACATAAATATGATTATATTGTGTGTGTGTAATCAATGTGTGTGTTTATCATAAAATTTGTTTATTAATTCTACATATGTAAACAACAACAAAAAAATGTCGATTTTCTATATTTTCCAGGCGTCAGAAAACGAGGATAAATTAATTAACTACATAAAAAAAAAAAAACACAATATATAAAACAAAAATATATTAAATGAAACAATAACAATATCGAAGAGTGTGAAATCCTCGAAACGCTTTAAAGCTTCAAAGTAATACACGTGGCTCTTTGTTTGTTTGTAGCTTTTTGTTGTCGTAGTTTTGAAGTTTCTACACAGTAAATTGTGCGAATGTGTGAAGCAAAAGAAAGCATGTATGTTACATAGTGTAACATTCACTTACAGTAGTACCTATCTTTATGTGTATATAGTAATATAGTTAGTATTTTTAGTGTTTGACCTTCATGGATTGATTAATTGATAGATTGCAAAGGAGAAACGCCCGCACGCTTTTTTGTATACTACAGCAGTATTGACGATGCGGTGCATATGGTCTTGCATCGTTGCAAATTCAAATTTGTATTGCCTATTTAATATATGTATAAGTACTTGTTGTTGTGATAGCAGAAATATTTTGCAATTGCAAAGATGCAAGACCATTTGCACCAGATTGTGAGTGCGGCTTACATGTTTTTTTCATTAGATGTTGCTGTTTTTTGTACCTCCTCCAAATCATTTCTAATTTGTAAAATTTTATATGAATTATAATTTTTTTTTTTTGTTGTTTTCTTCAATTTAATATTTTATATTTCTGGAAAAAAACAATACCGATAAATCCAAAATTTGTATGCGATTTTTTTCTATCTATTGAAAATCGAAATAACACAACAAAAAGACTTTAATACAGGAAGAAGAGAGCTTCCCGGCTGGATGTGGAATATAGCACATTCGTGGTTTTGAGAACCAGAAAGAGTAATCGCAATTGGCATACGCTTTCAAACAAAACAAAAATCGTCTTTCTTGTATTATAAAAATATTCTAAAAAGTGATATTTCAAAAATGAAAAATGTGAAAAAAAAACAGTAATTGAAACAATAAATTAGTAACAATTCACACTAATCATATTTTGATTCGGTCAGTAAAATCGGCTCCTTAAGCCCTCTCATCCAATCCCAGTGTTGGCGTCCTACTTTATTGTATAAATATGTACGCATTAAAAATACGAAAAACCAAAACTAAAACCAGTAAAATATATAAACGCAAAATATACCCAGAGCTGTGCACGCTACATTCGCTATTGTGTTTTGTTTTCTGTTACTGTAACGTGTCGTGTCGCAAACAAACAAACAATGTTGAGCTGCCAACCAACGTTGGCCGCCCCTCAAAAACCGCCCAACAAACAACAACAACAACAACAACGCACAAAATAAATGACAAAACAGTACGTTGATTTTTTTCATAAAATTTATTATTTTGTTCTTATTATTTACGTTCAGTTTAGTGTAAAATTTTTATAAATATTTACTACATATATTATATTTTAATTTACTTATTTGTTTATTAATAATAAATGGGATTGTTTATCATAACTTTGTTTATTTAAAAGAAACTTAGGTAATTAAGTGATTGACCATTAACTAATTTCTTTGTAAATTTACAAAATTACGTATGTTTTTTTTTTAACAATTCGCATTGCTATGAAAACTTTGCAAATAAACTGTGCATTCACAGACTTAAGTAACACTTTATTTTGAAAAGATTTTAACCAAGGAAAGAAATCGAATCAATATAACGTTCCGGATTCGGGTTCGACAAGTGTTTTGGTTTTGTTCTTCAACAGTCATTCGGGTGCCAGTTTCGCTCCGGTTACGGTTTTGAAGCAAAGAGAATAATTACTAAATAATCTTCTATCGTTTGGAAAGTTGTTTGCAAACTTACTTGTAGTGTCTCTGTGCGGCATTGCTCATCACCATCTTTTTTGTTCGAGCACAATATTCAAATAAATGCCGACATTGATTGTCTCTTAATCTCGGCATTTTGT
The DNA here is from genome assembly GCA_958295655.1 of Palloptera scutellata. NCBI lineage: Eukaryota > Metazoa > Arthropoda > Insecta > Diptera > Pallopteridae > Palloptera > Palloptera scutellata. The sequence goes on from OY282451.1 coordinate 54,671,405, forward strand.
GTTGCAGTTGAAAAACAATCAATTGAACTGAAATTTAGTTTTTATTACGATAAAAATTTGAAAGTAAAGGCTGACAATGTATTTTGTATTTTGTACATTGGAAAATCGTCAAGCAATTATGGAAAATCAGTGTTACCAGACGTTCGGATGAACGGCGCTGCAATCAGCTACAATCGCCGCCATAAAACTGGCGTCAAATTCAAATTGAATAAACTGTGAAATATAGGAGAAACAGTGATCGAGAAAATTGTTCTCAAAACCGATTTGAACCGGTTCCAGTGTGTGAACCGGTTCCAGTATGTGAATCGGTTTCGGTTTCATTCTTTTTTATATGGAAATAACGGTTTCGATTAGTACTTTTTTTTTTTGATTTGGAAAAATAGTTTTTTCTGAATTTGGCAAGTTCATCTTGTGAGATTATATTTAATCAGGCTTAACGAAAAATAGGTTTGCCATAGAGAGCTTAACAACAATGTATATACATAGAACAGGCAATACACTAAATGAAATAACGGTTTCGGTTTTGAAAAATGAAACGATTTTAACTGTTACGGTTTCGATTTCATTCCTTGATTTTAACTCACTGGCGCATATATGGTACCAATAATTTACACGATTTGACAACATAGACTGAGTGGCTACTATATTTCTAAGGCAATGAGTTTATCTTTTACTAAAAAATAACACAGTTAATCTTGAAAAAGTTTTACATTGTCAAGTGAATGAACAAACCAAGCATTCGATAATTTTATGTTGATTTTAATATCATCCATTTTTATACTAATCTCCATTTTCATTTTATAAATAATATCAAAATACCAAAAAGAAATGGAAAATAATTTTTAAACGCAACATATGAGTGCATGAGAGACTTCTTTTTCCTGTTTTACATGAAATACACATACAAATTTACACATGTCATTGTAAAATACATTCAAAAACTCAATATATGACATTCAAACTGTGATTGAAATTACACAAAGACTTGGTCTGAAAAAATTGGTGGAAAAATCTTGGATTTCTGAGAAAATTGTGTGTTGTAACCAGGACCGTGAAAGAAAACACGGGTCCGATGGTGGAAAAGGATGATCAGCTACGGGCACCTTATTTTTAAGAACCAAAATTGGGCATACATACTTATTTGCATTAGCTGAAACGAAACGGAACGGTTTATTATTGCACTCAAGTCTAACTGGCAAGGTCGCGTATAAAATCTGCAAGGCCAAGGGAATCTGCTTGTCTCCATCCGCTCTCCTCAGGCCTGGTTGTAACCAAACATCAATTCAATAAACATTTTAGAAAATTGTGTACATAAGAAGTCAGCAGAAGAAGTCCCAAACTGATTTGTCACAAGAGTTGCATAAATTGATCATTTTAACTTATGTATAATTTAAAATTTTTTTTATTTTTCTAAAACAAAGATTCTAAAAAGTAAAGTTGCTCATTCTAAGAATTTTTCCAGAAAAATTTTTAATAAGTCCCAAGAATAGAGTTAGCTGGTCTCATAGGAAAATTTAGAATTTTTAATGAAATAACAAAATCTTTTAATTTCAAAATCTAGTTTGATCTAGTTACATTGAATATATTTAAGATTTTTTGCCCATATTTTAATATTGTGCGTTTTGAATAATTTCTTTTTACATTATTTGCGCTACCTTAATTTGCTAAAGTACTAACACGCATTTTTCGAATTTCAGGAGAAGCAAAAAACATTTTGAATCTAATATTTTCAGTATCATTTATTATTTAATCAAGTTAAAGAAAGAACGACATAAAATGTTTAGTGTATTGCTTCAAAATGTTTGGCGGTGGTGCCGATGGGTACTCTTAATCATACCGGGTACTCAATAAAAACTGGATTCAGAAAAATGTTATTTTAAGGCTTTAGTAAATTTAGCAATTAAGTGATATGTTTCTTTTTAAACCAGACCTAAATTTATTGTTCCGTAACAAAAATTCTATAACCCGGGCCTATGAAATATTTCATATTAGAAATGGGCATCAAAATCGTCATATTGGGGTCCAGTCAGTATCAGAATTTTCCTTCCTTCAAAGAATTATCTATATCAAGAGCAAGGAATGACTTCCAGCTACAGCTGCTTAATTTAAACTGTTTTATATGTATAAAAATATATATATATATATAAAATTCCTGCTTTTTTTATCTTTTTACTTATTTTTATATTATTATTCTATAAAGTTAACCTGTTACGTTACCGCAATTGCCGCAGCCGCACGAGAGAACATTTCAAATTCACACTAAAATAAATCCTAAACTACGAAAATTTCCTTTGCTCAACATAAATTTAAAAGAAATTCTCATCGTGATAAATGTTTGGAAATTGTCATGATTTTGAACTACAAAGTTTAACCTCTTTCAAAAGGCAATTTCACACTAAGTAAAGCCAGTCATACAAGTTGCCAAAACTTGAAATCATTTAAAAATTATAAATTTCTTATTCGGATTCAGTGATAACGAAAAATCGTATTTGCTATATTTTACAGATGACAGCACCTTTTCTCAATCATATGCCTGCTCAAAACGCTCTAACTCTTTGGAGATTGAGGGGAAAAGGCATGTTATGAATGACTCACTCAATGAAGATCTCCAGTCAATCTCCGAGAGGGGTCTTACGAATAGAATTGAGTTCAATGCGCGTAAGAATGTTGTCTATTATCTCACAAACGAGTCTCCCAAGCACCCGTTAACCCCCTAGATATGAGTGGGGTAGGTATTGCGGAGACAGCGACTCTTGATGCTCTGGGCATGTCCATCCAATGTGATGATCGTTGGAATAAATACATTTTTGACGTGTCGAAAGAAGCAGCCAAGTGTCTCGGCATTCTTAGGCGGTGTAAAAAATATTTTACTTTGACTGATCTCCGCATGATCTACACCACCTATATACTTCCTAAATTGGAGTTTTATTCACACCTATGGGCTGGAGCTCCACGAACGCAACTGGAACTCCTGCACCGTATTCAACATCGAGCGATAAAGCTAATAGGAGACAGTAAAGTTTCCAGCTCTATTGACTCCTTGTAACATCGTCGAAACGTGGCTTGCGTCTCACTGTTCTACCGTTACTTTAACGGTAGATGTTCTTCTGAGATACGGAAGCTGATGCCGCGCCAGTTAGTGTGTTCAACAGAACTACACGGTCAGCAAGCGGAACTCACGCCTTCCACATATACACGGTTTTCCAACGCACTACGCATTACAGAGAAAGTTCGTTCATCTGTCGTACTGCGCGTATTTGGAATAAGCTCCCTGTAACAATTTTTCCCAATTATTATGACCCTTGCAAGTTTAAAGTAAACGTTCATAAACACATCTCCATCCTTTTTCCTCCCACCTATCAATCTTCCTTCCAATCAACACAATGCTCTGCATTTATAGGGGTACCCCCTGTGTGTTGATTATATTAAAAAAAAAAAGTGATATACTGAATGGTTTTAGCTATTCTGACTTCGGCTAGTGCCTGAATCAGTTTGCAAATCTCATTTTATTTGGAAATTGGACATTTTAAAATACGTAGTAATTCAATCATTTGTAGCAAGCGAATAGCTTATTTGGATACAGAGTTATTGTTATGGTCTGGAAAAGATAAAATTGAGATTATGCCCAAATGTAACACCCAATTATTTAAAATTTGATTATCTACTTCGAAAATGTTAGGCCTGTTGCTGCTGCTTAAGATAAATTCATATTTTTAATGAATATAGAGATTGTAAAATATCAAATTTAGTTAACTGTAGCAGGAACTAAAGTTGATAAACACTAAATTAAATTAACTGAAAGTTGATAAACACTAAATTAAATTAACTGAAAATTTTCAATTCAATCTTCATGCATTTGAAAAATAAGCTTAAATATTCTTCATATTGATAAACAATCCTAATTTTTATTCTAGGTATAAGTTTCTAAATTTTGGAAATTATTACAAAAACAAAATTTCTACACTTACTTAGGGTTTGTTTTACACCAACACCTATAGTTAATAACTAGTTCTACACCAAAAGTTTTAGTTCTGCAAAGTTTTATATATAATTTATATAGTACTATATAAAAATATATTCTTAAAACTTAACACAAATCGCAAACTTATTATTTATTAGCCACTTTTTCTTCGAATTATTCTATTCTACAGGTGTTGACGATCATCAGTCCAACGATGAATCGTTCGAAGCGGATAAATCTGGACAAAACAAATCCGGTGCTATTAGTGCATTGCAACCACAATCTACAACTATTTACGGTGTATGTTTAACGACGTTGCTTATGGTGGTCATAACGAAATTTATTGTTAGCTAAAATAATAATAATAATAATAAATTAAGAAAACAACTGAAATACGTAGCTTAGGAACTAAATAGAAAATGAGTGTAAAAATTATAAGAATGTTTAAAACAAAAAGAAACAAAACTGAAAATAATAAGAAAACAAAAAAGCAATAATAATAAAGTTCCAAAATTTTATGTTATTGTTTATAATTTTTTTGAATTAATTTTTGTGTTGTTGAATTAATGTTTAAAGCCGCACAAAAACAAAAAATTTATACTATCTAGAAAAACACGAAAGAAAAATGTTTATATAAAAATTTGGAAATGTACGGAAGGAATTGATTGGATAATTGCGAAAATAAAGTGCCTTGTTGTCTTTTTTGTAAATAAATAATAGGTATTTTCTTAATATATTCAAGAATCCACATATAATTGAAGAAGAAAATAACTACAAAAAATTGAGAGTGGCTCCAAATCAAAATGCAATAAAAGGCACCTAGTGTCTTTGTTGCATTTTGATTTGAGGCTCCGCAAATCAATTTTGCAAAGAGAAGAAAGTCAAACATTTTAATTGTTACTGTTTTACATTCCAAGAAATCAATATTAAAATTCGAAAACAGAAATCATAAAAACATTACTATAGAAAGTTATTTCCTTCCAGTCATTGTTCTGGTTTAAGTCCTTTTCGCTTATTCAAAACTAGTATTAAACATATTTAGGGTTTTGTAAATTATAAAGAAAAACAAAATAATAATTTGATGTGACATCAAAAATTAACTTTTAATTTTTATTTCATTTTCACTACTTACTACTTTCTATAATTTAAATAATTTTATTGGAGCTGACACCAATATGCGTTTAAGTTAATTTTTTTCATTCATTTTTTAGACTTTATTTACATAGGATTTTACAATCAAAGCAATCACATTTTTATTTTATTTAATAATATTTGTCATTAAATATTAAAATGTTCATGTATTATGTATTATATTATATTTGTAGTGACGAAGTAGAAGAAACACTAATCTTTAATAAAAATAAATGACTTGTGTAAAATAGCTTGTAAAAATACAAATAAAAATATAAACATTAATTTAATATTAATAATATTAATAAATGCTTTTAAATACATCAAGACGTGCATACACATTTACAAATATATTGTTAAACTGAAAATCAAATAACGATATTTTGTCGGAATTAATATTTAACTCCGAATATTATTATCATATTGCGTGAAATTATATATAGTATATATAAATTTTTTTTTTATTATTATTATGTTACAGTTCATGCTGTGTATTATTACTGAGCGATAAATTATGTGAACATTTTTTTGAATATAGTGTATTATGTTTTATATAAAATTAAAAACAAAAGAAAGTAATAAAAAAAAATTTGTAAAAATAATATTGGTTTTGCATTTAGTTAAGTGGTGGTCATCCCCACGATCATGCTTTGTTTGAATATAATAAAAAGCTTCCCACTTCAAGAAATCATTGAGGGCCAGTGTTTTCATGAGATTTTCGAACCTTTCGAAAAAAAAAAACAAAGGTTTTCAGAAAACAAAACTAAATCACATATTTATCCCATTAAAATCAAAACATTTTTCAGTTTTTTGTGAATAAATATAGTTTCTTGTATCTTCAAAATATCAATAAATGAAATGTAAATAAGAAGCCCCAGGGGGCTGTCGAATAGTATTGGCTCATGTAGAGATACTTTAGATCAGTAATATCTCTCTTGTTTCTGCAACTTTTCCACAGAAGTTATTAGTAGATTCCGCTTTATTCCTTGTGGCACGCTTATATCATCGTACATCTTGAGAGAGAAAATATAAATGCTTGAAGTGCTAAGATTTACCAATATATCGCTACCTCTACTCTTCAACCACGTATCTCAAAAACTGCCCATTTTACGAGAAAATTTTAATATCTATGAATGAAGAATGAAGAATGTTATGTGTGTGATGAATGATCTCGGAAACGGTTCGATTTTTTTCAAAAATTCAACTTTCATGTTAAAGTACATGCTTTTCTGGCGGACATAGGCTATTTATCCACCCACTGCCACGCCCGCAAAAAGATTAAAATGCCTATAACTTTTGAACCCCTCAACGCATTCACTTCAAATTGAAAACACATCCATAAGGAATGTATTTTTATTTCATATTTTTATTGTCATATTTTTTAACGAAATCATTTGTTTTGATACAATTTTCTTATCTTTCCACAAGTGAGACAGTTTTTTTCTGAAACAAAGCGATCGTTCCGTGTAAATTAGCGAGCCGCGCATAATTTGGAATTGAATTTCTTTCGATTTTTCATTATTCATGAATTTCATTGTAAACGCAGAAGTGTTTGGTGAAGTGCACGCATTTTTTCATATTCGATACATGAACGTTACCCAACCGTGCAACATTTAGCTGTTCATCTTGAAAACGGATAGCGTGTGTATTTTACCTCGGAGAATGCAGCGCAAAGAGCGGAAACGATGTTGTAATTCTACAAAAGTTATCCGGCAATGTAATCAATCCAGTCTAATCAACTGGCACCATTGCACCATTCCCAATTGTCATCAATTGCTTTGAACATTCAACAGCTGATGCATCATTTTGCAATTGAACACGAACATTTGTTGAAAGAAAAGATATTTTTACATGTCTCCACAAATACGATGATTTCAAGCAAGCGTGTATTTCATCGGCAGGGGTTGATCTTGGTATAATTGGCCAAGTTTGTCGGAAATCTCCTGACAACATTAATTAATCCTCCACCAAACAAATTGGAAATTTCCCGAATATCTCTCATTGTCAATGAATAAATACCTGGTGTTTTGGTTTCGTATAAGTCTACTGATATTGCTACCAATAAAGAAGATAAGGTTAACTATCCTACAGAATTTTTAAATTTTTTGGATTACCCCGGATTACCGCCGCATAAACTTCAATTGAAAGTCGGTGCGACTACTATTATACTTCGTAATTTGAATCAACCGAAACTTTGCAATGGTACGAGGCTTGCTGTGAAAAAATTGATGGTCAATGTTATAGCAACTATTTTGATTGGAAAATTCAAAGGTGATAATACCACGAATTCCGATGATTCCAACCGATTTGAATTTCAAATTCAAACGTGTACAATTTCCAGTGGCAGTTGCACTCGCAATTACCATTAATAAAGCGCAAGGTCAATCTTTGGAAATTTGTGGTATCAACTTAGAATATCCAGTATTTTCTCGTGGACAATTATACGTAGCCTGTTCACGTGAAGGCAAACCACCAGTATTACTCATTTATTGCCAAGATAATAAGAAAACTAAAAATGTGGTTTACCATAGAGTTGTACAATAAAAATAAACTTTAAAAATTAAACTACTTTGAACTACTTTTTTCATTATGCACAGTGAAACGTGCATGGGGTCCGCTAGTCTTTTAATAAACTTTAGTGTTAAAGTTTAAAGAACTGGCTCTAAAATTTGTATTTTCCGTACAAGCTCTCTGAGATCATTTTCCTATCTACATCCTTAGAAGATTTTATACAATGTAAACAAAAAAACATAAATTTCGTTCAAAATGTAGATACGTGGGTGAAGAATAGAGGTACCGATTTGTTACTTACACGGTCTTTTTACTTACTTTATTTTACTTTTAATGGCACAACAGCCCATGGAGGGCCTAGGCCGAGCTTTTCGCATCCACTCATGTTGTGCGTGTTATATTTGTAGATGAAGGGATCTAGTTTAATGCCGAATCCAAATGGCGAAGTGAAAAGCTTTTCATAGCAATTTTTACTCTTGTAGGTTTGCCATTGCCTGCCAAGAGGTGGTGCCGTGTTGAAAAATTAATATTATTTTTTTTTTTTTTGATTTTTCTTGCGCCGAGATTTGAGATTTCTGCGTAGCAGTCCAACGCATTACCACTTACCACTACGCCATAACGACCATAACTTACACGGTCGTAACCACGAATTCCGAAAATATTTCAATGTAAACCTAGTCCCTAAACAATGAGTCTTTTTTGTATAAAGCAATGAAAAGGCCACAATCTTTTCGAAGTAATTAATTAATTGAAATATATTTTATTTTAATTATTAAAAATTAAAGAAAACAATTCTAGAAGATAACGTTAATTTATTCAAACGAATAATTACAGATATACATAATACTCTTATATATTATATATACAGAGAATTTATATATGCATGTTCACGAACTCAAATAGGAGCATAAAATCAATCATCGTATTTTTTTTTAGGAGCTGCTGAAATAAGATAATTTCTGATGTGTCTTGAATATAGCAATAAAGTAATACAAATAAATCATTTAATTTTAAACGATTTAAATATGAATAAATCATGAGATTACGAATAATGACCGATGTGTATTGAGCACAAAAAAAGGAACACTTCCAAATAAAGAATATAATTTTAACTTACAATATGAATCAAAACGTAAAATATATGTGATTATAAAACTTCTTGTTCCGAATCTGAATTCATTTGGTCAAACAGATCATCTAATTCATTTGATTGACGAGGGCCGTTTTCCTTCTCAAAATCGTTAACTTGTTTATTTAAGTACTCAACAAACTTTTTGTGCTCAATTAAATCTCTTGTTGTCGTTGTAGCATGCTCCGTCAGCTCATTTATATCGGGTTTCTTTTCTATAACAGATAATTGCTGTTGGCGCAATATTTCCATTGGATTTATGTTTATCAAATTGGGTGTGCTTTCATTTGTCATAGAATTTTGTGAGTTTTTCAAAGGATGATTACTTGGAGCCAATATGCCGGTCCAGTGATCATCGTCTTCTTCTTCAAGTTCTTGAGAGCAAAAAGCAAATGTTATTGAACTAACTGGAAAAAATAAATGAATAAAATAAGAAGTTACCCGAATCAAAATCGCCATCTAATATATTTTCTCTATTGCTTTGATTTACTGCTGGTTCATCTTCAGACTCTGATTTAATTTGTGTACTGGCAGAATTTTCCTGATAACGCAAGCCCAGTAAATTGCTCGGTTCATCGTCATCTTCGCTAAGATCATCGTCGGAAGTGTTTTTCTCCGCTTTAATGGAAAGCGTGGGTAAATTACTATGTTCGGTAGGCTTGGCTGTAAAATTTAAAATACTTTAAATTATTTATTTTCACAAAATGATGAATTTGGGAGAAAATATACAATTTGAAAGTACTGGCGGCTGTCGTCTATCCAATTCTTCAAATATTTCATCTAATGAACAGCGCCGCTGTTGACTCAGTTGAATAGTTTGCCTTAATTTAGCCGCTTCAAACAAAACGTTAGCTTTTGAATCACTTTCAATTGTTTCGGGTTCTTCGAGCAAACTGGATAAATTAGAATCGTCGCCAGAATCTTCACCTGTGCTTCGTAACTGTGTTGATATTGTTAACGGGCTTGTTCTTAGCGTCTCTTCTGGACCTTTAATAGCATTGCCCTCAGTCCATTCTTTCTCATCTAACATATTTACTTCGTTTATTAAGTTGTACTTTTGGATATTAGATCTAAAGAAACGTACAATCAATGAACGAGATTCGATGAGAGTATTTACGGTTTGCTTATAAGCTTCCATCGCCTTCTCTGCGCTATCATAGCGTAGGATTGCATATCGTGTGAATTTCATTCGATGTGCGTGCCCTACATCCACACGTTTATAGCCATGAAAGTATTCTTTGACTGCGGCTGCAGTCATTTTCGGCGGCAAATTGCCGATGTAGAGTCTGGTGGGATCGACATTATCGGGGCTTGATGGTTCTAGCATAAATGCTGGGACCGGTTTTAAGGCTGCCGATATAAATCCAGTGCCAAATGGTATTTTCGAAATAGTTTCGATGGTCTTTTTGTAGTCGGCACCTTCGCGTAAATGTACGTGACAGTAACGAGGTGCAGAATTACAATGAAAGTGCACCGTTTCAATATTTGGCGAGTATTCCTTAACAATATCATGATTTAGATATGGATCTGGAAAACTTAATATGAGTGTATGTGTACTGCCTTGTTTGGGAGAATATTCCTCCTCCAGCGCTATAGCTTTAATGGCATCCTCACGCGTCCACGTTATTGCTGGCACTGCAATTTGCTGTTGCTTCTTTTTTGCTTTTTTGCCAATTACAGCCACAGAAGCTAAAAGAAGAGATTTTAATTTATTATTTGTAATATATCGATCGATCGGCTTTTACTTACATTCCTGCGATGCTGCATTGTTGGCTGATGTTGGTTGGCCCAGTATTCCTAGCCGTGCCATGTTATTTTGTGATGTGAACGGTAGTCGCTGAGTCGATTGCATCCGTGATAAATTATTGATACTTATTTGTTCCGCGAAAGGAGGCAGTACCGGTAGAACTCCTGCTGATGGCGGTGGTATACTAAAATCCCATGATATTAGTTCACCTCCAGAACTAGTGCCACTACCTTCACTCAAATATGAAGGGGCTGGAGAAGATGCTGTTTCAAAATTATTGTCAGTGAATGGAGTTCTCGAGTTATTATATCCTGGCGGCGGCGTGTTAAAGTATGGTGTGTGGGGATGTGGATATTGATGCCATCGTTGCGGTCGCTGCAACTGCTGGTGTTGCGGAAATGCTATTCTCGAGTCAAATCGTTTTCCTGGATTATAATTAAATGGGCCCATTGAAGGTCGCTTCATTTTTTTTATATGTTAGAATATTTAAACTTTTGTAGAGTAACAACCAAAACAAAAATAGAAGCTGTCGCAGCTGTCAAGCGTTTACAGTGGCTGTTAGATACATAAGCAATAAAAACAATCGAATTATCGATAAAAATTAACATTGTATCGATGATATACGAGTTAGATTGAGACTGTTTACACGGGCGCAAGCATGAAGAGTGATATAGAAATTTTTTACATGTCTCTCTCACATAATCTTTAATCCTTACGCCCGCTTTTGGCAACTTGATGTTAAAACGAAAAGGTTTGATTAGTTATGGTAGTTAGTTATTATGCGTTATCGTCGATTTGGTTTTGTTCATATGCTGACTATATATTCTTGTAAAAATTATATTATAAACTTATAACCTTTTTAGAAAACTCTAATTTTTTAAAATAAAAATTGATTAATTCCAGCACAAACCTCACCAACGTATCAACTTGCTCGCACAAATGAAAGCGAAAATGAGTAAAGAAAGAAAATACTACAAGGAATCAAAACACACGCTTGATTGTCTATCACCTTTACAATTCAACTATCGCGCAATCGGTCAAGCAGGGGCAACTCAATCCCCGTGTAAGTGCCGTCCTTCATTCTCCTTCTTCAATTGTCTTTTAGTTAAATTTTATTTTTCGAGGATCAGTTGATTCAGTGTTGTAATATTGCATTCAAATATGATAGGGTGCTTACACATTTCATACTTTTCTTTAAGCAGGTCTTATGACATTATTTGACCTTACGAATTGCCTAAAGTTATACGAAAATAGCCACTTAATTAGATATGTACAGAGGATGTGTGTGCGGCTGCAAAGTCAACACTGAACAGAGGCTTATGTTAGCTACATGAAGGCAGTATTGATATTTAACCCTTATTTACCGGAAAGTTTTTCGTGTATCTTACCCATTTTTATGGTCGCTGTGGCATAGTGGTAGTGCGTTGGACTGCTACGCAGAGTGTCCGGTGTTCGAATCTCGGCACAGGCAAAATCAAAAAGTTGAAAAAATAATTTTTCTACACGGTTCTAATTTTACAAGAGTAAAAATTGCTATGAAAAGCTTTTCACTTCGTCGTTCGGATTCGCTTTAATCTGTAGGTCCCTTCCATTCATGTACAAATATAACACGCACAACATGAGTGGATGCGAAAAGCTCGGCCTAGGCCCTCCATGGGCTGTTGTGCCATTAAAAGTAAAGTAAGTACCCATTTTGTATAGTAAAATTTTTTGCTTTAATTGTTTTTTAGATTTGTAGGAGTGTAAAAAACCTCCGTCCGTTAGGACTTATTCTTTTTAGATACCTACATAAGAACATATCGTCCTTCATTAAAAAATGCTAAATATGTGGAATAAATCTCCATGGTGTTGGAAGATTGCGTATTCGGAAGAAAACGCCTGATTTTCCTCACTGTTCCGGCCAATTTCATATTCCAAAAGTTTAACAAACTGCCTAAGTTTAGTTTAGTAAAAAAGCTGTCTGCGGGGACATTTCTGGTACATTCTTTGAATGGCTTTAACTACTAAAAACGATTTCAGCATATGGTAGTACGTACAAAGTAAAAATACAGCATTAGCTTTCTTCATTTGATTTGTAGTAGTAACATTTCTGGGAACACTTAAATTTCAATCTTGCTTTTTATTAATCAATCGGACTTTTTATTAATAAATAAATTTATAAAATATATTTTTGGGGCTGGGCTATAAGGCTATATTGCAGCTGCAGTATACATCATGCAGTAGGTAATGTTTTCTTAATGCCACATTTATCATTTTTATAGTGTCTTCATATAATTGATGGTGAGTATCGTTGCGCCAAGTGCTCTCCCTTGTGCTTGTCTCATTGTAGTAGTGTTGCTCTTATTCGAGCCAGTCTCAAGCAGTCGCTCCGTGAGAAATTGCGGTTGTAGTCTGAATGAACCCGAATTCTGCCATATCCTGTTTTTTGCAGGAAAGTTCATAGTTCCTTTGTGGAAGTTTGTTATAATTGTGTTCAAACAAGTAGCTTCTGCTACAAGTGGAATAGTAATAGCTATTTTGGCTGCATCGTGCAAAACTTTGAAAAAAAATAAAAGTTTTAAAATAATACATTCCGTTTATTGACTCATAATTCTGTGTACGAAAATCAAATAATATGAACGAAATACCGGATTCTGGCAACACTACTTCGAAGTAAAGAACAAAAATGAGCTGGAAAAGTCATAACAAATAGCAGCTGTTTGTGGAAGTCATGAAATAAGTGGAAAAAAGTAAATTATCTTTAAAATTTTTGCCCAAAAATGACATTGTTATTAAAAATTAAAAATCGAATAGGCATTAATTTTAATATTAATTCGAAACTACTATACAACATATGCATTTGGTAAGAAATATTAATATTTTAATATTGCTGAACATTGACGAAAATCGTTTGCAGCTCCACCGCTGTGCGATGCTCTTTGAACGCCGAACGTTTGCGCCGCTTTGGCGCTACTCCGAACAAAAAACAAGATTTGATGGTTAAAGATAAAGTTCCTATTGGTTTTGAATTAATTTATCGTGCTCCCTTGGAAAACTATATAACGATGTCACAGAATATATCAACGGCGTCAGCAGCTGTAATAGCAGCTCTGGCTGGCTACACATGGGCGTACAACACGAAACACATATCCATGCCAGGTCAAATAGATCTCGGTGGGTTAGTAGCAGATCCTGGTGAAATTTGGTATTTTGCGTCGGGGTTTATTGCTATCAATTTGCTGATACGGTTATTTGTTTCGAAATTTCCACTACGCATTTACAAAAAGGAATCCGAGTAAGTGATTAATTGTTGACAATTGTGTAGATGTACATAATTATATTTTGTTCCAATTATAGATACCTGGCCGTATATTTTTCTCAAATACCTTTTAGTGCGCCGAAAAAACACAGTTTCCAACGTGGAGAAGTTTCTGAAGTGCATAACTTCATTAATCCATGGAGTGACTCAATGTTTCGTTTGGGAAGTCGATCATCATTGCTGCTGATGAGTTATTTTAGAACACCGTCAGAATTTAATCAAATGTGTGGATTGAAATAGTCATTTAGCTTTAACTTACGCAAGTACTTAAATGAAGTACTCCAAACTATAAAATGTCCTTATAATTACATAATGTTATATTTAAATGCGCCCATTAAAGCTTCTTATTTTATTTTTATTATACATACTTCACTGCTTTTGCAGTGTTTGCGAGAATCAAAACAAAAAAGAATGTTTGTAAATAAAAGAATCTGTCAAACCAGTACGGTGCCTGTCAATAATATTGGAACATTGAAAATCGAGTTACAAATTTCAGATATATTGAAACGAAAATATTTTCACAGAATAAGTTTTGAAAACATATTTTTCACAATTGTTCAAAATGTTCTTGCATAATTTTTTTATTGATACATTCAACACGCAGGTTCGGTTTGGTTCGTGCGAGAATTTCCGATAATTTATTTTATCATTACTTGCTTCAAACTATTTATAGGGAAATTTCAATGGTAGTAAGCCAGTTTTAATCAGATGGATTGAATTCAAACTGAATGTGATAATAAGAAATGGAGTTAATTGCTTAAAAATCGACAAAGCGGTCATTAATGACATGGTATCATTACTCAATAATTTTTACCCAATGTCTTACTTTCCTACTCGATGCTTTTGTAGTGACTACATATACTCATTTAGTATCAGAGTTGCCAAGTTATGATTTTTCCACCAGATCTAATGGATTTTTAAAATAAAACGCTGAAAATTTTTGAAGTTTACTTCTTTACAATCATTTTAATATTTATGACATATTTGAAGGGCAGCGGCCTCTATCAAACAAGTAAGAAAGAAATTAGGAAAGAGGCACTGATTCGCGTATGATTCATACTCGATTGATAGAGGAGAGGACGCTGTCTATCAGTTTCTAGTAAAATTTGGTATTGCAAACACAAAATTTTTTTCCTGAAAGAATGAGCGAGTATGTGTAGACTGAAAAAAACAAACACGAGGCACAAACAAATGGCGATTTTGGTACGATAAAATCTCCAGCAAAAACTGCAGCGAGAATGTAGACTTCGTCAAAAAATTGTGCCAAACAAAATTGAGATTCTGCTATAGTGAAAAAAAACAAAAACCCAGCACCGGGAGATCGCGAGGGTGTAGACCCCGCAACCAACTTGAGGAACAACAGAATTCGAATTACATTGAAAAACAACTCGCAAGAACTAACGCGGAGATATAGCATGAATGGCAAATGAGTTCATTAGAGCCAGTAATTGCATCAACACTCATGTCATTGAGTCCCGACGAAGGTCAGTCACTGAGATGGCCGAATTCACAGCTTCTCAACGAAAGAGAAGGAATGAAAATTTGCCTGAAAATCTTTCCTCCGTGGAAAGAAAACAACTCATATCAGCACAACAAAGCATAGACAAGATTTGCCAAGTTTCTAGTCAACCTTATAACATTCGCAAGTTCTCAGACCAGCAAGTGGTAAATTTACCATCTTTTGAGATCATACAACGTGAATATTTTGATGGTGATGATGATGATTGTTATAATGATGATGATGGTAAGATTATAGTTATAATGATGTAATAAATAAATTCGCATGCTTTAAGTATGAATAATTGTATGGAGATGATGGTTTTACAGGGTGCGGAAATGCAAACTATCAAAATGAAGTTAATCTAGACGTAGAACACATAGGATCAGAGAATTATCAAACTGAAAACTTCAATTTCATTTGCCTGGCACAAAAATGTCAATGTGTAAAAGCTATCTAATTTTCGAATTGACTTTGAAAGTAATCTGGAGGATTTTTTTTAAACACGTATTTATTTATTCAAATTGTATCTAAAATGTTGGCATAAAAATCTGTTATAAAATTCTGGTAAGCTGGTATAAGAATCTGATGATTATTTTTTAAACGCTGTTATTTTCTAAGATTTTTGGTAGAATTTAAAATTCTTGATTTGGCAACACTGTTGAGTATGTAAAGGGTGTTTATTTTTTAGAAGTGTGGTTTTCAATCTGGCAATACTTTTTGTGGTCGCTGTGGTGTAGTGGTAGTGCGTTGGACTGCTACGTAGAGTGTCCGGGGTTCGAATCTCGGCACAGGCAAAATCAAAAAGTCGAAAAAATAATTTTTCTACACGGCACCACCTCTTGGCAGGCAATGGCATACCTTCAAGAGTAAAAATTGCCTATGAAAAGCTTTTCACTTCGCCGTTCGGATTCGGCTTTAAACTGTAGGTCCCTTCCATTCATGTACAAATATAACACGCACAACATGAGTGGATGCGAAAAGCTCGGCCTAGGCCCTCCATGGGCTGTTGTGCCATTAAAAGTAAGTAAGTAAGTAATACTTTTTGCCAGCTGTCACTTGATTTATGCTCAGTTTGGTTTGCCATTTCATATTGGCAAACCTCACGCACGGTCGCACGTTCAGTGAATGGGCCCAAAACAAGATGGCCACCGGTCCCGATTTTCACAAGAAAATTTTATTCAGCGATGAAGCTCACTTTTGGTTGAATGGGTACGTTAATAAGCAAAATTGTCGCATTTGGAGTGATCATAATCCACAAGCCATTGTTGAGACGCCTTTACATCCTCAAAAAGTCACTGTTGGGTGTGCTCATTGGTCCATATTTCTTCAAAGATGAAGCCGGTCATAATGTTACAGTCAATGGGGAACGCTATAGAGACATGATTAATGACTTTTTCGTGCCTGAATTGGAGAATGTTGATGTCGACGACCTTTGGTTCCAACAAGACGGCGCTATATGCCATACAGCTAACGAAACAATCAATTTATTGAAGGAAACTTTTGGTGAGCACATTATCTCGCGTCGTGGGCCTGTGGCGTGGCCTCCAAGATCGTGCGATTTAACACCGCTGGACTATTTCTTTGTGGGGTTATGTGAAGTCGCTTGTCCACGCAGATAAGCCCGAGACGATTGACGCCTTGGAAGAGAATATTCGACGCGTTATTACTGACATAATTGCTGCAAAAAGTGGTCGAAAATTGGACCTCTCGGCTGGAATTATTCGAACCAGCCGCGGCGGCCACTTGCCCGAAATCGTTTTTAAAACATAATGGCAAATCCTTATCTTTATATTAAAGCTAAATTCTTGGCCATAACATTAAATTATATGCGTTTTATTTCATCTTCACCACCACCCTTCTAAAAAAAACACCTCGTATATAAAGATATTGAAATTATATTATTTTCCTTTTTGTTCTTTTAAATATAAATAATTCGTAAATTCTGTAGGCACATATTCTGGATCGAGTACATTTCTGTCGCTACATTTAAGTACACGATACTTATATATAATTGGTATAATATTGATACTTTCCACTCGATACCTCATATCCCTAGCAGTCATTTTATAGTTCCAAGTCCAAATTTTTACACATCAGGGAGGAAAATATGGAATTGATCGAAGAAACTAGAAATCAATTAATAAAATTCCACAAAGAATAAAATAAATAAATAAATGTCTACGAAATTTGTAGTATTCTAATTATATTTTTGAAAATGTGTACCCGTATATGTTTTATTTTTCGCAGAAGAAAACAAAAACATCCTTAACAAAAATCCGAAGACCATGTTCATATTAACCTCAGAGCGCCGACTCATTTCGATAAAAGTCCACTCTCTCATGTTCGTACTAAAATGTGGTCTGAACGCCGTCGCCTCCTTGTTGACGCTTACCAGCTCTTTTGCACAGCAAAAATATTTACTGCAGTAGAAAATTAAGCAATGGAGTGATAGTAAAGAAGTTCCAGTTACTCATTTTTAAAAATTTCAATTATTTTTTTATCGTTATAAATAAAATTTTGTTCGGTTAAATTATTTTTTCGCAGCTGATTAAAATGTCATTTCAACAAATGTCAAAATGAGTCGAGAAACTTTTAGCAAAATAAAAAATTCCACCTCACGTAACTTTTCCTCACTCTACTTGTCCCTTGGCCAAAGACGACAAAATGGGTCCGCTCACTGCGGCTAATGTTAACATAGAGTATAAAACGTATTTCGTTGTGATTGGAATGAAAAAAATTAACTTTAAACAATTCTTAATATGGATTAATATGAATTTAACTAACTATAGGTCTGTTCATTAAAGTCAATCTTTTTATTATTTTAACTCGATTTACTAATTTTTACTCAAAATTCGTGCGTTAGCAATAAAAACTAATAGAGTGATTCATATAAAAACATCAAATAAACGAATCCCATAAAATATATAATAATTACTTTGCGAATAGAAATGGTAAAATGTTAAAAGTAAACTTACAGCATATGTTGTGTTCTTAGAATCGCACTAAAAAATTTACCATTAATTTGCAACACTGTAATGCATCCACGTGCGACTGAACTGTCAGTTAATTTTTGTTTTTCTCAGATTTGTGCTGAGCATTTATTTATGAAACAATATGGAATTAGCAGATCAATCGATGGATGATAACGTATTGGTAACTAGTAATAATGGCGCCGCGATAAAAGGAAAGAAACGCAGGAATCCATTCAATATTGAACAACGAAAAGAGGAAAAGGAAAAGCGCCAGAAGAAACGAGCGCGCCTCGTCGTGCGAAATATCAGTTACAAGATAACAGAGGACACACTTCGAAAACACTTTGAGCAATGGGGCACTTTGGAGGATATGAAAATATTAAAGCGGGCAGATGGTAAAATAGTTGGTTGTGCTTTTGTGCAATACGAAAATATAAATCAAGCGGCAAAAGCAATTCTAAAAGGTAACGCGCAACCAGTACTTGGCAGGCCAATCTATATTGACTGGGCGTTGGGTAAGGATGAGTACGTAGCTAAAAAGAAAGAACAAGGTGAACCGGAAGATAAGAAACCCAAAACTGAAATTAAGGATGAAGGTGAAGAAGCTGAAGTAAAAGAAGAATCCGATGATGATGGTACCCAAAGCGAGGTTGGTAGTCAATGTTGAATATACGTTTTACTTCGTTTTTATATCCGAATCTTTATAGGTTGGAAGTGCAGACGATAACAGCGAGGATATCGATGAAGATGTTGGAAACGAAGCTGATTGCGGCGGCGATTCTCAAGAAAGTGCTGAAGATGACGACGGTGATGTTTATGATGATGATCAAAAGGATATTAAATCCAAGTTAAAGTTAAATAAAGTCAAAAAGGAAAAGCATATTTCCAATGACGTTCAAGAAGGATGCACTGTCTTCATTAAAAATGTGTCATTTGACGCTGAAGATGCTGAATTGCGCAAAGTATGCCGTAAATTTGGTCCACTCTTCTATACCATCATCAATCGTGAACCGATTTCGGGTCATTCTAAAGGCACTGCCTTCGTGAAGTTTAAAACAAAAGAGTCTGCAGATCTCTGCCTACAAGCTGGTCCTGAATTTACACTAATGGAACAAGTTTTGGAACCAACGCCCGCACTTAGTAGAGAGGAAATAAAAAATCAAGCATCAGTAAAATCACAACGGGACGAAGGTAAAGATTCGCGTAATTTATATTTGGCGAGAGAAGGTCTCATTATGTCGGGCTCAAAGGCAGCGGATGGTGTTTCCCCGTCAGATATGGCCAAGCGGCACAAATTGGAGCAAATTAAGACACAAGTGTTGAAGAATTTAAATCGGTATGTAGTGATTTATTGTTTAAAATGTTTTCGTGTTACATTTATCTAATATCGTTTGTGTAGTTTCGTATCGCGCAATCGCCTCTCCATACATAATTTGCCTCTTAGTTACGATAATGAGAAACTAAACCAAATGCTCATAACATACACCGGTTTCAAACCACATGAATGTCGCGTTATGCGCGAGAATAGAATTACGCCTGAACATCCCAAAGGCAAGTCTAAAGGATTTGGATTTATGTCGTTCAGCACACATCAAGAAGCGCTAGTAGCGCTACGTAAATTAAATAATCATCCCAAAATTTTTGGCACACAACATGTAAGCTATAATTTAGCAGTATTTCTGTGTGTAGAACAATTTTAATCAGCTAGTACCTAATTGTATTTTAATTTTTAATAAATTTAGCGCCCAATAGTTGCTTTCAGCATTGAAGATCGCGCTGTTCATAAAGTTAAAGAAAAGCGTGCAGAAAAGTCGAAACTGAATAATCCAACTTTCCAGGACAAAATGGAAAAGCGTAAAGAGCAGCGAAAGCAGCAAAAAGCAACCGCTAATTTGAAGAAGAAAATGCCTATGGGACCGCAAAGTGATAATAAAGTAAAACTACAGAAACACATAAAAAAACTGGAAGCTACACGCGCTGCAGCTAAATCTGCTGTAATTAATAGTGATAATCCAAATTCTAAAGAAGAACACGACAACTATGTGGGCACTGCCGCTAAGCCAGGTACCTCAATGCGTATGCGTTCGAATAAGAAAATTAAAGAACAATCACAAGAACACAATAAACGCGTCAAAGGTGAAAAACGCAAAGAAAAACAACGTAAAATCCGGCAAATTCATTTGGCCGAGCGTAAAGCAATTGATCGTCCGAAACAAGGGCGAAAGGTGGAACGTGATGATTTACAGAATTTAGTGATCAAATACAAGCGTATGATTGATAGCAAAGGAAATGAGGGCGGTGTAGGTGCAACAAATGGTAGCGGTCCAGGTGCAGTTATAAAGACGGGCAAAACGAAGAAAGCGAAACGCACAAAATGGTATAAAGAATAATGGATTTACAAGTTAATGATAGTGTGCAGTATGTTTGTGAAGGATGCTAATTCTGTAAATAAATAAAACATTCACAATAATAAGAAATCATTCAGACTAATTCGTAGTTCGAGGGAGTAAGTGAGGGAAGAAATTTCAAATGAAAATAGATACAGTCATTGAAATGTATCTAAAACATGTACTTAAGTTTTGTAGTATTGAATTTATTTTCTATTTCCGACAAAGGTCTCATATTGGTCTGAACTAACTTTTGAATTCATGTCATGATTTTTTCACTAATGTACAGATTCACATAGTGGAATAGATTTTAAATCATCAATATGTATTTAATTTTTGTTTAATGCATTGCTAAGTTATTTTAAACAATTTTTTATGGTCCGCAAAATATGAGCTACATTTCTTCAAAGCCGATGAATTAATTTACATATATTGTCTTGCCTTCCTCTTCAACATTGTCGAAGTTTGATGAT
Organism: Palloptera scutellata; assembly: GCA_958295655.1. NCBI lineage: Eukaryota > Metazoa > Arthropoda > Insecta > Diptera > Pallopteridae > Palloptera > Palloptera scutellata. The sequence continues at coordinate 54,692,515 of OY282451.1, forward strand.
AATAATGTTTGTTTCAAATAAAAGTTCTCTATTTTAGGTAGCGTTTGATGCTTTTTATTCCAACCAGTGGAAACGTGAACCATATTTTGCTGGTGGTCTTGGGTAGTCGTCTGGCAATCCTGGTGTAGCATCGGGATAAATTTTCTTTTCGGGTTTTGGTGGCGCCTCACGGGCCGTAGAATGAATCTAAAATTTATAATGAGAATGACAGGTGATAGCTGAATTAAACAATCAGGGGGAAAAGAGACTAACCTTAGCACGTGCAAAGTATCCATATTCAGGACGTTCGATGCCAAGATTATCGGAAACGCATTTATCGAAAACACCTTGAGTTTTGCGGCAACTATTTCAAAGAAATTATATAAATAAAAGTGCTATCCAATTTGCAGTAGTCGAAGCGCTCTAGACACATTCTACAGATTCCCTATATTTATAACTAGTACAAACTCACTGTGCAAATGCCATTGTACCACTGCTCTTATCTAAACAAGTGGCATACTGCATAAACTCCTCGTGACATGTCTTCTTCACTTTGCGAAAGAAATCAATAGCGCAGCTGGTGACAGCACGCCCTTCTCCAAGACAAGAGCGCGGATCATCCAATTCCTGTCGGCATAACATGAATTCCTAATGAAAGACCGTAAAGTGATAAAATAAATTTTACTATTAAAATGAACATTCAACATCAATTAAATAGTAAAATAGCAAATGTTTAATATTCATCCTTGATTTATCCAGCTCAGCTGATGACCACAACAAATGCAAAGTTGAGGTTAGGTAAGTACCGTCAGCGCTGGCCAAATTATATAACTAAATCCATAAAACATAATTGTTTACAACATTTTGCTGTCCAGATAAGTTTGAAACTGAACTATATCCATTGTCAATAGCTCAAATTGTAAATGTCTGCCTTGTAAAACTTACATTATTAACATTTTCGCATTGTTTTCCCAAATGAAAGGCGCCTGCACGTAGTGCTGCTGTCGAAAGATCTAACTCCTGCACTGTAAGCTCGCCATCTGTTGGCAGCGAAGTTTCGCTTGTGATTACCATTTTGCTATGATGTTCTCTGGATGTTTCACAACTTCTTATTTTTTTCTACCAATTGAAAAAGTTTATTCTTTACGCAACAAAATGCAAAAATTTAGGAATACATCCTATGTGTCAAAATGTATGTTAACAATAACAACAAGAAACAACACATGGTTGCATTCGGTGAAGTTGTGTAAATTATTTGATAAGTTGCTAATACCATTCGTCGCACATATCATCGCTGAAACCTAATTGAAATTGGAAAACAGCAATCAATTCTTCATTTGAGAATTATTTTGTTGATTTCCTTTTATTTATAATGGCTTTCACTAGAATTCAATACAATTATTACAGTATACTGAAAAATGCAACATTTCTGTGTTATGGCAACTCTGCGACCGCGTTTGACAGTTGTGAGCAGTGTTTCTAAAACAACGGGTGTTTTTTTAGAATTGTGATTTTTAAGAAGGAATAAAACGCATATAATTTAATCTCATGGCCAAGAATTTAGCTTTATTATAAAGATAAGGATTTGCCATTATGTTTAAAAAATGATTCCGGGCAAGTGGTCGCCGCGGCTGGTTCGAATAAATTCCAGCCGAGAGGTCCAATTTTAGACCACTTTTTGCAGCAATTGGGGCCGTATGTCAGTAATAACGCGCCGAATATTCTCTTCCAAGGCGTCAATCGTCTTGGGCTTATCTGCGTAGACAAGCGACTTCACATAAATTCACAAAAAATAGTCCAGCGGTGTTAAATTGCACGATCTTGGAGGCCACGCCACAGGCCCACGACGCGAGATAATGCGCTCACCATAAGTTTCCTTCAATAAAATGATTATTGTAGCGCCGTCATGTTGCAACCAAAGGTCGTCCACATCAACATCCTCCAATTCAGGCACGAAAAAGTCATTAATCTTGGCTCTATATTGTTCCCCATTGACTGTAACATTATGACCAGCTTCATCTTTGAAGAAATATTGACCAATGATTCCCTCTAGTGGTCGCTGTGGCGTAGTGGTAGTGCATTGGACTGCTGCGCAGAGTGTTCGAATCTCGGCACAGGCAAAATCAAAAAGTAGAAAAAATAATTTTTCTTCACGGCACCACCTCTTGGCAGGCAATGGCAAACCTACAAGAGTAAAAATTGCTATGAAAAGCTTTTCACTTCGCCGTTCGGATTCGGCATAAAAAAACTGTAGGTCCCTTCCATTCATGTACAAATATAACACGCACAACATGAATGGATGCGAAAAGCTCGGCCTAGGCCCTCCATGGGCTGTTGCGCCATTAAAAGTAAAGTAAAGTAAGATTCCCTCTACCCATAGAGCACACCAATCAGTGACTTTTTGAGGATGTAACGGCGTCTCAATAATGGCTTGTGGATTATGATCACTCCAAATACAACAATTTTGCTTTATAACGTACCCATTCAACCAAAAGTGAGCTTCATCGCTGAACAAAATTTTCTTGCGAAAGTCGCGCGAACCGAACCATTATTTTGGTAATAAGTTTGTACGATTTGCAAACGTTGTTCAGGAGCAAGTTTATTCATGACGAAATGGCAAACCAAACTGAGCATAAACCAAGTGACAGCTGTCAAGAAGACCAACTCCGAAAAAAGTATTGCCTTCTAAGAATAAACACACTTTAATTTTCAAAATTTCTCCTTCTTCTTCTTTATGAGACTACTAGACTACTACCTAAACTAAAAAAAACTTTAAAATTTTATGCCGAATAAAAAGCAAATAAAATAAATATAGCTATGCTATCAATTGAAAATTTGTTTCCGTTTAATTTTTAAATATACAAGCACCAACTTGGCAGCACTGGTTGTGAGTTTTATCACCATCGATTGTTTATTCGTTTTGTTATCTCTATTAAAAGCGGTGTGCTTTGGAGTTGCGTGAATATTTAAAATTTAAAAATGTTTGAAAATCCATTTAAACAAAGTGCGAGTCAAAGACAAAGCCATCGCGGGGGAGGAGAGGAAAGAGAAGTTGGTGATGGCGGAAAATTTCAATCTGGAAGAGGTTTTGTTGGAAGCAGGGGTAGCGGAAGTGGTGGTTTTAGAGGAAGAGGAAGCTATGATGGTGGAAGAGGTGGTCGTGGTGGCAGAGGCGGCCGTGGTGGCAGAGGCGGCCGTGGTGGACGAGACAGTCGTGGTGGAAGAGGCGGTCGTGGTGGAAGAGGCGGTGTTTGTGGAATGGACGGCAGTGGAGGAAGAGGTGGTTTTGGTGGTCGCGGTGGCGGCTTCAAACATGACGGTTTTAAAGATAAAATAAAATCTGGGCTTGACTTTAAACAAAAAGAACAAAATTGGGGAAAAGTGAAATTTAATCCTGTTGCCAGCACGACAAGGGTGGAATCAGGAACGCCATGGATCAAATATAAAAGTGATATTGTCCAGCAACAAAGTGAAGAACGTAACGTCGACAAAGTGAATATGGATAGCGAAGAGGCAAAACAATTTCTAAAAGAACGTGAAGAGAACTTTAGAAGAATGCGTATCGTAGAAAAAAAAAATGAACCAACAAAATGGGAAGACTTTGAAGATGATAAAGCTGAGCTTGTTGATGAATGTGAAGCTGAAGCTGCCAAAAAGATAAACAAAAAGAAACGAAAATTGCAGGATGTTTTCCAGGACAATAACTCTGCAGATAATAGTTTAACAAAAAAGAAGAAACAAAAGATGCAGAAAAAAGCTTTGCAAGATGATAAAGCTAATGAAATTAATGAGACAATTAAGTCAAAGAAAAAGAAAGTGAGAAAGGAGGAAGAACGTCAGAATGATGCTTCTGAGGAGAGTAGTACGGCAGCCACGTCAAAGAAACAGAAATCTAAAGATTCTGCAACTTCGAAACCCGAGTTTATAAGTAAAGATTTACTAAAAAATTTTGATAGTAAAAAATTAACTTTCACACAAAATAATAAATTGCGTAAAATCATTACCAAAACGACAAACTTATCACGTGGTATGGGACTGGAACACATTGTAATGGTTATGAAACAACATGAACTTAAGCGGAAAAAATGATCGTATGCATACATATGTAATTTTATTTTTATGCCTGATTAAAACATTTTTTAAATACATATTATTTACAAAAAAGTCTGATTATTATATTTATTTTATTTTTGTAGAAAATAGACTGAAACGAACTTGATATTTTATTTGTTGTTGATATGGAATTCTGTTGTTTGACAGCCGCAGCACCCCTTTTCTATTTTATTTGATTCGTGCATCAAATTTCATCTCATATGACCTACTTCCAGAGTTGTTATGGAGTTTTTATGACGCTTGACGCTTCATTTCGCTCGAGAATTAAAGTGTACACGTTCTACATGTATCTAGGTCAAAGTTCGTTAACCATAATTAGCCAAAGTTAACTTTAAAAGGCATTAATGTTTAGTATATTTTATTTTCCGGTTTCGCTGCCGGTTTTCTTTCCAAATTCATATAGTCTCATCTAGATGTTCTCATTTCCAACTGCGCCAATTCCAACATGCCATATTTTCCGAGCTCTTTGTCAATTAGCGATTCCGCACAAAAACTATCAACACTGGTTGAAGTGTCCGTGAGTGGTCGCTCTTCACTTGCGTCATTATCTTTATATTGTAGTTGACATTCCCGCTCACACATTTGAGAAAAATAATCTCGTTTTAACGTTTTCCGACAAACACAATTTCCCATTTCAATTTTCTTACGTTTTGCGGCATTAATGTTAGCATTTATAATACCATCCACAGTTGTTTTATCAAATTTTAATGGATCAATTTTAAAACTAGTACGACAACACTTTTTAACCCATTCTTCTTCATCGGAGCAAGCAAGAAAACGACGTTTTGCAAATGGTAGGGGAATGTTTATTAGGAAACCGTTACTCAATAAAATTTCTTCCTCCGTATCATACGTATTTGGTGGAAGATTTCGTGTATGTCGTGCTTGCTGCATTTTCCAATCGATGCCAACACCTGAATGTCCAGTTGCGACCTCTTCAATATAACGTCGATCCTTTTCTGTGCAGTATTTCCAATTGCTTGTATCTAGATTTGCACCGACCATCGATATTTTCATTTTAAGCCCATCTTTAAACATCACCTCATCAAGTTTAACGATTTTTCGTTGTCGAAATAGCACCGGAAAACCATCGAATAGAGTTGTGATAATTCTGTACACCCACACCCATGAAATTTACCTTTCAAAAAATAACCACGATATTCAGTGAGATCTGGATAGGTGTACTGACCGAAACCGTCCATTTCATGGAGAGCTTCAACAAATGCTCCAACGTATTTAGTTTTTGTTCTTCTTCTAATGGCACAACAACCCATGGAGGGCCTAGGCCGAGCTTTTTCGCATTCACTCATGTTGTGCGTGTTAAATTTGTACATGAATGGAAGGGACCTACAGTTTAATGCCGAATCCGAACGGCGAAGTGAAAAGCTTTTCATAGCAATTTTTACTCTTGTAGGTTTGCCATTGCCTGCCAAGAGGTGGTGCCGTGTAGAAAAATTATTTTTTCTACTATTTTTGATTTTGCCTGTGCCGAGATTCGAACCCCAGACACTCTGCTTAGCAGTCCAACGCACTACCACTACACCACAGCGACCATATTTGTTACTAATTCCATAGATTTCGCCATTTTGTGGATTATTTAATGAGGAACCAAAATAAATTTTGGAATTTAGCTTTTGCCAATGTAAGGTAAATATTATGTACATATAAAGAACATATAAAACTCAGCTTTTTTATTGTATCTTCACATACTCGCAGAACCTTTTTGAAATAAAAATAATTTCGCCCACAGACATGTTTCATATAATTTCAGAGCCTTCTTAATTAAGCTTCCTAAAATTTTGTTTTATACTCTTTTTTCCACCACCCTGTTTATAATAAAAATCATATTTTTAAAATTAAGGATTTTGTGGCCATAGTGACTTCGGGTTTGATTTATAGATTGTATTCCTAAAGCGTTAAAGAGATTTAACTCATGAAACGTTTGAAGAGCGTCAAATTAAATTACAAGGGCATCATTTTTTTTTTAAACTGCATTTAGCTGTAATTAACCTGCAAAACAATTAGGAGGGTACAATGGTGTGCTTAGAAGTGTTTGGCGTAAGCCTGTATGGAGCCGCTATTGGTACAGGTCTTGGTGGTGGTAGTAGCAAATAATCGAATGAGACTTTGGAGGACTGAAGTGGAGAAGGGTTTCGTGTGAACAGTGGTTGATCACGAGTTAGTCGGTCGTAAGTTCATGGCGAAAGCCGAAAATTTTCAAGTTATAATGAATAAATAAATAAAAAAAATAAATTAATTAGGTTTTTTTTATTTTTTATTTTAATTAAACACTTGATTTATTTTTGAACGAAAGGGAATACGGTTCCAATTCCGAAACCTGTTGAGTATCGATAGTCTAGTGGGTAGACTAAAACCTGTTAGGTTTTGGTTGTGATTCCAGTCTTGGTCTGGTGGTTAATTCTGATTCACAACCTTTTTACATTTCTTCCGTTATGAAGTTATGAAGCGTTAAACTGTATGTCCAACAATGTTGGATCATAATGGGTCGTTCTGGCCTAAGTGTGCCCAACTATAGCGCATCCAGCCTAACTTAGCCTAACCTAATGGACCCCATTTCCTTATTTTAAAAAGTTAATAATTTATTGTATGGGTTAATACTTACTTACTTACTTAGCTGGCACTACAACCTTTGATCGATCTTGGCCGCCCCTGAGGATTCATTGGAGAATATTTTAACGTGGTGGATTCCAAGACTGACGCACAACCATTCATGCAAGGCCACGGAAAAGCCCGCCGCACACATTAGTTGGCTATCTGACGGGTGTCAGATCACTATCCAGGGGACGCCACGAGGAAGCTCTGTGTCGACTTGAGACAGAGAAGCGCAAGGAGCAAACATGGACGCCTCTGCGACTGTCACGAACTTTACTTGTGTCCAACGCCGCCAGATCCTCGTTTTGGGGATAGTAGTTTCGGGGAGAATGTTTATTAAAAGCTTTCTTTAACTTGCCAGTTTTTTAATATTTATACCTTTTTTCGAGATTGGAGATAAGACCGAGCATTGCGATACTGCGGGCATTAATGGCGCGATTTAGATTTACTGTTGGAGAAGTTTTTACTGCTTCCAGAAATAAATTTGATGCTTTCTGAGTTTAGTCTCGAAATAGAGTAAATTTGCGCTGTGAAGAAGGTGCAAAGAGGTGTAGGTAACTTCATTGCAGTCGAGTGGTAGTGATTCGAGTCTAAAAACTTAATTGAAGTAAAGTGGTTTCTGTTTCATTTGTTTTAATGTGATGTTTGTTTTCATTATTATTTCATTTCTTTTCGTAGAATTTTCATATAACGAGAAAGAGTTTATGTTTACGATTGTAATTGGAATACCTTAAAATGCTTAACTTCTTCGTTCATTTTGTTCATTTGGTGTACGGAAAGGTTTTCCTCACTTAAACACATACACATGAATAAATACATATGTACATGTACATATCCATGTTTATGATTGGAATTTAATTATATTATGGTGGGGTTAACATTACGAGGACAATGGTCAATTGAAATAGTGATGTACTAAACAAGTATATAAAGGATATTTCTCATAGATATGCGGCTAAAAATAATTGTATAAGACAAGTTGCAGAGGAGTGAATGCACGCATTTAAGTAGTTGCGAATCGTGGACTTCAGAGCATATTATTATTGTAAGAGAATACATTTCATTCCCTTCTATTCGTGTACAAAAAGGCCTTTTTGCAGTCGTCTTGGGAATTAAACTTTACGCGATTAAGATAATTCTGAAACGGGCGCTACAAATGGTAATCCGAAGGTGCAAGGTGATGGTTGCGTTAAAACTTCCCAGCGAAAGTCCCTCAGTTTTTGGCGGGTCACCAAAGAAGTATGTGGTCTAGCTTTGTCGTGATGAAAGACGACGCCTTTACTGTTCAGTAATTCCGGTCGTTTTTCGTTGAACGATTTATTCAATCTTGTTAATTGTTGGCAGTACAGTACGAATTAATTGTTTGGTCACGCGGAAGCAACTCGTAGTACACAAGACGCTTGTAATCACTCCAAATACTAAGCAAAACCTTCCTTGGCGTCAGTTCCGATTTTGCGACCGCTTGGGCAAAATAAGGTGAGCACCTTGCTTTGACCATGATCTTTTTCGCACATTATTATCATACGTTATCCATTTTTCAATACCAGTAACCAATCTAATTGTCGGTCTTCCTCCACCTTTTCAAGAATTTCATCCACTTTTTCGGTGCATATTTAGGTGCGCCTTATACATCCAAATTTCTAGAGCGGAATCGATCATACCATTTTCCAACTGTCCTTTCGGATAAAGTACCTACTTCATAATGGGCACAAAGAAAGAAATAAAAAGAAAGAAAAATAGTAAAATGTAACGGTTTTTTTTACATTAAAACAGTTGAATAATGAAGAAATGTCAATGTATAAAAATTGTGTTGTTGAGATGTCAACAAAGAGTTGCCAGATCGGACCAATACTTACAGAGTTATCGTACTTTAAACTTTGCTATTCTGAATCACTGAACTTTTCTGAATTATCTTTTTACCTTACCTTATATACCACGCACAACATTAATGACTGCTAAAAGCTCGGCCTATAGGCCCTCCCTGATCTGTTGTTCCATTAAGAAAGAAGAGACGATGTGTAACGTTTCAACTCCACAGTGCGGAATTAATTAATTATAAGATATTAGAAAATTTTATTCTCCACAAACAAAATTGGTTAAAGCTCAAATGGTAAGGATGTGTTTTTAGATGTCAACGTCGTTTAACTGGCTATAATATCGAATATTATCACTTAATAATGTTGATACTAGGTACATACATTTCTTTACATACATAAGTGATTTCAATTGAAATTTTAATAAGATTAATTAATTAATGCAAGTAGATATCTACAGATACTCGTACACGTACAGTTCCTCAAAATATTGATCGAATGCTGGTAATGCGCAGATATATTCCTATGTAAAATCAAAGATACAAGCCAAATTAAATTAAACTAATTTTTATTCTTAAAAGTAATCTATTCATTTTTAAAAACGAAAGAAAGAACAAGAAAATGTATATACAGTTTCCAATTAATTGTACAACAAAATTATAATCAAGTATTCGATAATTTCTTTGAGTTTGAACCTCAATGCTTTTGCTTTTAAAAGTGCATTAATTCTGGATCGCATGATATTTATCAAGTTATTATATTTGATTCCATTTTTTGCCACAACTCATCGAGGGTGCGAGGAACACTATTCCTTGCTGCTAAGGACCTTTTAAGCTCACCCCTTAGGTGTTCTATGGGGTTGAGGTCCGGGGACTGCAAGCCGATCGAGTACTTTGATACCCTTTTCTTAAAACCATCTTTTCTGATTTTATTCCATTTTTCGAATCCATTCCATGTTAACAATCCTCCACCAAATTTATAGGTTGGCAGCTTATGTCTTCTGGTCAAAGCCACACCTCTTCTGCGCCACACCCACCGCCGCCTATCTGAACCAAATCAATTTATTGTCTTCTCATTCAATCCTCAATCTTGTAATTCTTAAATGTTTTTGCGAACTGTAGCCTTAGTTTTCTATGGCATTTAGTTAAAAGTGGTTTCTTGAGTTTGGGTAAACCCCTTAATCCATTTTCTCGGAGCACATTTCGAACAGTCTCATTGCATACATGAATATTGTCAATTCCGTTTCATCGAACTGGACAGCATACATTTTCAACCTGGTAAATTTTCCAATTTTTTCCGAAGAACTATGGAGGTGGAGCTTCCAACCCGACACGCAACCTCGTGGTGAGCATGGCCGTCACACAGAAGCTTTTCAATTAAATTTTCTAATCTTTTGAAATAGGCTTCATCTAAAATAAGATTTTTTAATGGTACAAAAAACTGCAAAACAAAAAAAATATACTAATCTTCATACAACAATAATTAAAAAAAAAAACAATTAGAAAATCTTTTTTTATATTTATCACACAAAATCACATTCAATTACTACATTGCTATTAAACTCAAACAATTGATCGAATGAGCTCATCTGTACTCATTGACCAAATCTAATCACAACTGTTAATAAGATTGCGTAAAAGTCGAGAACTGAAAAGAACCAACCTATAGGTACACTTATTTCTCTAGTAGCATATTTTCTCTAGTAGCATGGTTTCTGAGCGAGCAGCATCAACAAATTTACAAAATTCATGAACATTCGATCAGTATTTTGGGGAACTCTATGTGGTTCAATTGCATTAACTGAATATTTTCCCTTTTGCTTTTATATAAGTATAAGCTAACTTTAAGGTTGTCTGAGGTTTCGTTTCAGATTTATGAGCTCATACCATCATTGGAAATGATTAAGTAAAGAATTGCTAGTATGAATTTATGTCTGAAACTTGTTGCCCTGTGGTTCGTTCTTGGTGTAACTACACCTCCGTTGAAACATTTGTGTACGTACATCAACGAACAAAGGACACCGTTCAAAATTCCTTCTCGTCTTAGAGCACGATAGGATCCCATTTTTTTTTCCGCCAATTTCTACAAACCTTGGCTACATTGAAAACGGGGATATTAAGACCGTTTAGATTTCACTGATCCCTGGCGTTCAAATCAAATTATGCTTCGTATCACTATTCAAATATTTAACTATAAGACTAAATCGGTTCTGCTTTATGCATGCATATAAGCGGAGATGTTTCCACAGTGCTGCCTAAATTATCGATGGCGCGACAATTGGATATCCAAAGTATAGTAGGTGAATAAATGCTTTTAAACGTCCAAATAAGAGGGTGTTTTTGTTGTTGTCGAATTAAGTGCGAAATAGAATTCCGTAAGGGATTTCTTTATAAGTTATAGGTCAAAAACCGAACCAAGTCGCACTTAATTCAACTCTAGAAACAAAAACACCCTCTAGAGTTCTTTTCTCGATACTTTATATATAAGTATGTATGTATATTAAACTTCTGTGTAAATATATTAGGTACAACTATGCTGAAGCAGTAAATAGAAATTCCAAATAAAGTCGCACTTACCATAATTAGACTCCAGAAACTAAAACACCCTCTAGAGGTGTTTACTCGATATTTGATTCTTTATATATAAATATATTCCTGTGTCCATTTTTTAGTAACGAATGATCGCCGAAACCATAGAAGCTATCGAGCTAAGATTTACACCGACGGTTTAGTCCAAGCTCTTTTGACTGGGTTTTAGTTTTTTTTCGAGATATATTGAAAAATAATTTTTATAATCCGATTTGGCTCATATTCTGAATATAAGTATATTAGTTACGTAGATAGAAATATGTTTTGAAAAATGTACCCGGCACACTTTAATTATGGTCTGATTTGGCTCATATTCAGAATATAGTATATGTAATATTATTATTATGGAACATATTTTAATGTACAAATATTATCATAATCATGATTGGTTAACTGAGAGGTCTATTTTAGTCGCAATAAATGTTGATGTGGACAATATCAGTGTTGCTGCAGGCCTGGTAAGTCCACCATCGACCAGATATTCACACTACGCCAAATCCTGGAAAAGACGCGAGAAAAACTGATCGACACACATCATCTATTTGTCGATTATAAAGCCGCTGCCGCCTTCGACAGCACGATTAGGGATCACTTGTACGCCGCAATGTCAGATTTTGGTATCCCTGCAAAGCTCATTCGTCTTCGCAAAATTACACTGACCAACACCACCAGCGCAGTGAAAATTGGGACAGGCCTCTCCGCACCATTTGATACCAAAAGAGGTTTCAGACAAGGTGACTCCCTATCGTTCGACTTCTTCAACCTTGTGCTGGAGAAAATAATTCGAGCTGCGAACATCGACATGTCTGGCACTATCTTCTACAAGAGTGTCATGCTGCTAACATACGCTGATGATATTGACATCATTGGCAAAAACGCTCGAGAAGTCAGTGCAGCATTCTCCAACCTGGAAAGGAAGTCTCGTCGAGTGGGTGTAGTGGTGAACGGGGACAAAACGGCGTCTTGGGCAAAATGTCACTGTTGACAATTATACTTTTGAAGTCGTCAAGGATTTCGTTTCTCTAGCATCCAGCAACAATACCAACAATAATGTCAGTCTTGAGATCAAGCGGAGATTAACTCTTACCGACAGGTGTTACTACGGGCTCAGTAGGCAAATGAGAAGCAGTGCCCTCGCTCGTCCGACGAAATAAGGCTCTATAAGTCCCTCATCCTTCCCGTCCTAATGTATAGTATGGCACAGACACGTGGACATTGACCATCAATGATGAGAGGCTGTTAGGAGCTAGGTCATGTGAATGGACGAAAAGGCGAGAAGGGTGTTTTATTCGCGCCACGGTGGAGGATAACGCAGAAGAGGACGTACTAATCTCCGTTGGAAAGACCAGGTGCAGGGCAACCTGACAGCACTTGGCCTTATCAACTGGCGCCAGCGCGTGCATAGCAGAGGCGACGGCTGAAACTTTACAGAGTCGGTTGTAGTGCCAGTTAAGTAAGCAAGTGGACAATATCAATGTTATTATTTAGGACATGATTGATTCCGAAACGGAAAAAATTGAAGAGTTCACTTAATGAGCCCGGTCTACCGCCACATTTATTAAAATTGAAAGTTGATTCTCTAATAATTTCGCTACGTAACGTCAAAAACTATTGCTTCTCCCTTGGTCAGTTATACGTGGCATGTTCCGTGTGCCGTTGAGCCAGCCGATTTATTTACTGCGAGAATAATGAAACAAAAACATTATTCATAATTAATAATTTGGCATTAAACGGTTAAACGGTTTCGGTTTCGAAAAATTAATAGATTTTAAACGGTTACGTGTTCGGTTTCATTCCTTGGAGTTTAATACATTCTGAAAAATTCAGACCAATTTTAGACTATGAAGTACATCGAAGCAGACAAACAATCTGACTAAAATTGTGACTACGACTAATATCTAAACAAATAGAAGATAAAAAATCAGACCAAATCCAGGCAAACAGCAATTTAAAATCCAAAAAATTACAGAAAGTCAGACCAAATTATAACTCAGACCAATAATCAGATCAAGTTATGACCAAAATCAGATGAAATTCACAGCAATTCCATAAACATGAAAGTCCAGACCAAAAATCTTACCAAAATTCTGACTGAAATTATGGTAAGACCACGTTAATCAAATTCAATGGTTCCAATTCAAAACTTGTGCTGCAAAACGCCAACAATAGCAACATTTGACTTCCTGGATATGATGTTGTTATAAATGGGGTTGAAGCAAAGGCTGAAGGTGATATCAATGGTGAATATTATCTATTAAGGGAAAAGGGTGAGCGAATCAAAGTTACATACTCCGCTCATTCAACCGGGTTTCACCAAAAGGTGTAGAATATATAAATTAATAAAGCACGTATATCAAATTGTGTAATACCAATTAAATTAAAGTGGTCAAAATAATTTACGTTCAATGTTGAAACGTGAACTACTTTTTCATTTTCGTTCACATTTTGTTATAATTTAATCAAATTTTTTTCAGTGTAGGAGTGCATAATATATATTATAATATTATAATATTTTAGCATAAACTGGAAAGAGTTCCATATTTGAATGAATTCCGATTCTGCTGAATAAAATAATATTAAATTAAACTGGTTTTCTTACAACCTAATTGCACAACATAATGTAAACAAATTTTATTTAGGAAATAAAGGGTGATTTTATTGCTGTTTGGCTTTTCAGTGTAGAATTTTAGATAGTTCCCTTATGATTTGTGAAATGTGTCAAAGACAAACATGCTCAGAATGATAGAATACAAGATTAGGCGTTGCACTGGTTTGCCATTTTTTGGCTACGTCATACCAGACTTTTTGTTTACATTTTTCTGAGCAGAATCTTTCATTCTTATTTCTTTAAGTCAAATAAAAACGTACCATAGGCAATCAAATCACAGCATAGGGTGTGGTACATGCGCAGTCGATTACATTTTTCGTGAAGCAAATGCGCAATCCATTTTCTATCATGCTTGCACAGTCAGCATTGTCATTTCATTAGAGCTGGGAAAAATCGGTTTAAAAAACTTTCGATACTTACCGGAAAAGTAATTTTTTATTGTGTTGTTTCTTTTTTAAGTTTAATTTTTTTGGATTGTTTTTAGTTTTATGAGCGGGTAAATTGTAATCGTCGCAGCGGAAAGATGTCACAGAAGATAGGATGAATATTAATATACACATAAATGATGGGCAGCACACATGCATCCACATATATCCACGAATACGATTCAAACTTAATTTATAGAGGGCGCTGATTCGCATATGCTTCAAACTTGACTGATAGAGGGCGCTGAGTATAATCATACTTGATTGCTCAGTTTGTTGTCAAATTTTACATTTCAAACAAAAATTTAACATTTCAAACAAAAACATTTAGAAATTTCTAGAGCTTAAAGAATGAGCAAGTATAGACTGCAAAAAAAAAAAAAACACAAGGCGCAAAAAAATGGCGATTGTGTTACGATAAAATATCCAGCACCAAAAACCAATGCAAATTTTCCACCTATTGAAATCATACAACCTGAATTTATGATGATGGTAAGGTTATAATTATAATGATGTAGCAAATAAATTCACATACTTTGGAAATGCAAACAATCAAAATGAAGTTAATCTAGTTGTAAAACAGCTGTGATCAGAAAATCATTAAAACTGAACTATTCAAGTCTTATCGTTTTGCATAAATCAGCACATAAACTATTTCAAAATATGTTCGTTAAAAATTGCTTCGGCCATGCCTGTAATGTCTGCGATAGATTCTGGTTTTTACAAGATTATTAAACCTAACCTGAAAACTCAAAACGAAAACTTTGTAAAGAAGTAAACTTCTGTAGGGCGTCCCACTGACGCACACAATTTTTAAAATTATATATCCAACGCTTAATAAATCATCCTAACTATGTTCATACATATATTACCCAATACCACAGAAGAGTGAACATTTTTCCAATTTACTTAAAATCTACAGCAAAACGTATGATAAGTTTCGAAGCAGTTATTTCCTTGAATATACATACTTAATAAATTCATATACTGATCAAATTTTGATATTGGAGAATGATAATGACAACAGATGAATGACCTTCTCCTTTTTTGTTTTTATTTTCAAACTCTGGTAAAAATTATCAAACCTTTTGGTAATAATTTTTGAGCTTGTTCGACTCTATGTTACAACGCGATGCCTGCTTCTTAGTGCTAGGTACTTATTTATATTATAGGAGAATTTATTTGATCTGCTTTCAATAGAGTATTACATAAAGACGATGATCAACAATATTTGGCTTATGAATGTGTCACTACTAATGGCATTTGAGCTAATAACGAGCATATGTATTTAACTTTACACTGGGAAGATAAGTTATCAACTATATGATGATACTAAGGGTGATTTTTTTTGCTACTTGGATTTTGACGTTTATATTTCTGACAGTTCACGCGTGATTCTTGGCATGTGTCAAAGTAAAAAATGCTCAGTTTGGTTTGCCATTTGATCATGAATACACTTACGCCTCAACAACGTTTGCAAATTATTGAAATTTATTATCATATTCAAAATTCGTGCTCTGTGAAAAATGTGTTTCACAAGC
The DNA here is from genome assembly GCA_958295655.1 of Palloptera scutellata. Taxonomy (NCBI): domain Eukaryota; kingdom Metazoa; phylum Arthropoda; class Insecta; order Diptera; family Pallopteridae; genus Palloptera; species Palloptera scutellata. The sequence continues at coordinate 54,708,196 of OY282451.1, forward strand.
TACGTCCATTTTATGGTCGTTATAATCGACCCACAGACCAGGCTATTCAACTCATTGTGATCAAATTTCGCACCAGTTTCACTTTATTGGACATCAATCCACCAAATTGTATTCATAGAAAGCGTACCCAAGAGAATATTGCTGCTGTATCCGCCAGTGTTGAAGAAGATCGCAATATTTCCATCCGCCGCCGATCGCACCATTCGGGTTTGTGATATTCGACCACCTGGAAGATTTTACGCAAAGATCTCGGATTAATGCCATACAAAATACAGCTGGTGCATGAACTGAAGCCAGGCAACCTACCACAACGTCGGATTTTCGGTGTGAATGGGCTTTTTTTTATCGCAAAATTGTCTTCAGCAACGAGGCTCATTTTTGGCTCAATGGTTACGTGAATAAGCAGAATTGCCGTATATCGTATTTGGAGTGAAGACCAGCCTGAGGCAATTCAGCAGCTACCAATGCATCGCGAAAATGGACTGTTTGGAGCTGTTCGGTTTATGGACAGGCGACATCATTGGGCCGTACTTTTTCTAAGACAATGAAGGCCGCAACGTTACGTTAAAGGTACCGTTCGATTATAACCCTTTTTTTTGGCCGAAAATGTTAGAATTGGACTCGGCCGACATGTGGTTCCAACAGGATGATGCCACATGCCAGCGAAACCATGCATCAATTGAGAAGCGAATTTGGTGAATTTGAGTTAATCTCACGTTTTGGTGCAGTCAATTGGCCACCGAGATCATGTGATTTGACCTCGTTAGACTATTTTTTGTTGGTCTATGTTAAGTCTCTTGTCGATAGGGACCAGCCAAACACGATTACTGCTTTGGAAGCCAACATTGAACGTGTTATTTTTGAGATTCCGACCGAAATGTGTGAAAAATGTGCCAAAATTGGACCTTCAGAATGTTCCACTTGAAGCGTAGCCGCGGGCAACATTTAAGTGAAATTATCTTTAAAAAGTAAATGGCAGGAATTGATTTATCGTTTCAAATAAAAATTTCATTCACTTTTGTAAAATTTCTGTGTAAAATCTTCCTTTACATACATACATGGGAAACACGCACATCCTTAAAGGGTCAAAATTCTAAGTAATATCATTCGTGGCTTGGTTATTGAAATAATTTTAAATTTTGAGATCACATTTTATTTTATTCTAACTTGGAAAGAATTATTTTTTAAAACTTTCGTAAATTTATTTTAAATCCCATTCGATTTACTTAAATTTTACATTTACATTTCTTTTTCTCCTTTTACAATCAATTGTTATAAAATAAAGTTTTATAGCCCAATGCCAATAATCAATGCAAGGAACGATTCCATAAAATTCACATTGCCATGCATATTTTATAGACCGGAAATGTGACAAGTTTACTTTAAGGAAGTCAAGATACTCGCTCGCCTGTGCCATACTCTATACCTATGGATGTAGATATGTATGTATGCATTCCATATATGTATCCACATACTTACTTACATACATATAGTACATACATACTCGAAGTTGTATGACCAAGTACCAACAAATGAAATTTCTGTGCTGAAAATAAAAATATTGTAAAATATATGTAACTAAGAAAGAAAACTTAAAAAAAGCAAGGATATATGTATAATATATGGTAGTACGTGTGTACTACCTTAATTTGCTAAAACCCTAACACACAATTTTCAAATTTTACAGGAGAAGCAAAAAACCAATTTTGAAATCATATACTTGTAGCGTTCGGGTATTTACTAAAAGAATAAGGACGTACTTAAGTTGGTTGAAGTAGAGATGGAGATGGACACGCATAAAAATATTGCATCAAAAGATCAATTTGGAAAACTTTTATGTTAGGGCTTTAGCGGTATGCTATGTACTTATCGCTGTGGCGTAGTGGTAGTGCGTGGGACTGCTACGCAGAGTGTCCGGGGTTCGAATCTCGGCACAGGCAAAATCAAAAAAGTAGAAGAAATGATTGTTCTACACGGCACCACCTCTTGGCAGGCAATGGCAAACCTACAAGAGTAAAAATTGCCTATGAAAAGCTTTTCACTTCGTCGTTCGGATTCGGCATTAAACTGTAATTCCCTTCCATTCATGTACAAATATAACACACACAACATGAATATATGCGAAAAGCTCGGCCTAGGCCCTCCATGGGCTGTTGTGCCATTAAAAGTAAAGTAAAGTAAGTACTTATAAAAGGGAGTAGCCCACATACCCAACGAGGATGCTGCCGTTCTATACCCGTTTATGAAATGGGATTGGAGTGCTTTGAATTGTAATTTTCATCGAATTCACTTCAATAACATAACATTGAGGCAATGTAATACATACTTACATAAGTTACTTACAGAGAGTGGCCGAATTAAGTATAATACTTACTTGTACTTAAACAAAATAAAATGAAATGGAATGGATTGGTTACGATCAGGAATGCCAATGCCGAGGAGAATTCCCCGTTTTGCAGGAAATCAAAAGTTCTGTGGGGAATCGGGGATTTTTCTTTTTTCCTGGGAATTTTAAATATTTTAATACATACCGTAATTAATAGGCAACAATAAAAAATTATAATTTATTCTATGATTAATTTTGTGTGATCTCTTCAATTAGTTAAAAATAATAAACTATTATATAATTGTCTGCGGAAAGAGAACCAGCGATATTCTTTCAATTACTTTTGATTTGAGTCATTGACATGACGACATTTGACATTTGACATTTTGTTTTATATACTTTAATTTAATGAAATATGCAAAATTCAATAGTAAAAAAGTTGCTTAACGTGGCCAACCGAAAAAATTCCAGATAGTGTATTCATATCCTGGGTATGTACCCTCTCTATACCATATGCAAAAACCGATGAAGTTGAAATTTGTTGCACAGTCGTCGTATGAGAATTTAAATTTTGTATGTGGTTCTGATTCGAAAGCAAAATTGATATATAGATTCAAAAAAAGAAAAGAAAAGCAAAACAAAAATAAAAATTGTGTGCGTCAGTGGCACGCCCTACAGAAGTTTACTTATTCAGAACGTTTGCGTTTTGGGTTTTCAGGTTACGTTAACTTATCTTGACTATCACAAACATTACAGATTTAACATTACAGAATTTTTAGCGAAAATGTTTTTGGAATTGTTTATGTGCTGATTTATGCAAATGATAAGCCCTCTATAGTTCAGTTTGATGACTTTCTGATCCCAGGTGTGTTACATCTGCATTAACTTCATTTTGATAGATGACATTTCCAATGCATGTCGTTGCAAAATTAGTATTTTCATCAAAATGTTCTTACTCAAAGATTATAATTATAATCTTACCAACATCATCATTATTATCATCATTTTAATAATCATTATCACCAAAATACTCAGGTTGTATGATCTTAACAGGTGGAAAATATGGCACTTGCCGGTCTGAGATCTCGCGAATGTTATGAGGTAGACTTGGAACTTGGCTTACCTCGGCTATGTTTTGTTGTGCTGATGCCAGTTGTTTTCTTTCCACGGAGGAGATATTTTCTAGAAAATCTTCTGCTCTCCTCTTTAGTTGAAAAGCTGTGAATTGTGCCTAGTGAACTGTGAATGGTGTGCCTAGTGATGTATAATCTGAGGACCTACGTCGGTACTCAATGAGATGAGTGTAACTATTGGATATAATTAAGTCATTTGCCATTCATGCTACCTTTCTGCGCTAGTCTTTGCCAGTTGTTTTTCAATAAAATTCGAATTCTGTTGTGCCACAAGTTGCTTGCGAAGTCTACACTCTCGCGATCTCTTAGTGTTGGTTTTTGGTTTTTTTTTCACGATAGCAGAATCCGAATTTTGTTGGGTCTCCATTTTTAGGCGAAGTCCAAATACTGGCTGCCTCTCAGCCGCAATTTTTGCTATGGATTTTATCGCAACACAATCGCCATTCGTTTGTGCCTCGCGTTTTTTTTTTCTTCAGTTTATACTCGCTCATTCTTTCAGCTCTAGTAATTTGTAACGATTGTAGTTTGAAATGTAAAATTTTTATTTGAAATGTCAAATTTTACTAGAAACTGATGGCAGCGCCCTCTATCAATCAAGTGTGATTCATACTCAGCGCCCTTTCTCTCAATCAAGTTTGGATCATACTCGTGGATACATGTGGATGCACATGAGCTGCCCATCATTTATTTGTATATAATATTAATATGCATCTTCTTTTTCTTTACACTTGATTCATAGAGGGCGCTGTCCATCATTTCCGTGACAATTTTCGCTGCAACCATCATCTGTTACCCCCTCGTCAATATACTTATAAATACGATTCTAATGAAGTAAACTTCAAAACTTTCTTTCTTTTAAAAAAAAGTTATAAGAAATAACTTTAAATTGAATTTACTCAAAACAATTTAAAACTATATACGACACTTAATTTCTAGTACGACGTAGTGTTATTTATTCTGAATACTTTTTAAACATTGAAATTATTACTTTTATTTAATATTATTTTTTCTCGAAAATTTAAGTTTTTTAGAACTGTCAGAATTACTAGCAAATATTGGAATTTACCTTACCTTGTATGTATGTAATTATTTTTTTTTTTTTGTGTGTCAATTCTAATCGTAATTTCAGACTATCTAATCGATAGATGCGAAAAATATAACTTCATGAACTATTGTATTAAATATAGCCACGAATTACTAATAATGCTACTTTTATTTTTCATTTTGAGTATAAGTAATAATTTGGCCACCCTCTGTATATACATAAACATTGATATACATATACATATTATACATATAAGTATGTACTGATGGTTAACAAAAGCTAAGGATATTGTATTGTAAATAACCATGTCTACACTTGGTTAGATCTTTTATTTGCAGAACGGAAAATAAAGTAAATGCTTGTAAAATTTAAATTTTATTCTACTTGTATATGAATTCTTTCTTATTCTTCTTTTATTCTTTATGCATTTCTTATAAATATTGATGTTAAAAGTTTTTTCATGTGAATAAAGAAACTGTAGCTTCTGTGTTTTCATAAGAAATATGTTGTGAATTGTGACTGTTTTCTATAATTTAGCTAAAAAAAATATAAAGGAAATTAGAATGGCGCAATAGAAATACGAAAAAAGGAATTGTAGCATTTTAATGCAGGTGGAATCGTTCGAAATATTTATTTATTTTTGAAGTTTACTTCTTTAGGATCGTTTTTATATTTATGAAGGGGTTAAATATGATCGTGGAAAAACGGAAATTGCCAAGAATGAGAAAACCATGTATCCACGAGAATTAATCAAACTCGATTTATAGTGAGCGTGGCCCAGTTTTTAGTAAAATTTGACATTTCACAAAAAAATTTTACATTTCAAATGAAAATCGATATACATTTTTAGAGCTGAAAGAATGAACGAGTATAACTTAAAAAAAAAAAGAAAAAGTAGCGTATGAAAAATTATGCACCCTCATTCGCTTTGCGCCCTCATTCGCTTTGCGCCCTCATTCGCTATGCGCCCTCACTGGTTATCGGTGTCCTGTGTGATTGCATTCTCTCTCTCATTCTCCCTCCTTCTTCCTCCCACCTATGAAGAAGAAGATTTACTTGAATATTTGCCTGAAAATCTTTCCGCCGTGGAAGGAAAACAGCTGGCATCAGCAGAACAAAACATAGACGAGATTTGCCAAGTTTCTAGTCAACCACATAACATTCGCGAGTTCTCAGACCGGAAATTTTCCACCTGTCTTATATCCCGAATATATTGATTTTGATGATGATGACTATTATAATGATGATGACGGTAAGATTATAATTATTTTTGTACACAAATAAATGCGTATGCTTCGAGTATGAAAATTTTAATTTAGACGATGATGAGAGGTCGTTGCATGCTTTGAAAATGTAAACGATCACAATGATGTTAATCTAGATGTAGCACATTTGGTATCTGAGAATCACCAAATTGAACTATACAAGGCTTATCGTTAGCATAAATCAGTACATAAACAATTTCAAAACATGTTCGTTAAAAATTCCTTCGACCACGCCTGTAATGTCTGCGATAGACTCTGGTTTTTACAAGAGTATCAAGCCTAACCTAACCTAACCTGAAAACCAAAAACGCAAACGTTCTGAAGAATTAAACTTCTGTAGGACGTCCCACTGACGCACACAATTTTTTATAGGTCTGCTGGGCATGAAACAACCCGAATATTCTAAGTTCCAATCAGAACTTTTGTCTAGATACGATATTTTAATCCAACCCGAATGTTCGTTTTGAGACTAGATATTGGGAACTGAGAATCAGATGTGGCATCAGGAAATAGGATAACTTGATTGGAAGCAAAATTGATGAAATCAGTTTACCTTTATCCGAACAGGATTTAGAAATATTTCCTACTGAAATTTTCTGGATTTTTTATACTAAGTATATATGGAAATGTTAGAGTTTTATAAAATATTAGGTAGTGTTATGTCCGTATGAATCTCATAGGACACCTAATCAAAAGCTTACCAACAAAATTAAAGCAATTTCTTTTTGTTTGCCATCGCTTAGTGCAGAAAAACTTTTTCAATGGTAAACTTCTTGATATCGTAGTCGTTTGTTGTGACACGATTTTATAAGAATATAAACTCTTAGTCATCATGTGGTTGTTAATACAATATTTACTTGCCCTTCGTTGTTTGTAAATTTGAAAAAGTCGCCAGTTTTCTTACCTTCGATGATCTTGAAGCTAGAGCTATTTCCGTAAAGGTAAGCACAGTTTATGTATATTAAAAGAAGTTGAAAAACTTTATTACATATGTTCATATGTACTGAATATATCATAGTCATAATCTGCAACCTATTTTGAACTTACTTACTTTTAATGGCACAACAGCCCATGGAGGGCCTAGGCCGAGCTTTTCGCATCCACTCATGTTGTGCGTCTTATATTTGTACATGAATGGAAGGGACCTACAGTTTAATGCCGAATCCGAACGGCGAAGTGAAAAGCTTTTCATAGCAATTTGTACTCTTGTACGTTTGCCATTGCCTGCCAAGAGGTGGTGCCGTGTAGAAAAATTAAATTTTCTACTTTTTTATTTTGTCTGTGCCGAGATTCGAACCCCGGACACTCTGCACAGCAGTCCAGCGCACTACCACTACGCCACAGCGACGACTATTTTGAACTTTCCAAAGGTTAATAAAATTCATTCACTCGTTGCTAGATTCAAGGTCTACTTTTAACAAGATGTCGGGGTTGTTCTTAGATTGATCAAGTTCGTTAGTGAGCTTAGAACTTCGTAAGTATACTTAAATTACATAACTATATAATTTATAGGTTCTGTCTATTTATGTAAAAAAGAGTTTATAGAAAGAAATTTTTTATACTTTAATACATTAGTGCCCAAATCAGCTTTTCAAATTGATGATCTTTACCTTTAATTTTATATCATCATCGATATTTCACCATTAAAAACTTGTCGAAAAAAAATACTCCCATTAATTTTTATGATATATTTAATTTAATTTTTAAATTACATTTTAAAACACTTTCTCCTTCAATTTAAATATGCTTTTAAATCTTTAATCTCATTAAATCTCACTAAATTTAAAAGAACAGAAATATTAAAATTAAAAAATCTCATCTTTTGTTTGCAAGTCTATTCATAAAACTCATTTTGGTCGAAGAGTGCAAACAATTTTTTGCCGCAGGTAGAAAAAGCTTAAAATGTGCACTTTCATTAACTTTTTGTTAGAGAAGCTCCCTCCACTAAAGCGTTTTTTTGTGTGTTTATTTCCTTTCCTGTGCTATTGACACACTAAAAAGTCAAAGGATTTTTGTTTTTGCCTATAAGTCGTAAGGGGCAAAGTAAGCAGATAAGTTAAGTAGTAAAAAGCATTCACAAAAAAAAAAATAAAAAATAATAAACAAATAAAAGTGAAATGCTTAGCAAAAGGTTTATTTTTTTTTGGGTTATAGTAAGTAAATTGCAAGTGACTTTAATCGTGTTCAAGAAGCTTTTATGTGCAACACATTTAATTGGCTTCTATCTCGTTATGTAGTGTGAATTTAAACTAAAATATTTATGTTTTATAAATTTTTTTTTATTTGAAATACACTTCTCTTTATCGGTGGCCAGTGATTGCATTCCCTCTCTCATTCTCTCTCCATCTCCCTCCCATCAGTCAATCTTCCTTCCAATCAACACAATGCTTTGCATTGATAGGGGTACACCCTATGTGTTGAATGTATCAATAAACAAAAAAATACACTATTTTGGCAAACATAACAAATTTGAAATGCTTGTGTTAAATCTTGGTTAATTAACTTTTTTGAAGGATGACTTGAAAATTTACATTTAGCTGGGTAATAGTTTGACAACCTTTTAATATTTTACTTTTATATATATAAGTAGATATGCATTTATATTTTCTTTTCGCCATCTCTCTCTTTCTTACCCAGTTTCTCGCAATCGATCTTTCACTTCTATTGTCTTATAGTTTCTTAAATTTTTTTATATCGCTCAGCTTTTGACTAAACTCTCTTCAGTCATTCTCTTCAGCCTATTCGCTTCTGTGGGGTTTTCTTTAGTTTATTCACATTCTCTACTTATTTTCACCTTTTTTGTCTTACCTTCCATTTCTCTCAATTTCTATATATTTTTCTATCCTACTCTCTCGTTTGATGAAGCTTTTTGTTTACTTTGCTCACGAACATCTCTGTATTTATAAAACTGACATTTTAAATGTCATTTAGTGATATGGCCAACCGGTTTCTATTTATTTAAAAGCTCCACTCAGTTCATTAACAGCTGTGTTATTAGTTAGCTAAAATTGGAATTATGCATGTTTAACTAGATGCATCGACGTAATTCTACTGAAAGTCGAAAAAGTTAATTAGATTTAAAGGTAATAAAAATTAAAAATAAATGGCACAACGGTTACGTTTTTTGAATCCAAAGAAAACTTTGTTTCTACTATGCGATATTCAAGAGAAATTTCGTTCAGGAATGCCCCTGTTCGATAATATGGTACAAAATGCAAATAAACTGGTGAGTGAACTTTGAATCAAGTACTTCACTTTTTACATAAGATTAATTTTTATTTTAATTTGACAATATTTGAATATTTTTGTTTTTGCAAGACTAAAGCTGGTAAAGCGCTTGAAGTGGCGCTCGTTGTCACCGAACATTATCCCGAGAAACTGGGGAATATTGTATCCGGTCTTGATGTTAGCCATGCTGCAACAATTGTCAGCAAAACACGCTTTAGCATGATGGTGCCGGAGATCGAAGCGAAAATAGAAGAACTTTTTGATAATCAACTCAATGATGCTGTACTCTATGGTTTGGAGGTACGCGCATCATACATAGAATTGGTGGCGAAACGTTTTTACTTTCTGTAAATGAAACTAATTTAATTTTTTTTTTATTTTATTTAGTCACACATTTGTATTGAACAAACTGCTATGGAATTGCTGGAGCGTAATATTAATGTATTTATTGTTGCTGACTGTTGTTGCTCTCGTTTGAATCAGGATCGTGATCTTGCCTTAGATCGTTTGCGACAGGCTGGTTGTGTAATAACTACCAGTGAAAGTGTCATCTTTAATTTAATGCGTGATAAAAATCATCCGAAATTCGATGTGGTACGAAAATTTGTCAATCATCCATCGGTTGATATGGAATTAAGCAAATCAGGTAATTCAAAATTGTAAGCAACGGTGTGTTTACATCGGAAAGTTGCAAAGTCGATTGCATTTATTTAGTTAGCATCATGACTTACTGGCTAATACAATAGTTTATGAAAATAATTGCTTAAGCAGGTGTTTTAATAAATATTATTGTTAATACAAAAGTTCATGTTTTAATACTTATTTATTATTTTTATTATTGGAATTTATAATAAATAGGTATGTACTTACATACATACATACATAACTAGTTACTATCATAGTAATTGATCTTTTGTGCCTTTTGTTATAAAACTATACCCTCTCAGTGGATACTTTGAATAAATCCACATAAATTGAAAGTATCGTTGATGTTTATTGAAGTGATGACCAAAAGATTTCCATCAGATCATATTTAGCTACATACGATGATAGATCAATAAGTACCCGTGTTAGGATGAAGAGGCAAGTTTTCACAAATTTTTTTTTCTATTTTTCAATTTAATCTCCTTTTAGTATAATACACTTTTCCCAACGTTACTGCCATTTCTTTAAATCCTCCAAAAAATACGATTTGTCAAACTCTTCAAAATACGCTTCTATCTCGACGATAACCTCCTCGTTTGAGCTGAATTTTTTTCGCCCCAATCCACGTTTTCATGTTGGGGAACAGAAAGAAGTTGCAGGGAGCCAAGTCGGGCGAGTACGGTGGGTGCGACAGTAATTCGTAGTGCGTTATCGTGGAGAAACAGCACTTTTTTCTTAAACTTTTTCTCCTTCAAATTTGTATCGAATCGGTCCAATAATTCACTGTAGTACTGCCCCGTGATCGTTCTTCCTTTCTGCAGAAAGTCCATGAAGATTATTAACTTGGAATCCCAAAAAATCGTGGCCATAACCTTTCCGACCGACGGTCCTTGCCTTCTTCGGAGCAGATTCACCCCGAAAAATCCATCCATTGTTTTGACTGTCGCTTGGTCTCTGGTATATAATAATGGATCCAGGTTTCATCAACGGTGACGACTAGACGCAAAAACTCCTGTCTGCTTTATTTTCCACCGTAAGCAATCGCGGCACCCATCGGGCCGACACCACCGATATTAATTACCGTTTCGTACGACACTCCTACGGCCTCTACTACTTCACTTTCTTTCGGCGATCAGCGAGAATCATGTCACGGACCTTTTCAACGATTTCCTCGGTAACCAGGTCTGCTGGGCGGCCTGAACGCTCCTCATCAAAAACAGATGTACGACCATGTTTAAATAGATGTTGTCATAGATGGTGAAGCGTCCCCATATTGTCGTGAACATCAACTACATAAGTAATATTTTAAGGTTGTATAAACATGACAATGTGACGGTATAACTTTCCAGTGGGTTTCTGCTTGCTTTAACACTGATACAAATTTTTCCATGCGCATCTTTCGTTCCTAAATTGTTTTAGCCGCTTAGAATTTTACATTTTACAAAACTAACGCCAACTATTAGATATAAAATTAAGCTACAAAGCAGAATAAAATTCAAACAAAAAAAAACACTAGTTTAAAATGAAACCAAAATTCAAACCAAATTAATTCCAGAAACTATAGCATAATCTGAACAAAAGTCAGATTTAAACTCAGATCAAAATTCTGTCTAATAGCCAGGTCAAAATTCAGCGCAAATTCAGTCTAAAATTCAGACATAAAAACATATGTATGTCTGTGACATCAGATCTACATAGAAGCAGTTCAAAAGTATTTAACAGGCTTTTCCAAAGCAAAATCAAAAATTGAACTGTGGAAAATTTTTTATAGATTACATGCATTCACATATTTGGCTGGCCCATAATCTTAATCTGATGATCCGCCACTTCTGCTGGTCTGTCCTTGCACCATACAATATCGTACATTCCATTGTTCAAAGTGTAGTTGAGCTTAGTAGGGAAGTGCTTAGAGGGGAATTAGAGGCGGGCTGAGAAGACCGTGGAGACCTCGTCATGAAACGTCTGTTACATTGGCTTTGGCAATTCACTGGACCTTATCTGTCCTTGCCTTTGAAACTCGTTTCAACTACCACTTGGTGTTAGATCTTCACTTTCATAAGCTTCCATATCGACAACTACACATTGTACTCTATATTTCCTCGCCACGCGCGTCGCCCACCACTTTGTCTTTGAGATAACCATAAAAGGATTGAGTGTCGCTCAAAATATCAATTGGCGTTGTCTCACAGGATTCAAATTCATTATATGAGATTCATTTCATTGCGCTGAGCTACATCTGTGTGTTAGAAGTAAGTAAGTACAAATATGTAGCTGACGTTGCGACTGTTTTAACTATCACGAGATGAGTAAGTAGACTGCATCTTTGGAATTTTTCTGCTTTCCTTCTGTAACGCTTCGCACGAACACCGTTTGCGTTACAATGGTACAGTGACTAGTTATATTTGTCGAAGTTTAGACTGCCTCTACATTAGTTAATTAGCCTGCGGGCACACGCAAAACTCAAGTTTGAAGTTTGCTCTCGATTCACAGCTCTTTAAAATTAATACAATAACTTAACATTTTCCTAATGCCATGGGATTTCTTTCCATTACTGTTTGAACACTCTTCGCATAAAATCAATTACAATTGGTGCTTGGTTATTCGGTTAAATTCTCACGTACAAACACATACATAAAGTTCTTTTGATCTTCTTTACCGGGATAGGTATAGAGATGAGGTGTGCGACTCCACCCTGCGACTCCATCTTTTATTTATAATTGAATTCTTTAATTTACTCAACTCACAATGTCCAACTACTAAACTCAAATTGAGAGTAGTCCATTTCAATATAACATTCACATGTATTTCCAACAAAAATAGGGAGTAAAACGAAAATGAAATGAAAAGAAAAATAAAAAAAAATATCTCAAAATGAGAACCGCAATTTGAACAATATCGCTTAAATGCGCATTAAGGATGCTGGGCACGTAAACTCGTTGTGGCATTTGCCAAAGAAGGATGAACTTTATGGACATTTTAGAGGTGAACGCAAAAAAAAGGGGGAAAAACGATTGGAATGTAGATATGTGACCTCTATTATTAATTTTCAAAAGCTGCTATCAAGGGAAATTGCTTTGAGTGTAGGCGATACAATGTAAGTGTAAATCCGGTATACGAAGGAGCTGAGAAGATGCTTCTAATCTTTCTTTGCTTTAAAATGAATTCATTGTAAGGTGACGGCTGGAGAAATGCTCGCTTCTAAATTCATATCTGTAAAGACATGGTAGAGGCATTTGCATGGAGGTAAGTAAGTGGGAAGGAGAGAGATTGGTAGGTGTGTGTCGAATTGTAATTGAAACCGTTACGCTTGAGATTTTTCTCATTATCTCACCCAAGAGAATAATTTCAACCACGATGGCAAGAACATTTGCTGTTGTTTTTGTGTGAGTGTGTATGCACTTTTTTGTTTGTTGTTTTTTATTTAGCCTCTAGCTTCTGAAATTTTTCTGACGTTTATTTTTCACTTTAGACATTGTAACACTTTGTCACTTAAATTAATCTTAAAGAAACCGCAAACACTCACACAGACACATACAAAAAAAAAAAGCAGAAGAACGAATGGAAAAAAAAACAAAAAATGAAACTCTCTATTCTCTCTCTATTGAGATTTTGATAAAATTGCAATTTATCGCGGCCATGCAAAACAATGCAAATGCACGATAATTTAAAGCGGACAGCCAATATCCGCAGTAACAATGCAGTAATAACTTTTTGCCTGCCGCCTTCATCGTACAAACACATTTGAATATTCATTCAATGCATTTGACAGTTTAGCATTGTGCTAAGCGTCAAGGACATTATTGACGCTGTTATGCTGCATGGGTGGATGGACAGTAAAGGGCTGCTGCTGTGGCTGCGGCTTCTGCTGGCGTCATGTTGAAGCATTTGAATTTTATTTGACATTTTATTTGCGCTACACGACTGTGTTAAGTCGTAAGTACAGCATCCAATCAGAATCTGTTTATTTCAGAAAAAGCATTATCGTTTTTATCCTGATAAGCAAAAGTGAAAGCGCAAAACTGTAAAAGCGAAAAAAATTAACTGAAAATAGTAAAAGTGTTGATGTAGTAATTTTTAGATTAGGTAAGCGGTAAGCGACACAGTTAAAATGAGCATCACAAAATGGAGTTATAAAACTAACTTGGTAAAAATTAAATACAAAAAGGAAGAATGAAGGAGTTGTGGAAAAATTCAAATAAAGTAGAAAAAGACAGAGGGAGGTGATGGAAAGGGAGATAGGTATAGATAAATGAAATATAGGTAACGAGGGAGATTAAGTTGAAGTAAGCGAGAACTATATAGAGTGGGAGTGGAAAAATTAAATAGAGACAAATATATTTCTATATAGCGCGTGGGTTAAAATGACAACAGATATTTGCCACATGAAAGAAAAGTAGAGGACCACTAGGACAATCAATGACGGCTAGTTTATAGCAACAATTAATGTTTTTCAAAAATTAGATTACGATCCCAAGAAAAATTGTTTGAAATGTGGATGGAATAAATGCCTTGAAAATAATCATTCATCGAAAGGGGATATACTGGCAATGGATCTACCAGTGCACACGATAAAAATGTTTTATCACTATCACTGAAAACGTGTGTAACCTCTAGAGAGGAGAGTCCGAAGTATTTGCTTGTTGCTTGTTATTTTGAGTTAAACTAAAAATATTTTTAATCATGTTCAGGAGACAACAGTTTCATATACATATGTATACAGCAAAAGTCATTCCCCTAGCGAAATTAAAAAATTCAACTTTTCTCCAATAACGTCAGTATATGTTGAAAAATCTGCTCTGTACAAAAGCTTTTTGTCGAAAAACGCAAGAACTATTTCTTGATTAAATGCAATGGTAAGTTATATATTACTATGAACTGTCTAAAGGTAAGATTTTATCAAATACAAGAAGCACATCTCGAAATGCATTACAAAATTCCCTATAAAATATGAAACCTCGTATGCAGAAACAATATATTTTATGAAAAGTTTACAGATATGTGGTAATATTTTCAATGAAACATGTTTTTTTTCAATTCTTTGCGCTTATTTCAACTACCTTTTCTGGGTTTATTTTTCTTATTTTTGTAGAACATTAAATGCACTTAAGTGAATTTTTAAGAGCTTGAATTTAGTGTCTCTAGTAAACTCTAATGCAAAATAGTTAAGTGTTGTTAGGACATTCATTTGAACTGTATTTTCAAACCGATTGTACCATTAGAAAGAGTAAGTTCATAATTCAAAATGACAGCAAGTACGACCGAAAAAACGCACAAGAAAGTGTCTCTAGATCGATTTGAAGTTAGACCTCTGTGATGGGGCAGTTCTGGACACGTGGTAATTTTGGACTGACACTTTCTCGTACTTTTTACCGTCTGTAACATGTCAATTCGTTTTCAGATGAAAAAAAAGAAACATACTACTGTGGGCAAAATTTTTAATTTAAATTTCGCGCGGAAACCCATTCAACAAAATATTATTTTTTTAAGGTTGGTATTACTGTCGGTGACATCTGTGCCAAATGTCACATCAAAATAATCATTAGTGTTTAGTATACGCTTGTCTTTCTGAAGTACAAAAAGTGCATTCGGCGATTTTCACAATGAGTGAAATTATTCAACAAAGAAGTTCCATTAAATTTAGTGTGCGGAATCAAATTTCTGGTGCCGAAACGTTCAGAATGTTGCAAAAGGCCTTCGGTGATAATTGTATGTCGCGAGCAAGTGTTTTTGATTGGTAAAAATTGTTCAAAGATGGTCGAGAATGCGTTGACGACGAACCACGTCCAGGACGGCCATCAACATCAACTGATGATCAACACGTCAATAAAATCAAGGAATTGGTGCTCGAGAATCGACGATTAACAGTCAGAGACCTTACTGACATCGTTGGAATATCGGAAGGATCAGTGAAAACCATTTTAAAACATCATTTGGGCCTAAGAAGAGTGAATGCACGATTGGTTCCAAAATCACTGCATTGATTTTACGAGACCATCATACGAGACCAAAAAATCCAATGATATCGTTCCGCAACCACCCTATTCGCCTGATTTAGCACCGTGTGACTTTTGGCTATTTTCTAAACTCAAAAAACCGCTTCGTGGACACCGTTTTGAGTCAATTGAAGACATTAAACATGAATCGCTAAGCGCATTGAAGGCTATTCCGGAAATTGACTTTAACAACTGTTTCGAGAATTGGAAAAAACGTTGGCACAAGTGTATTTGGGCCGGGGGGGATTACTTTGAAGGGGACGAAATAGATTTGGAAGAATGAATAAAAAAATTTGAAATTATGAGCAAGGTCTTTTTGCCCACAGTAGTATGCTCTAGAAGACACGGATCGTGTAAACACATTTCTCATAATTCTCTGAGTGAATCGAAAAAATGTTTATGTTTATTTTCTGTACTTTTTGTGTTTTTGGTGTTTTGAATTTGTATTTTTTTGCAACAACTAGTACCGGTAAGTGAATTGATAGTGAAGTTTGGTCCTTTCTCTTTCAATGCGTACAAAAAACTCCTAATAAAAACCGACTCGGGGTAACTATGGACACATGGCGGCAAATGTTAGCGTTGTATTCCATTGTTGTTTTTGTTTTGTTTTGACACTCGTCCGATGACACTCGTTCTGTTTAGGTGGCATATTTTTCCTACCTACCATTTACCATTACCATTTTGTTTTAAATGCTAGGTAAATTTTACACATGCGTAAATTTAGACAACAGCTTTAAAAAGTCAAAAGCGAACATTAAATTTTGTTTGCTCTAATAGATTCCAAAATATCCTGGCTCTGTAACGATTTAATTTTGATACGTAATGTACTAAATATGACTATCTCATTTAATGTGTTTGTTTAATATTTTTATTTAATGTTTTAACACAATTTTATTGCTCTATGCTCGTTGGTTACTGTAGCTCAATTAACTGCAATGTCTTAGACGTGAGCTTTTTCATATATAAACTACAAAAATACAATGTAATAGATTTTAAATTAAGAAGTACGTTGCGCATGTACTAAAAAACTAACGTACTTATTACACGTAATGTACCATATAAGTACATAATTAAATATTACTTATACTGCCTGGCTCACATACATCCATAAGTCACTCATACTCCCTGTTGTACCCCCAACTTCAATGTAGAATCTTATGATTTAGAATATAAACTATGTACAGACCTATTTAAACATTTCTGCTATTACTTAATTAAAAGAATAAACAAAACTCAAAAGAGCTCTGAACTTTTCGTATTGTTGCTAGTATTTAAGTGTCATTTCCATCGTCTTCAAAATTCTGCACCCATGAAAATTTAATTGCAATGCAAGCAACTTAAAATTTACTGAAGAAGATTAAAATTAAAATTGTGCACTTGTGTGGGTGTGTCAGTGTGTGTGTGCAATGAGATAACATTTCCGGATTCGTTCGTTATACAAAATTAGTCATTTCTCACAAAACTAAATTTAATGTTTTTGTATTTGAATATGTAAAATGTTCTCGAAGAAAAATCTTCTGCAATATACTAAATATATACTGGATCAAAACTAAATGACAAAATCGCTTTAAACAATCATGTATACAAAGGTATTTTATATAAGTATGGTATTAAGTTGAAAATATGGTAAAGGTTAAATTTAAAATGTTACGAGGACGAAAATACGTTAAAGAAGGTAAATAAATGCTCAAGATTATTACGTATAGGGAAATGGGCAATAATACTTATAGGGATACGAAGTACTAACTTCGGAAAGGAGCCTCCTTTACTTGGATTTGAATATTTATATCGTACTTGAATATAATCAGCTTGAATTTTTTCACGGGTATTAAAGACATTGCAGTTTGTTAATATAAGTATGAAGACTTAAATGCAGAAATATTCACAAGTATTTAAGTGAGATTTCTATATGTATATAAGATATACATAGAAACCATAGACATTTGCAAATTTAACTATTTTCAAAATATGTCATATAAAATTCTAAAATTTAATTATAAACATTGCTGTGAGTTGCATAAACTAAAATTCGTTTCAACTTTTTCGATTGTATTCGTAATTGCACGCATTCATCAACACACCAATCATAAAAGAGAAATATATTTATAAACAGGGTGCGCCATCTTTTATGTCGGTATGAAAATATTGTATAATTTTAACATTTAATAACCGATTAACATGAGTGAACATGTTTTTGGAACGTCAATTCAGTATAATATTAACAATGAATCGCTTCACACCGAAACAACGCACCGAAATAGTGACGCTGTACATTGAAAATAGTCGTTCGGCTGTGTTAACTCAACGCATATTGCATATTGTTGAAAATATCGTGACCAACAAGCATAGTCTGACACTATTTGTCGTTTGGTGTCGAATTTTGTAGAGCACGGGGCAGTGGGAGATCATCGACAAGTCGTTCCACAACGCCCAAGACGTTCCAATGAACTGGTGGAAGCGGTAAGAGAGAGTTTTGCCGATAATCCAGATGTATCGTATCGTCACCGCGCTCAGCATTTTGGCGTCAGTGGAATCACCTTGCGGCGCATTTTGAAGGATGAATTGCATTTGTTTCCATATAAAGTGCAACTGACTTAAAGAATATTGCCGACAAAGTGCCCATGTTGCTTCGTATACGGTCAAACAGTCACCCGAATGGTTGACACTGAACCTGATTTTTCTAAGGAAATGTTGTGGACCGAAGAGGCTCTCTGGAACTGTTAACAAGCAAAATTGCCGCATTTGGAGAACTGAGAATACACACGAGATCCATAATACACCATTGCATGACCAATAAGTGACTGGTTGGGCCGGCGTTGGTGCCAAAACCATCATTGGGCCATTTTTCTTCAGAGGAGGCGAAGCAGTCGATGGGAATCGATATCGGTGGATGTTAGCTCATTATGTCTGTCCACATGTGTGAAAAGGTCAAGACGGTTATTGATTTCAAGAAGACGGTGCGCTATGTCACACTGCAAATTAAACAATGCAGTTTCTGCAAAGAAAATTCCCTGGCAGTGTTTTGTGACAAAATGGTGACAATGAGTGGCCTCCCAGAATTCCAGATTTAAAATTTTCTTTTTGTGGGGTTAATTGAAAAGCAAAGTCTACGCCAGCAAGCCTCAGACCATTCACGAGCTCAAGGCAAACATTCGTGCCGAAATCATCGCTACACCGCCCGAGATGCTCGAAGAAGTAATGGAAAACGCAGCAAAAAGTGCACAGTTTGCTTTGGTCAATAATGGCGGCCACGTGTACTCAAAAACTAGTCCAAATAAATTGTAAAGGACCAAATTACAAAAAAAGTACCTCCATTTAGGAAATCGGTTGTTTTTTTAAGCTATTCAATATTCACCTACTGACATAAAAGATGGCGCACTCTGTGTGTGTTAATGTTTTGTATTCGAATGTGTCGGAAGTACAATGCAGTGCAACCAACTAGTTCAAAAGCTAGTTGATTAGCTAGCTAAAAAAAGAAACATTTCTCATTTACGCGCAAGCTTCTCGTTCTTCTTCCACGCTGATATCTTACGCAAACATAATTGTCCTATCTTCGATAATTTTTTAGCAAACTATTGAACTAGTATGTATTGATATACACAGTGTAAAATTAACTAGTTGCGGACAACAAAATACAAAAAAAAAAAATTATTTTTTTTTTTGATTTTTTTTATGAATATGTACCTACATCGATAGGAATAAATATTCCAAAAAGCAGACATCAATTCTGCTTCTTTTTCTATGTATCTTTGTTATAGATAGATATACTTAGATATAGATATTGTAAAGCATAAGAAATAAATTCTGTGCTGTTGCATATCTAGGCGGCCTTCAAAGTGACTCATCCTGCATCAGTTTTGAGGTAGTAAGTATCTTATAACTAGCTCGTGTTTTTGACTACGCAATATGTTAGACTATGTAGGTAATTTGTGAGACTATCTCATTTTTGTACTGCAGTGTTGTTGGTAGCAGAAGAAACCTAGTACTAAAAAAAAACATTATAAAACTTTTCAAATTCAATGTTTAACTTTAATGAATGTTGTTGAACAAATTTTAGTCCATAAAAATTCCAACGAATATTTTATTGTAAATATGAAGTACATGCGCACGTTAGTTTCTTTTTTGCTATTGTTGTTGTTGTTGTTCTGGCGTATTCATCAACAGCAACTGACATGTGCTTGTGTGTATTAATGTGGGCCTGTATGTGTGTGCACTCCTTCTAATTGGCCTTTTTATGCATATGAGCTCACTTGATATCATTTTTCACACTTTTCTTTTTACGCTCGACTTGCGTAGGCGAAGCAATAGCGCCGCCAGCAGCAGCTTCCCTAACATCAATCCTTCGGAACATCCTTCACACGCACACACACACACACACACACTCGCAAGCACGATGTCCTCAATACGATGTCAAAGCTACTCGCTTTTTTTTGTTGTATATTGTAACCCATTTTACACCACATGATCATTTTGTTTTAATCAATGCAATTCGAAGGTGCAATCCAACACAGAAGCTGAAAATATTTTCACTATAATTTAACAGTTTGAAACTCTTTGAAAATTAGTAGAAGTAATGAAGTTTTCTTATTCCTGAGAAGGTGTCAGAGATTTACGACGCTAATTTAAAATTATAACTCTACGGATGACAATGAATTATTTGTCGCTTTTTTCATTTTTCTTTTCACTATGGTTATATTTCTCGTTTATCAACTTAAATCATTGTAATGATTTTCTGTTTTTAATGGGTTGCAAATGGGTTAAGGCACACAAAACGTGCAAGCGATTGACTGAGTGAACGAGTTGATTCAATAGCGTCCTAGTAAAATGCGCCGCAATGATAAAACGTGACACTTGCACATATTACGAGCATGTAGCGAGTGTGTGTGTGTGTGTATGGGAGTGTGTGCGCTGCAGCTAGAAGTAAATTGCGTTCATCATTAGCATAATAAAAAATTATAGCGCGAGTGTGAAAATGATACGCTTTCGTACATACATACGAGTATATCGGTTAGTAGGTAGGAGTAAGCAGAGGCTAGAGCAGAGAAATACACTAAAGGATGTGCTATATAAGTTAATATGTGTACATGGCAGTGTGCACTTGCATGTAGTAGCTAAATACCACAAAAGGATATATGAAAATAAGTCAGAATGTATGTGTACGACGGGAAAATTATGTAGTTTTATTGCTACATTTGCCCAGCTCCCTTCGCCAGCTTCATGCAGTCTTCCGTATACACTCTTATACGCGTTAGCTTCTGCATTGATGTATTCAATGTTTATGCATCCGCAGCACCGTAAATTATGAATGCAGTAAAAAGAGCTGGAAAACAAAAACTGCGTAATGATGCTATTTTATGCGGCAGTATTGAAGTGGAACTAAAAGGAAAATAACTTTTTCATAGAATACATAATGCAAAAAGTAAGTAAATTATGTAGTTAAGTATTAAAGTAGTATATACTATAAGTATATTAGTAGTAGTGTACATTCAGAACAAAAACTGAGATAAAAATAGTTAAAGCATTGCAGCTGGTTGATTCATTTTTATATCTATTATAAATAATAACTTTCAGTTTTGTCTAATCAGATACAATCTAGAACTGGTTCCAATTATTTCTCTGTAGCAGCGATAACACGCACGTCTGGGCAACAAAATGCTGCTTGCGTGACATCCACACACATATACTATATGCTCCTTCGCGTTGCTTTCGGTCGTGCTCATTCGGCATTGGCTTTATTCTCATTTCGGCGAAGCAAATCAAATCAGTTGCTGTTCAGTACTTGTTGAAGCAAGATCTTGTGGCGAAATTTTTTTTTTCGCAAATACACAGAATATGTCAAGTTGAAATTCGTTTTTCTCTGCTTCACACACAAGCGCATTATGTGATAAATATATGTGTGCCCATCACTAGTCTGGAGACGTCTGTATATAAACCGTGCTTAAGGATAGACTCTTGATTGCTTCAGCTAGTTACTTTGAGTAATATTGTTCTGACACCATTTGCGCATCGACACTACTCGATTTGTTAATGCCTTTGATCGGATTGCTGATCAAACAATTGCTCCTTTAATAATCAAAAGCTTTAATAATCCATTAATAATCTCGGAGCTGAGAAAAAACAATATCAATAATAATTAATTTAAAAAAAAGTAATTTTCTCTTTGACTCGACAATTCATCAGATTTAGAAATTTTTGTTTGTTCTTTTACTTTCTGTTCTCAGTGACTTAGAGCGCCGACTCATTTTGACAAGAATCCACTCTCTCTCTTATTCGTACTAAAATATGATCTGAACACCATCACCTCATTTTTGACGCTCACCAGCTCTTTTGCGCAGCACAAATATTTACGGCAGGAGAAAATTAAGCTCGTTGCTTGTGATAGTGCAGAAGCTCAAATTACTCATTTTTACAAGTTTCGTTTATTTTTCTATCATTCTAAAGTCCACTCTCTCTTATTCGTACTAAAATATGGTCTGAACACCATCACCTGATTTTTGACGCTCACCAGCTCTTTTGCGCAGCACAAATATTTACGGCAGGAGAAAATTAAGCTCGTTGCTTGTGATAGTGCAGAAGCTAAAATTACTCATTTTTACAAGTTGCGTTTATTTTTCTATCGTTCTAAATAAAATTTTGTACGGATAAATTCTTTTTTCGCAGCTGATTGAAATGTCATTTTAACATATGTCACAATGAGTCATGAAGTTTACTTTTCCTCTCTCCACTTCCCCCATTGCCTGTAGACGTCAAAATGAGTAGGCTCACTGAGGCCAATGTGAACATTGTCCAAGTATGAATGGATGTAAATTCTGGATTTATTAGAATATAAAGTTTATAATTTAAAAATAACAATAATAATAAAAATTAAATACAAAACATATACAAGAATTTATGCACATGTATGCATGGCAGTAGAATATTATTATTAGAATAATAATATTAAGAACAAAACAATAGAAAAGAAAAATAATTTACTTCTAAATAGAAGGAAAGGGGGGAAAAAAGTTCGAACAGCAATTGTGCCTTCCTTTTGGAGGGCAAGACGATTACTTTATACCCCAGGAGTGCAAAATACAAGAGCCCTGAAGCAATAGGGTGTTATCCATAGCTCGATGCTGAGCGGTGGGTTATCTCTAAATCGCCCTTTAACAGCTTACACCACAGTATGTAGTATTACGACATCAGATTGTACGATCAGCTGCTTCTCGTTAGGCAGAAGGCAGTTAACACACATATACAAAATAAGATTTATCAGTCAGATGCAAGTGAAACTTTCACTATGCCAGCCTTCATACGATTTTTTGGGTTCTGTTAACTATCTATGTACTTATGTGAGAGTTTCAAAGTAACTAAAGGAAGGTGCGGAAAAATTTATCTCAGAGGAAATTGTATCTTAATTAAATTTTACATGTTGGACAACTTAGTTTTCCTAAGCTGAAAAAAGAAGCAGACGAAATTACTGTGAATCACATTTAATTCGTACGAATTCTAGAGACTTCAACATAGAAAACAAACTGTTTTTATTTTCTGTTTATTTTGTTCGAGTTTATTGCGCACAGTGTAATGAACAACCAATTTAAACAAAAAATAACCTTTATACATTGCCTCATTTATACATATACCATACATTGACTTTAGCTCACTTATCAGTTCAGATAAGGATTTCACTAGCAATGAAACGATATTTGCGAAGACTCATTGTGCCTGCAGGTGAGGCTAGAAAGTGAAAGACACACGCAAATTAATTTTATTTTAATTTAAACTAAATAAGATTTTATTACAAACAAATGTTAGGTATAAATAATAAATAAAAAAAAAATATATGCTCGTATAATAGAAAAAAATACATATTACAATACTTGTTTATTGCGTCTTAATAGTAGTTATTTTCTTGCCTGTTCGGTTCGATTGTGACCCTAGCATATGGACTGCCTGCACCGACTTTCCTACGCATAGCAACGCCACGATTTGGACGCAAGCCCATAACAATTAAATAGATGCCTGCGGCGCATAGTAAAATGAGTCCGAATATAATCAAACCGTAGACCCAACGTGGCCAGCTGTCGCAACTGAAGTCGGAGACACGCGCATTGGTTAAACGTAATCCGCGTAGACGCGACGGCTTAAAGCAGCGTCCGTTAGTCTCCACCAGCAGTTCCTTCACCCATACTAGCTCGCAATCACAATACAGCGGCATCCCGTTGAGGTCCAGTTCGGTGAGTTGGTTGAAATTAGGCGAGAGAGTAGAATTAAAAGTACGCAATGTAGTACCTCGAAAAATCATCGATTTCAGAGCCGGCAGCTTTGTGCCATTGACGCCAAATGCATAGCCGTGCATTGTATTTAAGCGGCGACTATTCTGGAAACTGATTTTTTTCAGTGACCGTAGCGGCACGAATGCGTTTTCTTCGATAGACTCTAGGCGTGGCATATCCTCGTAGTACAATTCGCTAATGTGCGACAGCAGTGCAGTGTCAGCGGGTATAAGTGATTCGAATAGATTCTCGCTTAGATCGAGCTTTTCCAAAGACTGTGGTAGTTTTTCGGGTACCTTTGTCAGATGATTGCGGCGCATATTAAGCTCAAGCAACGGCGCCTTTTCAGGTAACACCACATTGTTGAGACTACATGCTTCCAGTTTCAAGGTGCGCAGTTTTGCGTTCACCCCAAAAGTCTGATAAAAATCTAGTTCTTGTATACCTGCGGTGTGATTAAGCTGCCGATTCCACGACAAGCTGAGCGTCTCCAGTATTAACATTGGACTGAATATTTGTGAAGCAAGTGCATGCAAATTGTTATGCGACAAGTCCAGCACTTGTAAATGCGCCAAGTCTGCGAATGCATTTAGCTCAATGGTTTGTATGCTATTCCAGCCAAGGTAGAGCTCGTGCAAATTAGAAATCTTTACGAAATTCTTAGTGACTACTTTTGAGATATTGTTGTGCATTAAGTTCAACAGACGCAGACTGTCGCTGGCAAACATGGGCACGGTGTACAGTGAATTCCATGAAAGATCTACAGTGTTCACGTACAGCGGTAAGACTTCTGAGAAATCCTCCGTCTTTAAGTCCTTATAGCTGCAATCGATATTGACGGCGCGCATGCCCCATGGCGGCGCACTGTCCATGTTGCACTCACATGATTTTCTTGTATTTTTATGATCTTCGGGATAGCAAAACCGCTCGATGCGATTGCTATCGATATTTTCGGCAAAAGTTGCAATAGCAATTAATAAAATTACATTCAGCGTTAATATACTCTGTACTTTCATTATGCGTTAATAAATTTCACCTGGTCTTATCACAATTGAATTAAAACTGTTTTTACTCTTTAAATATTTCATTGGTTCCAACTGGTAATGGCGCGAACACGCTCTATCATCATACAGAGCATTCCCTTGCTTTATTTTTATCTTATCTCTTAGTTTTTTATTTTGGAAATTTTCGATAAAATCGTTTCAAATTCCACTTTATTCCAATGTTTCATTAATCATCACATTCCATGTTGATAAGATAAGCAACGTTGTTTGGCTTTGATATCGTGTGAAATTCCTTTGGTGGAGTTATCTTATCTCTTTCCTTAGTGTTTACTATCGATCTATCTGGTATAATATTAAGTATTCTGACACATTAAAATCGAGGCTATCAAGTAAGACTTTTCACAAGTTTAAATGCGTTTTTTTTTCAGAATTTACGCTTTTCTGAGTTATGACAGTCTTGCAGCAAACTAACTGATTTCTCATTACTTTAAACTAGAAGAAAGTGCTTAATACAATAAGCCTATGGACTAAGCCATTTAGCTTAAAGCTACTTTACGTGCATGTATCTAAATTTAAGATGGCATAAGGGTGAGTATCTTTACCATTGATAGTTACCATATAAGAAAGTGGAAGACCAACATTTTTTCTGCTTGTTATAAAACGAAAAACATGAACATCGATCATTCAATGCAACACTGTTTTAACTCAAAATGTTTCCAATCAGAAATTATTTTGCATTGACGAAGCATTTTGAGTTCAAACAGTATAGTATTTCAGGTGCTATACATATGCTTATTGATAACACTGTGCAACACTGTGCAACAAAATGTGCAATGGTTGTTTTTATCTGATTTTATCTGAGTTATTTAATTGTCTTTTGGCAAAAGGTGAGGTCGTAATTAATGAAAATCTGAGCCCCAAAGAGTTGTATCCACTTTGTGAGGTTCAAATATATGAGTAGGCTTTTTATTTCGATTTCTGAGATTTCAATAATATTTTTGAGTAATGGTTAGCCATGTGAGCGAAGGCTTGCTCTTGCCAATCCTGGGCAGGTTCATAAATAAAGAAAGAGACTTTCCGTTCCTGCCTCTTCCTGGCAGATACGAAAGGAAGTATTGAATGGAAGATTAAGATTAAGTCATACTGTTTAAGTCTTAAGGTGGTAGGTATTGGGACAAGAACTCTCTACAAGTTGTTTTGTCCTAAGGTCATTATATTCTGGACACGTTTTCCTAGACGTGACGCAGGTAGCCAGTCCTTTGCAGTTCTGTCCAGCTATAGTGAGGTAATGAGAAGTACGAATGGCCTTAACATTGCTAAACAAAATTGTGACAGATTTTGCTGTAGCGATGTCAACCTAGCTTTCTCGTCTGCTCTTTCATTACCCTCTATGTTTCTGTGGCCTGGAACCCATATTAGAGTAATTTTGTATCCATTGACCAAGCAGAGCGAGATCCTCCCTGCATTGCAGAACTTTAATGGCAGTTTGACTGTGTGTAAAGATACTTAGCTATCTTGGCCCCACTATTCCTTATGTCATGAAGTGATGGCATTATTGCCATTAATTCAGCCTGGAATACACAGGCTTCGTTGGGGAGACGTATTTTTCATTGTAGGGCCGAAAGTGTTATTTCGGTATAATTCTGTTTCTGTATATAATAAATATTATATTTCTTTTAATTTTCATTTTTTATTTGTAAAATGTATAGAGCAAAAGGGAAAAGAAATGAAAATGTTTGGCTTTAAGTGACCACTTTATTGTTTGAGGAACTTCCCTAATTATTTATGGGTGATATTTTTGCCCAAGAATGTTTGCTACTTTTCTGAATACTTAGTTTGTTCTCTAGGGTTATTAAAAAAATTTTCTCCAAAAGAACTCCCAAATGAGCGGAAAGTTCCGGTAGGGTCGGTGGTGCAAGGCAATAAAAATGTAGAGGCTTTCATAACGAATAAATTTCTCTAAGACATTTAGCTTGTAAAATTTTAAATCAGTATTATTTTAGTTTAATTTTCTTTGACTGATGTACATATTAAATTTTAACTATAGGTATTTCAAAAACTCGAGTAGCTGCGAAAAAATCGGCACTTTTTAAATCCCCATTTAGAATGTATCTGTTGCACAGCGTAAATATTACTATTTTAATTCTCAATATTTTGCTCTGTCATGCAGTTTTTAAAAGTTACTTACATAAATATAAATTACATCAAAGTGAGGCAAATTAGTGTCCAAGTACTTATTTATACTACCATAAAACATAAAGCTGTTCTGCTTCAGTTTCTAGTACAATGGTACATTGTTGGCTAATAAGTATTTATTTATTAATTCAAAAGATCTGTATGTACTTATACAGTGTCGGACAGTCAAATAAGAACACCTTGCACTATAAAACTTCCATTGATTTTTTTTATCCGACTGCTTATGGCAAACAATTTTTATTGAGAAGAAATAGGTATGGTATATACTTTATAAATTTCTAGGTGGCAACACTACATTTAAATATTTTTTGGACATTTCAAAACAAAAAAGTTGAAGCGAAGCATTCGAAGGCGGACAATAAATAAGAACAGCAGACGAAAAAATTTATATTTTAAAAGAAAACTTAAATTTGTTTATAATTTGTACTGGTAAGCATTTAAATGGTAGCATTGAGGGTAATTAAACAAATTAAATGTAAACTTACGGAATAGTTACGGAATGTCACAGCAAAATGGGTCGAGCGAAGCACTGTAGAAAGGAGGAGCGTGATTTGGTGAAAAAACTGCTAAATGAGTGGCAAAGCATCCGCCAAATAGCTGAAACTATTAGCAGATCCTCGACATTTGTCTACCAATCTTTATTACCTCAAAAATTTCATTGCACGAGAGGTAGGCCCCGCAAAAAAATGGCCTAACGTATTATGGACAGACGAAAGGAAGGCGAATCTTGTTGGAAGTGATGGCAAACGTTGGGTTAGACGCCCGAAAAATGCAGAATTGAGCCCAAAATATACTAGGAAGACGTTTAAGCACGGAGGTGGAAGCATCATAGTATGGGGATGCTTCTCTTGGTATGGTGTGGGCCCTCTGTATTGGATAAAGGAAATGATGGACAGATTTCTTTATGTAAACATCCTTCAGGAGGGTATTCTTCCTTATGCTGAATGGGAAATGCCCCTGAAATGGCAAATGCAACAGGATAACGATCCAAAGCACACCTCAATCCTTGCGCGAGATTGGTTTTCCCATAATGGTTTTCCTGGCGTTCACAATCTCCTGACCTTTATCCAACCGAGAACTTGTGGAATATCGTCAAAGAGAAGATTGGTAGTACCAGAGCTAAAAACAAAGATGAAATGTGGCCAAGCATTCAAAGAGCGGGGTATTCCATACCCCAGGCTACTTGCGCGTCTCTGGTGGAACCAATGCCTAGAAGGTGTAAGGCGGTTTCAATTAGCAAAGGCTATTCCACAAAATATTAGCATTAGTGAACAATTTGAGTCAATATTTTATAAATGTTTTTTTTTTAATTGAAGTGTTTTTATTTGTTTGTCCTTTTGAAATGTGATTTTATGTATTACTTTTAAATGTCTTTTTTTACACTGAATTGATTTTGTTTTAAGAAAAAATTAAACTTATGGAATAAATGAATAAAAGTAAATACATTTTAAATGTATCGTAAGTCTAGAGAAATATTTTTTTTAAGGTTTTTGGTTTCAGAACAAGGTGTTCTTATTTGATTGTCCGACACTGTATATATGAATAAATGAATATACAACATGAAAATCAAAGAACTAGCAACGAGGCCATTAGCTGTGCAATTAAGTAATTGAAAATATATTTGAATGATTAAAAAGTTATTATAAAGTATAGCTTAGAGTGTCATTGACATTGTACATTATATTACTATGTATACACATATTTGCTCAGGAACTCATCGTACATTGTACATATGTATAACATAACACTGGCCAACAAGAACCACTTTTAAATATATTATTCCCATTGAGATTTTCAAAATTTAAATTTTTGTACATATGCACATAAATATTAGCTACAATGACGAACGCTAAACTTTCAAACGAGAGGTTGCGGTTTCGATTCCCCTCTTGGTCTGTTAGTAAATTCTCACAAACTGCTTGGTTTTCCACCGATATGAAGTAAATGAGAATTATAGGAAAGTGTACACGTCTAGCTCTTGGTAGGCTAGGCAAAACCATTAAGTGATAACAAATTGCCATTCCGCCATTCAGTCAAACTCTAGGCCCAAACAATTGGTATCACAATGGGCCGTTCTAGCCTGAGTGTGTTTCGGGACAACTACCAAACAAAAATATGGATAACTATTGTAAGACAATATAAAAAAAATCTTATAAATGTTTCATTGTTTATTGTATTGACTAGTGTTGTTATCAAAAGAATTTTATAAACTTAGTGGACGATAAAATTTACTCAATTAATTACAGATAAATGCTATGAAAGGACTGAAAACCTAATAGACATAAACGATTATCCAATAGAAGAACACAGCGCCATGTTCTCTATGATTAATTTAATACTAATAGCAATTATAATAAAGTACTTGCAGTGGTAAAGGAAAATCATCTCATTTATTGAACTATGTAAGTAAGAAATTATTTCGTATTTTATAATTTCGCAGTTTGTGAGTAAAAGAAAAATTATCGATTTAAGAGTGATTGCAATCGCATAGTGAAATATGACGCATTACATTTGCTACTTTTTAACTTAAACGTAATGTACAAAGTTGCAAGTGGCAACTATCAACTATGGTATTGCACGTCATTGGAAATATTCACTTTTGAAGAGTGTTTGATGAAACTTTAACAATGAGTGGTACAGTTACCATTTTAAATACAATTATCTAGCCAATCAATTGCAGTTGTATAACGGTGCAGATACGCATCCCATACAACCTTCACACTTATGAATGCAACAACAGGGTAAGGAATCAAATCATAAATAACTTTCTGTACCTATCGACATACTACTGTGGGCAAAAAGTAGTAAGACTTTTTAATTTAAATTTCGCGCGGAAACCCATTCATCAAAATATTATTTTTTTAAGGTTGGTATGACTGTCGGTGACATCTGTGCCAAATGTCACATCAAAATAATCATTAGCGTTTAGTATACGCTTGTCTTTCTGAAGTACAAAGAAGTTCCATTAAATTTTGTGTGCGGAATCAAATTTCTGGTGCCGAAACGTTCAGAATGTTGCAAAAGGCCTTCGGTGATAATTGTATGTCGCGAGCAAGAGCAAGTGTTTTTGATTGGTACAAGTTGTTCAAAGATGGTCGCGACGGCCATCAACATCAACTGATGATCAACACGTCAATAAAATCAAGGAATTGGTGCTCGAGAATCGACGATTAACAGTCAGAGACCTTACTGGCATCGTTGGAATATCGGAATATCGGAAGGATCAGTGAAAACCATTTTAAAACATCATTTGGGCCTAAGAAGAGTGAATGCACGATTGGTTCCAAAATCACTGCATTGGTTTTACGAGACCTTTTTGCCAAAAATTCGACTGATATCGTTCCGCAACCACCCTATTCGCCTGACTTGTGTCAGGCACCGTGTGACTTTTGGCTATTTTCTAAACTCAAAAAACCGCTTCGTGGACACCGTTTTGAGTCAATTGAAGACATTGAACATGAATCGCTAAGCGCATTGAAGGCTATTCCGGAAATTGACTTTAACAACTGTTTCGAGAATTGGAAAAAACGTTGGCGCAAGTGTATTGGGGCCGGGAGGATTACTTTGAAGGGGACGAAATAGATTTGGAAGAATGAATAAAAAAATTTGAAATTATGAACAAAGTCTTACTAACTTTAAATTACTAAATTTTTAAAGTCAAATATTCTCATAAATGAAAGAAAAAATAGTAAACAGACATTGGCTTTCACCAGTCCTGAAGAACTATTCAGATTCCTCATATTGGCTGTTCAGGGGACTTTACTAGGTAAAACTGTCTTTGAGGAAGAGGGAAGAGGAAGAGTAAGAAATTAAAACTGAGCACATTTGCCGATACATATATCTTTTCCTTTCTTCGGCACCCTTTTGACAACGGTCATGTTGAGAGATGAACAATTGTGCTCTTTGACTTAATCAAGTTTCTTAAGTTTTAAATTTATAAATTATCCGCGTTAACGATAATTTCTTATTATTCTATATTCTACAGAATGTACTTCACACATTTTTTCCATTTTAAGTTTCATCACACTTTGTTGCATATTCACCCAGTGGAAATAATTCTACAAGTATACAAAGTTATCCGAGATTTTCTTTTTGTATAAACTTTTAAGTACACAAGTTTGTGTTGGTAATGCCATCCGTGCCATGTCATGTTATTAAGCTACTTCCTTGTTGTTGTGTTTTCTTTGCGTCATGGTTCGTTGAACTGCATTTTGTATATACATAGAGCTGCATTTTCAAAATGTCAGAAGATAATGACAGTTGTTAAAAGACGTGTATGTGTATGTGTATGTTCATGTGAATATGTCTGTGTGTGTTTCTTCTTTTACTCAGTATGTCCCAAAAGATTGACTCGCATACACTCTGACTGATGCTGAATGGAATATATGACACTTAATTGAAGGCGTACCATAAATAATTATATTCTTAACAGGTTTCTATGTGCATACATACTTGGTGTGTCTGTGTGCATGTGCATATGTTAACATTTTGTTGAGTAAAGGGCAGCGGTCCTGAAAGTGTGCTAGAATAAGCTTTTAGGCATCATTTTGCATCTGTTTCAGCTGGTTCTTATTTTTCACTTACATACTTTTGTAAAATGTAGAGAGGCGTATGTGTTTATGTTTGTTAAGGCTTGAGTGTGTGTTCGTGTCTATTTATCTTGGGATTTCATGTGAATGAAACAGGAAGTGAATATGTCTCGTGTCAAGTGTGGGTTTCATATGCTTCCATACAACCCTGTATACATGTGTACATATGCACATATGAATGTACATTCATACATATAGGTGTATATAAATATAAAAACGAACATTTCAAAAGTGTGTATGTGTATGTGCAATAAACTGTTTTACTGCACTCCTTTTCCTTTAGAGAATTTATTCATACATTTTCTTTCACCGCATTCCAATATCAGATTTATTTCAAGTATGCACAACAACTCACAATTCAATTTCACTTCAAATTTTAATTTATGAGGAATATAAGAAGTTCGGGCTCAGATTCAGTGAAGCTCAAACTTCACTTGAAAGATAAGACCTCTACAAGAAATATGTAGAAAAGAAATTTGTATGCTATGGTCGCCATTACTGTTTTGACTGCCCTTTCTGGGATAGCTTATTTGTCACTTAAGTTTAGACAGCGTTATGTGGCAATAAGTTACTCAATGAAAAGGAGATAAACATCAACGACCCAGCTGTTGCAGCCTGGCAATGTATGATTGTTTCATAATCTGATATAAATGCAAAACGACATACATACGAGTAGAAGGGACGATTAAGATAAAACAACTGCATTGCATGTTTCGTTCGTTCGGCCGTTATTAATGGTTCACCGTTGAACCAAAATTTAACATTGGTTCGGTACAAAATGCTCACGAGAAATGCTCAGCTGGTGCAAAATGGTTTGAATAGAACGAATGAAAACGTTTTTTTGGCTGATGAGACTGATCTCGCTTTTTGCCGCGAATGTTGGAAATAAGTGGTGATCACAAGCTGATCACTTGCTAAATTCGAAAAATAATTTGTCCAAATTAAATACATAAAACAAATAGAAACATTATAATTTACCATCTACACGGGACGAGCGAGTAAGATTGCTTCTGATGTTTGTTCGGAGCGAATGAAAATTTGTTTGCTAAAGAATCTTTAGTCGTTGGGTTAATATGCGGAATAACTGTATTTTATTTCCAACAGACTCCTTTCTCTTTCTCTCCCTCTCTTGTTATTCAATTTTACAATTTTACTTTACTTCCTCGTATACTAATTAAATTATTTTTTAAATATCCTCAATTATTACATATTTATTCTGTGTGTCATTTGCATCAATATTTTCGCGAAAAGCACAAAGTTCAAACATTATTTTGTGGCATGCAACATAAATTAATGCCTAGCTGCTGTTTTCGTTGTAAACAACAATAACAACAACAATCATGAAGTATGAACCAACGAAGAAATGTAAAACAAAACGAAAATAACAACAGCAACTTCTGCTGAATTTTTCCTTTCAATCACTTGTAATATTTTACATATAACCTTGTACATATTCTCGCTTTGTCGCTTACTTTTGTAGCACGGCCCAGCCTGATGCACAACAGCAACATGAACATCACGCCCACACTACAAGCATTTACGCACATATGTACATATGTATCTACTCATAACTACAACAAAAGTACAAGTACAACATTAATAATAATAAGAGCAAACAAATAACAACAAGAAGAAGAAGAACAACACCAACAAGAACACAAGCACACAATAATATAACAAAAGTCCTTTTATGTAATAATGAGAGTGAGTTTATGAATATGAAATAATTAAAACTTGTCGCCAATTTAAAGTGAGAATATTTTCGTTGTCGTTGTCGTTGTCGTTGTCGTCGTTGTCATTGTCGTTGCTCTTGCCGTCTTTTGTTTATAAGCGTGTGAGCGCGACTAATTTTTCTTTCATTCCTCTTCTCTTTCACATTTCTTCTCTTCTCTCCACATTTCCAGCCTTACTCATTCATGCTCTCATTCGCCCACTTGACTCATGCCACTACTCTACACTGTTTCCTATTATGTACTCGTATGAACGTGCTTTTCGTGTTCGCGCTTTGTTTGGCATTTAGTCCTTTGACTGCGACATTTTTCGCTTCGTTTTGTCGTTTTAATTGAAATAATATTTGTGTTGTTGGCTGTGAAGACGTGTCGCGTTTGTTGTTCTTGTTGCTGCCATTGTTTATTTGCTTAAGAGCTCTTAGAATTAAATGTTTTCTCATTTCACAAAGTGAACATTATTTTATAGAAATATGTAGGTAATAAAATTACTATGTCCATTGCAACGTAGTGGGAAGAAGCCTTTTTACAACCTTAAATTATCAGGTGGTAACTCTGTACTTAAATATAATTTAAAAAAAAAAACAACAAATTCCGCACGATTGAGTTCTAAGTCATGTGAACATAAATGGTATTGAAGAACTAGCGACATTAGTAAGAGAGAGGGCAATGAAAGTTATAGCTTTTCAATAGTTTGCAGGGGTAGAAGTTATATACTTATTATCAATTTCGGTGAAGTTTTGAAGAAAATCAATCCAGCCACAGCCTGAGATCGTTCACTGTCAGATAAAAAGAGGTTATGTGCCAACTTAAGTTTGAGAGTACAAGGATGGAATATCACTTTAGTTGTTTTTGAGGCAGACTTAGTGGCTAGGTGTACGTTTTCCGTATCTAGCAAAACATCTACATATTTACAACAACAGAATGAGGTAAATACTTAGCTTACCTGCTGCTCTATGTTCTGACTTGGGCCGGACTTTGATATTTAGTTAAGTCAGTTAGCTTACATTGAATGTTTTGAACAGGCATGTGTAATTCTTGAACTTTGTATATGAACTAAAGGCTTAGGTCATAAAAACGAACTAGTTTTAGTATTAGTTTTGTTTTTTCATAATAACCGAGATTTGTAGTGTTACCCCTATGTACACTTACTTCTAGTAAGTTTAGTTTTCTTGACTGAATTTATTAACAATAAAAATTAAGGATATAGAGCACGTAAATAGCTTTTACATTAATTGAACTAACTAGTCTACACCAAACGAACGAACTAGAAATCAGTAAACTAAACTGCGCTGGTCTCATTGGGATAAATAGAACAGTTTGTATAAAAAATAATGCTGATTCGGAACCATATTGTAGTCATTAAAAAAGGTAGCGATAATGTCTATGAGGACTAACCGCGATGCGAACATAAATAGTCCCATTTATCTTGTGCAGGATAATTTAGTTCTACTCTTACTCCGGAAATAATTCCGAATAAAAAAGTTAAAAAATCATACTATGTGTTGATCTAAATGACTGGCAGCAACACTCATATATTTATAAATAGCTAATTGCAGACACCAAATAAAATGTCATTTAGAAAAGCTTTTAACAGTTGCGACGATATTAAATGAAATAATAATAAAATTATACTGAGAGTTTAAGTGGTCGTTGTGGCATAGTGGTAGTGCGTTGGACTGGTACGCAGAGTGTCCGGGGTTCGAAACTCGGCACAGGCAAAATCGAAAAAAAAAAAAAGGTAGAATAAATAATTTTTCTACACGGAACCACCTCTGGACAGGCAATGGCAAACCTTCAAGATTAAAAATTGCTATGAAAAGCTTTTCACTTCGCCAATCGGATTCGGCATTAAACTTTAGGTCCCTTCCATTCATGTACAAATATAACACGCACAACATGAGTGGATGCGAAAAGCTCCATGGGCCATGTTGTGCCATTAATAGTAAACTAAAGTAAGTTTAAGAACTCACGGGTGAAATAACACTAATCATGGCCAACTTGTTTTTTGAAATGCACGTCCAAAAATGGTAGTAGATGAACAACATACACATACAAATACATATATGTACATAAACAACAGATGAACTTTATTGATTTTTGTAATGTATAAAAATAGGGAAAAAACTTGTACATACTTTTAGGAACGTATGAAAAATTCATGTGGTAACAGAATGGGTCGATATAGCCTCATTGTGCCCTCTGAACAGCCACCTAACTAACCATGAAAAAAACAACAACAGCACAACCACAGCGATTAGCACAACCACAGCGATTAGCAAATGTGTTGAAAAACTAATGCATACTTTTAGGATTTCCTGAAATTACACGTAATATCTCTGTTTTGCACTCAACGTTAAAGATTTTCGTAAATAGAATCAGAAACAAGTAACCTTAACAATCCCATCTGTCTTGTTTTACTAGATATACTTATTTTCCAAAATGTATTAAACAAATTTATTTAAAACATTAAAGAACAACAAGAAGTTTTAGATCGTAATCCCATGTGCTCAACATTTAAAAACCTTTGAAAGAGATAAAAAAAAACGAGCTCTATGCACTGCTGATATCTTGTAAATGATAGAAACACTACGCACCAAATGAGTTCCCATAACGACACTGACAATATATGAGTGTTACGAAGTCTGTGTTGGTGATTGCATATAAGTATATAGTGGAGTCCATATCCCAGCGGATTGTCTTACAAGCCTTATACGATTAAGTGCTTACAAGTGCAACATATTTTTTGATTTCAACGGATGTACACCATTTGTATATAACTCCAATCTGCAATGCAAGTATGCGAGGATCTAACAAACCAATATTAAATGATTGACTGAGTAACAATTTTGAATTAAAAATAATAACAAAATAATAATAAGAAATACATGACACACGATACAACTCAATATTTTCGATTCTTTATTAATCATTCTCATATAAAAAAAGCGCAACGCATTGAACAAAAGCCACAGAAAGAATTAAGCAGCAAACAAACGAGCGGTAGTGTCCACTAAGCCGTAAACCACTTGTTGTTCTTGTTAACACTAAAAGTACTATACTAAACTAATGCTACTCTCCTAGGATGCAATGTTTTAAATAATATGAAATGAACGTGATAAAAGTGCTGGCTTAAGTGCTTGCTGTTAAGTACTTGCTTAGCGCTTTCGTTGTGTCTCAATTTACCGCTGGTTATCTATCTGTGGATATCAGCGGCACTAGTACAATTTACGCTATCGCCATCTTGACGGAAGGTATACGATTTACAAACTTACTTACAACGGCTAAATCCCAAACAAACTTAAAAATTTTGTTCGATGTCAAAGTTTACAAAATAATCCGCCAATGCAAAAAGTAAAAATAACAACAGAGAAAAAAGAAAACAGAAAAGAAAAACGAAGTAAATCACAAAACTTTTGTGACGGAAGCGAAAAGTAGAGAGGAAAAGTAAACAAAAAAGTAAAAAGGATTTTGCAAAGAAAACTTAATTTCTGCTTTGCTGGCCTTGTGCGTGCATACCGAACGTTCAGTCCCCATCATGAGCGAATTCCATGGAACAAGGCCATGACATATGAGATGAATGCCGCTACTAAACTCAACCGCTACTAAATATGTCTGCTTTCAAGTATGTAAGTATGTATGTAGAAATGTACGCACCTTCTTTTTGATTTTTTTTTGTTTGTTTCCTGGAGAGTGTGTAAGCTTTGAATGAAATTTATGACAGTTACCAACAATTTTACATAAGCACAAACATTGTAGATGCTTATATGAATTTAAGATTTGGGTTAGTAGAATAAGACTAAGATCTGCGATGATATCAGACATGGTTAGGGTTAAAGATGTTTGCTAACCTTAATCAAAACACAAACATTCTTACATACATATACATGTGTATGTATAAGTACAGACGCCTAGTATATGTATACTAAGTATACTCGTATGTATGTAGATGCTTACCATAAGTAAGAATGTATCTAGTAAATGATTACAGTAATTTATAAAGGTGTATTTTGAGATTTAGAAATGTTTATTTGTATCATTTTAACATTACATACAAACAATTCCATGTAGCTGGGTATGTGCATCGGGTATAACTGGGTATTCGCCGTTCGGATTCGGCATTAAACTGTAGGTCCCTTCCATTCATGTACAAATTTAACACGCACAACATGAGTGAATGCGAAAAGCTCGGCCTAGGCCCTCCATTGTGCCATTTGTTGGCACAATGTTGTGCCATTAAAAGTAAGTAAAGTAAAGTAAGGGTATGTGCATAGCTAATAATATAGGTACATGTAGAAATTGTGCCTATCTATAAAATAAATGTTTGTATCTATTATCAGTTTCTAAATATAATCACTTACATAATTTATGTGTTACACTGTTACTTTTCAAATATTTAAGATAGTATTTACTGGCGGAAATGCCAACTGAAATAACCAGCGACGAAGTGTGAACCAATCTTAAGTTTAAAATGGAGTTCCCTGGTAAAGAGGCAGACAGAGATAGATCGGAACGGTGTAAGGAGAAGAGGCCCTTCTAAAGTTCAGATTGTTTGAGACACAATTTTGACAATCTTGGAAATTGATTCTAGCTATATTTGCAAGTTTCAAACGTTCTCGTGCTATCCTGATAACCTCAATTGATAAGTTTCCAACTAGAGCATTTTATAAATGTCAGCTCCTACATTTTTCCAAATCATTAACAGTCGGCCGATGTTTGTTTCTTATGTAAGTAAATTTAATAAGTTTTCTATTAGGTACTAATACTTAATGTTACATAGGTGAAGTCTATTACGGTTACTTAATCACTGTTGTTCACCACCACTTTTCACTACGCCGTTCGGACTCGGCATAAAACTGTAGGTCCCTTCCATTCATGTACAAATATAACACGCACAATATGACTGGATGCGAAAAGCTCAGCCTAGGCCCTCCATGGGCTGTTGTGCCATTTAAAGAAGAAGAAGTTCACCATCAAATACTTGTCCATAGTTTCTTTAAAACTATTTACGCACTACAAGGGTATGAATATCTATATATTGTCTTGGTTCTGACACGTGACCACTACTAAAATGAAGTATATACATATGTATGTATGTACTATATACCAACATGTGTGGTACATGTGTTGATATAAAAGAATTTTTCAGTATTTCACACTCATAATCAATAAAAATTGGAATGTTATCTTGTGCTCCTCAAGTAACAATTTCATACTCTTATTTTTTCACAATTTTTACTTTCTCTACCGATACAAGCTCAATAAAAAAACACACATTTCGCTTTAAGTTGTTCCGGAATCATTTTCTTCCATTTTTCGTTTCTGTAAAAATTGAGAAATTGCGTAAGTAAAAGTATTTTACTGCACGATAAAATTCCGATAAAACTTTTTCCACATTTTACGTTTTTCACAAAATTGCATTCGTTGAATTTCGCATTCGAATTGCGTTATTTTCTTCTTTCTTTTCGTTATAATTTTATTGTTTTGTTTTCTCTCTTTGCTTCAGTGACATTCTACGTATAATTTATCTTCAAACTAAAAATGCCCTCAAGTGTATTCCGCCTTCATATGTGAGGAGCAAAAAAGTTGATCATGGACCACAAGTTTTGGGTGGATGGATAATATATCTTCAACTATATACATGTAGCTGTAAGTAGTTGTATTGGTGTATTTAAAAATGTGAATGTGTTGGTGAGTATGTTAACGTTTTCAGCTTTATTATAAAATCGAAAGATAAATTAAATTGCAATTCAATTCAATTAAACAGCACAGAGCAGAGAGTGGATAAATTTTCCGATACTGGCAGAAGAATTAAAGATCACTAAGCATAAAACAAGCAGCTTTTACATCGATTACATTTCGCAAACTTTCGAAGAATATCCCAGCCACAACATCTTACTTACTTTTAATGGCACAACAACCCGTGGAAGGCCTAGGCCGAGCTTTTCGCATCCACTCATATTGTGCGTGTTATATTTGTACATGAATGGAAGGGACATACAGTTTAATGCCGAATCCGAACGGCAAAGTGAAAAGCTTTTCATAGCAATTTTTACTCTTGAAGGTTTGCTATTGCCTGCCAAGAGGTGGTGCTATGTAGAAAAATTATTTTTTCTACTTTTTGATTTTGCCTGTGCCGAGATTCGAACCCCGGACACTCTGTGTAGCAGTGCAACGCACTACCACTACACCACACAGCCACAACATCACTCATTTGAATTAATTTGATATTATGAAAAATGCTCAGTTTGGTTTGCCATTTCATTATGAATAGACTTGCGCCTGAACAACGTTTGCAAATTATAGAAATTTATTATCAAAATTCGTGCTCTCTGAAAAATGTGTGTTCGCAAGCAAAATAGTCTTCAGCGACGAGGCTCATTTTTGGCTCAATGTATACGTAAATAAGCAGAATTGCCGTATTTCATATTTGGAGTGAAAACCAGCCAGAGGCACTGTAGCAGCTACCAAACCATCCCGAAAAACGGACTGTTTGGTGCATCATTGGACCGTACTTCTTTAAAGACGACGAATGTCAATGGAGAAAGGTACCATTCGATTATAACAGAATGGTGCCGTATGCCACACTGCATCACTTGATACTATTTTTTGTGGGGCTATGTTAAGTGGTTCCAACAGGACGAAGCCACATGGCACACTGCACGCGAAACAATGCATCAATTGAGAGGCGAATTTGATGAGCAGTTAATCTCACGGTTTGGTGCAGTCAATTGGCCACCGAGGTCGTGTGATTTGCACCCGTTAGACTATTTTTTGTTGGTCTATGTTAAGACTCTTGTCTATAGGCACAAGCCAAACACGATTGTCGCTTTGGAAGCCAACATTGAACGTGTCATTGTCATTGGTGAGATTCCGGCCGAAATGTGTGAAAAAGTGTGCCAAAATTGGACCTTCAGAATGGCCCACTTTAAGCGTAGCCCCGGGCAACATTTAAGTGAAATTATCTTTGAAAAGTAAATGGCAACAATTGATTTATCGATCCACATAAAAATTTCATTTACTTTGTAAAATTTCTGTGTTTTTTGTGCGGTATTTTATCTGACTTATGATGTAGCTACCAATCTATGTAGGTGATAGCAAAGGGTGATATTTTAAGACCTTGGTTTTTGAAAATCCGGTGGCCAATTGACTGCACCAAAACGTGAGATTAACTTCTCACCAAATTCGCCTCTCGATTGATGCATTGTTTCGCGTGCAGTGTGGCAAGTGGCATATGGCACCGTCCTGTTGGAACCACTTAACATAGCCCCACAAAAAATAGTATCAAGTGATGCAGTGTGGCATACGGCACCATTCTGTTATAATCGAA
This sequence comes from Palloptera scutellata, assembly GCA_958295655.1. Taxonomy (NCBI): domain Eukaryota; kingdom Metazoa; phylum Arthropoda; class Insecta; order Diptera; family Pallopteridae; genus Palloptera; species Palloptera scutellata. The sequence continues at coordinate 54,748,932 of OY282451.1, forward strand.
TGGTACCTTTCTCCATTGGCATTCGTCGTCTTTAAAGAAGTACGGTCCAATGATGCCGCCTGCCCATAAACCGCACCAAACAGTCCGTTTTTCGGGATGGTTTGGTAGCTGCTGAATTGCCTCTGGCTGGTTTTCACTCCAAATATGAAGTCAAACACTAGTTAGCAAATCAAAAATAGGACCCAAATCCAGACATATGTCAAAAGGCAAACCAAGAATTTGAAAAAAACCACATCAAAATTCACATCGAAATTCAGATTAAAAATTAAATAAAAATTTAAATCAACATTCAGCCTAAAATTCAGGCCAAAACTGAAAACAAAATTCAGCTAAGAAATTCCGACAAATTCAGACCGAAAATGTTGATTAAAAACGAGTCAAAATAGATGGACCTAAAGTTAAATAACAACCCTGACCAAAACCTTTGTCAAGTACTCTAACAGAAGAACATCTATAAACTGGCCTTGAAATTTCATTGTAAAAAGATTTTAAAATGTTATAAGCATTTTCGTTTTTGGAATAGGCTACAATCGATAATACCTCTTTGGAGTCGCCATGTACATATGTTTGTAGTATGTTGCAAAAAACCAATAAAAAAAAAGCAGCATCGTACGTGTCGAGTTCCAATCAAAGAAAAAATAAATAAATTTGATTAAATCCTAAAACGCCATAAACTACGACGAATTCGAATTCGATTTTGTCAGTTAAAAGCGAATTTACGTTTTCGAACGGATTTTCAACCAACTTTTCTGTACGTTGTCAGTTTCCGATAAGTGTGTTTTTCGCCCCTTTTTTTCGATTAGTTCAACAAATATTCAGTATAGTATACAACACTTTTACTTCAGCCTACGTGTTCTCTAAATTCTCACATGTATGCACAATTTAACTAGATGCGACTAGTTACGAATACCTTTTTGGCACCGAGAGTGTGTTTGTATGAGTATGTATGTGTACTTGTTTGTGCACGTGCATAAGATGAGCTCCGTGGGATCGAGAACGTTTTGGCGGGTAAAAAATCGCATCAGTGAATTTTCTTTTGGCATCACAAAAAAGTGTAGTTTAAAAAAAAAACAAAAATTCTAAACACATAATTCTTATTTCGTTTGTTTTTGCCAGTTTCCATTTTCTTTTTTTTTTGTATTGTATATTTTTCATGTTGGCAGTTCCACAAGTTGTTCGCGGTGCTGTTGTTATGCTGGCATTACTGTTGTTGCCTGTGAAGATAACAACTGGTAAGCAACATCACGTGTGATTCGGTGTCACGTCTTTGCCATCGTTGACATTGTAAATGCGTAGATTTTCGCAAAATAAATTGAAAGGCGAATTTGAATAGAGCATCACACAGATAACATACTCAAAAATATTCACACACTCTCTCTCCCTCTCTCTCTCTAAAACATATCAGCATATTTACATACATAGAAGTATTTCTTTTTCACGTACTGCTTTACTTGGCGAATAGCTTAGCAATGTCTGTATTACTTAGTAGGGACATAAATACTGTTACACACTCATTGAACACACCCATTCCGATAGTAGAATTGAACATACCCTGTTATTACCACATGGTTTATGAAAGCTAAAGTCTATAGCATTAGTATGTAAAGGGAATTCAAAATTATGTTCAGCTTTCACCATGGAGTGGTCAGATAATGAGAACCGTATCGCTGTTATAGCACTTTTTAAGTGTGGAATGAAAAAAGACGATATTTTCAAAACACCCCGCGCTCTCGGGATTAGTCGCATGTTCGTCTACCGGTGCATAAACTAAGTTCGCACGCCGCAAGCCATCAAAGCCGTCAAATCAAAAATTCAGCTTAATCCGCTCCGAAAACAGAAAATCATGGCCCGTGAGATGAATATCACGCAAAAGTCCAAGAGTCGAATTATTAAAAAAGACTTGGGACTTGGTGCCTTCAAACGTCTCACCGGACATTTGTTGACTGCACCTTTGGAAAAAAAATAGGGTAGAAAAATCCAAACGTCTCTTGGTGAAGCACGCTGATAATTTGCACAGAAAAATCTTGTTTACGGGTGAAAACATTTTTACCATGCAGTAAAAATTTAACAATCAAAATGTTAGGGTGTATTCACGGTCATCTAAGGAAGCATCTGAGCTGATCCCACGTGACAAATAGGGTCATCACAAAGCTTCAGTGAACGTTTGGTGGGGTGTCTCTTACGATGGGGTCCCTGACTTGCATTTCTGCGAACAAGGGGTCAAATCTTCAGCCAAAGTTTACCAATAAACCGCTTTGGAAGCTGTTGTGGAGGCACTTAACCATTCCCTGTTCCAAAACCAGCTGTGGACTTTCCAGCAGGATTCTGCTCCAGCCCTTAAGGCTAAGACGATCCAGACCTGGCTTCAAAACAATTTTCCAGCTTTCATTTGCTCTGAAGAATGACCGTTTGGCAGCCCCGATATGAACCCACTGCATTACAAATTATGGACAGTTTAGAGGACATGGTTTGCCACAAAAGATACCCCAACATTGATTCTCTGAAGACTGCTTGATGATTTGCCAGTGCGCGTTTCGAATAAGTAATTGCTTTTTGTATATTAATAAATATATTTTAAAAAATTGGTCCGCATAAATTAAATTGTTTTAATTTTATAACATCAAATGTGTGTAGTTAACAGTATTTATGCCTCTACTAAGTATGTACAGGGTGCGTCATCTTTTATGACGAAATGTAAACACTGAATACTTTTAATATTTATCAACCGATTGAATTGAGTATGGAACATACTTTTGAACCAAGAATCGCTTCACACCGAAATAGCGCGCCGAAATACTTACGCTGTACATTGAAAATAGTCGTTCAGTTGTGTTAACTCAACGTGAATATTGTCGAAAATATCGTGGCCAACAAGCACCGTCTGACAACACCTATTCGTCTTTTGGTGTCGAACTTTGTTGAGCACGGGACAGTGGGAGATCATCGACAAGTCTTTCATCAACGCCCAAGATGTTCCAATGAACTGGTTGAAGCGGTAAGAGAGAGTGTTACCGAGATTTCGGTAACCATTTCATACTCTCTGGTGCAGTTAACAAGCAACATTGCTGCATTTGGGGAACAGAGAATCCACACGAGATCCATTAAACGCCATTGCATAACCAAAAAGTGACTGCTTGGGCCGGCGTTGGTGCCAAAACCATCATTGGGCCATTTTTCTTCAAAGGAGGCGAAAACAGTCAATGGGAATAGATATCGGTGTATGTTGGCTTATTATGTCTGCCCACAAATGTGTGAAAAAGGTCTGCATGCCACACTACAAATAAGCACGAAAATTTCCTGGACGTGTGGTGTCAAAAAATGGCGACATTGACTGGCCAGCCAGATCTCCAGAGTTGACCCCTCCGGACTTCTTGTTATGGGGTTATTTGAAAAGCAAAGTGTAAGCCAGCAAGCCTCAGACCATTCACGAGCTCAAGGCAAACATTCGTGCCGAAATCATCGATATACCGCCCGATGCTAGAAAAAGGTGATGGAAAACGCAGCAAAAACGGCCACATTTTGCTTTGGTCAATAACGGCGGCCACTTGATTGATGTTTGATTGATTATTCACTTGTTCAATATGCTCTTAGTTACAATTTAATGAATAACATATGCAATTAAAGTGTTTTTAAAAGTTCAACGAGTAGAAAATACATCGTCTCTAGCCCTAAAAAATTTGATCAAAAGAAAATCGGCTTTGCCCCAAAAGCATACAGATATACATACATATGTACATCTGATAAAGCAGCCACTACACCAGTCTCCGTATGTTTTCCATCGATCTCATCTCAGACGTTAGGTAAGTAAAACATAAAGTTTGTTGAAAAATTCCATTTAAGATTGAAATGTATTAACAAGAACCAACAATTAGAGGTAGTTGGGGATTATTTGAGATGAAGAGAATTTATTTACATAAGTAATAATCTATTGTTTAATAAATATTTTTTGAACTAGCACCATATAGACTTTAAGCCGATGAATCCAACCATATTGCGTTCATTTGTAATCCAAATATGTTGAAACCATGAAGTGGAACTATGAGTTGTATCGCTGCAATGTGAGCGTCTTAGGATGATTCCACGCATTCAGTTAATGTGCTATTGGATAGCAGAACAGTCCACCCATTAAAGCAATATTCAACAGCAGCTCAAGGATCGGCAACGTACATGAATACATGATATTTTTGTTTTTGCGAACATATCTGTGGCATTTCCTCTCTCAGAATCCGAAGTCAAAGTTTATGTCAAAGGCAAATAGAATTTTAAAGAATAGTGTAATCGTTTTAGATAACAAATGCCTAAAAATATGCAATACTATTTGCAATGAACTTTAACTTTTTTCCTTTTCGGGAACAGCCGTCGTATTGTAGTTACAATACATATAAAAATATGTAAACCTACAATCCAAGAAGTTTAAATGCAATAATTTAATTTCAACGCAGTTTGCAAGACACAAATTTTTTAATGTACTCGTAATCTCAGTAAATAGAAATGTCTAAATCTAATTTTCGGAATTGGTTTGAATATATTGCTATGCAGGTATGTATACATATGATTACATATACAAGCGCACATTTCCTGCACACACACACACACACACACAAAGAATAGCATCACATTCAAAAGAAGATGCTCGTAAGTCGATGGTGTATTTTGCTGCTAAAGGACAAACAAGGAGAAAAAGTAGATACGACGCACACTAGAAGCTAGGCACATCCATGACAATATCAACATTCGAGTCTCGGTGTCTCCACGTTTCAAGGTCATCACAGACAACCAAATAAACAGAGAGAAAATAAAAGAAACACAATGGATATAAATATTTAATAATAAACATTTCCCATTAGTGAAATTCGAAGCGAGAAATTTTCGCGCTCAATTGAAAATTGCAAAAAGGAACAAAAGAAAAGAAGCTATAATTTAATGAAATGCAATTTTTTACATTTAAAGCAGTTTCAAACTTAAATTAAATAAAAAATCATCTAAATGAATTACTTCAACTTTTATGAAGTAATTCAATGTGTGAGCCATGAAAAAGGACAAGTTGAAGGTAACAAATCCATAAAAATATGCAATACTATTTGCGTGTGTGTGTGTGGGTGTGTGTGTGTGTATTTAAAATGTCAGTTAAATAAATGTGATGATGATTAGTATGGTAAATAAAATATTTAAATCACATTCTAATTGAGAGAAGAATATTAATATTTTCCAACACAACCCAATCCAAAAAAGTAAAAACCAAGAAACCAAGTAAACATCATTGCTGAGAGTTTGAGGCGCGAACACTAAGCAAGTATGATTTACTTCTTTCAACATTCTGTAGAACTATCATTTCTTTTCGTCCTCTTAATATACATGTACCTATGCAATTTTTATGTAGTTTTTTTGTTTGAGTTACATAATTAAACATTAAAAATGTTGCTGCATATTTCTTGTCCTTTCCCCTATGTTGTTTTGTTTTTTTTTGTTTTTTTTTTTGAGCTCAATGTATTGTAGTAAAAAAATTTACAACTAGAAAAGTGTTAAAGTGAAATTATGCTCAACAGTATTTACGAGCATATGTATGCACATTATTAAGCAAATTAATAATTTTATATGATAAAAGGTTCCATTTAGTAGGTAAAGTGTTTAATTAATGTGACAAAGTCAGAGTCTTTCTAGCATTTAGAGTGCAATCATCCTCACTGGTACTTAAGTAGATGGTGGAAAAGTTACGTGCTAAAAAGAAATTAAATTCATTATGATTTCCAATTCATCGATATCTGAAAAACGTAACAAGTTACAAGCACCACAACTATTAGGTAAATTATAATAAAAGCTGAAGGAAGCTGATTTGAATAAAAAAAGTTTTGTGTATAAAATGTTGCCTTGAAAATAATTACCTACATAAATCAAATACATAAAATGTGTGTAGAATTTGATTTCAATATTAAAGATTGAACTACATAAATTTAATATGTGTGCCGTAATGACAGCCGAGAGTGTGCCCTAAGCATTGACGTACCGTGGTCCAATCACTGCTCGTCGGCGATAGGTCACAAATTCTCTATTAAATCACATTCTGAACTTGATTATGTACCCAAATATTGCACTTAACACTTTTGAGAACATTTCTAGTAAGTATTTGAAAATGTCCAAACAATTTCGATCTGAATTAGTGCAAGTGTTAGTCAGAACTGGAAATGTTTCGCAAATGTTAAAAATGATAGACAACACATTCAAAATACTTTTGTATGCCTGCACATTCTATCAACAGACAGGCACCAGGCATGAACATTTTTCTAGGTTTAACCAAAAATGTTTTTGTCAATGTTGATTGTCAACAGAATGCAAATAGTGAAACTGCATTGCAGTGTATTGCATGGAGTAAAGGGCATACAAAGCATATTAATGCATACACAAATGGAAAACACATCCCACGTAGCCCACATCATACCTGAAAACAAAAACGAAAATGAAAATTCATAGACGCATACATTCATGACGCTGTGTATGTGTGTGCCATGACTTTCTTTACGTTAAAACGCTTTCCACCTTGGCTACCACATATTGGATTTTTGTGCCATTCTGGGTGAATTTTTGTCGCAATATCAGAGCAACTTGGACTGGCGTGTTGTCGCAAAACACATGGAAAGGAAATTTATTCATAGCACACAACATTTTGACTATCATATTGTGTATGTATAGGTATATGTATGCTCTCTGACTACATGGTAATTTCCACGTTACATGATTCTGTCACAATCAACTCGCACGATGTTTCGTGTTTTTAGGTTAATTTTATGCAATTTTGATGTTGTTGTAGTTCAAGTATGACCGTTCTTGTTTTTTAAAGTTAATACGTACATATTTTGAAATTCACGCTGAACATAGTCAGCTGTTGTTTTGTAATTGCAATTGAAAAGTAAACACTTTGAATTAAAAATGTTTTTGCAATAGCGTTGCATTGTAGACAGCTTCACAGAGCTTTAACGGCTAAAAGGCGACAGCGACACATCTGCATCTGTATGCACGATTTGCGTCGCATTTATTCATTAAGAAGGCTAACTCCGATTCGCAGCATTATGTGAAGAGTAAAGCTTAGTGGTCGCTGTGGTGTAGTGGTAGTGCATTGGACTGCTACGCAGAGTGTCCAAGGTTCGAATCTCGGCACAGGCAAAATAAAAAGTAGAAATAATAATTTTTCTACACGGCACCACCTCTTGGCAGGCAATGGCAAACCTACAAGAGTAAAAATTATGAAAAGCTTTTCACTTTGCCGTTCGGATTCGGCATTAAACTGTAGGTCCCTTCCATTCATATACAAATCTAACACGCACAACATGAGTGGATGCGAAAAGCTCGGCCTAGGCCCTCCATGGACTGTTGTGCCGTTAAAAGTAAGTAAGTAAAGCTTAGTTCGGTACTGAACTACTACGCAGGGTGCACGGGTTCCAATCTTGGCTCAGGTAAATATCAAAAAATATATAACAAAAAATTGTGTAAGTCAGTGGGACGCCCTACGTTTGAGTTAGGTTTAGTAATCTTGTAAAAACCAAAGTCTATTGCAAACATTACAGGCGTAGCCAAAGGAATTTTTAACGAACATGTTTATGCAAGCAATAAGCATTTCCAATGCATTCAGCGCCCTCGGCAAAATCATGATCTCCATCAAAATATTCATACACAAAGCATGCGAATTTATTTGCTCATCATCATAATTATAACCTCACCATCATCATCAAAATATTAAGGTTGTCTGATCTCAACAGGTGGAAAATTTGCCACTTGCCAGTGTGAGTACTCGCGAATGTTATGAGGTTGATTAGAAACTTAGCAAATCTCGTCTATGTTTCGTTGTGCTGATGCGAGTTGTTTTCTTTCCACGGAGGAAAGATTTTCATGCAAATTTTCAAGTAAATCTTCTGCCTTTCTGTTTCGTTGAGAAGCTGGGAATTTGGCCGCCCCAATGACTGCCTGATGCTGTATAATCTGAGGACATTCGTCGTGACTCAATGAGATGAGTGTTGATGCAATTACTGGCTCTAATGAAGAAACGGATCCTCATCCAGCTTTTCTAAGGCCCATTCACAGAAAATTCGACGTTGTGGTAGTTCGCCTGGCTTTAGTTCTTGCACCAGCTGTATTTTGTAAAGCTTTAATCCGAGATCTTTGCGTAAAATCTTCGATCGGCGCCGGATGGACATATCGCGATCTTCTTCAACACTGGCGGATACAGCAGCAATATTCTCTTCGGTACACACTCTATGGATACGATTTGGTGGATTAATGTCCAATAAAGTGAAACTGGTGCGAAATTTGGTCACAATAAGCTGAATAGCTTGCTCTGTGGTTCGATTATGACGACCATAAAATGGGCGTAGCTTGCGAAACACATTTTTCACAGATAATAAATTTCAATAATTTGCAAACGTTGTCCAGGCGTAAATCTATTCATGTTGAAATGACAAACCAAACTAAGCATTTTAATCTTTGACACATGTCAAGAATCACGCGTGAACTCTCAGAAATATAGACGTCAAAAACCAAGTAGCAAACATATGCACCTTCATAATTTTCATACTTGATTGATAGAGGGCGCTTCCCTTCATTTCCGTGACAATTTTCTTTGCGACGATCATATTTTACTCCGTCTTACGATTATAAAGAAGTAAACACTTCAATAAACTGTTTTCCTCTTGCCAGGCAAAGGCAAACCTTCCAGATTAAAAATTCACCGTTTGGATGTGGGATAACACAGTATGTCCTTTCTTTTTTTTGGCACAAATATCACTCGCACGACATGAATGGACGCGAAAAGCTCGGCCAAGACATTTAGTGAGCTGTTTTGTAATTAAAGAAGAAGAGAAAGCTATGTTCTGTGTACAGAATCTAATAGATTATGGATTATTCCTGATTGACTTCATATAAATGAAATTCTGTACAGAGTTTGGTTAAGACTCCTTATCTTCGTTTGAACCAGAATACCAACTTTTTGAAGGAAAATACAGAAAAGGGTAATGAAGACAATGCAACAATGCAATATACATATTACAATTTTAAAATATCATATAAACCTTTAAAGAAGAAACACAATAAATACAATAAAAATACAATAATTTCCATAACCCTCCCGTCTTTGGTTTGAATTCTTTAAAGCTATCAATTACTTTCAAAAGTCAAAGATATACCATAAAAGATTTTCATGGATGGCATAATTACAAAAACTTAATACTCACTCACGCCACTCAGCGTGAATTTAGCTGCGATTGTTGGGGGAATTTTTCATGTCTGTCATTTTAGTAAATAAAGTTGTTAAATTTTTTATATACATGCGCGCAGAATAACAAACAATGCTGCAGAGAAATGCGCCGTGAATAAGTAAGACCGTGTACAGAGTGTACAAGTAGTAAATAATTTTGGTGAGTTATGCAATTCGGTTCGACGTTAAATTTAACGACACAGACACTCAAAACGACAATAAAGCATTGTTGTTTTATTTCAATTTAATGCTGCACGTTCATTGATAAAATTTATGGCAAGACGAAAAGCTGAAAGAAAATTAATATTGACTTGTAGTAAAATGTTGCCAATCGTTGCTTTCCGCATACTTTGCCAGGCGTTTAATCATCTCGCTGTAGGTACACAGGAGTCAGAGTTTGTGTGTTTAACTTGTGCATGTAGGTACTAAGATGATACCACTTAACACGAATCTGGCAGCAAATGCTCAGGTAAAGTGACTCACCTGTCCGTCAGGTGGTGTCCATATACGAGTATATGGGACATCGTTACTGTGTCTATCACAATTTTTGCATTTTTCATGATATGCAGCAAACACAAGTAAACGTTACATTTCTGACAGGTGATGTTGGAAATTTTTTCTATAACCAAACATTTTGCAATGGCCAGAGTTTTTTGCTTTGAGAATATGCACAAAAGAATCTTTACGCATGTCCTCAGGGGTTGTGCATGAGGCATATACTTATTGTGCATTATCTCTATTAGAGCGTTCAGCACTTGCAGTGTCTTCACGTGTTAGCCTTCCTCGTCGACGTGATGGTCTCAATATGCAGGTTAACACTTGCATTTTGCACTTTATGGAGGCAATTAGTGACTTCATCACGAAAACTCATTGAACTTAAGAATTTTCCTTTAGGGGTTGAATTTGTGTCACAATTATTTCGATACTCCATCCAAGCTGCAGTTAAAGCCAAGTCTATGAAGTGCATTATAAGACGAAAGGTCCGAATGTTGATCCGATAGTAATGAATCATTTGATCTAACAGGTCCAACCCACCCAAATGTTTGTTATACAAGCGTACAACTTCTGCACGAGTAATTTCAATTTAACCTTGCAAGTCTTTATCCCATCGTTGCGATAAAAAACATTGAGTAGACGATCCTCGGCCCCGTGTGGCCATTGCTTTCTGATCTGATAGTGGAGGATTTACAAAACGATTAGTTCGAACGCTTCCGCGCAGCGTAGATGCATTTATTATGAAGGATAAAAATTTGCATATAAGGGACCAGTGAATCTTTAAATTAAATCTACACAATATGTAAAGAATACTTACTAATTTTTTTGGAACTTTGACATTATAAAAAAAAAACACTTTTCTGACTTATTCAAGTTTTCACAAAATTACCGCACAGTAAGCCTTCACGAAATTTAAACTTCACTGACAATAAACAAACCAATTACAGGGTTATTGAAGTGTTACCGGAATTTCTGGCAACGCGATATTGGCAACTATGTCAAATTCATACCAATGACAGATGTATATATTGTTTACAAGCTACCACACGCATTTGCGTCTAAGTTTTATAGAACATAAGTTATTCGAAATGGAATTCAAACGTAATAGAGTGATTGCGTTATATTTGAGTGAAAAATCACAACCAGCTATTGTTCGTGAGCTCAGGCATCTTAAATTGAATAAAATGTTTGTGTATCGCACCATAAATCGTTATTGCCAAATGATATGTTGGTGGTGGATGAAAAAAAAACATAAACATCACCTGAAATGGTTCGGAAAGTGAAGGCTCGACTTGAACGAAATCTACGTCGTAGTGGTAATCAAATAGCCAAAGAAATGAAAATATTCCAGCGAAGAATCCAACGCATATTCCAAAATGAGCTCAAGGTAAAGCCTTACAAGTTCCAAAAGACGCATGATCTTACAGCAAAGCAAACAAAAAAAATTAGACTCGAAAGAGCAAAATACTTAGTTGTTACGCTTGCACGAACGTGGCGAACTTTCAAACATTGTGTTCTCTGATGAGAAAAATTTCCCTATTAAGCAGTTCATAAACTTTCAAAATGATCGTGTTTACACCCGAAGTTATTTTCCATCTCAAGTAATGGTATGGGCAGCTGTGACCGCCGATGAACCAGGTGTCAAATGCGGCTCATTATCGGGAAAATGTTTTGGAAGTTGTTTTAAAGCCGTGGGCACGCAAACATTTCGGTCGTACACCATGGACGTTACAACAAGACTCGGCACCGTCTCATAAAGCTTGTGTGAACCAAGAATGGTTAAAAAAAACCATGTTCCAAACTTCATTTCAGCTACACAATGGATTTAGAATTCGCCAGATGCAAATCCGATGGATCCGATGAAATCTGGGCCACTTTGGAGAGCAAGGTGAGGACTAAAAAATATGCCAGTATGGAATGGGCCAAAATAACGCAAGATCATATTCGTGCAGCATGCAACTCATTTTTAAATCGTTTGAAGGTCATAGTCAAGGCAAAAGGTAGCCACATCGTGCAAAAGTGAATGGATTCTAAAATTTTTATTATTTCCATACATTTTTGTAATTTGAATCAATAAAAAATAATTTCACAAAAAAAAATATGGTCGTTTGAATAGTTAACAGTTCAATCGCCTAACCCTGTATATCGACAAGCAACACATTATAATAACCTATGTTAGATGACCCTGAAAATCTGAAAATGTTATTGTTCAATATATTGGATAAATGCCTGAAAGGGTTAAGTAGACAAAATGATGACTTCTATATTTTATATATTTACTACATAGATACTTTGAATAAAAAATTATTGAATTAATCCTTAGCAATGAAATAAATCAACTGGAAATTTATTTAAATTTGCTTTAAATGTGTTTGCGTTGCTGAACTTGTTGCAGATATACCTATAAATAGGTGCATACTATGTACATGTGTATGTACAATATGTAGAGTATGTGACATGTCAAACTCATTAAAATCTCATTTATTTTCAATTAGGCAATAAATGCACATTCTCGTACATAGAAATACTATATGTAAATTCCAAAATGGGTTTACATTGCATATGAGCCTTAAGCAAAAGTTAACTGGCTTTAGAATTACACAATAGGTTCGATGTTGTTATTTGTTAAAATGAAATCTGCAGGTGTCACTCAATGCACAGGAACATGACAGCAGTGATGTTCTAATACAAATAAAGGGCGATCCATTATCCCATTTGGAATATGAATTACTGGTTATTATGAGTGCGGCAACTCTAATGTCGATCGATCTTTTAAGTGGGAAGTTTGAAAGTCGCGCTATTAGCCGCTTTGGTCTTGTGCATTGGCCACCATGCAGTTGCGATTGGACGCCGTTGGACTATTATTTGTGGGGCGCGGTTAAAGATAAGTGGTACGCTAACCATCCAGCAACGATTGAGGGTCTTAAGGACGAAAATGGTGCATCCTTCGGTCAAGTACAGCTCCATACAGTCGAAAATGTATGGAGCTGTCCATGTTTCATCTGAAAAATTGGGTTGATCGTATGGGATACTGCAAGGCCAGCCGAGCAATGATGGTACTTTCAAATAATAAGAACCACATTGACCACAAAAAATTATTCGTTTCTTATATACATCAAAATCAAATTCCAAATTATAAATAGTCCACCATGTATGCTCGCATGTATATAATAAATATGTACGAGTATATATATGAAGATACCTATTCATTCATTCAAGTACTTACCTATGTATAAATAGTTAGGCATAAGAACATATACACAACTTATTCAGCTAGATGTACTTAGGTGAAACCAGTGTGTCTGGAATTTTGTTTAGTTAAAGATCCATGGACTATGTCGATGAAATAGCTATGGTGGCAATTTCCAAATACAAAGTGTCTATTATAAGCGGCATGATACGAAGTAATTAGGTTGAGAAAACGGCTGAATAGTGAGAAGACTCACAAGACTGATGTTGCTGAGGTTGGGCTATTGAGTGCCAGTAAAATAGAAGAAGAACTAAAGTAGGAGCAAGTACTTAAAGACTTAAGAATCTTTTTATTAGTATTAAAGGCTGCCAGCAGATCAGACGTCGATAATCTTGTTCATTACACCCGACTGGGCAGACTAGGAAGACTTATGAAAAAGGTGACTTGATGGTACTAAAAGCATAGTGTGCGAAAGAAGACAAAGTAATGTGCCCCATCAAACAGTCTAAACTCTGTCGAGTATCTATAAGAAGGAAGAAAGACAGTGTGCCAATATAGAATGACAGGGAAAATGGGAACAATCCGAAAAGGGTCATTGAATCATTGACATACTTAATCCCTTAAATAACAAGAAAAATGGAGAGCAATAATGGTAAAGTTGATAACTATGTTATGCAAACGATTTAACATTACTTCTGCCCGAACTGACTAGATGAAGTCAATAAGTAACGCTTATGTCCGTTCACTGCCCATGTTTTAACTAGAGTGAAAGTTAATGCCGCGGAGTTGAAGAAATTCGGCAAGTATAGTCGGCATAACCTTTGACAACGTAGAAAATAGGGAGAATTCTCGATTCATTCGTAGCTACTGACATCATTTATCTGTTTCTTGATGAGCCATAAATGTCTGAAAGTGAAGATGGTTGAGTCTTTGTTATTTTTTTATGGGAACATACATTTACTTCAAGTCAAAATTTTTCGAGCCAATCTTAGCAGATTCTTTCCCTAGCGTTGTTTCTGTATCTTTAATTCTCCAAGGCATCTTGTGACTTTGTCGATATTTATTATAGAAATTAAGTTAAATGTAGCAGTGATAGTAAAATTTCTAAGATCGCCGATGATTGTAGTACTTATGTAGAGCTATTGATAGGAATTCAAAGGAGAGTATATTATACTGTGGACTGTTTAGATTCTCAAGAGTGCAAGGGCTGGTTGCAGAAGGATCCATGATCTCATTGAAAGGTGGATAAAGTAAAAAAGGTTGCTCTCAGAAGCATAGGCGACTTTGCTTCTTTAAGCTGTTGTTCGATTAGCGCAGGTTCTCTCCTGTAAACTTTCAACAAATATCAGATTTTGTACTTTAGTTGTTTTTTGGCATTTTTTATAGTCTTCAAACCTTCTGGGCAGTGTCGGGAATTCAGATTCACATCCCTATATTACAAATAGATAGGAAACTGAAACTCAAACATATGTATACTCTGATTATGTGTTTTGCGGGTATTACATTTATTAATGGTTCCAGCATTTATCTCTTTCCCTGACAGAGAAATGATATCACCTTGTAACATGACCCAACAGTAAATATCATTTCTAATAATCATAAATTTTTGCCATTTACCCGGTAACATTTATTTAATTTATTCATATTTATATTAAGACACCTTAAGCCACATTTTTGCCCCCTCTTAAAAATGAACCTCCATTTAATTTATGATAATTCCCAAAATATTTCGGCTCAAGCGATAATCGTTCGTGAGCTAAATAGTTGGGGGAAAAAAACTATGATAAATTCTCTTTTGTGTGGGAAAGTTTTTGTTAGATCACGTTATGGCGAATAAAAAGTCGGTAAAATCATCCATCTTTTGTTTGATTCGAGATAATGCAATGTTAAGAGTTTCTTTCAAAACAATCTAGCTCACGAGCAGTTATCGGTTATATGGAATTCATCATAAAATAATCCGATTTATAAAAGGGAACAGCTACAACTTTTTCCTCTGAGGCGCCTTAATTTTTGTACAAGCTCAGATATAAATATTTATTTTAATTATCCTGTCCGTTTGAATGTTGTTTTGAAGTATTGCCTGAAATATTGGTAATAAAATTTAATTCTATGTATTTGTATGTGCTCATGTGTAGTTATAGTAATGTTTGGTTAATTGACCCTTACTTACTTGTATTTTCCGTTTATTTGCGCCTCAATATTTTGTTGTTTTACTTAAAAATGTATTAAAATTTGCTCGGTTAATTGAGTTGCCCAGTTAAATAAGCCAAAAATCGTGCATTTTTCTTGAGGAAATTATTCAGGGGCTACTGTACATGAATCTGTTTGTAAATGTAATAATAGAAAATATTTTGTCATGCCATTTAACCACATGCAATAATCTAATAAATAATAAATTAAATCTTTCGATTCAAAGCTCGAATATTTCTCGTCTGTTTCACACAATTTCATTCATTCAATAATTTGAATACAAAAGTAGATAAAGTAATGTCAATATTTCTTTATGAAATGATTAATTTGTTTTCGCAGCTAAAAATAGTTATTATTATTATAAAATATCCCGGGAGATTTTTCTTCTTTCTGCCTTACCCCTATCATAAAAAAAATAATACTCCCACGATATTTTTGCAAACATGAGAGCAAAACTCGCATGAGAATAATTACTTACTTACTTACTTACTTACTTACAGCCTTATGAGAATAACTCACCTATGTATTTTATTCCCAGAAAGTTTCTTTGAGAAAATAAAGCAAACAAATTTCATTTCATTTTTAAGTCCACATACATTTTTTTGATTGCAAGTCAAACCCAAAAATGAGCGTTATTTTGGATTTAATGAAGGCAAAACGCGGCTAAATGCTAAACGAAAGAGTGTTTTGAAAAATTGTGGCTTGCTTTAGTTTTGCCCTGAATTTTGGACAGTGGATTTGCAGACTCCTCTAATTGGTAGTTGTGCGATCGGGAAAACACGGTCTTCGTTCCTGGATATACCGGAAAGGTACCTCTGTGTTAAGGCACTCAGATCCATTACAGAGCAAACTGGTAGGAAAAGTCGTGCTCTACATGGTATGTAAACTGATTGCAGGTATCATTCAGTCTTCAGGCTATCGTAAAGATACATACATAGTACATCCTTTGTAAGGGTCAACCTAAAATTTCAGTAAAAACATCCTGACCTTCATACATATCACCTAGTGCGATGGATAAAGGTTGAAGTTTTCGTACCAAAGTTGAGTACTTACCTATATGCATAAAGTTTATATAGGCCCCCCCAAATAAAAGTTGTTCACTTCCGACAAGAAGGTATATCTGACTAGCGGGTAAATTAAATAACACTCTTTTACCGTTCTTAGCAGAAACTATTTATAGGGCAGCATGAACAAGCTATACTCTACCTTTTTTAACATATGCATAGTGACTGCAAAAGCCTAAGATAGCGGTCACTGGACACTTGGACAGTCCTTAACTGATCGGCACTGTTATCCACAGGAAAGTAGAGGTATTATTTCTTATGTGGCAGGAAAAATTTTAACTGTGGATCAGAGAGAAAAAAAGAAAATTGACTGCCTGGAGCTTGAACAGGAAAGACGTGCTTTATTCAAATTTTTGCTATCGATATAAAATAAAAAAAAAAGTGAATTGCTGGACAAGGAATACCAAAGCGACCAGGAGCATAAAGTGCTGGGTGGATTGCTGGTGCATGTTGAATCACCAGGTAAGATACACAGAACATACTATGTGGCTTGTGGGATTACCGGACATCACAGAATTCAGGGCATGCAACAGGAGATCAACATAAATACATCTGTTAAAAGTGAAATAGACAGACATACATTCAAATTCAGTTTTATGTCAGTGTAAAAGAAAAAAAAAAAAAATTTAAGAGACCAAATGTTGAAAGTATAATTTAAAAGAAAAGATAAATCCTATAAGCATAAAAAAAAGTGTTGAAGGAAATTATACAATATATTTATACTTAAATCTAATTATCACAGCGTGTATCACAGGTGCAACAATTATCAAACCACACGTAGCATGCAACATCATCGTCGTTGGGCCCATCGTCAGATCGGTGAAGTAGCAATTTAACGTGAGTAAGTTAACTACAAAAAAATTCTAAAAATACTTATATACTTATAGTGTTAACATGATTTAAAAATATATTTATATAGTATGACATATTTTTTTTTGTGGGTGCTTAATCATACCAACACGCATATCTCTCGATCATTTATTTATCTTTGCTTTTAATTATAACTGCTCTCTCTAAAGTAATATTCACCACGCTCTCACCGATTTACCGTTTTTATTTTATTTTTATATTCTAACCTAATATTACTAGGCCAATAGGAAAATTTATCAATAGGTGATTTATTAGAAATTTTAATTATAAACAATTTTACTAGCACAGTGTTTTAAAACTACTTAAAAATCTTCGTTAATAATTAGTAATGTTAGTAATGAAATGAAATATTTACAAAATAAAATAATTAGTATAAATTTGTAATAATAAAAAAATACGTAATAATGAAAATTTAAAATATTATTATTTGATGAAATGTAAGGGTGAACAGTAGATAAGTAAAGCAATGGGATATCGACAGTATGGTAATACATCGATATCAGGTAGGGTGGGTACAGAATTCAAGGGACTATCAGCTTTCCCCCTCTAAATTTTAGTTTCTTAGTCATTTGTTGGTGGTAGGTACATACGTGTTCAATAGTTTTATTATGGAGATTACTTTTTAGGATTTTTCCTACTGTATGAGCTGCATACAAATAAAATTTAATGATGTGAGCCTTGAAGAAGGTGGAAGTTCGTTACACCTTTTCAAATGACTTAACATAACTTCAAACATATGTACATACTCGTACATAACAGTATATAAAATGAATGCTACAATGTTTGTGTAATTTCCTCTGCATACTTTTCTTCTTTCTTCTTTTGATGGAACAACAGTCCAGGGACCAGCAGGCAGTTGTATGCCGAATCCGAACGGCGAATGAAAAGTGTTCTTCTTATGCATTTTTTCCTCTTGGAGCTTTGCCATTGCCTGCCAAGGGATGTTGCCTTTTAGATGTAATACATTTAAACATTTTGGCCTATAATATATTGAAAATTACGAACATCTTAGCTCGAATCTTTATACTGTGCTTGAAGTGTATTCACTTTTATGAATTTCAGAAAATGTATAGCAATTACAATTTAAATTTTATCAAATTCACAAATTATTCAAGCAGAACCAACATTTCTCAATATTCAAATACTCAATTAAATTGCAATTCCTTTTAAAGTCTTTAAATCAATGTCAGGAAAATTTTGATTTTCCTATTCACATGTGAATAGGCTCACATTTTACATGTTGTTAAATAATAAAAATAATAAAAAAGCTCTCACTGACTGAGCGCAAAACGTGCAATGTGAAAAAAAAATTAACTCTGAAATATGTTAATGAAAGAGACTCCTGATTCCTTATTAACATTACATATGTCAAATTTTGTTAGGCCATTGTTTTAGCGCGAAATTATAGCATTACATTTGGCTGATTTATTTGCTTTCTATTTTTTAATACAGTTCAAGATCTCAAAAAGCTGTGAATTATTATATGTAAGTATATATGTTATATTATATAAAGGGTGAATTTTTTGCTACTGGGAAAAATGTGTTTATCCCAAAATTGTATTCAGCGCCGAGGTTCATTTTTGGCTCAATGGATACGTGAATAAGCAGAATTGCCGTATTTCGTACTTTGAGTGAAGACCAGCCAGAGGCAATTCAGCAGCTACCAATGCATCTCGAAAAATGGACTGTTTGGTGCTGTTCGGTTTATGGGCAGGCGGCAACATTGGGCCGTAATTTTTCAAAGGCGATGAAGGCCGCAACGTTACGGTCAATGGACAAAGGCACCGTTCGATGATAACAAACTTTTTTTTGCCTTGACGAAAATGCAACAATTGCACTCGGCCGACATGTGGTTCCGACAAGACGGTGCCACATGCCACATGTCACACTGCACGCGAAACATTTCATCAATAGGGAGGCGAATTTGGTAAGCAGTTAATCTCACGTTTTGGTGCAGTCAATTGGCCACCGAGATCGTGGTATTTGACCCCATTAGACTACTTTTTGTGGGTCTATGTTAAGTCTATAGGGACAAGCCAAACACGATTGCTGCTTTGAAAGCCAACATTGAACGCGTCATTGTCATTGGTGAGATTCAGGCCGAAATGTGTGAAAAAGTGCGCCGAAATTGGACCTTCAAAATGGACCACTTGCAGCGTAGTCGCGGGCGAAATTTAAGTAAAATTATCTTTAAAAAGTAAATGGCAGGAATTAATTGTTTTATCGATCCAAATAAGATTTATGTTTTTTTTTTAATTTTCAAAAACCAAGCTCTTAAAAAATCACCTTTTATATACATAAATATGGTATAATATGAAATATTACTATTTATTGTTTTGTTTATGTTTTCTTCTTCTTATTTATATATTCTCTATAAAAAAAATTGGGACATTTGTTTCCATTTGGTAAATTGTTTTGTAAATATTAGTAAGTGGCAACCGTGCGTACACTCTAAACTTGTTCGTGTACCTTACGAACTATTGACGAACATTGGAATTCGGGCGAAGTTTGAGAGAAATTTTGTCAACGTAAATCATGTTAGTTGACTTTTAGCATTCATGTAAGCCAGGTTTTGCTGCTCAAATTTTTAACACAAGAAATGAAAAAAAAAAAATAAATTAATAAATGTTTGATGATAAATGGGAGTATGGCTTCTTTTTCATAAATATGTACTATGAATGATGAAGAGCGATCCTTAATTTGCGAACACATTATTTGTCGTTCTGTTATGTTTTATTTGAAAAGGCACTACTCTGTTTGTCACGCAAATTATGATTAATTTTCAGGGGAAGAAAGAAAACTGAAGCTATATGAATTAAAAGCAGATTTTTTTCTGATTTTTATAGTTGCCGATTTTCCTAAGTAATAATGATAACAATAATAATAATTGTGATCAAGTCCCTTTGAAATATAAATTAGAATTTAGAAAGGCGTCCAATGTTGTTTCATAAGCAGTGGCAATAAAAAAGTACACAATTTTACAGTGTAAATAACACAAACAACGCTGTCGCTCTCTCAGGTACACACACAAGTATGCATGTTTATGTATTGGTTTGTCCGACACTGCTATAAATGCTATTGAAATGCTCATACGACGTTCTGTGTGACATACCCATCCACACTCGAGACGTTCATATCCATGAGTTGAGTACAAATACATACATACTTATAAATACGTATCACTTGTTTGCTTCAAGACTGTCTGAACTCAAAAAACATAAATTCTGAGAAAAACTTATTTTCAATTTACCTATACAAACAATTCCATTCATGTACAAATATAACACGCACAACATGAGTGGTTGCGAAAAGCTTGGCCTTTGGCGCTACATGCGGTCATAGTCGACACTGATAAACTGAAGTTCATTGTGGTAAAGGCATAACATTTGCCTTTTCGGTGTCCAGTGTGATTGCATTCCCTCTCTCAATTTTTCTCACACCTATCAATCTTCCTTCCATTCAACACAATGCGCTGCATTCATAGGGGTACACACTGTGTTGAATCAATAAAAAAAAATAAAAATAGAAAATTCTTCTCACGCGAAGAATTCATTAGATACAACTATAATTATTTTTTACACAAGATAAACGCTAAATAACAGTTATTTCTGTATATTTAACTCAAACATTTTTTTAATTAATTTTTATTTTGATTAATGACAGTGATGCAATTTTTAAGTTTTAGTACAAAGTAAAATAAGTGTTTATGTGTGGTTATTCGTGTATGTAGTTGCGTGTGGTTGTGTATACATACGTCGCTCTGTATGTACCTCTGTATGTGTGTATGTGTTTGTATGTCACATAAAAACAATTTGAAAGTTTCATTAGATGAAAATAATAAAAGTCATATTATGCCAAATGAGTACATTGCCAACGAATGAACGATATCGCCGCCTCGAGCGATATCACATCAAATAAAGAAATAAATGTAACGAAAAGAAAGTTGTATTTGATAAACAAACGAGCGAATACACATAGAAAATTGCTAAATAAATCCAATGAAAGTTGAAATACACACTCATACCACAGAGAACACGTACAGCGAAGGCATAAAGCATTTGAAGGGGGCAGCATATGGGAAGTGCATCTTTTTTTCTGCCACTACATAGCTCGAGAAAACTGTTGAACCGTTTGCTGCTCCACAGTCATTTCAGATATCATGCTGCGTGCGCCACACTACAATTGCAGCAGCAGCAGCAGCAGCAGCAAGAGTAAATAAAAGCTTATACTTTCAGTTCCATCAGCGTTTTCCTCTTTCTAGTTTTCTTGCTTCTTATGCCATACTATACATGCTCGTATTTTCGCTTCCCTTCCTTACTGTATACAAAAATAAATGACGAAGACGAGGGACAAATAAATGTGTGTACGTGTGTGTATTGGAGGCTGCTCCGCTTCTATTGGGCGTGTAAAAGCGGACAAATTCCTTTGTCGCATTAACATTTTCACTTTTTTCCGCTTATGCACGCACAAAATAACGAAATTCTCTGCGATAACAATGAAAAATGAAAACGAAGCGAACAAGAATTGGCAATAAATCCCTAAGCGAAACAAATAGACATTATTTTTGAAATATTATTGTTAGTATGTACGAGTATGTATGTATGGTAGTATGCATACACATATGTACATATGTGTTTATGTATATGCAGTAAAAACTTGGTACAAAAATACATTTCTGAGCATGGAATTGAAAACATTTTAAAATCGCAAATACTCAATTTCTCCAAACAATATCTGCTCGTAAATATTAACGAATTTTGTATGCTCTTCACATAATAATATATCGATTTTTATATATGTATATGTATTTGTTTCAACAGTAGCACATATTGATTGCTTTCTGCACCGCTGTCATTTTATTTATTTTTTAAACTTTTCAATTTCATACAACTAATACCTTACTTTTTAGATTTATGACAGTCTTGCAGAAAGCGAGCGATATGTCTGCACTCGTATATTTATAGATTGTGGGGCATTATAGAAAACATAAATTTCTACCCATTACCTGTTTGTGTTCAATTATTTGGATACATGGTTTTGGCATTGAGGTTTTTATAATTCCATATACATAAATATAAGAAGTTTAGAGGTGATTCAAACCCTCAAACTCTCGCGTAAAAGTCTACTGCCCTTCCCAGTAAACTATCGAGGTTGCCTTATTCAATATGTGCATCCATAACTTTCACTGGAATTGAGTTCAATTCTTTTACAGTTTTTAAAGTTTACTTCTGTAGAATCATTTTTTAATTTACGAGTGGTTAAAAAATGATTATGGCAAAGCGGAAATTGTCACGGATATTAAGGGTAGCGCCCTCTATCATCAAGTATGGAAAAAAGAGAATGCATTTGTATATACACATAAATGAAGGACAGCTCATATGCATCCACTATACGCCCTCGATCAATCGATAAAAGAGTGCTCAATACCTCTTTTGATTGATAAAGTTTCTATTAAAATTTGACATGATTTGACATTTCAAACAAAAATTTTACATTTCAAACAAAAATCTTTACAAATTTCTAGAGCTCTCAGCTCTAGCGAGTATAGACTGAAAAAAAAAACAAACGCGAGGCACAAACAAATGGCGATTGTTTTTCGATAAAATCTCCAGCGAAAACTGCGGCTGCGAGATAATGAGAATGTAAGCAACTTGAGGCACAACAGAATTAGAATTTCATTGAAAAACAACTCGCAAAAACTGCGGTTGAGAGACAGCGGTTATAAATGGTGATTTTTTAAAGTTGGGTTTTTAAAAATCAATAAATCCAAAGCAGCAATCGTGTTGGGCTTGTCCCTATAGACAAGAGACTTAACATAGACCAACAAAAAATAGTCTAACGGGTCAAATCACACGATATCGGTGGCCAATTGACTGCACGAAAACGTGAGATTAACTGCTCACCAAATTCACCTCTCAATTGATGCATGGTTTCGAGTGCAGTGTGGCATGTGGCATATGGCACCGTCCTGTTGTAAACACATGTCGGCCAAGTCCATTTCTTGCATTTTCGCGTGTTATCATCGAACGGTATCTTTCTCCATTGACCATAACGCTGCGGCCTTCATCCTCTTTGAAGAAGTACAGCCCAATGATGCCGCCTGTCCATAAACCGCACCAAATAGTGCATTTTTCGGGATGCATTGGTAGCTGCTGAATTACCTCTGGCTGGTCTTCACTCAAAGTACGAAATACGGCAATTCTGCTTATTCACGTATCCATTGAGCCAAAAATGATCCTCGTCGCTGAAGACAATTTTTCGATAAAAAAATTAATCCTAATCCAGCTTTTCTAAGGCCCATTCACCGAAAATTCGATCTTGTGGAAAGTCGCCTGGCTTCAGTTTTTCCACCAGCTGCATTTTGTATGGCATTAATCAGAAATCTGTGCGTAAAATCTTCCAGGTGATCTTCCAAAACAAACCCAATTGCTGCGATCGGCGGCGGATGCAAATATCGCGATCTTCTTCAACACTGGCGAATACAGCAGCAATATTCTCTTCGGTACGCACTCTATGGATACGATTTGGTGGATTGATGTCCAATAAAGTGAAACTGGTGCGAAATTTGGTCAAAATTATCTAAATAGCCTGCTCTGTGCTGTGGGTTAATTAAGACAACCATAAAATGGACGTAACTTGCGAAACACATTTTTCACAGAGCACGAATTTTGAATATGTTAATAAATTTGAACAATTTTCAAACGTTGTTGACGCGTAAGTCTATTGATGATGAAATGGCAAACAAAACTGAGCATTTTTTACTCCGACACATGTCAAAAATCATGCGTGAACTGTCTGAAATATTAACGTCAAAAATTAAGTATCAAAAAAATCACCCTTTATAAGTATAGACTTCCTCGAAAAATGGAGGCCCAACATAAGTCAGACACTACTATCATAAAGAAAAAAAAAACCAAAATCCAGCACCGAAAGATCCCGAGAGGGTAGACTTCGCAACCAACTTGAGGCATAACAGAATTCGAAATTCATTGAAAAATAACTCGCAAAGACCAATGCGAAGAGACAGCATGAATGGCAAATGAGTTCATTAGAGCCAATAATTGCATCAACACTCATCTCATTGAGTCACGAATTCCCAGCTTCTCTACGAAAGAGAAGGGCAGAAGATTTACTTGAAAATTTGCGTGAAAACAGCTCGCATCAGCACAACAAAACATAGACGAGATTTGCCAAGCTTCTAGTCAACCTCATAACATTCCCGAGTTCCCAGACCGGCAAGTAGTAAATTTTCCACCTGCTGAGATCATACAACCTGAACATTTTGATGGAGATCATGATTTTCATAGGGCGTTGCAAGCATTGGAAATGCAATTGATCAAAAATTAAGTTAATCTAGATGTAGCACACCTGGGATCAGAGAATCATCAAACTGAACTATGTAAGGCTTATCGTTTTCATAATTCAGCACATCGTTATAAATTCCTTCGGCCACGCTTGTAATGTCTGCGATAGACTCTGATTTGTATTCTATTCCAGAATCAATTCAACCAGTGATGTATTATTTTCAACCGTTTCCTCTTCAGCTTATGACGTTATACCGCGAATAACTACAAAAGAGTTGAGATCTATGCTGATATTTCTACTTAATACACATGTTTAGGGTTAAAAAAGACAATTACTGGTAGCATTTGCAAAAAACGTTTAATAATAATTAAACAGACGAAGCTCGTTAACTAATCGAAATTCTATTATTTACATCACTGCTTAGAAGGAAAAGGGATCTACGGACAGAATTAGGTTAATGTAGGAAATCAGAATTCAATGTACATAATTTTCCCGAAATAGTATGTGAGGCCCAACTACTACACAAAGTACGAGTATCTGTTATCAGTTACAGGATGTGGCAGGTATTTGAAGACATTCACATAAGTGCTTGCCACTTCTCAGCACAGTTTTTAAACTTTTTTTCTTTTCGGATCATAAATAGAGAACAAACAGCTGACTCAGCAAAGGAAAAGATACGCTGTTATCGTCACTATACATGCGATTCACAGTGATCTTAAAATCTCGAAATTTTTAAATGTCGCCCGATCGTTTGTCCAAAAAAGTTGGTCGAGAGTTGGAAGCATTTGAGGGCATTGTGGAAAGTGTTGCCAGACAGTCGTGGAACATTATAGTATGTACAGTAAGTCCAAGGTATTATTGACGAAGACCCTTCAATGTCCATAATGGCCATATCGAGAGACCTTCACGTTTCTGAACGCACAATCAGTCGCATTGTCCACAGTCCTTCGTTATTCGCCGAGCACTGTTTATGTCGGCACAAACTCGAGAGCAACTATTTATCTGGGCACAACATATTTTAAACAAGCTAAAACATCCTTAATTCAGAAGAAAAAAAATGTCACCATTTTATTTAACATTTTGATCCTTGTTGTCTTGATGTCTAAGGCAAAGTTCCTTCCTAAGTGTTTTTATATTTTTCTATCAACCTAAATATGAACCTATTTGCTTCAGATATCAGACTTGTTCAACTCCACAATCAAAATTGTACCCACCGAATTCCATCAGCACTCCTCCTTGACATTGCAGTATATATCTGTTATCAGTTTGGTATTCCCTATAAATCGTCCTTTCACCAATGCGGAAAATCAGTGTTGTACTGTGTAATCATTCATACTTTTATAAAGACTGTCAAATGACGTGAAATTATGAAAACGAACAAATTATAAATAAGCACATAATAAAAATGTCACAAATTTATGACAATAACCACAATAAAAAAACGAAGAAAATATGGAAGAATTTACTTATTTTCTTCATAAGAATTCCACAACGATTTCATAATATGACGACAGCAAAGAAAATGGAAATGATAAAGGGCCCCAAAGGACTTAACAATTACAACACGACAGCGAAATGGAAAATGTTTAGTGAAATGTACGAACAAAAAGCAAATGATGATGACAATTATTTAAATGGAGAGTAAAAGAACAAAAATAAAACAATACAATGGAAAAGAGAACAGGGCGGGACTAAACGACTGTAAGTACTACAAAGTGTTGAAAACAACAATACTAAAAATATGCAGTTGCAGCATACATAAATGGTAAATGGGGATTTTGCAAGTAAAAAATAGGTTTGTCTAAACGTTAGCCTGACATAAAATAGGCATAGTGTACATAGAAGATATGAAAATTATGGTTTTCAATTTATTTTTGTTTCTAATATTTAAAGTTACTCTGTAGGATTCTTAATTAAACTGGTTTAAAGATTTGTAACCAAGTGCGCCAAGTTTTCTAACATTTTTAAAGTTTATAATATTTCTGCCATTCTCTGAGTTCAAATATCTATTTATGAAGTTCTTAAACAAAAATATTTCTAAGCAAGTAAGAAGTTAGAATTCAATTCAAAAGAACAACAAAATATTGAAAAGAAGTACAAAGCCAAAATATAAATACATTTTGAGTCTTCTGGCAACCTTAAATGTAATTTTTGAAAAGGTTTTTTAAATTACCAATTACTTATGCCATATTACTTATGATACTTTCTTAGTTGATACTTTGTTAGTGTCACTTAGTTGACACTATAACCGGTAAGTCTTGGCCACCTTCATAAAAACTTTTCCATTCGCTCTGCCATGCGCACGCTGGCGCCAGTTGATAAGACCAATTCAATTGTAGTCAGGTCGCCCTGTATTTTGTCTTTCCAACGAAGATTAGGACGTCCTGTTCTGCGTGTTCCTCCACCCTGATTCAAATAAAACACCCTTCTAGGTGGCGCGCCTTCTTCCATTCGCTCAACATGACTCAGCCAGCAAAGCCGCAGGATTTTTATGCGCTCGACTATGTCAGTGTCGGCATACAGCTCGTACAGCTCACGCTTCCATCTTATATTCGATAGCGTATGCTAGCAGCATGACACTCCTGTAGACGATAGTGCCAGAGATATCGATATTGGCAACTCGAATTATTTTCTCTAGCATGCTTTAGGAAGGCTTATTCAACTGCAGTTGGTGCACATCGTGGAATCACCTTTCTTATGAATTGGGCACTTGGTATTTATGGAAAGTCTCTAGTTTAAGTCCTTATTCAGTTTTCTGTATTTTGCCGCATCATTCATTTGCCGTTTCATTCATTTCTAGTTACGTATCTCTAAGGTACCTTTCATATTTGTTTGGCACAAGTGCTCTCTCCGTCTCATGAGACTCTGTACGTTTTTAAATTGACTCAAGTTGGCAGCAAAAAAATTAATTAAAGCATATCATAATTTTCTCTGTGAAGTTTTTTGGGGAAAATGCAATGAAAATTCAAAATCAGCTTGTACATTTTTGTACATGTAAGTATGTAGATGTAACATGTCAAGAATGTTTTGTTGTATGCGACACCACAATTCATATGAATGTAGAATGCAGATATGAGTGTAGTGGAGATTATTATACCTAGATTCGGATTTTAGTTTTCTTCAACTACCATCATCATTAAAGTACTTGCCTCTTAAATTATTATTTTGCTAAGTATTTTAAGCATACTTACATTGAGAGCAAGTTAAAACCTTGCCTAAGTAAATGTTGAAAATTTCATAGAATAACATTTTCTTAGCATGTTTAGTTTCTGTGGTCGCTGTGGCGTAGTGGTAATGCGTTGGACTGCTACGCAGAGTGTCCGGGGTTCGAATCTTGGCACAGGCAAAATCAAAAGTAGAAAAAATAATTTTTCTACACGGCACCCACCACCACCTCTTGGCAGGCAATGGCAAACCGACAAGAGTAAAAATTGCCTATGGAAAGCTTTTCACTTCGCCGTTCGGATTCGGCATTAAACTGTAGGTTCCTTCCATTCATGTACAAATATAACACGCACAACATGAGTGGATGCGAAAAAGCTCGGCCTAGGCCCTCCATGGACTGCTGTGCCATTAAAAGTAAAGTAAGTAAGTTTAGTTTCTTTAAACGGCAATTTGCATTCGAACCAAGATACACGCCTCTCCCCTATTGATATATATAGCTTTAAAGCAAAAAAATAAGTGCAAAAGTAGTCAGCCAGTCAGCCACACACAAACAGCATGAATCAAAAGATAAACAACATACATACATACAAACATACTTAAATGGGTTAACAACAAAAACCAAACAAAACAAATCCCAAGTTAGAACAAATCAAGCTAAAGTCAACCATCCAAAACACAATACCAAAGTCATCAGTTGCAGATAGGCAAGATAAGCTCAGTATGTGGTATCTACCACATACTATACTCGTGCAAGTGATGAAAATGCAGAGTATGACAGAAAGGCAGAAGCAGTTGTGGGCTGTTAGTTATCGCATGACATGGACACTTGAATATATTGCATCAAATTGAAAGCAAACTCAATTTCGAAAGACTTAGGATATTGCATTTGTACGATTTCGTATTGTACTCGTATGCCACATAACGAGCAGTTAAGGCAGTTAGGCTCTGGCAATTCCATGTAGAAAACTTAATGACATTTGGCAAGTGACTGCATGACAGAAGTTGCTTTAAATAGCTAACATTTATTTTCAGTGACAAATGTTCGTCGTTCAATGAAATTGAAGTATGTATGCTGGAGTATAATTGCATTTGCTATACTTACACGTACATACATACAAATACTTATGTACTCATCTATGTATAAGGAGTTCGAATGCATTTGCTACTCCTACATAACTGGGGTGTTCACAAGGTCGTATCAGTACAGTGTCGTATCCTCTCAATTATCACAGATTCTATCATTTATCATATGTACAAAATTTTACAGCACCTAGTGAATCACCTAAATACTTACGTACACAATTGCAATGAAAAGGTTAGCTGCGACCCAATGAACATCAGGAATTTTAGGAATACACATCTGTGGAAGCGTTGTTGCGCATCCCTTTATAAAGCAATTTTTGGGAAATGATAAGCATTTTATTTATATCATGCAGACTTTAAAGCGTATTAAAAAACTTCGGCAGCTCCGAAAAAAAAATTTAAAACCAATAATATGCATAAACGTATAGCCGCTACTCATGAATGAAGTGAAACTTCTTCAGGTCCTTCTAAGCTTCTCTATAAGCATTTCAAGCTCTATTTACTTTATGTACACTGAGAGAAGGTGGTCGCTATCGCGTAGTTGGTTTCCGGGGTTCAAATCTAGGCACAGGCAAAATCAAAGAACAATTTTTCTACACGGCACCACCTCTTGGCAGGTAATGGCAAACCTGCAAGAGTAAAAACTGCCTATGAAAAGCTATTCACTTCGCCATTCGCATTCGGCATAAAACTGTAGGTCACTTCCATTAATATACAAATAACATGGACAACTTGAGTAAATGCGAAAAGCTCGGCCTAGGCCCTCCATGGGCTATTGTGCCATTGGAAGGAGAAGAAGAGAGAGTTTAATATCAAGTCCGGTCATTCTTTCGCGTCTTATTTCTCTTAGACCGAAAAATCTTTAATGAATAACAAATGTCTTGAATCGAAACCGAATTTTTTTAAGCATAAATTTATTTTATTTCCAAAAAACTCTGATCCAAAATCTTTTCAGCCATAAATAAAAGTGTATTTCTTCAAATTAAACCAGAACAAATAAGAACGAATGACTTCTTAAATTGAAGTCGTCACAAAACTATCTCGAAATAAGTCCGTTTCAGTCTGTACCAGGTGTACACGTATGAAACCGATAATTTTTTTTATGAAAATACACGTTTATTTAAGAAAAATGGTTATATGTATAGGTATATTCAATCTTCAAAGTAATGGTCATTTCTAGCTACACATTTTGCCCATCTCTCTGGCAATTTGTGAATGCCTCGCCAAAAAAACTTTCGACTTTTTTGAGCCATTTTTTTTTTTTACTAATTTCGTATGAATCGAAGTGCTGCTCAGCAAGTGCGTGCCCCATTGATGAAAATAAGTGGTAGTCAGATGGAGCCAAGTCTGGTGAATAAGCCGCATGGAGGAGGGCTTCCCAGCTGTACGAATTCCCGAGTATGTTTTGTTCGATGGCAGCTGTGGCGTAGTGGTAGTGCGTTGGACTGCTACGCAGAGTGTTCGGGGTTCGAATCTCGGCACAGGCAAAATCAAAAGTAGAACAAATAATTTTTCTACACGGCACCACCTCTGGGCAGGCAATGGCAAACCTACAAGAGTACAAATTGCTATGCAAAGCTTTTCACTTCGCCTTTCGGATTCGGCATTAAACTGTAGGTCCCTTCCATTCATGTACAAATATAAAACGCACAACATGAGTGGATGCGAAAAAGCTCGGCCTAGGCCCTCCATGGGCTGTTGTGCCATTAAAAGTAGGTAAAAGTAAATTTTGTTCGATGTGATGGCGCATTGTCATCAAGAAAAATCACTTTGTGTTGCCTAGCTTGAAATTCTGGACGTTTTGGTAACTGTTTCACCTGGTTTCAGAAAGTCAAACCAGATAACACCTCGCTGATACGAGAAAACACAGAGTATTGTCTTCTTTCCGAAACGATTTGGCTTTGCTTTCGATTTGACCGGTGTACCGGGCTTAACATATGATCGTTTACGTCTGGGATTCTCCAAATAGATCAATTTTTTATCGCCAGTAACAATTCGATGAAGATATGAATTTCTTTTGCACCTGGCGAGCAACATTTCACAGGTGGTTTTTCGTTTCTCTTGCTGTCTTTCAGTCAATTCATGTGGCACTCATCGAGTAAAGCTTGCAATTCGGCATCTTCAAACTTTTTCAGTGGTCTTCCACGTTCTTCGTTTCTCACATCAAAACTGCCACTTTTATACTTATTGAACCACTCGTTGCACTGCGTTTTGCCTAGAGCGTTACGGCCGTAAGCTTCCACAAGCATTCGATGAGATTCCAAAGCAGATTTCTTCAATTGGAAACAGACAAATAAATGATGTCCGCATATCGTAGTTTGTAGGCACAAAATTCGACATTTTTACGAGCGAGTTACGAGTTGTTGTATGAAACTTGATTGTTTATGAACTGAATATTGTTGACAAAACTAAATGCGAAGAAATGACGCCAATGATTTGGTTTAACAGAGTATTAAAATAAAAGTTTCTTGCTTGTTGTGAGAATTTTCAAACTTAACAGACTTTCAACAACGAATGGGTTTGATTTATGTATTTCCCCCTGTGTGCAGAGAGTTCCCTCAAAATAAACATGAGGTAGTTTTTTTGTGTGTCTTGCTGTTTTTTCCATTCTGCGGCACAGCTTTATTCTAATAATTGTCATAGGAGGGATTTGCATACCCTACTTAACACAGCACCCTAATATACTTCTACTGATTTGGTTTGTGGGTATTGCAGTCAGAATTATTTACGCTCATGCTTGCATATGCAATGAATATTCTCCAATTACGAGTAGAAAAGCAACCATCAAGTGGAAATTGAAAGAGAGGAAGGAAACTTTGCATGAAAAGCCATGAGAAGCCACAAGTAGCTTATAAAAGATATAAAATAATTAGTTTGATCACAATTTGGCATATACAATGATAATATTACTGTTATCATTTGACTGGCTTACTTATTTGACTGAAATTTGAATCGACGAACAGAAAATTCATATGATATACTCGTACGTGCCAACCGCATAAGAGAATCTCTCATTAAGAATCTCTGTAAATTTTAACATTAAAGCTTATTTGTATGTATGTTTGTATGTACATATATTTGGACAATTCATAAGTACTACTGTGGGCAAAAGTTAGTAAGACTTTGTTCAGAATTTCAAATTTTTTTATTCATTCTTCCAAATCTATTTCGTCCCCTTCAAAGTAATCCTCCCCCCCCCCCCGGCCCTAATACACTTGTGCCAACGTTTTTTCCAATTCTCGAAACAGTTGTTAAAGTCAATTTCAGGAATAGCCTTCAATGCGCTTACCGATTCATGTTTAATGTCTTCAATTGACTCAAAACGGTGTCCACGAAGCGGTTTTTTGAGTTTAGAAAATAGCCAAAAGTCACACGGTGCCTGACACAAGTCAGGCGAATAGGGTGGTTGCGGAACGATATCATTGGATTTTTTGGTCTCGTATGATGGTCTCGTAAAACCAATGCAGTGATTTTGGAACCAATCGTGCATTCACTCTTCTTAGGCCCAAATTATGTTTTAAAATGGTTTTCACTGATCCTTCCGATATTCCGATATTCCAACGATGCCAGTAAGGTCTCTGACTGTTAATCGTCGATTCTCGAGCACCAATTCCTTGATTTTATTGACGTGTTGATCATCAGTTGATTTTGATGGCCGTCCTGGACGTGGTTCGTCGTCAACGCGTTCTCGCTCGACCATCTTTGAACAATTTGTACCAAACACTTTCAAAACACTTGCTCGCGACATACAATTATCACCGAAGGCCTTCTGCAACATTCTGAACGTTTCGGCACCAGAAATTTGATTCCGCACACAAAATTTAATGGAACTTCTTTGTTGAATAATTTCACTCATTGTGAAAATCGTCGAATGCACTTTTTGTACTTCAGAGAGACAAGCGTATACTAAACACTAATGATTATTTTGATGTGACATTTGGCACAGATGTCACCGACAGTCACACCAACATTAAAAAAATAATATTTTGATGAATGGGTTTCCGCGCGAAATTTAAATTAAAAAGTCTTATTACTTTTTGCCCACAGTAGTATATAATTTCAGCAAACATGCAAGTTGTTATGCTTCGTCAGGCATAAATGCTCACACTCATAGGCCAGGTTGCCAAAATCTAACCTAAAAATTCACTTATGTATCTACAAATGTTTACACAGAGACACTTACCTACAACATTTTACACAAAAGTATCACTTGAGAATATGTTTGTCTGTATGTTTAAGCAATTTTCTTTTACTACGAACTTAAACTCATTAAGAAGTTAGTCACACCTTGTTTATTTCATTCCCTTTACAATAAAAAAAAAACACAGTGTCAATGTGGCTCAACAGCCCATGAAGGGCCTAGGCCGAGCTTTTCGCATCCACTCATGTTGTTCGTTTTATATGTTTACATGATTAGAAGGGACCTACAGTTGTGTGCCGCATTCGAATGGTAAAATATAGATATTTTCATAGGCAATTTTTTCTCTTGTTGTTTGCCATTGCCTGCCAAGAGGTGGTGCCGTGTTGCAAAATTGTTTTTCTACTTTCTGATTTTGCCTGTGCTGAGATTTGAACCTCAGACACTCTGCGGAATAGGCCAGGCAATACCTACCTACGATACCACGGTGTGCACCACAGTGCCAATCTGTTTGGTCTTTAAACAGCTCAAAAGTTGTTCATAGTTGGTCAAACCGATTTTTGTTTAAATTATCGTATTTTTTAATAAAACAACCAAAAATTAAGTGTTGACTTCACTTTTGTAGGAAAACGGACATTGAAAAATCACTGCTGAAGTACGGCTTTTGAACAGTGCAATTGCTAGAAATTGCTATCTGATTTTATTATTATATTAAGACTGCAGGTTTATGAAACTTTTCTTTAATTGTTTATTCTTTCTTAGTGTCACGATCGGGCTTACCGCTGACCGCCTTTCCCGTTCCGGTATGTTAGAAAAGGTCTGCTTCAATTCTTTCTGTAAAGTCCTGTTTTCCAGATACTGTGGAGTAGCATAACACTCCGAGACATTTGCTTTTAATAAAAGTTCAGTGGAGTACTGCCGATTACTGATATATTGGCACGGGTTTCTTTCAAGTTCCTGTGAATATAGCTTGGTGATCACCCGGGCTATTTCTTCTGGACACATCTATAGAGATTTCAATGTTTTACATGCTTAAATAATCTCTGGCTTTTCAGAATGTTACTGATTCAACGAGTTTTAATTAAAGTGACATCGTTTTAATGTCTTTTTTTTATAGGTTAACAAAAGCGGAAGTGTTGTGTCGGTAACATTTATAACTTTTCCTGGTCACAACATTGAACGAAATATTTTCCTAATCTAAGAAAGTACAACAACTGTCGAGCAAATTTTGAGCAGATATATGAGAACGACGTGGAAATCTAAAACAAAATAAAGCCATTAAGAGAGGAAAGGGGTGTGTATGGCTAAAGTTCTGTCAAGCCATTAGGACTCAGGGAGAATTGGAATATTACCTCTCCAGAAGCTGTCAATCATGTCGTTTATAAAAATATTTGAGGAAAAAATTCAACATTAATTACAACAGATTTTAACAAGCTCCACTTTAATCGCCAGCAGTGTACCATTGATATATTTCCAGTGGTATTCGTTGCAGATTTAGAGTACAAACTCTAATCTTCATACATACATACTCGTAAATATATTACTTAATTTTTACTTCCATTTTGACAATGATGTTATTTTACAAGTAAAACCTCATAATCTTATTCATTACAAAAATATTTACTGCATACTTACATGAAAACATATATACTCACTTACATATTTACTTAACCGGCAATGAACTTCGCGCCGAGTGAATGGCCAATTTTAACCACTTGGGCTGCGAGCACTTATGCTTGTCAATCTTTTTCGTCTTTTTTCTAGGTTGTTTTTTGTTTCACTTCGCTTTGTGGCATTTATGTGCGTATATAATCTGAAAATTAATGTTCCTACATTTATAGAGTAACAGCAGCTGAGCTCGGTGTTTGCCTACAGTTTGCAAGGAAGCTACTACGTGTAAGTTGTTCATAGTTTCAGCTTAAACTGTTGGACTGTTAATATTAAAAGCCCTTTCACGGGACTAACTACTGCAAAGGAAGAAAGAAGGTCATTGATGAAGTTATTAATGTGGCAAAAGTACAACTGGATATAAATAAACATATACAAAATTACCCAGCATAAAAAAAAATTAATAATAGGGGAAATCAGATTCAGAAATAAGTAGCCTATGAGACTCAGGCATATTCGTCTGTTAGTAAATGTCTGTCACTATTTTAAGTAAGTATGAAGAAGATGTGAAGGATAGATTTGGGTTATCAGCAAAAATCGATCTGAACCTGAAAAAAGCTCATTGATCAAACTCCAGTAGAAATGTAGACTACATATGATTCGAAAATATTCTATTAGACGTGGCTACACTCGAGCGGAGAGAAGATAAGGGTTATAAATGGTGATTTTTTACTGAAACACTGAAATTTTACAAAAGCGAATGAAATTTTTATTTGGATCGATAAAACAATTCCTGTCATCATTTACTTCTTAAAAATAATTTCACTATTCTGATCCATTCAGAAAGTCTAATTTTGGGACACTTTTTCACACATTTCGGCCTGAATCTCACCAATGACAATGACGCGTTCAATGTTGGCCTTCAAAGTAGCAATCGTGTTGGGCTTGTCCCTATAAACAAGAGACTTAACATAGACCAACAAAAAATAGTCTAACGGGGTCAAATACCACGATCTCGGTGGCCAATTGACTGCACCAAAACGTGAGATTAACTGCTCACCAAATTCGCCTCTCTATTGATGCAATGTTTCGCGTGCAGTATGACATGTGGCATGTGGCACCGCCTTGTCGGAACCACATGTCGACCGAGTCCAATTGTTGCATTTTCGTCGAGGCAAAAAAAAAGTCTGTTATCATCGAACGGTACGTTTGTCCATTGACCGCAACGTTGCGGCCTTCATCCTCTTTGAAGAAGTACAGCCCATAAACCGCCTGCCCATAAACCGAACAGCACCAAACAGTCCATTTTTCGGGATGCATTGGTAGCTGCTGAATTGCCTCTGGCTGGTCTTCACTCAAAGTACGAAATACGGCAATTCTGCTTATGCACGTATCCATTGAGCCAAAAATGAAGACAATTTTGCGATTAAAAAACGTATCCTCATCCACCTTTTCTAAGGCCTATTCACCGAAAATTCGATCTTGTGGTAAGTCGCCTGGCTTCAGTTTTTCCACCAGCTGCATTTTGTATGGCATTAATCAGAAATCTGTGCGTAAAATCTTCCAGGTGATCTTCCAAAACAAACCCAATTGCTGCGATCGGCGGCGGATGGAAATATCGCGCGATCTTCTTCAACACTGGCGGATACAGCAGCAATATTCTCTTCGGTACGCACTCTATGGATACGATTTGGTGGATTGATGTCCAATAAAGTGAAACTGGTGCGAAATTTGGTCAAAACTATCTAAATGGCCTGCTCTGTGCTGTGGCTCGATTATGACAACCATAAAATGGACGTAACTTGCGAAACACATTTTTCACAGAGCACGAATTTTGAATTTTGATAATAAATTTCAATAATTTGCAAACGTTGTTGAGGCGTAAGTCTATTGATGATGAAATGGCAAACAAAACTGAGCATTTTTTACTCCGACATATGTCTTTATCGGTGTCCTGTGTGATTGCATTCCCTATCTTATTCACCCTCCTTCTTCCTCCCATCTATCAAACTTCTTTCCATTCAACACAATGCTCTGAATTCATAGGGGTACACCCTGTGTGTTGAGTATATCAATAAAAAATAAAAAATGAATTACGTGTGAAATGTCAGAAATATAAACGTCAAAAACCAAGTAGCAAAAAAATCACCCTTTAGATAGCTATAATAGTGTAAAAAAAAAAACGTTGGTTTCGATTAAAGCCTTCTGCTTTGCCAGCAGTTAAGATCAAAAATAGGTCGTTTTGAATAGAAATGACAACGGATTTGGGCAGATTTCTGAAAGCAAATTATTTAGTTGGTATTGAAATCGTTGGCTGAGTCGTGCGTATATTTCTACTGGGTCTATTCTGTCCCCATATTTATTGCTACTCATTCTACTGTACTTATGGTACATGAGTGTGTAAGTATGACTGCAAGAACATGTGTGTTTGTTGTGTTGTTGTGAACCTGCTGCGCCAAAAATTGTAAGTGGAAAAAAGTGTTGAATAAAAATGTTCAACGTGACGTTATATCAAAGCAACTGATTAAAAGTGAATGTGTGTGCATTTCGGTCTGGACAGTTTGGCAATGGGCCACCAACAATCCAAATACTCTTATGCGCCCATATTCATTCACATATTCTTACACTAGCTAGCACTTGTATGCTAGCAATGGCCAGCATTGGATTTGATTCATTTTTGTTGTGTTTTATTACTTTGTTTCGGCTTTGAATGTAACAAGCTCATAACTATCATTGTGCATATACCACACACATTCAAATGTTTATTTCATATATAAATGCGTGTGTGTGTGTGTGTGTGTGTGTGTGTGTGTGTGTGTATGGTTGTACTGCAAAAGGATTTTCGAATTTTATTACTACTGTGGGCAAATGTTAGTAAGACTTTTTAATTTAACTTTCGCGCGGAAACCCATTCATCAAAATATTTTTTTGTTAAGGTTGGTATGACTGTCGGTGACATCTGTGCCAAATGTCACATCAAAATAATCATTAGTGTTTAGTATACGCTTGTCTTTCTGAAGTACAAAAACTGTATTCGGCGATTTTCACAATGAGTGAAATTATTCAACAAAGAAGTTCCATTAAATATTGTGTGCGGAATCAAATTTCTGTTGCCGAAACGTTCAGAATGTTGCAAAAGGCCTTCGGTGATAATTGTATGTCGCGAGCAAGTGTTTTGAAAGTGTTTGGTACAAATTGTTCAAAGATGGTCGAGCGAGAACGCGTTGACGACGAACCACGTCCAGGACGGCCATCAACATCAACTGATGATCAACACGTCCATAAAATCAAGGAATTGGTGCTCGAGAATCGACGATTAACAGTCAGAGACCTTACTGGCAATATCGGAAGGAATCAGTGAAAACCATTTTAAAACATCATTTGGGCCTAAGAAGAGTGAATGCACGATTGGTTCCAAAATCACTGCATTGGTTTTACGAGACCATTTTGCCAAAAATTCGACTGATATCGTTCCGCAACCACCCTATTCGCCTGACTTGTGTCAGGCACCGTGTGACTTTTGGCTATTTTCTAAACTCAAAAAACCGCTTCGTGGACACCGTTTTGAGTCAATTGAAGACATTAAACATGAATCGCTAAGCGCATTGAAGGCTATTCCGGAAATTGACAACTGTTTCCAGAATTGGAAAAAGCGTTGGCACAAGTGTATTGGGGCCGGGGGGGATTACTTTGAAGGGGACGAAATAGATTTGGAAGAATGAATAAAAAAATTTGAAATTATGAACAAAGTCTTACTACTTTTTGCCCACAGTAGTATAATGTTTTTAGGGTTTGTTAACCATTGCCTTCTTTTATATTCTTTTTTCGCTATCGCTGTAACATTTGAATTTTATTTATGTTCTAATTTTTTTTTTTGTGCAAACTAAAATTTTTGATTTTATTTGCGTTATTAAACTTATTTTTGGACTTAAGTGGAAGAAGAAACATGTAAATTTGCTTCGTATAAACTTAGTTATAGAAGAAATTAATTCAAGTTGGAGCTTTCCATACACTTAGTTTAAGGAATATTCTCATCTTCTTTGAATGCCACAACAGCCTATGGGGGTGGTGCAGTGTAGAAAAATTATTTTGACTACCTGTGCCGATATTTTAACTCCGGTCACTCTGCGCAGCAGGCCAGCGCGCTACCAACTTCGCTACGGTTACCATTTGTTTAAGTTTTAGTTTTATATAACTGGTTTTAAGGATATCATTTATATTTGACAAAAATTCAATAGATGTCAAGAAAAACTCCGCGGGGGTTTGCACATTTTTGTTTTACCGAAAATCACTCTGAGCTTTCAACGGCTGTTGATGGTTTAGTTGGTGCCTATGGGTGAATACATGGTCAGGAACCTTATCGAATCCTGAGTCTGAGTCTACGTAAAAGGGTTTTATGTAAAATAATTTAAAAAGTATTTTTTCCTAAACTGAGGTAGACGATGAAGGGAATGGAATTTAATCTTTGATATTTAAATATAGCGGATTAAGTTGAAACTCTTTGTAATTGCGTCATTTATTAATGATTCAATTTCACTCAATAATACCCGTATACTTAAAAACCCTAACCCTAACTTGCCAAATCAAGTTATTGGAAAAATGAATTTGAATAACAAAAAAAAAAAAAAATAAACAAACAATGTAGAAGAAAAGTGAAATGAATAATTTAAACGTGAGAACAAAATCAACTTATGGTAGCAGTCAGTACCACGTGGCGAGCGACCGCAACACCCGACTTCAATCTGCATTCTAGCACATTCTACTAATACATAACTATTACATAATAAAATTCGTTTCCTCGTTTTTTTTTATTCAACGGAAAGTTGTTTGTTGTGTTTATGTGCAATGCGGGAGTATTTTGTACACACTCATACACGCAGATATTCGAGTACATATACACAGATATAAACAGTGTGAGATTGATGACTACAAAGTGCCGAGAAGTTGCTGCTCCAGGATATGCAAATAATTTTTGGTGTGAAGAGTAAAGAAATGGGGGGAGCTGAACTCATTTACATGCACAAAATACAAGGTGGCGCAAAAGTAATCACCCTATTGTAAGGTCTCTGCGGAAAAGTAAGCAAACAAAAGTAATCGAATAAATAATCAGTAAGAAAGGGATATTTTGAAAATAGATTACAAAATAATAGGTACTTAAAGCACAAGTTCAAAGCTTATCTATTATTACTTATATTGTCATTACACGATAAGCGAAAAGAAAAATATATTCAAATTTGTTTCTTATATTCTAAGGTGAATTTTTTTCTTTTAGATTATTTTTTACTAAATAATGTAGTTAAATAATCATCTAGAACATCGCCGCGTAAAAAATAATTGATTATTTAATCAATAGTGATTATTTCCATTTAAGCAAAATCTAAGCAAATTCCGGGGCACCGACAATCATCAAATTATGCACGAAGAGCCTATTACATGCCCCAGAGTCACTGTTTGGGTCGGTATTTACCGAAAAAATTACATTAGCTGGCAGCACTTGTACTGTGCATGGTGAGCGCTACAGAACCATGTTAAATGAGTTTTTGCTGGCAAAAATTAATGAATTGGATTTAGAGAATATGTGGTTGCAGCAGGACTGCAGCGACTGCACACACAGCACGAGCAACAATGGATATTCTGCATGCGATATTCCAATAGGGTGATTACTTTTCGCGCCACCTAACATACACACAAACAAGAGACAAGCGAAGAGATAACATTTCGGAGGGTATCAATAAACATTAGCCGAAATAATCTGCCTGTAAAAATACAAAGCAAATCTGTCAGAGCCTAGATATGAAACGCTGCAAAGATCTACTCTTCTTAGACATGTCTCATATAAATACATACACATTTAGATATGCACTAACAGGACATCGTAGTGTTGGAGCTCACGGCAGAGACCGGACTGCAGTGGAAGCAGCAAGGATGAGGATGAAGTGGTACTGAGCACTCGTTACTGATTCGAAATTCACTGCTATATCAATACGTTTTCGACAGTCTAGCAATTTAGCAAAAGTCAGTATTATTAACCAGGAAAATAGCCCTAGAATTGCCTGGGGCCTGCTCCTTGGATAGTTTTAGTCAACATCACTACTACACAGAGCTTGTTTTTTCAGCACTTAGTGAGAATGCTGAATTTACAATTTAACTCAAGGCATGCACAATTTCTGGCTCAATTATACAGAGAACTCAATTAATCGAGAGCATAAATAAAAGCAGGGAAACATTGAAACATTGTTAAGCGAATATGCCATTTAAGCGTGGATAACTGTAATGAAAATTGAAACTGGCGCAATTGAAATTTCAGGCGACCTTAGCCAGGCCAATTAGAAAATCACCTAATAATTGACTCAAAAAAGACAGGGAATTTGTATAAAAAAGCGAACAGCATGCATCATTTCTTAATAATGCAGAAGTTTGTAGTCATTACACTGAAAGGTTAAAGCTAGTTTCATATGGTCACCCACACTTTCCAATTATGAAGTCAAGTGCTGACTTCGATACCAACGAAATTACCCACACATTTCCACCGCGTTCCTTCCTTCGCCAAGTTAATATACAATTTATTATTAACGTGTAGTATGTGAGTCAAAGCGACGCCGAAGACATTTACAATCACAAAATTATAAATATTTTATCATTTTAATGCATAGCATGCAGCCAAAATTGTTCATGCACTTGCATTTGTCGGTATTGAAATTCGCACAAATGTATTTTGACATGATGCTAATGTGACCGCATCGAATTCATTAAATTAACTAATAAAAATAAATGGTCACACTGCATGCATGCTAAATGAAAAGGTACGTTATTGCTGTTGCATGCCAAAAATTGCATTCCCGCAGCTGCAATAGCACGCCAACAATGCTATCTATCATCGTTTGCCTAAAAGCTGAACATATTCGGATGGATGTACATATTATGTAAGTATGTGGGAGGTGGCTAACAGGTAGCGTAAGTAGGGTGTAGGGCGAGTGAGGGTGGGGGGCGGGGGAGGTTTCGCGTCAAATGCTTTTACAAAATAATGATAATGGTGGCGCTACCGATGTAGTTGCATGTGAATGTGAATGTGAATGTGACAATTATGTGATGCAAAATAGAAGACATGGTCACTGTGGCGTAGTGGTAATGCGTTGGACTGCTACGCAGAGTGTCCGTGGTTCGAATCTCGGCACAGGCAATGTCAAAAAAAAAAAGTAGAAAAAATAATTTTTCTACACGCCACCACCTCTTGGCAGGCAATGGCAAACCTACAAGAGTAACAATTGCTATGAAAAGCTTTTCACTTCGCCGTTCGGATTCGGCATTAAACTGTAGGTCCCTTCCATTCATGTACAAATATAACACGCACAACATGAGTGGATGCGAAAAGCTCGGCCTAGCTCAGCCCTCCATGGGCTTTTGTGCCATTAAAAGTAAGTAAAAAAAGTAAATAGAAGACATTAAGGATGCACACGATGTGAAATTGACTACAATGTGAGTGAAGAAATTTAAAGTAATTTTCGTTATTTGCAACTGGGGAATGAATTGTTGCATGCAAATGGATCTATAAGCATTTATGTACATACATATATATGTATAAGTACATGTGTGCTGTTGGGCATATCATTCAGATGCCGTCTAATTAGAATTATTGTTGCTGCATTATAAATGCAGCAATTGCTGTTCTAATTCTAGTTAATAGGTGCTATGACGTACTACAAATTGCATATGCAAAACTGTTTATTTTCTTATTTTTTCTGGGCAAATACGAAAGAAGAGCTACAGAATAGGGGAATT
Organism: Palloptera scutellata; assembly: GCA_958295655.1. Classification (NCBI taxonomy): domain Eukaryota; kingdom Metazoa; phylum Arthropoda; class Insecta; order Diptera; family Pallopteridae; genus Palloptera; species Palloptera scutellata. Next base: position 54,791,060 of record OY282451.1, read on the forward strand.
GGTTTTAAATTTTTAAACATTATACTTAATTGGAATCTTCGAAAAAAGTACTTACCCACCTGATGTGATTACGAATCAGAGGTCAAATGAGAGAAGCTATTTAAGGGATTAGAAACTCATCTGTGAGCCAACCAGAGGGACCAGAAAAGGGCAGATAACGGTGGAGTTCCATCCTCGTTTTAATAGCCCATGCAGATGATATCTACGGGGTTTATGACAACGCGAAACATTGAAGAAGCTCAGCGTAAACTAAACCAAGTGGTGGTAAGGATGCGAGCATGGTCTAGCCAACACGGTCTAAAATTGGCATACACTAGACAGTGTTAGTTTCCCTAAACAAGCAAAGACGAAAGCCTCCCTCTGGAGGCTAATCGTTAAAATCAGTGGTCTAAGATCCAGCACACGGAAACTATTGACGGCGGTATACCATTATCCTCCTCAACAGTTGGCAGCAGGGTTCTGACAAACTCAAAATGGAGTTTTGACGATGTGTTAGATATTTATACCACCTCACCCGGAAAATACAAATGCTTGTGAAAGAAGTACAACTCACGAGAAAGTCTTTTAAATTGGAACAAGTAATTCTTCTTCTTTAATGGGACGAAGCCAAAGCCGAGCTTATCGTATCCCCTCATGTTGTGTGTGTGTTAAATTATTGTATATGAATGGAGATGATTTACGGTTTTATGCCAAATCCTAACGGCGAAGCTTTTCGGAGGTAATTTTTGTACTTGTAGGTTTGCCATTGCCTGCCAGCAGGTGGTGCCGTGTAGGAATATAGTCTTTCTACTTTTTGACTTTGCCTGTGCCGGAATTTGAACCCCGAACGCTATGCGTAGCAGGTCAACGTACTACCACGCCACGGTGACCACAAAAGGGACAATTTATTGAGCTAAAATTAAGGGTAGGGGATAGTACGGGTTTATTGGTTTGATTTATTAAAATTTTTTTTTTTTTAACGAACGAACCCCAACGTACCATCCTTCCGCCCATTACGACCGCGGGGGATCGGTGACCGACGCCACCGCTTTAAATAAAAATACGTAATGAGCCGCTTATATCAAAATAGGCATTCTTTACAACTACAGATATATTCGTACATAAAATCATCAGCTGTTTATCGTGTTCCAGAGAATAGGAAATGTTGAATATGGTAGATTATATGTTCATTAAATTCTCTACATACTTACTTACTTACTTACTTACTTACTTACTTACTTACTTACTTACTTACTTACTTACTTACTTACTTACTTACTTACTTACTTACTTACTTACTTACTTACTTACTTACTTACTTACTTACTTACTTACTTACTTACTTACTTACTTACTTACTTACTTACTTACTTACTTACTTACTTACTTACTTACTTACTTACTTACTTACTTACTTACTTACTTACTTACTTACTTACTTACTTACTTACTTACTTACTTACTTACTTACTTACTTACTTACTTACTTACTTACTTACTTACTTACTTACTTACTTACTTACTTACTTACTTACTTACTTACTTACTTACTTACTTACTTACTTACTTACTTACTTACTTACTTACTTACTTACTTACTTACTTACTTACTTACTTACTTACTTACTTACTTACTTACTTACTTACTTACTTACTTACTTACTTACTTACTTACTTACTTACTTACTTACTTACTTACTTACTTACTTACTTACTTACTTACTTACTTACTTACTTACTTACTTACTTACTTACTTACTTACTTACTTACTTACTTACTTACTTACTTACTTACTTACTTACTTACTTACTTACTTACTTACTTACTTACTTACTTACTTACTTACTTACTTACTTACTTACTTACTTACTTACTTACTTACTTACTTACTTACTTACTTACTTACTTACTTACTTACTTACTTACTTACTTACTTACTTACTTACTTACTTACTTACTTACTTACTTACTTACTTACTTACTTACTTACTTACTTACTTACTTACTTACTTACTTACTTACTTACTTACTTACTTACTTACTTACTTACTTACTTACTTACTTACTTACTTACTTACTTACTTACTTACTAACTAACTTACTTACTTACTTACTTACTTACTTACTTACTTACTTACTTACTTACTTACTTACTTACTTACTTACTTACTTACTTACTTACTTACTTACTTACTTACTTACTTACTTACTTACTTACTTACTTACTTACTTACTTACTTACTTACTTACTTACTTACTTACTTACTTACTTACTTACTTACTTACTTACCTTCTTACTTTCTTACTTAACTGGCACTACAACGGATGATCGGTATTGGCCGCCTCTACAAAGCTTCTCCAGTCGCCTCTGCAATGCGCGCGCTGGCGCCAGTTGATAAAGCCAACTGCAGTCAGGTTGCCCTGCACCTGGTATTTTCAACGGAGATTAGGACGTCCGCTTCTGCGTGTTCCTCCACCGTGGTTCGAATAAAACACCCTTCTAGCCGGAGCGCTTTCTTCCATTCGCTCAACATGACCCATCTGTACATATTCCACGAAAATGGTTATTTTGAGCATAGTTTGTTCTGCATATGCTACTTAAGTTTAATAGGAACAAATATAATACGCTCAACATGAGTGGATGCGAAAAGCTTGGCCTTTGGCGCTACATGCGGTCATAGTCGACACTGACAAACTGAAGGTCATTGTGGTAAGGGCATAACACTTGCCACAATCTCTGCCTATCTCTTTATCGGTGTCCTGTGTGATCACATTCACTCTCTCATTCTCCCTTCTTCTTCCTCTCACCTATTAATCTTCCTTCCATTCAACACAATGCTCTGTATTCATAGGGGTACACGCTGTGTGTTAAACGTATCAAAAAAAAAGAAAAAAAAAAAAAAAGATATCGTGAGGATATATTGATGTTTATTTTGTGTAGTAAATACGAAGATGATAAAATGCCATTGGAAAGCTTTACAAGATGTGTTATGTTCAGCATTTTTCTTCAGCTTATCAAAGTTTTAAGAGAGGATTCCAACGAAAACTCCTCAGTGCAAAAATAAGAAATTGTTTTTAAGCCAACTCAATTTTACTTATATAGCAATTATATTGAGGATCCCAGACAGGAGATGCATACTCAAGGATGGGTCTAACAAGTGAAGTGAATAGCGTTTTTGTTGTATAAGGGTCGTTAAACTCCTTTGATCAGCGTTTAATAAATCCTAAAGATCTTTTAGCTTTATTCACACATGAGTTGATATGTAAATTAAAACTTAATTTGGACACCACTGTCATATCCAAATCAACAAATATCAATACATGATTCAGAGTCTGATCCTGTAAACAGTATAGTATTTAGCAGACATAGGTTGTCTCCTTGTAAATGGGATATGCTTACATTTATCAAGATTAAGTAATATCAAGTTTAATCGACACCATTTTGAAAACTTATCAAGATTTTCTTGTATAAGTTTTTGTTGGATTATAGAGTTATAAGATAAGAGCAACTTGAAATCATTTTGGAATTTCGAATAACAGACGGCAAGTCATTGATTAACAGAAGAAATAATAAGGGTCCCTGACGGCTGCCTTGAGGAAACCCGCAAGTAACAGCAACGCTTTTTGATACGGCATTTCGGAAAATCACCTTTTGTTTTCCGTTAGTGATATATTATATGACTACTTATATCCATCTCAAAAGCTAGGGCGGAAATCCAATCAAACCCAGCTTTTTAATCAGGAGGCCATGATTGACTTTATCAAATGCCTTGCTAAAATCAGTATATATGTACTATAACATCAGCTTGTTCGTTATTAATTAATCCATAAAAGGTTCGTCATTATAGCTCTTCCCTTAAGGAGCCCATGTTGCGATAAGTTGATCGATGTTATAAAAGAGTGCATAATTTGGGTAGTAACAATTAACTTAAGTATCACACTTAATTCATTAAAATTTAACCCCATTTTTATGAAGACGAACAATAAAAGATTCTTTCCAACAAACTGGGAAATAACCAGAAATTAAACATTTGTCAAAGATTTTTGCAATCGATTTAAATACAAGGTCAGCATAATTTTTGAATATACATATGTATGTACAACTCGGAATATTATCAGGCCGAGATGGAAATGACAGCTCAATAGACTTAAGGTGGTAAAGACCATCTATAGTATCTATGGTTGGAAAACAAATAGTATTAAACGAATCAATGGCGAAGGGGTAAGAGTCATTGTCATTGAAGCTAAACGAGGAATATGTAGATATGAAAAAATTAGCAAACAAGTTCGCAATTACAATGTCATCACAAGAAATAAGATCACCAAGACACACTGATGGAGGGAAATCGCTGGCCTTACGTTTTGAATTGACAAAGTCATAAAAAGATTTACGTTAATGATACATTTTAATTTTTATACCATTTAAATAGTTTCTGTAACATTCATCATTCAGCCTTAAGTATATATTCATGACGTGGATGGAAATAGTTACAACAATCCGTAATCCATATTTCTGCCAGTTCTTTTATAAGCTATAAAAGCTCGCGAATTCCGATTTTTTAAGTTTCTTAATTCCTTTGTAAACCAAATGGACCCAGTATTCGTAAAAGAAGTTATAACTTTAGCTACAGATTGTTCAAATGCTTTATGGAAAATATTATTAAATAGAGATACGCAGCTGTCAGTGTTTAGATAATCTAATGGCCAAGAGGTTACGGAAAGAATATCAACGAGTTTATTGTAGTTAGTTCTTTGAAAACAGAATTTCAATTTAGCAGTTTTTATATAAATATTAGATATTAATATTTAGATTGTTCGAGTTACTACCGAATGTAGGAACCAGATGATAGTATGGTAAGCATGTAGGTTAACATGATACAGGGTGATATCAGTGAATTAATTAAAATTGAGTTTAATTGAATTTCATTATGAAAGCAAAACAGTTTAGCGTGAATTCCAATACACTCCGGAAATAAAGTAAATGATGTTTCAACAAATGCAGTAAAACTTTTCAATCTCAAATCTTTTTTGAAATACATCATTATGAAAATATATGGAATATCCAAAAAAAGAAAAAATAGTTGTCACTTAGTACAATCATGCCTTTTACATGTTGCATGCTGACAGCTAAAAGGTGCTCAATACTCAATGACGTCACGAAAATGCCATGCATATCTGAGAGTGTATAACACTTAAATTTAAATTTTAAAACTTCACAAAACAAAGTATTCTTCTTCGTTCTTATTTATGGAAACCCTTTTTTTTAATTTTCATTTTGTCTTTCTCTTATCTTCTTCTCTTATGTAAGTATGTTTGCCATATCGTGCATGTTTAAAACCCAAATCGCTCGTAAGAATCTGAATCGTAAAAGTTTCGCGTTCACTCACTTGAAAGAGAATAGACAGTTGCACACGCACTTTTGCACATACTATATGGTACATTTGTGCTGTGAGCATATCCCATTAGCCCAGCTAACATAAACAAGGTTTGTGGACTAGCACGATCAATGTGGATAGGAGCACAAGTCTTTCATTTCGTCGTTAGAACAATTACACCAGCAAAACGGTGTACATAGACACCGACACCGCCGGTGATTAAATGGGCTTCGTATGCGAGTCGTGCAGAGATATTTCGAGAAAGAAAATGCTAGCTGGTCGTGAATACGCATGCCCTTGTACTGGCAAAACAGATAGATAGAATTTATTTCCAAGATTAAATCGTGCCAAGTGATGTTAAATTATTGTGTACATGTGTATGTGTGTTTAATGTATTCTCTCGTGTATGGAATTGTTGCTTGTTGTTTGTTTCCTTTTGCAATTTTGCTTAGCGAATTTTCTTTTGTATGGTTTTGTTTGGTATTTGTTTGTGGGAGAAAGTTAAACGTAGTTTGGGAAATTTTTAAGACTACCACATACAAAAGGCACTGATAAGCCTAGTGCCAAGTTAATCCTGATTTTGCATGACGCCGACGAAGCCAGTTGAGTGTATGCTAAAACAGTCACTAACACACTCACAATACATGCAGGCATACATACATGCAATACATAAGCATTAAAATCCCTTTGACTGTGTATAAATTTATGCCCACCAAAAATGTTTGCCTGTGTTTTTCAAGAATGAGAAATTGCTTCGGAAGCGCGTGTTCGAGTATACGTTGCTATTCCTTACCTGGAGAAGAACTTTGCCTTGCACAAGTTTATGAGATACAAGTGAAGGTCGTGTCAAGTGTAACTTGTTTCAAGTTTAATTGGAAGGAACACAGCAGGTTAAATAAATATATACGAGTATATATACGAGCACTTATACTCATTATTTTCTGCTTCCTATTTGGTGCGGATACAGGTACTCGTACTGTCTCGTTCGAGCACATACTTAATATTTAATGAGCTAAAAGATAAAACCTCCATAAGAAAATACCTATGTTTGCATATATGTATTTAGGTCAGTGATGGGCACCTACATATACACATACACATACACATACAGAGAAAAACGAAAGTTCAGTTTTTGCTACAACAAGTGCTGAACGGCAACTGATTTGATTGGCTTCGCCGAAATGAAAACAAAGCAACAGCCGAAAGCCACACGAAGTATAAGTATCTTATAGTATACGTGTGTCGACTTCGCGCAAGCATCATTTTGTTGCCTATACACGCGCGTTATGGGAATTGAAAATGTACCCATCGCCGATCTAGGTACACGAATATAATGTACTATGTATAGCTACACATGAGTATGTTGGCACTCATTAAATTTGTGTCCGATACCAAATGTACGCGTATGCTCAAATATCATACCTTTAAATGTTTATCTCATGATACTAAATATACATATGGTGAATTACATAGATACTCATGAATGTTTATAAGTGTATCTGTGTGTGTGTGTGTGTGTGTGTGTGTGTGTGTGTTATTGAAAATAAACTTTGTTCTACAATTAATCGCACATGTGCACATGCAAATATTTCATGTGTTATAAATTTTTTAGTTTATTTTAATACTTAAATTTGTTGGAAAATAAATCGCATAAATCATGCTTTAGTGAAATCATTTGGATTTAATGGCTTATAATTTATGCTCGTATTTGCTCGTACAAAATAGAAAAATATATTTACATATTAATCATTCAGAGATTTTAATATTATAACACGTACTTATAAAACATATGGTAGGTGTTCATGAAGCTGTATGGCCCAAATTGTAATGTAAACAGTTTTCGTATCAGACGAAAATTACAATTAATTAACTAACCAAATTGCCCCCTTTTCTGGCATTAGGGGAAACAATAGGGAGAAATAAAGCGTGCTTGCGGTAAGTAGAGAAGGATAAATGATGTGAGAGAGAGAAAAAATATAGAATCAGGTTAATTTATTGTACTGCGAGCTGGAAATTTGTATGTGTTCTATTGCTCTGGTCCAGTGGCGGCCACTACAGAGCACGCGTTCGCAAGAGCATTTCAGACTTCACATACGATATACTAGGCTGATCAGCTGTGCATGTGTAGGTGGCCAGCACTGATCTAGTCTTATACTGTGAATACTTCTTTCAGCCACACAGTCCTTCGACTCCATACAAAATGTGTGCAAAAAAATAAAAAACCTGATTTTATTTTGATAAAAGTTTGAGCTTGAAAATTTATTAACGTTTATTTTTTTCTAGACCGCTTTGTTTTCTGTTTTTGAGTGTAAGTTTTAAGTTTTCGTTTCATTAACAAATATGTTATTACCATATCCTAGGTTAATCTGGGATTTTTACTTTGCTTTTGGGACAACAGCCCATGGAGGGCCAAGCCCGAACTTTTCGCATCCACTCATGTTGTGCGTGTTATATTTGTACATGAATGGAAGGGACCTACAGTTTAATGCCGAATCCGAAAGGCGAAGTGAAAAGCTTTTCTTAGCAATTTTTACTCTTGTAGGTTTGCCATTGCCTGTCAAGAGGTGGTGCCGGGTAGAAAAATTATATTTTCTACTTTTTGATTTTGCCTGTGCCGAGATTCGAACTCCGGACACTCTGCGTAGCAGTCCAACGCACTACCACTACACCACAGCAACCACTGGGTCGCTGGGTCTGGGATTAGAGATAAATAAAAGGTAACTTTCGTTTTTTTTTTTAATTGTAAGCTTTTGCTTTTTTATTCTATTCTTTTTTTCTGCTATGCGAGCGCTGACGCCAGTTGATAAGGCCAAGTGCAGTCAGGTTGCCCTGCACCTGGTCTTTCCAACGGAGATTAGGACGTCCCCTTCTGCGTGTTCCTCCACCGTGGTTCGAATAAAACACCCTTCTAGCCGGAGCGCTTTCTTCCATTCGCTCAACATGACCCACCCAGCTAAGCCGCTGGAGTTTTATACGCTTGACTATGTCAGTGTCGGCGTACAGCTCATACAGCTCATCGTTCCATCTTATTCGATACACGTCGTCCACGCATACTGGACCATAGATCTTACTGAGTAGCTTCCTCTCGAACGCTCCTAACAGCCTCTCATTATTGATGGTCAATGTCCACGTCTCTGCGCCATACATTAGAACGGGAAGGATGAAGGACTTATAGAGCGTTATTTTCGTCGGTCGAGATAGGGCTCTACTTCTCAATTGCCTACTGAGCCCGTAGTAACACCTGTTGGCAAGAGTTAGTCTCCGCTTGATCTCAAGGCTGACATTATTGTTGGTGTTTACGCTGGATGTACAGCTCATACAACTCATCGTAAATACATATATTATAAACTCAAATTATTTGGTTTCATTGACCTTTTCAAAGATTGAATCTCATAATATCAGCTTTACTTATGTTTATATGCCTAGCTACCAAAGCTTCCTTAGAAAAGCAACCTTCATAAGGGAGCAATTAATTAGATCTTGGAAAATTTAGCCTATTCTGCGTTCTCACCTATCCAAAAAACGCTTTGCCAATTATATTTTTCGAGGAACATTTACAGCGGATTGTTAAACAGCGTTTATTTCATTATATTTGAAATCTGTTAGAGGCGACCAAGCCCTGCAAAAAAGTTATTCAGTTTCGCCGAAGGCATAACAGTAGACGTAGAATTACGCTGGTGAAAGAAAATAAAAGCCTCGCGATTTTGGTTTTTTCATATGCTGTACTATTAACGCTTACAGTTATTACAACAGCCACACGACTTCTATCGCACAAGCAGTATTAGCAGTTACATGTGATATTTCGATAATAAGCACAATAAATAATTTGATATAAATCCTTAAATAAATGCATAAAGTATCAATTAAACACTTAAGGTCTACAAAAGTTCATCCTCCATTTTACATACCGACCTTACCGTACATATTCTACGTCAAAATTTTGCCAGAAAAGCATCATGAATTAAAAAAAACGACTTTAGAATTTACTAGTAGTAGTAAATTTCGATTTTCTCACAAGATTGGTCAAAACTGGTTTGTAGAAAATTTAAAAATTACCCAATAACCAGAAATCTAAGTTAACTATGCTAATGCGAGATTTTTACTTTGTGGTAGCTTTGTGGCTCAGTTGTTTAGTGCGTTGGCAAGATCCACTTGGATGGCTTGATGATTAAACTGATCATCTCGTTTTCCAAAACATAAGTTACCACCTCTCAAATTGGCAATGGCAAACCTGTGAGAGTATTTCTGCCATAAGGCTTTTCGTTTTGCCGTTCAGGTGCGGCGTAAGACTGTACGTGCCCCTCTATGTGTGTGAAAAGCTGTAGGGTCCTATTTCCTACAATTAAAAAATATAAAAAAAAACGAAGTGAAAGTATCCCAAAAACCACTTACCTGGTTTATTATGTTATCACTAGGTAAGGTGCAAAAAATTAACTTACGTACACATCAGTCAATAAATTTACTAGCTTAGATTATATTGTAAAAACAAAAGAAAAACAAAAAATAAAAATAAGATAAACTACAACACAGGATAACATTTAAAATAACAACACCAAAAGCAGCGATGGCGCCATCATCAACACAAAGTCATCAGCAGAAGCGCACTGGCGCACTATCAAAGATAAAATAGCATAAAGAAACACAGTAGTTTTGTACTTGTATGTGTGTGTGTGTTTGGTTGTACAGTTTTCGGTGAAATAAAATAAAGCCACATTGAAATTATTTGCTTCTTTCTCTATCTCTCTCTCTCTCTCTCTCTTTCCTTCCTTCTATCTCCCTCTCTCCATCTCTCTCTCTCTGTCTGTGTGTTTGAGAGATTTTTGTGCATTCACCAGCATACGTAGCGCCATTGAAATTCAGTCCTTTCGCCCTCTTTGAGCTATAATTGCTAAAGCCGTCTTTGTGAGCGAGCCGAAGCAGATAATTTGATGAGATTTTTGCTACAAAAATATAAGTCTGTATTACAGCAGAATGGGACTGACTTGCTTCAAGGATTAATGCTACAAGGGGATGAGAGACTGATAGTGGGAGGTAAAGAAGTAATATAGGGCGCTGCTCGCTCGCGTTCTTAGTTGTCTTAATTAATTGAAAGCCGCATAAGACAAAAAGGGAGAGGAGGAAGGGAAGGGGGGGTTGGCTGGGGGCTGGTGGTTAAGAAGATATTTGGCTAGATAAACGGGAAGACGAAGTAGTAGAGGCAAGCAGTACATAGAGGAGACGACCACCTACCACCTATGAACACACACACACATACCCTCAAATATACATACTACATACGTACATAAGTTTTGTACATACACTTGACAAGGCCATAAGAATGACATTTAAATTAATCCTTGACATTTAAGTCAAGTCTCAAATACAAAAAAAATATGAACATACAAGAACAAGTGAAAAGTGAAATACGAAAAAGAAAAGAAACACAAAAACAACAATCTAAACGGAAAAATATGTTATAATCCCAAAATCGCATAAGTAAAAGAATCACACGCGATTGCCAAGAGGCTGCTGCAGCCGCAGCCGCAGCAACAGCCGCAGAAATCAATGCGTCGCATTTGCAAGGATCAATGAGCGATTTGATGAGTTTTATGTACATATACCTATGTATATATAAATATGTTACGTTTTTGACACATGTATAGTATGTATGCAGGTTCTTACAAATTGCTATTATTTTTTGCCCTCTTAGAAGTTTGACGACAGTCGCAACGGGTTTGTTTGATTTATTTTGTTTTTGTTTTTTCGTTCCAAAGCATTTAATACATTATCATGAGAGTTAAATCAAGGTAAACGCTTCAAGGCACAGCGCAATCAACGTCAATATAACATGTGAGATTGAAGCGCAGAACGCTGATGTGTTTGCTTAAGTGCGTGCAACTATAAATGCAAATACCTAATGTGGCTTTAATGAAGTCAACACGATGAGCGTTGACGTTGAGTTATAATTTTTTTTTTTTTTTGTGGCACGGATTAGGTTTGTTGCTGTTATTTTTGCTGTGTGATTGATTTTAGATATTTACGCAGCTTAATTCATTTTACTGTTATTAGTTCTGATATCTCATAAATAATATTATTAAGTATAGGTATGAAAAATATGTTCATGTTGCTAATGGTTGGTTGTAAGAAAGAAGTACTTAGCTAGCTGTTGGTATCCAGTTCCGCTTCCAAACGAGCTGCAGACAACGAAACTTTAGTTGTAATGAAAACATGGAGAACACTTTGACACGAGTGATTTAGGGCAATTGCACTATCAGTTGCCCCTAAGCAACTTAACTGAGCTAAAGAAATGGAATTCCTTTGTATTAAGTACTTAGTATTAACCCACTTTGAAAATCTGCTCAATTTTATATACAACAAAATTTTGAAAATTCATCAAAAATACATTTATACATTTTGACTAAAAGCAATCACTGATTTATATTTAAACATATTCTGGCTTTGAAACTGCTTTTAAAAAACAGAAATTTATTAAACTTGCCGGTGAACAGACTGGATTTTTCGAAGGTAGTTTTAAAAAGAAAAAATTATTTCACATTTACGAGTAAAATGTGAAATTCATCTCGGGAAATTAATATCATTGATGTAGAAATTATCACTTTACATTTTCAGAGTGCACATCAAACTTTTGTTTAAAAAAAACGAAAAATTTGGGAAATAGTCGAATTTCTGCAGAAATCTACACTTGGTCAGCTCGTTTCCTTCATAATTCATATGTAATAATAAATTTGTTCACTGATTATGAATCAATTGTTAAAACTTTCTTGAGTGATGAAACGTCATACTGAAGAATGAATATGAACTGTGTTTTAGATATTTACAAAATCAGATAACCGCTTTTAGTAACTGCCCAAGATAGGTTAAGAGGACCTTTTATTTGTTGCTGTGGCGCAGTGTTGTATTGATCCGGCACAAAAGTGACGTACACTTTGCTTTTCAAGTAACCCCACAAAAAGAAGTCCGGAAGGGTTAAATATGGAGATCTGGGTGGCTAGTCAATATCGCTATTTGACACTACACGTCCAGGCAATTTTTATTGCAGAAACTGCATTGTTTGATTTGCAGTGTGGCATAGAGATCTTTTCCACACCGATATCGATTCTCTTCGAAAAGTGGACCAATGATGGTTTTGACGCAAACGCCGGCCCAAGCAATCACTTTTTGGTCATGCAATGGTGTTTCATGGATCTCATGTGGATTCTCTGTTCCCCAAATGCAGCAATGTTGCTTGTTAACTGCGCCAGAGAGTATGAAATGGGTCATGTCGGTCATCAAAGTTTCCTTCCTAAAATCAGGTTCCATCAGTATTCCAGCGACTGTTTGGCCGTATTCCAAGCGACGTGGACGGTAGGTCGGCAATATTCTTTGAGTCAATTTTACTTTATACGAAAACAAATGCAAATCATCCTTCAAAATGCGCTGCAAGGTGATTCCACTGAAGCCAAAATGCTGAGCGCGGTGACGATACGATACATGTGGATTCCTACAGTTCATTGAAACCTCTTGGGCGTTGATGAACGACTGGTCGATGATCTCCCACTGTCCCGTGCTCAGCAAAATTCGACATCAAACGGCGAACAGTGTTGCCAGACGGTGCTTGTTGGCCACGATATTTTCGACAATGTTCACGTTGAGTTAACACAACTGAACGATTATTTGCAATGCAATGCGTGTTGTTTCAGTGTAAAGTAATTCATGGTTAAAATTATACTGAATTGACGTTTCAAAAACATGCTGACTCAAATCAATCGGCTGATAAATGTTAAAATTATTCAATGTTTAAAATGGTGCACCCTGTATTTTCAATAAATGCCTCAACTTTAACAGAATTTTCATGGGCCAAATTACCATTTATAGCTTACTTGATTACTTAATGAATAAATTGCATAATTTTCCAGTCAATCAAAGAACCCATTCCCAAGTCATGTGTGTAAATATGTATGCATGAAAAAAACACATTTAAATTTAATATTCGTAAATCTAACACAAACTCAAAACATTTACGCGCAAATAATGCATAAATATAACTTTGCATTTAAATCAAAATTTTATCAAGTGTAAACATTTTTGCAAAATTTAATTTCCGCCAGTAAATTAGCAGAATAAATATTTATGGTATAATTCGTATGTTTAAATGTGCTGAAATGATGCTGCAATGCTGAACTTTAACATAAAGCTAAAAAAAAATATAAATAAATAAATTACCCTGAGAAATAAGTAAAAAATAATAATAAAAATCCAGTTTTTGTTTTAAGTTCAAAAATTATCATCTTGAACATTCTCTGCCCGATCCGTGTTTAAAAATGTAATGTAATTGTGTGTGTGTGTATTTTGTAGTATCTAACAGCACCACAGGCACCTGCAACAGACACGCACACTCAACACAACATTTTCCACTCATTTTGACTTCGTAGTTAAATTTAAACTTTATCCTTTGCCACTGTCGCCGTTTGCCACTACGACTTCCTGCAATATCGCCACCTTCACCAGCTACCAGTTAGCAGAGTGAAGCTGGTCTGGGTGGCCTCATCGGCATGCCGCACACTGTAACTCATAATGAGAATATGCAAAAATACTTCTTTCCTATGTTTCTTTGTAATTTGGCAACGGTAAATTGTGCTGCTGTCAGGGAAACTTTCTCCACTTGAGTGCTGTTACATTGTATGTAGGTGTGTTGTGCTGCTGCTGCTGCTATTGCAGCAGATACTGCTCCTAGGGTGTATACCTGCTAATGAGCCTCATTCACGGCCAGCCATGTGGCTGTGTGTGCATGTGTGTGTGTGTGTATGTGTGTGTTTGTAAAATCTGTTTCTATATTGTGTGTTGTTGAAATGTTAGAGAGTTTTTTGAGATTCAGTTGCCGGAATTATAATTTATTTGCCCACTCACACATTCTGAATGCATGGAAATTGTGGTCCAGTAAAACTTAAAGTTGAAATTGTTTCAATTAACGAGCTGCTGAATTCATATATCATATTGAAGCTAACCCAAATATGTAATAAGATAACAATAAGAGAGTTTTCTTAGTTTTTGGCACTTATTGCGGTTTTTAGAGAGAGTATTCTGTTTGCTAACGTGAAGCAGCTAAACCCAAGAATTTAAGTAAGGGCTAACGTAATTTGTTGTAAATCAAAGTCTACAATTTCGGTTAAACAAATGGAACAAATGTTTCACACCAACTTCGACACTTACACTTGATATTTATTTTTTATGAATCTGCAGGGATATACTCACTTCACCATGCTGTCAACTCACTCACTTCATTAATCAGCTGAGGTCCTAGATCCTACGCGCTTTTTGTTTTCCGATCATTTATTTATGTACGCTACTTTGTATAGGTTATGATTACCTCTAATTGTCTAATATTGTGTCAGAATTCCTCCAACTAACTGGCACCACCTGTGGCTACCTATTATCTAGGGTTATCTCATCTCTGACTATATCTAACTGTCTCTGACGGCCGGTGACTGCCCGTAACTACATCTACATCTGAGTTATTTTGCCTACTTCCAGCGTCTGAATGCCCCTAACCTTACCCTTAATCTAACTGGCTGCCTTTAACTTCCTCCGGCTGCTGTTGACTGAGTGTAGCTTGAATCTCACTGTCTCTGCATTCTTCTAACTACCGACAGCTGCATCCAGTTTTCTCTGACCGCTTCCGGTTGCCACTGGTTGCTAAGACTGCTGCTGACTACCTTTGGTCCTTGGCCTCTTCTTCTTCTTTTTCTTTTAATGAGACAACAGCCCATGGAGGGCCAGCCAAGGCCGAAGGGACCTACAGTTTTATGCCGAATCCGAACGGCGAAGTGAAAAGCTTTTCATCGGCAATATTTACTCTGGTAGGGTTTGCCATTACTTGCCGCCAAGAGGTGGTACCGTGTTTGCCTGTGCCGAGATTTGAACCCCGGACAGTCTGCGTATCAAGCCAGCACACTACCATCTGCGCCACTACATGGCCTCTACCTACCAAAATTCTTAATTACTGGAGTTACAACGAAATAGATAAGACTCCTTCTTAAAGCTTTTAGCCGGTTTTGACTGTCATTTGCGTACTTCTAACTGATCCTAATTGCTCAAGGTTACCTCTGATTTCAAAAGACTAGCTCTTTAGCTGCATTTCAATTTTTACTATTCCAGCTGCCTCTGAATGTCAACTTAAAAATTGTGGGAAATATTACTGAAATCTTCAGATTACCTTTACTAGATACTGTTTCTGAAGTCTATGACTGTTTGTGGCTGCTGTGACTGTCTCTTCCCGAGTTCTGGGTGTGACTGCTCTTATATGATTTCAACTGACTTTGAGTACTCCAGGTTTACCCCGATGGCTTCCGACTGCATCTAACTTACTGTGAACGCTGCTGAATTACATCTTTTTACTGCTTTCAACGACCTCTAATTACGCCTTTGACATTATTCACAGAGATTACTCAATTGCTTTCCGCCAAATTAGAACTATTTTTTCTAAATCATTCGGAAAAAACAAATCGCTTTACGCCATTCATTTCATTTTATTCTATTATTTATGTTTGTGTTTTTTTGTTTTTTACTTTTAATCACATACAAATTAAATTTATTGTTACAAAACGAGAATATATGTGCATGTATTTTTTTAAATTGCACAACATGAACGTGCTGCATGTTGCTGGCTTAAGTGCTGCTAATGCCACAATTTTACTCTACATACATACATACTCGTACATACATTGTATATATATTTTTGCGTCTGCATGCAACATTTACCACACTACATAGTTCATGTGAATAAAAAAAATGAGGAGGATGGAATAGCAAAAAGAAAAAAAAACAATTTATATTAGTAACGGAAAAGATTCATTTATGATTACGGCAATGGCAGAGAAATTATCATAAAGCACACGGTTAGGCGTGACGGCCTAAATACTATACGTTCGTTCACTTTGTTTTTGTTTCTTTTCTCTACAGCAGTCACTATTTATCTATCTAAAGTGTTTTTTGGTTTGGTTTTCCACTGCTGCCACCGTTATTTTAACGGGAAGATTCCTCGTTTCGTTCAATGTGTGCTGCTACTTTTGTGGCTAAATACAGATAGTCAGTCGCGTGGTGGCTGGCATCGATATGTGTGAGGGTTTATGTATCTGTGTATGTGCAGCTAGGATCAGCAAGCAGGTGTTCGAAATCTGCTTAATTTTTATTATGCTATATACGAGTACATCTTTTGAATGGTTGTGTACTGGCACATAAACATTTACTTCTATGTAAGGATGTAGACATACAAAATTATATATGTTTGTATGTGTGTTGGTTGTTTAATGTGAATTCCATTATCCAATGATAACAATAAATGTATAACGATAAATTTTTGTAATGATATGCAGTAGCTTAAGAAGTTCTGCTTCCTTGCTTCTGTTTTGTCCTGGACAATAATAAGTAAATGACAATAATTATTTGTTCCAACTTAAGAAGATATCGTATAATAATCACTTAAAAACAAAAGCTCTGGCAACATTGCTCAAGTCACTTTTGGTTGAGGAGTCATTCTAAGTAACTACTTGTACATACATACATATGTATGTATATTGAAAAATATGTATGCAAAATAGAGCTAACCATACATTTTAAGTACTTAAATACCTTTTTGGCATTTCTGCCCATTGTCAAACTCGCCAAGTCATTTATAATATCATTCAAAACCATTTCTTCTCCAATGAATTTAATATACATAAATATTTTTAAGATCTTTCCATTCAAAACGTACTTAAATTTCACTAAATTGGAATAAACTTTGCATAATATACATAAATATAGCCACAAATTTATTTGCCAGTAAACCGCTTAAAACCCTACCTTTTTCAGCTATTCAAAATTCAGTATTCATAAATTTCAGCACACAAGCTCAGGCGATCCATCTTCCTCACGCCACTGCGCTAACATGAGCAATACTTAACATCGATAGAATGAATTCTTTATGTGTCGTTATTTCTAGTTATTTCTTTTGTGCTGCTTGCTTTACATTAAATTTCAAAAAAAAAAAATAATAAATAAATAAACCATGCCAAAATTTAACCAACAAAATATTATTCGTCCTGAGGTCAAATGTTGTTCACTCGATGTATAAGTCACAATAAGCATGCCCCAAACGACGATGAGGACGACAGTAACTACTCATTGTATGTGGCTGGCTGTGTTTGCGTTTTACTATGTCTATGGCTATATACTTATGTATGTAGCAAATGTATTTATTGTATGTTTTACATACCCTGTAGTAAAAAGTTCTAGTTCCAAACAATCGCATCGATAGGAGACAGTGACTGATTCCACATCTATCCACTTTGCCTTGCTACTTGGCGGCAAGTAATGGCTAATTGAAGGTGTCGATTGCATTACCTGAGGACTGGTATTTTCACTAGTAAGTAACAGGTTAGTATGCTAGTTTTTTAATATCTAGTTATTTCGCTAGTTCTAGCATAACTATTTCAGTTATTTATTGATATTAAAGACAACGTATGTATATTGTAAGATTACTTTGCCTAGCTACTTGGCGGCAAGTAATGGCTCATTGAAGGTGTCGATTGCATTACCTGAGGACTGGTATTTTCACTAGTAAGTAACAGATTAGTATGGTAGTTTTTTAATATCTAGTTATTTCGCTAGTTCTAGCATAACTATTTTAGTTATTTATTGATATTAAAGACAACGTATGTATATTGTAAGATTACTTATCATATTAGTGTATTCAACAGGCTTTATGAACGTTAGGTTATCGCAGGAGAGAATAGCAACAGGCTGATCGGACGATCGTTTCGCAAGCAGCCATGGTTCCTCATCAGTGATCTACGTGGTAAATCTTTGTGTTTCAATAATCAATATACTTAAGTTACTCATATTCGTAAAGGTAAACGACAATTACAATTACAATTATAAAAAATGACTTATACCGATCATTTTACACTTTTTCCTCCTCGATGTAAGTGTCACCATAATTTGCACCAGTTAACGAAAGTCATCGACAATTAGGAAAAGTAAATAGTTTTTTGTAAAACAACACAGCAGCCATCATTTCACATTTCAAACTGTGGAATCTTTCGATGTACCTACCTCAGACCCATAATATAAACGACTTATGTAGTTCAAGAAATAAAACGCAAAATAATTTTTATGTTTTTGAGTTAACTGGCGAATCTTTACATTCAATTATGCACTAGCTACCAAACTAGTGAATTCATTCCAACCACAAAACAAGATCTTTTTGGCAACTAGCTCCTTGTTTCACTGCAGGGTAGTTATACAAGGTGGGGCAAAAGTAATGTGATAATGTGAATGTGCCATAATTTTTGCAAATGGTGTCGAATGTCATTTATGTTATAGACAGATAGAGAATTCGTTGACAATTTTGAGTCAAAATAGCGTAAAACGAACACAAATGTGCATCGACTGAGGAGGTGGTCATATGACCGATAACATCTTTTTAACTTAGTGACTTTATTTGAAGGTGTAAAATTAACCTTCAAATAAAGCAGAGCCTAATATTTTTAGTTTCTAACAAAATGGCAGCTTACTACTGTGGGCAAAAGTTAGTAAGACTTTGTTCATAATTTCAAATTTTTTTATTCATTCTTCCAAATCTATTTCGTCCCCTTCAAAGTAATCCCCCCCGGCCCCTTCAAAGTAATCCCCCCCGGCCCCAATACACTTGTGCCAACGTTTTTTCCAATACTCGAAACAGTTGTTAAAGTCAATTTCCGGAATAGCCTTCAATGCGCTTACCGATTCATGTTTAATGTCTTCAATTGACTCAAAACGATGTCCACGAAGCGGTTTTTTGAGTTTAGAAAATAGCCAAAAGTCACACGGTGCCTGACACAAGTCAGGCGAATAGGGTGGTAGGGTGGTTGCGGAACGATATCAGTCGAATTTATGGCAAAATGGTCTCGTAAAACCAATGCAGCGATTTTGGAACCAATCGTGCATTCACTCTTCTTAGGCCCAAATTATGTTTTAAAATGGTTTTCACTGATCCTTCCCATATTCCAACGATGCCAGTAAGGTCTCTGACTGTTAATCGTCGATTCTCGATCACCAATTCCTTGATTTTATTGACGTGTTGATCATCAGTTGATGTAGATGGCCGTCCTGGACGTGGTTCGTCGTCAACGCGTTCTCGCTCGACCATCTTTGAACAATTTGTACCAATCAAAAACACTTGCTCGCGACATACAATTATCACCGAAGGCCTTGTGCAACATTCTGAACGTTTCGGCAACAGAAATTTGATTCCGCACACAAAATTTAATGGAACTTCTTTGTTGAATAATTTCACTCATTGTGAAAATCGCCGAATGCACTTTTTGTACTTCAGAAAGACAAGCGTATACTAAACACTAATGATTATTGTGATGTGACATTTGGCACAAATGTGACCGACAGTCATACCAACCTTAAAAAAATAATAGTTTGATGAATGGGTTTCCGCGCGAAATTAAAATTAAAAAGATTTATTACTTTTTGCCCACAGTAGTATAATGGCATTACCTTTCCCCCACCCTGTTTATATAAGTATGTACATATGTACGTGTGCGTGATGTCTGACGTCCGGATGACAGTTCGAATGCTTTCTTAATTACAGCTCAATTAGAGAATTGAAGCAAAAGAACAAAAGGCTGCAGCCGAATTAAATACGACATTAGGCTGAATATATTTCGGTTTTTAGGAATCTAGGTTTTGGTTTCTTGTTTTTGGTTAATTTTTGTCTTCTGTCTTGTGTTTTGTGTGTATGTGCCTTAGGATGAGAGAGAATAACATTGACGATGACGAAGTAGATGCTGCGAGTAGGAGTTGCCTTTTGGGGTACTTTGGCATATGTTAGAAATGGTTGAATAAGTGAATTTTCTTCTTTCTTTATTATTATTACATTTTCTTCCTTCTTATTATTGTAAGGTTGTATAAATTGCTGCTTTTGTTATATATTTATAATTTTGCTGAACATACTACTTATTCTTATACTACATACTATATTGTTTTAACCCCGGAATGTATGGCATGTATTTTTGAGGCAATTATCGTGTAATTTAGTTTTTCATTTGTCTCCCATCTGCATTAACTTTTCCAGCTCCAGGTCCTTCCAAATTATATCCCAGTCTTAGCAGAAATAGTCACTCGGTTCCTTTTTATATAATTCAATCAAAATCTGGTATCGAAGTTATTCTGTGACGTCAGGTTTTCCACCTCTTTATTTGCACTTTTACTCCTCACTTGTTCACGTTTCACTGGCGTTGGTTTTGTAAAGTAAATATCTCATCGTAAATGAAACTCATATTTATCTCTCACGCATTCTCGGCTAAAATTCTTACAGGCAATTGAATTTTGATACATGGGAAAATAAAATTAAACATTTTGAAAAATGTTTATTGGAAATAAAAAATCCATAAAAATCCGCCAAGCGGAAAATATTTAAGCTTTAGCATACGAGTATATTAATTTTATTAAAAATATTTTATATATAGTAGATCTTGATTAAACAACTTCTTAGTTTGTTTTTGAAATGGTCTAGAGTTAGGTGGTTCGATGTGGTGAATCGTAGGGTTCGTTATAGCAGATTACCTCATTCAAGCTGATATTTTTTGTAAGAGTGTGCAAGTATGAAACCGGTAATGGCATCTTTGTGTCGCTAGGTAAAACTATACGCCTTGTCAAACCAAATCAGTGGTGCCATTTCTTCGCATTTAGTTCTTCTGTCAACAATATTCGGTTAATAAACAATCAAGTTTCATACAAGCGCATTTTTTTTGTCACTCGTAAAAATTTACGATATGCCGACATCATTGATTTTCTGTTTCCAATTGCAGAAATCTGCTTTGGAGAATCTCATCGAATGCATATGGCCAGCACGCTCTAGGGAAAACACAGTGCAACGAGTGGTTCAATAAGTTTAAAAGTGGCGATTTTGATGTGAGAAACGAAGAACGTGGAAGACCACCGAAAAAGTTTGAAGATGCCGAATTGCAAGCTTTTCTCGATGAGGACGATGGTCAAATGCAAGAACAACTTCCAGAACAATTAAATGTGACCCAATAATGCATTTCTCAACATTTCAAAGCCATGGGATTGATTTTGAAGGTTGGAAGATGGGTGCCGCATGAATTGACTGAAAGACAGCAAGAAAATCGAAAAACCACCTGTGAAATGTTGCCCGCCCGGTGCAAAAGAAAGTCATATCTTCATCGAACTGTTACTGGCGATGAAAAATGAATCTATTTCGAGAATCTCAAACGTAAACGATCATATGTTGAGCCCGGTACACCGGTCAAATCGACAGCAAAGCCAAATCGCTTCGGAAAGAAAACAATGATCTGTGTTTTCTCGGATCAGGGAGATGTTATCTGGTTTGACTTTCTGAAACCAAACAAACAGTTACTGGTCAACGCTACCAACAACAATTGACCGATGTGAACCGATTGAAACGTGCTTTGCGTCAAAAACGCCCAGAATATCAAGCTAGGCAATACAAAGTGATTTTTCTTGATGAAAACGCATCATCACCATCATCCGACCTACCCCATGCGGCTATTTCACCAGACTTGGCTCCATCTGACTACCACTTATTTTCATCAATGGGGCACGCACTTGCTGAGCAGCACTTCGATTCGTACGAAAATTTAAAAAAATGGCTCGATGACTGGTTTGACTCAAAAAACGAACAGTTTTTTTGGCGAGACATTCACAAATTGCCAGAGAGATGGGAAAAATGTGTAGCTAGCAATGGCCATTACTTTGAAGATTGAATGTATAAACATGTTTTGTTTCTTAAATAAACGTAGAATACCGGTTTCATACTTGTACACCCGGTAACAAATATGCATTGCAACTTCTTAAGAAGCCTAATGTGATAGATACCGATGGATTTGATATCCTTCTATTTCAAATCCAGTTTCCTTGACTTGTGTGTTTCCATTCAGTCGTTTTCGGGTTTCCCCGCCTTCCGAAAAGCCTAGAGAATTAAACAGAACATCTTGAACATCTTCCTTAAATATTTCAGTGTTTGGATTTCTGATAGTATTGCAGTTCCATCTCCATTTAAACAATTACATCTCATTGGCAATTGAAATTGGGCAATTGAAATTTGGCAATTGAAATTTGGCAACAGTCGGCAACCGATTTTCACTAAAAGACTATCGGCTAAAGCGTTCGTCAAAGATGTTCGAGTTGAAACTGTACCGCGTTTGAATTGCCGGCTGATATGACTGAGGCTTCCAAGGGCAAAGGCTCCATTCATGTCGGATTCTGCATTACCACAGTTTTTTCGAGATGAATAGAAAGAGTACACTACTTTGATCAGTTACTCATTAACACATGTACAGGGTGCGCCAGCTTCTATGTCGGTATGTGAATATTGAAAAACTTAAAAGAAAAACCGATTTCCATATATGAGGTATTTTTATTCAATTTGGTCCTTTTCAATTTATTTGGACTAGGTTTTGAATAAAACATCAATCAAGTGACCGCCGGTATTGACCAAACCAAAATGTGCCCTTTTTGCTGCGTTTTCTATCACTTTTTCGAGCATCTCGGGCGGTGTAGTGATGATTTTGGCACGAATGTTTCCTTTGAGCCCATCAATGGTCTGAGGTTTGCTGGCGTACACACTTCGCTTTTCAAATAACCCCAAAAAAAGAAGTCCGTAGTGGTTGAATCTGGAAATCTGCTTTGGACTGCTACACAGAGTGTCCGGGGTTCGAATCTCGGCACAGGCAAAATCAGAAAGTTTAAAAAATAATTTTTCTACACAGCACCATCTCTTGGCAGGCAATGGCAAACCTACAAGAGTAAAAATTGCTATGAAAAGCTTTTCACTTTGCCGTTCGGATTCGGCATTAAACTGTAGGTCCCTTCCATTCATGTACAAATATAACACGCACAACATGAGTGGATGCGAAAAGCTCGGCCTAGGCCCTCCATGGGTTGTTGTGCCATTAAAAGTAAAGTAAGACATTTCAAAAACATGGTTACTCAAGTTAAAATTATTCAATCTTTACATTCCGACATAAATATTAAATAGATTAAACAGCTCTGAACAAACAATATGACCTGATAAGATTTTATAAACAAACATGAGTGAACAATAAATTCTTCTATCACGCAGAGA
This sequence comes from Palloptera scutellata, assembly GCA_958295655.1. Lineage (NCBI taxonomy): Eukaryota > Metazoa > Arthropoda > Insecta > Diptera > Pallopteridae > Palloptera > Palloptera scutellata. The sequence goes on from OY282451.1 coordinate 54,814,530, forward strand.
CTGTAAGCCGAGCAGTTTACATCTGGCAATATAAGATGGAATACGAGGTCAATGCATTTTTCAAAGGGCGTATTTAGGGCATAATCTGTAAACTTTTCCGATGCGATAGGATTGCACATTATTAAAAGGATTCCAGATAATGGAACAATATGTTTGGCCACTCCGAACTAAGGACATGTACGAGTATAGTGCTTTAATAGAACTAGGGTCTCTAAAGTTCTGAGAATTTCTCTTAATAAACCCAAACATAGAATGGCTGGAATACTGATGGCGGTGGATTGTAATATTTATTATTTTTTGGACCTACACATCAAGTCTAATGCAAAGTTTCTCGTTCTGAGAAGCTTATAATTTTCTATTTATGTTCAATTTTTTTTAGGGTTTTCGATAAGTAAGTCATGGTTTAATTTTAATACGCCTCCTTTGTGCTATTATAAAGGTAATCTCTTCCAAAGAAGATTTATCATTGTGTCAATAATTTTGCAATAATTTTTAAAAGAATTTTTGGCTATCAAATACTTTCGAAAAGAGAGGAGAAGAGCTGGTATAAATTAGAGAATGGTCTACTTTTATAAGAAATTGTTACCTTCAGCGGTACAAAATCTTTTGTGTATTAGTTTCAAAAAAGTCCGACATTTTCGCGCTATTGCCCATATTTTGTAAGTAGTTATGTAGTGTAGTACCGGAAACCAAAGTTTTGGTGTTGGGAAGCCTATTGATTAGTAAAGTTTCCAACCTTTCCGATGGTTTGAACTTAGTTTCATGTTTTGGCAGTTTCGGGTTCTTAGGCAAATGGGCACAACACACAACGTGTAGAAAGTTGGATCGTGGCAAGTATTGTATATGCTACTGCACTTTAAACACAAAAACAAACCAAGTGAAATTTACAAAAAACATTAACATTAAAGAATATTTGGAATTCAAAACTTTCCCAAAAAACAAACAAAACTATAATTGAGCTGGCAAACTAAACAAAACCACAAACAGAAAGAAAAAAACGAAACAAGATCAAATACCTATATAAGTGAATTGACTTGTATTTAATGTTTTCAATCTCAGGCACATTTGTGAAATGTTTAAAAGAAATCAATAAATTTGAATGTGTTGTGACCTAAAAAAGGTTTTTCATCTTCTTGCTTTAGCTGCTACATCGCAAAGTATACGAGTATATGCTGCATTCAATATTTCTTTCTAATCTGGCAGTTCTGGCTTCTTTTGCTACATACTCGTATTGGCGTGTTCTTCGGTTTTTCTGCTTTTCTGTTTTTTTTTTTGAGTTTTTGTTTGTGAATTATTGGAAAAGTGTTGTATTATTTGTTTGGGTTTTGGTTTGCCGTTTTTTTCTCTTTTTTTCTTTTTGTTAATTGAGCTTGCTGAAATTTACCAGCAACATAAATTTCGAAGGTTTTCCCATATAATTTTACGTTAAATGACTTTTGTATTTTTTACTTTTACTTTTACTTTATTTATATTTTTTACTTTTTTCCTTTATACATACTTATTAAAATGTTGTTTTGTCATTTGCTTTTCAGCACTTTTCATTTCATATCGTCGGTGCCGTCGTCGTCGTCGTTGGCGTCTTTGCCGAGAGCTGAAAGATGTTTGGAATGTTGGTATAAAAGTTGCAGTCACCAGTAATTTTTAGCACCTTCATACTATGTACATTCCACTTGAGCAGTTCAGATATGGTATTCTCGCACTTTCCCTTAGTTGCATAGATTTATGCTTCTTCAAATATTCACCGTCATTGTTTCGTGTTGGAATGATTCCTTCGCTTTTATTAGAATTCTAATGCATACATTCAAACGTACAAACATATGCCACATCCATACACACATACATGCATACATACGTACGTAAGTATGTCATTACTCACATACATGAATACACATTTATATCTACATACCATACATACATATTTATTAATGAATAAATTGCTATTCATAAATCTTGCTTAATTTTCTATTTGAAAAAGTCCTTGAAGTTTCTTTCTAAAAGACATCAATGTCTGCTATGATGATGACGATAATAATAATGATGATGCTGATGACGATGCTGATGACGATGACGATGGCGAAGGTTGGCAACACTTTCAACAAGAACTCTACACTTATTTAATTTATATTATGTATTTATGTTTTGCTTGTTTCATAGGTATGGCACATATGTAATTTATAAAGTTATGCTGTGTCATGAGAATACTTACTTCAAATTTTGTTTTCGCTGTTTATTTTGCCTTTGCTTTTATTTTATGTTTTTCTTTTATTGGCATTGAATTTTATTGAGAATTCATAAGTTTGCTATAAAAAATTAAAAATTGCACAATTTAGTAAGTTTAGGATAAATTAAAACGTCCATTACATAATTGTTTTTCTTGTTTGAATCATTAGTAATCATTCAGGAACGAACACCTTTTAACTGTGGAAAGAAAAATATATTCAATCGTGAGTCTTTCAGGAATGCACTTTTACGAAATCGGATGATATGTTCGAGATCAGTAATCTTAAATCTACCTTATGTACAGGGTGCGTATATGAATATTGAATAACTTAAAAAAAACTACCAATTTCCATATACATTTGAGGTATTTTTATTTAATCTGGTCCTTTAAAATTTGGACTATGTGGCATGCAGACCTTTTCCACACATTTGTGGGCAAATATAATGAGCCGATATCCACCGATATCGATTCCCATCGACTGTTTCCCCTTCTCTGAAGAAAAATAGCTCAATGCTAAGTTAGGTGCAAACGCCGGCCCAAGCAGTCACTTTTTGGTTATGCAATGGTGTGTCATTGATCTCGTGCGGATTTTCCGTTCCCAAAATGTGGCAATTTTGCTTGTTAACGGTGCCAGAGAGTGTGAAATGGGCCTCGTCTGTCAGCCCTTCGAGCGACCATTTGGCCACTGGGACGGTCTGTTGACAATATTGTACTGAATTAAAGTTCCAAAAACATGTTTACTCAAGTTAATGGGTTGATAAATGTTAAAATTATTCAATGTTTACATACCGACATAAAAGATGGAGCACCCTGTACATACATACAATTCCCTTTGATTTTCAATAATGTAATTTTAGCAAAAATAACCAGTATTTAGAATTATTTTGGTTACATCCAGGCCGTGTAAAAAGTGTTTTGGAGACGAGATGCTTGGAGATGTCGACCTTCCCAACACACAAGATAACATTTTTATTTATAACAGGCACAAAAGTAATCACTCTATTGGAAAATACTCTTATTTTTGCAAGTGGCGTCATCTGTTAGCCATGGTTTTAATGAAGAAGTTTAAAGAAGAACTCTAAAATACACTCCAACAAGTAATGGAGCGTGAGACACCTGAACGTCGCAAAAGTCAACGACATGCCTTGAAGGGTTGACAGGGCCAGCTCATAACTGACCTAACTTTTGGGATACCCTGCATATTTGAAAAAGCTTTAGAAAAGAACACAAGTTTAAAAGTGAATTTCACTGGGAATCAAAACAAATCAAAAATAGAACGCTAGGCAAATAAAGTGGCAGCCGTAACCGGTGCAAGTGCAGGCATTGGTTCAGCATGTTGCGAGGATTTACTAGCCAAGACAATGATTGCTGTTGGTTTGGCGGCTCGACGTCAATATGTTATGGGAAGTGAATTGAAAAAATGTACCCTACAGTTGGGTAAAAGAGCCAACTTTCATTATCAAATATATCAAATCATTATCAAAATTATCAAATATGATATCACCAACGAGCAAGACATCATTAATGCATTTGCATTGATGCCAGTTGTTTTCCTTCCACGGAAGAAAGATTTTCAGGGAAATTTTCCAGTCAATCTTCTGCCCTTCTCTTTCATTGAGAAGCTGGGAATTCGGCCACTTCAATGACCACCTGGCCATGTATAATCTGCGGACCTTCGTCGGGCCTCAATGAGATGAGTGTTGATTCAATCATTGGCTCTAGTGAAGTCATTTACCCTTCATGCTGTTTCTACGCATTGGTCTTTGAGAGTTGAAATTCAAATTTTGTTGTGGCTCAAGTTGCTTGCGAAGTCTACACACTCGCGATCTCACGGTGATGGTTTTTCTAAATTTTGTTGGCCTTCATTTTTCGACGAAGTCTACATTCTCGCTGTCACCCAGCCGTAGATTTGTGCCTTTGTTTGTTTGGATGGATAGATGCGAAGGAGGCCGAGAACCTGTCCTACGAGTGCAGGACAGTTCCTCAAGCACTCGGGCTATGTAGCACATTGTACTTAAGGCCTAGGAAAAGTAGAAGGGGTGACAGCAAGTAAGGGGTTAGAGAAAAAGAGGGAAAAAGTCGAAAAAGGGGTTATAGGGGGACTACGTTCTCTTCCGCAAATTTTCCGTATTCTATCACAAATCTCAGAAGATCGCAGAAGGGGAAGGAGTGAACTTTAGCCATTCCTGTGACATCGAAACCCAAAATACGCCATCTCTTTCTGGCAAAGACGGGACATGTGCAGAGAAAATGCTCTGTGCTGTCCACCTCCTCCAGACAAGATGTGCAGGCCCCATGGATTATGTCTTGTGATGAGTCTCACCATCCGGGAAGGTCCTTCCTTCCTAATTTAAAAAGGAATTCTGCTGCTTCCTGGTTGAACAAATCAGAAGACACTTAGCCGTTTTACAGATGTCCAGATTGGAGCAGCGTCTCTTATGTAAATCATTAGCATAAGATTTTATCCAATGCATGACACCTGCCAAACTGGTCCCGACTATTGGCTCTGGTCTCAAAGGCATGTTCTTTGATCCACAGTTGGCCAACTCGTCGTCTTTCTAATTCCCAGGAACTCCATAGTCCCCAGGAACCCAGATAAGATGGAGCTTATTCAGTCTTGCGACTGATCTAAGTTTCCTCTTACACTCTTGGACAATCTTTGAAGTGATTCTCGCGTTCTTCAGAGCCTTAAGTGCAGCCTGACTGTCACTACAGACACCTATACGTTTCCCGCGTCATTCCGCTACTTTAAAGATGGCGAAAACTTCTGTCTGGAAGACAGTTGCCAACCCACCCAAGGTATAGTAGCAATTGACACCTTCATTTAAGTGGCATCCAGCTCCAGTACCATCCGTCAGTGAAGAAGATATCCGTGAGATTCTCCAGCACGACCTCTGGATTGCTCCATTGTTCACGCTTCGGGAAGCTAACTTCATATTTTCTTCCGAAAGTAACCACGGGTATAAGGCAATCTTTCGGGGCCATTAGCAATGGATATTGTTCTGACAACCTTTTGAAGATTTCCCATGACCCGAAGTTCTGTTATCGAACCAATAACCATAAGGGTATAGCCAACATGTCGCCTTCATCGCTTCTTGTTGAATCTGTATGTCCAGTGGGAGCAAGTCAAACATGGCGGTAAGGTCGTCAACAGAGGTGGTACTCATGGCGCCCGTTATGCTAATGCATACGCTTCTTTGTAGCCTGTTCAGCGTCAAGACTGAGGATTTAACCATAGTTCGGTGCCACCAAACCACCAAAGCATATGTGATTATCGGTCTGATAATTGCTGCGTATATCCAAAGGACCACAGTAGGTCTCAGGCCCCAGGTCCTACCAAAGGCTCGGCGACATTGATGGAAAACCTTCAATGCGCGATCTAGCTTCGTTAAGACGTGCGTCTTCCATGTTAGTTTCCGATCTAGGGTATTTCACTTCCATGCCAAGACTGAGGGTCACACTTTTCAGTACTGGCAATTTTAAACCTTCCAGCTTCCGCTTCCTAGTAAATGGAACAAGAGTCGCTTTACTAGGATTGATATAAAGATCCTGGCCAGTGCTTACTTTACTTTTAATGACACAACAGCCCATGGAGGGCCTAGGCCAGTGCACCACTCTTTAATTTTGTCCAGGATTTTCTGCATTTCAATACAGACCATCCGCAAGAATTTACCAGATGTGAGTGCACAGACGTCGTTCGCATACGCTTGGACGTGAAATTTGAGATCTTGCATTTCCGTTAGTAATGAGTCAACAACGAAGCACCACAGCAGAGGAGAGAGAACACCCCCTTGGGGGCAGCCCTGTCTAACCTACGCCGTGTCCGAATCGTCGCGCTCGCCAACGGTCAACAGTCTCTCGGAAAGCATAGAGTAGATCCATCTAGTCAAGTTTTCACTCACTCCATGCCTTCTGGCAGCTGAGCACATAGAGTCAAAGGCAGCGTTGTCAAAAGCCCCCTCAATAGCCACAAAGACCCCCAGAGTGTACTTGTCCGCTTCCAGTCCTGATTCTATCTTGCTTACAAGATCATGCAGCGCTGACTCGCAGGATTTCCTTCCATCATTTCCATGACAACGACGGTCATCTTTTACCCCCTCGCAAATATAAAAACAATTCTAAAGAACAAAACTTCAAAAATAATTTATTCAATATTAAAAATTAAAAAAAAAAATTTTTTTTTTTAAAAAGAAGAATGAATTATGTAAATGCAATGCCATTTTAGTTGTAAATATGACCTGTATGTCGCTTGCTTTTGCAGTAAGTAGTTAATTAATTCCACTCTCTCGACTACCGACGCCAACTTTGCTTGGAGAGAATAATTCTTGTGCAAAGACGTTCTATCAAAGTGCTCGTGATTTTTTTAAATTAATAAGCATCGCTGTGCTTACTTTACTTTACTTTTAATGGCACAACAGCCCATGGAGGACCTAGGCCGAACTTTTCGCATCCACTCATGTTGTGCGTGTTATATTTGTACATGAATGGAAGGGACCTACAGTTTAATGCCGAATCCGAACGGCGAAGTGAGAAGCTTTTCATAGCAATTTTTACTCTTGTAGGTTTGCCATTGCCTGCAAAGAGGTGGTGCCTTGTAGAAATATTATTTTTTTTACTTTTTGATTTTGCCTGTGCCGAGATTCGAACGCCGGACACTCTGCGTAGCAGTCCAACGCACTACCACTACACCACAGCGACCACCTGTGGTGTAAAGTGCTAATAAAGTTTAATTGGTTTTGATTAGTTTACATTTCGTTCTGCCGTGCTGTTTTGTTGCTTTTGCCAAAGGATAAGTTTAATATTAAACCATTCTTTATAATTTTATGTGCATATATTTTTTCTCTTCGAATATACTTATTCATACACACATACTTATACGTATACTATATACGAGGAATCTCTTTTGCGTGAGAACATATTTTTTGTAATTTGTAATTCAAATTTTGGTATTTTAAAAATTCTCTCAAATACTTGCCGTTATTTTGTTCTTTATGCCTACATTATGTTTTGTTTCCTTTACAGTGGTTTGTCATCTTACAGTACTTTCTAAAATTATAGTACCACTAGATTTGCGATAAAATATAAACTAATATCAACTGCAATTTCTATTATGTAGTCGTAAGTTTGAAGTTCTCTATGTGTGTATAGCTTTAAGTTAAAGTTCTCGGAACAAAAAAGTTGTTATAATTTTAGAGTGAGTTGAGGGTTGTCTCACTTGTTGTACTCTAAAGCAGTTAGCGGTATTCATAGCTTGCGGGATAAGATACATTTCAATGAAATAAACTGAAAATGAATAATTAATTTTTTTTTTTTTTGTATGTTGTTTGTATGTAACAAGTTTTTGATCTGGCCTGCTCGAGAAGATACGCCCATATACTATATATTATTGGCATTTTCAATAAACTTTGTACAGATATTCCACGTAGCCACGGTTACGTTCTGCAATCAGGCAAATTGTGGCATATGGCAAAGCAATCAAAACAGATCAACTTTAATTTTTGCTTTCACCCGAAAAATTAAAAAATGACCGATCTGACCGACCGATCTTCTGAGATGTCACAACAGTCCATGGTATGACTAGATCGAGCGTTTTGCATCAGTTCATGTTGTGAGACTTATATGTATAGCATAGTTTTATGCCGAAACCGAGCGGGGAAGCGAAAAGCTTTTCTTCAGAAATGTTGTCTCTTAAGAGTTTGCCATTCTTCCAAGAGGTGGTGCCGCGTTTAATTTTCCTTTTTTCTACTTTCTGATTTCTTGACTCAGCCGATATTTGAAGCCGGGCTCTATATCCAGCACACTATCAACTACTCCAACGATACCAAGTATCTAATCTACCACACGATTTTAGAACACTCAATGATAATATTTGCAATTGGATGTGTAGTTAATATTATTAAGAAAATTAAGACATGAAATGTGTTGTTGCAAGTGCTAAAGATTAACTTATAAAAACAAAACATCAATATAATCTCATGAACTCGAATGAAAGCAAAACAGAATGCAAACACTTTGATGTCCGTGTTCCGGAATATATTGCCAATTTAATTCAATCAATTTAGTGAAAACAAAGAAACATTACCACGCTTAAATGTATGAAGCAAATGTATGAGCGATCGAAATCTGAAAGACTGGATAAAATCATTTGGCGCCCGCCATGCTGCGTCATGGGGCGTTGCTTGAGCGTTAAAGGCATCTGTCAATTCAATCCTGCGTATGAATGCCAGATTAATTTATAGCGTGTGTCAGGATACAAAATAAAACAACAAGAATTACAATTACACACACATACACAGACAGACGGTGGAAAATGTTCGCAATGAAAATAATAGCAGCAGCAACAACAACGACACCGACATACGAAATACGCATAAATAATTCTTATGACAAAAACAACAGCAACGACAAAAACAATGGCAGGCCAACAGAAAAAATAATAAAAAAAAAATGAACAAAAATTAATTTTTAATTCCATTTCATGATTGTTTTTCCATTTGGGGGAAGGGGGGTGGATGAAGAAAAATTATTAAAATGTAAATGCAGAAATTGCAATAAAATTATACATTCTTTTAAATAAGTATGTACATAAGTAAAGTTCCGATAGCTTACAGCCTCATATTTACATATGAATGAATATATTAAGCATAATTTCCTTCATATCCACGAAATTTCAATTAGAAACCCATTAGAAACTAATTTGCATTTTCAGCTATGAGCGACGAGATTGGGGTACACTGGGTATTCGGTACACAATGGAAGCGTGTTAGATTTAACAATCTGGAATAGCGGTTTTGTTTCCCGGCAAGGGCGAGGCTTTTCTGAGCTTTCTTTCTTTTCGACTCACAGAACCTCAGAATAGTATCTCTTTGTCCTGCAATAGCGAGACATGCTGTGAAAGGATTATAATTTTTTGTATTCTGGTATGCAGCAGCAATATTTCAAATATTCGAATTGGCTAACATACCTAATGATTCAGAAGAAGTGGCGTGAGTTTCTCCGACTGGCAGAGGTAATTTTTTATTAGTATAGTTTTGAGATAAACTTTTCGCAATAATAAGTCACTCGTACGGAGTTTTATTTGTTTCCGAGATATTACAAGACCCATTTCTTTCTTCTTTTTTTTTGTGCAAAATTACCAAAATGTTTTTTATATTTCTTGATAATTACAGCTGGCAGAAAGAAATTAAAACTACATTTGGAAAAATACTGGACGGAGAAAATATTTGCCTAGTCGAAACTTGACAAATCATGAAATGAAAATTTCGCGAATTAAAAACTAAATTTTTATGCCAAATTACATTTTGTTATATCTCTTAAACCGGGTGAAAAACGAAAAAAGTAGAAACGTCAACGTGCTAATGGCGAATAACGTAACGAAATCGTAATTGTCTTGAAAGAGTGAAAAAAAGAAGTTATACTACTGTGGGCAAAAAGTAGTAAGACTTTGTTCATAATTTAAAATTTTTTTATTCATTCTTCCAAATCTATTTCGTCCCCTTCAAAGTAATCCCCCCCGACCCCAACGTTTTTTCCAATTCTCGAAACAGTTGTTAAAGTCAATTTCTGGAATAGCCTTCAATGCGCTTAGCGATTCATGTTTAATGTCTTCAATTGACTCAAAACGGTGTCCACGAAGCGGTTTTTTGAGTTTAGAAAATAGCCAAAAGTCACACGGAGCCTGACACAAGTCAGGCGAATAGGGTGGTTGCGGAACGATATCAGTCGAATTTTTGGTCTCGTATGATGGTCTCGTAAAACCAATGCAGTGATTTTGGAACCAATCGTGCATTCACTCTTCTTAGGCCCAAATGATGTTTTAAAATGGTTTTCACTGATCCTTCTGATATTCCAACGATGCCAGTAAGGTCTCTGACTGTTAATCGTCGATTCTCCGATTCTCGAGCACCAATTCCTTGATTTTATTGTTTATTGACGTGTTGATCATCGGTTGATGTTGATGGCCGTCCTGGACGTGGTTCGTCGTCAACGCGTTCTCGCTCGACCATCTTTGAACAATTTGTACCAATCAAAAACACTTGTTCGCGACATACAATTATCACCGAAGGCCTTTTGCAACATTCTGAACATTTCGGCACCAGAAATTTGATTCCGCACACAAAATTTAATGGAACTTCTTTGTTGAATAATTTCACTCATTGTGAAAATCGCCGAATGCACTTTTTGTACTTCAGAAAGACAAGCGTATACTAAACACTAATGATTATTTTGATGTGACATTTGGCACAGATGTCACCGACAGTCATACCAACCTTAAAAAAATAATATTTTGATGAATGGGTTTCCGCGCGAAATTTAAATTAAAAAGTCTTACTACTTTTTGCCCACAGTAGTACATCAAATGTGCACACTGTGAAATGAATACTTATCTCTATCGCTGTCATTTATGCCAATTGTTTGGTTTCTCATTACCGTTGCTCAGGGACCTTGTGCCCACTAGAAAGTTGCTTTAAATGCTCGGGCTCATAATTTACTTTTAGTTACCTGTAGAGCTGTCAGGTCGCAATATCTGGGCTTGAAAAATATTAGTAGGTGGTATCTGGCTCTGAGCTGTCTTCTTAATATGGGAGCTTTTAAAGAGATTTAACACCTGTGTTGGTTCCATTTATCCTATTGCTACTGTGCATGACTTGCTAAGTGTCAAGAGAACTTGGTGCTCCTCTCATACATTTGTACATATGTATGTATATACCTTTGAATTGTCCTCTTTCCATACAATTGAGTGTACCTATATTTATTTGAAAATATTTTCTTTTTCGTACCACAAGGACGCACTTTTCCCCAATGTCCCCTACTTATAAAAAAGTATAAATATATTTTGTGATGCATCTGAAAGAAGCTGTACAAGTACGTAGTGACTATATAGTATACATACATATATACGAATATATGTGAATGTAAGTAAGTACATTCATTTGTATGCGTGTTTTTACAAGTACCTATCTCATTGTCGACTTTTAGATGAGCGCTAAATTTTGTTGCTCTTTCTGTTGTAATTGTCGCTGTTCGTTATCGCTGGTATTGTTTTTATTGTCGGTGTTGTTGTTGCTATTTTTGCTACTGCTACTTCCAAAAGGCACTTAAGTAATTACACATGCAAATGATCCTTTCAATTTGTGTATTTAAAAGATGTGTAATTCTTCTTCGTTGTTGTCGATGTCTAGCTGTCCTTGTTGTTATCGCTTGCGCCATTTCTTGCGTACATATGTACACGCACCACACACATTCATTACACAAGCATGTATAATATCGAAACAAAAATTTAATTCCGCTCAGTCTAACCTAATTTTTGACTTCTTTGCTTTCGCTTCCGACTCTCCGGTCGCATTGCTTAGAAATTTTGGACTTAACGGCTCCAAAGATTCTCTTCCATATAGTACGTGCAAATTTGTTCCCACCTACCTACAAATTGTTTTTGTTTTGCATATATTTCTTTTACACTCTAATGTCCTTTGGCTTGTGTTTTTTCTGTGGTTGTTGTTGCAGTGAAAGCAAATGCTATACAAAATAAAAGTTAAGCATCGAATTTTCAGACGAATTTATCGCCTCCACAACATTTCCACTCTTTTACACATTTTCGTTCACTCTCTCTCTTATGTAGCGTGCGCTCTTTCTATTATCCTCTCTTTAAATTTACTCCGAAATTTATTGAACAACAACGGAGCGCGAAAAGAGAGAAAGCAATTTGGTGCTTGGCACAGAATACAATGGAAAGAGTAGAAAACAGTCTTTACAAATTCTGTGGAGCAATTTTTTTTTATTACTTATATTATTCGTAATATGTAAAATACTTAACAGTGACAAATTTTTGTTTGTTTCCTAAAAAGTTGGGAATCGGAAGAAGCCAACAAATTTCTCAGAGTACCATTGCACTCTCTTTGTGTTCATCTGGGACACTGTTTGGAAGCATTTATAAGTCCATCGCTTCCTTATTGTGACAACTCAGATTTTAATCAAAATGATATTTCATGATATTTACTGTTATTAATGTTATATCTCTGGATATTTTGGTTTCGGGTTTTAATACAGATGGTTTTATTCGATTTGATATCGAATCTTATTTTATTTTTTTGACAGAAAGGCTGCGAAGCACTTAGAGTTAATACTTTTAATCTTCCAAAGCCAAAGTAGGCTTCGATGAACCAAATCTTTATTTTTCATACAATTTTTCCACATCTTGCCCGATGAAAGCAGGCAAATACAGACGAAATGTTTCGTCTTGCGTCACATTGTCCCAATTCACTCATATTGAATTTACTCAAATAATTGTTGATTGTAAAGAGGCGTCTGTAGTTAGTAAAAAATAAAAATATCAGTAAAACTTCCCGATAATTGTAGTGTTTTTCAAACTGAACACAAAATATGTATAGTATATGTGAATTTTGACAATTTTGTTAAAAATTAAGGTAGTAAGAAAAAGACTAAGAACTTCTTTCTCTTTTAATACAGAGGTAAGATTAAACTTATGTGGCTTGGTCCTGCTACCTTAATATTTTAAAAAAAGGAAAATATTTTCATGGTTGTTTTTTCAGTCATCTCTGGTACGCTGATATCTTTTGTGTTCCAGGAATAGAGAATAATGGAAAAAATTTTAGTAAATTTTCGAATCTTGATATAAGTTTGTACAGGTTTTGTAATGAGTAAAAAGAGTCTTCAGGACATATTCTGGGGCACAGATCTAATAAAGAAGAAGGCAGCCATGAAGCAAGTAGACAGAGCGGCAATACGAAAATTTATAATACAGACGGGGCTGAATGAGGTAATTTACCATGAGGTAAATAGCTAGGCATAAAATAAGAGCATACAATATGAGGTATGATAAAAAAATAACCGTTATTTTCAAAAAGTATTTATTTATTTATCAACAACTATTTTGTCCCCTTCAAAGTAATCCCCCTCAGATATAATACACTTATGCCAGCGTTTTTTCCAATCCTCGAAACACTTCTGAAACGCGCTTTTTGGTATCGCCAACAGCTCCTGTTTCGAGTTTTCTTTTATCTCCTCAATCGTAGCAAAAGGCTTTCCTTTCATCGGTGTTTTCAGTTTTGGGAAGAGGAAAAAGTCAGCGGGGGCCAAGTCCGGTGAATACGGTGGTTGAGGCATGATAACGGTTTTGTTTTTGGCCAAAAACTTACGCACAAGCGACGTTGTTTTTGCTCAAAATTTAGCAATTTTGGAACAATCTTCGCTGCCGCACGTTTCATGCCTAAAACATCCGTAAAAATTGCTTGGCATGAGCCGAACGATATGCCAACATCATCAGCAACCTCTCTGATCTCTGATAGTGATTCGACGATTATCCAAAATCATTTTCTTCACTGCGTCAATGTTTTCATCGGTTGTTGACGTGCTCGGGCGACCAGGACGAGCATCGTCATTGACATTTTCTCGGCCTTCCTTAAACCGGTTATACCACAATTGAACTTGTGTTCTGCTCATAGTAGACTCGCCAAAGGCCACAGTCAACATTTCAAATGTCCTTGCGCATTTAATTTCATTTTTTACACAAAACTGAATACAGTTTCTTTGATCCATTTTTTCGAATAGTAAAAAATCGAGGAGCACACCAAAACACGACTAACCTTTCTATCTATCAAAAACAAACTGACAATTCAAAATGACATGTGTACCAACATAACAGAAAAAAAATGCGAAAATCGAACATACGTAACTCACGTTATGAAAATAACGTTTATTTTTTGATCACACCTCGTACAATAAGTACTCTCCCATCGCTATCTCTGGATCCGCTAAAGGTTCGCAATTTTTACTTTTTCGTGTTTAAGTTTAGTTTCATCTCTTCATATCAAAATGCTTATGCAGAATATTAGACAACTTAATCCTATACAAACAATTTCAAAGTGGGTAGTTATTTATAAACATGGATTTATAAACCATGAATGAATATCTTTATTGGTTCAAGCCCACGCAATTGCATGGCAATAATATCTATCGACAGCTTTTTACTTTCTCAGAATCAATATATTCTTTGCAACATAGTCATAAAGAGCAAGTGCGCTGAAATTTCTAAAAGCCAACAAGAAAAAGAAGAAGGACTCTTAGCTATTCATATAGATACGTGCTCATATTGTCATGCATGCATTCAAACACTGATTCTTTCATTTTACATATACTATACGCTCGATCTATTCATTCATAACACAGCATCACCGAAGCAAATATTGTAGAAAATGTCAAACAAATATTTACAAGTAATTTGCATTAAATTACTTGCATGCCAATTTGGCATATTAATTTTTAGTATTTATAGCGCTTATAATAACTATCAGAATATTGAAAATGTGTGTCTGCCTACTGTGAACTTTGTGAAGAGAGAGAGTGAGAGAGAGAGAGAGAGAAATAGAGAGCGCATATGCGCAATTACAACCACTAGTGTCATGTTGTTTTTCTTTTGGCAATTGTGCTACTGCCCCAGTGTCATGCAGCATGGTGTCGAAGTCCTGTCTCTGTTTACTCCGAAAACGAAGTGTGTTGTTGTTTAGTAGTGGATATGAATGAAAGCATGTGTATGTGTTTGTGTGGGTGTGTGTGTGTGTGTGGAAAATCTGATAGGAACAGCAGCAGTAGCATTTTTACTACAAAGATGTAGCTTAAATGTTCAATGATAATCACAGTGGCACCTCAGTCATCTAGTAGCAACGAATGTCTACGGTTCACTTTTATCTGGTGTTCTCTGTCTGAAAAATATTTAAATAAATTTTAAAAATACACAGTGTAAAACGATAACCGAATTAGTTTACATTGAAAGAAAAAAGAAAATAAATACAAAAGTGTTAGTTGTAAAATTTTGAAAATATGAATATTTCTTCAAATAAAAATTACTCATACGCCCCAGTGATTGTGTTTCATTGAAAGAAATACAAGTTAAAAAAAGCAACAAAAAAAATGTGTGAAATGTGATAAATTTCTTTCAATCTAATGCCAACTTTGACAGACGCTAAGCTTATGGTAGCAGCATTTGGTTCTCTTAGGGGGAAATCTACTTAAGAGCTTTTCTGCATGGAAGACAGTCAAGCTGGTAGGCATTCACGCTCCTTCTACACAATACAATATGCTTTATACTTTATATAAACCATTGTAAAAATCTTTAATATCATTAAAGTGAATATTATTATGTGGTCGCTGTGGCGCAGTTAGTATTGCGTTGGCCTGCTACGTAGAGTGTCCGAGGTTCAAATCTCGGCACAGGCACAATCAAAAAGTAGAAACAATGAATATTTTTGTACGGCACCACCTCTTTTTTATTTCAAGCTATTAACAGTATGTTTAATACGTTATACGATATTTTATTTTAAACTAAAGTAATTAGTAAAGTAAAACAAACAAAAAAAAATTTGCGAAAGCATCCCCAATCCCGTCTCACTACGGCCTTATCTTGAATTTATTCAACGGAATTAATTGTAAATATATTCCCAGAAGTAAAAATTAATACTTTTTTTTTTTTAATATTGCCCAATTCTCTCGAAAATATCTTATTCTTTAAAGTATCAATACTGAAGTATTCAATTCTCCAAAGTACTCGATACTTGTAATCATTAACTTCAGGGTAAATCATTGAAATTAATAGAGAGTTTGTGGCTCAACTACTCCCAATTTTTGTAAGTCGAAAGTTTTCTTGGCCAGTGACGGCCATTAAACCCCATTGACCAATTGCACATGTATTAGAGCTTCAAAAAGCTTTAGCATTCAAAAAAAATTTAGAACTGAAGTAAGTGGAAAAAATGTTCAGCTGTTCTAGACAGATCTATATACGAGTATATGGTAGCCTAAGATTTTATCTTTTACTTATTCACTTTAAACAAAACAATAATGATAAAGCCTACATAATGGTTTCACAATGTTCCAATTTGTAATTCTTACTTATGAGGCAGGCTAGGCTAGTAAGTCTTATCTAACTCGCAGGCACACATACTCGAACAAATATGTGCTTGTAGAGTACACATGAACCAACTCTAAAAACCTTCTTTTGCATACATATGTAAGTATGTACTTACTTAGTGGGCACTACAACCGAATATCGGTCTTTGCCACTTTACACTTATGTGTGCACTTATATTTATGTACGGGTGCATATTTTACAGCCCATTATTATACAGCATCAAACTAGAAATCTTTATTATTATATACTTACTTTCTTTTAGCCCACACATGTCTGTATATTTAATGTTCGCTAGCTCTCAATTTCAAGAATAATAAGGTCACTTGGGAGCTTTAAAAGCAAACAGACTCACTTCACTGCATATTTAATGTAAGTGTATAAGTCACTTTGTTTCTATTATTTTATTGTTTTTCTTCCTTTTGGTTTATATTTTTAGCCTTAGACCGAAGATACATATGTACAGCGAAATAGTTGTGAAAATCCCATAAGTAATTCTACAAACTGTGATTCTATCATACTTATCATCTACGAGCATAATTTTTAAGGGGAAATATGTAGTTCATTTCTTTATATTTTATAATTTTTATTAAGTAGTATTGAATTAGTATTTCTCTTAAGCATTCTGCATTAAAAATGAAATATGAAAAACTGTTGCGATTAATTTGTGATTTGTGATCATTTCACACTTACATACATACATACATACTATATACATACACATAGAGAAACTCTATCACAAAAAATTCGTTTGCTCTAACCACAATACAATTTTTTTAAATCGGTATTTCTGCAAATTTTTATGCTTGAGTTGAGTACTTAATAGGGACATAAATACTGTTACAACATTGAAAACACCCATTCCAATAGTAGAATTGAACATACCCTGTTGTTACCACAAGGTTTATGTAAGCTAACCTCTATATCGTTAGTCTGTAACGGGAATTCAAAATTGTGTCAGATTTCACCATGGAGTGGTCAGATAATGAGAACCGTATCGCTGTTATAGCACTTTTTAAGTGTGAAATGAAAAAAGGCGATAAGTTCAAAACGCTCCAGCCACCCGGGATTAGTCGCATGTTCGTCTATCGGTGCATGAAACTGTTTGAGGAGACTGGAGATATCAAAGACCGCCACCGGTCGGGTCGTAAACGTACAGTTCGCACGCCGCAAGCCATCAAAGCCGTCAAATCAAGAATTCAGCGAAATTCGCTCCGAAAGCAGAAAATCATGGCTCGTGAGATGAATATCACGCAAAGTCCATGAGTCGAATTTTTAAAAAAGACTTGGGACTTGGTGCCTTCAAACATCGCACCGGACATAACGTCTTTTGGTGAAGCACACTGATAACTTGCACAGAAAAATCTTGTTTACGGATGAAAACATTTTTACAGTGCACGAAAAATTTAACAAGCAAAATGTTAGGGTGTATTCACGGTCATCTAAGGAAGCATCTGAACTGATCACACGTGTCGAAAAGGTTCATCGATCACCCAGCTCCAGTGAACGTTTGGTGGGGTATCTCTTACGATGGGGTCACTGACTTACATTTCTGCAAACAAGTGGTCACAAGTTCGGCCATGAAGTAGAATGAAAATCCAAAAATTACTAGATAAACGATATATTGATACTGATCAATGTATTGACTAAAATCCAAATAATTGCTGTGAGGAAATGTATTAAGTGTTGTATATGAATTATCATATGTAGACAGATGTACATTTATTGGACTATTGGAAATTAATAAAAAAAAAAAAAAAAGTTCGACCAAAGTTTACCAAGAAACCATTATAGAAGCCAGTTGTGAAGCCACTTAGCCATTCCCTGTTCCAAAACAAGCCGTGGACTTTTCAGCAGGATTCTGCGCCAGCCCATAAGGCTAAGTCGACCCAGATCTGGCTTCAAAACAATTTGCCAGCTTTTATTTGCTCTGAAGAATGACCGTTTGGCAGCCCTGATCTGAACCCACTGTATTACAAATTATGGATGATACCCCAACATTGATTCTCTGAAGACTGCTTTGATTCGTGCTGTCAGCACTTTTCCAATGCACGAGATGCGGGCAGCTTCTGATGATTGGCCAGTGCGACTTAAGGCGTGCGTGAAGGCCAAAGGCGGGCATTTCGAATAAGTATTTTTGTATACAATAACCATATATCAATAAAAATATTTCAAAAAAATTGGTCCAAAAAAATTAATTATTTTCAATTTTGTAACATCAAATGTGTGTAACAGTATTTACGTCCCTACTAAGTACATTCCAGTCGAATTTTTAAAAATGCGATTTTTAAAACATCAGTTATAGCCACTCTAAACTAAGGTAGTGGAGATTTTTAGAATCTAAATTGAACTACCTAATAAATTATGTAGCGCAAGACTTAAGTGCAGACCTAAGCCTAGCAGACCCTTTTAGTAATTGTAATTTTATACGAGATATTTTGTTATTTAGCATATCCTTACCTGAGAATTGATTTGCCTTATACTCCATTTCAGTATTTTTGAGTTCAGAATAATGTTTTACTCTTCAAGACCCAAATTTTCAGATTTTTTTCTTTCTGCTATGTATTTCCGTTCCCGAGGCAATCAGTATGGACTTTGCCGTATACGCCACCAAAACGGAAATTAATCTGTCGGACATTGAGTCGGAGATCTGGAACTCATCAATTTTTGTCACCGCCAGATATACTTATACCTAAGGTAGAGGTGCAAAAATACAAAAAGTTCCATCGACTAGTTTAGCTAGTAATAATTAATAACTAATATAAAAGTAAAAAACTAAGTAAAAAGTAAAATAAAAAAGTAATAACTAGTAATAATTAGTTTTAAACTTTAAGCACATTATGATCACGAAACAGAAATTTGGCTTATATAATGTATGCGTGTGAGCTGCCATGCCCACTTGTGATATCACACATTTATATTTCCAATGAATTCTACTAACAATTTTCGTAAATATATTAAATTATCGATTTTATTCTGGTGATGTTCTTATATACAATTTTTCATATTCAGATACTTCTCATGACAATCTAAGTCGATCAAACGGAATTTTTCTACTCTCCTTATTCCACTTATAATGGCCACCTGAGTCTAAAAGGTTACTCCAAACGATTTGGCTAAATCTGAAGACTAAACTGTTATATACAAAATTGGATGTGTAGTCTGAGTTAAACACAAGCCTCGTTTGCCACCTCGTTTGACTGCCTTTCGATTCCGTATACTCTTCTCAAACCCGCACTTGAACCAGTACGAGTAAAGGCATTGGCAACACCGCAGATGCGGTACTAAGACGACTAATAATTTATAAATGATAATCCAATGCGACTGACGTAAATACATATCCTTTATTTAAGAATAACCTTTCTTATATACTAACCTATTGCTAATATACATAATTAATATTCCATAACAATTAATAATAACAACAATGTGTATATTTATTTGATATTGACAACAAATTGACAAAATAAAATCTGCTGCCAATAGCAATTTTAAAACCATTGTAACTTAAGCTGTGTCAATGACAACAAAAATGGTTCTGTTGAATTTTTGGGGGTCCACCTAAAAGCTTTTTCAATGTCAAGCAGAATCTGATACCGTATAAGTAAGTTGTTGTTGTCGTTGTTGTACGAATACGACACAATTACATATGATATAAAACATTCACAATCATATACATAATAAGTACATGACCGCAGATTCCTGCAAAAGTTCCGTCCATTTGATTTTCATTTCGAAAAGAATCCTTATTAGCATAGAGGAATCGCTGTTGTGCATGTTAAAAACTAAGTGTGGATTGCCCAAGATCTGTATGAACCAGAAGGTTATGGGTGGAGGATTTATGGATATCCTTTACATTATTTTTCAAATGTTTTTATATTTCAGAGTCTCAATCACTTGCACTCTTCCTTGCTTTTAATAGATCAGCCCTAATCAAAGTTATTGGTTTATTTATAGAAATTAATACAACTAATGGACGATCAATAACAATGTGGCATCGATAAAGTCTTTCCAAAACCAAGGAACTTTTTTTTTCCACGGTGAAAATCTTACAACTTTTCTTTCTTTTAATAGCACAACAAGCCCATGGAGGGCCTAGACCGAGCTTTTCGCATCCTTTAATGTTGCGCGTGTTATATTTGTTCATGAATGGAGGGGACCTACAGTTTAATGCCGAATCCTAACGGCGAAGTAAAATCTTTGCATAGGCTCTTTTACTCTTGTAGGTCTGCCATTGCCAAGAGGCAGGCATTTTTTTTCTACATTTTGACTTTGCCTGCATCGAGATTCGAATCCCGGGCACTCGACGTAACAGTCCAGTGCACTATCATTGAGTCACAGCGACAGCATTATCGTACAACTAACAGCATTATATACGGCATACAGGGCTATTGGCACGCGTGCTGCAAGACTGAGTGTTCCGTATGATTTGGCAAACCATTCGTCTGCGGTAAAGATGAGGCTGCTAACGTGTTTGGACTGAGGAGTCTAATAGACAAGTCTCAGTGGAATAGCAATGATACTTCGCTTTTAACGTTTTTATTATCGGACAGCGGAAAGAAGAGATCAAATCTCCCGAAAACTTCCTGTATAGACTCAAAACTTTTTGGACTCCTCTGCGGTAAAGATGAGGCTGCTAACGTGTTTGGACTAAGAAGACTAATAGATCAGTGTCACTGGAACAGTAACGAAGCTTCGCTTTTAACTAGTTTATTATCGGTCAGTGGGAAGAAAAAGCCGCTAAGTTGGTGTTTGGTTTATCCATGTAATTGGAAAGCATCCTAACCTAACCGTGAACTACTTCTTCTTTCTTTTAATGGCACAATAGCCCATCGGGGGCCTGGGTCGAGTTATTCGCTTCCACTCATAGTTGTGCGTGTTATATTTGTACATGAATGAAAGGAAGATACAGTGTTATGCCGAATACTAACGGCGAAGTAAAACGCTTTGTATAGGCAATTTTTACTCTTCTAGGTTTGCAATTGCCTGCCAAGAGGTGGGTGCCGTGTAGAAAAGTAGTTTTTTTTTTACATTTTGATTTTGCCTATGTTGAGATTTGAACCACGGAGACTCTGCGTAGCAGGACAACGCACTACGCACTACAACCTAGAACTACTTATAAACAAATTCTAAACACAATTGAGATTTTGTGGCATTTTTCTCTTGCATGTCTCCTTGCCTAATTTCCACTTTAACAACAATTAAATTATTTGCTTATATTTTTCAAAAATTTAAGAAACTAATTCATTTAAAAAACGAGATACATATGCTAAAAAAAAGAACTTACCTTAAACACTAACGAAAAGAAAGAAATATGATACTTAATTGTGGAAAACCACTCGAAGAGGTCGTTCCGTTCTCTTCTTTGTGGCAAAGTCAGAAACCGAACGCAAACAAAAAAAAGGAACAAAAATCGTTAATATTGTTTTTCTAAACAACCAAAATTAAGCTGAGATTTCTACACATTTCTAGTTTTGTGTGATTTGTGACCGAGGTAAATGCTGCTCACTATTTTTCAGCCTGATTTCGAGTCAAACAAAGAAAAGCTGTGACAAGACTCACTTGCCCATTGTCATTGATTTCGTTTTGGCATTGTCATTGAAACTGAGAACAGCAAAACTACGTAAAATATAAATAAAACCACCAACAACAAGAAAAGCAACAGCAAATAATATGCTCCTAAAAACTTTAACAGTCATTATCCTTATTATTTTCACACCTGTATAAAGTTGTTGTTGCTGCCGCCGTTATTGTCGTAGTTCCCACTGATAATGTGATATCTGCCCCCCCCCCACCCGAACACATAGTCTTTTTCATGCTCAATTTTGCTTTGTGCTTTACTTTGACGTCATTTCGAAGTTAACTAGCGGCTACATTAAGAAACCGGAGCCATAATATTATATTACAACAAAAGAAAGAATCTCCACAAAAAAGAAAGAAAGGAAGAAAATAAAAAAAGGTAGGAAGAAAGTCGAGAGCACCAACAGCAAAAAACAAGTGTGCACAATGAAAGAATTTCCTATGAAAAGGTGTCCGGGCTGTTCTTCAGATTTACTCTTTTACCTGCACATATTTCAGTTTCGCTTTTTTTTGCTTCACTTATTCACATTGCCCCCTTTCACTTGAAGTTAGTACACTTTGGAAAAAATGTGTTCTAAAATTTTGCCAAAGTTGATATTTGAATGAAAATTAAACATTAAAAAAATGAAACGTCTTTGGGCCTTTAAAAAACTGCTTTTTCCTCGACCTTCTTTTTAAAGGGTAATTTTTTTAGGAACTTGGTTTTTTGAAAATTCAAAATAACACAGAAATTTAAAAAAAAAGTGAATGAAATTTTTATTTGGATCGATAAATTAATTCCTGCCATATATTTTTTAAAGATACTTACTTTTAATGGCACAACAGCCCATGGAGGGCCTAGGCCGAGCTTTTGGCATCCTCTCCTGTTGTGCGTGTTATATTTGTACATGAGTGGAAGGGACCTACGGTTTAATGCCGAATCCGAACGGCGAAGTGAAAAGCTTTTCATAGCAATTTTTACTCTTGTAGGTTTACCATTGCCTGCCAAGGGGTGGTGCCGTATAGTAATAATTTTTTCTACTTTTTGATTTTACCTTTGCCGAGATTAGAACCCCGAACACTCTGCGTAGCAGTGCAACGCATTACCATTACGCCATAGCGACAACTTTTTAAAGATAATTTCACTTAAATGTTGCCCGCGGCTACGCTTCAAGTGGTCCATTGGGAAGGTCCAATTTCGGAACACTTTTTCACACATTTCGGCCGGAATTTCACCAATGACGCAATGACGCATTCAATGTTGTCTTCCAAAGCAGCAATCGTGTTGGGCTTGTCCCTATAGACAAGAGACTTAACATAGACCCGCAAAAAGTAGTCTAACGGGGTTAAATATCACGATCTTGGTGGCAAATTGACTGCAGCAAAACGTGCGATTAACTGCTCACCAAATTCGCCTCTCAATTGATAAAATGTTTCGCGTGAAGTGTGGCATGTGGCATATGGCACCGTCCTGTTGGAACCACATGTCGGCGAAGTCCAATTCTTGCATTTTCGGCAAAAAAAAAGTCTGTTATCATCGAACGGTACCTTTCTCCAATGACCGTGACGTTGCGGCCTTCATTGTCTTTGAAGAAGTACGTCTACCCATAAACCGCACCAAATAGTACATTTTTCGGGATGCATTGGTAGCTGCTGAATTGCCTCTAGCTAGTCTCCACTCCAAATACGCAATACGGCAATTCTGCTTATTCACGTATCCATTGAGCCAAAAATGAGCTGAAGACAATTTTGCATTAAAAAAACCGATCCTCATCCAGCTTTTCTAAGGCCCATTCACCGAAAATTCGACGTTGTGGTAGGTCGCCTGGTTTCTGCTCTTGCACCAGCTGTATTTTGTATGGCATTAATCCGAGATCTTTGTGTAAAATCTTCCAGGTGGTCAAATAACACAAACCCAATTGCTGCGATCGGCGGCGGATGGACATACCGAGATCTTCTTCAACACTGGCGGATACAGCAGGAATATTCTCTTCGGTACGCACTCTATGGATACGATTTGGTGGATTGATGTCCAATAAAGTGAAACTGGTGCGAAATTTGGTCAAAATTATCTAAATAGCCTGCTCTGTGCTGTGGGTCGCTTATGAAACACATTTTTCAAAGAGCACGAATTTTGAATATGATAATAAATTTCATTAATTTGCAAACGTTGTTCAGGCGTAAGTGTTCTCGTTTTTTACTTTGCCACATGTCAAGAATTTCGCGCGAACTGTCAGAAATAGAATCATTCTTTACTTCTTATATGGAATTTCGTGACGAAATCTCCTTTTCGCTCTCTCCTAGCTTTAAGCATTTTAACCAACCATGTGGAAAGCAATTTAAAGTTGTGCACATAAAGTAAAAGTAAAGTCAGCCCACATTTTGTTACCATAAACTAGAATAAGGGAAACTTATTGCCAAGCTAGCAAATTAATCACGAACTTCAGCCTCAAATTCTTTACACTTACTTTTTTTGTACACGGGATCTACGAAGTCTACGTAATGTCAGTTAGCAGGTAAACCTTAGATCCCAAAGGTTATCATCCAAACTTAAGTCTTCTAGATGACTGAAAAAATGAGGAAATTGAGTTTCTTGGCATTAGAAAAAAGTTTCGCAATTATAAAAAGAGGAAATGCGCCTTTTGGCAATGCAAATACTTATTTGATGTTATTCGGCTATTTTTCTATAAGTGTAGATACTTACCTCCATTTACTTTCTTACTTAGTTTTCATACTTTACTTCTGCAATTGTTAGTGTAAATTTACACGCTGCCAGTCAGTGTAAACGAAGACGACAAACCTATACAGAATTGCTTACAAAAAATAGTTGTCGTTTATAAATAAAAAATAAAAGCAAATGAAACAGCAACAACAACAAGAAGAAAGCCAACAATAATATAAAGGCAACATTGGCGAAGAAAGAAAATAAAGCAGACGTTGAATTCGGCGGTGACGTTGGCGGTGACGGTGACGTTGGCGGTGACGGTGACGGGTACGGTTACGGTGTGTGCAGCGGATACGGAAATTGCTAGCGCGGCTACTAAAATTGCTGCAAGACAGAGGAGGAAACTTCATTTACGGATACACACAGCATAAGATAAACGGCTTCAAGACGCTGGCGGATTTGCTTAGAAGTAAGTAAAGTGAATTCTTCTGTTTTTCTTAAAATTTTCTTAGAAATACATTTATCCAGTCGTTGTTGTTGTTGTTGTTGTTGTTATTGATGTTTTGGTTATTGTTGTTGTTGTTGTCGTCGTTGTTATCTTTCATTAAGTTTACAGCAACATAAATAGCATCAACAGAGCAGCAGTTAGGCTGGCAGGCAGTAACAATAACAGCGGCAGCGGTAGTAATTTTTATGAGGCCACCATAATGGCGCTTGTCGTGAGCTAACGCATACATACACATACATGCATACATACTTATGTGTAAGTAAAATTCCTAGGAGGCATTACAAGACGGCGCCAGCGACGACACATCGTTGTGGCGAATTCACACTGACGCGGCATCTGACGGGTATGGCATATGTCTGCTGCGTCAAAGAAAAGAAATAAGGTTCTTTTTTTTTTTCGATATTCACTCTGTAGTAAGAGTTTTCGATTTTTCTTTCCGGTATTTACCATTTATGTACAAATATAACACGCACAACATGAGTGGATGCGAAAAACTCGGCCTGTGGCGCTACATGCGGTCAAAGTCGACATTGTTGAAACTGAAGTTCATTGTGGTAACGACATAACACTTGCCACAATGGCTGTTCGTACACACGTAGCTGGCAATACGAAGAACAGCCACCAACATGGCACCCTGTCTTCATTCTCATTAAATTTGACGCCCGCCGTAAAGTGTGCGCCTGCATAAAATTCATTTATGCGCGCGACAGGTGGCGCAGAACAAAGAAACTCTTGTCATCTTCATTGTCATCATAGCATACCGGAATTAACACACAATGTGCATAACACACAATGTACATATCGCTTCCTTAATTTGCAAAAGCCTTAACACGCATTTTTCAAATGTCTCAGGAAAAACAGCATGAAACATTTTGAAACTTTAATATTCTCAACATTGCTTTTAAAATAGTTTACAATAATTTAAAATAAAAAAGATTAAGTTTTTTGTTTGTGGTTCGAAAATTGTAGGCATGCCAAATGCATGTGCATACGCCTAATCATAATCTATCAAAAACTTGATTTAGAAAAATTTAATGTTAGAGCTTTTGCAAATTAAGGCAGAGATTTAGTATGTACAGTTATGGGCAAATAACACTGAACAAACTGTTAAAAAAGAAAAACTTCCTTATAGATTCTACTCTTAACTACAGCCCTGATTATCCCCAGTTACTTAGTGGATGCGAAAAACTCGGCCTAGGCCCTCCATGGGCTGTTGTGCAATTAAAATAAGAAGAAGAAGAAGACCTAAGGAAAAGTTGCCCAAAACCGTATAAGAAAACCTACCTACAACTTACCTAGAAACTTCTTGGCCAAAACTATACATTCCGTTTCATATTCAAGCAGCCTGATCAACTTTTTGGTCTAACGAAGAGGTTGAAAGCTATGTATATCATTACTTTTCGTGTTGGATTTTTGCCTATTCATTAATCAAGGACCCTTACCTCTTAAGCATTTGCATTTAAGGGAGTAGATAGACATTAAACAAAATTTAGGCCTTTAAGACCCTGTTTAGATAAGTTTTAGAGTAGACAGCAAGTAAACAGATTTTTCTCCCAAAGATACTGAGTCAAACGGCCATTAGAAGCAAACTGCGAATTCGGAACGAAAGATTCACGCAGCTACTTTATTTGCTATTTTTTTTTCATATACCAGATAACGATTCTTAGGTCAATGAGAGCAACACTTCTTACATTTACCGATTTCATAAAACGGTCTGCACTTTCTACTAGAGATGGACGCGTGACGTGAATTTGAAGTGACGTGAATTTGAAGTGACGCTCGTGAGCACGGTTGAACATGCAATAATTTCCACATGGGCATGAAAGTGATATAGCTTCAATAAAATCCATGTGAACATGATATAATTTTCACATAAATGGCGTGAATATGAGTTAAATTTTTTAAAAATCCCTATTTTGGAGTTTTAAAATCCAGCCAAGAAGCTTTGTAAACCGAAATATGGTAGCATATAAAAAATAAATTTTATGGTCTCTAATATTGTAGTTTTATCTTCTCGTTTCTGGCGGGTGCATGAAAGTGAGTGAAATTTTTATTATGAAAATGTCAACGTGCGTGAGTAACAATTTCAAGCGTGTGTGGCGTGGGTCAAAAAAAGTACTCACGCGAGTAACGCCAGAAGCTCTAGCTAACGAATCTCAATTAAAAGACCTGGTTGCAAAATACCAAAAGCAAGTAAATATTTCCAATTTGTAAACGATTGAGAAATATTGATTTGCTTGGTCAATAAATACGGAAATGCAAAGCAATGCTAAAGTGCCGGTTACCCGATATTTAGGTCACACTAAATGCCGAGTCATCAGTATTGAGCAATTCATTGCTATGCTTTTTCGATAGGTTAAGCATTTTTTGTAATTCTTTTTATTAATTAAAAATAATTGTAAAATTAGTCTGAAGACCATATTCAACCAGTTCGGTCAAAATAAATAACCTTATAATTAAAATTACACTTTGAAGTTCAATTTTCTTTTAACATACAAAGGAAATAACTCGCGCTCATCTCTACTTCGTACCAGAGATATTTCCTTAAACATTCCATCAGGTCAAACCCAGAATATTGTACTATACATACTATTAAAGGATAGTTGATTTTACAATGAGACGGAGAGTGATGTGATCCCTGCAGCTGGCTACAAAATGACACCTTAAAAATTTTGACCAATTCCAGGAGGTACATATGGTCGTTGTGGCGTAGTGGTAGTGCGTTAAACTGCTACGCAGAGTGTCCAGGGTACGAATCTCGGCACAGGCAAAATCAAAAAAAAAGTAAAAGACATAATTTTTCTACACGGCACCACCTCTTGGCAGGCAATGGCAAACCTACAAGAGTAAAAATTGCTATGAAAAGCTTTTCACTTCCGTTCGGATTCGGTTTTAAATTGTAGGTCCCTGCCATTCATGTACAAATATAAAACGCACAACATGAGTCGATGCGAAAAGTTCGGCCTAGGCCCTCCATGGGCTGTTATGCCATTTAAAGTAAAGTAAGTAAGTACATATGGTCTGAAAGTACAGTCTAGTTCACATAGTATTCATTACAAATAAATTTATTTTTTTAGATACTGGTGGGTGGTACCCCTTGCCATTAGAGCTGGAAAATAATCGATGTTTGCCACCATCGATGTTTTCGATGTTTCCAGAGCAAAACATCGATGAAATATCGATGTTCCCCATGTTATTTTTAAAACCACTTTTGGAGTTAAAAACAGATTTATATTAATTATTTTGTATACTTATTATTGCAAAAGAGTAATTAAAAATAAGCAATTTTATTTCAAAATAAACATATTCATTAACTTTACATTAATTGAACTTATGGAACAAGTCATTAATTACAAAGAATTGTGCACAATGCTCTTATTGTAATTTCCAAAAAAAATTTCCCAGATCAAACAGTTTTTGATTTTTGTTTAAAAACAAAAGTTTGTTAACAACATAACATTTAAGCGAGCATCTGCCTTCTGTAATTATCTGTCCCGCTTTGCTGAAGATTCTTTTAGATTCGCACGACGATGTTGGGACGCAAAGCAGCTTTTTGGCTATATTTTTAATTCGCTGATAAGTGGAATTGACCATCAATGATGAGAGGCTGTTAGGAGCGTTCGAGAGGAAGATACTCCGTAAGACCTACGGTCCAGTATGCGTGGACGACGTGTATCGAATAAGATGGAACGATGAGCTGTATGAGCTGCTGGGTCATGTTGAGCGAATGGAAGAAAGCGCTCCGGCTAGAAGGGTGTTTTATTCGAACCACGGTGGAGGAACACGCAGAAGGGGACGTCCTAATCTCCGTTGGAAAGACCAGGTGCAGGGCAACCTGACTGCACTTGGCCTTATCAACTGGCGCCAGCGCGCGCATAGCAAAAGTGACTGGCGGAGCTTTGTGGAGGCGGCCAAGACCGATCATCGGTTGTAGCGCCAGCTAAGTAAGATAAGTGGAATTGCAATGGATGTGGATATGGTTACTCTTGCATCAGCAGAAATGGAAATGCCCACTTGGGCCCAGTATTTTAACAAGTTTATAGTGCTTAATTCGTCCGCAGATAATGGCTACGGGCCTTTTTTCAATCCTTAAAAGTGTTGTCGCAATAGACTCGTGGGCAATTATAATGCGCTGCAACATTTGAAACTCACTACTAGCGTTTAATAAGAATTTCGCTTAAAAAAGGTTGCTTATGAAGATCTTGGACCAGCAAGATTATCGTGTGTGTAAAACAAGGAAAATTATTTATTTATGGATAATTATTATTTCTCATGGATGCAACGTTGTCCGTCACTATCGCCACGATCTTGTTCATGAAGCCCCACTTGTTAAAAACTATTCGAAGAGAGTCTGCAATATTTGCAGATATAATTAGAGAAATAAAATTTGTTGGCGATAATAGTTTTTGCTGATTTAGTTTCGGACTGGCTATTAATGAAATGACAAGTCACAGTAAGATAGACTTCGTTGACTTTAGTTGTAGAGGCATCGGTTGTTATGGCAACATGGTAAACACAATCAATTTCAAGTTCAAGTTGGACTTTTCGTTTTATTTCGTCGTATTCGTTGTTCAGTACAACATTTCGAAATTGTGTCTTGCTCGGTGTATGGCACCTTGGATCCAGCTCGTTTACAAGCCTGCGGAAACTGGAATCGTTTACAATATTAAATGGCTGCACATCCGCAGCAATCATTTGCATAACCATTTTATCAAATTTTAAT
Organism: Palloptera scutellata; assembly: GCA_958295655.1. Lineage (NCBI taxonomy): Eukaryota > Metazoa > Arthropoda > Insecta > Diptera > Pallopteridae > Palloptera > Palloptera scutellata. Next base: position 54,844,124 of record OY282451.1, read on the forward strand.
TTTTTTTGCGGAATCATTTGGATACGACGAGTTTCTTTCTAAAAATTGATTTATTCCAAAATCCAACCCATTTTCTTAATCTCTTATTATTTTCGGATGAATTCGCTTTAGGTGGTGCAAGAGGTTCGTTGTGTTGCCACCTGTTTTGTACTGTTTTCCGCACTGTTTACAAATGGTCACATTAGTTTCTTTGGCCCTTTTAAAAAACTGCCACACCACAGAGATACTATCTTTTTTCCGTTTTGGTTTTGGGCTGGAAACATCAGGAAGTTCGTTTTCCTTAGATTTTGATGTTACTATAATTGCAAAAACAAAAACATTAGTAATAGCAAATATGTTTGGAACATGTACCATATTTTCATATGAGTATGCATATCACTCACATACTTATACATACATGCAGTCGGAGCAACATGGCGCCACCACTGGTACTTTAAAATAAAACTTACTTTTAAGGTACTTGTCCATCGTTTTTCATTTCTCTCATCCACAACCACTCTCAACCAACACCGCCGTAAGCTGCTACTGGTAAATTCTGGTGAACCAGAACAAATACAGCATCGGCATTTTTTCGGCGTATTTCAAGAGCCTGTAGGTAAATTAATTTTTGCCATATGTTTTAGACCAAAAAAAAATATTAATTTTACTTACATGCTTTCCGCTCATCTATGCACAGAAGAATAAAAAACCATCGATAGTCGTAGCCAAACATCGATGTTTTCAGAATATACAAAATCATCGATGTATCGATAGTATCAGCGATGTTTTTTCCAGCTCTACTTGCCATTCGAATCTCAACAAAATCGCTGCCTTCATTTGATAAAGCCCTAACTAATCGAGTTTCCAATCTGCATTATTATAACGTCTTTATTGTATCTACATAATGGAAGTGATAGAATTGCGTTTGTCTCATTTTAAATTTGATCGTTGGACAGTGGAGTAAATTAATGCAAAATCTGGCAAAAACCTATTTCAACTTCGTGGTTTCGGAGAGAGAGTAAATTTGGTTTCGAAAACAAAAAGATAGATCCACTTAATTGAAAATATATCGTTGCACGTAATTGCGATACAATTTTTAAAAAGGTTCGTGAATAAATTGATAAACTAAAGTTCATTGTGCTAAGGCATAGCACTTTCCACAATGGCTAGCATTCTCGACATGGGTTCGTTGACACCGTAATCAGTTCGGTGAGTATTAAGGCGAAAAAAGAGCACAGACCAAAGGTTACGTGGGTTGGTGTTAATAGACTTAAATATAAATTTGGAGGAACGCGGGACAGTCAATGTTTCCAGCTAAAAAAGGGTGATTTTTATAAGAGTTTAGTTTTTGAAAATGAAAACAAAAACACAGAAATTTTACAAAAGTGAATGAATTTTTATTTGTATCGATAAATCAATTCCTGCCATTTACTTTTTAAAGATAATTTCACTTAAATGTTGCCCGCGGCTACGCTTGAAGTGGTCTATTCTGAATGTCTAATTTTGGCATATTTTTCACACATTTCGGCCGGAATCTCACAAATGACGCTTTCAATGTTGGCTTCCAAATCAGTAATCGTGTTTGGCTAGTCCCTATAGACAAGAGACTTAACATAGCTCCACAAAAAATAGTCTAACGGGGTCAAATCACACGATCTTGGTGGCCAATTGACTACACCATAACGTGAGATTAACTGCTCACCAAATTCGCCTCTCAATTGATGAAATCTTTCGCGTATAGTGTGGCATATGGCACCGTCCTGTTGGAACGACATGTCGGCCGAGTCCAGTTCTAGCATTTTCGGCCAAAAAAATTGTTATAATCGAACGGTACCTTTCTCCATTGACCATAACGTTGCGGCCTTCATCGTCTTTGAAGAAGTATGGCCCAATGATGCCGCCTGCCCATAAACCGCACCAAAAAGTGCATTTTTCAGGATGCATTGATAGCTGCTGAATGGCTCTGGCTGGTCTTCACTCCAAATACGGTAATTCTGCTTATTCATATATCTATTGAGCCTAAAATGAGCCTCGTCGTTAAATGGACGTAGCTTGCGAAACACTTTTTTCACAGAGCATGAATTTTGATAACAAATTTCAATAATTTGCAAACATTGTTCAGGCGTAAGTCAAACTGAGCATAAATCAAGTGACAGCTGTCAAAAAGACCAACTCAGAAAAAAGTATTGCCAGATTGAAAACCACACTTCTAGAAAAGACACCCTTTATTTGGTGAACAAATACAGCACTGACATTTTTTCGGCGTATTTTAAGGGACTGTAGGTAAATTAATTTTTGTTATAGGATAGGCAAGTTATAGGGATCGGACCATGGTAGGCCACGCAAAGCAAACCGAATGAATCTGCGTTGTACTGCTTCTATTCTAAAACAATGGGCGTTATAATAAGGAGACCAGACTTGCCTAGCATATTAAACAATTGGTCTAACAAATATAAAATACAGAGATTTCGTGACATTAGGGTTTGAGAATTCTTTGGACCAGTGTTTCACAAACCCAAGTGCAGAATTGACCCTATTTATAATGTCGTCAATATGGAAACGAAAATTTAGTTCCTCGTCACAGATAACGCCCAAGTCCCATAAACAAATTACCGAGGGAACACTGTTAACGGGTATAAAATATATCCTAGGCAGTGAAGGAATGCACTTTCTGGAATATGTTATGAATTGACATTTACTGACATTGAGATCTTGAAAATTTTTATCACACCACTTTGAAAAAGTATTCAAGTCGTCTTGTAGTAGGTAATAGTCAAGGGATATTAAAATGTGTCGGTAAATTTTCATGTCATCAGCGTAGACAGAGAGCTGAGAGTTTCTGATGATACAATCTACATCATTGCTTGTGCAGACAAAAATCAAGGGAGACCAAGGTTGCTACCTTGAGGGACTCCGGAAGTGGTTACATAGGGTTCAGATAAAGAAAATCTAAATATGACATTATATTGCCGTTTTGCCAAGTAAGATTTTCTCCATCTTATAAACCCGAATTGAAAGACTAAAGCATTGAGCTTAAGAAAGATATAATACCATGCCAAATTTTGTCAAAAACCTTACTGAAATCGGTAGCAATTACATCGACTTCTTTGCCATCCTCCAATGCACACAGAGAAGTAGTACAGAACTTTTAATTTTAAACGAAATGTGGTGATTCTATCAAAATGGTAAATAATTCCTGAACAATCTGTACGGAATTCAAAAATAACTGAACCGACTGTAAAATATTTACTACGAAAAAAGTTTCACTTCTTGTGCATGTGAGTTTCTTTTTGGTCTGAGGTTCACTCTTGATTTTGTCTATTTTGGTCTGAATTTAGTCTGCATTTTTTTTTTTTTTTAATTTTATTAATTTGAAATTGGTTTAAGCTTTTCTATGAGTTCTGAATATAATTTTGCTTGGCCTTTGACATGGGTTTTTTTCCTACATTTTGATTATGAGATTTAGCATGAATATTGCTTAGGGGTTTGGATTGATTTTTGAAATAGAAAGTTTTTTATCCCGATTGTGGTCTGAAAATTAATGCAAGATTATTCTTAAACTTAAATTTTGATTCCCCACTTTTTTTTATGGTACGTACATACCTGGGTCGATCAATAAGTACCCGTGAAAGTAGGTGGCGTTGCTGAGGGAAGTTGGCATTACCGTCGTGTACTGCCATCTGTCACACGACACCACACTAAATTGTCAAATCAAACTGATTCATAGGTTAGTTTTTTTTTGGCAGCCATTAGGTGTTTCGTGTTTCGCGATAAAATGGAAAGAGAACAATATCGATCCGTAATTCGTTTTTTATTTTTGGATGGAAAAACATGCGAAGAAATAACAGCGAAGTTGGATGCTGTCTTTGGAGACCCTTCACCATCTACGACAGCCGTAAGATATTGGTTCAACGAATTTAAACGTGGTCGTACATCTGCTTTTGATGAGGAGCTCCCAGGCCGCCCGGCAGACGTGGTTACCGAGGAAATCGTTGAAAAGGTCCACGACATGATTCTCGCTGATCGCCGAACGAAAGTGCGCGAAGTAGCACAGGCCGTAGGGGTGTAATACAGAACGCTAATTAATATTTTACATGATAGATTAAGCATGAGAAAGGTGTAGGCCCGATGGGTGTCGGCCCGATGGGTGCCGCGATTGCTTACGGTGGACAACCAGCGGATACGGCTGTCAATGTCGAAGCAGTGTTTGGACCTCTTTAGGCGAAATTCTCAGGAGTTTTTGCGTCGAGTCGTCACCGTTGATGAAACCTGGATCCATTATTATACGCCAGAGACCAAGCGACAGTCAAAACAATGGATTTTTCGGAGTGAATCTGCTCCAAAGACGGTCCCATCGGCCGTAAAGGTCATGGCCACGATTTTTGGGATTCCAAGGAAATAATCCTCATGGACTTTTTGAAGAAAGGAAGACCGAGCACGGGGCAGTAGTACTACAGTGAATTATTGGACCAATTCGATACAAAATTAAAGGAGACAACAAGCGGAAATTTTTCTAAGAAAAAAGTGCTGTTTCACCACGATAACGCACCAGCTCATTCATCCGGCATTGTCGGGGCCAAATTGCATGAATTGAACTACGAAGTGCTGCCGCACCCACCGTACTCGCCCGACTTGGCTCCATGCGACTTCTTTCTGTTCCCCAACATGAAAACGTGGCTCGGGGGAAAAAAATTCAGCTCAAACGAGGAGGTTATCTTCGAGACAGAAGCGTATTTTGAAGAGTTTGATAAATCGTATTTTTTGGGGGGGTTAAGGAAATGTTGAAGAAACGTTGGGAAAAGTGTATTGTACTAAAAGAAGATTACTTTGAAAAAAAAAAAATTTGGAAAAACTTGCCTCTTCATTGCTAACACGGGTACTTATTGATCGACCCTCTATATATGCTAACTAACTAAGTAACAAGCTAACTAACTTTTGATGAAATACAAAAGGACTATGATTTAATGAAAATGACGAGCATTACATCATGAATTATATATTTTAATAATTGGAACACAAGTTTAAACGTTAGTAGTAAGGCGCTGTTCTCCTTGAAATGTTTACGAGCAATTTTCAAAAAAACGAGTATTTGTAACGACACTTTTCTGCCCTCCTGACGGGGAACCTGTAATGCCGATACTAGCTGGCATGTATCTACTTTATGCTTCAATTTTGCTCCACAGTGTACGCAATTACTACAACACAATTATGCGATACTAGCTTGATAATGGATCATTATAACCGAAACCAAAATTTGGCAAAGAAGAAATACTAAATAAAAACGAGATAAAACGAAAACCATAGTTAGTCATTCAAAAGCCGTTTGCATTTGTAATTGAAACATACATACACGCCTCAAACCATCACACGAATGAAAAATCTCATTCACAATTATAAATGCAATAAATGTATGCTGAGCGCTAAAGCGGAAAGATTGGTAACAATCTAGAGAAAAAACTAGTAATACAATGGTTAAAATTATGCCGGTGTGTTTGAGTGTGTGTGTAAAAAACTCATGCCTTTTAGCTCAGCGCATTTTATCAGCTTACTTTCGCTTCAAACAAAAAAAAAACAAAAAACAAAAAATTCTCACATTTGTGTGAATAATGCATACAAAAAAAGATTTAAATATTTGAATGCTGACTTAAAATGCTTTAGTGAAGCACACACACACATACACACACACACACACACACACACACACACACACACACACACACACACGCACACACACACACACAACCAAATAAGTATGCATGTATGTATGCATTTAAACAAATGTTCATAAAAGTATTTACAATTTCATATTGTAATATTTTTCCATAATTTCGCCTTTTTTTTTTTTGTTGAAATTTTCTTATTGCTCCGGAAATGCTCTCAATGCAATTCTAGCGCTGATTATAATAACAGGAAATTGCGCTTTTATTTTTTCTTTATTACCACTTCCTTTGCTTTTATAGCGCGTTTAATTTTTATGGCACCGGAGATGATAAAGTATTTTTGTGCAGCAAAAAAAAAAAAAAAAAATTAAGCATTGAGAAGAAAATTTAATTGTTTTTTCCCCAGTAACTAGAAAAAGTTCATATCATTTCTTTTATATTTTTGTTTAAAATCTAGCACGCATAAATTCAAGTGATAAATTTTAGTTTTTGTTTATGTTGCACATTGCTGAACTTAGTGGAAAGTAAAGAAATCTCTAGTAAACTGAAGAGTAAGCAGTAGTTGACGATTTTATATGGTGGTGATATTTAGTTATCACAAGCAGAAATCGGAGGAACAAATGCAATATACAATTTCATATCTATTGACTTTCAAATTTTAATTTTTGTGGGCGGTGTCGCTAATGATAAGAGTCTATCGCAGACATTACAGGCGTGGTCGAATGCTGATTTGTGCAAACAATAGTTCAGTATAGTTCAGTTTTGTGATTCTGTGATCCCACGTGTGCTACATATTGATTAACTTCTTTTTGATCATCTGCATTTCCAATGCATTCAACGCCCTCTGCATAATCATCATCTCTATTAAAATATTCATAAGTACTCACAGCATGCGAATTTATTTGCTACATCATTATATTTATAATCTTTCCATAATCATTATAATAATAATCATCATCATCATCAAAATATTCAAGTTGTGTGATGTCAACAGGTGGAAAATTTGCCACTTGCCAGTGTGAGAACTCGCCAATGTTATGAGGTTGACTGGATACTTGGCAAATCACGTCTATGCCTTGTTGTGCTGATGCGAGTGGTTTTCTTTCCAAGGAGGAAAGATTTCCAGCGAAATTTACAAGTAAATCTTCTGACTTTTCTTTCGTTGAGAGCCTGGAAATTCGGCCACCTCAATAACTGCCTGTTGCTGTATAATCTGAAGACCTTCATCGGGACTCAATGAGATGAGTGTTGATCCAATTATTGGCTCTAATGAAGTCATTTACGCTTCATGTTGTTTCTCCGTATTCTGCTGACTTTGCGAGTTGTTTTTCAATGCAATTCGAATTCGGTTGTGTGTCTAGTTGTTTGGGAAGTCTTCACTCTCGCGATCTCTCAGTGCTGGTTTTCACGTTTATTTTCATGAATTTCAATGAATATGTGAATTTTGTTGGGCCTCCATTTTTCGACGAAATCTACATTCTCGCTGCCTCTCAGCCGCAGATTACACTGGCAGATTACATAAGACAATCGTCGGTTGCTTGTGCCTTGTGCCTTGTGTTTTTTTTTTTTTTTGTAGTCTATACTCGCTCATTCTTTTAGCTTTAGAAATTTCTAAATGTTTTTGTTTAAAATGTCAAAGTTTTTGTTTGAAATTTCTAATTTGATGCGAAACTGATGAGCAGCGTCCTCTATCAATTAAGTATGATTCAGCGCCCTCTATCATTCAAGTTTGATTCATATTCATGGATACATGCGAATGCATATGTGCTGCCCATCATTTACGTGTATATTAATAAACATCCTGCGCTGCTCTTAATTTCCGTGACAATTTTCGTTCCGACGATCATCTTTTACCCCCTCATAAATATAAAAAAACATTCTAAAGAATTAAACTCCAATAAAAATTTTTTTTAAAAATCGTTTCCTATTACTTTTTACTTTTAATGGCACAACAGTCCATGGAGGGTCTAGGCCGAGCTTTTCGCATGAGTGGATATGTTGTGCGTGTTACATTTGTACATGAATGGAAGGTGAAGGAATAGAAGTTTAATGCCGAATCCGAACGGCGAAGTGAAAAGCTTTTCATAGGCAATTTTTACTCTTGTTGGTTTGCCATTGCCTACCAAGAGGTGGTGCCGTGTAGAAAAACTATTTGTTCTACTTTTTGATTTTGCATGTGCCGAGATTCGAACCCCGGACACTGCGTAGCAGTCCAACGCACTACCACTACGCCACAGCAACCACTTCGTTTTCTATTATAGATGAGAAAGATTTTGTCCCCCTTTTTTTTTTTTGTCATTCCTCATCATAAGGGTGGCGAATAGTACGCAGTTAAAACTGAATAGCGTAAAAACGAATTAACGTCGAACTAGTTAAGATCGGCGAGTAGTATGTAGAATTCAACTCTGGCAAGAGACAGCGAATGACTCGACTCAATAAGGCTACTTATTTAACCTAACCCTCTGGCAAACAAATGAAGAGTATTGATTAACTTCGATGCATAGAATTTGTCAATGAAGTTAAAAATCAAATTGGAGCACTGTTTTGCATCCAGATGATCCAGTAAGAAAAGTAACTTACTTACTTCCTTAGCTGGCACTATTTCCTTGTCCGAAGCTCTATTAGGCTTCATTGAGTATATTTTTTAATGTTATGGGTTCGAAGCCCGACGCACAACCATTCATTCAAGACCACGGAGAAGCCCGCCGCACACATTCGTCAAATCGGTATCCAGAGGACGCAACGAGGAGGCTGAGTGTCGACTTGAGACAGAGAAGCGCAAGGATCGAACATGGACGCATCCTTCTTGTGCCAGTATCACGAGCTTTACCTTGTGTTCTACGCCCCTAGGTCCCCCCGTGAGAAAAGTAAATACCAATTTTATATACAAAATGTATGCGCATAAAATAATCAAGTCCCTACCACCTTATATTTTTTTCAACTCCAAAAAGTATATATGGTACATATAATATGTAAGCATTTTTTAATTAATATTTTAAATTCTCTCAAATAATTACAATTTCACGCACAAATAACTTTTTCGTCTGTTAACACGGCGGTCTTACCTACTACGGAGCTAAAGCCAACGATTAGAAGTAAACGATTTTCTAGAGTGGGTAATTAATCACGGAGTTCGAGTAGCAAAAGCGGGGCCATAATAATTAGTAGTGAAGTGCAAAGAGTTGAGGTCGTCGAGTGCTAGAATAAGACTTAATTTTGCTAATAAGTAGCGAAGTGAGAATGGTTGAACCCAACGAGTAGAAACAAACAACTACCTCGTATACAACTATACAACTGTGTATGACTATATAGTTAAAGCCAACTGATGGGTTCAAAGGATTAACGAAACCATTTCCTTCTGAGTGCATTTTTCAAATAGCATTTTTCCAAAAACAAATTTACACTTTGTTATAAATTAATTTACCATAACACTTGACCAGACCGGAAAACATTTGCACAGGAAACGTAAACGTTTCAAATATTTACGCAGAATTATTTAAAGTCAAAACGGAAACAACAAATGCGCAAAACCCACACGAAACTTAGATATACATACATACATATGTACGTACATACACTATACAACATACACACACACACACAGACACACACACTCACACACACAAACACACACACACACAGATACACTTGAAACACAAAAGACGATTTGGTTTTCTATTCAAAAATCAAAACATTTTCTATAACATTTAAAAACAAAATAAAAATATTGTGCTTGACATCGATATTGATGTTTCGGAAAATATTTTCATTGCGCTTAATTAACTGAAATGTAGGTCTACATTTATTTTTAGATTTTCATTGAAATGGAGAAATAATGAAAATATGTACAATAAATTTCAGTAATTTATAAAATTAGACAATACTACTCGCCCGTCTTTTAATTGGTAAACATGGGAATTCATGGATGAGAGTAAGAACCTCTCAAAGTTGCATACTTCTCAACGAAATTGAGTTTTCATGTTTTGTCTGTAGTTTTGGAGAACATTCCGTAGCTAAGGATGAAATTATGTAGGAGCTACGTTGAAGTAGGTGCATACTTGACCTTTACAAATGCACGTGCACACGATTAGAATCAGTTCTACCGCTGTATGCACCGAAAAAACCGACTCCAACCCAAAGTACACACATGTGATTTTGTAAATTATGTTAAAACCGAACACGTTTCTTTTTGCAGTCTCATAATAATAACGAAGTTAGTGCTCACGATTATTCTACTTCATCCTTTAAATTAAACCTTAGCGATATGTAGCTGCTGCCTGTAGCACCTTCCAGTCTTTCCACGTTGACTAGTTTCTCATTCTCGGTTTAAAAGATCAGTTAGTAGTTAAAGTATGTCGCTAACGACTGTATCAGTTCTATTGCCAGTGAACGCTCCTAGATATCGGTTTGAAAGATTGTGCCGTGCTCTTCGATTCTCATCATTGCTCACTCTCATTCTAACTAGTTCTCAGCTAGCTACTACATACTACCAGCCAACTGCAATTCCGAGACTTTCAACCTTTGGCGCACTCTTAAAAATTGCTTCTTTGGAGACTAGCTACAAATCGTCCACTTTGTTTTTCTGCTGCCACCAATGCCATTTCATCATCTGCGCATTCCACCATCATTATGTCTGCAGTAGAACCCACTTTAAGAACAACGTCATACATCGCGTTGTTCGAAATATGAAGGTCTCTGGTATATCAGCTTTCAGTTCTCCGATTTAAATGGATTTTTACATCCAGCTTTACGGCTTTACAGTACTTTACACTAACACTCTGCCATCGACTACCGCTTCTACCGTTTCATGACTATAATGATTTCGATGGCATTCATCGTAAGGAAACTAAACTGGTGGTCAAATAGACATGTTGACCTCTGAATAAACTCCTGCAGTTCAATATTTCGTCGACCGTATTCATTACCCGATTCGATATTGGTAGTACTGGCGGTGTTCTCGGGTTCAGGTTCAGTATCACTTTCACTGCCATATTGAAAACTATATACAGGTTGCGCCATCTTTTATGTCGGTATCTAAACATTTTATCAACCGATTGATTTAATTGATTAAATTTTAAACATGAATCGCTCTCCACCGAAACTGCTCGGCGAAAAGTAACGCTGTACACTGAAGATAGTTCAGTTGAGTTAACTGAACTTTAACTTGTCGAAAATATCGTGGCCAACACGCGCCGTCTGACAACACTATTCGTCGTTTGGTATAAAATTTGAGCACAGGGCAGTGGGAGATCGTCGACAAGCCGTTCATCAACACCCAACACGTTCCAATGAACTGGTTGAAGTGGTAAGCATTTTGACGTCAGTGGAACCACCTTGCGGTACATTTTGAAAGATAATTTGTATTTGTTTCCGTTTAAAGTGCAATTGACTCAAAGAATATTACCGACAGACCGTCCCTTGGGATACGGCCAAACAGTCGCTCGAATGGTTGTCACTAAACCTGATTTTAGGAATTAAAATTTGATGACAGACGAAGCCCATTTCACACTCACTGACGACGTAAACAAGCAAAATTGTTCCATTTTGGGAACGGAGAATCCCCACGAGATCCATGAAACACCATTGCATTACCAAAAAGCGACTGCTTGGGCCGGCGTTTGCACCAAAACCATCATTGGGCCATTTTTCTTCAGAGAAGGGAAAACAGTCGATGGGAATAGATGTCGGTGGATGTTGGATGTTGGTCCATTATGTCTGCTCACAAATGTCTAAAATAGTTTCAACAACGAAAACTCCCAGGACGTGTGGTGTCAAAAGATGGCGACATTGACTGGCCACCCAGATCTCTAGATTTAACCGCTCCAGACTTCTTTTTGTGGGGTTATTTGAAAAGCGAAGTGTGTATGCCAGCAAGCCTCAGACCATTGATGGGCTCAAAGGAAACATTCGTGCCGAAATCATCACTACACCGCCCGAAAGATGCTTCAAAAAGTGATGGAAAACGCAGTAATGTGACCGTACATTTTGCCTTGGTCAATAACGGCCACGGAAGTTGTATTCAAAAACTAGTCAAATTAAATTGTAAAGGACCAAATTAAATAATAATACCTCATATATGGAAATCGGTTTTGTTTTTAAGATATTCACATACCGACATAAATGATGGTGTACCCTATATTTGGAACTCCATTCTGGCCAGAAGCTTTGAAGTCATTCAGTGATTGTTGAGACAATAAAATTTCGTTCAACATCAGGCTCTTCTTTCATCTTTTAATGGCACAAAAGTTTTTCGCATCCACTCAAGTTGTGCTTGTTTTATTTGTACGTGAATGGAAGGGACCTAGAGTTTTATGTCGAATCCGAAAGGCGAAGTGAAAAACATTTTTCAGACAATTTTTACTATTGTAGGTTTGCCATTGCCTGTCAAGAGGTGATGCCGTGTTGAAAAATGTTTGCCTTACTTTTTAATTTTGCCTGTGCGGAGATTTGAACTCCGGACACTCTGCGTAACAGTCCAACGCACTACCACTACGCCACAGCAACCACATCAGGCGCATGTAGCGCACTTCCTCTTGTGACGAAACAGCATCATCGCAAGTTTCTTTAACACTATACGAGTACAAAGTGCCTCGATGGTGGGTCAATGAGCTACTGTGAATTTAAAGCTACGTTTATGCTTTTTTACATGTATTTCTAAATGTATGCACATATGTATGCACTTACCTATAGTTACGAAGTCCTTGCTACATACGATGGTGTTCGGAGTAGATTAAATTTCAAATAACGAATAAACCTATTTATTCACTCTAACTGGAAACTAATTGTAACAGTGACGACTGGTGAGTGTAAAACAATCTAGAATATTAACAGCAAATATTGCAATTGAATTATGTGTTTTTCTTACAGTGTACCATATGCACAATAATATGTATCTGAATGTATGCTAGCATATTTGTGTGCATCTACATTTCCTGTTGTCGCACCCTTAACGTGTTGCAATTTGTTTTTCATCCTGATATAAATTTACTACGCGCACATTGTGTACCGCAAGCAAGTGAACAATTTGTGTACATTTTTACCATATCCTTCATACTCACATGGTTGCTTACATGCTTCTACACCTGCTTTATTTTTATCCTATTGGGAGCTATTATTATTATTATTATTATTTGCTAATGTTAAATTGTCACAGTTTGATTTAGCATGAAATTATTGTATCACGTTAGCTGAAAAAAAATATTTTGCATTTAGTGATTTTAACACTTTTTTGGTGGGTAACCAAACGCCTCGGGATTAAATATTGTATAAATTAATTTTAAGGTTTTTTGGAATTTACATCTAAATTTTCGTAAAACAATTCTACTCGATTTGTATATAACTTTATAAACTGCATTAAATTAACTAAGTAGTAGTTGCTATAAAATCAAAATACATATGTTTTTCAAATATCAGTTCAAATCATTTACAATGATATTTCTTACTTAAATACCTCTAAGGTAAATAGGTAATAACTTAATAAATACTTAAATTACAAAATCCATGTTTCATAGCTTTTTGAACTTCTTATTTAAGCTCCGTAAAAAATTTAAATTCCATAATATGTACTCTGACGTATATACTGTACATATGTACATACAATCTTCAATACTTCACGCTAAAATGTCAAACTTGAACAATAATTCTACTTAGTAAAAGCAAATTACAAGTATCTGAAGCCTTTGTGTCCACAACAACAAAATATTAAAATCGACCAACAAAAATGCATGACAAAAAAAACGAGAGGCAAATTGAGAACGTAATGGCAACACTTTTCTAGTTTCATTTGCGATTTTCTTTTGTTTTCATTATTGCCGCAAAGCTGTTCACAGATTCAATATTGACAATGGCATTAACAAACGAATTCTGATGCTCACTTCACCTTCTAACTAAGAAGAGGTAGAGGCAACAACAAAAGCGGTTAATGTATTACTGTTAATGAGAAAGCTGAAGCATTCATGTGAAGCGGCCAAGACCGATCATCGGTTGTAGTGCCAGCTAAGTAAGTAGTAGAAGCATTCATGTTTGCAGCAGAATTAGTAGCAATTATTGTGAGAAATGATACAAGAAACCAGAAATTTACTGTATTCCAGATATTGTCGTCAAGTACTTTCTTACTTACTTTTAATGGCACAACAGCCCATGGAGGGCCTAGGCCGAGCTTTTCGCATCCACTCATGTTGTGCGTATTATAATTGTACATGAATGGAAGGGACCTACAGTTTAATGCCGAATCCGAACGGCGAAGTGAAAAGCTTTTCATAGGCAATTTTTACTCTTGTACGTTTGCCATTGACTGCCAAGAGGTGAGGCCGTGTAGAAAAATTATTTTTTTTATTTTTTGATTTTGTCTGTGCCGAGATTCGAACCCCGACACTCTGCGTAGCAGTCCAACGCACTACCACTACACCACAGCGACCACTGTCGTCAAGTTGCTGCACTTATTTGATATGGAACCATTGATCAAACCTTTTCCAAAAAACCAAATGTTATTGCTTAATATCAATGCATTTTACTGCTGAATCTGAAAATGCTACGCTAAAATAAATGCTAAATGCTAATCAATCTCTCAAGAGATGACTTGTGTACATCGACTGTGAACAATCGAATTTTCATATTAGCGAGTGATTGACTTCAGAGTAATTAACTGTTATTGTTAATCGTGTTGTTTTTGCGAGAAATTCCTTCTTTTGTGCAAATACATAAATAAGAGACAGAGAGAAAAAGAGAGAGAGTGCTGTTCCTGCAAGAACGGATTTTGTTTACTCGCTCTTTTTTTTAAACCGTTTCACTCCTCACCACTCTATGCTTTACATCGTAACATTTCTCTTTTGTTCCTCAATAAAGAGAGTGAGAGAAATCAGTTTGTTGCAGCTTTTTGATTTCTGCATAGAAAGCCAAACGAAATCAAATAAATAATTCGTCACACAAAAGGATGCCGATCAGGTTAAATTAATTAAAAAACATATTACATTCTTTACAAATAGACTTTCTTCAGACCTTAAACCGTGTTGATGCAGAAACCGTGCAGTAAATATTATACTTAGGTTTAACTACCTTTGTTGAAAATTTACTAAGCATTCAAGATAAGTCAACGCTACGCAACGGTCTTGATACGAAACTGTATAAGGGAGTCAGATTTTTGGTGTCTCTAGTTATTTGACTTAAAGCAACCAAATCTTGGCAAAATTTCTAAAGTATTTCATATGCTTAAAGAGGAAACGAATCACTATCACTAAGCTTTCCCAAAGAATGAAGTTTCCTTACTTGTATTCAAATAGATGAACAAATAAAATATGAACAGCAGCAGCACTGTGTTAAAGACTCAGTTAACTACCATCAGCACACTAACGCGCCCTTGAAATTATGAAGTGAAGGTGAAATATGAACCGATCAGCGCAGTGTCTTCCTCCAGAATCCAGTAAAACTCCAACTTGTACTGCGTGATGTTGATGCGTTTTTACGAGGCGTATAATAAATACGTATAATAAATTATCATTTAAAAATATTTAGCAATTTAATAAAGATTCATGAAACACCATTTAGTGACCAAAAAGTGACTGCTGGCCGGCGTTAGCGCCAAAACCGTCATTTGGCCATTTGTCTTCAGACAAGGCGAAACAGTAGATGGGAATTGATATCGGTGGATATTGGATGTTGGCTCATTATGTCTGCCCACAAATGTGTGAAAAAGATCTACATGCCACACTGCAAATAAAACAATGCACGAAAATTCTCTAGACGTGTGGTGTCAAAAAATGGTGACATTGACTGGCCAGCCAGATCTCCAGATTTGACCCCTCCGGACTTCTTTTAATGGGGTTATTTGAAAAGCAAAATGTAAGCCAGCAAGTCTCAGACCATTGACGGGCTCAAGGCAAACTTTCGTGCCGAAATCATCGATATACCGCGCGAGATGCTAGAAAAAGGTGATGGAAAATGCAGCAAAAACGGCCACATTTTGCTTTGGTCAATAACGGCGGCCACTTGACTGATGTTGTATTCAAAAACTAGTCCAATTAAATTGTCAAGGACCAGATTAAATAAAAATACCTCATATATGGATATCGGTTGTTTTTTTAAGTTATTCAATATTCACATACCGACATATAAGATGGTGCACCCTGTACATGTACATACTTTCTAAGATAATCACCCCTATTTCAGATATCGTCGAAAATGGCTAAAAATTTAAGAATGTTCCGTTTTTAATGAGGCAAATTATCAAATGATTCCAATTAGTTACTGTTGCAACGGATTCTGGAATAGGCCGCAATAATTTTTAATTAACAATCACAATTAGTAAGTAACTTATTTAGATAAATGTTATGTTAACAAAATTTAATTGTGTGTGTGAGTGTTTTCATATCAATTTACATAGGATATCAGAGCACTTGCAACATTTTAAATTACCATATATGTATATTCAAGTGTGAGTATGTATTCATGTTGCTGTAGTACCCGAGTCAAGCGCCTGTGGCTGTGCTAGACTACAAAGCACACATTGCGGCATCATAATATTGTGGTATTTGTAATATTATATATAATGTATGTATGTATATATTTTTGTATGTTTCCAACCAAGGTGCACCACAAAAAGAGGGAGTGAACTAAATTTGTTAAATACGAAACTTTTAAGATATTTGAAATACATATGACAGTAAGGACCTACTGTGGTCCTTTGGATAAACACAGCAATTATCAGACCGATAATCACATATGCTTCGGTGGTTTGGTGGCACCGAACTATGGTTAAATCCTCAGTCTTGGCGCTGAACAGGGTACAAAGAAGCGTATGCATTAGCATAACGGGCGCCATGAGTACCACCTCTGGGGACGCCCTTAACACCATGCTTGACTTGCTCCCACTGGACATACAGATTCAACAAGAAGCGATGAAGGCGACATGTCGGCTATACTCTTATGGGTATTGGTTCGATAACAGAACTTCGGGTCATGGAGAAATCTTTAAAAGGTTGTCAAAGCAATATTCATTGCTACTGGCCCCGAAAGATTGCCTCATACCCGTGGTTACTTTCGGAAGAAGATATGAAGTTAACTTCCCGAAGCGTGAACAATGGAGCAATCCAGAGGTCGTGCTGGAGAATCTCATGGATATCTTCTTCACTGACGGATCCAAGACCGATGAAGGTACTGGAGCTGGATGCCACTTAAACGAAGGTGTTAATTGCTACTATTTCTTGGGTGGGTTGGCAACTTCTTCCAGACAGAAGTTTTCGGCGTCTTTGAAGTAGGGGAATGACGCGGGAAACGTATAGGTGTCTGTAGTGACAGTCAGGCTGCACTTAAGGCTCTGGAGAACGCGAGAATAACTTCAAAGATTGTCCAAGAGGGTAAGAGGAAACTTAGATCAGTCGCAAGACTTAATCAGCTCCAACTTATCTGGGTTCCTGGGGACTGTGGAGTTCCTGGGAATTAGAAAGACGACGAGTTGGGCAACTGTGAATCAAAGAACATGCCTTTTTGACCAGAGCCAATAGTCGGGACCAGTTTGGCAGGTGCCATGCATTGGATAAAATCTTATGCTAATGATTTACATAAGAGACGCTGCTCCAATCTAGACATCTGTAAAATGGCTGAGTGTTTTGTGATTTGTTCAAACACGAAGCAGCAGAATTCCTTCTTAAATTAGGAAGGAAGGACCTTCACGGATGATGGGACTCATTTCAGGACATAATTCATATAATGACCACCATCGGCATCAGCGAGGACCCGACCTGCACATCTTATCTGGAGGAGGTGGGCAGCACAGAGCATTTTCTCTGCACATGTCCCGCCTTTGCCAGAACGAGATGGCGTATTTTGGGTTTCGATGTCACAGGAATGGAAAAAGTTCACTCCTTCCCCTTTTGCGATCTTCTGAGATTTGTGAGAGAATCCGGAAAATATGCGGAAGAGAACGTGGTCCCCCTATAACCCCTTTTTCGACTTTTCCCTTCTTTTTCTCTAACCCCTTACTTGCTGTCACCCCTTCTTCATTTTCCTAGACCTTAAGTATAATGGGCTACATAGCCTGAATGCTTGAGGAACTGTCTTGCACTCGTAGTTCAGGTTCTCGGCCTTCTTCACATCCATCCATCCAACGCTCAATTAGTTTAGGTTAGGCTAAAACAGTCCATTGTGATACCACATGGTTGGCCCTACAAGCGTTTCCTGTTCTGACCGACCTGTGGGGTAGCAATTTCTTAATGGCTTTGCCATTGCCCGGCAAGAGTTGTACTTATACGCTTTCTTAAAATTCTCATCCACCTCATATAGGTAGGAACGAATGAAAGTTATTGCAACTGAATTAATCAACCGAAATCTCACGGATAATGGTCTAGAGCGAAAAAAAACTAATCATTTTATTTGTAAATTTTACTTGCTGTATCCAAGTATAAATACTAACCCCTTTTATTTAAGGTCATCTACCTTGGCATTCATACACCTTCATTTGTTTGCCATATGCTTTAATAATACTTTTTTTTTTTTTTTGTAAAAAAATTTTCCTTAGCATGTAAAAATAAATAAACAAAAAAGAGATTTCAATAGCGCCTGAAAAATAGCATGCTATAAATAATCATGTGTGAGTTCTGTAAGCGATGTGTTAAAATCCTGATATACTACATACAAATGTGAATATGTAAATATGTAAATATGGAAATATGTGTGTATGTGCACTATGTGTATACTATGTATATATCCTGGGGCATTCGTAAATTATACTATACTTGCTCATTTATGCACGCTACTTTATATGTACTTGCTGACTACTTCAAACATTGTAAAGAATGTAAGAGTGTGAATGCATTTGTACGTGACGGAGACAGCAAGACGCTGAAGATACGAAAGAGCCAAGGTGAGGCAAGGCGTTCGAGCTGTTAAGGCTCCCCTTTGTCGTTAATTTCTTAAAATGCCATTATGGCGTTGGCAGATACTCGTACCTAAACTGTACAAATATATATTATATTTATATTTTACAATATACCAGTATGTATATACGAGTATATATATATATTTTTATTGTACATTTTTATGTCATGCGGCTTATTTTTGACAAAGTTTAAATGTAAGTAGTTATGTATGTTATTGCTATGTTTCTATACATACGAGTACATGTCAAGAGGCATATTCTAATAATAAAACATTGTTAATTTATTTTGAAAATATATGTATGTACATAAATACTTGTTTATATATGATATTATTGTATACATCTTCTTACTTCATCTTTGAATAGCACAAAAGTCGAGGAGTCTGAACTGAAAAATTTTTCTAACACAATTTTTACTCTTAGAGGTTTGCCATTCCTTGCCAAGAGATGGTGTGATGTAGAAATTTTTTTATGTTACACTTTCTGTGTGCCGGGCACTGTTTGTAGTAGTTTATCACACGACCATCATCTTCTTCTTTTAATGGGACAACATCCCATGGAGGACCTAGGTCGAGCATTTCGCATTCACTCTTTTCAGAGGTATGTATTTGTAGGAGGTCTGTATAGAGGTCTGTGTTGTATTTAAACATAAGTGGAATGGACCTACAGTTTTCTTAGGACCTACAGTTTTCTCTTTTGTCTGCCAAGAGGTGATGCCGTGTTGACAAATTGTTTTTTCGAAAAGAAAATCATTGCCAGTGCCCTAATTTGAACCTCGGACACTCGGCGTAGCAGGCCAATGCACTACCAACTGCACCACAGCTACCACTAACGGCGTGTACGTTAATGGGGAAAACTTGCAGAGTTGGGGAGGCAATGCAGTCTTCTCAAGTACTTATATCAAATTTAAAGACTTTTTCTCGTTAACTATACTTAAATAGTGTGTTTAAGACAAACGGTTTCAACATATATCAAAAAGAGAAATGGTATCGATGTATCGATGCTCCGAGTGAAGTCTGATGACTTTGTCAAATCAGGACAAAAATTAACCTTATACTTATCTGGATTCCTGCCCACCGAATTACAATTGAAAATGAAACTGCTGATACTATGGCAGGGCGTGGCTCCCCTTTGAGCATATCTCAGTCGGAGAGGCAAACGTGACACTAGAAGTTTGACTTGTATTCAGCGAGATTGCGCATTTCGTTTTATGTTTTCATTCGCAGTTGCGATGCCATCAACGAGAAAGAAGCGTTTTATCGACCTCTGAAAAAATTTTTGTTTTTAATATAAAAACCAAGTTAGTAAATGGTATCAAAAAGAAACTATCGCAGTGCTTACTTTATTTTTTCTACACCTGCAGAGACTTTCCCGAAATATTTTCAAATTTCCGACATTTTAAGGGCAAACAAATGATGTAAACTCAATCATACGCCCATACGTTAAATATTCATTATTATAATTAAACAACAACTTATTTTTTTGGTATTTGGTACGTGTTTTGATTTGAATCGAGTTTCATTGAGTAATTCTGTGCTTACAGTTTTCTAGAGTTTTAAAACACTATATGGAATTTATTACAAACTTAAGAAAGGAAGAAAAGTGACATGTGATATCATGAAAATGTTTCCATAAGGCCAGACAGTTTAATATTGCTTGAAATACCCTTTCGAATTACAAATATCATTTTAAAGTTGAAATGGATATGGCTTAGAAATCCCAATATATTAAAATCAAATGTTCTTTGGATAAAGAAATACATAAAAGGAACATTTATTTAAATATGTCAGCAGCAGTCATCACCCATCAACAACTAACCCAACTCTAGCCAACATTAGTCATCATCAACCCAATTCGATCATTTCTATCACAAATATAAATTAACACTAAATCTGATTTGTAAAGTAACATAAAAACAAAACTAACATAAAGATTTTCAATAAATCGTTACATCAGTATAACAAAATCATAAGGTGTTAAAATTCACAAACATAGTAAAACTACATTAAAATTGCTATAAAATATAAGTGTTTTATACTTACTATCCCTTCTTAAACCACCCTTAAAGCCTATGTTCCATCCTAACAAATTTCATGCATCATAATTAATTAGCATATCTTTGGATCTGATATGAGAATTACATTAACCAATATAAAGAACCAAAAATAAATAAGCCTATCTACACAAAGATTACAACAACAACAAAAAAACAAAAACCAGACACATCCCAGCGGGTCCTATTGTCAGCAACTCGACGGAGGAGTAAAAGATTAGCACTTGTAGTTTTCATTTTATTAACGAACACACACTCGTTACCGAAGCAAACGAGGGTAAGATCATTGTAATTTGTAAAGTAGATTAGAGTAAAATAGAATTAACTGCTGACGCAAAGATTTCGTGAAGGGTCTTTTGAAGCACAAAAGCCAAAAAAAAAAAAGATAAAAAGGATAGTGTGGTTTTGGTATCCATGCAAAGCTCATTCGTCTTTGCAAAATGACACTGGCCAACAACAACAGCGAAGTGAAAACTGGGACAGACCTCTACGCGCCATTTGATACCAAAAGAGGTTTCAGACAAGGTGACTTTCTATCGTGCGACTTCTTTAACCTTATGCTGGAAAAAAGAAAGCTTGCTGCGATCATTTGCCATATGACATTAACATCATTGAACGAGAGCAAAACGGAATACTTTGTGCCAACAAACAAAAAGTCACGGCCTTTTGAACCAAATATCACTATTGACACTTATACTTTCGAAGTCAGCAAGAATATTATTAACCTAGGATCCAGCATTAACACCAAAAATAATTTCAGCTTTCGACCTGAATCGGATATTAACTCTTGCCAACAGATATTACTCCGGGCTCAGTAGGCAATTGATAAGGAGAGCCCTCTTTCGACCGATGACCACCAATGACGAAAGGCTGCCAGGAGAGTTCGAGCTGAAGATACTTCTTCAGAATTATAGTCCAATATGCGTGAACGACGAATAAGATGAAACCATGAGCTCTACGCCGACATTGAAGCACTCAAACGCATAAAATAAAGTACATAGAGAAAAAAAAAACAAACTGCTGACGCAAAGCGATCATGAGAGATCTTTCAAAGCACTCCAATGCTAAAAAAAATAAAGGTGTAACATGCGTGGAGTCAGTGCCTAGTGCTGACTTGTCAACACTCCGAAAGGCCCGTCGGAGTGTTTCTCTTCCCGTTGGGATTTACATAAGTACATACGATATATACACAATCATACTCATGTTTGCATAAATCAACTATAAAACACTTATTCAAAAAGAAAAATAAAAAACAACAACAACAATGTGTTTACCCGAACCTAAAGCTTTCGCATATTTCATAAAATCAGTTTAAAACACAATATTAAAGTAACACCCACTCGACATATCATTTAACTTGGCTTATCAATCTACATATTTGTGTACTTGTAAACGTATGTATGTTTGTGTGTGTGCGCAAATGGTGTGTGTGTGTGTGTGTGTAGATATGTCCTGTATAGCTATTCAATTCAATGGTAAGGAAACTTTAAGAATAGCGCCAGTATAGTTATTAGCTAAGAGAGAAAGAATCTTGACGCCATCTACACCAGACTAACCATTAAATGACGCTAGCAACTATACATATAGTATATAATAACACAAACAACAACCCAAACAGAACAGCGCAAGTAACCATAGCTGTAGAATGTCAACATCAACCTTCTTTAGCAGGCAAGAATTTTAATATTACATGCACATAAACATACTCGTATATAAGTATGTATGTATGGACTTATATACAAGTAAGTACTTAACTCCGTATGTATGTATGTTCATATACAAACACAAACTTGGTCTCTTACGTATGTATGTAAGTGTATATCCTTGGAGTGATAAAGCTAAATAAAGAAAAATTGTATGATAAAGTTTATTTTATTTGTATTAAGTAATAATACAAACATATGAGGAGATGCTTATGATAAAGACATACACACAAATACACACACACATACACACATACACACATACATACATCGATGTATGCATTCGGATACCAAGAGCGGTCTTTAGAGAGTATCACAATAAGAAGCCGTTCTTTTTTAACCCATTATTATAATCTATTTGCTTTTGTTTTGCTTTCTCCTTTGACTATTTGATATTTATTAAAGTCAAGCGAGCATAAGTGAGATTACTCTATGTCCTCTGTACGAGTATATGAATGGAGGCAAAGTTTACCCCCTCTGACTTGACTCAGCTGCTTATCGTTTCTTTATGCTTCAATTCTTTTAACTATATCAATGGTAAAATTGTTCTATTCCCATGCACATGCACAGTTAATAAATAGTGCTTCGTTTAAATTTACACTATGTCCAAGGAGTAAAATAGTGTAAGTATATTTTGAAATTTTGAAGAACCTTCTTACTTACTTTTAATGGCACAACAGCCCATGGAGGGCCTATGCCGCCGAGCTTTTCGCATCATGTTGTGCGTGTTATATTTGTACATGACATGAAAAGCTTTTCATAGCAATTTTTACTCTTGTAGGTTTGCCATTGCTTTTTGATTTTGTCTGTGCCGAGATTCGAACCCCGGACACTCTGCGCAGCAGTCCAACGCACTACCACTACGCCACAGCGACCAGTAACAACCAATAGACATTAAAAACCAACCAACAGTCCGATTTCACTCAAATAAAGTTCAGTTTATTAAGCATTTTTTAAACTACTCGTATAATTCGAATTCACAAAAAAAATTCATTCAAATATTATAAGCGGTTGCAAAATTGTTTAATACTTTTCTTAAAGTTCTTAGTTAGAGACTGGGCAGTACGTTCGCTGGCTACTGCATAGGCTTGATTCCATTGATACCATAGTTGACCTAGAGTAATGACTTGTGGCTAAGTCTAGCCAAAACCAAACGGTTCCTTTGTGCCGTCCAATAAATGGTAGTAGGCGTTTTTGAAGGCATTATTCTATATAAATTCTGGAGTTATCGTAATTGCTGCTGTCGTAATGAACGCCTTGCTCCGTAGACCGCCGGTGCAAATAGCTTGCCAAACCATGAAGCGTATTGGAAACTTGGTATACTTTTCTTCAGAGTATTTTGTGGGTGTTGAATCCCTATTCTTTGTTATGAAATAGGCATTCCCAGATGACTGGTTGAAGTCCGCCTTACAGTAGGTCTCATCATCGTGAATCACGCAATCGAATTTGGTTAGGTAATTGTCATGCAGCTTTCGGGCCGTGTCTTCGCTATTTTTTCCTTTGCTTGCGACCGGTCAGGTACTTTCTGTTGCTTGTAGGTCGTTAATCCTTAGATTGTTTTTTCTACCTGACCCTTCGGTTCTGCAGATGGAGTTTCCCTCGTTGTAGTTGTTTATGCCGTTATAAACCCTCGCTAAACTGACCGTTCTTTTTCTTGAAATGCTTAGTCTAGATTTCGTCTTATCAGTCAAGTACATGTCCAGTATTAATTTGCGGCAACATGTTGATTTAAGTAGATCCAAGATGAAAATGACTAATATATAAGTAGAAAAAAACTGCACTATTTATAGATACTGTCACTTGATGGATGCTAACTCTTGGCAATTGCGTATAATGGATACCCCCTTATACACCTTATATCCTTGCTTACACCAACAAACAAACCCAAGAGATTGTTGCATATTCTCTTTGAAATTTAAAAAAATTCGTATAATTTCTGTATGCTCAACAATGTTCAATGTCAGTAGCAGAGTTTCGCTGAGAGCGTTTTCGTTTTATGCAATAATATTTATTAAGCTTTGTGATAGGATTTTCCAATTTTCTTAGAAAAATTCTATGTATCTCTTGCCTTCTTTAGAGTTTCAGGCAGCAATTTTCGTGTTCTGAATACATACATACATACTCGTATATTAATTTAATTTGATATCGTTTACTATCTTTTTTTAGGTGCAATACAACAACACATTCTTTGGCAATATTGGAAACAATACCTGCCTGCCACTTTAAGATCTGACAATTGAAATGAGCAAAGATTTTAATTGTTATTTAACCCTAGAATGCATATCAAGAATCTTCTGAACTTAAAACCACTATGCATTTAACAGTACGTGGGCGTGAGTTGTGTAATTTATGTGGCGTTGATAGTTTTTTACGCTATTGGCTTAGTGTCCGCCGTGGGTAGTGCGTTGAGCTGCTACGCAGAGTGTCTATGGCTCAAATCTCGTCTCAAAAAGTCATAAAAAAAAACATTTTTCTACACGGCACCACCTGTTGGCAAGCAATGGCAACCCTACAAGAGTAAAAAAAACAGTAGGTCCCTTCCATTCATGTACAAATATAGTACGCACAACATGAGAGGTTGCGAAATGCTCGGCTTAGGCCCTCAATAGGCTGCTGTGCCATTAAAAGAAGATGAAAATATGGTAGATAGCTTTTCTTTCACTATGTCAATATTTAATTTTAAATTGTCCTTTGATGACTTATATGCAAGCTAGGTGTGGTGATTGCTAATATCTATAATTTTCTTAAAATTCGTTTTTGAAGCTATTTCAGATTTGGTTTATTTTGATTTTACTTTACATTTCTTGCTTGTTTTGTATAAAAAGCTCAACTGATTTATTAGAAAGACAAAAAAAAGAAACAATATTATTTTACATTTAATCAACTTATACTTTATACTTTAATTAACAAAAATATGTAGAACTTTCGAATTTTATTTACAAGCAGAAGAAACTCTGCTTTGTGGCTGTTTACACCGTTGCAAGCATGAAAAACTGAAAGACGGAGACAGATAGCAAATTCAGGTAGCAATAAAGATAGTGCAAATCTTCTATCTCTTTCTTACCACCTTACTTTTCTACCGGCCCATCTCACACAGTCTGTCATGCTTGCGCTAATGTAAACAGCCGCTTTTGTGACAAAAATGTTAGTAGTAATTTACCGAAAATTACAATATCTACATCAAATTAATAAGTTAGTTTTTTCTCTCGATATGAATTTCATCCAGAAATTATCCTTTGGGTGCATCTGGAAACCATTTATAGAACCCTTTAAGTCCTTTGAAGTATTTTTAGCAGCAACAATCTTATATTTCAAGAGTAGCTGATAGAGTAAAGCTTTAGCTTCCATGAGAGCAAGGCGATTTCCTAAAATTTAAACAAAAACAAAGATAAACTTTCCGTCCTTTTGGACCATTACTTGTACATTTCCCTACCAATACAAGCTCTTGGACCTATACCGAAGGGCATATAAGTTGTCGGTGCAATTCGAATTTTGTTTTCATCCGAGAATCGTTCCGGATCAAATATCTCTGGATTTACAAAGTAATCAGGATCATAATGCAAGCCAATTATTGGAATCATAACGATATCGCCCTTTTTCATTTCCACCACTAAGTTGCCCTCCCTATCTATTAGACTATAATCCGCTGAGCACACACGATCTGTTACCATTGAAGGTGGCCACTTGCGTAGTGACTCCGATACTACCATATCCAAATATTTCATTTTCAACAGTGCATCATAATTTAATGGCTTGCCATCGAGTTCTTTCTCCATTTCGGCAATTTCTTCATAGAGTCGTTGTTGTACATCGGGATTTTCGAGCAATTCATGTGCGGTGAAACTCAGACATGTTGATACTGTTCCAAATCCAGCAACAAAGAAAATCAGACACTGTGCCAGCAAGTCATCATCGGTTAATTCAGTTGTTTCATCTGTCATTGTCGCCTCATGATGTTGCTTCGCCTCCATCAAGAGATGTATCATATCGGGACGTACAACATTATGCAGCTGACGATATTTCATTGCATCAATAACCAAACGATAAAAGTAGCCTAAGCTTTTCTCATTCATAACTTTTATACGGAAAAGCTAAACACAAAAAAGGAACAAACAAATTATTTGTTACGTTAGATATCAACCTTGCAATGGCTCACCCACCAACCTTCGACACTTTCGGCAGCAATCCAATTGTTATTAATTTCACTAGAGACCACGCACTAAATTTAGTTACTGCCGACCCAATGATGAAGAACTCATTGTTTTTATCCTTGAACGAATCCACCTTAATGCCAAATGCCGTTGATGCAATAGTATCGTTTGTGAAACGTGTGAAAAAGTCGTACATTTCCATTTCGATTTCATTCGGATGAGTTGCTGCTCCCACTTGCTCCTCCATCGATTTGACTGCACTGCTGCAACACTCCGTGATCAGTTCGAACATCAGGCGCATTTTACTGCCGGTAAAGGCGGGCGTCAATGTTGTACGCATGTTCTTCCATCGATGGTCTTGCAGCAAAAATAAACTCTTTGCGATTATTTCATCCTCCATGTTTTTAAAGTTATTTTGGTGGTTCGGAAAAATATCGAAATCTTTAATGCATATTTTCTTGATAAGCTCAGCATCTCGAAGAACAATGACGGGATCTCTCATACTGTAGGTGCCATACACTTTGCTAATTGGGAAAATTGAGTATTCACAAATTTTTAAATGTCTCAGTTTCTCTTATCTACTCTTTGTCATTTAACATTACTTACCAGTCTTTATATTGGCTATACTTATCGAGTACAGAACGTAAAAATGATGACCGACCTAATATCATCATCGGCTCCAAATTGCCAATTAACGGCCACGGTTTCTCGTGTAGAAGCCCTCGTTGCTGTAGCACTCCATAGTTTGCAGTTGCCCACTTATAAATGAGGTATCCACTGAAGGTTAACAGAATCAACAATTCCACTAGTGCCATAATGGTTGAGAAAGCTTTTAATTCAAATAATAACAAAAGCACAAATTTACAGCACAAATTCACTGAATATACTCGTATTCTTAATAATTATCAATAGTACGTACTTATGTCTAGTAGACATTGACATTGGCATTGTCGAGTCTTTCAACATGCACTATACCTACTTAATAATTACCGCTCCGATATAGAGTACCATATCGACTGAAAGCTATTTGCTCTATCATACATGCAAGGTTCAATGCAACAGCCCCACTACATTCTATGTACATAGCCACGTACAGTATGCTCCACGAATATATTTCCATGTACAGTGCTTATATATTGATAATACATATTATTGTAACTTACATGGAATGTAAATGAGATAACAAAATTAATGTTTTCGAATGTAACTCGTTTCAGAGTTGCTTTTGGTCGAAATTAATTTTTTTTGTTAATACTATTTTGTTCGCAACGGCAACACTAAATGGTATACTAAAAAACATTAAACGATTTTATCAATATGAATGAGTAATTGGAACTTCTTGTGAGTGGAATTAATAATATAATTGAAAAATTATGCAAATAATATAAATTTTCTGCAGTAGTTTTATAAATAATATATATTTAATATTCACTTTTAAATACTAAAAACATTCGCAACTTCGCTTTTCCGCAAATAAAAATAATGATGTATAGGTTTCCCTTTTTTCCTTCGATTTGACATACATTTTTGTTCCTTTTTTTTGTGGAATAACTCATTGCCACCCTGAATACTCGGCGTGCTCGGTGTACGTTTCACCCAGCATATCGTGTTCGTTGTTAGAGTGTGTAAAAGCTCTCTCTTCGTGTTCGGTGCAACAACAATTTCATGGTGTTCGCTGAGCAAAATCTGAACATAACCGCGACCTAAGAATATTAAAGCGACTGTAATCAGTTGACATTTTATATTTTGGAGTGAATTATTTTGTTGGCCACGACTTGGATATAATTTATTTTACGTATAATAAAAGTAGAATTTGTAGAATGGCGCAGGGAAATTAATTAAAAAAATAAATAAATAAAATATTAGATGCAACCGTGATGCAATCCCTGCCATACGACAGGAAATTTCAGTGTTATAATCAATAATCAATCAATGTGTTATAATTTTGATTACGGTATTTTCTGTGTGTACAGGGTTCAGAGCTCATAACGATTTAAACAAAACTAATTCAGAAAGATCTTTCTGTGTGTAGTGGTAGTGTGTTGGACTGCTACGCAGAGTGTCCGGGGTTCGAATCTCCGCACAGGCAAAATCAAAAAGTAGAAAAAATAATTTTTCTACACGGCACCACCTCTTAGCAGGCAATGGCAAACCTACAAGAGTAAAAATTTGCTATGAAAAGCTTTTCACTTCGCCGTTCGGATTCGGCATTAAACTGTAGGTCCCTTCCATTCATGTACAAATATAACACGCACAACATGAGTGGATGCGAAAAACTCGGCCTAGGCCCTCCATGGGCTGTTGTGCCATTAAAAGTAAGTAAGTAAGAAAGAACTTTCTAAAGCTTAAATGAATGAATAGAACTTTCTAATTGAAATATTTCGTTCATGTCTTTGACCATATTCACATTAGCCTCAGTGAGCCGATTCATTTTAACGTCTACAGGCAAAGGGGAAGTGGAGAGAGGAAAATTTTTGAGTGAAGCGAGATTTTTTGTTTGGTTAAAAATCTCTCAACTCACTTTGACATTTGTTGAAATGACATCTCAATCAGTTGCGATAAAATAATTTAACCGTACAAATTATCACTCATTATTTAATTTTTTCCTGCAGTGAATCTTTGTGCTACGCAAAAGAGCTGGTGAGCATCAAAAATGAGTCGACGGTGTTCAGACCCCATTTTAACATTAGAGAGTGGACTCTTGTCCATGAAATGTGTAGGCGCTCTGAGTCTAATGTGAACATGGTCTTTCAACAGAAAATACAAACTTAATACATTGACGGACAAGACAGTAGGAACAAGTGAAGTTCGAAAATTAACACTGTATGTTTTTGTAATTTTTAGAATATTAGAAGTATAGTTTTACTCTTTTTGCTTAAATAATAATATAAAAATAACAATTAGCTTACGGCTATAACCGTCATGGCGCCAGCGGACTCTAGGCATTAAGTAATGGGACGATGGTGGCCATAACAGCAAACATTTAAAAATGTAAATGACAGGTTTAATGACTCAAATAAGCAATTTATTTTTTATTTCTATTTAAGGTGTAAAATCAATAATAAACAAATACTTACCAGTATAAACAATAAATATAGTTAAATGTATCAAAAAACAACTATAAATTCAAGAGAAAACTCGACACAACAACGTGCATACTGAAGCTGCAAGTTGTGCAACAGGTGGAAAATGAAATTCAACCTAAAAAATTGTTTCCAAAACATGACACTAGGCTTCTACTTGTACGCCGGTAAATGCAAATTTGTGCCGCTATAGCCGTGGTGTCTGAAAACGATCGTTTCGTTTTGGACGGCTATTGCCGTCATGGCACATAGTGAACTTCGCTTTGACGGCTATAGACGTCAGTGTCCGTCAACGTGTTAACTAATTTACCCTTAGACTGTGGTTATATTCAAATTTTGCTCGGCGAACACCCTGCAATTTTTGTGGCCCGAACACGAAAAAATAGCTTTTACTCACTCTCACACCGAACACGATATACTGGGTGAAATGTACACCGAGCACGCCGAGTATTCAGGGTGTCAATGAGTTATTCTACTAAAAAAGAACAAAAATTAATGTAAAATTGCAGGAAAAATGCAAAAAGTTGCGAATTTTTTTAGTTTTTAAAAGTGAATATTAAATACGAGTATACTATTCATAAAAGTATTAAAGAAAACATTTTTCAATTGTTTTATAAATTGATAAAATCGTTAAAAGTTTTTTGGTATACCATTTAGAGTAGCCGTTGCGAACAATATAGTATTATTAAAACAACTGAATTTGGATAAAAAGTGTCTCTGTAACGAACACCAATGTAACCACTACACCGAGCACGAGAGTAAAATATGATGTGTTCGTCGAACACCGAACACCGAACACCAATGTAACCAGCACCTTACGGTTTTGAGACAAGATTTTCGAACTGGTCTTTTTCATGGAGTGTTCTTATATTCCGCGAAAAGCTCGGCCTAGGCTCTCCATGGGCTGTTGTGCCATTAAAAGTAAAGTAAAGTAAGTTCTTATATTCCGAGTTTTTATAAAACTTCTTTCAAGACCCATTTAAGTAGTTTTTGCCAATATCTTGTCAACTGCAGCTGATAGAAAAGAAAACTTTTTTTAGAAGAATCCTGACCGTGAAGTAAAGTTGGTTATATTTACTTTAACACCTCTTTACCAGGCTGGAAACGTCATCGTACTTAGAAAAACCAAAAACAATACTAGTAGCAACACTATTTCCCTGGTTTGAGTAAAATTTTTGCACGTAGTGTTATTAAATATATAAAATTTAATATACATATATAAAAAAAAAAAACAAACAAAAAATATAAAAAAAATAATTAAACATGATATCACTTTCCTCTCTCATTTACCTTAGAAGCTTCTACTTACTATAAAATAATTGGCAAAGAGCTTTTGGATTTTGTTTGCAAACACAATTTTTATGATTAATGCAATATTATTGTCTAATAAAATAATAATTATTAATTTCGATACAAATTTACATATAGTTTTTCTTTCTCATAATGAATTTCTTCCGGAAATTCTGCCTGGGCTGCATCTGGGAACCCGATATTGAACTCATTAAATCTTTGCAAGTATTTTAGGCAGCAACAATCTTGAATTTAACGAGCAATTGATATAGTAACGCTTTAGTTTCCATGAGAGCAATCTTCTTCTTCTTCTTTTAATGGCACAACAACCCATGAAGGGCCTAGACCGAGATTTCCGCATCCACTCATGTTGTGCGTGTTATATTTGTACGTGAATGGAAGGGACCTACAGTTTAAATGGCAAATCCGAACGGCGTAGACAAAAGCTTTACATAGACAATTTTTACTTTTGTAGGTTTGCCATTGCCTGCCAAGAGGTGGGGCAGTGTAGAAAAATTGTTTTTTATACTTTTCGATTTTACTTGTGCCGAGATTAGAACATCGGACACTTTGCCTACAAACTACCAACTGCGCCTCAGCGACCACCAAGAGAAAAGTTAAATTTTCTGTTCTTGCGACATAAACTTTGTCGATGTATTGTAATTAAATGCTTTTTCTCTTCCATGAAACGCTGCGGATTAAACTCCTCAGAGTTTGCATTGTTATCTGGACAATAATGAATGCCAATTATGGGTACCACAACAAGATCTCCCTTTTTAAGTTCAACCACTAAATTTCCCTCCTCATCCGTTAGATTATAATCAGCCGACCACACACGATCTGTTATAATGGCCGGTGGCCCTTTACGTAATGATTCCAATATTACCATGCCTAAGTATCAGTTAATTCAGTCATCGTCAGTTAATTCAGTTTCTTCGTTTTAGTTGCCGCCTCATGATGATGATGTTTCTTGGCCTCCATCAAAAGATTAATCATATCTGGTTGAAAAATACATACGTATCGTATTATGCTGTTGTCGATGTTTCATCGCATCCATTTCGTCTTCGATATGAATTGAGCATAGAAAGTGTGAATGAAGATTACCCCAATAACACTTTCAACTCGATGGGGCCAATTAATGGCCACGGTTTCTGGTATGGTATTCCCCGTTTCTTTGACGCACCATATTTTGCTGTTGGCCATTAGGTAGATTAGATATCCACCAATGTTTAACATAATGAATAATTCAACAAAATCCATGGTGCCTGGGAAGTCTTTGTTTCAAAATTATAATTAAGAAATAAGTAGTAACAAAGTCATTAACTAGCACTTATGCAATGTTGATAATTAGCAATCTACTTTTACTTTTGCTCCACCACTCAGTAAAGTAATTAACGTTTAAAGCTTTTAACGTTTTTGCTTATCTTTTTCTATTGTACAATGTGACGAAATATTTGTTTGTATTTTGGTATGCTTTCTATGAGTCTCCTCATGATTAACTATGTTTACTTATGTAGACGAGTATACCAATATGATGGAATTCACCGGCTTTTTTTTCATGTCTGGCCTGATAGCAGGATAGCTACTAGTTTGATTATTTGTCCACATTCAAATAATCTCTGCTTGTATTTAAACGAGTAATACTCCTTCCTGGATAGAAATCCTGAATGGGATCGATACCCCGAAAAGCGATTATGAGTTCACACAGATTTAAAATTATTTTTTGCTATTTTGGAAAAATCATGGGTGTTATTAAAATTTTTATTTTGATTAAAAAATCATCTCCAAATCAAATATTGGATAGAAATACACAAAATATCAGTAAGCACTTACAATTTTTGTGAGCGACAAAGTACAGATTTGAAAAATACTCATTGTTCTTAATTAATGAATTATGTATGTTTATTTTTCTCTCAGAATGAATTTCATCCAAAAATCTTCCTTAGGCTTCATCTGGAAGCCCAACAGAGAACTCATTAAATCGGTGCAGGTATTTTTGGCAGCGACAATTCTAAACTTTAGTAGCAATTGATAAAGTAAAGCTTTAGTTTCCATGAGCGCAAGACGATTTCCTGAAATAAAAAATAATGAACAATGGGAACTCGTCAGTTTTTGTAACAATTGTACTCATACCAATGCAAGCTCTGGGACCTATACCGAATGGTGCATAAGTTGTCGCTGTAATTAAATGCTTGTTTTCATCGGAGAAACGTTCCGGATCAAACTTCTCAGGGTTGGCATAGTTGTCGGGATCATAATGCATGCCAATTATGGGTACCATAACGAGATCTCCCTTTTTAAGTTCCACCACTAAATTTCCCTCCTCATCCTTTAGATTATAATCAGACGAACACACACGATCTGTTACAATGGCCGGTGGCCATTTGCGCAATGATTCCGATACTACCATGTCCAGGTATTTCATTTTGAACAGTGCATCATAATTTAATGGCTTGCCATCGAGTTCTTTCTCCATTTCGGCAATTTCTTCATAGAGTCGTTGTTGTACATCGGGATTTTCGAGCAATTCATGTGCGGTAAAACACAGACACGTAGAAACAGTATCAAATCCAGCCAAGAAGAAAAGCAAACACTGTGCCAGCAAGTCATCATCGGTTAATTCAGTTGTTTCGTCTGTCTTTGTCGCGTCATGATGTTGCTTCGCCTCCATCAAGAGATGTATCATATCGGGACGCACAATGTTATGCTGCTGACGATGTTTCATCGTATCAATTACCAGACGATAAAAGTAATTTGTGCTCTTCTCATCCATAATTTTCAAACCTAAACACTAAACATAGGCAACAAATTATTTAAGTATGTTACATTAAGTAAATCTGTTCGTATCTCAATCATTCAATCATCGGCAACTAACCTTTGCTAATTTCGGTACTATCTGAAATATGAATGCTTTCACTAAAGTCCATCCCGTGAAATTAGTTACCGTCGATCCTATCGTGAAGAATTCATTGTTTTTATCTTTGAACGAATCCACTTTAATGCCAAATGCCGCTGAAGCAATTACATCGTTTGTGAAACGTGTGAAAAAATCTTTCATTTCGATTTCGATTTCATTCTGGCCATTGGCTCTTGCCTGTTCCTCTATGTATTTGACTCCAGCACTGCTGCATTCACGGATCAATTCAAACATTAGCCTCATTTTATTACCAGTGAAGGCGGGTGTCAACGTTGTGCGCATATCCTTCCACTTACGATCTTCCAGTACAATCAGGCTTTTTGCGATTAATTCATCCTCCATATCTTTAAAAGCACTCCGATGGTTGGCAAAATTATCGAAATCTTTAATGCCGATTTTCTTGATAAGGTCAGCATCTCGTACGAAAATTATGGGGTCACGCATATGGTAGGCGCCGTAAACTTTGCTATATTTGGAAAATAAATATTATAAATATATAAAGAATTGCGCATAACACATTTGTTGCAGTAAAAGTAAAATGTCGATTAGATTTCATAGGTGAATATGGTACGTATTATAAAGATGAAAATGCAAAATATTAAGAGTATTCACAAGCCAAATCAGTTCGTCTTCATATGGTACTTACTGTCAAAACCATTACTGGGTTAAAAAAAAACAGCCAGTAAAAAAAAGCCAGAAGCAAAATGCAAAAGACAAACAGAAATATTTATTTGTACCGAGTTTGTTCACATTTATGTTTCTACTTTCTTGCTATCTCTCTCTAAATCTCTCTCAAACGGACGACAATGATTGATCCAAGGAAATTTTGTTTTTTTTTTTTTAATTTTGAATGTTTTTTCCCCTTCTGCCAATTAGCATTTGACTCACCAATCTTTATACTTATGATATCTATCGAGTATGGAACGCAAAAACGAATGTTGCGCCCAGAAAACTTTCGGCTCGATGTTACCAATTAACGGCCACGGTTTGTCATGTGGAAGGCCTCGCTGCTTAAGTACACCATATTTTGCTGTTGCCCATTTGTAGATTAAATATCCACCAAGCGTTAAAATAATAAACAGTTCAACTAGCAACATAATGGCTGCGTTAAAATAACAAACAAACAAACAAAAAACGTATTAATCACACAAATCACAGTTGATACTAGATTTTTTAAAAATTTCTTGATAATTTTTATTTTCTTTCTCTACTATATCACCGGCAAGGCGACAATTAGCGCTCAGCTGTAACGTGTGCGGCTTACTAAATCAAAGCTTTTTTCGCTTTTGCCTATCTCGTACATGAGGAGAATTGTTTGTTTTATTTGTTAATTTTATTTAATTTTTTTTTTTGTTTTTTTTTTTTTTATTCGTTAAAAGTTTCGTTTATTGATGTTGGTTGATACAAGCCAAAATGAATCGGCTATGATGTAATCGAATAAGTTTAAGTTATGAAAGCTTATTTTATCATTGCTCTTTTAGTAGCTGCTATACAAATGAGATTTGTGCAGTTTGCTGCTGAGAATTTTCGATTTTTAAGCTTTTCATGCGTACATATATAAAATTTAATACTTATTAGATTAGTTTAGTTCGAATATTCTATGAACTACAACTTTCCTTGCACTAGCTGACTTATTCAGCTGTATTGTCTTTCTAGCTGAGAAAGCAAGTTGGATAATTTGAAAAAACAGTAAATATATTTAAATTTTCATATCTGTTTGTTTGACAAAACTCACAGATTTATTTGTTGGAAATCAAAAGGCAAGTCAAGTCGGCTATTGTAAGGACACTGAAAATTTGAATAGTATTTTAATTATTGTCTTTAGTGATATGCAAATTCGAACACATCATATTGATCAGTATGAAGTATTGCGAGCATACATTCCACGTGATACTTAGTAGAAGTGAAATTTGGTATAAATGTAAAGTGAGTTTATTTGTAGTCAGTTCAACGATAAATTAAACTAAACTAAATTAAACTAAATTTCCTAAAAAAATGATATATATAATCATATATATACATATATATACATATATAAAATCGTTGAATGATCACATTAAAGAGAATAGATGAAAATAGATTAAAAAAAAATTAAAGAAATGTTTTCGTCAGAGGGACGCATTACAGAAGTTTACTTCTTCAGAACGTTTGCGTTTGCGTTTTGGGTTTTCAGATTAGGTTAGGTTAGTAAACTTGTAAAATCCAGATTCTATCGCAGACATTAAAGGCGTGGCCGAAGGAATTTTTAACGATGCGTTGATTTATGCAAACGATAAGCCTTACATAGTTCAGTTTGATGATTCTCTGATCTCAGGTGTTACTTACTTACTTACTTTTAATGGCACAACAACCCATGGAGGGCCTAGGCCGAGCTTTTCGCATCCACTCATGTTGTGCGTGTTATATTTGTACATGAATGGAAGGGACCTACAGTTTAATGCCGAATCCGAACGGCGAAGTGAAAAGCTTTTCATAGCAATTTTTACTCTTGTAGGTTTGCCATTGCCTGTCAAGAGGTGGTCCCGTGTAGAAAAATTATTTTTTCTACTTTTTGATTTTACCCGTGCCGAGATTCGAACCCCGGACACTCCGCGTAGCAGTTCAACGCACTACCACTACACCACCGCGACCACTGGTGTTAACTTCATTTTAATCATTTGCATTTCCCTTCCTTTGCAATATCATCATCTCCATCCAAATATTCACACTCAAAGCATGCGAATTTATTTGCTACATCATTATAATTATAATCTTATCATCATGGAAAATTTGCCACTTGCCGGTCTGAGAACTCGCGAATGTTATGAAATTGACTAGAAACTAGGCAAATCTTGTCTATGTGTTTTGTGCTGATGCGAGTTGATTTCTTTCCACGATCATGAAAATTTTCACGTAAATCTTCTGCCCTTCTCTTTCGCTGAGAAGCTTGGAATTTGGCCACCTCAATGACTGCCTGGTGCTGTATAATCTGAGGACCTTCGTCAGGACTCAATGACATGGGTGTTGATGCAATTATTGGCTCTAATGAACTCACTTGCCATTCATGCTGTCTCTTCGCATTGGTCTTTGCGAGTTGTTTTTCAATGAAATTCGAATTCTGTAGTGCCTCAAGTTGGTTGCGAAGTCTACAATCTCGCGATCTCTCGGTGCTGGTTTCTTTTTTTTTTTTTGACTCTAGCAGTATTTGAATTTTGTTGGGCCTCCATTTTTCGACCAAGTCTACATTCTCGCTGTCTCTTAGCCGCAGTTTTAGCTGGATAAGTATTTTATCGTAACACAATTGCCATTTTTTTGTGCCTCGCGTTTATTTTATGGAGTCTATACTCGCTCATTTTTTCAACTCTGTAAATTTCAAACGGTTTTTGTTTGAATTGTAAAATTTATCTTAAAAACTGATGGGCAGCGCCCTCTATCAATCGAGTATGATTCATACTCAGCGCAACACTATCAATCAACTTTGAGTCATTCGCAAATCAGCGCCCTCTATCAATCGATAGAGGGATAGAGAGAGGGCTTCTCTATCGATTGATAGAAGGCACATTTTGGATGCATATGTGGTCCCCATCGTTTATGTGTATACACATATGCATCCTCATTTTCTTCATACTTGATTGATAGAGGGCGCTTCTCTTCATTTCCGTGACAATTTCTGTTTTGCGGCGATCATCTTTTACCCCATCGTAATAGCAGTAATCTTAAAAAAATATGTGGATAACATAATGTTGGCAAAACTGTTTTCTGTGACAGCCGATTTGACAGATCCCGTTTGTTTTGAAGTTAGTTTGATTTGGCAATTCATCATGAATAGACTCGAATTGTTCAATTTGCAGATTGTTGCAATTAATTTTGAAGAACACGGTTCAATTCGAGAAATACTTTGGGCATTACGTACATAGTATTATGGTGCTGATAATCGTCCATCAGAGCGATTAATTCACGAAACTATGGATCGTTTTCGCAATACGTTTATTCTAAACGATAATACGCAGCCCGTAAGGTCAGGTCAATGTTATGCAGACGGTCAAATGATCGTGGGTCATGCCACTTCTTACGCTCTCTTCTTGTTTTTTCAACTCTGTGCCCAAAGTACGTTATGCAGACGGTCATTTGATCGCCGGTCACTAGTACGTTTTTTGCATGCTTTTAGTACTTTTTTGCTACTTTTGATTTAACCTTCGTACTTAATAAAACAGCAATATAGACACTATGTACTTATATATGGTATAATGTATATTTATATATATTTGCGAGAAATGAAAACAAATGTAAGTGTTGTAATGTAAACAAGTGTGTTTTTGCATACATTTTCACCAAAAATGTACTATTGTGTTCCTAAAAGTGAATTGTTGCAAATAATTTCACAACGTAACTCTGTTTTGCCCGAGTGATTTTATACCAAATCATTTTGTGACCGTAGCGTTAATATTTTACTCTCTAGCTCTCTCACAAACTCTTTCGTTTGAAGTTTTATATTGAAGCAACAACAACTCGTGTTCATGATGTGACCATGACCGTCTGCGTAACAATGCACTAAGGTCGTAGTTATGCTGGTTTTCGCTGTTCGGCGAACACATCACATTTTTCTCTCGTGCTCGGTTTGGTGGTTATATTGAGTTCATAACAGAGTTGTTTTAGATGGAAATTCATGTTTTTTTTTAATATTATTTTACGAGTATGTGCAACGTCAACACTAAAATTTTATACCAAAAACACTTTAAAGGATTTTATCAATGTGTAGAGTGAAATTAATAAGATTATTGAATGTGCAATAAATTATGTAAATAATGTAATTTTTGACCGACAGCCACTGGCTGGTCATAAAAAAAGTGATAGAGGTAATGCAGAATATGTGGCAACTTCAAGGCAAGAGTGGTGTCAACATCATTTGCATCACATCGTGGTGAATACAGCTGATATGTTGTATAAATACTTTTCATACTTAATTCTTCAAAAGATTTATAAATAATATATTTAATATTCACTTTTAAACACTAAAAACATTCACAACTTCGCTTTTCGGCAAATTAAAATAATGATGCACAGGTTTGCATGTTTTCGTATTATTTTACTTACATTTTTATTCCTTTTTTGTAGAATAACTCATTGCCACCCTGAATACGACGAACATTCGGTTTCCATTTCTTCCAGCATAGCGTGTTCGTTGTGAGAGTGAGTAAAAGCTCTCCCTTCGCCGAGCAAAATCTGAACATAACCACGACTTACTACTGTGGGCAAAAAGTAGTAAGACTTTTTACTTTAAATTTCGCGCGGAAACCCATTCATCAAAATATTATTTTTTAAGGTTGGTATAACCGTCGGTGACATCTGTGCCAAATGTCACATCAAAATAATCATTAGTGTTTAGTATACGCTTGTCTTTCTGAAGTACAAAAAGTGCATTCGGCGATTTTCACAATGAGTGAAATTATTCAACAAAGAAGTTCCATTAAATTTTGTGTGCGGAATCAAATTACTGTTGCCGAAACGTTCAGAATGTTGCAAAAGGCCTTCGGTGATAATTGTATGTCGCGAGCAAGTGTTTTTGATTGGTACAAATTGTTCAAAGATGGTCGAGAACGCGTTGACGACGAACCACGGCCAGGACGGCCATCAACATCAACTGATGATGATGATCAACACGTCAATAAAATAAAGGAATTGGTGCTCGAGAATCGAGAATCGACGATTAACAGTCAGAGACCTTACTGGCATCGTTGGAATATCGGAATATCGGAAGGATCAGTGAAAACCATTTTAAAACATAATTTGGGCCTAAGAAGAGTGAATGCACGATTGGTTCCAAAATCACTGCATTGGTTTTACGAGACCATCATACGAGACCAAAAATTCGACTGATATCGTTCCGCAACCACCCTATTCGCCTGACTTGTGTCAGGCACCGTGTGACTTTTGGCTATTTTCTAAACTCAAAAAACCGCTTCGTGGACACCGTTTTGAGTCAATTGAAGACATTAAACATGAATCGCTAAGCGCATTGAAGGCTATTCCGGAAATTGACTTTAACAACTGTTTCCAGAATTGGAAAAAGCGTTGGCACAAGTGTATTGGGGCCGGGGGGGGGATTACTTTGAAGGGGACGAAATAGATTTGGAAGAATGAATAAAAAATTTTGAAATTATGAACAAAGTCTTACTAACTTTTGCCCACAGTAGTAAGACGTCGCAGATATTGCTGGTGTGCAGCTTAGCTTTGATGATGATGCAAATATGTCAATTCGTCATCATGTTCAGCAATTAAGCTTGTGTCCATCCACTTTATGGAAAATTTTGCGTTAAGATCTTGGTGTACGTGCTTAGAAGATTCAACTTGTGCAGGAATTAAAGCCACACGATCATCGTTCGCGCCGTAAATTTGGTGAATGGCCCGAAGTAAACATTACTTTGATCCATAATTTCATTTGAAAATTTCGTTCAGTGATGAATTACATGATGGTAAGAAAATTCAGTCAACGGTGTACGGCGCAGGGACATGATTACTTACTTTTTCGTGCCTCAATTGGTGTGCTATACAATTAATTTACTGAAAGAAACATTCGACAAATGATAATTTTCACGAAATGGGCCTGTTAAAACTGGCCACCTCATTCGTGCGAATTGACGCCATTCGATTGTTTGTTGGAATTAATCCATTCAAATGTTTTTCTATGTTTTGGACCTCCAGATTACGTCATTTACACGCCAGCCGCTGCGAACGCATACCCGAATATTCAAGCGTTAATGTCAAAAAATCAAGTTTAAAATAAAGCCGATTTCAAACATTTCTTTGTGTTTTATTAAAATTTACCACACACAAAAAACAAAGGGCACAAATCGATTATGTTTATTCACAGTCACCATGAACATGAACATTTCTCTGTACGCATTACTCGCCAAATAAAAGCAACAACTACAACAATGGGAACAACAAAGATGTAATTCAACATGATTTATGAATTCGAAAGACTTGTGGATCATTAGCTCGGGATTAAAAAAGCTGACATGCTTAATTAAAAGCTAATACATGGGCTAACAGCTATTACCATATTTCCCCAGTGTCCTCTCTTTTGCATTCTTCCTTATACATAATACTATGCTATGTGTGCTTATGTGCGGGGTAATACACATATATATAGATTTATATATATATATATATGTATGTGAAACTGTATGTTTCTCTTTCTACATATGCTCGTGCGTGTTTGTCTTTGGCTGAAAAACTTTCTATGTTTGGAGCTATCCTTGGAGCTTTAACTTTTGTGAAAGGGAAACGAAAATATTTTGTTTAACAAAATTTACTTTAAATGACTTTAGAGAAATATTCAAATTTATTTATGCATTGCATAATTAATTATGCATAATTTTTCCTCATTCTCTCATTAATGATGTTGCTTAATTACATAATCCGAAAGCGAAACAAAAAAGTATAAAACACTTACTATAGCAAAAAATTTGTAAATTGTTTTAATTTTTTTACAAGGTGGAATCGTTTTTTTTTTGGTTCGGCCGCCCTCCCCCCCCCCACCCCCACCCTCCCGCTCCCCTTACCCCACACAGCGCGATTGTCCACACAGCATGTCAAAATTCAAATCCAATCTTAAACTAAAAATCAAATAGAATATCAGTCCGATATTTTTATCAAACATGATACTTTTGCCAAAGCTTAACCCAAACTCTTGCCAATACTCAAACCAAAATTCAAATGAAAAATCAAACAAAGGGCTTAAAAATTCAAAAAACCGACTAAAATTCAGAACAAACTTTATTCAAAAATATCATTCAAAGTTCAGGCCGATACTCACCCCAGAACTCAGGCAAAAAATTAGAAGAAAATTTAGACTAAAATAAATCTAAAACCAGACCACAAAATCAGATTTAAAAAACAGAACAGAAGTAGTTATTAACTGAAATTCAAATTTATAACACTGCTACATACTTATTTGCCGTTAGAGCAGGTTATCGAAAATTAATAAAAGCTACGTAGCTTTCCATCAATAGCATAATGGAAACGCAATAACGTGAAACTAATAGGACAAGGTCCGAAACCAAGAAGAATTCAAGAAAAGTTTGTAAACCTTCAGGCCTACTCGATTATGGTTGTATATTTTAACATGAACTTGATAAGAAAAGAACAGAGTGGGTTTACTTAGCTAACCTCACAGATAACTAGTCAATTCAAGATAATCAAGGCCTCCGGGATTTATTTTAGAGAAAATCTGATTCCCTTATGGTAAGTCCCATAGCTATACATTAACACTACAGTGATGCTGAAACAATATTCAGTGTTAGAAGAAATAGTAGACGAAATATCTGAATAAATATCAATCATAGACACAGTCTAAATTATTCGTGATCCCTAATAATCTACCAATCGAAGGTGTAACGGACTCTCCTCTTGTGTGACAGCAAAGAAAACTTCGTTGTAGACTGGACATTTCAAGGTTAATAGCCTCTTCGGCTAGCCTGCAGTCAGGCTCTGTATTTTCCTCAATTCCTTCCATCAGAATGTGAATAGGCAAATCTATGGATTAGGTAAAAGCCAGAGAACATACATTCTCTTTGAAAGATTAAAGTTACTCTTGCCTTTCAATCCTTTTTTTTTTTAACAAAAGCGAAGTGTAGTCACTTTTATCCAGAACTTGGATAGGTTTCACAAAATGGATTATATGTACATACATACAAATGTATTGTAAAAGAGTGTATGCGTGTATGCGTGTCTGTATGTAAATCTTTTAATCCACATAAAATTCACTAATTTCAATATTAATCATAGAAAGATAGACAAAAAGAAATGCAAACAAAAAGGATTTCATCTTCAGGATTATGTACGTAATGAACGTAACAATTTCATTTAAAGACTTCATCATTAATTCCATTTTGTTGGCTTACATTTTTTGTGTTTACGTTAATGAAATTAAGTTAGGAAATGATGCTGATGTTCGTTGTCTTTTGAGTATTTTCTTCTTCTTATTATTCAGCTTTTGCCTGCATTAAGTCTCTCCATCCAAGTGCAACTACAAAAGCTGATGGAAAGTTTGGCACTCTTCGTTGTTGTCTTCGTTGTTGTTGGCTCTTTTTGTATAATCAAATCACGTACGAAATAAATGACAAAATTTCGTTGCATTTAGTGAATTTGAAGGTGAATTAAAGTTTATACTATAGCACGCATACAATGGAACTCAAAAGCATACATACTAAGTATGTACTACATATGTACATATGTATAAACAAAAGACACACATACGCTGCCATTTGCATTGATGCAAGTTCGAGTGTGTGTGTGTATGTGTGTGCGTGCAAGTTGGAAATCTTTCAGTATAATTATATATTTTATAAATAAATACGAGTAAGTAAAGAAATTAATTAAAATAAATGTTCGTTTAGATGTTGTTGCTTTTGTACTGTCCATAATGATAGTAAATATTTTCTATCCAGTACCCTGGATGACAGGCTCATGTTCACGACTTTGTTCCCAAATTGTTATTTAAGTAAGAACATAAATAAGCTACCAGAGATAGAGCAATCAATATACCGAGCCCGCGGAGGAAATAAACGGGAAAGAGGTGATTCATCGTACGGACCCCTTATTTTTGAAATATATGCAAAATTTAACCTTTAAGATTTCTAGTTTTAACCCATTCTGTACGATTTTTCGGACAGCAATTTTGAAAATTCGTCACAAATACATTTATAAATATTTTGCAAAAATATCTACTGTTTAATATTGCGGCATTTTCTGGCTTTTAAATTATTTGTAATTATTCGGTCTCACCTTGCGAGAGAGAGAGTTCTGGTAAGTAAACATGCTAGTTCGGGAAGATACATTTGAAAATCAACAAAAAATAATTATTTTGCATTTGAAATAGAAAATGCATCTACAGTAAACGCCGGTTAAGTACCTCAGCTGCGGATGTCAGGTTTTTGAGGCAATTTAGCGGGGAAGGCACTTAAGACGGCAAATTTCTATGGGTATATGCAGAGGAAAGTTGCAAATCACACGCACTTAAGTGGGAAAGGCACTTCAAAGGTCGGGGTTCACTGTAGATAAGTTAACAAACACAATATATAATAGACGTTATAGCCTCACAGGTTCATACACATATATCGTATGCTTGAGAGACTATAGCTGATCAAACTTTGGTAAAAACATGTGAAAAATAGTGAAAATGTGAAATTTCTACAGAAGTTATATACTCAATTTTCGGAAATTTCCAAAATTTGCTTTCATACGACCTGAAGCACGACCCCCCTGAAAAAAATCTGAATACAGTGGGAATCCTCTCTTCTTCACTCCCACCTCGACAGGCCTATCAATAAGCATAAGTAAGGTATTTCGATTCATAGACTGTTATTTGAAACTCATCTGCAACCTATGTTTAATGATTTCAAAAATAGAAACGTAAATCCGTTCTCTGCCCTAGTCGCGTTATAATCGTGGTGCTCCAAAGTAGAATATCGGTCAACTTTGAACGGACCGGCAGCGCCGCATATATTGGCTCTTGACTCATGTTAATATTGTTACGATTATTTTGTTTCTAATGTTTATTTATTCTCAATAAATAAAAGAGGTTTGATCAGTGGTTTCTGCACAAAAGAAAATTATTGCAACTTTATTAAATTCACCATTTAACAGAACACTTAAAAATTACTTCACAATTATATA
Organism: Palloptera scutellata; assembly: GCA_958295655.1. NCBI lineage: Eukaryota > Metazoa > Arthropoda > Insecta > Diptera > Pallopteridae > Palloptera > Palloptera scutellata. The sequence goes on from OY282451.1 coordinate 54,888,490, forward strand.
TATTGCACACTCTGTGTTTTCACTAAGACTGTCGAACTGTGACTTTATGTCACACCGCTGGTGCAGTTTATAGCACAGTTTTATTGCCGTCGTCACGAACATTCCAGAGCTATTCGAAGTTTTCAGATGAAGCTATGTTTTATGTTATTAGTTGAAATAGCCAGGAATCTCGAAGCTTTTCGGAGTTTCTATTCTAATACATTCGGAAGTCGCTAGATGGCGTAAGTGCGTAATATCTACATAAGTGTGTATACCACTGCGTATATCCGTGTATATCACATGTGCGCTTATCGTCTGCATGCATACGAATGCTGTTGTTCTGGAAATATCGTCTGGAAATAGCAGCCAGACGCAGCGCGCCGCGTTCATTGGCCTTCCACTAAACGGCTGGTGAAGTTAGTTTCGAATTTTAGATTTTTAGGTTGCAATATTCAGCAGGAAATCTTGAATTCTATGGATCTTGTTTCAGCTTAATGGTTTCCGCCATAGATGTGAATACATTCTAAAGCTATAAACTTTTTATTTATTTTCATCTGTTCGCTCGTCACTTTTATCAGTTTACTACATTCAGTATTTAAATATTTATAAATAATTTTGTAATTGCTATTGTAATAAATTAACTAAATTATGAATGCTTTATACAAGCATCATTCAAGTACATCCTGATGTACCAAAACAATATAAATTTACATACGAAATAACCAATTAACTCCATCCCTGAAATCCTTTTCATATAGACCACAAAATGAGCTCATTACATGTGTGTAAATAGAGTAAAATATTCACTCTTACATACATGCACGCACACCCACAATATGACATATTCACCACACCACGGAGCGAAATTTATTGGCAAGATAATATGCAACGTGAAGCACAATGCAGGCCAATGTTGCTAGCTGGTTGGTTTGTTGTTGGTTAGATGAATGGTCTTAAATTTAATTCAATGCAAGTGAGTGTAGGAAACTCTTTGTGTTTATGTTTGTAGTCCAAATTTTATGCGTATATTTGTTGTAAATAAATTTCACTTTGGCAACACTTACATAAGATAGTGCTTCCCTTTATAAGTAGTGGTTGTTTTTGTTGCTGCGTTTTTTCTCGTACGATGCTTCCATATTATGTTCGGTTTGTACAGTTACTTAAGTCTATTAAGTAATAAAACATTTCTGCTATTTGCTGCTGCCGCTGCCGCCGATATTCACCTTTTCTATGTTCATATTTTGATCTAGTTTAAATTTCAACACACACCAATAACAAATTATGGGTTGACCAAATGAGACGTCAATTTAACAAGGATGCCATGTTCGTTTTCTGTCATCTTTATGTCATTTTGTTAGTTGAATGTTGGCCATTTATCGCTATGGAGTCGTATTCGATTAAATACCGCATTAAAGTTATTAAAGAACACTACAAAATGGTGAAAAAATAAAAAACACGTTTCGCGCACTTCGTGATTATTTTGGTCGGCATAACCGCCCAAATGAAACAACCATTGGTCGTTTGGTGCGAAAATTCGAGGCTACAGGTTATGTTGGAGTTGCACCAAAGTCTGGCAGACCAAAAACTGTTCGCACTCCAGATAAAATCGCTGTTGTGAGGCAAAGTGTGAAACGCGGTTACCATACAATTATAACCGACTATTTTTGCCCCAACTTGCTTTTCGCATCCACTCATGTTGTGCGTGTTGTATTTGTACATGAATGGAAGGGACCTACAGCTTAATCCCGAATCCGAATGGTAAAGTAAAAAGCGTTTCATAGGCAATTTTTACTCTTGTATGTTTGCCATTGCCTGCCAAGAGGTGCTGCCGTGTAGAAAAATTATTTTTTCTACTTTTTGATTTTGCCTGTGCCGAGATTCGAACCCCAGACACTCTGCGTAGCAGTCCAACGCACTACAACTACACCACAGCGACCATTTGCCACACTACGCATGAGAATATCGATTGAGAGGTTTTTTAAAAAATCGCTTAATTTCGCGTAGAGGAAATGTGAATTGGCCTGCAAGATCATGCGATTTAACACCATTGGACTTCTTTTTATGGGGATTTTTGAAAAGAAAACTCTACGTAGATAAGCCAGCCAATATTCTGGACCTAAACAACAACATCGTTACCGAGATAAATGCCATAAAAACGTCCCCATTGGAAGATATGATCAAAAATTTTGACCATCGAATCGACGTATGTAAAACTAGCCTTGGTGAACATTTGAGTGATATCATTTTTCATGCATCATATTTGGCATTGATGAACCTTCCAAATAAAGTACCCAGCTTGATTCAAAAATAAGATTTTATAGTTTTCATTTGCGTTTACTTTCCTGCGCCTCATTTAGTCAACCCTTTACTACGACATACAAATACAGTAGCAATAGCTACGAAATACGAAAAAACTGGTAGAAGAAAAGTTATCTTTAATTTTCTGTCTAAATAAAAAGCATACCAGAAATGTAATGAAATATCTCGTATAACTTTAGTAAGTATTTGCCTTTAGCTAAAAATAACTATTAGCACAGCAACAACAAAGAGACTGAAAACAATACAGAAATTCTAAAACGAAAAATCTTCACAATCTCTAAACTTCCCAATAAAATTCATACACATTCCGTACATGTACGAACATGAATGGTACGAACATTTGGAATGGTTCGACATTGTCTCATTGCTGAGATGCCACCCTTCAATTTTCGTTCGTTTCCTGTGGTTAAGCCACTTATTAATATCTTTGATGAAATGTTTTCTAACGTACCTTACATTCAGTGTGGCACCCTCTGATTTTGTGACAACACAATCTGCAGTTGTCAAAGTGGCAAGTGTTCTACATTATAACCGTTTGCTTCTGGCACACATTTGCAATTGATTTGATAACTTTAAACAATTAGTTATCGAAAGATCTATACGATACGAATTTTCAAACCAGGAGGAATTTAATTTACTTAATAGAATAGGCCTGCGAGGTCTTAGATGATTAAAAACAAGGAACGATCTTCCATCAGTTCTAGCATAATTAATATTAAAGTTCTGAGGTCAATGATTTGCATTTCCATTGCGTTCATACCGAAATTTAAACACTAAATACAATGTTCAAGAAATCAGTTATTAATTAAAGATATTTTAATTCCCGATTGTTGTCCATCAAAATATCCTATTATAAGAAAAAGCTATGCCGGATCTTATTGGTTTGACTTTATTATTTCCATCTCCAACATACATACCCTGTATATGTCGGGATGTGAATATTGCATAACTTAAAAAATTACAATTTGTTTAGACTAGTTTTTGATTACAACATGAATCAAGTGGCTGCCGTTATTGTCCAAAGTAAAATGTTCACTTTTTCAAGCATCAAGGGCAGTATATTTCAGCACGAATGTTTGCCTTGAGCTCACGAATGATCTGAGGCTTGCTGGCGTACACTTTCCTTTTCAAATAACTCCGCAAAAAGAAGTCCGGAGGGGTCAAAAATGGAGCTCTAGGTGGCCTGTCAATGTCGCCATTTTTTCGTTGCAGAATCTGCCTTGTTTGATTTGCAGTGTGACAGTAACCGCCCAGTCCTTTTTCACACCTTTGTGGGCAGACATACTCGTAATGACCCAACATCCAACATCCAACATCCATCGATATCGATTCCCATTGACTTTTTCGCCTTCTCTGGTCCCGTTAGGATTCTCCGTTCCCCAAATGCGGCAATTTCGATTGTTAACGACGTCAGAGAGTGTGAAATGGGCCTCGTTGGCCATCAAAATTTACTTCCAAAAATCAGATTCAGTGTCAACCATTCGAGCGACTTACTTACTTACTTACTTTTAATGGCACAACAGCCCATGGAGGGCCCAGGCCGAACTCATGTTGTGCGAGTTATATTTGTATATGAATGGAAGGGACCTACAGTTTAATGCCGAATCCGAACGGCGAAGTGAAAAGCTTTTCATAGCAATTTTTACTCTTTTAGGTTTGCCATTGCCTGCCAAGAGGTGGTGCCGTGTAGAAAAATTATTTTATCTACTTTTTGATTTTGCCTGTGCCGAGATTCGAACCCCGGACACTCTGTGTAGCAGCCCAACGCACTACCACTACACCCCAGCGACCTACAATTCGAGCGACTGCTTGGCTTTATTCCAAGCGGCGTGGACGGTATGTCGGCAATATTCCTTTAGTCAATTGTACTTTATGCGGAAACAAATGCAAATCATCCTTAAAAATCCACTGCAAGGTGGTTCCACTGACGCCAAAATGCTAAACATATATAGTAGTAGTTATACTACAGTTCATTGGAACGTCTTGGGCGTTGATGAACGGCTTGTCGACGATCTCCCACTGTCCCGTGCTCAACAAAATTCGATACTGGTGCTTGTTGGACACGATATTTTCGACGATATGCACGTTGAGTTAACACAACTGAAGAAGGACTATTTTCAATGTACAGCGTCACTATTTTGACGTGTTGTTTCGGTGTGAAGCGATTCATGGTTAAAATTATGCTGAAATGACGTTTCAAAAACATATTTACTCAAGCCAATCGGTTGATAAATGATAAAATTATCCAATACTGACAAAAAAAAGATAGCACACCCTGTATGTTCCATGAAATGCAATCATGGGGCTACAAATGACTTCATGTGACTTCAAAAAAGCCCTGAATTTGAAATCATAAAATTTGCATTCCATTGACTTCAGAAAAGGTTGCCTTCACCTGACTCGAAAATAGGTGACTCCAAAACGAAGTTCGTACTTCATTTTATCTTCTTCAGTTATTTTATAATAGAAATCACAAATTGTTATTCAATATTTGTGACTCCAACGAACAACTAAAAAACTAAATTCAATGCACTATTTTCCATTCTAATATTAATTTAAGCCGAATCTTCCGAAAAGTACCGCTTCGGTGATGACTGCCAGCTTTGAACTATTGAATACCTACAGCACTTGCTTTCAATTATGGCTCAGTTCCATCTGCCAATTAGAAGCCAGCACTAGGAGCTCAAGAGGAAATCATTTCATGTAGTAGTGCAAATTTATGCTTACCGTTACTGCCCTGATCCATTAATACTGGATGGGAAGATCTATCAGCAGGAGAGGTTAACAATTTAGCGCAGTTAGAGTTCTTGAAATTAAAATGTAGCTCATTTTAACTTCATCACTGCTTAGCAAAAGTTTTATCTTTTTTTTCCAATTCTTGTTTTGTTTATGTTGTTTGTATATTTTTTTGTTTTTCCTTTTTTTTTTTGGTAATTTTTTAATTTTATTATTTTTTTAGTGATAAATTGACTTTAAAAACTTGCTCTACACAATGTTCGTTTTGATTTTTAGGAAAACTCGTTTCATTCATCGTTGGTTGCTCGTTGCCATGTCCGTAACTGTTGGTGGCGTTTGTCGCTTTTTGTTTTTAGCTTCCGTTTCCGTTCTGGTGTGTTTTTTGTTTTGTTTTATGAGATGTCTGATAAATCTATAGATTAAAGAAAATAAAATGCAAATTTATTTTCACCAAAGACAATTGTTCTCTTCTGTTATTTACATTAAAATCGAAATGCTACATTGATTTCTATAATTTTTTTTGGTTTTTCTTTTTGTACTTCGTTTTCAGGACAACATTCCCTATACTCTGAGGCGTTTAATTTGAATATCTAATTTGACTTTGATTCCGGAAAAACAATTGAAATTTTATTTATTTCACAAGATAAGCACGAGTAAATAAATAGTACGTAACTATTGTACCTACTCGTATTTCAGTTAGATGAGGATATGAATTAGAGATCTTTACATTTAAATTTATTAAATTCACCTGAATAAAATAAAATTTGACATACATACATACTATTTTGAAGTATATATGTAGTATACCCAATTCTACCTACCAAGATTTTCAAAGCCATTTCGCATCTCTTCCCATACTCTTACTATTTGATTCCACCTTACCAAGGTGAATTCCTTTCACATCATAAGATCAAGTTTTGTTCAAGCAACAGTTTGTACCTGTATTTTGCCAGCGATTTCCCGGCGGCAGCAATTTTACAGCAGAACAAAACAAGAAAGTTAAAGTTGTTTCGTCACTTTTTCTTTTAAGTTCAAGTCAACACACAGGGTGCACCCCTATGAATGCAGAGCATTGTGATGATTGGAAGGAAGATTGATAGGTGGGAGGAAGAGGGAAGGAGAATGAGAGAGGGAATCTCAGGGCACTGATAAAGAGATAGACAGCCATTGTGGCCACATAACACAGCCAGTGTCATGCCTTTACCACAATGAACTTCAGTTTATCAACGTTGACTATGACCGCAAGTAGCACCAACAAAAAGGATAAGAAGAATAAGAAAAACGTACCGTTGCCTGCCAAAAAGTGGTGCTGTTTAGAAAATTTGTTTCTTTATTCTACTTTTTGATTTTGCCTGTGCCGAAATTCGAACCGCGGACACTCTGCGTAACAGTTCTACGCACTCCCACTACGCCACAGCGACCATATGCGATATTAAACATCCCAGGTGATACCGTCTCAACTTCACCAACTACTCATTAGAAACTTTGCACTAGGGATATTCACGATCTGGTGAATAAATGGTCGTACATTCTGTATTTATGCTATTTTGATATTTGTAGTAAATTTGGGTATGTTTCCAAAAACAAAAGACATTCGATTCTCAAATACAACGGCCAGAGCTCAATGTTACTTTCGCACATTATTTATGTATTTGCCAATCAGTTGACACGAAAATGTAATGCTGCCATATAATTTAATTTCTTATAGATTTTGGGGATTTCTATTCTTCTTTAAAATCGATTAAAATTGACGTAATTTATCACAAGAAAAAAGTTGAAATAATTTTAGTTATGGTAAAAAAATTTGTTGTTCAAAATTGGATAGTATGGATTTAAGTTCTTTGTTGATAAAAGTAATATTTATCTCTAAGACTGGAAAGAAGGGACGTGAAACTGCTAAAGATTTCAGACCCTTTACTTACTTTACTTTTAATGGCACAACAGCCCATGGAGGGCCTAAGCCGAGCTTTTCGCATCCACTCATGTTGTGCGTGTTATATTTGTACATGAATGGAGGGGACCTACAGTTTAATGCCGAATCCGAACGGCGAAGTGAAAAGCTTTTCATAGCAATTTTTACTCTTGTAGGTTTGCCATTGCCTGCCAAGAGGTGGTGCCGTGTAGAAAAATAATTTTTACTACTTTTTTATTTTGCCTGTGCCGAGATTCGAACCCCATACACTCTGCGTAGCAGTCCAACGCACTACCACTACGCCACAGCGACCACAATCAGACCCAATAGATTGTAATCCTTTGTTCTCAAAACTTTTGAACGTATTCTAGATGCTCACCTTCGAGATAAGATGGGTGGAATGTTCATCTCCAAATCACAACGTGCCTACCTTAAAGGAAAGTCTGTAGATACGGCCTGGAATGAGGCAACTGAGTCTCTATCGAAAGATCAATTGAACACAAAACAATTCTCTTAAGTGGCTTCCCTAGACAATGAAGGGCCCTTCAAACATGTCAATACAGATTCCATTTTATGGTAGCAGCTCTAAACAAGTTTGGTTTAGACGCGAGTAAAAATTAATGGATCGAAAACATGCTCAATACATGGAAAATCATTGCCGACGTTAGCAGCAGTACAGCCACGCGCTCTGTCAATAGAAGTACCCCGCATGGGAAAGTTCTGTTGTTTCTGCTCTCGATACTCGCAGTTAATAATATTCTTACTACTTTTAACAGACAAGGCATTAAAGTGGTTGCGTACACGGACGATATTGTGATACTAGTATCAGAAATGTGTCCAAATGTAAATAGTGAAATTATGGAGAGAGCCTTGGCGTCACTCAGTAAATGGGCTACTAGTTGTGGTCTTAACGTGAATCACAATAAAACCGAACTAATGCCTTTTACCACTAACAAATCTACCTTCAATATTAAATTAAACGGCATAAGACTTACGCTATCTCAATAAGCTAGGTGTTATTTTAATACCTAGGTGTTATTTTAGACCCCAAAATCAGCTGAAAACTCAATATAGAGCTCTGAGTAAAGAAAGCCATTGTAGCACTTTATACGTGCAAGAGAAGGCTGGGTAAGAAATGGGTCCTTCAACCAAAAACATCATTGTGATCATACACAGCCATTGTAAGATCAATTCTGACATAGGCAGCCCTGGTGTACTGGCCGGCTGAAACTACGAAATACAACCAAACTAAACTGAATAGAATAGAAATATCAGCTTGTATGGTATTCTCGTTACAGAAGCACTTAGCACTAGTCCAGCTGAGGCTCTTAACTTACGCACTCACATATTACCAATAGACTTACACATATAATTAATTGCCTCATGTAGCGCAATCAGACTCAAATAAGTACGAAGCTGGATCACAAGAACGTACGGCCACAGCAAGATACTCATACAGGGTCCATTGCTATACAACTGTATGAGCAGAACTTGGATTCTAACAAAACCAAAATTGATGCAATAGACTCTAACAGATTTCCTGAATATTGTCGATTATTAAAACTTCCTTTTCCCATAAAGTTTATTCATAACTAAAGTGGCAAAATTTTGTAAGCGAATTTACGTAACTTCTATGTGACTGTGTTTGTGTGTGTGTGTGTGTTTGCGTGTTACATAAAGATATATGTATTTGTACGAAGAAAATATAAATTCTTTTTCCTCATTTTCATAAGTTAGAAATACAGTAGTTTTCGTTTAAAACGAATACGCTCCCTGTAAAAGCAAACCAAATTGTAAAATACTAATGTAGATAACATAATTATGATTTTTTCCACCAATAACGAATGCGTAAACTAGTGAAAGTGGACTTTCGGTTATCAAAACCCGCTACAGAGTTCAAAATATCCATAGTTTTCGGATTAATAAACTTTATTTTGCTGGAAGAAATGTTAATTTTTTTTCTAAATAGCATATTTTCATAATGAAAATTTCATAATACTTTGGTTTTTCAGTAAATATAAGCTTCGCTTATATGTAATGAACCATTTATGCCAGTCTCTAGATGGTCGCTTGTATCGAAAAGTAGTGTAGACACTAACATTCGCATATACTGCAAACATAAACTGTGACATTTTAAGAGATCAAAGTAAAAATTAAAGAATGGGGGAAATTCCTTGAATTGTTGATGATACTTCCGTTTCAATTGCGAGAAGTTGAGACAGCAAGAATAAGGACATACATATGTAGGTGAGTGGGATGTACATATACATACATATGTGGATAAGCCCGTATTGAGCCAACTGCCGCCTATAGCTTGTAGTCATATTTTGTAAATGGACATTTCCACAGCATTTGCTCTTTTACTAGTTTGATGTTAATTGTTGATTTTGTTGTTGTTTTTCTGTTGCTGGTATTCCTGCTGTTGCTATTGCTCTACAGTCATTTGATTGCATCGTTGTTACATTTATGGTGACAGTTTGTTTCGCATTTGTACTTCTACTTCTTTCACTTCTCCTGGCTACTGTTACATCTTTTGCGACTTTGGATTACTCTGACCCTTTTACATACATACATTCATATATATTTACATAGAAATGAACGAAGGCCATCCCACTGCGAACAGCAGCATTTATTGTACATAACTTTAGTTCCAGCTATGTCCAACACACACATTGTTACACACACACACACACACGCACGCACACTAAGCCGCTTTGCGAAATGCGAAACATTTATGGGAATGTCAAAAGGAAATAGATGGTGGCCAAGCTAAGCCAAGCCAAGTAAACCAGTACCGGAAGGATGCCAAAGGAAATAATTTATATCTGTCGAGTGTCAGCAATAATGTTCTTGTTGTTTTTGTTGATGGTTTTTTCCTACATGCATACAAAGAAACACATTAAAAAAAATGCCGAAGCAAAGTTCGGCCGCACCCGAACTTAATATACCCTGCACACCATCTGAAATAAAACCCGTTTTTGCATTCAACGATGGTTTACATTTTTAAAGTTTTTGTGGTTTCTCATTAGACATATCTGAAGTTATTTGAATATTGTGTATACCAAAATTGGTTATATTTCCTTCCATATTTGGCATTTCATTATGGTAAGTAGGCGTGGCTTTTGCCCAATGCTGACAATTTTCCGAAAAGTTGTTCAAAAGATTCTTTCATTGATGTGTATCGAGTTTTGTTAAATTCCCTTTAGAAGTCCCCTCAATATTACTCTTTGACAATTTCATTTGTATGGGAGGTACCACACCCACTAAATCGATTTTACCCCTTTCAGAACTTTACCTCTTCCTGGCAACAACAAATATCTGTACCAAGTTTTAATTGAGTTACGGACAGACACAGACAGACAGACGGACATAGCCAAAACGCCTTCGCTATGCACGCTGATCTTATGATCCATAAAACCAATATACCCTGTACACAGAGTGTGTAGGGTATAAATATAATTTATACCATGAACATATGAAAGACTAAGGTGAAATGCAGATTTATGCCATTGACATTTTGGTAACAGTTGCTCTGAAAGTTTAAATCTAATTTAAATCCCTAGCAAAACACAACGAAAATAAAATTTGTTTTAATAAAAACAAAGAAAAAAATAAAACAATTTGTAAATAACTTTTTCAGCATTTTTCCCATAGAAAAATGTTACATTGCACATATTTTTATATTGATTTTATACACCACTGCTCAAAAAAATAGGTACACAGCAAACTTTTAACTTTAACATAACAAAATATGGGTTTATTCAATATTTTAATAAAAAAAAAATGCACTTTAATTCAGTGGATATAAATAAATAAAGAAAAATAAATTTCATTACTAGATAAAGTATAACAAAGAATCTGAGATCAATAAACATTTTAAGGCGCTTATTCGACTGCTCAAAAAAATAGTAACACTTGTAGTATTACAAAAAATAAATAATAATTAAAAGTGTTAATAAAAAATTATTGGATATTTTGAATCATTTAACTAATATCCACTGTGTATCCACCACCATTTTTAATTACCTTCGCTACTCTCCTTGGCATACTATTAATCAAATCCCGACAGGTATTTAAAAGTGGCTCATGCCATACTTTCTGAACACAATTGTTCTTTATTAGAGAAAACTTTTTTCGCCAATTTCTCTTTTAAGTTTCCCCACAGGTTTTATATTGGAGTTAGATCCGGGGATTGACTTGGCCTCTCTAAAACATTGACTTATGGTCTTCAAAGCATTTTTTTTAACAACTTAGCGGTATGCTTTGGGTCGATATCTTGCTGATAGACCCAACGTAAAGGCATCTTTTCCTCCGCATAGGGTAGCATTGTATTTTAACGCAGTATATTAACTGTGCAAACGTAGCATTATCATTAGTCTTTTAATTGCAGGCTGGTATGAATGGTTGGACGAAGTATAAACTGTGTCATATAAATTATTAATAGAATTTTAGTTTTTAGTTAAAGTTACAATGTCCTTGTATTCGGCTGCTGTCGTATGGTTAGTAGTTTGGTTAAATCCCCAAACCATAGTATCTCCACCTCCTTGCTTCACTGTTTTTCTCGTGAAACTAACGTGAAATTCTTTGCCTTCTGGACATTTCTTTCTGAATCGTTTCCGAACAGATTAATTTTCGTTTCATCGCTCCATAAAATATTTGTCCATTATTTCTCAACCTCAGATTTTGTGTTTCCTTGCAAAATTTAACCTCATGCTCAAATTGCCTTTTAGCACCAAACGAACTTTTTAGCATTCCTCCTGGTAGGTTAACTGCATATAACTGACCACGTTTCCAATTTGGGCTGCTATTACATTTGAAGACTTAAATGGGTCCTTTTTACAGATAGTCACAATGTGACGATCGAGATTTGCGTTAGTTTTTTTGTGCCTTCCTCGAGACTCTTTTTGGGATTTTCGCTTTAACGCATTTCTAACAAAATTATCAATCGGCCAATGTCACGAAGTGATTTTCCTTCTTTTCTTAGGTTCGAAACTAACCGGGCTTCTTCTTCAGTGCGGTGTGATTTTCGACCCATCTGAATTATAAATTATTTAATCAAATTTCAATATTTTAAAGTTAATTAAAAGAAAATTTACCGCTGTTAAATTAAGAACTATAAAAACTCAAAAAAAACAACTTCTTAAAAAAAAAACTTAAGTAAACTTGTAGGTGTAACTCTTATGTTGAGCAGGCAGATTTTGACTTTCTTCATGCAAAGCAACAATTCACAATAATTAGGGAAATCACACGTTTCAATTTGCCAGCAATAGCATTCCCATATTGCGTTAAATAAAAATCTACTTCATTTCACCTTTAATTGCGCGATAATGGTTGCAAAAACCAATCCGAACAAAAAGTCTTTCAGTGTAACTATTAATTTGAGCAGGGGTGTATTTGTTAGCCAGGACAACACGAAAACGTGACCTTAGCAATATTTTTGGTGGATAGGTAAAAAATTGCTAAAGGAAGGTTTTCTTAAATTGCCTAAAGCAAATATTTTATTCTATTTTGACTAGTAGATAATTTATTTAGTAGATATTATAGCAAAATAAAACACACACACACATACACATACGAGTACATGAGACAAACCATGACGCACACACGTTTCGCAATCATTCACAAATCCAGAATGGACCATTGAGAACAGTGGCATGAATTCCGCAAGGAATTCAACTAAATTTAAAAACATTTATTAAATAAATATCGCAGCATAACATAAATTTATAGCGAAAAGCTTTAATGAAAATTTCACGAGACTGCTCAAAAGGGTCCTTTCTAAATGAAGCTCGTTTAAAGTGAAATAACAAATTGAGATATGGAGAATATTTATAAAATTTAGTAGAATGATTCAAAGCAAGTAAAGTACAATCTTGTGCTAGAGGGCAATCAGAAAACGCTCTCCGCACCGCACCAGTGACGTCACAGCGCCTTTTCTTTGGATGAGAAAGAATTTAGGAAAAAACACATATGTGAACATGTGTAAAGAAAAATATGTGAAAACTGTTTGTTTTACAAATACTCTGTTCTTGATTTTGAAACTAAAATCCCGTTGTATTCAATTTCAAAAGAAAAAACTTATTTAAGCTAAAGTTGAGTGTCTAGCAATTTAGTGTGGTCATAGAAATAGGTGGAACTCATTTAACTTTTAAGATAAAATGAAATTTGTGTGTGTATTTATGCAAAATGCAAGTTATGAAAAAGTAACACTTAAATCTAAATCAAATGTAATGTAAAATATCTTTAGATGGATCAATGTAGTGGAGAAGACAAGAAGACTAGTTCGAGAGATTCACAAGCAAGGAAAATTCTACAAATTCATATCCACATGCATAAGACGCTCTCAAAACTTTGTGCCAAATGCTTTAAGGCCCAAAAAATACTAAAAAATTCGTGGAATTTAAAAACAAAAAACAAAAATTTACGATGACGGCAATAATCCCGCCACTGCGGAATCTACTCCGAAAACCCCAATCACTGACTGCGTTGAAGTACCGCCACCCGACTATGAGGAGGTGTTAACAGCCATCGGTCGGCTGAAAAACAATAAGGCTGCAGGTGCAGATGGCCTGCCTGCTGAGTTGTTTAATACTGGGGGCGATTAGCTCAAAAAATGCATGCATGAACTTCTATGAAGAATATGGTCGGATGAAAGCATGTTAAGTTATTGGAACTTCAGCGTACTCTGTCCAATCCATAAAAAAGGTGATTCCACGATCTGCGCCAACTACCGTGGGATAAGCCTTCTTAATATTGAATATTAGGTTCTATCGAGCGTACTGTGCGAAAGACTGAAGCCCATCGTCAACAAAGTGATTGGACCTTGCAAGGGATCTCTTGCACGCCGCAATTTCTGATTTAGGTATCCCTGCAAAGCTCATTCGTCTTTACAAAATGACACTGACCGACACCACCAGCGCAGAGAAAATTGGGCCAAACCTCACCACGCCATTTGATATCAAAAGAGGTTTCAGACAAGGTGACTCCTTATTGTGCGACTTCTTTAACATTATGCTGGAGAAAATAATTCGAGCTGCGAACATCGACATCTCTCGCACTATTTTCTACAAGAGTGGCATGCTGCTAGCATACGCTGATGATATTGACATAATTGGCACCAACGCGCGACCAGCCAGTGCAGCATTCTCCAATCTGGCAAGGGAGTCTCGTCGAGTGGGTCTAGTGGTGAACGAGGACTAAACGAAATACCTTGTGTCAACAAACAAAGAGTCACGGCGTCTTGGACAAAATGTTACTGTTGACAATTATACTTTTGAAGTCGTCAATGATTTCGTTTACCTAGGATCCAGCATTAATGCCAACAATAATGTCAGCCTTGGCATCAAGCGGAGAATAACTCTTGCCAACAGGTGTTAATGCGGACTCAGTAGGCAATTGAGAAGCAGAGCCATCTCTCGACCGTCGAAAAAAGCGCTGCATAAGTCCCTCATCCTTCCCGTCCAAATATATGACGCCGTGAACATTGACCATCAACGATGAGAGGCTGTTAGGAGCGTTCGAGAGGAAGATACTCCGTAAGATCTACGGTCCAGTATGCGTGGACGACGTGTGTCGAATAAGATGGAACAATGAGCTGACTGACAGCGTCAAGCGCGCGCCATGTTGAGCGAATGGAATAAGACACTTGTCCTTATCAAGTTATGAATTATAGTAAACTGAAATATATGTTAACTGACTTTAAAATATAAATATTCTAATATATAAACATAAAATCATGTTTTCAAAATATACTTTTATATACTTTTCAATTTTTCTGTCCGCTGTGTATACTCACATGAATAATTTGAAGACTTATTCTTAATAGCTTTCAACTTCTACTATATCTGGAGGAATTCTTAATGGTAAAATACATGGAGCTTCCGGTTTTATACATATGTACAAGTAGAGAGCCCCATGACAGAGGGATTTTGAAAGCATCCAAGATCTTTACAATTCTTTTTTTTCCTACTAAAAAAATTAAAATTTCCGACTTTCCGCCCTCTACTGAAATCTGTGGTCCATTTCAGTTTTCCAGTGTTTAGTGTCAGTAGCTAATGTAATATCAAATGTCTACATTAAATTTCATTTAACTACGATCCTTTCAGAAAATTTTAAATTTTTTGGTTGTTTTACCAATACATGGTATGCAGCGTTTCATTTTTGCTCTCCCATGCCAACACCTTGTCCTTGAAGCACTTGGCAAATCGTGTAAGGTTAGCTAACGAACGTTTTTATTTATTAGGCTTAGTGTTGATTATTTATGTTCATCCTCGCACATACTCATATCAATTTTATCGTTTCTCTCTCTAACTTTTCATTGACAAACGCCATTTGAAAAATAATCCTAAATAGAAATGTATAAATAAACTAGCTAAAATAAAATTTTGATTGTAAGCCGAAAAGGTTCGAAGGAAATTTAGTGCCCAAAAATAAATACACCCTCATCATAATAATAATCAATTCATTGCGCGTTTGTGCACGAGTACCTATGTATATCCTTTGTTCTCAGACCCTTTTACACACACACACACGTACGCATAAGTACAAACACACAAGCATAAATGCATAGACAATACCAACACAAATAGTGTCAACAATTATAATATAAAAATGGCATGATGTGTCACCTGTCACTTTTGTTTTATTGACGTTCATTAAAATGCTTGTCAACCTGTTATGAAATGTCCCACTCTACATGCATACACAAACGCATACTCGTGTACCTCTGCTGCTTTACCACTTCATAAGCATGTTTTTGAATATTTGTGTAATTCTATGCTGGTTACACTTCACATATCCTAGTTTTGCTTGCAGTAGTAGCGTAGTCCTTTTTGATGCGTTTTATTTTATGGATGCTCAAAATTTATTTTATTTGTTTTTGTATACTCTGAATACCAAAGTAGTTCCTGTGAACACCGTCATCATCATCATCATCATCATCATTATCGTCGTTGCCATCATATCATGTTGATTTCATCAAGGGGCGACATTTTGGTTCTGTTGTGACAAAAAGCCATTTGCTGTTGTTGTTGTCGTTATTGTTGCCCATGAGCTTCGCAGACAGTACTTCAATGTATGTATGTACTCGTAAGGATGTATTTTTTGTGCAGGATATTGACTTGATTGTCACATTGATGAATGGCGGTCAACGGTCACTCATTGCATTCAGCTTTCGGTTCTTTTTTTTTTTAACTGAGTAGAATTATTTTCAAATATTCAATCCAAATTTTTAAATGGTTTTGGCAGCTTAACTAAGTAATTTTCTATTAACGATACGAGCATATTTGAAGTATGATAGTAGGCCTGACATTAAATTCTGGTTAGCTTGAAGTTTACGAGAGTTTTTCTTTGGAAGTTAGTTTCTTTGTTTCTTCCCTCACAACAGAGTTAAAAGGAAAGAGGGGAGACGGTTTCACTCGACTCTACGTAGAACCCACGTGAGTTAAGCGCGCCGTTGCTACCAATCCATGGACTAAAGAATGAATTCGATTTCAAAATCTTTATATCTTTCTGATAGCTTCAAACCCCAAAAGACTGTAATTTTTAATCATAAATAGTAATCAGCACACAAATTTATAATTCCTTTGTCTTTGTCCTTGCCACGAATTTAATCCAGAAACCATTTTTTGGTGCTATAGTAAAACCTCGTATATCATCGAGCAAATTTTTACAAGTCTTCTCGGAACGTTCTAATTGAAAATCAATCAGCAAATAGTACAGCATAGCTTTAGCCTGCATTAAAGCATAACGATTACCTAAAAAAAAAAAACATAACACTTACTATATCGCAGTCGGAATTATATTTCAGTACAAAAATTTACCAATACATATTCTGGGGCCAACGCCAAACGGCAAGTACGTGCAGGGTTTAATTCGAGACCTATTGTCATCACTGAAACGTTCCGGATCAAAGCGTTCTGGCTGCTCAAAGTATTCGGGGTCCCAGTGTAAGCCAATGGTTTGAAACCAAACACGATCGCCTTCCTTCAATTCACATATAAATTGTCCATCCTCATCCTTAACTGTATAATCCTTTCCACAAGTGCGATCGGTCAGAGCAGACAAAGTCCATTTGCGTAGCGATTCCGACACAACCATATCTAAATATTTCATTTTTTTTAAATTATCATAATCCATCAGCTTCCCATTCAATTCGTCATGCATTTGCTTGATTTCTTCGTAGAGTTTATTTTGCACTTCAGGATTTTCCATCAATTCATGGCAAGTAGTGCAAAGTAGACTGGCGTTATTCTCGAAAGCAGCAAAGAAGAAAATAAAACATTGTGCCACCAACTCGTCATCGGACCACTGATGTACGGATTCCTGTTTGGCCTCGAGCAGCAATTGAATCATATCCGGCCGTACAATTTTGTGTTCTTCACGATACTTCATTGCATCAATGACTAAACGCACGAAATAGTTAGTTTTCTCTTTATCGAACAGCGTCAGGCCAAGTGCCTTAAAAATAATTTTAGTTTATATGCATTTAGTAATGTGAAAACAACAAGTAAAACTATAAAACTTACTCCAAAAACTTTTGGCGCTATCGTAAACAAAATAAATTTCAAGGCTTGCCTCCTTTTCTGCCCGGTAAATGCTTTTCCAATTTGAAAGAACTCATTATTTATGTCTTTATAGGAATTGATTTTCAACCCAAATGCTGTCGTCGCAATCAAATCATTCGATAAACGTGAAAAGAATTCTTTCGTTTCCAAGTCAATGCCGGCGCCCGTCACTAGGCCGCTGCTATTATTAGTAAATTGCGCGTGGGCATATTTCACCGCTTCAGCGAAACAATCATTCATCAATGTGTACATTGTACGCATTTTGGCGCCCGTAAAAATGGGCGTAATAGTGTTGCGCATATTTTTCCAACGTTGATCACGCATAATGGTTAATATGCTCCCCAGTATGGGATCGGAATCCAAATTGAACACACGTTGATGGTTTGTAAACCAATCGAAATCTTTAATGCCCATTTGTTTAATCAATGCGGAGTCGTTGACAACGAAGAGTGGATCACGAAAATTGTATAGACCATATATTTTACTAGAAGTTTAAGATAATATGTAGTAAATTAAGCAGTTCAATTTATACAAATTTGTAACTAACGTCTTCGGGTGCTGCAATTTTACCCAGTATACTACAACTTTGTTTTTTATTTAAACCACACCTGTAACTAACTTTACCTATGTGAGCGAACGGCGGGGAAGAGGGAGCGAACAGCTAGGAAGAGGGAGCGAATGGTTAGGAAGAGGGAGCGAATGGTTAGGAAGAGGGAGCGAATGGGTGGATAAGAGTAGGAGGGATATCTTCCTCCTTGGATATGATATTATGTATAAATATAGATTGTGAATTTTTTTAAGCACATTTCAGTTTCTTAATTCTTGTAGCCGACTATCTAAAACATTATTTTGTAGCTTAGATTCCAATAAGTTAAGAGCGACCTTGTTATTGTTATTAAATTTTCCGATTATCAACCCAAGTCTTTCTGCCCTTCTGAAAAATGTTTTCGGCGTCACAAATCGATTTTTGTGCTATTTGTGTGCTGCAACGCAAGAGGCTGCTCTGACATTCTTCAATTGTAATGAAATGTGGTATATGATGTTTTTTTTTAGCTTAATTACATTGGCGGTCACGAAAACCGCATCACTGGCAACACTTTTTTAATATGTAAAAATTTGGGTAATTTACTTGTTTTTTCTTGCTACGATAAAGGCGATTTCCCGGCTTAAATTATTCCAAACGTGTTGACAACAGAAATAAGTTATTCTAGTGCAATTGTTTAACGCAGAAGGGTTTTTTGTGAAATTAGTGCAGTAACGAGTGCAAAATATAAGCAGCTGACACATGACAAAAAAGTCGTTGCACTTATATTAGTGAACCAAGGACTTTCTTACCGGACAATTTCTGAAAAATTGGGTTGCTCACATTCTACAATTGTCCGTTTAAAAAAACAAAGAAAATATTATGGAGACCTGGAGAGGAAAAAAGGATCTGGCCCTAAACTTGCAACCAGTAACAGAATTGATAGCCTTATAAGAAATATTAGCACAAAGGATCGTTTTGAAAGTGCAGTAACTATTCGGGCAGAGCTAGAAACCTATCATTGCGTAAATATTAATGTTGAAACTGTATGCAGGAGACTGGGAGAAGCTAGTTTATATAGAAGGCGTCCTGCAAAAAAGCCATTGTTGACTGAAATAATGAGAAAAGCGCGTCTAGCTTGGGCAAAAAACTATATAAACTGAACACTGTAGCAGTGGCGAAATGTCATCTGGTCTGATAAGAGCAAATTTAACCTGCTATGCGCCGATAATTTTCCGTACGTGCGCCGTTCCAATGGTGAACGTTATAAAGAAAACTGTATTGTGAAAACAGTGAACTGTGAAATTCCCACAGAGCCAGATGATTGGGGGATGTCTTTGCTACTACGTACGTGGTCTGCATATTCTAAATTAATCCCAAGCTACCTATTTCAAAATTGATTTTGTTCAAGTTATTTTAAACTGATTTCACAATATTTACCTAGAATAAATACGAAAATACTTTAGATTAAAAATGTTGAAAAACTCCAAAATAATTTTATAATTTTTTCAAACGCATGTATTTCGAAAAGTTGAAAATGTAAACACTTTTGTATACTTCAAATTCCAACTGCCAACATTACCTTTAGGAAAATCTGAAATCGGAAAAATCTTCTTTCTGAATTTGGCTTCTTTCTGTTTTCATATTTAATAGCTTGTGAAAAAGAATCATCGTAATTTTAAGAAAGCAGCTGGGAGATATTATTCCGGCCGCGATTTCCTTGAGATTCTCAAACATGGAATTATGTAAAACTAAGCAACTTTATCCACTGCATGTTATTTAAAATATATTTTACTACAGATAATACGCAGTTGTTGTATGATTGCACTGCACCAAAGTCCAATTTAGATTGCTTAATTGTCAACAAGCCAGTTGGATACATTTCGGGTGTTCATGTACATACACGTACACTTACTTATAGGTACTCACTGTTGTTTTGTTTCTCTGTATAAATTAAGCATAATTTTGTGTAGTGATTGTTGGCTTTTTAGTATTTCCCAAGAGTTTCCCAGTAATGGCAATGGCTTCTTGAATGGTATGCCTCGCTCTTCGAAGGTCTTGAATGTTTTCGTGGACCATTTGTATAGAAAATATAACAGCACCGGAAAAATTAATAAAATTCCAATTATAGACATTGCGACGTCGTCAATACATTCAAACCGAATGCGTTTAACTTTCAAGATATACTGCTTCTACATTCTGGAAGATCTCAATTAGAAAAAAGCTTGCAATTGTGAAGCTTTTGAAGTGAAAAGCTTTTGTGCGATAAATTAATTTCATTCGAGAATTTTATTGGAATGTGAAATCTTAGTATTAATTGTGCTTAAGTCATTGATGAGATAATGTTAACTTTATAATATACTCGTACATCTATGCATCTTCTGCAGTTAACATGTAGTTATGATCGTCGAAGGGAGCGGATGTTCCTACCGTTCTACTTTTGTGTCGTATGTTGCCCTGTGTTACCGCCTAATGTAGCTCCTACATATTGCAATTCACTCCGCGAGTGCACATTAATCAATAAAATCAACTAAATAACAATACGTGCACGAAACGGATATATTTTCCTTATCATTGCTATCCCTTTCGTTTGCGCTACATGCGGTCATAGTCGACATTGATAAACTGAAGTTTATTGTGGTAAAGGCATAACACTTGGCACAATTATTACATTCCCTGTCTCTTGTATTGTTTTAATTTTCTATTTTAGAATCATATCCGTACAGTGAAATTGTGATTGCTAGTGACTTTAATGTTCACAATTCGGATTGGTTGTACCACTCAAGTCACACAACACTCGAAGGTCTATATGTTGAGCTATTTGCCGATTCGAACGGCCTGACTCACATTCCGTGTATTACATGGCAAGCCCAAAACATCCTTGACCTATATCTTACTTCTCATCATGACAAATATGATGTAAGTGTCCACGCATCTTTTAGAAACTCGCAGTACTGTACAATTTTAGTATCCTTTCCGTATTCTCGAATCCACAACCGCACGATAGCTGCAACTTTTACAAATTTGACGATAGCTGCAAAGCGATGAACGTGGCTTTACGAAAAGGCAAATTGCAATGGTCTCAATAACTTTATTGAAAATTTGAATTGGAAATTATGTTTTACCGGTTAAAACATAGAACCCAGTGCTAAAATGGTAGAAGAAATAATTTTACTAGGAATGCGTTCTTTCATTCCTAATAAAACGATTAGCGTTAAAGCTAAAGACAATGCATAGTTTAATGCAACTTACGGGCAAGCAGTCAGGTCGGAAGAGGTCGCTTTCAGGAAATGACAATCTAACAAGAATGCCAATACTGAACAGTTGCGTAAACAGAAAAAAAATCGCTGTAATGTCACTCTAAAGTGCGAAAAGTTTCTACATGAACATCGCCTGAGGCAGAAAGTCTTACAATTCCATAGGGGTGGTAAAAACTTTTGGTCATTTGTAAAGAGAGTAAAGAACCAAACGACTTCGCCAATTCGAACTTTTTTACTGGTGAACTCCTCGTCACTAGCTCGGTTGATAAAGCGAACGTTTTAGCTAACATTTCCGCAGAGGATTCTTCTCTGCCAGCTAGCGATTAACCACTGCCCGTTATCGAATCTATATCTTGTGCTATGCCTGAGATACATGTACGAGCTCGAGTAGTTAAAAGAGTTCTTGCAAATCTTAACAGAAACAAGGCTACGAGAGCCGATGGCATTCCAGCCCATGTATTGCGAGCTTGTGCGACAACGCTGGCTCGACCGTTTCGCAATCTTTTCAACATTTCATACAAAACTGGTGTATTTCCATCTTGTTGGAAAGTTGCCAATGTGCAACAAGTTCCTAAAAAGGGCAAAACTACAGACCCTGCGAACTGTCGCCCCATCGTAATCTGTTCTACGCTATCCAAAGTCCATGATGATAAAAATGTATAAACTTGGACAAATATCTTGAGCAAAACGAATTGCTTAACGACCGCCAATACGGTTTCCGTATAAATCGCTCTACGGGCGATGTCATGGCGATCCTCACCGAGCATTGGTGCCATAGTGTCTACGGCTTCGGTGAGGGCAAGGCGGTTGCTCTGGATATTTCAAAGGAGTTTGACAGAGTGTGGTATAAAGCACTAGTGTCAAAACTAATTGCGTATGGGGTTGGGAGTAACTTCACACGATGGATTACCAACTTTCCAAGCGGCCGCTCTTTCGGCAATGTTTCGGAAGATCGTGCGATTAATGCTGGGATGCCGCAGGGTTCAGTTCTCTCCAATACACTTTTCCCTATCCCATTTACTCGTTTGCAAATGACTGATCTCCGCTTGATCTACACTACCTATATACGTAATAAACTGGAGTTTAATTCGCACCTATGGGCTGGAACTTCACGAACGCAGCTGGAGCTCCTGGACCGTATCCAACATCGAGCGATAAAGCTAATATGAGACAGTCGAGTTTCCAGCTCTATGGACTCCTTGGAACACCGTCGAAACGTGGCTTGCGTCTCCATGTTTCCTAAGCTCATTGTTTCTTATTAAACTAGTAGTATTTAATATATTTTTAAATCCCATTGAACTTTTAAAATTGTCCATTTAGTTAATTATGTCATAAAAGTGAAAAAAAATGTATCTTAAATACTACAAAATATAATGAGCTTAATGAAGTCCTTACGTCTTACGTACCCCAAAAGTTTGATAGCTTTGTGCGTGATCCCTTTGAATTTCATAATTTTAATTTTATTATGAGTTTCAAGGAGCTGCTTGTTTACAAATACTGGCTTCATTATCGACGCAATTTACTTATTCACCCCTTCTTTTTTCTTTTCCTCTTCATTGCAGATTTAAAATCCTTATGGATAACGAGCTTGTGTAGCTCAGATTTGAAAAGGACCAAAAATAATAATAATCAACCGTTTCAGCAACAATTCCAAAAGGAACATCCTCAAAAACGGTTTCAAAAGGATAAATTTACGCTTCAGCTAAACTTGCACAGTAATTGCAATGTTGATTGCCAACAACAGCAACAACGATTTCATCACCAACAACAGCAACAGCAAATACATGAACATCAGCCATTGAAGCAACAAGCAGCAACAACGCACCCGACTTCGAAGCGGTGTATTCAATACGCCAATAAATTGAAATACGGTCCAATAGAGCGTGACAGTGGTAGAGGTAGTGGGGGTGCTGGTGGTGGAGCTGGTGGTGGTGGTGGATTGGAAATATTGGAGACGCAATTTATTGAAAATACTGCAGGTTAGTTTCGCCAAAATTTATATCATTTATATCATTTCTATTTTTTAATTTTTTACTTATGCATAGTACATTTACGAGTACATTCAAGTTTAATTGCATAATCCGATTGAAATGTTTTTTTCTCCATTTCATTTGGCTGAGGAAAGGCTGTAATTTATATCGGGCTCAGTACGTATATGGCTTGCAGAAGTGATGTGTTTGGCTCTACATAAATGCAAGGGCGTATGATATTTAAAACGAGGCCAGTTTAAGTGTAAACATATCAATACAACTTTAATTGAACTAGGAGCAGAGCAAAACTAATTATTCATGCAGCGAGAATTAGTTCTCTGTTTGTTAGATTTCTGATACCGATCGGTTTTTGGATGTTTTAGTACACAGAATCGGACCAAAGCCTTTGGAGAACACTCATGTGACAATCATACTGGTATTCCAGCCAGCGATAGCTTATCTCAAGACCCCTCGATGAAACGTGGAACGAGTGTAACAGATACTACAGAGTATCTGACAACGTATAACAGGCGAATGCAATCTCGCTACATCTAGGACTAAAACTGATATAGACAAATGATTGAGCAGTGATGCTGACACACTTCAAATTAAATAAAAATCGGTGGTACTGGGTGGTTCTGACGAGAGTCAGCTTTTCATACTTTTCTGTATGCTTAGTTCACGTTAAAAAAATGTAGAGATGTGAGTATATCGTTGGAATAGAAAGTGTCATCTAGCAGACGATTTTTGAACTTTATACAACATATAAATGATTTAAAATTGTATAAAATACTGCCGTAGCGTTTCAAGAAAACATGTTTTGGTAAACCGCCATATTCTTGCTTCCATTGCTCTTTTCTCAGCTAATTAAATCTTTCAAAGGAAGCCTAGTCTAGAAGTTACAATCCATACCATATGTAGCTATATTTTTATTTCACAAAATAATATGGTATTTATTAT
This sequence comes from Palloptera scutellata, assembly GCA_958295655.1. NCBI lineage: Eukaryota > Metazoa > Arthropoda > Insecta > Diptera > Pallopteridae > Palloptera > Palloptera scutellata. Next base: position 54,912,714 of record OY282451.1, read on the forward strand.
ACGTACGTTTTCGTATTCTCGCATATATTGGGTTATATAAAAGTATCCGCGATATTCCAGCCAGCGACAGCTTATCTCAAGACCCCTCGAGACTTACTTTACTTACTTACTTTTAATGGCACAACAGCCCATGGAGGGCCTAGGCCGAGCTTTTTCGCATCCACTCATGTTGTGCGTATTATATATGTACATGAATGAAAGGGACCTACAGTTTAATGCCGAATCTGAACGGCGAAGTGAAAAGCTTTTCATGGCAATTTTTACTCTTGTAGGTTTGCCATTGCCTGCCAAGAGGTGGTGCCGTGTAGAAAAATTATTTTTTCTACTTTTTGATTTTGACTGTGCCGAGATTCGAACCGCGGCCATTCTGCGTAGCAGCCCAACGCACTACCATTACGCCACAGCGACCACACAAGATGATGTTTGTACCTACAAATCTGGCAACACTAGTTTGATTATGTCAAACGAACACATGATGGAAACGAACACATGTTGGAAGCGAACACATGTTTGAAACGAACACATATAAAATGTACTCTGAACACATGTTTCAAGGTACATTTTATGTGAAGACAGTAATTGTAATTCGTTGCTAGTGTAAAAAGTTAAATTGAAGTGAAAATTAGTGAAATATCTGAAGAAATACGTTATGTAATGTTTTATCACTATAAAAAAAGTAAAACCGATGCAAAAACATGCCTTAAAATTTGGGTGGATTATGGTGAGGATGCTGTGAATGAACGCCGGACCCACTACTGGGTTGGCTTCATTCCGTTTCGGAAATTTCGACATCAAAGATGCACTGAAAGTCACTGAAAAAGCCGATGAAATTTCGCAACTGGTGATGCAAAGCTTTCAAACATGTGTTCTTTTGTCAAAATCGGACTAGTGTTGCCATATTTGTGGGTACCAACATCATTTTGTTACGAATCTTGTAACGAAAAACCGCGGACACTTTTTATATGACCCAATATTTTGTTGTTTCTTTTTGTAAAGCCACAAACAATTTAATATGAATTGTTAATTTTTCATTTTTTATTTTCAGTTAATAAAATGGACGACATGATTTTTCAGTGCAATAATCAAAATTCAATATACGTGCTCAATTCCAGTTATAATTCGTATGGGGTAAGTAGCAAAAATGTCGAATCTTTTATTGGCGAACAATTTGCTCTTAACCACTTAAAAGTTGCACTGTGAATTTTATTTTTGGCTTTCAGCAGGAATTCCCTCATTTAAATCATATTGAACCCATTGGCACCAAATTAGATTCACTTAGCGCCGCCCCGGCAGCTTCCGCCACCACCAATGAAAAAGAAACTACAACAATAAGCTGCCACCAACACCATCAGCACCATGAACATCAAAATTCCTTAACATCTGCAAGCAGGAATGGTTCATCTGTTACGCGAAGCTTGCAACATAAATTAAAAACTTTAGGAAATTTCAACGACAACAACGCGACGGAAGCAATCGGAAATCCTGTCGCTTCATCAACGTCATCCACATCTACATCGTGTTTACCGGCAGCAGCTGCAATTCAAAAATTGTTCAATTGCAGCAGTGTTGCTAGCACTATACTAAATGGCAGTTGCAACAATTTTGTTAGTAGCAGCAGTAGCAACAGCATAAGTGCCAACATATACAACAACAGCAATGGAAATAGAGACCGAGACTGTCTGTCTTCGATGACAGAGAAAAGAAAAGATAATAGAGACATGGATACAGGTGCAATATTAGGTAACTGCATAAATAACAATAGCATCAACAGCCGCACAGTTACCAGCGGCAGCAGCAGCAGCAGCGGTAACAGCAGACACGCTGTGGCTGGAGGTAGTGGTGGAAGTAAGAAAAAATGCTCCAACGTTAAATCAACTCTAATTGCAAAGAAGACAAAGTTTTGGAAATTTCTTGAAGAAGAAAAATGGCGCTCGAACGAAAATGGCATCGGAAATTTAATAACAAGCAATTGCGAAAGGCAAAGCAGGTGCGTAACTTCCTATCGATATGTGACATATTTACGAGTATGTATGTATCTAAATATTGTGTATACATACATACAACAACACATCGCTAAGGTTTCATTTTTGTATTTTTAAGGATGACAAAAATTGCATTCTTTATCCATGTTATCAATCATAACTTTAGCATGAGCAGAATATAAGTATGTATAGGCAAGACGTTGGTTTCGTTGTTCGCCACTAACTTCTGCACGTTTAACTACAAAATGTATTGCACTCGTTGATGTGGTGATTAATTTGTCGAGAATTTCGACCGTTAGTTTCACGGCCAATTCTTCTTTCTTTTAATGGCACAATAGCCCATGCAGGGCATAGGCCGAGCTTTTCGCATCCGTTAATGGTATGCGTGTTACATTTATATATGAATAGAAGGGACCTACACATTTATGCCGAATCCGAACGGCGATGTGAAAGATTTTCATAGGCAATTTTTACTATTGTGAGTCTGCCATTGACTGCCATTAGGTGGTGCTGTGGTTTTTTCTACTTTTTGATTTTACCGTCACATGAGGCCCGTAGTTAATTATTGCAAGTATTTGAACATTAAAAACATTTTGCACACAAATATTCAATATATGAACCAATCAGACGATAATAACACATTTTCGTAAATATCTCCACTCCAGCGCACCCTCCCGGTTTTTATAAAACTATTTCTTTACACGTAAATGATATATATATATTTTGAATATGAGCTGTATCGGACCATAAATACAATTTATCGAAATATACATATCTCGACATCAGCGCCATCTACTACCATCCACTAAATAGATACACCCACCCTATGAGTTGAAATTTATTTGACAGCTGGTGCAAGCACATTCTCGCGATATTGTGCCCTAGCCTTTAACCCTCGTATGACCGAATTAAAATGAGAGGGACTAAAAATGTTTTGATGGCAGATATGTGTTAGTCTTGACTCAAATATGAACTGATAAAAATTGCAAAGGCCTTGGTGCTCTGGCTCGTTAGTTACAGGACCGTGGGCAGTAGTGGTATATTAAAAAAAACATGTAAATTATTTATTAATACATTTTTTATTGAAATTTAAGTATGAAAAGATACAAAACAATTTTTTTGTGGGTTGCAGCATAAATAAACATTGCATTTACTGCACTTAGACCGAGGATAACCAGTGTGGCATAGCCTGCATCTGCCTTTTGCTCCCCATTCTACCCAGTGACCTAGATTGTCAAATCGAATGGATTTTGTGGGTTCTGCAACATATGCTCTTTTATTGCAGCTTGATTCAGAGGCCGTTGATGGGGCTAGTGATGATGGAGCCGATGGTAAAGAACCTGGTGATGAAGGCGTCGATCCCTTTTTCGAAAGTAGTGATGATGGGCGATCTCTTTTCCTTGGCAAAGCTGCTGTTTGTCTTGCATTCAAAAGTTCGTTAGCAATATACAACTGAAATTTTATTAGTGGCATATGCTTCACTTCGCCGTTTGTATATTTGAGGTCTCTGCGATACAACAGCCAACTATTGGTTACAGGGGAATTTATACACCAGTATACTATGTGCATATACTATTTATTTGAGCGGTGGTTGATTTTGTATAATTCTAGCAGCATGTCAGCAAGATCAACCCCTCCCATATGTTTGTTATAGCATTCAACTATGCCGTGGACGGAGTCCATTTATAAACTTCTTCTCTTTTCGGCACCATCTCTTGCATTCACTCATAGGGTTTTTACCTGTATAGTTAGAGACCAGTTGCACACTCTTATTGTCATACCAACGACAAGCAATCAAGTTGTGCGTCCTCCTTCTCACTGCTTAGAGCACAATTTTTCAGTCGCTTGCTTCGGATTGTTCCAACGGATAAAATACCTCTTTGTCTTAGAGCAATCATCAAGCTTTTTGATTCCTAGGAATATTGGATGCCAAATCTAAAACAATGTCTGATGATATTGCCAAACCAAAAGACTCACACGTTCCTTCTCCAATGTAGAGGCTGAAATCATAAATAATGCCAGGTACACCAGCCCTAGAAAGCATTTTGAAGCCCCATTTGTGAGGCTTATTTGGCAGATACTGTTTCAAGCTATGTTGACCTAATAAAAATTATTTTTGTATAAGATAGAAATCTATTGCATATGTGTACATAAAATTAATTACCTTTATATGCAATCATTTGCTCATCGACGCTTTGGAATTCTTCTTGGGAAATTTCATTGAATTTTGTTTTTATAACATTTAGCAATGGGCGAACTTTGCAGAATTTGTCATATTTTTAATTTTTAATTTGTCTATTGTTTAGGTGGAAAAATTGTTTAATTTTTTCAAATCGATTTCTCGGTAAAGAATTTGCAACAGCGGTCAGTTTGAAAATTTGCGTCCATGCCATTCTATATGTTGGAATATTTACTACAGCAAGGTATAGTAATATACCAATATATCTTTTAATTTCTGACACATTGCATTTTAACTCCGTTCCGTTAGTTTGTACAGCATACAAGTTTGTTTCGTCACAAATCTTCTGCCAGACTTCGTCTGCAAAGAACTGGGTGAAATATTCGATGGGTTGTTTTACCTCATTGCTCCGGACTTCGCTTTTCCAACTGGTATCACATTCCATTACTTCTAGACTCCTCCACCTTAAACACTGCAAATCAATTTCCTCCGTCAGTCACCTCCTCCACAACATCTTCATTTTGAATTGGGTAATTAATTCCTCATTCAGACCAACTTTCCATATTAGTGTCTTCGATGGTGTTTTCAAAATTTGCTACTCTTTCCTCTTCTTCTTCTTCTTCTTCATTTCCCCCATCCGCAGAATCATCCCAATCAAAATTAAAAGTTTTTTCAATACACTTATGTCCGTATTAGACCTCTTGGACGCATCTAAATATGTACATACATAAAGAAATGAACATTGTTTGGAAATTACCACAACTGACCAATGTTGCCTATAGGCAACAGTACTTTTACAAAATTATTATAAACAAACTAATCACTTTTCTTAAAATTTATGTTTTCTCTTACCTTTATTTATGAATATTGTTCACTTGATTTTACGATAAACCAATTTTTTTTTAATAATCTTAATGTTTTAAACACTTTTTGTGTAAACACTTCTTTCGCAAAACGGTATCGACAATTTCATGCTACAGAGAAAGTCTACTGAAGCAACAGGTGTAAAGCTTACACTAAAACAAATAGCTGTAAGCTTGCACAACACATAACGCTACATAATGCATAAAACCGCATGTCAAGTACCTACAATTACAATGTTGCCTATAGGCAACATCGGGCATGAGATGGTTAAAGAATCTATATTCTATCTCTCTACTCATTTATTAGTATAACTACATTCTTGTTCCAGAAAATCGAAAAGTGCTACATTATCTACATGCACCAACGGTAATAAATATACTTCAACACACAAAAAATTTAATAAAAATGTATCTTTGCAAAAAAATCTTCTTTATCTTCTTTATTTGATCATTTGCGATACCGTTAGAGTGGTAGAGTGGTAGCTATAAATATTTTTGTGCTGAAGGAAATAACTTTACTTTCAATCGCTATTTACTTAGTTACAAATTGAACACGTCAATAAGTTATTTTCTAAGTTAAAGGATGTTATTTTTAGAAGTGTGGTTTCCAATCTGGCAATACTTTTTTTGGAGTTGTTCTTTTTGACAGCTGTCACTTGATTTATGCTTAGTTTGGTTTGCCATTTCATAATGAATAGACTTACTCCTGAACAACGTTTGCAAATCGTGCAAATTTATTACCAAAATAATAGTTCGGTTCGCGCGGTTTTCACAAGAAAATTTGGTTCAGCGATGAAGCTCACTTTTGGTTGAATGGGTTGATGCCTTGGAAGAGAATATTCGGCGCGTTATTACTGAGATACGGTCCCAATTGCTGCAAAAAGTGGTCGAAAATTGGGCCTCTCGGCTGGAATTTATTCGAACCGGCCGCGGCGACCACTTGCCCGACATCGGGCAACATAATGCAAATAAAACATAATGGAAAATCCTTAACTTTATAATAAAGATAAATTCTTGGCCATAACATTAATTTATATGCGTTTCTTTTTCTTCTTGAAATCCACAATCTAAAAAAAACACCCTATATTAATAACAAAACATTAAAGTGAGAATTAGTTGTTTGTGAAGATCTATTTTGAATACAAGTTTTGACGAGGAACGATTTTTTCGCAAGAAAAATTAGTAAAATCACTGCTTATAAAGAATGTGGATTGTCTAATCGAGAAATCGCTAGACGGATTCAAAGATCGTACATCGGTGTTGCAAATGTTTTAAGACAAGGCCCCGTTTATGCAAAAAACAAAAGGCCGGGGCGACCAACCATACTAACTCCTCGGCAAAAAACGCGAAATTTGTAGAGCGGCAAGCTCTAAAAAGCTAAGTTGCAGAGAAATTTGTCGTGAATTGAATTTAAACGTTTCCGCAAGACGACTGAGACAAATTCTGCATAATTCAGAATATAGAACAAAGGAAAATCTTAAAAGTTGATGGCTTTAGACAATATTGGAACGATAAATTAATAATAAGGAAATCAGCTTGAATAGAAACTTTTGAGGAAGCAAGATCATGGTCTGGCATGGATTCTGTGTTGACGCAAGACTCCAATATGTTTTATTAGCAATAAAGTTAATGCTAATGGATGAGGTCCTTGTTACATTTTTGGACGAAATTAGTGATGTAAACACAATTTTTCAGCACTATAATGCTCCTATCCATAGAGCTAGATTGCTTTAGTAAACAGAAAATTGAATTTTTACGGCGACGTGCGTTAAGCCCGGATTCAAATTCCATCGAAAACCTCTGGGGTATTTTGGTAAATCGAATTTATACTAATGGGCGACAGTACTCTAGCCTGCGTGATCTTCGAGCCGCTAGAAACCAAACTTGGAGTGAAATACCCACTTCTGAGCTAAGAAATTTAATCATGTCAATGCCTTATCGTTTAGAAGAAGTAATTAAAGTTTCAGGTGGTACCAAAAATGATTTATTATTAAAAACATTTTCATTTTTTTTTTGGTTTTGGAAGTATACTTTTTTCCTATGAAGTTCCAGTTAATTCTGAGTTATGTATTTTTACTTAAAATTCTTCTTTGAACAAACAAAACTGAATTAAAAAATTAATGCACAAACGTTTTAACTAATAGACGAACTACTTCTCTTGGTGGAAGTATATTTACCATATTACCATGAGTGTACTTTCCCGAATTCTATTTCACTTTCAACCGAACTTTATTTTACATGCACTTTCATTTTTATATATATACATATATAGATAATCACAATTACTTAGAGTCAGTCTATACGCATTTAGAATTGCTTTTTTGAGTCACAATTTCTGTCTAATTGAGTTGATGAGTAGAACATCATTTAACCTTCGCATGTACAGTATTTACCCGGGTAAATAAATATCTCAATTTTCTTTCATTAATAACTCAAAAACCCATTACCCATTCTACAAATATGCGGTTCAAGTGACAAAATTTTTGATTTGTTTTAGAAAATTAAAAAAAAAATTATTAAAAAATTTCTTAATATTTAAAATAATTTTTTTTTTATTTTTTTTACACAAGTGAACGGTACTTACCATGTTAAATAAATTAATTTTAATGGATTTGTTATAGCGGGTTTAGAAAGATTTAGATTTTCTGTTAAGTAAAATACATAAAAACTATAAAATTATTGTAGTATGATTTATTATTTATGTTTTATTTCAATATTTAATTGTTTTTGTTTACTGGTTTTTACAAATAAATATGTAACTCAAGCCATATGGCATTTTTCACATTTGGTTTGCGTAAAGCTATTCTACACAAATTTGTTTTTTGCATTTTTTGCAAACATTACGTGTAATAGGGTTTTTTTTTGTTTAGTTCGTAACATAAAATGCACGCTCCTTTGACTCTCTTTCGGCCAGTGGAATCACGGTCATCGTTATCATCAGCTGTGAATTCTTCATTTTCTTCATTCAAGGCATGAAATGGTTGGCCTAAATGCATTCAACTGCATTTCTTATGGAAAAATGTGACATTACTCTTCGATCTTGTGCTCTGGATTTTATTTGAGGTTCACATAAGAGCTGGCCTAATGTCTAGCAGAAAATTCTTCTTGTTTTAGTGGTTTCCATGACAGTGGTTTTTTATCAAGATTTTTACTGTTCCACTCGTTATAATCTTTTTCGGCCCTTTTATTAGTATACCTGCATATAACATCTTGAATGGCTGAACTCATAATACAGTAAAAACTATCCTTTTCAGTTAAATTTTTACTTAGTTGACGGCTTAGCGTCTACGAACAAACTATTTCGAAAAATATTATGCGACCCCTGGCGTTGCATTGCTGGTGGATGCTTATACCATTTGTTCCATCTTTGACTATAAAAAAGGCTACAGTCGACGGAAAGTTGTCACCTTCATTACTTTCTATGTCACTGTTATCAATATTGTCCTCCTCATCAGCTTCAGACTCAGTAGTGTCATTCAGTTCCATCATTTCACCTTCTTCATTCTCTTCGGCATCAGAATCAGCACTTACTTTCTCTGGCAAGTAATCTTCATCGGATTCAAAGTTTGCATCGTCTAGGTCATCTGCTGATTCAGAAACGGCTGTTGCAAAAATTCTTTCGTAGTAACGCTGTTTGTCCTCAAATGATAATCTGAACAGGATTTGTAAGCACATATACACGAAAAATCTTACTAAATAATAAACCTGGATACAGCTGCTGCAGAAAGCTATTCAAAGTTTTGAGATTGTTGTTCCATTTTGTTTATAAATTCCATTATATACCTTATTTTTTTTACGCAAGGTTGCATTAGAATTTATTGAACATGATAACCACATAAACAAAAAGGAACGAAACTTGACTTTGGAACAGTAATCCAACTGATATTATGCGGAAAATGATTTTACGTAAAAATTTCAGTACAATTTATATGAGGAAAAAAATATTTACCCGGGTAAATACTGTTCACTAGCGTATACAAAAATTGCCGTCTGTGCGAAGGTTAAAGCTGTGATAGAAATAGAATGAAAATATATTCTGGAGATTTCCTTTTCCTCCTTTCTTTCCTTCTACATATAGTACTTAGCTCGAATATTTATCGCTCTGTTGGAGTCGATCTGAAAATTTACAATTCTATTCTGCATAGTTGAGCATATTTCTTCATATACTTACTTACTTTTAATGGCACAACAGCCCATGGAGGGCCTAGGCCGAGCTTTTCGCATCCATTCATGTTGTGCGTCTTATATTTGTACATGAATGGAAGGGACCTACAGTTTAGTGCCGAATCCGAACGGCGAAGTGAAAAGCTTTTCATAGCAATTTTTACTCTTGTAGGTTTGCCATTGCCTGCCAAGAGGTGGTGCCGTGTAGAAAAAATGTTTTTTTTTTCTTTTTGATTTTGCCTGTGCCGAGATTCGAACCCCGGACACTCTGCGTAGCAGTCCAACGCACTACCACTACGCCACAGCAACCACTCATACCATTTTACCACCATTTTATAAAAATCAATTTTTTAGTTTGCTGTATCAAAGAACATTCCCTAATGCAATGGCATTGCCAAACTTTGTTAGTAAATGAATTTTTCTCCACCAAAATTTTTAGAGAACCACAAACCCACTAAATAATTTATTTAGCAACCGAAAAAAATATGTAGTAGCAATTCCTTTCACTGTTGTTTTTTCAAAAGCTTCGTTGGCCCAACAATTCGTTTAAATTTTCTGATTAATGTTAAAGCAACAGTGTTGACTAAGAATTTTTCATAGTTTAAAAAAGCAACATTTTCCTATTTTATTTTTCAATTTTTGTTTGATAAAATACAGTGACAGAATGGTTCTTCGTTTTTTTTGTTTCGGCGTATGTATGTAGGCCGAAAAGTGCTTATGCTGAAATGTGAATTCAACCAAATACAAGTTTTCACTATGTAAATTTCTGTGTAGGCATTCTTCTAAAATAAATTCTTACAACCATAACAAGATTATTAAGATAAAAGGATTCTAAATTTGTGTGTTGCTGCATGATAGAGCAAAAGCATATAGTACTTACTTACATATAATTATGTATATTTATAGATATGAATACTAACGAATCCAGGGATTGCGAAAGGGAAAATGGTTTTAATTTGTTTGTTCTTTTAAAATTTAGAAAGAAGCACAATATATAACATCAAAATAATTCATAACCATGATCAATTTACAGAATTGATTATTGTATTTTACCTTTTCTTTTATGGCTGATGCCACACCCAGTAATCCAATCCTATCCTATAGGGTGTTTTTTTTAGAAGTGCGGTTTTCAATCTGGCAATACTTTTTTCAGAGTTGGTCACTTTGACAGCTGTCACTTGATTTATGCTCAGTTTGGTTTGCCATTTCATAATGAATAGACTTATGCCTGAACAATGTTTGCAAATTATTGAAATTATTATCAAAATTCGTGCTCTGTGAAAAATGTGTGTTATCGCAAAATTGTCTTCAGCGACGATGCTAATTTTTGGCTCATTGGATTCGTGAATAAGCAGAATTGCCGTATTTGGAGTGAAGGAAGACCAGCCAGACCCATTCAGCAGCTACCAATGCATCCCGAAAAATGCACTGTTTGGTGCGGTTTATGAGAAGGCGGCATCATTGGGCCGTACTTCTTCAAAGACGATGAAGGCCGCATCGTTACGGTCAATGATAATACGCTTCTTTTTTGCCGAAAATGCAAGAATTAGACTTGGCAGACATGTGGTTCCAACAGGACGGTGCTATATGCCACATGCCACACTGCACGCGAAACCATGCATCAATTGAGAGGCGAATTTGGTGAGCAGTTAATCTCACGTTTTGGTGTAGTCAATTGGCCACCAAGATCGTGTGATTTGATCCCGTTAGGCTATTTTTTGTGGAGCTATGTTTAGTCTCTTGTCTATAGGGACTAGCCAAACACGATTACTGATTTGGAAGCCAACATTGAACGCGTCATTTGTGAGATTCCGGCCGAAATGTGTGAAAAATGTGTCAAAATTGGACCTTCAGAATGGACCACTTCAAGCGTAGCCGCGGGCAATATTTTAGTGAAATTATCTTAAAGAAGTAAATGGCAGGAATTGATTTATCGATCCAAATAAAAATTTCATTCACTTTTGTAAAATTTCTGTGTTTTTTTTTTCATTTTCAAAAACTATACTCTTATGAAAATCACCCTTTATGTACTCGTACATGGCTTTCATTCTAAATCTTATTTTAGTATCGCACAACAAAAACATAGTTCCATAATATCCCCTATGGAATATTTTGGTTGCATGAAAGTTGCCACGTCCCGCCTTTTCAAAACCCACACTCACGACATAAATAGGCGTTGTCAGAAAATGTTTGCAATCTATATGTCAGTACTAAGTAAAGGTACTACAAATGTTTAAAAGCCAGACATTTAAAAAAGCATTAAGGTTGTCACGGTAACATGAAATTAAGAACTTACTTAAGCACACATCCATAATCTCGGTTAAAAAAATTGCATGAGAATCTCTGTACAAACTTATGATGATCAGATATTTACCGGATCTTGATTTTATGTAAATATCTGATTCATCTGGAGGTGGATGGAAGGGATTTTAACTCCACAAGCTTTCCTCCCCTCTTGGATCCGCTAGTGTGTATGATTATAGTATATAAAATTGAATCTACTTACTTGCTACACATATGTATGAATGTAAATACTTTAGATACATATTCAGCATAAGCTTTAGGAAGTAGGTACATACTTATGATGAATGTGAAAAAATTAAATTACTTAAAATGGTCATACAAAAAGCACCTACACAATAGCAAATTCGAGTACACACTGATTACATAGAGAATATAATAGAAAGTATGAATCATATTAGAGTGGATCGATTATGTAACCCCAATGAGGACATCTCTTTTTGAAAATAGGTGGTGAATGTGATCGCTGTGGCGTAGTGGTAATGCGTTGGACTGCTACGCAGAGTGTTCGGGGTTCGAATCTCGGCACGGGCAAAATAAAAAAATTAAAAAGTAGAAAAAAAAAAGTTTTCTACACGGCACCACCTCTTGGCAGGCAATGGCAAACCTACAAGAGTAAAAATTGCTATGAAAAGCTTTTCACTTCGCCGTTCGGATTCGGCATTAAACTGTAGGTCCCTTCCATTCATGTACAAATATAACACACACAATATGAGTGGATGCGAAAAGTTCGGCCTAGGCCCTCCATGGGCTGTTGTGCCATTAAAAGTAAAAAGTAAAGTAAAGGTGGTGAATACAGTACAAAATACATGTAACTTATTTTTTAGGTTTCCTACCGAATTTATAGTTTTATAAAATTAACTGTTTCCCCCCATAGAAATAATTTTATGTTCATGAATTATGAATTACAAAAAAAAAAATCAAATTCTCCTCGAGTTTACTGACTTTTACTCCAAAGTCTCTTCAAAAATTATTTCTGATGAAGGTGATGGCCAAAAATGTGTTCCTTGGTCGTGATTTTGGTTCCCTACTATTGAAATTTTGACTTTGTACTTATAAGTAGAGCATCAAATCTACGGAACAGGGTCATGGACTCGTATCGGAGAGTGTTATCACTGCACGCAATATACTTATACTCGCTATGTGCAAGATATGCTATATCATCTAATGGAACGCCATCTATAGACCAACCGATTTTGTTCAAACTTTGTGTGCCACATTTGTGACTTTCATTGTAATATCTAAATTATTTGTGAGAGGGCTGCTGAGCAAAAGTTATTAAAATTTTCTTAAACTAAGAGGGGGTACCTTAAGCTCTCTTCACAAAGAGCGATGACATCATGGGAGTTACAAAAGTCTCCTTTCTGTTGACCCACCCTAATGTACGTAGGATGTAATGGTATGCGGGTAGCATAAATGGCATTTTTCACTCAACAATTTAAAGTCATATTAAAATGGTGCCAAAAATAATACTGGGTATAACACATCTGCCGACTTTACGTCATAGTATGTAAAGTTTGGCTTATCAATCAATTTTGGCCTATTGAGAATTCCGTAAGTGTAAGTATACTAGCTCCGAGGTGACTTGGCGCCATCTACACCAGATTTACATACAGAAAGAAGTAGCACATACTTAGTTTTTTTTTTCACAATTTTGATGATAACTATATTAAAATATAAGAAAGACAAATTACGATATTTTTGATACAGTTAGCTGGTGTTAAGCATTAAAATTTCTATCTAAACAAATATACATAGTTTTGTATGTATCGCTCGTTGGCTGCAAGACTGTCATAAATCAATAAACAAAAATTTTGAGTTAAGTTTACAGAAATAACTCTTATTTAGTGCTATATCTTGGGTAAAAAAATCATACCTGTTTACTATGAGCTCTTCATGTGAGAAGTGTTATTGTCCACATCAATTTTATAGAGTGACAGGTACATAAATTTAAAAGTTTTAATGAGTTTTTCTCATATTTTATGTTTTTTGAGTTATGATTTTATGTTATTTGAGTCTTACAGCAAACGTCCGATATGTACCACATTTCAACTTAATTTATCATACATATAATGAGGATAAAACATCTACCCTATTTGCTCTCGAGTCAAAGAACTATTTTGAGGAAGTAAAATGTCATTCCATTCATATACAAATACAGGGTACGCCATCTTTTATGTCGGTATGTAAACATTGAATAATTTTAATTTTAACGACTGTCTTGAGTAAACATTTTTCTGATATGCTAATTCAGTACAATTTTAACCATGACTCGCTTCACAGCGAAACAACGCGCTGAAATAGTGACGCTGTACATTAAAAATAGTCGTTCCGTTGTGTCAACTCCACGTGCATATCGTCGAAATATCGTGACCAACAAAATCAAAAAAAAAAAAGTAGAAACAACTTTTCTCGTCGTTTGGTGTCGAATTATGTTGAGCACGGGACAGTGGTAGATCGTCGACAAGCTTTTCATCGACGTCCAAGACGTTGTAATGAACTGGAAAAACCCACATGTGTCGTATCGTCATCGCGCTCAGCATTTTGAAGTCAGTGGAACCACTTTGCGGCGAATTTTGAAGGATGATTTGCATTCATTTCCGTCCGTATAATGTGCAATTAAATCCAAGAATATTGCCGTCAGAATACTGTTTGGAATACGGCCAAACAGTCGCTCGAATGGTTGACACTGAACCTGATTTTTTGAAGGAAATTTTTATGACCGACGAGCCTCATTTCACACTCTCTGGCGTCGTTAACAAGCAAAATATCCGCATTTGGGGAACGGGGCATTCACACGAGATCCATAAAACACCATTACATGACCAAAAAGTGACTGCTTGATCTGGCGTTTGCACCAAAACCATCATTGAGCCATTATTCTTCAGAGAAGGTGAAACAGTCGCTGATAATCGATATCGGTGGATGTTGGCTCATTATGTCTGCCCACAAATATGTGAAATACGTCTGGACGGTTACTGGTTTCAACAAGACTGTACGCCATGCCTCACTGCAAATCAAATAATGCAGTTTCTGCAACGAAAATCCCCTGAACGTATTGTGTTAAAAAATGGCGACATTGACTGGCCATACACATCTCCAGATTTGACCCCTCCGGAATTCTTTTTGTGGGGTTATTTGAAAAGCAAAGTGTACGCCAGCAAGCCTCAGACCATTTACGAGCTCAAGGCAAATATTCATCGCCGAAATCATCGCTATACCTCCCGATATACTCGAAAAAGTGATGGTACACGCAGCAACAAAGGCACATTTTGCTTTGGTCTATAACGGCGGCCACAAGATTGATGCTGATAGTCCAAATAAATTGTAAAGGACCAAATTGAACAGAAATACTTTATGTATGGAAAGCGGTTCTTTTTTTTATTAAGTTATTCAATATTCACATACCGACATAAAAGATGACGCAACCTGTACTTTTAGCTATGTTTATATTGCGGAAGATTTTATAAACGTGGTAAGTGTTTAAAGTATTCCACTCCACTATTTAGATCGCATAAGGAATGCGATAACATTTTAGATAAAAATAAAAGATTTATAAGTACTTATACTCAGTCAAAAAATGCATAAAAAGTATCTAGCTGGTAAAGTTGTAGGAAAGTTTCTTCAGTTATTTCCCCTTACGTTTCCCAGTAAAAACTCATGTAGGAGCTATTTAAAATTCCAAAGCTACCCGTAGCGCATCTATGAATCACTAGATATAAATACATTCTTACATACATTCATCAATGGGGGAATAAGAGCGCATAAATTTGTCACTTATTCAAAGTGTGCATTGAGGAAACTTTCGAGTGGCTACTTTGCTTCTACTACTTCATTTTCTACTACAACTTTCCTCAACTTTTTCACAAATCGAAAAATAGCAAAAATATTTTCAACTTTGTGAGGGGAAGGGTTCTGTAGCTTGCTCGTTTTTGCCAAACTCTTACCGGCCCTTTTTTCTTTTCTCATTTAAACGTTGTTGAACTTTTTCTACATTTTTATATTCAGCACATTTTATATGAGCAAACTTTACCGAGATATCGCATCTTCTCTCTTTCAAGTACGACGCATAACAAGCGAATGGGTGAGGAATGGTACTCAGTGTGTGTGACGAAGAAATTTAACCTCTCATTCTTCTGTAATATCGACACACATACACACACAAACGAGAAGAATACTTTTTTGTAATAATTATGTCAAAATTTTCGCATAATAAGTTTGCGGAAAATGTCAGCCTTCATGCTGTACAAACTCACACACACGTACATACACACACACACACACAATTATACTCGTATTATTCCATAAATTTCACAAATAAAAGTCAGTAATTAAAATTTGGAATATACTCGAAATGTTTTTCAATATTCTTTTGATTTAGTACACAAATTTGAATTGAGAACACAAACATTTCTTAATACTTTCTTTGTTTGTTTCATATTTCAAAGGAAATTCAAAGGAAATTTAAAGCAATTTTCATATATACGATATTTGTTATCATTTCCAAATAATATTTTAGTTTAAAAGCTTAGCGGGGCTGTGTTCCAAGGAATTTCTGAATAACTTCTCAGTGATATTATGTACGTACATAAACTAGCTGGGCAGGGTCTTGGGGAAACCAAGTTTACTTAGTAGGAAAATTACAACAAATGAGTGTGGCAAGTGACAACGTCCTATTTAAATCACATTATTGTACTTTGCATTCATATCACATGGGTAGTTCTCGGCTTATAAACACTCTCATCATACTTACTTACTTAGTTGCCTCTGCTATGGTTGTTAAGGTCAAATGCAGCCAGGTCTCCCTCTATCTGATCTTTCCGATTAGGATATCCTCTTCTGAAACCAGAACGTTGATGGCGTCGACACTACCATCATCCCGTCTTAATACATAGGTACATAAATCTCCTGCATGTCGATTCAAGCATTTCATATTTATGAGACAGTGTTGATACTTATTTTAAATTTATTTTAAATACCTAAATTATGTAGAAATTTCAGCTTTTTGAGTACCATTGTACTACTGTGGGCAAAAGTTAGTAAGACTTTTTAATTTAAATTTCGCGCGGAAACCCATTCATCAAAATATTATTTTTTTAAGGTTGGTATGACTGTCGGTGACATCTGTGCCAAATGTCACATCAAAATAATCATTAGTGTTTAGTATACGCTTGTCTTTCTGAAGTACAAAAAGTGCATTCGGCGATTTTCACAATGAGTGAAATTAATCAACAAAGAAGTTCCATTAAATTTTGTGTGCGGAATCGAATTTCTGGTGCCAAAACGTTCAGAATGTTGCAAACGGCCTTCGATGATAATTGTATGTCGCGTGCAAGTGTTTTTGATTGGTACAAATTGTTCAAAGATGGTCGAGAACGCGTTGACGACGAACCACGTCCAGGACGGCCATCAACATCAACTGATGATCAACACGTCCATAAAATCAAGGAATTGGTGCTCGAGAATCGACGATTAACAGTCAGAGACCTTACTGGCAATATCGGAAGGAATCAGTGAAAACCATGTTAAAACATCATTTGGGCCTAAGAAGAGTGAATGCACGATTGGTTTCAAAATCACTGCATTGGTTTTACGAGACCATTTTGCCAAAAATTCGACTGATATCGTTCCGCAACCACCCTATTCGCCTGACTTGTGTCAGGCACCGTGTGACTTTTGGCTATTTTCTAAACTCAAAAAACCGCTTCGTGGACACCGTTTTGAGTCAATTGAAGACATTAAACATGAATCGCTAAGCGCATTGAAGGCTATTCCGGAAATTGACTTTAACAACTGTTTCGAGAATTGGAAAAAACGTTAGCACAAGTGTATTGGGGCCGGGGGAGATTACTTTGAAGGGGACGAAATAGATTTGGAAGATTGAATAAAAAAATTTTAAATTATGAACAAAGTCTTACTAACTTTTGCCCACAGTAGTATGTAGAACCTGTATTATGTTATATTTTTCCTTATAAATAAAATACGCTAATCTCATTGGCAATTAATTGTTGACTTTCTGTGACATGCCGCATTTTTACTAGAATTGCCTTTTTTATTATAGGTACTTCTACCTTTTACCTTTTACCATAACAAGGTAGTAAGTAGTATTGAGAAAACTTTCTGCTACTTCCTTCTAAAAATGACCCTGATTTTACTTTGTGATGATTTCCAAAAATTTTTTTGGTTTGATTAGTTAGAAAAAAAAACCTCCATAAAACGTTTTTTTCTTAAGCTATAAATAAAATCTCACAAGTAGGTGATATTCAAAAATTATTAGATTATCATCAATATATCGAATATTTATAGATATAGATCATATATGTTGAATTTGGAGACGACTTGACATTTTTTACACTTTTTATGTACCTATTTAAGTATAAAAAATTATAAATTTTTCTTGAAAGAAATTGCAGTTCAAGAATTCACTCTCCAAGATTACATTCACATTTATCGGAATGGTTTCAAATAGTTCTTAAAATGATTCGGTGGTAGTGCCTAAAGCACCTTGGAGAGTGTAAAAGTCGGAATAAGGTAAAAGATAAATTGCATCTAAAATAAAAACATTGGTATGGGATCTTTCATATCCATGACCAAAAAAAAACATACTTTTCGCATTTTCGTGCTCAAACTATTAGAAGTGTCATATCCACGTTTGCAACCCATACGATATTTCTCGGTAGCTTTCCATTATCAACCAAAATTCTCACACTTACTCCCTATAATGTAAAGTAAATGATTTCAGAAATATACCATATACCATTCTCTTCTCCGGAGACCTGCAGATGGATGTTTTTAATTTGATTAAGATCGGATTAAGAACCTACAAAAGTAGTATGTATAAAGGACAAACCGAATTCCATGATTTAAATAATGTATGAACATGTAAGGCCCAGATACACATTCATTAGTTAATTAATTGCTTATTTAAAATGGTGACAAGAGGATCAAGAGAGTGTCACATGATATGCACCATGAGTGAGGGCTAATGATGTGATTGCATTATTTCAAATTCAGCACGTAAGCTAGATATGTTCCTAAGTAGTTTGATGAGTATAGCTCTAGGATGTTGTTCCTGTTGAACATTTGCAATTGCATGTACAATTGCTAATTGTGGCTATTTATGATGTGGGTGAAATTAAGAATATCCTTTGCAGAGCGTACACTTCTTGTCAACTCATGTTGTTCCACTAATTGTATTATTGTATCCGGCATACATTTGTGCCTTAGTCATTGGTGCTTTAGTGGAATTATTGAAAAAATTATTAAACGTTTTAGGTGATTACAAAAGGTAGTATGGCTGTTTATGGCTGTCAAAATATTCTTACATAGTATAAACTCATTATGATTACCTAAATTAACGATATTATTTTATATGAACGAGCTTTTGTTGTTTGCAGAAATAAGATACACATTCAAATCTTCCTATGCTGTATATCTCTATGTTTCATATTTTTGCTATTTTATATTTTATTTTATTTTATTTTCCAAAGCTCAACTAGCGAGTGTTGCTCACTTTTTTCCACATCGTCAAATTGTCATGACAAGTCATGTGTTAAGAAATCATCATCAACTTCTAGTGCACAATCCTTGTCGCCGACGTCAGCATCAGCAACTGGAGGACGACAAACGACAACAACAATGGTAACTTGTGCACCATCAGCATTCAGCAACAACCCTCATTATTCAAACAACAAAAATGTTGCGACAACCAGTGAACAACAACATGAGCCACAAAGTAAATCAAGGAATTGGAACGGAAGTCATGATAGCAATAATCAAGAGCAGCAAATGTCTAGCTATGAATTGTACAAAGAAGCTGCCGAACTTTTGGGACTATCCTGTACCCTTTGTGATAACTGCCGCTGCCTCGATTGCCAGGTAAGTCAGTGTGAAAGGCGGCAAGTTTTTGCCTCTCTTGTAAGAGTATGACTGCCAATATCATGGTATTTAAAATTACCTAGTTAGTTATTACATAGAGTAGCTAAGCAGAAGAAATGAGCTTAAAATTTACTAATTTTACATGAAACTCTCTGTTAAACATGCTTCTTACCAGAGTTAAACTGATTCGCTGGATTCAAAGTTTTTACCAGTTCACGGCTATTTGGCACTTTTGACCATTCTTTCATTTAATCTAGTCTCTGTGACAACGATGGAAATTTGTAGTCCTTTGTTCCTGCAATTAGGAATTAGTGGGCGCACAGTTGTTTTATCTTCCTTCACTTAATATGTTGATGGAATTCAATCAGCAAAATGTAAGGGCACGCAACATGCTAATTTATAATAGTTACACAAAGCAACCAGTCACTTTTCCGTAGCCCATAATACATATTTACATATGTATTTAGCCTACCGAGACCTGGAATGGGTTAAGTATGCAAACCAGAAAAAGAGCACATCTCTAAAATTGGTTGGTTCAGATAATTGTAGGCCAGAGCAATAGCGATTTCCAGGGAAAGAAGTGAGTTTTCGGAATCTCTTGATAGAAATCGCATATATTACAACGTTGTGCCTGATATTTTTTTTTTTTGGCAAACTCTGTATCCGTAAGTTCCACCTTAATGGACTCCATTTGTATCTAGACCTTTTAGATGTATAAGTAATTATAGAATACTTATTCACAATTGGTTTCTTCTTTTGCTAATGTAGCATAAATGTAAATTCCTCGTTTTCACAAAACCACGTCAGGAATCCATATTCAATTCTTCATGTTGATTACAAATTCTCATCTCTTTCTCTCTTGTTCTTATCCTTATTTCAGAGTGGATACTTCGACTGCGATGACTCTGACAGTTATTCAGAATTTTCTTACATGGATGAATACGAAGATGATGTGGCAACACAAAATACTATGGCACTTTTGATGCATGCAGAAGACTACTATGATGACATGACGGCGACATCATATCGTGAACAGCAACAGCAGCAGCAGCAGCAGCCACAAGAGCAACTTCAACAACATCAGCATGAGTGCACTGATGCAAATTGTAATATGAACGAAAGTAATCAAAGTGCTGATGTTGCTACTGCTAAACATGATGAAAATGCTGATGATGATGATGAGCGTATTGATGGTAGTGGTAATGTGGTTGCAACTGTTAAACAGGACAACAGCATCAAGCATAAACAATTCAATGAGAACGAGCAACGGCAGCAAAGTTGTGGGGAGTCTATGAATGCACTGTGTATTGCTCAGTCGCCATCGGAGCGTGCATCACAAGTTACAATGTTGCCTAGCAACGTCAAGGATGACGGCGGTGACGACGATTACGAAGACGACAGAAAACTTGTTGCAGTGGAACAACTTGCGCCAAGTCAATGGCGGGGGGAGCAGCAGCAGCTGCAGCAAAGCGATGAACTGGAAAATTGTGCAAGTTTCAATGAGTTGAGCTTAGTTGATGCCACCATTACCACCATTACCACCGCCAACACCAACACCAGCTCCAAGCGGCACTGAGAGCAGTTGCAAAGATATGTAGGCGTGACTAGTTTGATGGCTCTAATTAAAGAAACAGGTAAATTACATCCAGCAATTACTCTTTTTGCTGCACTTTAATCTAAAAGCTTCATCAATTAGGTTTTTCGCTAAAACTGCATTGAGCGGATAAAAACTCGCTTCACGCATTTACGTCACACAACGAAATTACATAAATAGAATAAAAATAAAGCTGGCAGTGCAATAAAACCAACAAAAAAAAACACATTTTTTCTGTTTTATTTCATCGCGCCCTTTATAAAAAAAAAATAAGTAAAAAGCGATATAGCGTAAAAGAGTAAAAGTTACAAATTGCATTTTCCTGTTTGTTGTGCGGCCCACAGCACTCATCCCCAGAGCGTGTTGCGGCATCGTGTAGCGGCATCGAGTGCACTTTTTTTTGCCGCACCTTCTTTTGTATGAGCAAGTGCATGAGTGTGTATTGGTGTGCTGTGCTGTGCGGTGCTGTGCTTTCCACTTTGGCTGACCGCCTTTTTTCGCTTTGCGGTTCTGATCAAGTTTACTACTTTTATTTTTCACAGCTAGAAAAGAGAAAAATATTCGCTGAATTTGCAGCTTTTCACTTATATTTTTATTGTTTATTTTTTTCTTGGCTAACCATAAAACTCCAAAATGGTATTAAGTAGCACAAAAAAACATCTACTAGAAATACATATATGTGTACGCGTGTATATACATATATGTGTATGTATATGTGTATCCTCTTGTGCCTGGATGTGCATAGGAGAAAGAGAAAAGTTCGCAGACTGATTCGGGGATCTGTAAAGATAATGTGTAAGGATTTTCAGAAATCATTGCTTATTTGTTTTCAATTTTGTTTTCTTCTTTTAATGGCAAATCAAACAGCCCATGGAGGGCCTAGGCCGTGCCTTTCACATCAACTCATGTTGTGCGTGTTATATTTATACATGAATGGAAGGGAACTACAGTTGTATGCCGAATCTGAACGGCGAAGTGAAAAGCTTTTCATAGCAATTTTTACTCTTGTAGGTTTGCCATTGCCTGCCAAGAGGTGGTGCCGTGTAGAAAAATTATTTTTTCTACTTTTTGATTTTGCCTGTGCCGAGATTCCACCCAGAACACTCTGCGTAACAGTCCAACGTACTATCTCCATTATGCTCGCGAAATCGGTTCTAAGTGTTGTCTTAATGTACTTTAAGTTTTGCCTCATATCCCTCGAAAAAAAAGAACATTAATCAGCACATAGGAGAACATATTGGTATATACTTAGTATTTCTGTGTATGGAAAGGATATTTGAGTATTTGGTGAATGTTCAACCATTCGAAAAGACACACGGATGCTTTATTGGACTATATTCGTCTGTAGGGGAAACATTACTTCACTGGGTACATGGCTCTTGCATTCCACGTCTTCATAAAAATCGCCAACTTAAAAAACGTCTTTAGATCAAGTGATCTTCTTCCCCTACATTTGCTTATTCATGCAGGATCAGCTCTTTTAACATTCAAAACAGCAATTGAAACACTTAAATTTAGTTTAATTCTCATTTAATAAATCAAAATAAATATAAAATGGCAAGAATGCCGGACTTTGTTCTGTGTTCTACCTTTTGTGATCGACTCACTTCTTTCTTTCTTTTAATGGCACAACCGCCCATGGAGGGCCTAGGCCGTGCTTTTCGCATCCACTCATGTCATGCGTGTTATTTTTGTACATGAATGGAAAGGACGTACAGTTTTATGCCGAATCCGAACGGCGAAGTGAAAAGCTTTTCATAGACAGATTGACTCACGTCATTGCCAATTGTGGTATGTACATGGTGAAATTATATACAAGGTGATAGCAACAGTACAACAACTTCAACACAGCAATTAACAATTCAGAATAACAGAAAATTTGGAGATAATTAAATTTTTTTTATTTTTTAATGCAAAGAAACAAAAATTTTTCGCTTGCAGATAACTTTCAAAAATGAGTAAAACTCGTAGGGACTAACGAGTAATAGAAAAGTCAATGGTAAGAAATAATGAAATTAGTTAGGTTGGAGATGTACGTGATTTTGGAATTTAAAAGAAGCCAAGCGATAATGCTGAGCGTCCTACTGTTTAGATTCAGTTAGGACCGCAGTGCTGCCAGATGCCAGCATTTCCCTTCAGATGTAGCATCATTATCTATGCAATTTAAGTCACGTGTGTATGCAAATTCGCACTCTCACAGGTTCAACCCTACTGGCAAAAATCTATTGAAAATCTTTGAAAACCATTAAATACTGAAAAATGTTCCAATTAACAATGGTGTTCCATCAATGTGATTCAGTGAGTTTAATGGTTCAGACTAGCTGAAAAGTTATTTCCTTCGTTTAGCAGATCAAGTTTGCCGGCTGAAATTTGCTGATATTGCTTAAAAAAAAGTAACTATTGTCCACCTAAAAATTTTGCACCCCTAAAACTCTCCCTAAGCTACCAAAAAAAAACCACTTAATTTTATGATGGGTAACCCATAAGCTGGTAAGACTCGAATGACAAGAAAACGAGTTAAGCAGAGTTCCATGCGAGAATTTTTCCGAGCGGATTTCCAAAAGTAAAGATATAAAAATAAATGTATTATTTTTAGAAATCAGTTGAAAAATCACGGAGCTTTGACTTATTATTCACAAGAAACGGTTCATCCAAATATCTCGGAAACTAGAGTCAACTCAGAATATTCAACCGCCAGATTCGTGATCAGCGACCAAATCGTCTCCTCAATCTCAGGGCGCAGATTTACTGTTCCCCTATGTTATTAATTAAATAAAACTATTACTAAATAAACGTTAATAATCCGCATAGTTAGTTTCTTTTGTACCTTAAAAGTTTCTCTTGAGTAAGTAAAATGTTTGTATTTGATTGAGAAATCCAGATTAAAGTGCTAGGAATAATGATATTAAGAATGCTCAAATGGTTATGAAACACCTCTTAGTAAACTTAGCGGAACTTGAGGCTTCAGGGCAGTATATCCGGCTGTTTTCTTAATGGAGATGTGTAATGATAAAGACCAAGCAATGCTTTAATGACGGAGGTTTGACGGGTTCGTATAGCTACACTGATAGAGGCAGGCAAGCTTATTAAGCTTTTTAAAGCTTATTAAGTATAGTTTAGTTGAGTCAGGCAACATTACCATAGCCATAACTTTCTAAAAAGTTATCTACTAGTTGCAAATAAGTCATATGCAATCGAAAATCGTTTTCGGCACAATAAAAGCAAAAAATATGTAAATATGTGAAATTGCGTAAACGTGAAAGGTATTTATTTTTCCAGTATACGTCCTAGAATACTTCTTTTTCTTCTTTTAATCGCACAACAAACAGCCCATGGAGGGCCTAGGCCGAGCATTTCGCATCCACTAATGTTGTGCTTGTTATATTTGTACATGAATGGAAGGTCGAAGCCGACCGGCGAAGTGAAAAGCATTATTCAGGCAATTTATTTACTCTTGTAGATTTACCATTGCCTGCTGCTGGTGACGTGTAGAAAAATTGTTTTTTTCTCCATTTTGATTTTGCCTGCGACGAGATTTGAACCTCGGGCACTGCCAACTACACCCAAAGCGACCTAGTATATACTAAACATACAAAATTTTTTCATTTTATTTTTATTGATTCTTTAGTAATTTTATAACTTTCTTTTGCTTAGATGTTGAGATGAAATTTCATTTATTCCTACTTTCATTATGATGATATTCTTCATGGTATAAATGTTTTTGTTGTGTGAGCCAATGATGCACAGTACTGGTAGCAACTATAGCAGCAGCAGGAGCAGCGTGTTTGCTTGGCAAATCTCCAAATAAACAAAAATTAGAGGAGAAAAAAAAAACGCCTTCCATTTGGTTTTCTTCAAAGGATTTCCTTGTTTTACTACAGTTAAACATTTGTATGCATTGTTCGACTTACTTTTTCGTTAAGAAATCACACACACACTCTCAAACACACACACTTTTGTGCGTGTGTTTGTGTGTTTTTTGGTATGTAATGCTTGTGTGTAAATGCAAAATGGATTTACATTTAGTTTTCTCTTCTTTTTTGTACTTAAATATTCATTGTACATAGAAAATACTAATACACACACACAAATTCTATGTACTTATATACCTATGTACATACTGGTAAGTACATAAGTATGTATAAGTTATGCATACACGTTCAAGTGTTCAAAGTGTTTAATATCAAATTTCCTAAATAGCTGCCTTTAAAATTATATTGCAATGCATTACAAGTATTAATTTTATTTTTCTTATATTCGAGAATATAACGATTGACCTCAAGGTGTTGCAGTCAGCTACACACACACTTAGAAACATTTATTATTTTATGTATGTATGTACCATATGGTATGTATTTTCTCATTATTTCAATGATAAAGTTTACGTAAAATGAAATTAATTATGAATAATATGAAAACGGCCACAAGGCACTTCAAAATTCGTGAAGCACACAACTTTTACTCGGACTACATCGAATATTTAACCTTGCACTGGCGCTGCCGCCAATTGCGAAGCGAAATCCTTCATTCAGCGCCAAAGAATTACTAACAACTGCTGCCAGTTGCCACTTTTTCCACCAAAAACACACAATACAAAAACTAAGAAGAATCTAAAGGATTTGCAACGCATCCTTATTTTATATTTTCATATTCATCGCATCACATCGAATTGCGTGGATGCAAATAATCGAAATCGTTTAAAGCAACCGTGAGCTCGCTCGCTGCTCACACTTTGGTTGCATCTGTTTTCACTTGTAGTCAATGGCAATTGCAAACATCTCTGATTGAGGCTCGGGAAAGGGAAATGCTTTAAGCTTAAATACGTAGCTACATACGAGGTATGATCAAAAAACCGTTATTTACAATTTTTTCAAAAAGTATTTATTTATTCATCAACAACTATCTTGTCCCCTTCAAAGTAATCCCCCTCAGATATAATACACTTATGCCAGCGTTTTTTCCAATCCTCGAAACACTTCTGAAACGCGCTTTTTGGTATCGCCAACAGCTCCTGTTTCGATTTTTCTTTTATCTCCTCAATCGTAGCAAAACGCTTTCCTTTCATCGGTGTCTTCAGTTTTGGGAAGAGGAAAATGTCAGCGGGGGCCAAGTCTGGTGAATACGGTGGTTGAGGCATGATAACGGTTTTGTTTTTGGCCAAAAACTTACGCACAAGCGACGTTGTTTTTGCTAAAAATTTAGCAATTTTGGAACAATCTTCGCTGCCGCACGTTTCATGCCTAAAACATCCGTAAAAGTTGCTTGGCATGAGCCGAACGATATGCCAACATCATCAGCAACCTCTCTGATAGTGATTCGACGATTATCCAAAATCATTTTCTTCACTGTGTCAATGTTTTCATCCGTTGTTTACGTGCTCGGGCGACCAGGACGAGCATCGTCATTGACATCTTCTCGGCCTTCCTTAAACCGGAACCGGTTATTGAACTTGTGTTCTGCTCATAGTAGACTCGCCAAAGGCCACAGTCAACATTTCAAATGTCCTTGCGTATTTAATTTCATTTTTTACACAAAACTGAATACAGTTTCTTTGATCCATTTTTTCGAATAGTAAAAAATCGAAGAGCACACCAAAACACGACTAACCTTTTTATCTGTAAAAAAAAAAACTGACAATTTAAAATGGTTGGTATTGCCAACATATATAACAGACATGTGTACCAACATAACAGAAAAAAATCGAACATACGTTACTCACGAAATAACGGTTATTTTTTTATCAAACCTCGTATATCAATAAAAACAATTAAGCTCTTTACATAGCGTTGGGGAAAAGCGGACGATAATATTAATAAAAAGAAAAAATAGAGGTCAGAGTTGAGTAGAGAAGTTGTGGGCTTGTCGGTTATTAAAGTAAATGAAAACAAAAATATATTAAATCTTTCGATCGATTGCAATGATTTCGAACGAAATCAATTGAAAATCAAGGCATTGCTAAATACGATTAAACTCTTGTAGGAACTGCGTGGATAAAGAGAAGATATACTCCATATAAGGAAATCCGACATGCTCACTTTTGGGACAGGGAAATATGAAAACAAGGATTTCACATTTTCAGAAAAATAAATCAAAGTTGATGATCGATGTTCGGTTAAAATATTCCAGAATTAATTGCTTTGCCTAAAACTACTTAACCCTTTATCAACCCTCGTAATGAGCCAATAAAGAATTTTTTTCTAATAAAGGCTAAAGAAAGACCCTTGAGCGAGGGAGCGTATGGGTTAATACTCTACGGAAAATTCCACTATAAATTGCTGAACACACAAACAATCTCATATGCAAAATTAGCAAGTTGTCTTATTGTGTATTACCGAATATGTACTTAATTTGTTAGAAATGGGCAAATTTTAGGTCCGTGTAAAACTTGATATAAACTTTCCAAAGGCCGAGATACATATAGTTTTATTTTAAGTTCTACCAGAGTTCACCTTCACAACCTTGTTTTTTTTTATGTGTGGGACTGTGTTGGTTATTATCTGCAAAATAACTTCTTGACATTGATCTTTAACAGATAAGTACGAACATACTCGTATGTATGTAGGGGAGAGGCTTGTAAGTTGAATCACATTTTTTCTGTGGCCGATAACACTGAGTAGAATAGGAAAACATGTCAAGTTAGGTATACCCTTGCAAAGAAGGAAGTCTTAGCAATATATTTTGCTGAAGATACTAAGTGGATTGGGCTGACGAGGTAAAACTTACAGCCTATTTATCGAAATGTCCCAAAATTGGAACTTTCGAATTTTGGCCAAAAATCTCAATGGAAACCGCAAAATTCGTTGAATTTATGCTATTTCATTGAATTTGAATAGCAGTCAAAGGCATTTGACATTCATTTGGTTAAAAAAAAATACTTAAAAAGAAACACCTTCAAATAGAAAATTAATTAATCGCTCTCGGAATCGCAATTTTTACATTTTGGACACAGTACCGAATGGACACAGTAACAATCCAAAAATGGTGCAAATTGTATCTTAAAAACCCATGAGTGCGGCAACTAAAAGTAACTCCGCCATTTCTTGTGGTGTCCTAAAAGTTCTATTTAATTGCGCCCAATCGCCATTAAATTCTTAAAAATTAGTTTAAAACGAAGAAATACATGAACTTACCTTAAAATTTTTTCAAAAATTTTACTTTAACTTTTAATTTTTCACTTATTAGGAATATCTCGCGTCTGAATGACTATGATGCGTCACGTTTTTTCGCTAAATAACTTTATTAAAGTTAACGGTGTTTCTTTTTTTGACGTTTTGTGCCTGTGCCACCTGTAGAACATAGTGAAACAACGCGGCGGCAAATAGCTGCCAGCCTCGGATTTATTACAACCCTAAGTCTCAGCCGTGTTAATTTTTTGATTTTGAAGCCCTATGTATTTGAATTAACGAAGTAATTAAGTAAAAAATATGTACAGTAGAATACCGATAATTCGTAATTACAAGGAATCAGCAATTTTTACAATTTTCAGAGGTTTTCGGTTCAAATAAGAAAAATATGAATTAAAGGTTTTTATTCCATTTAATTAGTAGAGAGGAAAAACATAAAAAATTTAAAAACGCAACGCTCTTTTTTCATATGCCTCTGGTAAAACAACGAACAAACTGACCTCAAAAAACACCAAAAATTTCATGAAAAAGTGAAAAGTGGTCGCTGTGGCGTAGTGGTGTGGTCGCTGTGGTGTAGTGGTAGTGCGTTGAACTGCTACGCAGAGTGTCCGGGGTTCGAATCTCGGCACATGCAAAATCAAAAAGTAGAAAAGATAATTTTTCTACCCGGCACCACTTCTTGACAGGCAATGGCAAACCTACAAGAGTAAAAATTGCTATGAAAAGCTTTTAACTTCGTCGTTCGGATTCGGCATTAAACTGTAGGTCCCCTCCATTCATGTACAAATATAACACGCACAACATGAGTGGATGCGAAAAGCTCGGCCTAGGCCCTCCAGGGTTGTTGTGCCATTAAAAGTAAAAGTAAGTGGCGTAGTGGTAGTGCGTTGGAGTGCCCGGCATTCGAATCTCGGCACAGGCAAAAACAAAAAGTAGATAAAATCATTTTTCTACACGGCACCCACCACCACCTCTTGGCAGGCAATGGCAAACCTACAAGAGTAAAAATTGCTATGAAAAGCTTTTCACTTCGCCGTTCGGATTCGGTATTAAACTGTAGGTCCCTTCCATTCATGTACAAATATAACACGCACCACATGAGAGGATGCGAAAAGCTCGGCCTAGGCCCTCCATGGGTGGGCTGTTGTGCCATTAAAAGTAAAAAAGTAAAAAGTGAACGATAAAAGTAGCCATAATTGCCTAATATGATTCCATACAGATTTGCTTTGCATTACGAATTATAAGAAGTTGTCAACAGCCAATACGATTTATGTATAAGAGGTTAAACAGACCTTGTAAAATACGAGTTAGCGAGGGGTAAAAATTAATAAGATTTTTGCGAATCAAAGCGATTTTTTCAAGGGACCACCAGTTTGTTGCGAATTATTGAGATTTTAGAATTAACGGGGTACGAATTATTGCGATTCTACTGTAGTATATTTTGATAAGTTTTTCGTACGTGGTCCTAAAAAAAAATGTACTGTACTACCAAGACCAGTACAATTTTCCAGAATATTCTGCGGCTTCTTTAGGGTTAAAGTCTGCGCACGATAGCTAACTTTCTCTGCTTAAACCTGCATAGGTAAATGAGCATATTAACATTATCTACTATTTCCTGCCTCCCTACAATTTTTCGCTTTCATCGATAACAAGGAGCGCATACCATATGGTACGGTTTCTCCTGCCTCATTTATTCACGAGTATCTTAGACACTCGTATCATTGTTCTGAGCATATCTCAAATGAGTCAATTGCTTTTATATACTGCTAGAATCTTGTAGCATGTACGAGTATATCCAAAGTGAAGGTTTTGGGGTCTTAGACTCTTTAATAAAACTTAGGTATATAGAAATATAACTTATTCCTAGACACTTATCCATAATTTCAGCTTACTATAAATAAATTATAGGAAATATTCTTATATAAATTTAGCAGCACTGAAACAGAAAGCGTAAGTTTAAATTATGAGCTATGGCTGTTATACTAAAAATAACTCAAAGTTGACCACATATTCCAAGTTTCAGTAAGTTACCTTACAACTTTCCTTGTGTTATTGTTGTGTTAATTCAATATATGTAGTACATTCAAGTAATTTAAAAAAACATTAAAGGCTTCGTAGGAAAGTAGTTTAACAAAGAGCCCCAACCTCTTCTCAAGTACACAACCGAAACGAGCAACAAGCTTAATATTTCTTTCCCCCTACGGGTAGCAACTTCATTTCAATTGCAAATCACATTTGTAGCTCATTGGCTCGAGTGTAGTTGCCACAACATAAAAAAAAGTAAAAATAAATGGAAATGAAATTGTATTTTTTCAAAACACATCGACTCATTAATGGTGGCATTGCTTTTGTTGCAAGTTGATGACCATTTAAGGATCATTTGTGCTTTCTGATACTTGTAGCCAGCCACAGTTAATGACATACTTGCAAATAAGTATTTTCTCGCTTTGTGGTCAATTCCTGTTTACAGCGAGGCGCACAAAAACAAACAAAAAAAATGAAATAAAATGAAATTTCTTTCCCCCGAATATATTGTATTTTCTCATTTGCAAAATTTTGCACTCACTTCGTGGTAAGCTAGCTTGAGGAAGGGGCGTTAGAGTGCCAAAGGTATATTTGGGCGACCGCCATGTTAAATGGAGCTTGATTTAATTAATGCCACAGTTTACCATTCTTTCGTTATTACTGCCGCTGTTGGCCTTTCATGGCAGTAGCGAGTAAGCAAAACCGAACCACTTGGGATTGTGGTAGACTGTTGTTGTTAGTGATGGTGTTGCTGGAGTTGCTTGCAAACTCTTTTCGACTGAATGTAATTTATTTTTGCCCTTTCTTTCCCATTGCGCCTTCGTGAACATTTCCAGTTAATGCAATAATATCCTGCCTGCTGTTAGGCTCTATATGCAGGCGCTGTATTTTTATTTAAATAATTTTTCATTATATTTATTTGAAATGAAAACCTTTCCGGTAGGCATCCCTTTACCGAGTGTAGTACCGAGTAATCTGTAATTTACACACGTTGCGCGGTGGCATTGAGAAATTTATAAATATGTACATATGTACGAATGTAGGTACTTGCAATTTATATTCATTGCTATAATTCTGTGGTTGTAATTTTCAATTGTGTTTGCATTTTTCATTTCCCTTCTGGTTTGTGTCCTTGCTCCACAATATATATGTTTAATTTTATTTTATTGTTTGCAATTTCCTTTGTTGTTAAATTCTTTCCATGCTGGAGGTGAAATATGAGATAAAGGAGGTGTGCGCATTAGCCTTTGTCCCCCTCACGCCGTTGTACATAATAAGGGTATTCAGTTAGGCTCGAAATGAAAGTTTTCGAGCCTCGAAAACAAACTGTCAAATTTTGTATGCAAAATAGAAAGTTTTTGAAAGAAATTAAGCCTCGAAAGTTTACACGAATGTTTTAGTGTTGCCTGTAGTCGGAAAAGTTTTGTTACGAAACTGCTAAAGTGCATTCATTGATTTGGCCAGCGCATGGTATAGATGCTTGCAGACATTGTAAACGTAATTTTTTTCAAACACAATTTCTTACAAAACAATTGTTTTATCATTGGAATTTTCTTTTTTGGTTTGTTTTTTTCTTCTCAATTTCCATAATGGGTAATGGGAGGTAAGCAAATGTTCGTTCATTTCGTAATGTCAGTAACGTTCATTTCGGTCTATGGGTAATATTGAATTATTTTTGATCGTTTATATTTAAATTGTTACCTACATTATGTAAAGCTTTCTAATTTTTATTCATCATCTTTGAAATTTTCAATAAATCATAAACCAAAATAAACATTTACCTTCGTTAGCTTGTGTGCGAGCCAATAAAATAGCAAGCCCGTATCCGCAATTTACTTAAGAGCTTATTTTCAACATATTCACTGGAGAAAAGGTATTTATTTTACTTATGTAAGTTTTATATTCGACTAATTATCGATATCAAGAGTTCATTTGCAAGAGTAAACAATCATCTGTTTATTTCATAATGATATTTAGCGTTCATTTTGGTTTAATAATTAATGTAAATAAAACTATTTTGGTTCTTTATTTTTAAATAATAGTTTTAACACAAGAATAAAAAAAACAACCCCGGTTGAAAAATACTGCAACCCTTACCCTCAAATTACTGCTAAAATGCTTTTTTCCGTAAAAATCTAATGGTGGCCTCATGAAAATTAACTCGAAAGTTTTCGAATCTTCGAGTTTTAATGAATACCCTTAATAGCTTTATGCTGTGGCTGCCTTGTGCTCTGGGTTTGTTTTCTCGGTTTTGTTTTTGCCTTATTACGAATAACTCCAGAAATTAACCTAGAAATGAAATAAGTACGCTGTTATGAAGAAAGTAGAGCTCATTTTAAGGTCAAAGGCTTTATTGCCAATTTACTATCTTGTTATTTGGCATGTTTCGTATTGTGTTCGCTGGGAGGATTACAAATAATTACAGTGGCACAGATGAAGAGATGGGAAGTTATTAAATATAAATAGTTTATGGCTTGCGGAAGAAAATAGGATTAAAAAGAATTTCCAGAAGAAAAATATATAGTTAAGTTTTCGAATCAAATCGATAACATTAATCTTCGCATTACAAAGGATATATACAAATTTAATGCGGAAATCGAAATAAATTACTTTTACAGTGAAGTGACATCAGCAGTCAAGGTTGGATTGCTTAACCTAACTTTTTATTTCTGTATTTCTTTACAATATTTCAGTATGTATATATCATAATGATGTGAAATTTTCCATGCCCATTTATTTCACCGATTAAGCCTACTTACGAACTCTAGACATAAGAAATGTCGACTCCACTATGCAAGTTGGTGGAGTTATATAAATTTATTTATACCTACAACACACGACTATTACTTATTACAATTCGAAGGGAAATCTTCTTACGAAAGTCTCCTTGTCACTTCTTTTTTAACTTTTAATGGCACAACAACCCAAGGAGGGCCTAGGCCGAGCTTTTCGCATCCTTGTCACTTCCATATATATTTTTATTGATACATTCAACAGGGTGTACCCCTATGAATGCAGAGCATTGTGTTGATTGGAGGAAGATTGATAGGTGGTAGGCAGAAGGAGGGAGAATAAGAGAGGGAATGAAATCACAAGATACTGATAAAGAGATAGACAGGCCCAGTCATTGTGTCAAGTGTTATGTCTTTGCCACAATGAACTTTAGTTTTTTTTTATCAATAACGGCTATGACCGCATGTAGCGCCAAAGACCGAGCTTATCATGTTATGCGTGTTATATTTATAGTTGAATGTAAGGGACCTACAGTTTTCTGTCGAATCCGAACGGCGGAGTGAAAAGTCTGACGCATATTTGAAGCTAATATTCTGTTAGTGTTATCTAACTTCTTTGCCTTGGATAGAAGTCTCATGTTTCTAATTGGAATCTTGTAAAAAAAATGTATGAGCTGAGAAAAATCCATCTTTTTCATAGAGTTAATTGTACCTTTTTTCTTTTCGTTTCTTCTCTTTCATTCTTTGCAAGATTATAATCCATAATTGAATACTGTTGTAATTCGCATTTACTTTATGCACATTTCATTTTACTCAAATTGTTAAGTGCGCACTGCCTGCCAACAAGTGTGCTTACCTGGCGTAGAGGTTATCGTGGTCATAACGGAGGTTTTTAAGGAATGAGGCGTGCCCATTGCACTCCGAGACTATTCCTAACTGATACCTGGGAATGGCAGTCGCACCGCACCCAATATATATAAAGAAGAGTGATTTTTTTTCTACTTGGTTTTTGACCTTTATATTTCTAACGCTTGATTTTTGACATGTGTCAAAAAAAAAATGCTCAGTTTGGTTTGCCATTTCATCATGAATAGACTTACGCCTAAACAATGTTTGCAAATTATTGAAATTAATTATAAAAATTTGTGCTCTGTGAAAAATGTGTTTCGCAAGCTACGTCCATTTTATAGTCGTCATAATCGACCCACAGAGCAGGCTATTCAGCTCATTGTGACCAAATTTCGCACCAGTTTCACTTTATTGGACATCAATCCCCCAAATCGTATCCGTAGAGTGCTGTATCCGCCAGTGTTGAAGAAGATCGCGATATGTCCATCCGGCCCAGCAATTGTTATTCGGTGTTATTCGACCACCTGGAAGATTTTACACAAAGATCTCGGATTAATGCCATACAAAATACAGCTGGTGCACGAGCTGAAACCAGGCGACCTACCACAACGTCGAATTTTCGGTGAATGGGCCTTAGAAAAGCTGGATGAGGATCCGTTTTTTAATGCAAAATTGTCTTCAGAGACGAGGCTCATTTTTGGCTCAATGTATACGTGAATATCCATATCCGTATATATGAATATCCGTATTTGGAGTGGAAACTAGCTAGAGGCAATTCAGCAGCTACTGCGGTTTATGGGTAAACGGTATCATTGAGTCGTACTTCTTCAAAGACGATGAAGGCCGCAACGTCACGGTCATTGGAGAAAGGTACCGTTCGATGATAACAGACTTTTTTTGCCATGCCGAAAAAGCAAGAATTGGACTCGGCCGACATGTGGTTCCAACAGGACGGTGCCACATGCTAAATGACAAGCCAAACGCTATTTCTGCTTTGGAAGTCAACATTGAAAGCGTCATTGGTGAGATTCTGGCCGAAATTTGTGAAAAAGTGTGCCAAAATTGGACCTTCAGAATGGACCACTTGAAGCGTAGCCGCGGGCAACATTTAAGTGAAATGATCTTTAATGATCTTAAAAATGGCGGGAATTGATTAATTGATTGAGAAATAAAAATTTCATTCACTTTTGTTGAATTTTCAAAAACCAATTTCTTAAAAGTCCACCCTTTACATCAAACCAGTTGTTAATCGCTTTCAATTAGATAAAATAATAGTGGTATTCACGATCTGGAATAAATGGTCTTGTATTCTGTATTTTTAATAAATTTGATATGTGTGTGTAGTAGTAAATTTGATTATGTTTACAAAAACAAAACACATTCGATACTCAAATAAGTACTACAAATATGAAAAATACAACAGCGAGATCCCAGTGTAACTTTTGTCTGTATACTATATAGTATTTGCGTATTTTCCAATCAGTTGACACGAAAATATAACAAATTATCATAATTTAATTTTTGATGATTTTTAACAGTAAAAAACTTAGGAAAAAACACAGTTTTCTTGCCTTAAAAAAATTTAAATTTAGAATATTCTTGAACTATTTTTTTTACATATCTTTCGCAAGAAAATAGTTGAAATGTTTTAGTAAAAATTGTGTGGGTTTTAGTTTTTTGCTGCTATGGCAGCACTTCAAATTGATTGCAAATAAACATAAGATAAACATGAAGGAGCACGATTCTGGCTGCATGGTAAGTATGATACGAAGACTTCCTAATATGAACGCAATTCCATTCTGGCAACACCAATTATTACATAATTATAGCAAGATTGATTGATGGCTGCGCAGGTTCACGATATTTTGGCTAGGCCATACTGGACCTTGTTTACACTTTGCTTAGCTGAATCTCTTGTTCTCATTTCTCTCCTCCCAGTGAAAATGTACTCTGTACAAAGGGTCTGGTATGACGTACGTGAGCAGTAGATTTAATTTTTGATCAATTGCGCTTTTTGTGTTTTTGTTAGTCCCTTGCACGTAACATGACGGTTTTTAGCATCCCATAAACAATACATTGAAAGAGAGAATTTCTCTACGCCATTTGCCCATCTCTGCTATAGTGGTTAGTAATAATAATAGAGGCAGCACAACAACTAAAAATTACAAGATTTAACAATGTTAAATTTATTTACCCAACAGCAAGTATACCTCATACATCGGAATTTATAGTAATTTTTATTTATCTTACTAGCATCCGGAAGAACCGATCAGTTTGGGTTCGGTTATCATGTAAGCTGTGTGCGTCGCTTGCATTCAATTGGTATTCTATAAATTTATTTACTTACACTTACTTACCTATACTGGTAGAAGATAAGAAACATTTTATCATTAAAAAAAAACAAAAATCATTATGAACATAGTTTTGTTGTAAGTATAATAAGTACAATTAAACTGTGTGTATTAAAGTATAGGAAAATAAATAGAAAATTTTGTGCGTTAGTGGGATGGCCTAGAGAAGTTTACTTCTTTGGAACATTTGCGTTTAAATTTCGAACGATTTGTGTTCGAAATGACAAATCTGACGAGGAACTGATGGGCATGGCAGCGTCCTCTATCTATTGTGTATGAAAATTATGATGCATATGTGTATACACATAATATTTCACTCACTATTTTTGATATATACTCGATTGATAGAGGGCGCTGCCCATCATTTCCGTGACAATTTTCGCTGCGACGATCATCTGTTACCCACGGCGTAATTATAAAAAACGATTCTAAAGAAGTAAACTTCAATAAAAAGTAAGAGGATGGCAAAAGTTTTTTAATTGCTTCATTCTTTTATGCAACCAATTAATCAACAATAAAAACTCTTCTTCTTTTAACGGCACAAAAGCCCATGGAGGGCCTAGGCCGAGCTTTTTTTCGCATCCACTCATGTTGTGCTTGATATATTTGTACGTGAATGGAAGGGGCCTACAGTTTAATGCCGAACCCGAACCGCGGGCAAAGTTAAAAGCTTTCCGGCAATTTTTGAACGTGTAAATTTGCCATTGCCTGCCAAGAGGTGGTGCGTTTAGAAAAATAGTTTTTTTTACCTTTTGATTTTGCGTACGCCGAGATTTGAACCTCGGACACTCTGCGTAGTGCGTAGCAGGCCAATGCACTACCAACTACACCACAGCTACCACTACAACTATCAAATTACCAATTAAAAAATTAGTTTTATTTCGACTGTCGAATATTATAAATAGGTACTCACTCACATATTAATATAGAACGTAAAAATAAGCAAATAAGGTAGGTACTTACTTTAAAAATTACCTAGTATGTACAGGGTGCGCCAGGGTTCGGTATGTAAACATTGAATAATTTTAACATTTATCAACCGATTGACTTGAGTAAACATGTTTTTGAAACGTCAATTCAGTACAATTTTAACCATCAACCATTCGACACTGAACCTGATTTTTTGAAGGATTTCCAGATTTGACCCCTCCGGAATTCTTTTTGTGGGGTTATTTGAAAAGCAAAGTGTACGCCAGCATGCCTCAGACCATTTACGAGTTCATGGAAAACATTGGTGCCGAAATCATCGAATTACCTCCCGATATACTCGAAAAAGTGATGGTACACGCAGCAAAAAGGGCACATTTTGCTTTGGTCAATAACGGCGGTTGTAAAGGACCAAATTAATAGAAATACCTCATATATGGAAATCGGTTGTTTTTATTTAAGATACTCAATATTCACATACCGACATAATAGATGGCGCACCCTGTATTTTGAGCGCATTTGCTTTTATTAATACGCATTGAAAGTCCATTTAGTGTCTTTTTGGTGCAGTTTTCATGCATATGCCACAGAAACGATATTAGATTAGACTTTGTTCAAACACACGAGTACTTGCCTAGATGTGCAAATGATGTGCATTAGATGCGAAACAAAGTGGAGCCGCCTTAAATTTGCCTTGTGTTCATTTCCTGCCATAAATAACAAACACAGAATACTCTTAACACTTTCCATGGTGCATACACCATATGCACTATACATACCATATCTGCAAACAATTTATCCGCATATATTTACCTATATATAAGGTTACATAATACATACGAACTTACATATATACTTACTTACTTACTTAGCTGGCGCTACAACCGATGATCGGTCTTGGCCGCCTCCACAAAGCTTCGCCAGTCACTTCTGCTATGCGCGCGCTGGCGCCAGTTGATAAGGCCAAGTGCAGTCAGGTTGCCCTGCACCTGGTCTTTCCAACGGAGATTAGGACGTCCCCTTCTGCGTGATCCTCCACCGTGGTTCGAATAAAACACCCTTCTAGCCGGAGCGCTTTCTTCCATTCGCTCAACATGACCTAGCCAGCGAAGCCGCTGGAGTTTTATACGCTTGACTATGTCAGTGTCGGCGTACAGCTCATACAGCTCATTGTTCCATCTTATTCGAAACACGTCATCCACGCATACTGGACCGTAGATCTTACGGAGTATCTTCCTCTCGAACGCTCCTAACAGTCTCTCATCATTGATGGTCAATGTCCACGTCTCTGCGCCATACATTAGGACGGGAAGGATGAGGGACTTATAGAGCGTTATTTTCGTCGGTCGAGAGAGGGCTCTACTTCTCAATTGCCTACTGAGCCCGTAGTAACACCTGTTGGCAAGAGTTAGTCTCCGCTTGATCTCAAGGCTGACATTATTGTTGGTGTTTATGCTGGATCCTAAATAAACGAAATCCTTGACGACTTCAAAAGTGTAGTTGTCAACAGTGACATTTTGTCCAAGACGCCGTGACTCTTTGTTTGTTGACACAAGGTATTTCGTTTTGTCCTCGTTCACCACTAGACCCACACGACGAGACTCCCTTTCCAGGTTGGAGAATGCTGCACTGACTGCTCGAGCGTTTTTGCCAATGATGTCAATATCATCAGCGTATGCTAGCAGCATGACACTCTTGTAGAAGATAGTGCCAGAGATGTCGATGTTCGCAGCTCGAATTATTTTCTCCAGCATTAGGTTAAAGAAGTCGCACGATAGGGAGTCACCTTGTCTGAAACCTCTTTTGGTATCAAATGGTGCGGAGAGGTCTGTCCCAATTTTCACTGCGCTGGTGGTGTTGGTCAGTGTCATTTTGCAAAGACGAATGAGCTTTGCAGGGATACCAAAATCAGACATTGCGGCGTACAAGTGATCCCTAATCGTGCTGTCGAAGGCGGCTTTATAATCGACAAATAGATGATGGGTGTCGATCTGTTTTTCTCGGGTCTTTTCCAGGATTTGGCGTAGTGTGAATATCTGGTCGATGGTGGATTTACCAGGCCTGAAGCCACACTGATAAGGTCCAATCAGTTTGTTGACGATGGGCTTCAGTCTTTCGCACAGTACGCTCGATAGAACCTTATATGCAATATTAAGAAGGCTGATCCCACGGTAGTTGGCGCAGATCGTGGAATCACCCTTCTTAAGGATTGGGCAGAGTACGCTGAGATTCCAATCACTTGGCATGCTTTCATCTGACCATATTCTGCATAGAAGCTCATGCATGCGTTTTTTGAGCTCTTCGCCTCCGGTCTTAAACAACTCAGCAGGCAGGCCATCTGCACCTGCAGCCTTATTGTTTTTCAGCCGAGCAATGGCTGTTAAGACCTCCTCATAGTCAGGCGGCGGTACTTCAACGCCGTCAGTGATTGGGGTTTCCGGAGAGGGTTCCGCAGTGGCGGGATTATTGCCGTCTTCGCCATTAAGCAGCTGCGAAAAGTGCTCCCTCCATAATCTCATTATGCCCTGGATATCTGTCACCAGATTTCCATATTCATCCTTGCAGGAAGAGGCCCCGGTCTTCAAACCAAGAGTCAGGCGTCTTATTCTTTCAAAGAATTTTCGGACCTCGTTCCTGTCCCGCAACATTTCGATATCATTGAACTCGCGTCTTTCTTCATCTCTTTTCTTGCGCCTGAAAAGACGTTTCTCCTCCCTCCTCAACTTTCTGTATCGCTCCTTAGCAGCTCGCGTTGCAACTGACTGCAGGGTGGCTCTATAGACTGCGTTTTTTGCTTCAGTAGCATCGCGACACTCTTGGTCGTACCACATATTTCTCCGTCGACGGTGGTAGCCTAGCACCTCTTCGGCAGCCGTACGCATAGAGCGGGAAATGTGTGTCCACTGTGCGCATATATCATCAAGTTGAGGGGTGTTTTGCGAAAGGAGAAGTGCAAGTTGGTTGGCAAAGACTTTGGCTGTCTGTTGTGATTGCAGCTTTTCGACATCCAGCTTTCTCTTTGTACCTATCCGTACGCGATTTGCTACACATATACGTGTGCAGACCTTGGCTGCAACCAAGTAGTGGTCTGAGTCGATGTTTGCACCACGTATTGTGCGTACGTCTAGTACATTGGAAGCGTGCCTTCCGTCGATCACAACGTGATCAATTTGGTTTCGTGTGTTTTGATCAGGGGACAGCCAAGTGGCCTTATGGATATCCTTATGTTGGAATCTGGTGCTACTAACTGTCATGTTTCGTGCCGCGGCGAAGTCGATCAGTCTCATACCGTTATCGGTGGCTTCGTCGTGGAGACTGAATTTTCCGATCGTCGGACCAAAGAGACTCTCCTTGCCCACCTTGGCATTAAAGTCGCCTAACACGATTTTAACATCGTGGCGGGGGCAATGCTCATAAGCTTTGTCGAGGAGCTCGTAGAAGTCATCTTTGGTCGTTTCATCCTTCTCATCCGTCGGGGCATGGACACAAATTAGGCTGATGTTGAAGAATTTTGCCTTGATGCGGATAGTGGCTAGGCGCTCGTTCACCGCCGTGAACCTCGAGACTAGATGACGCAGTCTCTTCCCAACCACAAATCCAACACCAAATTCGTGTCTCGACGCATGACAGCTGTAGTAGATATCACAGGATGCTCTTTTGGAGCAACCCTGTCCCGTCCATCGCATTTCCTGTACAGCGGTGATGTCAGCTCTATATTTTTGGAGGACATCCACCAGCTGGATAGAGGCACCTTCCCTGTAGAGGGTTCGGACATTCCAGGTGCATATCCGTAAATCGTTGTCCTTTGGGCGTTTGCGGGAGTCGTCAATATTAGAGGGGTTCATTATCCGAGGCTTGTTTGGAGGTTTCATTGGAGGGTATTTTAACGTGGTGGGTTCCAAACCCGACGCACAACCATTCATTCAAGGCCATGGAGAAGCCCGCCGCACACATTAGTTAACTCACTGACGGTTGTCAGATCGCTATCCAGGGGACGCCACGAGGAGGCTGTGTGTCGACTTGAAACGTAGAAGCGCAAGGATCGACCATGGACGCACCTGCGACTGTCACGAACTTTACCTTGTGTCCTACGCCCCAGGCCCCCCTTACATATATACAACTTGGAAATAACCACAGTGTTATGTGAACTTAAATTAAAACAATGCAAAAACTTTTATATTGTATCGTCAACACTTTGGATAAATTGAGCTAAAACTTTTACTACGATAGTAGACACACTAATTGTAAGATTTTCTGCTTCTCTGCACCCCTTCTTCGCTCCTCCCAGCCTATCCATCTAGTTACATACAACATACACATTTCGGGTGAGTTTAACTACCATTTGCGGTTTAGTTACCCTGGCTTTAATTCCCCCCCAAAAATTTACATTTCACACAAGCTTACTTACATACTTATACATATATACACAGGGAGAAATCTTCGTATCTTGTAAGTACATATGTACATACTTACATACTATATATATATGCTTTAAAGGGAAACAATAATGAAATTGTTATTGTGATCTGCTCGCCTGCATGTTTGTAAGATTGTAGGTGTTTGTGTACATTTATGCAAATTGATTTGTCATGTTTTCATTAAGATTTTGTAAGTTTACACAAGCATATACTCGTACATACATACATACATGCAATTTGGCGATTTGTTTTTTACATTCTTAAAATTGTTACAAGAAGGTAAAAAGGTCCTTAGTTTCTCTATTTAAACAGTAACTTTCGTTTTCTGTGCACATATCAAAAATTCATTGAATTATGAAAAGTTTTCAAATATTATTACAGACATTTATTTGATTGTAAAATCTATATACGAGGTGTGATCAAAAAATAAACGTTATTTTCGTGATTTACGTATGTTCGATTTTCACATTTTTTTCTGTTATGTTGGTACACATGTCTGTTATATATGTTGGCAATACCAACCATTTTGGATTGTCAGTTTTTTTTTGACAGATAAAAAGGTTAGTCGTGTTTTGGTGTGCTCTTCGATTTTTTACTATTCGAAAAAATGGATCAAAGAAACTGTATTCAGTTTTGTGTAAAAAATTAAATTAAATGCGCAAGGACATTTGAAATGTTGACTGTGGCCTTTGGCGAGTCTACTATGATCAGAACACAAGTTCAATTGTGGTATAACCGGTTCCGGTTTAAGGAAGGCCGAGAAGATTTCAATGACGTTGCTCGTCCTGGTCGCCCGAGCACGTCAACAACCGATGAAAACATTGACGCAGTGAAGAAAATGATTTTGGATAATCGTCGAATCACTGTCAGAGAGGTTGCTGATGATGTTGGCATATCGTTCGGCTCATGCCAAGCAATTTTTACGGATGTTTTAGACATGAAACGTGCGGCAGCAAAGATTGTTCCAAAATTGCTAAATTTTGAGCAAAAACAACGTCGCTTGTGCGTAAGTTTTTGGCCAAAAACAAAACCGTTATCATGCCTCAACCACCGTATTCACCGGACTTGGCCCCCGCTGACTTTTTCCTCTTCCCAAAACTGAAGACACCGATGAAAGGAGAGCGTTTTGCTACGATTGAGGAGATAAAAGAAAAATCGAAACAGGAGCTGTTGGCGATACCAAAATCGAGTTTCAGAAGTGTTTCGAGGATTGGAAAAAACGCTGGCATAAGTGTATTATATCTGAGGGGGATTACTTTGAAGGGGACAAGATAGTTGTTGATGAATAAATAAATACTTTTTGAAAAAATAACGGTTATTTTTTGATCATACCTCGTACTATTTTGATCATACCGCAGCTATGTATGTACATATGTGGGATGTGCTGAAGTTTCTCACACCCATAGCTGAAGTAGCTGAAAGCCGAAAATTGCGGATAATAGACGTGCACGTGGACATGGTGATCAGTAAAACTATTTTAATTTAATTTCTTAAACTTCTCTTTCTCAATATACTTTAAAATCGTTTTTGAACATTAAGTTTTACTATTAAACTGTTCTTTGTTATAATATGGTAACTATAATAAATACTTGAATTTTATAATTTAAATCGTTTCACTAACATAAAAGATCCCATAAGGAGTGAGATCGAAAAAATCGGATAACTTTGAAAGACCACTGCTTTGAAACTCTTCATCTGAATGAAAAACTTCAAACAGTAGGCTTTGCGTTGGAGAAATTCTGATGAAATACAATCACATGTTTTTTGACTTGTGAGCTTTCAGTTGAGTCATGGCATCGGAAGTGGAAAGACGCGATTTAGTTGTTGAATTATTTCGAGAAAATCCGCAGTGGAGCCAGAAAACCATTGCAAAATAGGGCGAAAGATGCACAAAACACTGTCTCGATGATTCTTAAAAAATTTAATACAGACTTAACAGTTGCTAGAAAATATAGCTCTGGAAGGAAATGCGGTTTCGTGTCTCCACAAAAGGCGAAGAAAGTCGTTGCTCTCTTAGAGAAGAATCCAGCGTAGTCTAATCGAAAATTGGCGGAAAAAGCGAGTTGCAGTGAGTTTTTAGTTCGTAAAATTAAAAAAGATGCGGACCTTAAAACATACAAAGTGCATTTAGTACCCGAAAGGAACGCTACTCAATTGCCTGGTCAAGAGTTTTACACCGCAAAGGAACGAGGAGGAGTTGCGGGAAGAT
The DNA here is from genome assembly GCA_958295655.1 of Palloptera scutellata. Taxonomy (NCBI): domain Eukaryota; kingdom Metazoa; phylum Arthropoda; class Insecta; order Diptera; family Pallopteridae; genus Palloptera; species Palloptera scutellata. Next base: position 54,956,310 of record OY282451.1, read on the forward strand.
TTAGAGCAAAACAAAAGTCCAAATTCCCGAAGAAGTTTCTGGTATGGCAAGCGATTTGTAGTTGTGGGCTAAGGAGTAAAAGTTTCGTAACAAGTGACACTGTTAACGCCGAAATTTATGTGAATGAGTGCCTCCAGAAGAGATTGCTGCCCTTCATTAGAAAGCACAATGTATCTACTTTCTTTTGGCCTGATCTAGCCTCCTGCCACTACAGTAAAGTAACCCTTAAATGATTCGAAAACCAAAATATCAAATTGGTACCAAATTGCCAACCCACCAAATTGCCCAGAACTTCGGCCTGTCGAGAGATATTGGGCTCTAGTGAAAAGAACATTAAAGGCAACAAACAAAGAAGCTAAATCCATGGAAGATTTTAGAAATAAGTGGAATGCTGCCACCAAGAGAGTCTCAGAAATGACAGTAAGTAAAGGCATACCGGAAAGCTGTCCGAATTATGTAAAAAACCACAAACAAATTAGTTTTATTGATCATTTTTTCAGAAATTAAATTTCCTTTTCAAAACTGTTAACATGTTTTAATTTGCATAAGGGATTTCAATGCTAGGACAAATTAAAGTTATCCGATTTTTTCGATCTCACTCCTTATTTGGGGGATCACAGTGAAATAAAGGTTTTATTATAAAAGAGAGCAATGAGTAAGAGAAAGAGACAAAATATGAAAAATTTACGATCGCAAAAAAAAATAATAAACCGCTTTGTATGCGATGAAAACTCCGTAAATGTTAAAAGGTGGATTGATGTTGAAAGGTGGAATTCGAAGATTGTGCAACGGTTCGAATTTTGCTAAAAATTCCTTTCAGGTGCCGCCAAACTTTTCATCGAATGTGAGGCAAAACCATATCTTGTCACAACAGATAAAGGTTTTGACCGATATGATGTGCAGCAAAGTTGACGAACATGAAGGACCAAAGGCAACAAACACCAGTGCTGATAAGATGAAACAATGGGAAGACGACGTTCTATATGAAGACGATGATGACGCACACAATCAGTAGTTGTAATTTTGGAGGGGTGCTGATGTCCCCACCGGTTTTCGTGTATAAATCTGACTTTTGTCTGTAGTGCACTCGCGTGAATTTTTCTTTTTTCGTCTTTAATGCTCAACATAAACGCCGCGAGTTTATAAACACATAAAAATAAACTATAATTAATAAATCAAATTAAATAAAATATAATCCAATGTAACGGAAACAACGATAAACCAATAATAAGAAGAAAACAGCATCCACAGTCAGCAGAATCGCATTGCTGTTAATTTATTTTTCCTTCTCTTTTCATATCCCTTTCGTTGGTGCTACATGCGGTCATAGTCGGCACTGATAAATTTAAGTTCACCTGCCGTCTATTACTTTTCCGGTGTCCTGTGATTGCATTCCCAGCCCCCCGGTAACCCCCGAGATATGGGTGGTGCAGGTATTGCGGAGACAGCGACTCTTGATGTTCTGGGCATGTCCATCCATCGTTGGAATAAACACATTTTTGACATGTCGAAAGAAGCAGCAAAGTGTCTCGGTTTTCTTAGGCTGTTTAAAAAATATTTCACTCCGACTGATCTCCGCTTGAGCGAATGGAAGAAAGCACTCCGGCTAGAAGGGTGTTTTATTCGATTATGGTGGAGGATCACGCAGAAGGGGACGTCCTAATCTCCGTTGGAAAGACCAGGTGCAGGGCAACCTGACTGCACTTGGCCTTATCAACTGGCGCCAGCGCGCGCATAGCAGAAGTGACTGGCGAAGCTTTGTGGAGGCGGCCAAGACCGATCATCGGTTGTAGCGCCAGCTAAGTAAGTAAGTAAGATCTCCGCTTGATCTACACAGCCTATAAACGCACTAAATTGGAGTTTCATTCGCACCTATGGGCTGGAGCTTCACGAACGTCACTGGAACTCCTGGACCGTATCCAACATCGATCGATAAAGCTAATAGGAGACAGTAGAGTTTCCAGCTCTATTGACTCCTTGGAACATCGTCAAAACGTGGCTTGCGTCTCTTTGTTTTACCGTTACTTTCACGGTAGATGTTCTACTGAGATGCGCAAGCTGATGCCGCCAGTTCGTGTGTTCACCATAACTGCACGATTAGCAAACCGAACTGACGCCTTTCACGTAGACACGGTGTTCCCCCGCACTACGCATTACAGGCAAAGTTCGTTTATCTGTCGTACCGCGCGTGATTGGAATAAGCTCCCTGCAACAATTTTTCCAAATTATTATGATCCTTGCAAGTTTAAAGCAAACGGTCATAGCTACTTCTCCCTCCTTCGTCCTCCCACCTATCAATCTTACTTCCAGTCAACACAATGTTTTGCATTTATAGGGGTACTCCCTGTTTATTGATTATATTTAAAAATTAAAATAGAAAAATACCTGAGCAAAGAATCAGAAAACGACGGTGTAACATCTGCCAGCCTCTCATCTGAGGGGCAGACGAGCGATGTGGATGACCGAGTGTGGGATATAGTTGAAAGCCGGCAACCGTTGAAATTAATAGTTTGAATCGTTTCACTAACATAAAAGATCACAAATTGTACTAAAGCCGAAGCTACTGCGACCAGTACGGTACTCTAACAAGGCAAAAATTATCATCACACCCTGTTTAAAATCGTCAAAATTTCCATGCTGTTTATTAGGTTTATGTATTTCTTTTTGGCAAATAGGTGCATCAAAATGATAAAACTAATACTTAACGGGATTTTTGTTTCATTTCAAATGCGTAGGTAGAATTCTTTTACATATGTACTCATATGTAAATATATGTATGTAAAGTTTTTATATAAATTACACAAATTACAAATGCTGATTTTATAAGGAATTTTCAAGAACAATCGAAAACGAGAGAATTCGATCGTTGTGGTGTAGTTGGTAGTAGTGCGTTGTGTCCCGAGTGTCTGAGGTTCAAATCTCGGCACAGCCAAAATTAAAATGTAGAAAAATCAATTTTCCTATCACTTCCTAGTGCTATCAGTTCTTGTCAGGCAATGGCCGATGAAAAGCTTTTCTCCTCGCCCGCCGTTTGGATTCGGTATAAAACTGTAGGCACCTTCCATTCATGTACAAATATAACATGCGCACAACATGAGTGGATTCAGGCCCTCCACGGGCCATTAGCAGAAGAAGAAGAAGAATTGACTACGAGAACCAAATGTATGAAAGTAAGAATTTTACCGTGCATCTACATCATGTTGTACGTTGGTACAACATCTTGCTGTTGGTTTTATACCATTGAAAGTTGGTCTCAGATGAAAGAGCATCAACCCAAAATTAGGAACTGACATCATAAAATTCGAAATCAGCGACCCCGAAATCTCATTTACAGTAAGTTTCATACAGATGCGATGAGATTTTAAAATTGCAACTGCTATTCTGAATATTGTTATTTGGACATAAAATTCGAAATCAGCGATCTCACTATTCACTATACAAGTTTCTTTCAATCTACTTACTACTGTGGGCAAAAAGTAGTAAGACTTTGTTCATAATTTCAAATTTTTTTATTCATTCTTCCAAATCTATTTCGTCCCCTTCAAAGTAATCCCCCCCCGGCCACAATACACTTGTGCCAACGTTTTTTCCACTTCTCGAAACAGTTGTTAAAGTCAATTTCCGGAATAGCCTTCAATGCGCTTAGCGATTCATGTTTAATGTCTTCAATTGACTCAAAACGGTGTCCACGAAGCGGTTTTTTGAGTGACAATGGTTTTCACTGATCCTTCCGATATTCCAACGATGCCAGTAAGGTCTCTGACTGTTAATCGTCGATTCTCGAGCACCAATTCCTTGATTTTATTGACGTGTTGATCATCAGTGGATGTTGATGGCCGTCCTGGACGTGGTTCGTCGTCAACGCGTTCTTGACCATCTTTGAACAATTTGTACCAATCAAAAACACTTGTTCGCGACATACAATTACCACCGAAGGCCTTTTGCAACATTCTGAACATTTCGGCACCAGAAATTTGATTCCGCACACAAAATTGAATGGAACTTCTTTGTTGAATAATTTCCATTCACTCATTGTGAAAATCGCCGAATGCACTTTTTGTACTTCAGAAAGACAAGCGTATACTAAACACTAATGATTATTTTGATGTGACATTTGGCACAGATGTCACCGACAGTCATACCAACCTTAAAAAAATAATATTTTGATGAATGGGTTTCCGCGCGAAATTTAAATTAAAAAGTCTTACTACTTTTTGCCCACAGTATATATATAACTATTTATTTTATTTACATATGTATGTGTGTATTATACTTATTAAATTATTGTTTTTTTTTTATCATTTCAGCTGCAGGCGTATTCCGTGTGTGCACAAAATGAATTTAATTGAATGCATATGAATAAATTATATGTATAAAATAAACACAAGTGCAACAGTAACATGAACCTAGAAGTGGAAGTAGTTAAATACAAAACTTTATACATACTTACATACGACAACTATTATTAAGAAATGTGTAGGGCGTCCATGGGACGTCATGCAGAAGTTTACTTCTTCAGAACGTTTGCGTTTTGGGTTTTCAGATCAGGTTTAGTAATCTTTTAAAAACCAGAGTCTATCGCGTGGCCGACGGAATTTTTAACGAATATGTTTTGAATTTGTTTATGTGTTGATTTATGTAAACAATAAGCCTTGTATAGTTCAGATTTATGATTGTCTGATCTCAGGTGTGCTACACCGGATTAACTTCCATGTTGATAGTTTGCATTTCCAATGCATTCTCAGCTCCCTCTGCAAAATCATCATTTCTTTTCAATCAAAATATTCATGCTCAAAGCATGTGAATTTATTTGCTACATAATTATAATTATAATTTTACCATCATCATAATATTCAGGTTGTATGAACTCGATAAGTGGATAATTGCCATTTGCAGGTTGGAGAATTCCCGAATGTAATGATGTTGACTAGAAACTCGTCTATGTTTTGGCAAATCTAGTCTATGTTTTGTTGTGCTGATAAGAGTTGATTTCTTTCCACTGAGGATAGATTTACAGGTCGATTTTCAAGTAAATCTTCTGCCCTTCTCTTTCGTTGAGAAGGTGGGCATTCAGTCATTTCAATGATAGCCTGGTGCTATATAATATAGAACCTTTGTCCTATACTCAATAAGATGAGTGTTGATACAATTATTGGCCCTAAAAAACTCACTTTCCATTTATGCATTAGTCTTTGCGAATTGTTTTTCAATGAAATTCGAATTCCGTTGTGCTTCAAGTTACTTGCGAAGTCTACACGATCGCGATCTCTCGGTGGTGGTTTTTGGGTTTTTTTTTTCACGATCGCAGAATCTGAGTTTTTGTTTGGCCTCCATTTTCGACGAAGTCTACATTCTAGATGTCTCTCACAGCTTTTGTGGAGATTTTATCGTAACATAATCGCCATTTGTTTGTGCTTCGCGTTTAGTTTTTTCAAACTGTACTCGCTCATTGTTTCAGCTCTAGAAATTTCTATCGATTTTTGTTTGAAATGTAAAATTTCACTAGAAACTGATGGGAAGCGTCCAATATTAATTGAGTATGATTCATACTCAGCGCCCTCTATAAATCGAGCATGAATCATGCGCGAAACAGCGCCCTCTATCTCAGTGTGATTCATACTCGTGGATACATATGGATGCATTTATACTGCCCATCTGCCCATACTGCCCATTTACGTGTTTATACACATGCATCACTATTTTTTTCATACTTGATTGATAGAGGGCGCTCCCCTTCATTTCTGTGACAATTTCCGTTTTGCCACGAACATTTTTTACCCCCTCATAAATGCTTATAAAAACGATTCTAAAGAAATAAAGGTCAAAAATATTTGCCATACGTACTCGTTAAATAAATAAAATCCCGTAATAAATAAAATCAATGGAAATTTACAATACCCATATAAGATTTCCTTAAAAACGAGTACACTGCGCGCTAATTGAATTACATGGCAACTTTGGCGGCAAAAAGTACGAGGGCGGTCACTTCGATAATTGAATTTAACACCGTTTTTAATTTTGTTATTTATGTAAAGGCAAAAATCAACATAAAACATAAATAGTACAACCAACAAGCCCACAAATAATAACAACAATGTAACAATGCTACAGGAGTGTAATTGAAATACACATGTCCCTCAGTATGCATGTGTATATGTATGTATGTAAGTATGTATGTGTAAAATTACATGTGAGTATTAATTTTCCTTACGGCATTTAGTTCGCTGATAAAAACGAAAGGAGAAAACGAAATAAATAAAAGTCGAACGTGGATATAAATTTATACTATGAATCAACATTTGTACAGGGTCTTCTAAAATATTTAAAATGCTGGGTTTCCAAATTTGGATTAACTTTTCGTTTGGTGCACAATTAATAGAAGTTTGAAATGGTCTTTAAGATATCTGATGTTCATGCTCAATTTATCAAAATGGTTGGCCCCTAAATCTGTCAGATTAAGAGTTCTTTAATACATTCCAGAAGTACTCGGAATAACACAGTCTCACTTTTTAATCATGCATAATTTTGACAAAAAAAAAATTAGCATCAACTATGACCGACCAAGAAATCTGTTTCAGAGAACCTGCCACGAAACTTCATACATATGTACATAGTTCAAATGTGTTACAGAAGAAGACATTCGGTGATGATTTGCTTTGTTATCTCTAATAAAAACGAAGAACAGCTTGGCTAAGCTGGCCAATTGAGCAGCAGCGGAACCAGAGATTACGCACGAGGGATTTTAATAAAAAATTTAATTCATGAGCAACGATCATGTAAGATGTGTGAGATATTTATCGAGTTTAAACCCAAGTACCGCCCGTCTCCCCTTATTTTTTCGCTCACTCCCGTAAAGGGGAAGACCCACTAAGATTTTCTTCTTGAGCCACAGTCCGATTTTAGAAGGCCATCGAGTTCATTTCTTACGATTTCAATTTGTGGAAATTCAAAACGAAACTGAAAAAAATGTGACCCAAACACTTAACACTTCATTTTGTAGTACCCTGTATACATATGCTTACAATAAATGTGTATATTTTTCGATTTGTTAATTGAAAACTGCATTAAATAAACAAATCAAAAACAGAATAAATCCGGTTGATAATTTGAAAAATTATTATTATATTAATGTTATTATTACAAAAAATAAAAAATAGAAAAATTACATACTCGTACTTAATTAATGAAATTTACGATGAAAATTAAGTGAAAATATTTAAAGTTTATTTAGTATAAAATAAATTTAAGTTGATCGTAAAAACATGTAAAAATTAGGCAATGGAATGCCAGTTAAGTTACAAATAATTTTATTTTTTCTACATAAGTATTTATCAGCATCAGAAATCAATCAAACCGAATACGATTTGGCCGATAAAGTTAGTTTTTATTTCTTGATTATCAGAAGTTGATCTGGAAAGTCGCTGAGTTCTTTGCTATGAAAAAACTTCAGTTTCAGCATCCTTCGGAGCTTAATGTATATGCTTTTTAATACTTGATTCTTTCTTAGAGAAGAACCTGCACACAACTTTCGGGTCGAGCTGATCGACCTGCAAATGGTGTTTAATGAGTTAGTCGTTACCAGTCGAGGTGAGAAAACAAGCCAACCGATTATCAAGAACAAACACTTGTGAAACATTGTGGTCGCTGTGGCGTAGTGGTAGTGCGTTGGACCGCCGCGGGGTCCGGTGTTCGAATCTCGGCACAGGCAAAATCAAAAAGTAGAACAAATAATTTTTCTACACGGCACCACCTCTTGACAGGCAATGGAAAACCTACAAGAGTAAAAATTGCTATGAAAATCTTTTCACTTCGCCGTTCGGATTCGGCATTAAACTGTAGGTCCCTTCCATTCATGTACAAATATAATACGCACAACATGAGTAGATGCGAAAAGCTCGGCCTAGGCCCGCCATGGGCTGTTGTGCCATTAAAAGTAAATAAGTAAGTAACTAACACTTAACATTTATTGGCAGTCACTATTACACGTAAGATATTACACACGTGACACAGCAAAGTTCTAGGCCAAAAGGTTTTACATTTTAGTTAGAGACTTTCATAAAATTAAATATAGCTTATAAAAAAATAATAATTTCTCGCAAACCAAACTTTTGATAATTTCCATGTTTGTTTTTGCCTTATCCGTTTTTTAAATATTTTATAAAAACCTATAAGATAGCTGGAAATTCTCAGTACCCATATAAATTAGATGTAAGACTTATGAAAATTATATAAAAAAAAATTAAATAAAATTTGTGCCAAATAAAAATTCATATACATCCTTATGGTATATGGTAATTGAAAAGTAAAAGTAATGAAAATTAAAATCAAACAAAAGAAAAAAAAATAGATTGTCAAAACGTTTCAATATACTATACACATACTAACCGACTTACGTAGTTATTAAACCAGAGCCAACATACCCAATACATAAAATATTTTCCAATGATTAATTGATTCATGAATGAAAAATCATTCCTCTAGGTGAATTTAAGCGGAAATTTCAATGATGTTAAAAACATTACCTAAATGAATACGACTACAAAATAATAAAAATAAAAATTCCAAAATAATAATAAATTACGCGTTTAGATTGTGATTACAAGGAAACTTATTTATTTTTAAGTACACAAAAATTATGTTTTATTGTTTAATAAATAAAACTAAAACTGTCATCGTTGAACTGTGAAAATATTTAATTTTTCTTTTTCCTGAGTTATAAATAATTATATATAATAAATGCTATACGTTTTTAATTCAATTTAAAAGTTAAAAACAAACAGTATGGAAACAAAATGAAATTAAATAAATGAATTGAAGATTTAAAATTATGTGAAATTTTATTGTTTAGTTTTTCTTCAAATCGATTATGTATCGAATAACTTTCATCTGACTTTGTTTTTTGTTTTTTGTTATTAATTCTACAGAAGCATCTACAACAGCTTAATATTGAATTGTAATCAAGCCCTTGAGGATATCTTCTCGACTCATAAACGCAATAACTTTCAAATCAACTGGGTAGGCATACTGACTGTTTTCCCTCCATTTAGCTCACGAGGAGTGTTGGCAATCGAAAAACGGTTTATAGCGCTTGACTCCCAATGGCTTGAACTTGAACTTTTTCTCATTCATACATCTCCGATCACCTAACTGTACTTACTTACTTAGCTGGCACTAAAACCGATAATCGGTCTTGGCCGCTTCTACAAAGCTTCGCCAGTCGCCTCTGCAATGCGCGCGCTGGCGCCAATCGATCAGGCCAAGTGCAGTCAGGTCGCCCTGCAGTCAGGTTGTCCTCTTCAGCGTATTCCTGCACTGCGGTTCGAATAAAACACCCTTCTAGCCGGAGCACCTTCTTCCAATCGCCCAACATGACTCAGCCAGCGAAGTCGCAGGATTTTTAAGCTCTCGACTATGTCAGTTTCGGTATGAAGCTCGTGCAGCTTATACCACAAACTTTGTTCTTACTTGACAATATAATTGACAATTTTTTTATCAAATATGTTTGAAAATTGAAAACATAAAATAACATACCATGTCAGAATATAAAAAATTTCTAATGAAGTGTCTCTTCTTCTTCTTCTTTAGTGGTGAAACGGCTCATGAAAGCTGTAGGCTGTATCCATTCATGTTGTATAATTTCATCTTATTCGATACACGTTGTCCACGCATATATGGACCGTAGATCTTACGGAGTACCTATATTAGGGCGAGAAGGATGAGGGACTTATAGAGCGATATTTTAGTCGGTGGAGAGAGGGCTCTGTGTCTCAATTGCCTACTGAGCCGATAGTAACACCTGTTGGCAAGAGTTATTCTCGCTTGATCTCAAGGCTGACATTATTGTTGGTATTGATGCTGGATCCTAGGTAAACGAACTCCTTGACGACTTCAAAAGTATAATTTTCAACAGTAACATTTTGTCCAAGACGCCATGACTCTTTGTTAGTTGACACATGGTATTTCATTTTGTCCTCGTTCACCACTAGACCCACTCGACGTACTTAAATATAAGAAAAACAGTGATGCTTCAAATAATTTGCACAAAGATCTTCTCTCTTCTAAAAATTGGTAATCCACATTATTTTATTATACGAATCACAATGATATAGTGAGCTAAACAGCTCATATCGCATTGATGAAAGTGATGGCTGATGAAACGTTCAACCGATCTGTCTCTACCACAAACTTTGTTCTTACTTGACAATATAATTGACAATTTTTTTGTCAAGTATGTTTGAAAATTTAAAACATAAAATAACATACCATGTCAGAATATAAAAAATTTCTAATGAAGTGTCTCTTCTTCTTCTTCTTTAGTGGTGAAACGGCCCATGAAAGCTCTAGGCTGTATCCATTCATGTTGTATACCTATATATGAGATAATTTTGTACACGAATGAAAGGAGCCTACTACAACGTTCTGATGAATCCGAATGACTAAAAAACAGCGTTGTTCAGTAATTTTGCCATTGCCAGTTAAGAACCTTTTTTTCACATTGCCTAAACGCTCAAGTTTCGCATTTGTGCAAATAGGCAATTTTACGTTAAATGTTTCATGAGCGCACCTTCGACAGATTTGTATAATTCTTGTTAGAGAAATTCAATTTGAGTTAAGCAATTAAAACACTTCACCGGATTAAGGCCACTCTTAAACCTTATTTGCGTGCCAGCTTTTGGACCAAAACTAGTGTTTAGGCTTGGGGAAAATGCATAGTTTACAACGTTTACGAAAGTTTGGCGCGTTTAGATGAATCACCTTATTTTGCAAACATACATATATCGATTTTTCAATGCGCCGAGTGTCGAATTCAAGTAGCCTCTAGCACATTACCAACTACCGAATGTTACTGCATTAGAGCGATACTACAGGGTTAGCCGATTAAACTGTTAGCTATCCAAACGACCATATTCGAAAGCCATTCTATGGAGGAAATGAAGTGTGGAACATGGTTTTTTAAACACTTTTGGTTCACACCGAGTCTTGTTGGAACGTCCATGGTGTACGAGCGAAATGTTTACGTGCCCACAGCTTGAGAGCAGCCGTGCCATAACATTTTCTCGATAATAATTCGCATTGACTTAGACACCAGGCTCGATGAAAATGATTGGACAGCGTCCATCGGCGGTCACAGCTGCCCATGCCATTACTTGAGATGGAAAATTACTTCGGGTGGCCGTTCGTAGGCTCAAATTTCAGTAATTGCGTTCAGTTAAGTACGAGTAAACACGATCATTTTGAGAGTTTATGAACTGCTCAATAGGGAAATTTTTCTCATCAGAGCACACAATTGTTTGCTTTGGTGTAAGATCATGTGCCTTTTGGGACTTGTAAGGCTTTACCTTGAGTTCAGTTTGGAATATGCGTCGGATGCTTCAGTGGGATATTTTCAGTTCTTTGGCCATTTGATTACCACTACGACGTAGATTTCGTTCAAGTCGAGCCTTCACTTTCCGAACCATTTCAGGTGATGTTGCTGTTTTTTTCGTCCACCACCATAGCGTTTGGCAATGCTGCCTGTATCATTATAACGATTTATGGTGCGATACACAAACATTTTATTCACTTTCAGATGTCTGAGCTCACGAACAATAGCTGGTTGCGATTTTCCACCCAAATAAAACGCAATCACACTATTACGTTTGAATTCCAGTTCGAATAACTTTTGTTCTATAAAACTTAGACGGAAATGTTTGTAAACAATATAAACAGCTATCATATTTTTTTTATTGATACATTGAACACACAGGGTGTAACCCTATGAATGCAGAGCATTGTGTTGAATGGAAGAAAGAAAGGGGGAGAATGAAAGAGGGAATGCAATCACACAGGACACCGATAAAGAGATAGGCAGCCATTGCGGCAAGTGTTATGCCTTTACCACAATTAACTTAAATTTATCAGTGTCGACTATGACCGTATGTAGCGCCAAAGGCCAAGCTTTTCGCATCCATTCATGTTGTGCGTGTTGTATTTGCACATGAATGGATGGCCAAACGATCTTCGATTTAGGAAGAATTCAGCTTGGAGTGTGGTGGTATGGATGCTCTCATCTGCGACTGAAGAAAGGAGCATGCTCAGAGAAATTCAGCTGCATTTAACTTAAAAACCGACTGCCGAAAGGTATGTCACTGGTAGTACGTTCCAAATAAAGGCAAGTTGAGGGAGATTGAATTTTAGAGAGTGAGAAAGAGAGAGCGAGGGATTTTGTAGTCCTTATCAAAATGCTATTTGTACCTTAATTTAATTGATGTTATGTCAGTGAGCATATGAATTCATGATGAAAATACCCTTAGAATTACCATGTCGCTTTCATCACAATTGATTATTTCATCGTGATTACTCGAAAAAGCAATTTTAACTTATGGTATTACTTTGCTACATATTAATTTAAACTCCTCAAGCATAAACAAGCAGTAACTCCTAAAGCAGCAGCATCTTCCAGATGAATGGCATGAATATTGCTTTTGAATTTTATTAAAACTACTTAATAAAATATTAGTTAAATACTGTACTCATAGCTACTTATATAAACTTTACAGATAAATAAGCAAAATCTCGTTTGAATGTTGCAGCAAAACACTTACACTTAAAACCAAAAACAAAAAAATAAGATTTAAATCCTGACACAGGATAAGCGCACGACAAGTGTATAAGTTAAGAGACAGCAGCATGACAGTAACAAATTGCTGCAATGCGAACAACGGGAGCATGCAACAACAGCATGTTCTGGTCCAAACGAAATATTTCCTACCTATGCAGGTAATCGAGTGTGAGAAAAGAGATGGGTTGAGTGTAAAAGTGAAATTTTGCTCTGTAACTATGGCAGTTTTGTGCAGTAGCAGCAGTGGAGTAATTAAAATTAATTGCTTTTGAAAATTTCCCAAATTGAATATGACTGGCAGTGCGGGAGCTGAATATTTTTGCTGTTCTTCATCTTTGCTGATGCTCTGTTGCTTGCTGCCTGCCATTGCCGTGAGCAGAATCACAACATCACACACAATATTCACCGCTCCGTACTTGTTAACATTATAACAGAGGCTTCAGATAATTATTTTAGAGATACCATACAAACATACAACATAGTGAATGATGTTGTTTTATTAGCAATTTTACGATCCATGTATTTGATTAGCTACTGCTGCTGTTGCTCTTTGCTACGCTTTGCATGCTACGAGTATTAAACAATTTTTAGCCAATTAATTGTAACGAAAATCATTGACATTTCAATTACGTAGTTTATTGTAGTTAAAATACATGCTCGCTCTTCTTGTCTTAATTCATTACTGAATTAATTGAACATAGGTAAATATATATTTACATAGCCAAATATTTTAGATTTACATATATTAGCGGTATTCACGATCTAGAGTAAATCCATTATATATTCTTGATAAATTTCATATTTGTAGTAAATTTAAATAAGTTTACAAAAACAAAGCAAATGCGATTCTTTTGCGCCATCTTTTATGTCGGTATGTGAATATTAAATAACTTAAAAAAAAAACAGCCGATTTCCATATATGAGGAATTTTTATTTGATTTGATCCTTTACAATTTATTTGGACTAGATTTTGTATACAAAATGGCCGCCATTATTGACCAAAGCAAAATGCCCCCTTTTTGCTACGTTTTCCATCACTTTTTCGAGCACCTCGACGATTTCGGCACGAGGCAAACGCTTTGAGTTCGTCAATGGCTTGAGGCTTGCTGATCTGGGTGGGCAGCCAATGTCGCCATTTTTTGATACGACACGTCCAGTGAATTTTCGTTGCACAAACTGCATTGTTTGATTTGCAATGTGGCATGGCGCACCGTCTTGTTGAAACCAGTAACTGTACAGATCAGTTTCGCACATGAGCATAATGAGCCGACATCCACCGATATCGATTCCTATCGACTGTTTCGTCTTCTCTGAAGAAAAATGGCCCAATGATGGTTTTGGCGCAAACGTCGCTCAGGCAATCACTTTTCGGTCATGCAATGGTGTTTCATGAATCTCGTGTGAATTCTCCATTCCTCAAATGTGGCAAGAGTGTGTAAAATGGGCCTCATCGGTCATCAAAATTTCCTTCCAAAAATCAAGTTCAGTGTCAACCATTTGAGAGACTTTATTTTTTTTACTTTTAATGGCACAACAGCCCATGGAGGGCCTAGGCCGAGTTGTATTTGTACATGAATGGAAGGGACCTACAGTTTAATGCCGAATCCGAACGACGAAGTGAAAAGCTTTTCATAGGCGATTTTTACTCTTGTAGGTTTGCCATTGCCTGCCAAGAGGTGGTGCCGTGTAGAAAAATTATTTTTTCTACATTTTGATTTTGCCTGTGCCGAGATTTGAACCCCGGACACTCTGCGTAGCAGTCCAACGCGTTACCACTACGCCACAGCATCCACAGAGAGACTGTTTGGCCGTATTCGAAGTGACGTGGACGGCCTATATTCTTTGAGTCAATTGCACTTTACACGGAAACAAATGCAAATCATCCTTCAAATTGCACCGCAAGGTGGTTCCAATGACGCTAAAATGCTGAGCGCGGTGACGACACGATACGTATGGGTTCCTCCAGTTCATTGTCGGCGATCTTCCACTGCCCCGTGCTCAACATAATTCGACACCAAACGACGAATAGTATTGTCAGACGGTGCTTGCTAGCCACGCTATTTTCGACGATATGCATGTTGAGTTAACACAACTGAACGACTATTTTCAATGTAAAGCCTCACTATTTCGGCAAGTTGTTTCATGATTAAAATTGTACTGAATTAACGTTTCAAAAACATGTTTACACAAGTCAATCGGTTGATAAATGTTAAAATTGTTCAATTTTTATATACCGACATAAAAGATGGCGCACCCTGTCAAAAATAACTACAACGAAGAGAGCCTATTATAACTTTTGTATAGTATTCGTGTATTTACCAATCAGTTGACAGGAAAATGATATGCTGCTATACAATTTAATTTCTGATACATTTTGAAGATTTTTCTTCCTTATGTAAAATCGAGTAATCTTAACCTTTTTCTACATATACATAGTTAAAATGGTTTTAGTTAAAAAAATATTTCATAAAATTGTGTGGATTTAAGTTCATCATTGCAAATAAACATTGCAAACATGGCGGATGATTGTAAGTTTTTTATGTTGCTCTTCTGCTAAATAATGCATACAAGAAACGGAAATACGAGGTGTGATAAAAAAATAACCGTTATTTTCAAATTTCGTGAGTTCGATGTCGATGTCGATGTTCGATTTTCGCATTTTTTTTTCTGTTATATTGGTACACATGTCTGTTATATATGTTGGCAATACCAACCAATTTGGATTGTCAGTTTGTTTTTGACAGATAAAAAGGTTAGTCGTGTTTTGGTGTGCTCTTCGATTTTTTACTATTCGAAAAAATGGATCAAAGAAACTGTATTCAGTTTTGTGTAAAAAATGAAATTAAATGCGCAAGGACATTTGAAATGTTGACTGTGGCCTTTGGCGAGTCTACTATGAGCAGAACACAAGTTCAATTGTGGTATAACCGGTTCCGGTTTAAGGAAGGCCGAGAAGATGTCAATGACGATGCTCGTCCTGGTCGCCCGAGCACGTCAACAACCGATGAAATCATTGACGCAGTGAAGAAAATGATTTTGGATAATCGTCGAATCACTATCAGAGAGGTTGCTGATGATGTTGGCATATCGTTCGGCTCATGCCAAGCAATTTTTACGGATGTTTTAGGCATGAAACGTGCGGCAGCGAAGATTGTTCCAAAATTGCAAAATTTTTAGCAAAAACAACGTCGCTTGTGCGTAAGTTTTTGGCTAAAAACAAAACCGTTATCATGCCTCATCCACCGTATTCACCGGACTTGGCCCCCGCTGACTTTTTCCTCTTCTCAAAACTGAAGACACCGATGAAAGGAAAGCGTTTTACTACGATTGAGGTGATAAAAGAAAACTCGAAACAGGAGCTGTTGGCGATACCAAAAAGCGCGTTTCAGAAGTGTTTCGAGGATTGGAAAAAACGCTGGCATAAGTGTATTATATCTGAGGGGGATTACTTTGAAGGGGACAAGATAGTTGTTGATGAATAAATAAATACGGTTATACGGTTAATTACGGAAAATAACGGTTATTTTTCGATCATACCTCGTATATGCATATAGGAACACAATACATCGTTGACATTGTGTAGTAAAAATATTAAGTGTTTTAGAACAATACTCCAGATCGTGAATACTGCTGTTGTTAACTATTGTTGTTGCTAAAATTTGTGCATTACTTAAATCGCAGTTTTGAGAATAGTAGATACTTAGAGTTCAAACAGCAGATGTAATTTACTTACATTGTAAATATATATGATGAAATTGAGCAAATGAAAAGATAAATTTATAGAAATTTCAATACAGCGCACTTGACTTGCAAGTCCTTGAGTGTTATTCCTTTTTTTTTAAATATGCATATTGCTAAGTATTCACCAAAGTAAAACACAAACTTCTTCGTCGGCTTCTAATCGCAGATATCAAGTAGAAAATTGAGAAGAAGGGGGGAGAGATCGATGGGTAAGAGAGAGGGAAATACATGTTTATGTAGATAAAAAGAAAAATAAGGGGAAAAAAGAATGAGTACAGGGTTGGTGGGCTGGAGTAAAGTTTTGGTTACAGGGGTGAGAGAGATTTTTTTTGAGAGACGGAAAAGAGAGTGTTGCTGAGAGTGTTCCAATGCTTTCAAAATCCACCAGAACTACTAAATAAACGAGTGAAAAAAAATGAATCAAATTTTCATACCAGATTATCAGAATTGTATGCCAACTTTTTATACATTGAAAAGGAGTGAGGGCTTTGCGTCTCGGACGAGGGGGGATAAATCAAGGGAAGTTGAAATAGTCGTGAAAAGAAAAATTCTTACAATGTTTATTGAAGTATAAAAATGAATGGGGGTATATTTTCTAACTCAATTTTCCTTCTCGTGACGAATAGCGGCTTCTGGTAACGGAACTTGTAAGGTTGATTGCTGCGGTAGGTCGGCTTCACCTTTTGGCTTCTCGATTACCATAGTAATAAAAACTCTTCTCTTAAAATTTCGGTAAATTGTCAAAGATGACAAAATATCCCCGCTATTCTCTCCAAACTTAACGCAAGGAAAATCGAGCTGGTTAGGGTTACCAGGATTACAAGAAATGAACTTAAACCTAATGCATATTAAACAATACATATAATTTATTTACTACAAAATCAATTATTCGAAAATTAATGCATTGAGCACTTTTACAAGCTTAAAAAAAATTGTTGTTTCAGAAATATACACTGAACGAGAATATTAATATGCATCATAAATTAAGAAAAATATTACTGAGGTACGTAAAAAGTGTTGCTAAGTCAAAAAAGTACTGCCACCAAATCAAATAAGGCCTTTTAATCGAAAAAAGCACTGCTACCAAATGAAAAATTTGATAGCGTTCTATTTTTAAAAATGGTATAAAAAACACTAATTTGACAGCACTGGCGTACAGAGAGAAAGATAGAGGTGAATAAAGGAAGAGAAGTCAGATATATATGTGGATAGAGAGTTGAAAGAGATTGGAGAGTTCATATCTCACTGAGGTAAACAATAGATGATGTGAATAGATGAACAGATAGTGTTGAAGTGTATGGTGGTAAAAAGGAATCGTACATAGAAGGTGAAGGAGAAGATGAAGTGAGTAGAAGGGTAGAGATAGAGTTAGCGAAAGAGGAAGTAGGGAAAACAAGCACAAAGCGAAATGATTTAGGAGAGAGGAAGAAGATACTAAAATTTAATTGGGGTGTTCACAAGGTGTCTCAGTTTTTCGAATTGTTATAAAGTCGTAAAATTTTGCATGAGAAATGAGAAAATTTATGAGAATTGAGAGAACACGACACTGAATACGATACCTTGTGAACACACACATAATTAATTTTAAGACTTTCAATTCCTCAAAAAAAAAGTACATTACAAAAGAAGTCAACTCTATTGGATCCTACGAGTATGATTTGCATGCAAAATGTTAATTCGCAATCAAACATGAAACACAGTGGAATTATGTATGAGAAGAAAGGGTGTTTAAGCGTATGAAGGTAAAAAGGTATTGTACATGGAATATTAGGGAAAAGCCGAAGGAGGGGATGACGTGAGTAGAGTAATGTATCTACAAAATCTATTCAAAATGTATGTATAACCCCAACAATCCATTTCGTATGGAAATGACAAGTTTTCGCCTCCGAAGACGGAATGGGGATAATACGTTTTAAGCTGTAAAAATGCACTTGAAATAAGGTACAGGAATGTACCTCTTGGAATAAATTTTCATGGCATCAAATATTGGGTCATATAAAAAGTGTCCGTGGTTGGTACCCACAAATCTGTCATTTATATGATGTTTTGTCCCTCCTCTATCTCCTGACAGCTTGCGTGTCGATCTTGATCCAGCAGTTACAAAATTTCATTGCCTTTTTCAGTAACATTCAGTGCATCTTTGATATTGAAATTTCCGGAACGGAATCGAGCATCCCAAACGTACAAGTTTTCCGGCGATTTTACGTTTTCTATGGTAATAAAGCATCACATAGCCTATTTCTTCAGATATGTCACTCATTTTCAAATCAATATAACTTTTTACACTAGCGACGAATTACACAGCTGTCTTCACACAAAAGTTAGCCTGAAATACCACCTTTCAAACATGTGTTCGTTTGACATAATTGGACTAGTGTTGCCAGATTTGTGTGTACCAACACCAAAACCTCAATATTTGAAGTGCCGCGCTTTTCACTACTTTATTTACATTCATATTTATGGTTTAGAATAATTTATCATAATAATAATAATTTAATTTATAATTTATACTTAATTTAACACTTATCGCAACTGGAATAATAAAAAAAAATTACATAATTAAGTATAAGTTGCTCTTTTTTTTTGTTTATTTATTATTGATATCTAGCAGGTATGGAAACATTAAGTTTTCATACCAGCAAAGCGTATGCATCCATTTTTATGAACGTTTTGTCGGTAACATGCACATACATACATACTACAGGGTGTTTTTTTTTTGGAAGTGTGGTTTTCAAGAAGAAATAAAACGCATATAATTTATTGTTATGGCCAAGAATTTAGTTTTACTATTTGCCATTATGTTTTAAAAACGATTTCGGGCCGCCGAGGCTGCTTCGAATAAAAGTCAGTAATAACGCGCCGAATATTCTTTTCCAAGGCGTCAATCGTGTCGGACTTATCTGCGTAGACAAGCGACTTCACATAACCCCACCAAAAATAGTCCAGCGGTGTTAAATCGCACTATCTTGGAGGCCAAACCACAGGCCCACGACGCGAGATAATGCGCTCACCAAAAGTTTCCTTCAATAAATTGATTGTTTCGTTGGCTGTATGGGATGCAGCGCCGTCTTGTTGGAACCAAAGGTCGTCCACATCAACATCCTCCAATTCAGTCACGAAAAAGTCATTAATCATAGCTCTATACCGTTCCCCATTGACTGTAACATTATGACCGGCTTCATCTTTGATGGATCAATGAGTCCCTCTGCCCATAGAGCACACCAAACAGTGACTTTTTGAGGATGTAACGGCGTCTCAACAATGGCTTGTGTATTATGATCACACCAAATGCGAAAATTTTGCTTATTAATGTACCCATTCAACCAAAAGTGAGCTTCATCGCCGAACAAAATTTTCTTGTGAAAATCGGGATCGATGGCCATCTCGTTTTGGGCCCGTTCACTAAACGTGCGACGCGCTTGATGGTCGTTCAGCTTCAATTCTTGCACGAGTTGGATTTTGTAAGATCGCAAACCAAGATCCTTCCGCAAAATCTTCCATAAAGTGGATGAGCACAGCTCCAATTGTTGCGCGCGATGGCGGATGGACTCATTCGGGTCTTCTTCGATACTCTGCTCCACTGCAGCAATAGCATCTTCGGTGCGCACTGTACGGCGTGTCTGAGGATGCTCATTATCCACTAGAGTAAACGTGGTGCGAAACCGATCCATGGTTGCTCGAATTACCGACTCTGCTGGGCTTTTGGTAATAAATTTGTACGATTTGCAAACGTTGTTCAGGAGTTTAATTATTATGAAATGGCAAACCAAAGTGAGAATAAATCACGTAATAGCTGTCATAAAGACCAACTCAGAAAAAAGTGAGACTAATTTTTCGTGTGGCATCTTAATCCAAATATGCCCATTGGCCTATATGTAGGACACTTCAAATGTGTTTCTTAGTTTTTAATTAACTAATAATGCATACAGTATGTATTTTTGAATAGTATCAGATTTGGGATCATTCAGGTGAAATATCAACTTACAGTTCTGTAAAATTTACATATATATTGGTAGTATAAAATTTATGTTTTTATTTTATTTATACATTCAACACCCCAATGTTGAATGGAAGGAAGATTGATAGGTGGGAGGGAGAAAGAATGAGGGAATGCAATCACACAGGACGCCGATAAAGAGGTAGACAACCATTGTGGCAGGTTTTATGCCTTTACCACAATGAACTTCAGTTTATCAGTGTCGAATATGACAGCATGTAGCGCCAAAAGCCGAGCTTTTCTCATCCACTCACGTTGTGCGTGTTATATTTGTACATGAGTGGTAGGGACTTACAATTTTATGCCGAAACCGAACGGTGACGTGAAAAGCTTTTCATAGGCAATTTTTACTCTTGTAGGTTTGCCATTGCCTGCCAAGAGGTGGTGCCGAATAGAAATTTTGTTTTGGGATCATTCAGGCGAAATATCGACATCACTCAGTAATCCAAAAAACCACAATGTTTAGTGCAATTTTGGCTTTCTACTTTTCGGATCCACTTTATAGGTACAATCCACTGCGGCTATGGTTTTTTCTGTTCTTCAAATTTTTCAATTCCATATTTTCTAAATTGAAAGAGTATTGTCAAAAAATTTTAAGTATTATTTCTTATTTGATACGACAATTACATGAATAGCTGTGATTAGTTTCAGAGTTTTGAACGGCTTTTCTGCTACTAACTGATACTTAAAATAATTGTTCCCAAATAGAATTAAACAAATTCTGTGAATGCAGTTGAAATTTGGAATTATATAGAAAATTTAAATATCAAGATAATGTACATTTTATCCAACAAAATTTGAAGGGTATCGTTGAACCAAACGATCCCCTATTTTATGTTAGACATATGTAATTAGGTCAAGAAAGAGAGCTTCTTGTGTCCGGTTCTTAATTTTCGCTGGTTCAAATGACTTCAATATTCATATAAGAGATATTTAGATATGCAAAGAAAACTTTATAGTCCGGTCTTTTAAACCAAAAAAGTTCATTTCGATCATACAAATGTCGGCACTATCTTCAATTACCGTGGTTGCCTAAATACAATAGATGAATTATTGCGAGTACCTTGTTATCATCTAAGTATTTTAACTGCCACCAATTCAATACATAAGAAAGCATTTTTTCATTAGATTAACTCATCATTTATGCATTGCAGTTTTACAATTTATGAGTTTGACACTCGTATTTGAATTCAGATGATAAAATAAATCGAACGAAATTAATCTTTAACTTAATAGAAAATTCAACAAATCACAATGCAATATTTTCGGCACAGTCACAGGACACAGTAAAATGTTGGCACACAAAAAAGAAAAAACTATAAATAAGGAATGATTGTTCTATAAAGCGGATGCTGCTGTAGTGTAATGAAGTGTAAATTGCTGCTGATAGCAGTGATATTAAATCTATGTATGTATGTATGTAAGTACATATTTGTGTGGCATGGTTTGTAAAGTTTTTGTATAGTAGGTACATATCTACCTATACATACATTCCAGCTGTATGTATGTACTAAGTATCTACATATATCTCCGAGTGACATGAGTAACAAAGGAGCAAGAAAAGAATCAAACCATTCGTAAGTAGTCATCATCACTTTAATATTTTGTATGCAGGCATGATTGTAACAATGTTTGTATGTATGTATTACTGTATCACGTTCAAAATATTTATGAAACTCAACAACTTCATTTATATAGTTTCTTCCTTACTATTTGTATTTGCATTTGCAAATTACGTGCACCGTGCAAAAATATCAGGTCTCAGTTGAACATAACGCAAGTAATGAAACATTTTCCAAACTTTTAGTTGCATCTTCTGAAACTTTTATATCATTACAACTGTTTCTCAACTACATACATACATATGTATGTACATGTTTATGTGTACAGAGTGCGCCATTTTTAATGTCGGTATATTGAATTGAATAATCTTAAAATTTATCAACCGATTGGCTTGAGTAAATATGTTTTTGAAACGTCAATTCAGTATAATTTTAACAATGAATCGCTTCACACAGAAACAACACGCCGAAATAGTGACGCTGTACATTTAAAATGGTCGCTGTGGTGTAGTGGTAGTGCGTTGGACTGCTACGCAGAGTGTCCGGGGTTCGAATCTCGGCACAAGCAATGTCAAACCTACAAGAGTAAAAATTGCTATGAAAAGCTTTTCACTTCGCCGTTCGCATTCGGCATTAAACTGTAGGTTCCTTCCATTCATGTACAAATATAACACGCACAACATGAATGGATGCGAAAAGTTCGGCCTAGGCCCTCCATGGGCTGTTGTGCCATTAAAAGTAAAGTAAGTACATTGAAAATAGTCGTTCAGTTGTGTTCACTCAACGTGCATATCGTCGAAAATCGCGTGGCCAACAAGCGCCGGCTGACAGACACTATTCGTCGTTTGGTGTCGAATTTTGTTGAGCGTCGACGCTCAAGACGTTCCAATGAATTGGTTGAAGCGGTAACAGAGATTAGTGCCGATGACCCACTTGTGTCGTATTGTCACCGCAAACAGCATTTTGCGGCGCATTTTGAAGGATGATTTGCATTTGTTTTCGTGTAAAATGCAATTGACTCAAAGAATATAGCCGACAGACCGTCAGACGTCGCTTGGACTACGACCAAACAGTCGCTCGAATGGTTGACACTGAACCTGATTTATGGAAGGAAATTTTAATGACCGACGAGGTCCATTTCACACTCTGTGGCGCCGTTAACAAGCAAAATTGCCGCATTTGGGGTACTGACAATCTACACGAGATCGTTGAAACACCATTGCATGTACAAAAAGTGACTGCTTGGGCCAGCGTTTGCGCCAGAACCATCATTGGACCATTCTTCTTCAGAGAAGGCGAAACAGTCGATAGGAATCGATATCGGTGGATGTTGGCTCATTATATCTGCTCACAAATGTGTGAAAAAGGTCTGGACGGTTACGGGTTTTAACGACTGAGCGGCCATGCTACACTGCAAATCAAGCAATGCAGTTTCTGCAACGAAAATTTCCTGGACGGTTGGTGTCAAAAAATTATGACATTGACTGGCCACCCAGATCTCCAGATATAACCCCTCTCGACTTATTTTTGTGGACTTATTTGAAAAGCAAAGTGTACGCCAGCAAGCGTCAGACCATTGACGAGCTTAAGGTAAACATTCGTTCCGAGATGCTCAATAAAGTGATGGAAAACGCAGCAAAAAGGGCACATTTGGCTTTGGTTAATGATGGCGGCCATTCGATTGATGTTGCATTCAAAAAATAGTCCAAATAAGGTACTTAATATTCACATACTGACATAAAAGATGGCGCACCCTGTATGTGTATGTTTTAGTATTAGTAAAAAGAAAAATTTCGTCAACTTTTTCTTTACTGTGTTTTAGACTTTTGCTGCAACACGTAGTGACTACAAAAGCTATTCACGTCGTATATGTTTAACTTTTGATTAAATAAAATTTCCTTTCTAGGTCAATTTAATCGAAAGCAGTTTACATTTTCTTTAGATAAATCCTTTATATTTGAAGCTTTAGAATAGCGTCATATATTGGATTCTGTTGAGGATATTTAATTCGAAAAGGACACAATATTCTTATTATTCTTTATCCTCATTCAAATGTTCTCATGATTCACCTTAAAAAGTAAATAGATCTAGGAAGATTACATGGGTATCTATTTGAAACATTGAAAATAACGTGGAGTAGAACTAACTTGCTCTGTGTGGATCAGTGTTGAATGAATGAGGAGCGGCGCTAATTTTGGCTTCAATCAATTTCTTGAAAAATTCTTATCCTGAATCACAGCAGATAGACCAAATTTGATATGCTATAAAATGAGATTGCAAGGGGACGTCACTATAATGAACATTTGGCAGATTATGTATGTCACCATCTCCACTCTTACAGCTACAACCATCCTAAGGAGAAAAAAGCAAGCACTTTCGCTGCACCTTACTAGTATCGTTGATAAGCCATACAAATTAAACCAAACTAACCGATCATACCGTGTATACCTTGATATAACAAAGTTGTTTTCTGAGGTAATAAAGCACCTATTTGGAAATAGGGTCACATCTCTTAAAGCAAGCTGGTTCATTGTATAAGGTTGATGCTAAATTCAACTTGATCAAGCCTTGATGAACCGGAGAAATTTTAAGCTATTACTTTCATAGTAGACGTAGAAGAGCAGGCTGTTATTAAATATATTTTTGTAGACCTCGCTGTAGCATAGTGGTAGTGAGTAAGACTGTTACGCAGAGTGTCCGGGGTTCGAATCTCGCAGGCACAAACAGGCAAAAACAAACAATTTTTTTAGAAAAAACAATTTTTCTACACAGCACCACCTCTTGGCAGGCAATGGCAAACCTACAAGAGTAAAAGTTGCATATGAAAAGCTTTTCACTTCGCCGTTCGGATTCGGCATATAACTGTAGGTCCCTTCCATTCATGTACAAATATAAAACATGCATAACATGAGTTGATGCGAAATGCTCGGACTAGGCCCTCGATGGGCTTTTGTGCCATTTAAAGAAAGAAGAAGAGACCTCAACGATTGTTATTAGTCTACAATAGCTTCTAATATCAAATTTACGATATACTCCAATGTAATGTAGTTTAAGATGTGCAAAAAGTTGTTGGCTTCGTTTCGTAATCTTGACGGTCACGTGATAATTTATTTCTAGTTTATTGAGAGCGAATCATGAATCACTCCAATTTTCGATCACATTTCGTCGCGATATATCGTTTTTCTTTCAAAGTTAACGTCTATAGACCGCAAGCCGGCGAACATTTTCGTAGTTGGCTCCAATTCAAGGGGCTTCACCCTGCTCTTAGTTAAGTCACGTTTTTTTTATCTTAACACAAATATTTTAATGTAACAATTTAATCCAAATCTGTTTGTTAAATCAACATACATAACTCATTAAAAAGTTAACAGCCAGATAAATAATTAACAATGCATCAAAAACAAACATTTATAGAGTGCGCTCAAAGTGAGTGCCTGAAACCGGAAATGGTTCCATGTTTTACATGTTGTCCATTTTAGAACGTGCCACTTTGCACGATTTTCACCACATAAATAGCAGCTACACGTAAATACCACATACAGTGAATTTTGAAATACGGTTCAGAACGGAGGATTAAAGTAATAGCTACCACTTTTACACACGACAACGGCTGGAAAATGAAAAACCTTTTAGTTATTCTAATTGTCAGCGAATTGAGCTTCATATGCTTGGTATAATGGAAAAACAAAACAAAAAAATCCCCGAATCTATTTAAAAGTGTGTTTGTATCTTTGTATATTTCAGTGTGAACAGCCCTATACGGTACAAACGGAATCGATTGAACACTTTGAGGGCGATCTTGTAACCACTTGCGATATGTCCAAATTGAGCACTGTGCGGCGTGAGCGTTTCATCAATGGGACGATATTATTTCAAGAAGATATGGATAGCAGCCATTATAAGTTCCAAGTTGAATTGTTCTCAAGTCCTTCGGGGGATGATAATTTCAAGCGTATGCCCATAGGTGTTCCGAGGACGACCATGTGCGAAGGCATGAAGGATATTTACACGAAACTAGTGCAGCCTTCGTTGATATACGATCAAAATACAAACTTCCCACATGTTCCGGAAGATGGTTTGTGCCCCATACCGGCCGGTGAATATTACATATCGAATATTGTTTTCAATACGGATTCATGGCCAAATCAAGTACCACGTGGCATTATGAAGGCGGTCCTGACAATGTTTAAAGACGAAGTTTCTGTTGGTGGCCTAATACTGAAAATGAAAATTGAGGACCGTAAATAAAAATAATAATTTATGAAAAACAATAAGCAGACAAAAAAATTGTTTTCTAAAATTTAATGCAAAATAGATAAAACTGTAATTGATGTGAAACAGAAATTAAAATTATTAAATTTTTAATTCATGCTGTGTAGAGAGACTTCAAATGAAGAAGTATGTAATGGAAAATGTTTAAATCAAATGTGTGGATTTGAATACAATAAATATATTGAATAAAATGTTCGCAAAAACTTACAGAAAATCAATTTTCAAATTTTCAATTTTTTATGTAATGAACAAGGTTACAAGGTTGATTTGCCCTATAAGCAATTACAGCATTTTGAAGATAAATAAATGATGTTCCGGGCTTGAAAAAATTTCAGATTCTTCAACCGGTTTTCTTCTATCTATTTCCGTTCCCGTTGTAATAAGAGTGCACCGCACCTATCAGATATACCCAAAGTAGCGGTGAAATAAAAAAAAACCCGGTCGACTAATTTAGTCGATTTAATTTAATTTCAAACGTAAAACAACACTTTACTCGTAATATGAATTTGGCGTTTACGTTAAATCAATTCTCAGTCGACGATATATTATCATGATAGAGTGTTTACTTCAAACTCTGGGGCGCATCCGTTTAAACACTAACCAAAGGCAAGAAGTTAGCTGGTCAGGTAGCTCTCAAAAGGGTGAACCGCTTCCATTCTTTTTCCTCATTATACTTTAATTGTGATCTATTTTCATCTAGCTAGCTTCTTAACTTAATTTTTCAATCTCTCGTTGAGATTATGTGAGAAGGATTTGTCTTAGAGTGTAGTGCGAACTTAAACGTACAGAGAAAGTAAGCGAGAGTTTATTTCCATAGTATGTATATCCAGCTGGCAACAATGACATATAGTCACCACAGTGCATGCAACCCTGCTATGGAGATGAACTAGATACACACCTACATATCCTTGGGTAATTTACTTGTCTCTCATTCAAAAGTTTATGTTATTCGCGCTGCATGAGGGCGTGGCATAACGAAGGCACGAAAAGAAACAAATATAAAATTGAAGAACATTAAATAGATGCAATTTTCAAACCTACAGAAAAACACTAGTCAAAATCAACCGTTTAAAAAAAACGTTAACTCATGCTCACGCATACACACGTGAATTATGCAAACTTTAATACGCTCACGGGGAAGTTATATCACGTGCACGCGTATCACATAAAATCCACGTCACGCGGCCATTTCTTCAATAGTTTAAACAAATAAAGAACTATGAAATTCTCACGCTATTTTTGGGCACAACAAGTGCAAGAAACTAGTAAATATTTAAACAGTTTTTCACCTAAAGAAATGTAGTACCTGTCTAACATTTCTCTTCCTTTAATTGGACATTCATTTAAACTCTGAAAGTTGTTAATGCGGTTCCTGTACCGAATATGAAAGCGGCAAAGTTAACAAAAATCACGGCTTCCCAAAGTTTTCACAGAAGCTTTAGCTTTGATGCGTTTCTGAGTTATTTGAATCATTAACCCTATTTAAGTTTAAGCTCAGGAAGAAAGTAAGTAGTAAATTCGGTTCTCAAACCTGATGAATCCTATGTATCTGCTTTAGTACTGAAATACTCAAAATGAAACTTTTTTAAGTTTTAAGTGAACTTTATTGATGTGGTAGCCAGTTGCACTTTCATAAA
The DNA here is from genome assembly GCA_958295655.1 of Palloptera scutellata. Classification (NCBI taxonomy): domain Eukaryota; kingdom Metazoa; phylum Arthropoda; class Insecta; order Diptera; family Pallopteridae; genus Palloptera; species Palloptera scutellata. The sequence continues at coordinate 54,984,120 of OY282451.1, forward strand.
ACAGCTGGTTTAAATGCTCAAAATTTACAGAGTGTGCTTATGAAATGGTGTATACAAACTTTTGTTTGAATATGTAATCATATAAGTAGATACCGAAAACTGAAAGCTAAAGGCAGAACTCTTGGTTTACAATGTAAATTTTTAATTACCCTTCGAGTCACAAATGTTTCTCGTTTGCTGCGAAACATAAATTAAGAGGAAAAAACATTTAAACTTTTCACTTTACCTATCACTCCATACAAAAGATATACAATACATAAGTAGTTAACATTTTGATTTGTAGCAGTCTTGCAGAAACGAGCGATATGTTATGTAGTGTGTAAAATATAAAAGACGAATATGATACAAAAAGCTCTCAAGCTATGGTAAAGCTTTATGTTCGTAGCGCACGTCATAAAAACAAATGACAAGCCAAAACAAACAATTCAACTTTCAGAGAAAAAGAGAGAGAATTTACATACTCTACCTTATAACAACAACAACTGCACTAAGTATTCATAAATTTGCCGAAATGATGTGCGCACGGTTGCCACTTACTCATTTTATCTTGTACCAATATTCTCAAAAAAAATTTACCAAATGGGGGAAAAAAATACACCAATTTTTTTATATAGTATAAATAAAATATCAAAAATTGTTTGTCAGTTTATTACAAAAAAATACCATTCAATATTTAAATAAAATAAAAGTAAGAAAACATAAACAATAAATAATAATAATTCATATCATATGTATAAGTATATGTATGTATAATAATTTACAACTTTGTGAGATCTTGAAAACTGTATTGAAAAATGGAAAGCAAATATGGTGGTCGCTGTGGCGTAGTGGTAGTGCGTTGGACTGCTGCGCAGAGTGTCCGAGGTTCGAATCTCGGCACAAGCAAAATCAAAAAGTAGAAAAAATAATTTTTCTATACGGCACCACCTCTTGGCTGGCAATGGCAAACCTACAAGAGTAAAAATTGCTATGAAAAACTGTAGGTCCCTTCCATTCATGTACAAATATAACACGCACAACATGAGTGGATGCGAAAAGCTCGGCCTAGGCCCTCCATTGGGCTGTTGAGCCATTAAAAAAAAAAAAAAAAAAAAAAAAAAAATATGGTACTTAAATAAACCAAATGTATTGCTATAATTTCGCGCTAAAACAATGACGTATCAAACCTTGACATATCTAATGTTAATAAGGAATCTTGTGTCTCTTTCATTAGCATATTTCAGAATTGTTATTTTTTCGCATTGCACATTTTGAGCTCAGCCAGTGACGCCTTTTTAGTATTTAAAAACTTTTAAATTCTATCCTTTTCGACAAAAAGTATTTTGAAAATATGTTCACAATTCTTAATTACTCTAAAAGCTAATTTTGCCCACAGAATGTGCCAAATTAAAAAAACATGTACCATAGTACCAAGCACAGAAAAGCGGAAAATAATTACCAGTTTTGGCAGAATTGTACCAAGGTGGCAACCGTGGATGTGCGCCCAGAGAGAGCGACCGGAAGAGGAAGCGAAAGAAAATCAACCAATAACGGAATGAATGAAAAAGGAAAACAAAATAAAAAAGCTTCTTTCGTAAAATGGATATCTGCATCCAAATAAAAATGGTGTATCCTGATGAGTAGCGCACAGTCTCTAACAACGAGTCCTGAAAAATCGACAAACAAATTGGGCAAAAGAACCGTGGAAAATAATAAACAAGAAAATAAAAACGATTATGGTGAAAACGCAATTTGTGTGAAATTTGTGAGGAAATAAAACTTCTAGTTAAAAAGTTTAAAATTAGATTCAGAAAAAGAAGTCAAAAACGATAAATAAGACATACATATTTACAAGCGTTTTTGTGTCTGTGTTTCAAAGTGTTTCCCAACTAACTTGCTATGAACTTGTTATGAACTTGCTAGAAGTTTGCGTAAGTGAAAAAGTAAAATATTGAACATTGAATCTCGAGGTAAGTGCGAATTTCTAAACATTTACAATTCTGTGGCCACAAGGAATAATAACAACTAAAGCCGAATTAAGAAAAATTAAAACTTATTGCGTATTTCTTTCTCATTATAAATCCCAAAATATTGAAACAACAAACTTAAGCAATTATTGAAATTGAATTACTAAAAACTAAGAGAATTGCTAAATTGGGAGAATTTTTCAAGAACTTTCAATATTTTGGGGATTTGCAATAAGTTTTAATATTTCTTAAGTCGATTTTAGCTGTTATTCCTTGTGGCCACAGAATTGTTTCAATACATGCGCATATAATTTCGCTTTGTTTTGTAAATATTCATATGTAAAAATTTATTCGGTTTTTCATGCAACATTTTCTTTATTTTTTTTTTTTACCTTACCAAAAAAAAAAGACGAATAATAAAATCTATGGAGAAAAGTAAATTGTGCAAATTTAATTTTCTCTTGTCTCTCCTTTGTTCAAAGCAATCAATTATTTTTTCGTTTTTCTCTTTGGTTCTTTCGCATTTTCTTAGGTGTAGTCGCTGTGGGTAGGTTGCCCCCCAACGGTCTTATGCCCAGAGCTGGGTAAACTCAATTCTAATTACACTCCTATTTACAATTCCTAGGAATTGCACATACAAAAAATTCCTAGGAATTGTTATTAGTAATTAAAGCTTCCAATTCATCAGTAATTTTATTGGAATAATATTCTATTCCCTTACAGGATTGTTTACAAGTAATCTTTCGATTGAAAATTTCACGCTCAAAAGTCACAGCTAGTCACTGAGGTCATTGTTGAGCTCATAAAAAATATGTGAAATTAAAGCGTTAGCAGCTTCCCCTGAAAAATTCAATATTCCAATTTCTTTCAGGAATTGCAAATTCTAAATTACAATGCAGTAATGAAATTGAACATTTTCCCAATTCCATTGCAGAGGAAATGTTAATGACCAATTAGAATTCCTAGTAATGGAATTCGCTGTGGCGTAGTGGTAGTGCGTTGGACTGCTGCGCAGAGTGTCCGGGGTTCGAATCTCGGCACAGGCAAAATCAAAAAGTAGAAAAAATAATTTTTCTACACGGCACCACCTCTTGACAGGCAATGGCAAACCTACAAGAGTAAAAATTGCTATGAAAAGCTTTTCACTTCGCCGTTCGGATTCGGCATAAAACTGTAGATCCCTTCCATTCATGTACAAATATAACACGCACAACATGAGTGGATGCGAAAAGCTCGGCCTAGGCCCTCCATGGGCTGTTGTGCCATTAAAAGTAAGTAAAGGAATTAAAAAAGAAGAAGAAAATTCCAATGCCAGGAATTGGAAACGTTAATTATCAATTACAATTCCAAGCAAATGTAATTTAAGAAGAATTTAATTCCTAAAGTAATCATTACTACCTATAACTGCTTATGCTCCACCTACTCGCCTCCAAATTAACTCTAATCTAAGCCAGACAGTCACAAGTCTTTAGACCATGCTCATATCGAAGGAGACTTTGAAGACTGCTGTGAAAACAACTGAAGAAAGTTGGTTGGACCATTATTATTATTATCATCTGAGTTCAGTATATTCAATTGACAAGAATCCACTTTTGATCCATTTAATCAAAAAGAAAAAGTGAAAGGCTTGCTGGGTTTGGGTCTCCTTGTACCGAATAAAGTTTATGGCGTCCTAGAATCCATTACTGTTTGACCTTTCGAAAAAGTGATAGCAGAAATGGCGAATACCGACATCAATGACATTATTCTAAAGATTAAATTGATTTCATAGCAACAAAAATAAATTAGGCAAAATCGAGAGATACATATTATCTCTTCTCCTCATGACTAATAACTATTGTAAAGCGTTTTCAATAGGGACATAATAACTTTGTATTTAAATAAAATACAGAATAATTGAGATATCGGGCTGAAGTTTGTTCCAAATGTAATACACATGTTGTATTTAAGTACGGATTTAGTTATCGCTCACATGTTCACAGCGAGCACATTTGCAGCGATCGACTCATTGAAGCTCTTCCACGCAGATCGGCCGGAACGTTGCAATTTCGCGTTCGATATTGTTAATGAGCTCATTTAACTTTATTGGCTTGTGGGAATATACCAACAACTAAACGTAACTCTATAAAAAGAAAACCAACGACGTTAAATTGCCTGAGCGAGGTGCCCATTTCTTGAGATTATATGATTAATGAGCTTCCTCTTCAATAGATCAATTGTTTGACCAGTTGTGTTACATGTGGCACCATCTTGTTGGAACCTGATATCACTGATATCAAGTCCATCCAGTTTTGGTCAAGAACAGTCTTCCAACATGGCACGATAGCGAACACCGTTGACTGTAACATGACGATAATTTTCATCATTTCATCGAAAAATACGATCCCATCATACCTCCGGCATGAAATCCGCACCACACGATCCCTTTCTGTGGATGCAATGTAGCCTCTGGAAGCAGATGTGGGTTTGTTGCTGTCCAACAAAGCATATTTTGTTGAAAATGATTTTTCGATGAAATTCATGATTTTCTTCAAAGTTTTGCAGAGCCGAATCGGAAAAGTTTCGGCGCTTCAAATGATCACAAGGCTTCACTTCTGCTATTAAATTGATCTTGTAAGGGTGTAGGTGTAGGCCAAGATCTTTACGCCAAATTCGCCGCAATGTGGACTGAGACATACCCAATTCCTGTGAACGGCTTGGAATCGACTGATTCGGCTCATTTTGAACTGAAGAACTTACGGCTGCGATATTTGCGGTACTTTTATCGGTGCGTTATCTCACTGGTACTGGGAGCCTGAAAAGTAAATTTGTTGACTCGAATTTATCCACTATATGGTAATACACACAGCTTGTCTGGTGGAACGATTATTACGACTGAAAATTGAAGAAAGCGTTCCTAAAATTGCGACCATCGACTCAGAATTATGGTAGTAACATTTAATAATTTCCAAACGTTGCTCGTTAATAAAAACAAAAAAAAATACAAATTTTTTAATTTAAATACAAAATTGTGATGACTCGCCGTTTAAAAAAATTCACAAAATCCAATTTCAGGATTGTTGACAATTGACTGAAAGTGACAGTTGAGCCTATCCTTACTTGCATCTGCTCTCCTCTTATGGAGAGCAAAAAATTATGGCTACGTACATGTTTTCTTGAACTATGTACTTATTTCTATTTTCCTTCATTTGTTTTTTCGTCGCTATCGGTCGACAGTCGACCTCGACATATCATGTTGAAAGTCGACCACAGTGTTACCCCCAAAAAACAAAGAGCTCAAATGTAAGTAAACAAGTGAAACAAGCAATATACAATCTCTATCTCTTTCTATATCAAATATTTCTGCTTTCATTCGTTTTAGTTCACACTATTGTTTGTTTCTTCTATTTATTTATTTTCAAATTTCCTTGAATTTTAGCTTCTCTTGCATTTTTTAATCTCATGCCCTATAGCCAAAAGGGTTTACGTTCCACTTCGTGTCTTTTGTTGTGGTTACACACTCATAATTAGAATTTAACAACAACAAAAATATCTCTTAAATATGCTATTATGCTATTTTCTTTTTACACCTTATGCACCTTATGTTTTTTCTTTTTAAATTTTCAGCTTTCACTTTCTGCTTATGCATACACTTCCGAGAAATTAACCATAAATGGCTAGAATTTCTTTGTGTTTCCACTAGATATTTCTCTCTAAAAATATCAAGGATGTTGTTGTGTACTTTCACCTTTTGATATATCCACAAAAGAAAGGAATAACTACTTAAAATTTTGCACCAGTTTCTATGGCAAACAGAAATTGGTATTCAATCATACTTGATTTCTTTTGTTTTATTAAATATTGTACGTAGTTCAAATTAGCCTGATCTAATATAAAAACGTATCGATAAAATTTTGTACAGTTTATAAGTTAGTATGAACAACTACGAAGTAAACAAAAAACCCTCCCAACTCCCAACACTGCAACTACATGGTACTGTGGCACACTCTCAATGAATGAGAGTTGCAAGCCTGGTCGCACGAGAGCAATTGCATATGTAGCATGTTTCAGTCTCTTTGCATACGCTTTTCCCCTCCTCTTGTAATAGACCTTGCCTTATGTCGATTGACTTAGATAGTGTGCATGCTTGCTTTAACCTGGTAGTGTGCTCGTCGGAGGTGTGGGTACTTGCAGTACAAATTGACGTAAATGAATGAAATTGAGTAAAAGTGCTAATTTTTCTTATGAAAACAGTTTAGACTTGCGACATGATTCTTATTTTATTTTGCTGGCAGCGACGCTTGCACAAATGTTATCATCTACATATAACAATGAAACTATCTATAAAAACAAAAACAAAAAACAACTTACTATATTCTGCCCATACAGCCCGGTTGCATCGTCAGTTGACGACTACTGCCTCCATATATTCGACATACGAGTACTAAGCACTTCTGGTATTTACTGTGCGTTCGACTTTACGCGCCCGTTCTGCGTTGGATAGCGTATTCATGATATTTACAGCAACCATATACGAGTATGTATCAATTGTATTGCACATCTGCTTTGTGAAGTAATTTCATAAGGAGTTACACCAATGGCTATCTGCAACTCTCCCTGTTACTCCTGAAGCGCTTTACAGTTCCTCCAGGCAGCTCGGGCAAAACGGGTCTTCCTCAATTCACCGTGTGTGCGTGATATCCACTCTTTTATGTTAGGAATATGGTTGAAAGTCCGTCGACCCTTCTCGGATCGCTGCCACTCCATAATGGTGAGCTGACTCTCCTCTTTTTTTTTTTTGTTGCATTCGTTGGTCTATGGTAAAATTTGCCATATAACTGCTTAATTTTTCGTGCAAGCAAGTCAATTGGTACCATACTTGCGATGTTGCAAAAGCGTCGTCCGATATCTTTCTGATAAGTCTTCTTACTGTCTGTCCAAGTAGGTGCTGCATACAGGATTTGAGAAGTAGTAACCGTTGAAAACAGCCTACTCCTGTCCTTCCGTGGGCCTCCGATGTTCGGCATGATGCGCCTTAGTGCGCATCATGCTATTGTTTTTCTAGCGACTTTCAGATGCTCTTTGAATGTCGATTTAGTGTCTATAAGTACTCCTAGGTATTTAATGTGTGGACACGAGGCGATGAGATGGTATCCAACCGTGATGGCCAGATTTTCACGTGCTTTTTTAGTGCTCAGTAGCACTACTTCGGTCTTCTGCGCTGCCAACGAGTTATTCAGCCATCTTCTCACCCTTGAGATGGCATCATTGCATGTGGCCTGTAACGAGTCCAGGTGTTTAGCTACTGCCACTATCGCGATGTCATCAGAATTGCAAATGATTGTTGTATTCTCGGGGAGATCCAGATTCAGCATACTATCATACGTTACGTTTCACAGCGTTGGTCCGAACCCTGCGGAACCCCTCCTTTAATCTGGTACCGCTTCACGCCGTCATCGGCACCATACACCAATACCCTGTTTTCGAAGTAGTTTGCTATAAGACTACCTTAGCAGAATCATGCTGCATCGAAAACAGTTGATCCTTCGAGCTTCTTTACGTATTTGGTTGCTTCACAGTTAAGAGTCGTTAATTCTTAGTATCACCCAACTACTAATATCTCTAGGATTTCAGTACTAGGAATCAGGTCTCTTAAAATGATCTCAAGCTTTCGCATTTGGTCCTTTTGTCCTTTCCTGGAAATAACGATTTTATATATAGAAGTCTTGTATTGATCAGCTTGTAGATGTGGTGTCATCCTTTATCGCTACTACTAGTAGCACTGCCAGGATGCTTCTATAGGACTAAAAGAAGAACACTTCCAGGAACGTAGTGTTAATCTTTCAACACATTTCACATGATATACCAACTTTCAGATTACCGTGATGGAGTAAGGCCATAACGTAACACCCCGAATGATTTTTGTTGCTAGTGATGGAACCGTTGCCGAGTGGACTTTTTAAGATATTTTGTTGAACCTCAGTCGTAATAATGGAATGCGAAATCGGAGCTTCTTCGTCGCCCACCCCAAGGACAATTCTTAGTGTAATGTTCTTTCTTCATCACGAATATTTTTTATGTATGTTAGTGATGTATTTTTGACGGCGTGGCCTCTAATCTCCTTACCTGCTGGAGCAGGTATTAGCATTGCTGCTAGTCGTTCTGATGAGGTCAAAGTTTTTACGATACGGTTGGGCAAAAAATAATGAAATGAAGCTTTTTATTCGCAATTCTAAAACATTAAACCAAACAGCCTACGAAGCAATATGTAAGCTTCTACACAAAAATATTAACTAAATGGCTCACCGTGAACCTTTCCGATATGAATGCTGCCTTGGTAGCTGAAACTTCAATGCCTAGCGACTCACTGTAAATCGCACCGCATCAAGCCTTCGATAAAAGTTCAATATGATTGATTAAGGAAAAATATAAAGGTTTTTCATTTAATTGGTTTGAGCTTTTGTGGTGATAGTTCTGTGAGTGAATTTCAATATTGAGTAGCATCTAAGAGTTAAGAGATAATTGCATTTCCTATAAGAGTATGTGAGATAGTCGATATGATTTCACATCAGATGTGCGGCATCGGCTTGTCAAAATTTCTCTCATGGGATATGTGCACCTACCTTGAATATCGCATTAACTACGTGGTAATATTATGTACAAGTCAATTCATATTCATGTTCAAGGTAAACTCTCATAGCAACAATTTAATATGAAATTAATTGCGTTTTGTCTTTTTCATTAATACTGCTGTTGCAAATATCGAAGGAGAGACAGGCGTATACACACACACACACACACACACACAATATATATCAATATGCGCTACAACAATCATTCGCATTCAACTCCTCCAACCCTACCACCCTCAATCTTTCCGCTCTGCATCAATTAAAACAAAACACAAAATACCGGCAGCTACATGACAGCAATTAAATAGAAAGCTTTTTACATTTTCATGCTCGCTCGCTAGAGATACATACCAATAGCTAGCTGCCTGGCTCTGATATATTGACTACAAAAGCGCTATGGATGTTGCTATCACACCACGGATATTAGTCATCGCTATAAGTTTTTTACTTTTTCTTTTCTCTCTTCTTCTTCTTCTTCTCCTTCTGCTTCCGTTTCTTTAGTCTTTTTCTCCATCGCATTCACCATGTCTTTACACATCGATTGCTCTTTGTTCTTTTTACATTGGCAAATTTCCATTCAAGAATGCCGCGACATATGAAATTGTAGGTGTGTACTGACGTCCAGTAGATGCTGTATATACTACATATAGGTATACATACATAAGTATGTACGTGTTGGTGGACATATGCTCATTATGTTTTCTTTTTTCGATATCTGGTTTCCTTACCATATACTTATGTACTCGTACATAGTATTTTTTTTACGTCCTACATAAAATGTGTAGCAAATTGCAACTACAATGTGTATGTGTGATGATTTTGTTCTTTTTTCCTCGGCTATTTCTTTTGCTCTGTTTCGCTCTGTTATTATAATTATATAAATTAAATAAATTACGTATAATTTGAATATGCTCTCGTAATAGTCCGACCTAGAGGAATAAGAAACATCGATAGGCAGAGCTCCTTACAAGCGCTTCATTCTCTGGGGTTATGAGATTGCTTCAACAGTGTTTTCGTAAAAGAGTAACTGTTGTGGGAAGGAATTTATAATGGGTGTTTCAATAGGGGCATAACAATTTTGGGTTTAACCCGTTCGTTACTGCTGGGACACTGGTGTCCCGCGGAATGTTCAGTTGACCCTGCAACTCGCTATTTGCATTGTAAGTTCAACCAAAAAGTTCCAATCAGTAGCCATGAACAATATTTGACTTCCTTCGTTTTTTGTTTTTAGCAGATATTCATGAGCAGTGACTTCGACCGGGTTAATTTAAAAAAAAAAACACGTTTATTTCAAGGCAGTGGTGCTTTTTCTAAAGAAAAATACTGAACTGATACTGAAAGCGGTAAGTAAATAAATATAGTTTTATAATTATTTTATAAAAGAATGAAGAGAGGGACACATATGTCCTAGCACACAGTTATATTTTCCTTTTGCTATGTTGTAGGATGCAAAACATGACTTCATTAAATACCGAGGAAATAACTGCTGAGACCAGTAATTCGGGAACGGATTTTAGTGAAGGTAGTGAAAATAACTATCTATTGACAGTGGAAAAGAAGGAACTGGACTTGAAGATACGCTCGGAGAATGAGTTGTAAAAGATCTCGCAGCTTCGATTTCGAACCCTGACGTGGCACTTTGCTTTGATCGCTTTTTTACCTCAGTTCCTCTACTTGACAATATACAGGGTGTTTTTCTTTAGAATTGTGGTTTTCAAGAAGAAGTAAAACGCATATAATTTAATGTTATGACCAAGAATTTAGCTTTATTATAAAGATAAGGATTTGCCATTATGTTTTAAAAACGATTTCGGGCAAGTGACCGCCGCGGCTGGTCGAATAAATTCCAGCCGAGAAGCCCAATTTTCGACGACCACTTTTTGCAGCAATTGGAGCCATATGTCAGTAATAACGCGCCGAATATTCTCTTCCATGGTGTCAATTGTCTCGGGCTTATCTGCGCAGACAAGCGACTTCAAATAACCCTACCAAAAATAATCCAGCGGTGTTGAATCGCACGATCTTGGAGGCCACGCCACAGGCCCACTGCGCGAGATAATGCGCTCACCAAAAGTTTCCTTCAATAAATTGATTGTTTCGTTGGCTGTATGGGATGCAGCGCCGTCTTGTTGGAACCAAAGGTCGTCCACATCAACATCCTTCAATTCAGTCACGAAAAAGTCATTAATCATGGCTCTATACCGTTCCCCATTGACTGTAATATTATGACCGGCTTCATCTTTGATGAAATATGGACCAATGATTCCCTCTGCCCATAGAGCACACCAAACAGTGACTTTTTGAGGATGTAACGGCATCTCAACAATGGCTTGTGTATTATGATCACTCCAAAATGCGATAACATTGCTTATGAACGTACCCATTCAACCAAAAGTGAGCTTCATCGCTGAACAAAATTTTTTTGTGAAATTTATTACATTCGATACTTCCTTTCTTTATTTTGATATTCGTAACTTTCTTGATAGAAGGTACCATTGGTGTGAAGTGGCAGGACATCAAGGAAGTTATGCTGCTCAGTAACTGGCACATATCTGAAATGACCACTGTTAAACGCAAAATGAGAGATGGCACTGAGGAAGAAATTTCGTGCCCTGAGGTCGTAAAGACATATCGCCCTATAATGGGTGGCGTCGATTTAGCAGACCAAATGTCGGGATTTTATGATATAAACAGAAAATCAAACAAATGGTGGACAAAAAGTTTTTACTGTGGAATGATGCAGGTACCATTGGTGTGAAGTGACCCTGTGAATTTATGTGACCCTGTGTGAATGCCTATTCATTCGGAGCTGAATAGAGAGAAAAAGCCTTTTTTGACATTCCTTGTCACTGAGTCGCTTATTGGGAACGGTAAGGAATCTACTGCAAACAAACGATCTCATCGGCTTGGCTTGGAAGATCTTCGAATATGTACAAAGCAATGCGAAACGTTGGTGATCATTTGTCAATAGAGGAGTCTACAAGACGTCGATCACAGCATGCGTCCAACGAAAATTATTTGCCAAGCCTGTAAATTGTTTATATAAATTGGTGTGGATTTGTTGCCGGCGGTGTGATGGAACCGTATTTTTTCGTCGATGAAAATGATCGCCATTTTACGGTCTATGGAGTTCTCTATCGTGCCATGTTGAACGAGCTATTCTTAGCCAGAATTGGATGGACTAGATATCAGTGATATAAGGTTTCAACAAGATGGTGCCACATGCAACACAGATGGTCAAACAATTGATCTATTGAAGGGGAAGTTTGGTAATCATGTAATCTCGAGAAATGGTCCGGTCGAATGTCCACCTCGCTAATGCGATTTAACGCCGTTTGATTTCTTTTTATAGGGTTACGTTAAGTTGTTGGTTTATGCCGACAAGCCAAAAACGTGAGATCAGCTCAGGAGCAATATCGATCGCGAAATTGCAACGTTCTGGGTAGTGGAAAATTGGCTCCATTGAATGGATCGATGCAAACATGCCCGCGGTGATCATATGAGCGACATCGAATTCCATACTTAAATGTGTACTATACCTGGTATAAATTTCAGACCGATAGCTAAATTATTCTGTGTTTTATTTAGGTACAAAGTTATTATGTCCCCATTGAAAAACCCTTTCTTTAAATCCAGTTTAAGGTGAAAGTCGCGAATGTCAAAGTATTCGATGAGTAGTTTAAGAGCTAGCGATTTGATGTCTGAGACAAAATTATTCATGAAAATAAAATAAACAGTTTTGTTTTTACACCAACACTCCACCATCCAATATTGTTAGAAAACAGATTGCGCATTTGCTTGGTCAAAAATTAAATCTACTGCGCATGTACGTCATACCAGACCTACTGTGTTCTGGTAGGTTATAATACGTTTTCACTTGAGGGGGAGAAATAAGAACAAGAGATTCTGGCAAGCAATATGTAAACAAGGGTCTGACATGACATAGTCAAAAAATGCCAAATTTGCGCATTGCCTAATTTTGTATTCTATCATTGTTGCCACCTCCTCTAGTTGCTCCCATAATAAATCAGTTTCAGTAAATTCCACATAAAAAAAAATTGTCATTAAGTACTTTATTCGATATAGAAATTTGTAAAACTTGTGCAACAAATTTACTAAAAATCATCAAGAATAGAAGTTAGGAAGGAATTAGAAAGTTGATGTAAAATCCAAAATTTGTTATCTTTCATCAGGAATAAATTTGTCTCCGACAACTAATCTCCAGCTCTTTCAGTTAATTTTTTTATTCATTAATGAGGTTTACATTTAAACTCTTATCTTAAAATGCGGATACAAAAAAGAAAGTGCTGAAATTCGGTATATATCGTTGAACTATTCTTTTTAAATAAGTGTTAGGAAAATTAACAACATCAGGCAACGACAACTACGCACACCCTCCCAACAAAGTGGAGTTATTCGTAACGAAATATCGAATGAAAAGCTGATGGAACTATATTTAAGTATGAATGTACATTAAATTTCCCTCAACACACAGGGTGTACCCCAATTGATTGGAAGCAAGATTGATAGGTGGGAGGAAGAAGGTGGGAGAATGAGAGAGGGAATGCAATCACAGGGCACCGATAAAGAGATAGACAGTCATTGTGGCAAGTATTATGTGTTTACCACAATGAACTTCAGTTTTTATCAGTGTCAACTATGACCGCATGTAGCGCCAACGAAATGGATAGTGAGAATAAGGAAAATGTACTGTTGCCTGCCAAGAGGTGGTGCTGTGTAGAAAATTTGTTTTGCCAAATAAAAAAAAAAAAATATCAAATCAATATCATAATTAATTTTTAATTAATTAAAGAAAAATTATTTAGCCTTTCCTTCTTAAAGTTTTGATCAATGCTACAAAGTCTCACAAATTTCGAGCTAGTTTTCACCTCAAAACAATACACTTCACATAAAGTTCGTAATCGAGTTTATAGCCAAAAAGCAAATGTATGAAATTGAAAAAAAACAGAATTTACTCTTTTAAGTTTCGTTATTATGATTATAATCGACATGCATAGGAATGAAATTTACTTACTTACTTTACTTTTAATAGCACAACAGCCCATGGAGGGCCTAGGCCGAGCTTTTCGGAAAAAGGAATGAAATTAATTTAATATAATTTCATATTATTTATACATGCTAACTATTTTTTACATTCCTCATCACTATTTTCATTCAATGCAATTAAATTTGCTTCGTTATTATATATTTTTGTTAAATACTTATATTCTTCTTTCTTTTAATGGCACATCACCCCATGAAGAGCCTAGGCCGAGTTTATCGCGTCCATTCCAGTTGTGCGTGCTATATTTGTAACATGAATGGAAGGGACCTACAGTTTTATGCCGATTCCGCACGGGAAAGTGAACAGCTTTTCATGGGCCTAGCCCCTCCACTTTTAGGTCTGCCTTTCCCTGCCAATAGGTGGTGCCGAGTGGAAAAATGTATTTTTCCACTTTTTGGTTTTGCCTGTGAACCGCGGACACACTGCGTAGCAGGCCAATGCACTATCAACTACACAGAGTATCACTTGACCCTGTATGTTTGGCATTACTTTAATTTAATCAATTTTTTCTGCTGTATAAATGTTCCATTCCATGTTAATGTTCATTTGGTTCGACTATATTGTTAAATGAGCAACGGTCAATAATCCAACTCTACAACATCATCATTATTAGTTCCACCACGTGTACAGTTTATTTAGCTATTCGTTATAATTTATCACTCCCCAATGGCAGCGGAGTATAAGCTTAGCTCATAGTCAGCGAATCGATATGATATACTTACATTCTTCTTATATATGTATTACACTCCTTATACAATTCACAATACAATAAAGTAGATACTCTTGGACTAGAGAACAGCTGCACGAATATTGTTTTACTAAATATTCTTAATGATTTTTAAATAATATTTTTATACGAACGTTTTTTATATCCTATTACATAAGCTAAACAATGCAATTGGCTCTTCGGCACTGCTCTGAAACCAGCAGTAGTTACTAGCTCCAGGAAAATTGTCCGCCATCGATGACAGTTATTCCAACTTTCGCTATTCCATTCATTTCAATCACTGATTAGGTTTTGAAAGTCTTTGATATACGAGTAAAATGAACATTTGCTGCTTGTCGTATTACTTCCGAAAAGGAAAGGGAACCAACGATGTTTCCCTTTCCAAGCAAATATTTCGATAAGGAACAAGGATCTTTGAGTTTCGTTTTCAACGAATACATGGATGCAACAGCGATGGATTGTGCAGCGCTTCCATTCGAAATTCCTCATTCAATTATAAACAGCCTGAAATTCTTCTTCTTACGACTGATTTTACTGAAACTCATTGGAAAGTTTTTAAAATAAAGAAAATCACAAAATCGAACAAAATTAAATGATCGTAACATTTTGGCTAATTATTCCTGTTGATAATAGGACATTATTATAAGACACTATCTATATCTCTTCTTTCTAACGGCATATAAACTTTACAGTTCGGATAAAAATAAACCAAGTGTTTACTTGGACCTTTTACAAGTGGGTTTTTGTGGCCCTACATCCTGATATTGAGGGTTTATTAATGTCGGACTAGATCTACAGCATGCTCTATGCCTTTGTAACATAGTGACCTTTTCTTCCTTTTACTGACACATTAGCCTATGCTCTATGCCTTTGTAACATAGTGTTATATGTTATCTATGACTATGACCTTTTCTTCCTTTTACTGACACATTAGCCCATTGAGGGCCTAGGCCAAGCTTTTCGCATCCACTCATGTCGTGCGTGATATATTTGTTCATGAATCGAAAGGACCTACAGTTTTATGCCGAATCCGAACGGCGAAGTGAAAAGCTTTTCTTAGGCATTTTTTTACTCTTGGGTGTTTGCCATTGCCTGCCAAGAGGTGGAGCCTCGTAAAAAAAATTAAAGGGTTTGGCGATTAAACTGTTACCTATTCAAACGACCATATTTTGTTTTGTGTGAAATTATTTTTTATTGATTCAAATTACAAAAATGTGCCGAAATAATAAAAATTTTATAATCCATTCACAATAGCTCTATGTGGCCACCTTTTGCCTTGACTATGGCCTTCAAACGGTTAAAAAATGAGCATGCCGCATGCAGCTGATCTTGCGGTTTTTTTTTTGCCCATTCCCGTACAATGTCTTTCTTTAGCGCATCCATGCTGGCATATTTTTAGTCCTCACCTTGTTCTCTTAAATGATCCAGATGCCATTGTGTGGACGAATTGAAGTGTGGGACATGGTTTTTTTAGCCATTCTTGGTTCACACGAGTTTTACGGTGCCGTGTCTTGTGGGAACGTCCATAAATGTTTGCGGGCCCCCTGCTTTAGAGCAGTCGTTCCATAACATTTTCCCGATAATAAGTCGCATTGACTTTGACACCAGGCTCGATGAAACGGATTGGACAGCTTCCATCAGCGGTCACAGCTGCCCATACCATTACTTCAGATGGAAAATTACGTCGGATGGCCGTTAGTAAGACTTTGTTCATAATTTCAAATTTTTTTATTCATTCTTCCAAATCTATTTCGCCCCCTTCAAAGTAATGCCCCCCGGCCCCAATACACTTGTGCCAACGTTTTTTCCAATTCTCGAAACAGTTGTTAAAGTCAATTTCCGGAATAGCCTTCAATGCGCTTAGCGATTCATGTTTAATGTCTTCAATTGACTCAAAACGGTGTCCACGAAGCGGTTTTTTGAGTTTAGAAAATAGCCAAAAGTCACACGGTGCCTGACACAAGTCAGGCGAATAGGGTGGTTGCGGAACGATATCAGTCGAATTTTTGGTCTCGTATGATGGTCTCGTAAAACCAATGCAGTGATTTTGGAACCAATCGTGCATTCACTCTTCTTAGGCCCAAATGATGTTTTAAAATGGTTTTCACTGATCCTTCTGATATTCCAACGATGCCAGTAAGGTCTCTGACTGTTAATCGTCGATTCTCCGATTCTCGAGCACCAATTCCTTGATTTTATTGACGTGTTGATCATCAGTTGATGTTGATGGCCGTCCTGGACGTGGTTCGTCGTCAACGCGTTCTCGACCATCTTTGAACAATTTGTACCAATCAAAAACACTTGCTCTTGCTCGCGACATACAATTATCACCGAAGGCCTTGTGCAACATTCTGAACGTTTCGGCAACAGAAATTTGATTCGCACACAAAATTTAATGGAACTTCTTTGTTGAATAATTTCACTCATTGTGAAAATCGCCGAATGCACTTTTTGTACTTCAGAAAGACAAGCGTATACTAAACACTAATGATTATTTTGATGTGACATTTGGCACAAATGTGACCGACAGTCATACCAACCTTAAAAAAATAATATTTTGATGAATGGGTTTCCGCGCGAAATTTAAATTAAAAAGTCTTACTACTTTTTGCCCACAGTAGTACATCAAATGTGCACACTGTGAAATGAATACTTATCTCTATCGCTGTCATTTATGCCAATTGTTTGGTTTCTCATTACCGTTGCTCAGGGACCTTGTGTCCACTAGAAAGTTCCTTTAAATGCTCGGGCTCATAATTTACTTTTAGTTACCTGTAGAGCTGTCAGGTCGCAATATCTGGGCTTGAAAAATATTAGTAGGTGGTATCTGGCTCTGAGCTGTCTTCTTAATATGGGAGCTTTTAAAGAGATTTAACACCTGTGTTGGTTCCATTTATCCTATTGCTACTGTGCATGACTTGCTAAGTGTCAAGAGAACTTGGTGCTCCTCTCATACATTTGTACATATGTATGTATATACCTTTGAATTGTCCTCTTTCCATACAATTGAGTGTACCTATATTTATTTGAAAATATTTTCTTTTTCGTACCACAAGGACGCACTTTTCCCCAATGTCCCCTACTTATAAAAAAGTATAAATATATTTTGTGATGCATCTGAAAGAAGCTGTACAAGTACGTAGTGACTATATAGTATACATACATATATACGAATATATGTGAATGTAAGTAAGTACATTCATTTGTATGCGTGTTTTTACAAGTACCTATCTCATTGTCGACTTTTAGATGAGCGCTAAATTTTGTTGCTCTTTCTGTTGTAATTGTCGCTGTTCGTTATCGCTGGTATTGTTTTTATTGTCGGTGTTGTTGTTGCTATTTTTGCTACTGCTACTTCCAAAAGGCACTTAAGTAATTACACATGCAAATGATCCTTTCAATTTGTGTATTTAAAAGATGTGTAATTCTTCTTCGTTGTTGTCGATGTCTAGCTGTCCTTGTTGTTATCGCTTGCGCCATTTCTTGCGTACATATGTACACGCACCACACACATTCATTACACAAGCATGTATAATATCGAAACAAAACTTTAATTCCGCTCAGTCTAACCTAATTTTTGACTTCTTTGCTTTCGCTTCCAACTCTCGGTCGCATTGCTTAGAAATTTTGGACTTAACGGCTCCAAAGATTCTCTTCCATATAGTACGTGCAAATTTGTTCCCACCTACCTACAAATTGTTTTTGTTTTGCATATATTTCTTTTACACTCTAATGTCCTTTGGCTTGTGTTTTTTCTGTGGTTGTTGTTGCAGTGAAAGCAAATGCTATACAAAATAAAAGTTAAGCATCGAATTTTCAGACGAATTTATCGCCTCCACAACATTTCCACTCTTTTACACATTTTCGTTCACTCTCTCTCTTATGTAGCGTGCGCTCTTTCTATTATCCTCTCTTTAAATTTACTCCGAAATTTATTGAACAACAACGGAGCGCGAAGAGAGAGAAAGCAATTTGGTGCTTGGCACAGAATACAATGGAAAGAGTAGAAAACAGTCTTTACAAATTCTGTGGAGCAATTTTTTTTTATTACTTATATTATTCGTAATATGTAAAATACTTAACAGTGACAAATTTTTGTTTGTTTCCTAAAAAGTTGGGAATCGGAAGAAGCCAACAAATTTCTCAGAGTACCATTGCACTCTCTTTGTGTTCATCTGGGACACTGTTTGGAAGCATTTATAAGTCCATCGCTTCCTTATTGTGACAACTCAGATTTTAATCAAAATGATATTTCATGATATTTACTGTTATTAATGTTATATCTCTGGATATTTTGGTTTCGGCTTTTAATACAGATGGTTTTATTCGATTTGATATCGAATTTTATTTTATTTTTTTGACAGAAAGGCTGCGAAGCACTTAGAGTTAATACTTTTAATCTTCCAAAGCCAAAGTAGGCTTCGATGAACCAAATCTTTATTTTTCATACAATTTTTCCACATCTTGCCCGATGAAAGCAGGCAAATACAGACGAAATGTTTCGTCTTGCGTCACATTGTCCCAATTCACTCATATTGAATGTACTCAAATAATTGTTGAATGTAAAGAGGCGTCTGTAGTTAGTATAAAAATAAAAATATCAGTAAAACTTCCCGATAATTGTAGTGTTTTTCAAACTGAACACAAAATATGTATAGTATATGTGAATTTTGACAATTTTGTTAAAAATTAAGGTAGTAAGAAAAAGACTAAGAACTTCTTTCTCTTTTAATACAGAGGGAAGATTAAACTTAGGTGGCTTGATCCTGCTACCTTAATATTTTAAAAAAAGGAAAATATTTTCATAGATTTTTTTTCAGTCATCTCTGGTACGCTGATATCTTTTGTGTTCCAGGAATAGAGAATAATGGAAAAAATTTTAGTAAATTTTCGAATCTTGATATAATTTTGTACAGGTTTTGTAATGAGTAAAAAGAGTCTTCAGGACATATTCTGGGGCACATATCTAATAAAGAAGAAGGCAGCCATGAAGCAAGTAGACAGAACTGCAATACGAAAATTTATAATACAGACGGGGCTGAATGAGGTAATTTACCATGAGGTAAATAGCTAGGCATAAAATAAGAGCATATAATACGAGGTCATACCTCAAAAAATAACCGTTATTTTTTCAAAAAGTATTTATTTATTCATCAACAACTATCTTGTCCCCTTCAAAGTAATCCCTCTCAGATATAATACACTTATGCCAGCGTTTTTTCCAATCCTCGAAACACTTCTGAAACGCGCTTTTTGATATCGCCAACAGCTCCTGTTTCGAGTTTTCTTTTATCTCCTCAATCGTAGCAAAACGCTTTCCTTTCATCTTTGTCTTCATTTTTGGGAAGTGGAAAAAGTTAGCGGGGGCCCAGTCCGGTGAATTCGGTGGTTGAGGCATGATAACGGTTTTGTTTTTGGCCAAAAACTTACGCACAAGCGACGTTGTTTTTGCTCAAAATTTTGCAATTTTGGAACAATATTCGCTGCCGCACGTTTCATGCCTAAAACTTGCTTGGCATGAGCCGAACGATATGCCAACATGATCAGCAACCTCTCTGATCTCTGATAGTGATTCTACGATTATCCAAAATCATTTTCTTCACTGCGTCAATGTTTTCATCGGTTGTTGACGTGCTCGGGCGACCAGGACGAGCATCGTCATTGACATCTTCTCGGCCTTCCTTAAACCGGAACCGGTTATACCACAATTGAACTTGTGTTCTGCTCATAGTAGACTCGCCAAAGGCCACAGTCAACATTTCAAATGTCCTTGCGCATTTAATTTCATTTTTTACACAAAACTGAATACAGTTTCTTTGATCCATTTTTTCGAATAGTAAAAAATCGAGGAGCACACCAAAACACGACTAACCTTTCTATCTATCAAAAACAAACTGACAATTCAAAATGACATGTGTACCAACATAACAGAAAAATGCGAAAATCGAACATAAGTAACTCACGTTATGAAAATTACGTTTATTTTTTGATCACACCTCGTACAATAAGTACTCTCCCATCGCTATCTCTGGATCCGCTAAAGGTTCGCAATTTTTACTTTTTCGTGTTTAAGTTTAGTTTAAGACCTTTTATCTCTTCATATCAAAAATGCTTATGCAGAATATTAGACAACTTAATCCTATACAAACAATTTCAAAGTGGGTAGTTATTTATAAACATGGATTTATAAACCATGAATGAATATCTTTATTGGTTCAAGCCCACGCAATTGCATAGCAATAATATCTATCGACAGCTTTTTACTTTCTCAGAATCAATATATTCTTTGCAACATAGTCATAAAGAGCAAGTGCGCTGAAATATCTAAAAGCCAACAAGAAATAGAAGAAGGACTCTTAGCTATTCATATAAATACGTGCTCATATTGTGATGCATGCATTCAAACACTGATTCTTCCATTTTACATATACTATACGCTCGATCTATTCATTCATAACACAGCATCACCGAAGCAAATATTGTAGAAAATGTCAAACAAATATTTACAAGTAATTTGCATTAAATTACTTGCATGCCAATTTGGCATATTAATTTTTAGTATTTATAGCGCTTATAATAACTATCAGAATATTGGAAATGTGTGTCTGCCTACTGTGAACTTTGTGAAGAGAGAGAGTGAGAGAGAGAGAGAGAGAAATGGAGAGCGCATATGCGCAATTATAACCACTAGTTTCATGTTATTTTTCTTTTGGCAATTGTGCTACTGCCCCAGTGTCATGCAGCATGGTGTCGAAGTCCTGTCTCTGTTTACTCCGAAAACGAAGTGTGTTGTTGTTTAGTAGTGGATATGAATGAAAGCATGTGTATGTGTTTGTGTGGGTGTGTGTGTGTGTGTGGAAAATCTGATAGGAACAGCAGCAGTAGCATTTTTACTACAAAGATGTAGCTTAAATGTTCAATGATAATCACAGTGGCACCTCAGTCATCTAGTAGCAACGAATGTCTACGGTTCACTTTTATCTGGTGTTCTCTGTCTAAAAAATATTTAAATAAATTTTAAAAATACACAGTGTAAAACGATAACCGAATTAGTTTACATTGAAAGAAAAAACAAAATAAATACAAAAGTGTTAGTTGTAAAATTTTGAAAATATGAATATTTCTGCAAATAAAAATTACTCATACGCCCCAGTGATTGTGTTTCATTGAAAGAAATACAAGTTAAAAAAAGCAACAAAAAAAATGTGTGAAATGTGATAAATTTCTTTCAATCTAATGCCAACTTTGACAGACGCTAAGCTTATGGTAGCAGCATTTGGTTCTCTTAGGGGGAAATCTACTTAAGAGCTTTTCTGCATGGAAGACAGTCAAGCTGGTAGGCATTCACGCTCCTTCTACACAATACAATATGCTTTATACTTTATATAAACCATTGTAAAAATCTTTAATATCATTAAAGTGAATATTATTATGTGGTCGCTGTGGCGCAGTTAGTATTGCGTTGGCCTGCTACGTAGAGTGTCCGAGGTTCAAATCTCGGCACAGGCACAATCAAAAAGTAGAAACAATGAATATTTTTGTACGGCACCACCTCTTTTTTATTTCAAGCTATTAACAGTATGTTTAATACGTTATACGATATTTTATTTTAAACTAAAGTAATTAGTAAAGTAAAACAAACAAAAAAAAATTTGCGAAAGCATCCCCAATCCCGTCTCACTACGGCCTTATCTTGAATTTATTCAACGGAATGAAGCGTAAATATATTCCCAGAAGTAAAACTTAATACTTTTTTTTTTAAATATTGCCCAATTCTCTCGAAAATATCTTATTCTTTAAAGTATCAATACTGAAGTATTCAATTCTCCAAAGTACTCGATACTTGTAATCATTAACTTCAGGGTAAATCATTGAAATTAATAGAGAGTTTGTGGCTCAACTACTCCCAATTTTTGTAAGTCGAAAGTTTTCTTGGCCAGTGACGGCCATTAAACCCCATTGACCAATTGCACATGTATTAGAGCTTCAAAAAGCTTTAGCATTCAAAAAAAATTTAGAACTGAAGTAAGTGGAAAAAATGTTCAGCTGTTCTAGACAGATCTATATACGAGTATATGGTAGCCTAAGATTTTATCTTTTACTTATTCACTTTAAACAAAACAATAATGATAAAGCCTACATAATGGTTTCACAATGTTCCAATTTGTAATTCTTACTTATGAGGCAGGCTAGGCTAGTAAGTCTTATCTAACTCGCAGGCACACATACTCGAACAAATATGTGCTTGTAGAGTACACATGAACCAACTCTAAAAACCTTCTTTTGCATACATATGTAAGTATGTACTTACTTAGTGGGCACTACAACCGAATATCGGTCTTTGCCACTTTACACTTATGTGTGCACTTATATTTATGTACGGGTGCATATTTTACAGCCCATTATTATACAGCATCAAACTAGAAATCTTTATTATTATATACTTACTTTCTTTTAGCCCACACATGTCTGTATATTTAATGTTCGCTAGCTCTCAATTTCAAGAATAATAAGGTCACTTGGGAGCTTTAAAAGCAAACAGACTCACTTCACTGCATATTTAATGTAAGTGTATAAGTCACTTTGTTTCTATTATTTTATTGTTTTTCTTCCTTTTGGTTTATATTTTTAGCCTTAGACCGAAGATACATATGTACAGCGAAATAGTTGTGAAAATCCCATAAGTAATTCTACAAACTGTGATTCTATCATACTTATCATCTACGAGCATAATTTTTAAAGGGAAATATGTAGTTCATTTCTTTATATTTTTTATTAAGTAGTATTGAATTAGTATTTGTCTTAAGCATTCTGCATTAAAAATGAAATATGAAAAACTGTTGCGATTAATTTGTGATTTGTGATCATTTCACACTTACATACATACATACATACTATATACATACACATAGAGAAACTCTATCACAAAAAATTCGTTTGCTCTAACCACAATACAATTTTTTTAAATCGGTATTTCTGCAAATTTGTATGCTTGAGTTGAGTACTTAATAGGGACATAAATACTGTTACAACATTGAAAACACCCATTCCAATAGTAGAATTGAACATACCCTGTTGTTACCACAAGGTTTATGTAAGCTAACCTCTATATCGTTAGTCTGTAACGGGAATTCAAAATTGTGTCAGATTTCACCATGGAGTGGTCAGATAATGAGAACCGTATCGCTGTTATAGCATTTTTTAAGTGTGAAATGAAAAAAGGCGATAAGTGAAAAACGCTCCAGCCACCCGGGATTAGTCGCATGTTCGTCTATCGGTGCATGAAACTGTTTGAGGAGACTGGAGATATCAAAGACCGCCACCGGTCGGGTCGTAAACGTACAGTTCGCACGCCGCAAGCCATCACAGCCGTCAAATCAAGAATTCAGCGAAATTCGCTCCGAAAGCAGAAAATCATGGCTCGTGAGATGAATATCACGCAAAGTCCATGAGTCGAATTTTTAAAAAAGACTTGGGACTTGGTGCCTTCAAACATCGCACCGGACATAACGTCTTTTGGTGAAGCACACTGATAACTTGCACAGAAAAATCTTGTTTACGGATGAAAACATTTTTACAGTGCACGAAAAATTTAACAAGCAAAATGTTAGGGTGTATTCACGGTCATCTAAGGAAGCATCTGAACTGATCACACGTGTCGAAAAGGTTCATCGATCACCCAGCTCCAGTGAACGTTTGGTGGGGTGTCTCTTACGATGGGGTCACTGACTTACATTTCTGCAAACAAGTGGTCACAAGTTCGGCCATGAAGTAGAATGAAAATCCAAAAATTACTAGATAAACGATATATTGATACTGATCAATGTATTGACTAAAATCCAAATAATTGCTGTGAGGAAATGTATTAAGTGTTGTATATGAATTATCATATGTAGACAGATGTACATTTATTGGACTATTGGAAATTAATAAAAAAAAAAAAAAAGTTCGACCAAAGTTTACCAAGAAACCATTATAGAAGCCAGTTGTGAAGCCACTTAGCCATTCCCTGTTCCAAAACAAGCCGTGGACTTTTCAGCAGGATTCTGCGCCAGCCCATAAGGCTAAGTCGACCCAGATCTGGCTTCAAAACAATTTGCCAGCTTTTATTTGCTCTGAAGAATGGCCGTCTGGCAGCCCTGATCTGAACCCACTGTATTACAAATTATGGATGATACCCCAACATTGATTCTCTGAAGACTGCTTTGATTCGTGCTGTCAGCACTTTTCCAATGCACGAGATGCGGGCAGCTTCTGATGATTGGCCAGTGCGACTTAAGGCGTGCGTGAAGGCCAAAGGCGGGCATTTCGAATAAGTATTTTTGTATACAATAACCATATATCAATAAAAATATTTCAAAAAAATTGGTCCAAAAAAATTAATTATTTTCAATTTTGTAACATCAAATGTGTGTAACAGTATTTACGTCCCTACTAAGTACATTCCAGTCGAATTTTTAAAAATGCGATTTTTAAAACATCAGTTATAGCCACTCTAAACTAAGGTAGTGGAGATTTTTAGAATCTAAATTGAACTACCTAATAAATTATGTAGCGCAAGACTTAAGTGCAGACCTAAGCCTAGCAGACCCTTTTAGTAATTGTAATTTTATACGAGATATTTTGTTATTTAGCATATCCTTACCTGAGAATTGATTTGCCTTATACTCCATTTCAGTATTTTTGAGTTCAGAATAATGTTTTACTCTTCAAGACCCAAATTTTCAGATTTTTTTCTTTCTGCTATGTATTTCCGTTCCCGAGGCAATCAGTATGGACTTTGCCGTATACGCCACCAAAAAGGAAATTAATCTGTCAGACATTGAGTCGGAGATCTGGAACTCATCAATTTTTGTCACCGCCAGATATACTTATACCTAAGGTAGAGGTGCAAAAATACAAAAAGTTCCATCGACTAGTTTAGCTAGTAATAATTAATAACTAATATAAAAGTAAAAAACTAAGTAAAAAGTAAAATAAAAAAGTAATAACTAGTAATAATTAGTTTTAAACTTTAAGCACATTATGATCACGAAACAGAAATTTGGCTTATATAATGTATGCGTGTGAGCTGCCATGCCCACTTGTGATATCACACAATTATATTTCCAATGAATTCTACTAACAATTTTCGTAAATATATTAAATTATCGATTTTATTCTGGTGATGTTCTTATATATAATTTTTCATATTCAGATACTTCTCATGGCAATCTAAGTCTACTCTCCTTATTCCAATTATAATGGCCACCTGAGTCTAAAAGGTTACTCCAAACGATTTGGCTAAATCTGAAGACTAAACTGTTATATACAAAATTGGATGTGTAGTCTGAGTTAAACACAAGCCTCGTTTGCCACCTCGTTTGACTGCCTACCGATTCCGTATACTCTTCTCAAACCCGCACTTGAACCAGTACGAGTAAAGGCATTGGCAACACCGCAGATGCGGTACTAAGACGACTAATAATTTATAAATGATAATCCAATGCGACTGACGTAAATACATATCCTTTATTTAAGAATAACTATTCTTATATACTAACCTATTGCTAATATACATAATTAATATTCCATAACAATTAATAATAACAACAATGTGTGTATTTATTTGATATTGACAACAAATTGACAAAATAAAATCTGCTGCCAATAGCAATTTTAAAACCATTGTAACTTAAGCTGTGTCAATGACAACAAAAATGGTTCTGTTGAATTTTTGGGGGTCCACCTAAAAGCTTTTTCAATGTCAAGCAGAATCTGATACCGTATAAGTAAGTTGTTGTTGTCGTTGTTGTACGAATACGACACAATTACATATGATATAAAACATTCACAATCATATACATAATAAGTACATGACCGCAGATTCCTACAAAAGTTCCGTCCATTTGATTTTCATTTCGAAAAGAATCCTTATTAGCATAGAGGAATCGCTGTTGTGCATGTTAAAAACTTAGTGTGGATTGCCCAAGATCTGTATGAGCCAGAAGGTTATGAGTGGAGGATTTATGGATATCCTTTACATTATTTTTCAAATGTTTTTATATTTCAGAGTCTCAATCACTTGCACTCTTCCTTGCTTTTAATAGATCAGCCCTAATCAAAGTTATTGGTTTATTTATAGAACTTAATACAACTAATGGACGATCAATAACAATGTGGCATCGATAAAGTCTTTCCAAAACCAAGCAACTTTTTTTTTCCACGGTGAAAATCTTACAACTTTTCTTTCTTTTAATAGCACAACAAGACCATGGAGGGCCTAGACCGAGCTTTTCGCATCCTTTAATGTTGCGCGTGTTATATTTGTTCATGAATGGAGGGGGACCTACAGTATCATGCCGAATACTAACGGTGAAGTAAAATCTTTGCATAGGCTCTTTTACTCTTGTAGGTCTGCCATTGCCAAGAGGCAGGCATTTTTTTTCTACATTTTGACTTTGCCTGCATCGAGATTCGAATCCCGGGCACTCGACGTAACAGTCCAGTGCACTATCATTGAGCCACAGCGGCAGCATTATCGTACAACTAACAGCATTATATACGGGATACAGGGCTATTGGCACGCGTGCTGCAAGACTGAGTGTTCCGTATGATTTGGCAAACCATTCGTCTGCGGTAAAGATGAGGCTGCTAACGTGTTTGGACTGAGGAGTCTAATAGACAAGTCTCAGTGGAATAGCAATGATACTTCGCTTTTAACGTGTTTATTATCGGACAGCGGAAAGAAGAGATCAAATCTCCCGAAAACTTCCTGTATAGACTCAAAACTTTTTGGACTCCTCTGCGGTAAAGATGAGGCTGCTAACGTGTTTGGACTAAGAAGACTAATAGATCAGTGTCACTGGAACAGTAACGAAGCTTCGCTTTTAACTAGTTTATTATCGGTCAGTGGGAAGAAAAAGCCGCTAAGTTGGTGTTTGGTTTATCCATGTAATTGGAAAGCATCCTAACCTAACCGTGAATTACTTCTTCTTTCTTTTAATGGCACAATAGCCCATCGGGGGCCTGGGTCGAGTTATTCGCTTCCACTCATAGTTGTGCGTGTTATATTTGTACATGAATGAAAGGAAGATACAGTGTTATGCCGAATACTAACGGCGAAGTAAAACGCTTTGTATAGGCAATTTTTACTCTTCTAGGTTTGCAATTGCCTGCCAAGAGGTGGGTGCCGTGTAGAAAAGTAGTTTTTTTTTACATTTTGATTTTGCCTATGTTGAGATTTGAACCACGGAGACTCTGCGTAGCAGGACAACGCACTACCAACTACACCACAACGCCCACAACCTAGAACTACTTATAAACAAATCCTAAACACAATTGAGATTTTGAGGCATTTTTCTCTTGCACTTTAACAACAATTAAATTATTTGCTTATATTTTTCAAAAATTTAAGAAACCAATTCATTTAAAAAACGAGATACATATGCTAAAAAAAAGAACTTACCTTAAACACTAACGAAAAGAAAGAAATATGATACTTAATTGTGGAAAACCACTCGAAGAGCTCGTTCCGTTCTCTTCTTTGTGGCAAAGTCAGAAACCGAACGCAAACAAAAAAAAGGAACAAAAATCGTTAATATTGTTTTTCTAAACAACCAAAATTAAGCTGAGATTTCTACACATTTCTAGTTTTGTGTGATTTGTGACAGAGGTAAATGCTGCTCACTATTTTTCAGCCTGATTTCGAGTCAAACAAAGAAAAGCTGTGACAAGACTCACTTGCCCATTGTCATTGATTTCGTTTTGGCATTGTCATTGAAACTGAGAACAGCAAAACTACGTAAAATATAAATAAAACCACCAACAACAAGAAAAGCAACAGCAAATAATATGCTCCTAAAAACTTTAACAGTCATTATCCTTATTATTTTCACACCTGTATCAAGTTGTTGTTGCTGCCGCCGTTATTGTCGTAGTTCCCACTGATAATGTGATATCTGCCCCCCCACCCGAACACATAGTCTTTTTCATGCTCAATTTTTCTTTGTGCTTTACTTTGACGTCATTTCGAAGTTAACTAGCGGCTACATTAAGAAACCGGAGCCATAATATTATATTACAACACAACAAAAGAAAGAATCTCCACAAAAAAGAAAGAAAGGAAGAAAATAAAAAAAGGTAGGAAGAAAGTCGAGAGCACCAACAGCAAAAAACAAGTGTGCACAATGAAAGAATTTCCTATGAAAAGGTGTCCGGGCTGTTCTTCAGATTTACTCTTTTACCTGCACATATTTCAGTTTCGCTTTTTTTTGCTTCACTTATTCACATTGCCCCCTTTCACTTGAAGTTAGTACACTTTGGAAAAAATGTGTTCTAAAATTTTGCCAAAGTTGATATTTGAATGAAAATTAAACATTAAAAAAATGAAACGTCTTTGGGCCTTTAAAAAACTGCTTTTTCCTCGACCTTCTTTTTAAAGGGTAATTTTTTTAGGAACTTGGTTTTTTGAAAATTCAAAATAACACAGAAATTTAAAAAAAAAGTGAATGAAATTTTTATTTGGATCGATAAATTAATTCCTGCCATATATTTTTTAAAGATACTTACTTTTAATGGCACAACAGCCCATGGAGGGCCTAGGCCGAGCTTTTGGCATCCTCTCCTCTTGTGCGTGTTATATTTGTACATGAGTGGAAGGGACCTACGGTTTAATGGCGAATCCGAACGGCGAAGTGAAAAGCTTTTCATAGCAATTTTTACTCTTGTAGGTTTACCATTGCCTGCCAAGAGGTGGTGCCGTATAGAAAATTAAATTTTCTACTTTTTGATTTTACCTTTGCCGAGATTAGAACCCCGAACACTCTGCGTAGCAGTGCAACGCATTACCATTACGCCATAGCGACAACTTTTTAAAGATAATTTCACTTAAATGTTGCCCGCGGCATGGCTACGCTTCAAGTGGTCCATTGGGAAGGTCCAATTTCGGAACACTTTTTCACACATTTCGGCCGGAATTTCACCAATGACGCAATGACGCATTCAATGTTGTCTTCCAAAGCAGCAATCGTGTTGGGCTTGTCCCTATAGACAAGAGACTTAACATAGACCCGCAAAAAGTAGTCTAACGGGGTTAAATACCACGATCTTGGTGGCAAATTGACTGCAGCAAAACGTGCGATTAACTGCTCACCAAATTCGCCTCTCAATTGATAAAATGTTTCGCGTGAAGTGTGGCATGTGGCATATGGCACCGTCCTGTTGGAACCACATGTCGGCGAAGTCCAATTCTTGCATTTTCGGCAAAAAAAAAGTCTGTTATCATCGAACGGTACCTTTCTCCAATGACCGTGACGTTGCGGCCTTCATTGTCTTTGAAGAAGTACGTCTACCCATAAACCGCACCAAATAGTACATTTTTCGGGATGCATTGGTAGCTGCTGAATTGCCTCTAGCTAGTCTCCACTCCAAATACGCAATACGGCAATTCTGCTTATTCACGTATCCATTGAGCCAAAAATGAGCTGAAGACAATTTTGCATTAAAAAAACTGATCCTCATCCAGCTTTTCTAAGGCCCATTCACCGAAAATTCGACGTTGTGGTAGGTCGCCTGGTTTCTGCTCTTGCACCAGCTGTATTTTGTATGGCATTAATCCGAGATCTTTATGTAAAATCTTCCAGGTGGTCAAATAACACAAACCCAATTGCTGCGATCGGCGGCGGATGGACATACCGAGATCTTCTTCAACACTGGCGGATACAGCAGGAATATTCTCTTCGGTACGCACTCTATGGATACGATTTGGTGGATTGATGTCCAATAAAGTGAAACTGGTGCGAAATTTGGTCAAAATTATCTAAATAGCCTGCTCTGTGCTGTGGGTCGCTTATGAAACACATTTTTCAAAGAGCACGAATTTTTAATATGATAATAAATTTCATTAATTTGCAAACGTTGTTCAGGCGTAAGTGTTCTCGTTTTTTTTACTTTGACACATGTCAAGAATTTCGCGCGAACTGTCAGAAATAGAATCATTCTTTACTTCTTATATGGAATTTCGTGACGAAATCTCCTTTTCGCTCTCTCCTAGCTTTAAGCATTTTAACCAACCATGTGGAAAGCAATTTAAAGTTGTGCACATAAAGTAAAAGTAAAGTCAGCCCACATTTTGTTACCATAAACTAGAATAAGGGAAACTTATTGCCAAGCTAGCAAATTAATCACGAACTTCAGCCTCAAATTCTTTACACTTACTTTTTTTGTACACGTGATCTACGAAGTCTACGTAATGTCAGTTAAATAGAAAGGCAAAGAATAGCAGGTAAACCTTAGATCCCAAAGGTTATCATCCAAACTTAAGTCTTCTAGATGACTGAAAAAATGAGGAAATTGAGTTTCTTGGCATTAGAAAAAAGTTTCGCAATTTTAAAAAGAGGAAATGCGCCTTTTGGCAATGCAAATACTTATTTGATGTTATTCGGCTATTTTTCTATAAGTGTAGATACTTACCTCCATTTACTTTCTTACTTAGTTTTCATACTTTACTTCTGCAATTGTTAGTGTAAATTTACACGCTGCCAGTCAGTGTAAACGAAGACGACAAACCTATACAGAATTGCTTACAAAAAATAGTTGTCGTTTATAAATAAAAAATAAAAGCAAATGAAACAGCAACAACAACAAGAAGAAAGCCAACAATAATATAAAGGCAACATTGGCGAAGAAAGAAAATAAAGCAGACGTTGACTTCGGCGGTGACGTTGGCGGCGACGGTGACGGTGACGGTGACGGGTACGGTTACGGTGTGTGCAGCGGATACGGAAATTGCTAGCGCGGCTACTAAAATTGCTGCAAGACAGAGGAGGAAACTTCATTTACGGATACACACAGCATAAGATAAACGGCTTCAAGACGCTGGCGGATTTGCTTAGAAGTAAGTAAAGTGAATTCTTCTGTTTTTCTTACAATTTTCTTAGAAATACATTTATCCAGTCGTTGTTGTTGTTGTTGTTGTTGTTGTTATTGATGTTTTGGTTATTGTTGTTGTTGTTGTCGTCGTTGTTATCTTTCATTAAGTTTACAGCAACATAAATAGCATCAACAGAGCAGCAGTTAGGCTGGCAGGCAGTAACAATAACAGCGGCAGCGGTAGTAATTTTTATGAGGCCACCATAATGGCGCTTGTCGTGAGCTAACGCATACATACACATACATGCATACATACTTATGTGTAAGTAAAATTCCTAGGAGGCATTACAAGACGGCGCCAGCGACGACACATCGTTGTGGCGAATTCACACTGACGCGGCATCTGACGGGTATGGCATATGTCTGCTGCGTCAAAGAAAAGAAATAAGGTTCTTTTTTTTTTTCTATATTCACTCTGTAGTAAGAGTTTTCGATTTTTCTTTCCGGTATTTACCATTTATGTACAAATATAACACGCACAACATGAGTGGATGCGAAAAACTCGGCCTGTGGCGCTACATGCGGTCAAAGTCGACATTGTTGAAACTGAAGTTCATTGTGGTAACGACATAACACTTGCCACAATGGCTGTTCATACACACGTAGCTGGCAATACGAAGAACAGCCACCAACATGGCACCCTGTCTTCATTCTCATTAAATTTGACGCCCGCCGTAAAGTGTGCGCCTGCATAAAATTCATTTATGCGCGCGACAGGTGGCGCAGAACAAAGAAACTCTTGTCATCTTCATTGTCATCATAGCATACCGGAATTAACACACAATGTGCATAACACACAATGTACATATCGCTTCCTTAATTTGCAAAAGCCTTAACACGCATTTTTCAATTGTCTCAGGAAAAACAGCATGAAACATTTTGAAACTTTAATATTCTCAACATTGCTTTTAAAATAGTTTACAATAATTTAAAATAAAAAAGATTAAGTTTTTTGTTTGTGGTTCGAAAATTGTAGGCATGCCAAATGCATGTGCATACGCCTAATCATAATCTATCAAAAACTTGATTTAGAAAAATTTAATGTTAGAGCTTTTGCAAATTAAGGCAGAGATATAGTATGTACAGTTATGGGCAAATAACACTGAACAAACTGTTAAAAAAGAAAAACTTCCCTATAGATTCTACTCTTAACTACAGCCCTGATTATCCCCAGTTACTTAGTGGATGCGAAAAACTCGGCCTAGGCCCTCCATGGGCTGTTGTGCAATTAAAATAAGAAGAAGACCTAAGGAAAAGTTGCCCAAAACCGTATAAGAAAACCTACCTACAACTTACCTAGAAACTTCTTGGCCAAAACTATACATTCCGTTTCATATTCAAGCAGCCTGATCAACTTTTTGGTCTAACGAAGAGGTTGAAAGCTATGTATATCATTACTTTTCGTGTTGGATTTTTGCCTATTCATTAATCAAGGACCCTTACCTCTTAAGCATTTGCATTTAAGGGAGTAGATAGACATTAAACAAAATTTAGGCCCTTAAGACCCTGTTTAGATAAGTTTTAGAGTAGACAGCAAGTAAACAGATTTTTCTCCCAAAGATACTGAGTCAAACGGCCATTAGAAGCAAACTGCGAATTCGGAACGAAAGATTCACGCAGCTACTTTATTTGCTATTTTTTTTTCATATACCAGATTACGATTCTTAAGTCAATGAGAGCAACACTTCTTACATTTACCGATTTCATAAAACGGTCTGCACTTTCTACTAGAGATGGACGCGTCACGTGAATTTGAAGTGACGTGAATTTGAAGTGACGCTCGTGAGCACGGTTGAACATGCAATAATTTCCACATGGGCATGAAAGTGATATAGCTTCAATAAAATCCATGTGAACATGATATAATTTTCACATAAATGGCGTGAATATGAGTTAAATTTTTTAAAAATCCCTAGTTTGGAGTTTTAAAATCCAGCCAAGAAGCTTTGTAAACCGAAATATGGTAGCATATAAAAAATAAATTTTATGGTCTCTAATATTGTAGTTTTATCTTCTCGTTTCTGGCGGGTGCATGAAAGTGAGTGAAATTTTTATTATGAAAATGTCAACGTGCGTGAGTAACAATTTCAAGCGTGTGTGGCGTGGGTCAAAAAAAGTACTCACGCGAGTAACGCCAGAAGCTCTAGCTAACGAATCTCAATTAAAAGACCTGGTTGCAAAATACCAAAAGCAAGTAAATATTTCCAATTTGTAAACGATTGAGAAATATTGATTTGCTTGGTCAATAAATACGGAAATGCAAAGCAATGCTAAAGTGCCGGTTACCCGATATTTAGGTCACACTAAATGCCGAGTCATCAGTATTGAGCAATTCATTGCTATGCTTTTTCGATAGGTTAAGCATTTTTTGTAATTCTTTTTATTAATTAAAAATAATTGTAAAATTAGTCTGAAGACCATATTCAACCAGTTCGGTCAAAATAAATAACCTTATAATTAAAATTACACTTTGAAGTTCAATTTTCTTTTAACATACAAAGGAAATAACTCGCGCTCATCTCTACTTCGTACCAGAGATATTTCCTTAAACATTCCATCAGGTCAAACCCAGAATATTGTACTATACATACTATTAAAGGATAGTTGATTTTACAATGAGACGGAGAGTGATGTGATCCCTGCAGCTGGCTACAAAATGACACCTTAAAAATTTTGACCAATTCCAGGAGGTACATATGGTCGTTGTGGCGTAGTGGTAGTGCGTTAAACTGCTACGCAGAGTGTCCAGGGTTCGAATCTCGGCACAGGCAAAATCAAAAAAAAAGTAAAAGACATAATTTTTCTACACGGCACCACCTCTTGGCAGGCAATGGCAAACCTACAAGAGTAAAAATTGCTATGAAAAGCTTTTCACTTCCGTTCGGATTCGGTTTTAAACTGTAGGTCCCTTCCATTCATGTACAAATATAAAACGCACAACATGAGTCGATGCGAAAAGTTCGGCCTAGGCCCTCCATGGGCTGTTATGCCATTTAAAGTAAAGTAAGTAAGTACATATGGTCTGAAAGTACAGTCTAGTTCACATAGTATTCATTACAAATAAATTTATTTTTTTAGATACTGGTGGGTGGTACCCCTTGCCATTAGAGCTGGAAAATAATCGATGTTTGCCACCATCGATGTTTTCGATGTTTCCAGAGCAAAACATCGATGAAATATCGATGTTCCCCATGTTATTTTTAAAATCACTTTTGAGGTTAAAAACAGATTTATATTAATTATTTTGTATACTTATTATTGCAAAAGAGTAATTGAAAATAAGCAATTTTATTACAAAATAAACATATTCATTAACTTTACATTAATTGAACTTATGGAACAAGTCATTAATTACAAAGAATTGTGCACAATGCTCTTATTGTAATTTCCAAAAAAAATTTCCCAGATCAAACAGTTTTTGATTTTTGTTTAAAAACAAAAGTTTGTTAACAACATAACATTTAAGCGAGCATCTGCCTTCTGTAATTATCTGTCCCGCTTTGCTGAAGATTCTTTTAGATTCGCACGACGATGTTGGGACGCAAAGCAGCTTTTAGGCTATATTTTTAATTCGCTGATAAGTGGAATTGACCATCAATGATGAGAGGCTGATAGGAGCGTTCGAGAGGAAGATACTCCGTAAGATCTACGGTCCAGTATGCGTGGACGACGTGTATCGAATAAGATGGAACGATGAGCTGTATGAGCTGCTGGGTCATGTTGAGCGAATGGAAGAAAGCGCTCCGGCTAGAAGGGTGTTTTATTCGAACCACGGTGGAGGAACACGCAGAAGGGGACGTCCTAATCTCCGTTGGAAAGACCAGGTGCAGGGCAACCTTACTGCACTTGGCCTTATCAACTGGCACCAGCGCGCGCATAGCAGAAGTGACTGGCGGAGCTTTGTGGAGGCGGCCAAGACCGATCATCGGTTGTAGCGCCAGCTAAGTAAGATAAGTGGAATTGCAATGGATATGGATATGGTTACTCTTGCATCAGCAGAAATGGAAATGCCCACTTGGGCCCAGTATTTTAACAAGTTTATAGTGCTTAATTCGTCCGCAGATAATGGTGTAAAACAAGGAAAATAATTTATTTATGGATAATTATTATTTCTCATGGATGCAACGTTGTCCGTCACTATCGCCACGATCTTGTTCGTGAAGCATCACTTGTTAAAAACTATTCGAAGAGAGTCTGCAATATTTGCAGATATAATTAGAGAAATAAAATTTGTTGGCGATAATAGTTTTTGCTGATTTAGTTTCGGACTGGCTATTAATGAAATGACAAGTCACAGTAAGATAGACTTCGTTGACTTTAGTTGTAGAGGCATCGGTTGTTATGGCAACATGGTAAACACAATCAATTTCAAGTTCAAGTTGGACTTTTCGTTTTAATTCGTCGTATTCGTTGTTCAGTACAACATTTCGAAGTTGTGTCTTGCTCGGTGTATGGCACCTTGGATCCAGCTCGTTTACAAGCCTGCGGAAACTGGAATCGTTTACAATATTAAATGGCTGCACATCCGCAGCAATCATTTGCATAACCATTTTATCAAATTTAAATTTTTTTTGCGGAATCATTTGGATACGACGAGTTTCTTTCTAAAAATTGATTTATTCCAAAATCCAACCCATTTTCTTAATCTCTTATTATTTTCGGATGAATTCGCTTTAGGTGGTGCAAGAGGTTCGTTGTGTTGCCACCTGTTTTGTACTGTTTTCCGCACTGTTTACAAATGGTCACATTAGTTTCTTTGGCCCTTTTAAAAAACTGCCACACCACAG
The DNA here is from genome assembly GCA_958295655.1 of Palloptera scutellata. Taxonomy (NCBI): domain Eukaryota; kingdom Metazoa; phylum Arthropoda; class Insecta; order Diptera; family Pallopteridae; genus Palloptera; species Palloptera scutellata. The sequence continues at coordinate 55,020,167 of OY282451.1, forward strand.
AGATACTATCTTTTTTCCGTTTTGGTTTTGGGCTGGAAACATCAGGAAGTTCGTTTTCCTTAGATTTTGATGTTACTATAATTGCAAAAACAAAAACATTAGTAATAGCAAATATGTTTGGAACATGTACCATATTTTCATATGAGTATGCATATCACTCACATACTTATACATACATGCAGTCGGAGCAACATGGCGCCACCACTGGTACTTTAAAATAAAACTTACTTTTAAGGTACTTGTCCATCGTTTTTCATTTCTCTCATCCACAACCACTCTCAACCAACACCGCCGTAAGCTGCTACTGGTAAATTCTGGTGAACCAGAACAAATACAGCATCGGCATTTTTTCGGCGTATTTCAAGAGCCTGTAGGTAAATTAATTTTTGCCATATGTTTTAGACCAAAAAAAAATATTAATTTTACTTACATGCTTTCCGCTCATCTATGCACAGAAGAATAAAAAACCATCGATAGTCGTAGCCAAACATCGATGTTTTCAGAATATACAAAATCATCGATGTATCGATAGTATCAGCGATGTTTTTTCCAGCTCTACTTGCCATTCGAATCTCAAAAAAATCGCTGCCTTCATTTGATAAAGCCCTAACTAATCGAGTTTCCAATCTGCATCATTATAACGTCTTTATTGTATCTACATAATGGAAGTGATAGAATTGCGTTTGTCTCATTTTAAATTTGATCGTTGGACAGTGGAGTAAATTAATGCAAAATCTGGCAAAAACCTATTTCAACTTCGTGGTTTCGGAGAGAGAGTAAATTTGGTTTCGAAAACAAAAAGATAGATCCACTTAATTGAAAATATATCGTTGCACGTAATTGTGATACAATTTTTAAAAAGGTTCGTGAATAAATTGATAAACTAAAGTTCATTGTGCTAAGGCATAGCACTTTCCACAATGGCTAGCATTCTAGACATGGGTTCGTTGACACCGTAATCAGTTCGGTGAGTATTAAGGCGAAAAAAGAGCACAGACCAAAGGTTACGTGGGTTGGTGTTAATAGACTTAAATATAAATTTGGAGGAACGCGGGACAGTCAATGTTTCCAGCTAAAAAAGGGTGATTTTTATAAGAGTTTAGTTTTTGAAAATGAAAACAAAAACACAGAAATTTTACAAAAGTGAATGAATTTTTATTTGTATCGATAAATCAATTCCTGCCATTTACTTTTTAAAGATAATTTCACTTAAATGTTGCCCGCGGCTACGCTTGAAGTGGTCTATTCTGAATGTCTAATTTTGGCATATTTTTCACACATTTCGGCCGGAATCTCACAAATGACGCTTTCAATGTTGGCTTCCAAATCAGTAATCGTGTTTGGCTAGTCCCTATAGACAAGAGACTTAACATAGCTCCACAAAAAATAGTCTAACGGGGTCAAATCACACGATCTTGGTGGCCAATTGACTACACCATAACGTGAGATTAACTGCTCACCAAATTCGCCTCTCAATTGATGAAATCTTTCGCGTATAGTGTGGCATATGGCACCGTCCTGTTGGAACGACATGTCGGCCGAGTCCAGTTCTAGCATTTTCGGCCAAAAAAATTGTTATAATCGAACGGTACCTTTCTCCATTGACCATAACGTTGCGGCCTTCATCGTCTTTGAAGAAGTATGGCCCAATGATGCCGCCTGCCCATAAACCGCACCAAAAAGTGCATTTTTCAGGATGCATTGATAGCTGCTGAATGGCTCTGGCTGGTCTTCACTCCAAATACGGTAATTCTGCTTATTCATATATCTATTGAGCCTAAAATGAGCCTCGTCGTTAAATGGACGTAGCTTGCGAAACACTTTTTTCACAGAGCATGAATTTTGATAACAAATTTCAATAATTTGCAAACATTGTTCAGGCGTAAGTCAAACTGAGCATAAATCAAGTGACAGCTGTCAAAAAGACCAACTCAGAAAAAAGTATTGCCAGATTGAAAACCACACTTCTAGAAAAGACACCCTTTATTTGGTGAACAAATACAGCACTGACATTTTTTCGGCGTATTTTAAGGGACTGTAGGTAAATTAATTTTTGTTATAGGATAGGCAAGTTATAGGGATCGGACCATGGTAGGCCACGCAAAGCAAACCGAATGAATCTGCGTTGTACTGCTTCTATTCTAAAACAATGGGCGTTATAATAAGGAGACCAGACTTGCCTAGCATATTAAACAATTGGTCTAACAAATATAAAATACAGAGATTTCGTGACATTAGGGTTTGAGAATTCTTTGGACCAGTGTTTCACAAACCCAAGTGCAGAATTGACCCTATTTATAATGTCGTCAATATGGAAACGAAAATTTAGTTCCTCGTCACAGATAACGCCCAAGTCCCATAAACAAATTACCGAGGGAACACTGTTAACGGGTATAAAATATATCCTAGGCAGTGAAGGAATGCACTTTCTGGAATATGTTATGAATTGACATTTACTGACATTGAGATCTTGAAAATTTTTATCACACCACTTTGAAAAAGTATTCAAGTCGTCTTGTAGTAGGTAATAGTCAAGGGATATTAAAATGTGTCGGTAAATTTTCATGTCATCAGCGTAGACAGAGAGCTGAGAGTTTCTGATGATACAATCTACATCATTGCTTGTGCAGACAAAAATCAAGGGAGACCAAGGTTGCTACCTTGAGGGACTCCGGAAGTGGTTACATAGGGTTCAGATAAAGAAAATCTAAATATGACATTATATTGCCGTTTTGCCAAGTAAGATTTTCTCCATCTTATAAACCCGAATTGAAAGACTAAAGCATTGAGCTTAAGAAAGATATAATACCATGCCAAATTTTGTCAAAAACCTTACTGAAATCGGTAGCAATTACATCGACTTCTTTGCCATCCTCCAATGCACACAGAGAAGTAGTACAGAACTTTTAATTTTAAACGAAATGTGGTGATTCTATCAAAATGGTAAATAATTCCTGAACAATCTGTACGGAATTCAAAAATAACTGAACCGACTGTAAAATATTTACTACGAAAAAAGTTTCACTTCTTGTGCATGTGAGTTTCTTTTTGGTCTGAGGTTCACTCTTGATTTTGTCTATTTTGGTCTGAATTTAGTCTGCATTTTTTTTTTTTTTTAATTTTATTAATTTGAAATTGGTTTAAGCTTTTCTATGAGTTCTGAATATAATTTTGCTTGGCCTTTGACATGGGTTTTTTTCCTACATTTTGATTATGAGATTTAGCATGAATATTGCTTAGGGGTTTGGATTGATTTTTGAAATAGAAAGTTTTTTATCCCGATTGTGGTCTGAAAATTAATGCAAGATTATTCTTAAACTTAAATTTTGATTCCCCACTTTTTTTTATGGTACGTACATACCTGGGTCGATCAATAAGTACCCGTGAAAGTAGGTGGCGTTGCTGAGGGAAGTTGGCATTACCGTCGTGTACTGCCATCTGTCACACGACACCACACTAAATTGTCAAATCAAACTGATTCATAGGTTAGTTTTTTTTTGGCAGCCATTAGGTGTTTCGTGTTTCGCGATAAAATGGAAAGAGAACAATATCGATCCGTAATTCGTTTTTTATTTTTGGATGGAAAAACATGCGAAGAAATAACAGCGAAGTTGGATGCTGTCTTTGGAGACCCTTCACCATCTACGACAGCCGTAAGATATTGGTTCAACGAATTTAAACGTGGTCGTACATCTGCTTTTGATGAGGAGCTCCCAGGCCGCCCGGCAGACGTGGTTACCGAGGAAATCGTTGAAAAGGTCCACGACATGATTCTCGCTGATCGCCGAACGAAAGTGCGCGAAGTAGCACAGGCCGTAGGGGTGTAATACAGAACGGTAATTAATATTTTACATGATAGATTAAGCATGAGAAAGGTGTAGGCCCGATGGGTGTCGGCCCGATGGGTGCCGCGATTGCTTACGGTGGACAACCAGCGGATACGGCTGTCAATGTCGAAGCAGTGTTTGGACCTCTTTAGGCGAAATTCTCAGGAGTTTTTGCGTCGAGTCGTCACCGTTGATGAAACCTGGATCCATTATTATACGCCAGAGACCAAGCGACAGTCAAAACAATGGATTTTTCGGAGTGAATCTGCTCCAAAGACGGTCCCATCGGCCGTAAAGGTCATGGCCACGATTTTTGGGATTCCAAGGAAATAATCCTCATGGACTTTTTGAAGAAAGGAAGACCGAGCACGGGGCAGTAGTACTACAGTGAATTATTGGACCAATTCGATACAAAATTAAAGGAGACAACAAGCGGAAATTTTTCTAAGAAAAAAGTGCTGTTTCACCACGATAACGCACCAGCTCATTCATCCGGCATTGTCGGGGCCAAATTGCATGAATTGAACTACGAAGTGCTGCCGCACCCACCGTACTCGCCCGACTTGGCTCCATGCGACTTCTTTCTGTTCCCCAACATGAAAACGTGGCTCGGGGGAAAAAAATTCAGCTCAAACGAGGAGGTTATCTTCGAGACAGAAGCGTATTTTGAAGAGTTTGATAAATCGTATTTTTTGGGGGGGTTAAGGAAATGTTGAAGAAACGTTGGGAAAAGTGTATTGTACTAAAAGAAGATTACTTTGAAAAAAAAAAAATTTGGAAGAACTTGCCTCTTCATTGCTAACACGGGTACTTATTGATCGACCCTCTATATATGCTAACTAACTAAGTAACAAGCTAACTAACTTTTGATGAAATACAAAAGGACTATGATTTAATGAAAATGACGAGCATTACATCATGAATTATATATTTTAATAATTGGAACACAAGTTTAAACGTTAGTAGTAAGGCGCTGTTCTCCTTGAAATGTTTACGAGCAATTTTCAAAAAAACGAGTATTTGTAACGACACTTTTCTGCCCTCCTGACGGGGAACCTGTAATGCCGATACTAGCTGGCATGTATCTACTTTATGCTTCAATTTTGCTCCACAGTGTACGCAATTACTACAACACAATTATGCGATACTAGCTTGATAATGGATCATTATAACCGAAACCAAAATTTGGCAAAGAAGAAATACTAAATAAAAACGAGATAAAACGAAAACCATAGTTAGTCATTCAAAAGCCGTTTGCATTTGTAATTGAAACATACATACACGCCTCAAACCATCACACGAATGAAAAATCTCATTCACAATTATAAATGCAATAAATGTATGCTGAGCGCTAAAGCGGAAAGATTGGTAACAATCTAGAGAAAAAACTAGTAATACAATGGTTAAAATTATGCCGGTGTGTTTGAGTGTGTGTGTAAAAAACTCATGCCTTTTAGCTCAGCGCATTTTATCAGCTTACTTTCGCTTCAAACAAAAAAAAAACAAAAAACAAAAAATTCTCACATTTGTGTGAATAATGCATACAAAAAAAGATTTAAATATTTGAATGCTGACTTAAAATGCTTTAGTGAAGCACACACACACATACACACACACACACACACACACACACACACACACACACACACACACACGCACACACACTCACACAACCAAATAAGTATGCATGTATGTATGCATTTAAACAAATGTTCATAAAAGTATTTACAATTTCATATTGTAATATTTTTCCATAATTTCGCCTTTTTTTTTTTTGTTGAAATTTTCTTATTGCTCCGGAAATGCTCTCAATGCAATTCTAGCGCTGATTATAATAACAGGAAATTGCGCTTTTATTTTTTCTTTATTACCACTTCCTTTGCTTTTATAGCGCGTTTAATTTTTATGGCACCGGAGATGATAAAGTATTTTTGTGCAGCAAAAAAAAAAAAAAAAATTAGGCATTGAGAAGAAAATTTAATTGTTTTTTCCCCAGTAACTAGAAAAAGTTCATATCATTTCTTTTATATTTTTGTTTAAAATCTAGCACGCATAAATTCAAGTGATAAATTTTAGTTTTTGTTTATGTTGCACATTGCTGAACTTAGTGGAAAGTAAAGAAATCTCTAGTAAACTGAAGAGTAAGCAGTAGTTGACGATTTTATATGGTGGTGATATTTAGTTATCACAAGCAGAAATCGGAGGAACAAATGCAATATACAATTTCATATCTATTGACTTTCAAATTTTAATTTTTGTGGGCGGTGTCGCTAATGATAAGAGTCTATCGCAGACATTACAGGCGTGGTCGAATGCTGATTTGTGCAAACAATAGTTCAGTATAGTTCAGTTTTGTGATTCTGTGATCCCACGTGTGCTACATATTGATTAACTTCTTTTTGATCATCTGCATTTCCAATGAATTCAACGCCCTCTGCAAAATCATCATCTCTATTAAAATATTCATAAGTACTCACAGCATGCGAATTTATTTGCTACATCATTATATTTATAATCTTTCCATAATCATTATAATAATAATCATCATCATCATCAAAATATTCAAGTTGTGCGATGTCAACAGGTGGAAAATTTGCCACTTGCCAGTATGAGAACTCGCGAATGTTATGAGGTTGACTGGAAACTTGGCAAATCACGTCTATGCTTTGTTGTGCTGATGCGAGTGGTTTTCTTTCCAAGGAGGAAAGATTTCCAGGGAAATTTACAAGTAAATCTCTGACTTCTCTTTCGTTGAGAGCCTGGAAATTCAGCCACCTCAATAACTGCCTGTTGCTGTATAATCTGAAGACCTTCATCGGGACTCAATGAGATGAGTGTTGATCCAATTATTGGCTCTAATGAAGTCATTTACGCTTCATGTTGTTTCTCCGCATTCTGCTGTCTTTGCGAGTTGTTTTTCAATGCAATTCGAATTCGGTTGTGCGTCAAGTTGTTTGGGAAGTCTTCACTCTCGCGATCTCTCAGTGCTGGTTTTCACGTTTATTTTCATGAATTTCAATGAATATGTGAATTTTGTTGGGCCTCCATTTTTCGACGAAATCTACATTCTCGCTGCCTCTCAGCCGCAGATTACACTGGAGATTTTATCATAACACAATCGTCGGTTGCTTGTGCCTTGTGCCTTGTGTTTTTTTTTTTTTTGTAGTCTGTACTCGCTCATTCTTTTAGCTTTAGAAATTTCTAAATGTTTTTGTTTAAAATGTTAAAGTTTTTGTTTGAAATTTCTAATTTGATGCGAAACTGATGAGCAGCGTCCTCTATCAATTAAGTATGATTCAGCGCCCTCTATCATTCAAGTTTGATCCATATTCATGGATACATGCGAATGCATATGTGCTGCCCATCATTTACGTGTATATTAATAAACATCCTGCGCTGCTCTTAATTTCCGTGACAATTTTCGTTCCGACGATCATCTTTTACCCCCTCATAAATATAAAAAAACATTCTAAAGAATTAAACTCCAATAAAAATTTTTTTTAAAAATCGTTTCCTATTACTTTTTACTTTTAATGGCACAACAGCCCATGGAGGGTCTAGGCCGAGCTTTTCGCATCCACTCATGTTGTGCGTGTTACATTTGTACATGAATGGAAGGTGAAGGAATAGAAGTTTAATGCCGAATCCGAACGGCGAAGTGAAAAGCTTTTCATAGGCAATTTTTACTCTTGTTGGTTTGCCATTGCCTACCAAGAGGTGGTGCCGTGTAGAAAAACTATTTGTTCTACTTTTTGATTTTGCATGTGCCGAGATTCGAACCCCGGACACTGCGTAGCAGTCCAACGCACTACCACTACGCCACAGCAACCACTTCGTTTCCTATTATAGATGAGAAAGTTTTTGTCCCCCATTTTTTTGTCATTCCTGATCATAAGGGTGGCGAACAGTACGCAGTTAAAACTGAATAGCGTAAAAACGAATTAACGTCGAACTAGTTAAGATCGGCGAGTAGTATGTAGAATTCAACTCTGGCAAGAGACAGCGAATGACTCGACTCAATAAGGCTACTTATTTAACCTAACCCTCTGGCAAACAAATGAAGAGTATTGATTAACTTCGATGCATAGAATTTGTCAATGAAGTTAAAAATCAAATTGGAGCACTGTTTTGCATCCAGATGATCCAGTAAGAAAAGTAACTTACTTACTTCCTTAGCTGGCACTATTTCCTTGTCCGAAGCTCTATTAGGCTTCATTGAGTATATTTTTTAATGTTATGGGTTCCAAGCCCGACGCACAACCATTCATTCAAGACCACGGAGAAGCCCGCCGCACACATTCGTCAAATCGGTATCCAGAGGACGCAACGAGGAGGCTGAGTGTCGACTTGAGACAGAGAAGCGCAAGGATCGAACATGGACGCATCCTTCTTGTGCCACTATCACGAACTTTACCTTGTGTTCTACGCCCCTAGGTCCCCCCGTGAGAAAAGTAAGTACCAATTTTATATACAAAATGTATGCGCATAAAATAATCAAGTCCCTACCACCTTATATTTTTTTCAACTCCAAAAAGTATATATGGTATATAATATAATATGTAAGCATTTTTTAATTAATATTTTAAATTCTCTCAAATAATTACAACAAATAACTTTTTCGTCTGTTAACACGGCGGTCTTACCTACTACGGAGCTAAAGCCAACGATTAGAAGTAAACGATTTTCTAGAGTGGGTAATTAATCACGGAGTTCGAGTGGCAAAAGCGGGGCCATAATAATTAGTAGTGAAGTGCAAAGAGTTGAGGTCGTCGAGTGCTAGAATAAGACTTAATTTTGCTAATAAGTAGCGAAGTGAGAATGGTTGAACCCAACGAGTAGAAACAAACAACTACCTTCTATACAACTATACAACTGTGTATGACTATATAGTTAAAGCCAACTGATGGGTTCAAAGGATTAACGAAACCATTTCCTTCTGAGTGCATTTTTCAAATAGCATTTTTCCAAAAACAAATTTACACTTTGTTATAAATTAATTTACCATAACACTTGACCAGACCGGAAAACATTTGCACAGGAAACGTAAACGTTTCAAATATTTACGCAGAATTATTTAAAGTCAAAACGGAAACAACAAATGCGCAAAACCCACACGAAACTTAGATATTCCACATTCATAAACAGCCACACCTACATACATACATACATATGTACGTACATACACCATACAACATACACACACACACACAGACACACACACTCACACACACAAACACACACACACACAGATACACTTGAAACACAAAAGACGATTTGGTTTTCTATTCAAAATTCAAAACATTTTCTATAACATTTAAAAACAAAATAAAAATATTGTGCTTGACATCGATATTGATGTTTCGGAAAATATTTTCATTGCGTTTAATTAACTAAAATGTAGGTCTATATTTATTTTTAGATTTTCATTGAAATGGAGAAATAATGAAAATATGTACAATAAATTTCAGTAATTTATAAAATTAGACAATACTACTCGCCCGTCTTTTAATTGGTAAACATGGGAATTCATGGATGAGAGTAAGAACCTCTCAAAGTTGCATACTTCTCAACGAAATTGAGTTTTCATGTTTTGTCTGTAGTTTTGGAGAACATTCCGTAGCTAAGGATGAAATTACGTTGAAGTAGGTGCATACTTGACCTTTACAAATGCACGTGCACACGATTAGAATCAGTTCTACCGCTGTATGCACCGAAAAAACCGACTCCAACCCAAAGTACACACATGTGATTTTGTAAATTATGTTAAAACCGAACACGTTTCTTTTTGCAGTCTCATAATAATAACGAAGTTAGTGCTCACGATTATTCTACTTCATCCTTTAAATTAAACCTTAGCGATATGTAGCTGCTGCCTGTAGCACCTTCCAGTCTTTACACGTTGACTAGTTTCTCATTCTCGGTTTAAAAGATCAGTTAGTCGTTAAAGTATGTCGCTAAAGACTGTATCAGTGAACGCTCCTAGATATCGGTTTGAGAGATTGTGCCGTGCTCTTCGATTCTCATCATTGCTCACTCTTATTCTAACTAGTTCTCAGCAATACTACATACTACCAGCCAACTGCAATGGCGAGACTTTCAACCTTTGGCGCACTCTTAAAAATTGCTTCTTTGGAGACTAGCTACGAATCGTCCACTTTGTTTTTCTGCTGCCACCAATGCCATTTCATCATCTGCGCATTCCACCATCATTATGTCTGCAGTAGAACCCACTTTAAGAACAACGTCATACATCGCGTTGTTCGAAATATGAAGGTCTCTGGTATATCAGCTTTCAGTTCTCCGATTTAAATGGATTTTTACATCCAGCTTTACGGCTTTGCAGTACTTTACACTAACACTCTGCCATCGACTACCGCTTCTACCGTTTCATGACTATAATGATTTCGATGGCATTCATCGTAAGGAAACTAAACTGGTGGTCAAATAGATAGTTGACCTCTGAATAAACTCCTGCTGTTCAATATTTCGTCGACCGTATTCATTACCCGATTCGATATTGGTAGTACTGGCGGTGTTCTCGGGTTCAGGTTCAGTATCACTTTCACTGCCATATTGAAAACTATATACAGGTTGCGCCATCTTTTATGTCGGTATCTAAACATTTTATCAACCGATTGATTTAATTGATTAAATTTTAAACATGAATCGCTCTCCACCGAAACTGCTCGGCGAAAAGTAACGCTGTACACTGAAGATAGTTCAGTTGAGTTAACTGAACTTTAACTTGTCGAAAATATCGTGGCCAACACGCGCCGTCTGACAACACTATTCGTCGTTTGGTATAAAATTTGAGCACAGGGCAGTGGGAGATCGTCGACAAGCCGTTCATCAACACCCAACACGTTCCAATGAACTGGTTGAAGTGGTAAGCATTTTGACGTCAGTGGAACCACCTTGCGGTACATTTTGAAAGATAATTTGTATTTGTTTCCGTTTAAAGTGCAATTGACTCAGAGAATATTACCGACAGACCGTCGCTTGGGATACGGCCAAACAGTCGCTCGAATGGTTGTCACTAAACCTGATTTTTGGAATTAAAATTTGATGACAGACGAAGCCCATTTCACACTCACTGACGACGTAAACAAGCAAAATTGCCGCATTTTGGGAACGGAGAATCCCCACGAGATCCATGAAACACCATTGCATTACCAAAAAGCGACTGCTTGGGCCGGCGTTTGCACCAAAACCATCATTGGGCCATTTTTCTTCAGAGAAGGGAAAACAGTCGATGGGAATAGATGTCGGTGGATGTTGGATGTTGGTCCATTATGTCTGCTCACAAATGTCTAAAAAAGTTTCAACAACGAAAACTCCCAGGGCGTGTGGTGTCAAAAAATGGCGACATTGACTGGCCACCCAGATCTCTAGATTTAACCGCTCCAGACTTCTTTTTGTGGGGTTATTTGAAAAGCGAAGTGTGTATGCCAGCAAGCCTCAGACCATTGATGGGCTCAAAGGAAACATTCGTGCCGAAATCATCACTACACCGCCCGAAAGATGCTTCAAAAAGTGATGGAAAACGCAGTAATGTGACCGTACATTTTGCCTTGGTCAATAACGGCCACGGAAGTTGTATTCAAAAACTAGTCAAATTAAATTGTAAAGGACCAAATCAAATAATAATACCTCATATATGGAAATTGGGTTTCTTTTTAAGATATTCACATACCGACATAAATGATGGTGTTCCCTATATTTGGAACTCCATTTTGGCCAGAAGCTTTGAAGTCATTCAGTGATTGTTGAGACAATAAAATTTCGTTCAACATCAGGCTCTTCTTTCATCTTTTAATGGCACAAAAGTTTTTCGCATCCACTCAAGTTGTGCTTGTTTTATTTGTACATGAATGGAAGGGACCTAGAGTTTTATGTCGAATCCGAAAGGCGAAGTGAAAAACATTTTTCAGACAATTTTTACTATTGTAGGTTTGCCATTGCCTGTCAAGAGGTGATGCCGTGTTGAAAAATGTTTGCCTTACTTTTTAATTTTGCCTGTGCGGAGATTTGAACTCCGGACACTCTGCGTAACAGTCCAACGCACTACCACTACGCCACAGCAACCACATCAGGCGCATGTAGCGCACTTCCTCTTGTGACGAAACAGCATCATCGCAAGTTTCTTTAACACTATACGAGTACAAAGTGCCTCGATGGTGGGTCAATGAGCTACTGTGAATTTAAAGCTACGTTTATGCTTTTTTACATGTATTTCTAAATGTATGCACATATGTATGCACTTACCTATAGTTACGAAGTCCTTGCTACATACGATGGTGTTCGGAGTAGATTAAATTTCAAATAACGAATAAACCTATTTATTCACTCTAACTGGAAACTAATTGTAACAGTGACGACTGGTGAGTGTAAAACAATCTAGAATATTAACAGCAAATATTGCAATTGAATTATGTGTTTTTCTTACAGTGTACCATATGTACAATAATATGTATCTGAATGTATGCTAGCATATTTGTGTGCATCTGCATTTCCTGTTGTCGCACCCTTAACGTGTTGCAATTTGTTGTTCATCCTGATATAAATTTACTACGCGCACATTGTGTACCGCAAGCAAGTGAACAATTTGTGTACATTTTTACCATATCCTGCATACTCACATGGTTGCTTCTACATGCTTCTACACCTGCTTTATTTTTATCCTATTGGGAGCTATTATTATTATTATTATTATTTGCTAATGTTAAATTGTCACAGTTTGATTTAGCATGAAATTATTGTATCACGTTAGCTGAAAAAAAATATTTTGCATTTAGTGATTTTAACACTTTTTTGGTGGGTAACCAAACGCCTCGGGATTAAATATTGTATAAATTAATTTTAAGGTTTTTTGGAATTTACATCTAAATTTTCGTAAAACAATTCTACTCGATTTGTATATAACTTTATAAACTGCATTAAATTAACTAAGTTGTAGTTGCTATAAAATCAAAATACATATGTTTTTCAAATATCAGTTCAAATCATTTACAATGATATTTCTTACTTAAATACCTCTAAGGTAAATAGGTAATAACTTAATAAATACTTAAATTACAAAATCCATGTTTCATAGCTTTTTGAACTTCTTATTTAAGCTCCGTAAAAAATTTAAATTCCGTAATATGTACTCTGACGTATATACTGTACATATGTACATACAATCTTCAATACTTCACGCTAAAATGTCAAACTTCTTGAACAATAATTCTACTTAGTAAAAGCAAATTACAAGTATCTGAAGCCTTTGTGTCCACAACAACAAAATATTAAAATCGACCAACAAAAATGCATGACAAAAAAAACGAGAGGCAAATTGAGAACGTAATGGCAACACTTTTCTAGTTTCATTTGCGATTTTCTTTTGTTTTCATTATTGCCGCAAAGCTGTTCACAGATTCAATATTGACAATGGCATTAACAAACGAATTCTGATGCTCACTTCACTCACTTCACCTTCTAACTAAGAAGAGGTAGAGGCAACAACAAAAGCGGTTAATGTATTACTGTTAATGAGAAAGCTGAAGCATTCATGTGAGGCGGCCAAGACCGATCATCGGTTGTAGTGCCAGCTAAGTAAGTAGTAGAAGCATTCATGTTTGCAGCAGAATTAGTAGCAATTATTGTGAGAAATGATACAAGAAACCAGAAATTTACTGTATTCCAGATATTGTCGTCAAGTACTTTCTTACTTACTTTTAATGGCACAACAGCCCATGGAGGGCCTAGGCCGAGCTTTTCGCATCCACTCATGTTGTGCGTGTTATAATTGTACATGAATGGAAGGGACCTACAGTTTAATGCCGAATCCGAACGGCGAAGTGAAAAGCTTTTCATAGCAATTTTTACTCTTGTAGGTTTGCCATTGCCTGCCAAGAGGTGAGGTCGTGTAGAAAAATTATTTTTTCAATTTTTTGATTTTGTCTGTGCCGAGATTCGAACCCCGACACTCTGCGTAGCAGTCCAACGCACTACCACTACACCACAGCGACCACTGTCGTCAAGTTGCTGCACTTATTTGATATGGAACCATTGATCAAACCTTTTCCAAAAAACCAAATGTTATTGCTTAATATCAATGCATTTTACTGCTGAATCTGAAAATGCTACGCTAAAATAAATGCTAAATGCTAATCAATCTCTCAAGAGATGACTTGTGTACATCGACTGTGAACAATCGAATTTTCATATTAGCGAGTGATTGACTTCAGAGTAATTAACTGTTATTGTTAATCGTGTTGTTTTTGCGAGAAATTCCTTCTTTTGTGCAAATACATAAATAAGAGACAGAGAGAAAAAGAGAGAGAGTGCTGTTCCTGCAAGAACGGATTTTGTTTACTCGCTCTTTTTTTTAAACCGTTTCACTCCTCACCACTCTATGCTTTACATCGTAACATTTCTCTTTTGTTCCTCAATAAAGAGAGTGAGAGAAATCAGTTTGTTGCAGCTTTTTGATTTCTGCATAGAAAGCCAAACGAAATCAAATAAATAATTCGTCACACAAAAGGATGCCGATCACGATTTCAGTATCGTCCCATAAGAAGTTTCACTTCAAAATATATGTACAATAATGAAATGTAGTGTCTCCACAACAATCAGGTTAAATTAATTAAAAAACATATTACATTCTTTACAAATAGACTTTCTTCAGACCTTAAACCGTGTTGATGCAGAAACCGTGCAGTAAATATTATACTTAGGTTTAACTACCTTTGTTGAAAATTTACTAAGCATTCAAGATAAGTCAACGCTATGCAACGGTCTTGATACGAAACTGTATAAGGGAGTCAGATTTTTGGTGTCTCTAGTTATTTGACTTAAAGCAACCAAATCTTGGCAAAATTTCTAAAGTATTTCATATGCTTAAAGAGGAAACGAATCACTATCACTAAGCTTTCCCAAAGAATGAAGTTTCCCTACTTGTATTCAAATAGATGAACAAATAAAATATGAACAGCAGCAGCACTGTGTTAAAGACTCAGTTAACTACCATCAGCACACTAACGCGCCCTTGAAATTATGAAGTAAAGGTGAAATATGCACCGATCAGCGCAGTGTCTTCCTCCAGAATCCAGTAAAACTCCAACTTGTACTGCGTGATGTTGATGCGTTTTTACGAGGCGTATAATAAATACGTATAATAAATTATCATTTAAAAATATTTAGCAATTTAATAAAGATTCATGAAACACCATTGCATGACCAAAAAGTGACTGCTGGCCGGCGTTTGCGCCAAAACCGTCATTTGGCCATTTTTCTTCAGACAAGGCGAAACAGTAGATGGGAATTGATATCGGTGGATATTGGATGTTGGCTCATTATGTCTGCCCACAAATGTGTGAAAAAGATCTACATGCCACACTGCAAATAAAACAATGCACGAAAATTCTCTAGACGTGTGGTGTCAAAAAATGGTGACATTGACTGGCCAGCCAGATCTCCAGATTTGACCCCTCCGGACTTCTTTTAATGGGGTTATTTGAAAAGCAAAATGAAAGCCAGCAAGTCTCAGACCATTGACGAGCTCAAGGCAAACTTTCGTGCCGAAATCATCGATATACCGCGCGAGATGCTAGAAAAAGGTGATGGAAAACGCAGCAAAAACGGCCACATTTTGCTTTGGTCAATAACGGCGGCCACTTGATTGATGTTGTATTCAAAAACTAGTCCAAATAAAT
Source organism: Palloptera scutellata (assembly GCA_958295655.1). Taxonomy (NCBI): domain Eukaryota; kingdom Metazoa; phylum Arthropoda; class Insecta; order Diptera; family Pallopteridae; genus Palloptera; species Palloptera scutellata. Next base: position 55,035,690 of record OY282451.1, read on the forward strand.
TGCCAAGGACCAGATTAAATAAAAATACCTCATATATGGATATCGGTTGTTTTTTTAAGTTATTCAATATTCACATACCGACATATAAGATGGTGCACCCTGTACATGTACATACTTTCTAAGATAATCACCCCTATTTCAGATATCGTCGAAAATGGCTAAAAATTTAAGAATGTTCCGTTTTTAATGAGGCAAATTATCAAATGATTCCAATTAGTAACTGTTGCAACGGATTCTGGAATAGGCCGCAATAATTTTTAATTAGCTGTTTAATTGTTGACAAAATTTAATTGTGTGTGTGAGTGTTTTCATATAAATTTACATAGGATATCAGAGCACTTGCAACATTTTAAATTGCCATATATGTAAATTCAAGTGTGAGTATGTATTCATGTTGCTGTAGTACCCGAGTCAAGCGCCTGTGGCTGTGCTAGACTACAAAGCACACATTGAGGCATCATAATATTGTGGTATTTGTAATATTATATATAATGTATGTATGTATATATTTTTGTATGTTTCCAACCAAGGTGCACGACAAAAATAGGGAGTGAACTAAATTTGTTAAATTTGTTAAATACGAAACTTTTAAGATATTTGAAATACATATGACAGTAAGGACCTACTGTGGTCCTTTGGATAAACACAGCAATTATCAGACCGATAATCACATATGCTTCGGTGGTTTGGTGGCACCGAACTATGGTTAAATCCTCAGTCTTGGCGCTGAACAGGGTACAATGAAGCGTATGCATTAGCATAACGGGCGCCATGAGTACCACCTCTGGTGACGCCCTTAACACCATGCTTGACTTGCTCCCACTGGACATACAGATCCAACAAGAAGCGATGAAGGCGACATGTCGGCTATACTCTTATGGGTATTGGTTCGATAATAGAACTTCGGGTCATGGAGAAATCTTTATAAGGTTGTCAGAGCAATATTCATTGCTACTGGCCCCGAAAGATTGCCTCATACCCGTGGTTACTTTCGGAAGAAGATATGAAGTTAACTTCCCGAAGCGTGAACAATGGAGCAAGCCAGAGGTCGTGCTGGAGAATCTCACGGATATCTTCTTCACTGACGGATCCAAGACCGATGAAGGTACTGGAGCTGGATGCCACTTAAACGAAGGTGTTAATTGCTACTATTTCTTGGGTGGGTTGGCAACTGTCTTCCAGACAGAAGTTTTCGGCGACTTTGAAGTAGCGGAATGACGCGGGAAACGTATAGGTGTCTGTAGTGATAGTCAGGCTGCACTTAAGGCTCTGGAGAACGCGAGAATCACTTCAAAGATTGTCCAAGAGTGTAAGAGGAAACTTAGGTCAGTCGCAAGACTTAATCAGCTCCATCTTATCTGGGTTCCTGGGGACTGTGGAGTTCCTGGGAATTAGAAAGACGACGAGTTGGGCAACTGTGAATCAAAGAACATGCCTTTTTGACCAGAGCCAATAGTCGGGACCAGTTTGGCAGGTGCCATGCATTGGATAAAATCTTATGCTAATGATTTACATAAGAGACGCTGCTCCAATCTAGACATCTGTAAAATGGCTGAGTGTTTTGTGATTTGTTCAAACACGAAGCAGCAGAATTCCTTCTTAAATTAGGAAGGAAGGACCTTCACGGATGATGGGACTCATTTCAGGACATAATTCATATAATGACCACCATCGGCATCAGCGAGGACCCGACCTGCACATCTTATCTGGAGGAGGTGGGCAGCACAGAGCATTTTCTCTGCACATGTCCCGCCTTTGCCAGAACGAGATGGCGTATTTTGGGTTTCGATGTCACAGGAATGGAAAAAGTTCACTCCTTCCCCTTTTGCGATCTTCTGAGATTTGTGAGAGAATCCGGAAAATATGCGGAAGAGAACGTGGTCCCCCTATAACCCCTTTTTCGACTTTTCCCTTCTTTTTCTCTAACCCCTTACTTGCTGTCACCCCTTCTTCATTTTCCTAGACCTTAAGTATAATGGGCTACATAGCCTGAATGCTTGAGGAACTGTCTTGCACTCGTAGTTCAGGTTCTCGGCCTTCTTCACATCCATCCATCCAACGCTCAATTAGTTTAGGTTAGGCTAAAACAGTCCATTGTGATACCACATGGTTGGCCCTACAAGCGTTTCCTGTTCTGACCGACCTGTGGGGTAGCAATTTCTTAATGGCTTTGCCATTGCCCGGCAAGAGTTGTACTTATACGCTTTCTTAAAATTCTCATCCACCTCATATAGGTAGGAACGAATGAAAGTTATTGCAACTGAATTAATCAACCGAAATCTCACGGATAATGGTCTAGAGCGAAAAAAAACTAATCATTTTATTTGTAAATTTTACTTGCTGTATCCAAGTATAAATACTAACCCCTTTTATTTAAGGTCATCTACCTTGGCATTCATACACCTTCATTTGTTTGCCATATGCTTTAATAATACTTTTTTTTTTTTTTTGTAAAAATATTTTCCTTAGCATGTAAAAATAAATAAACAAAAAAGAGATTTCAATAGCGCCTGAAAAATAGCATGCTATAAATAATCATGTGTGAGTTCTGTAAGCGATGTGTTAAAATCCTGATATACTACATACAAATGTGAATATGTAAATATGTAAATATGGAAATATGTGTGTATGTGCACTATGTGTATACTATGTATATATCCTGGGGCATTCGTAAATTATACTATACTTGCTCATTTATGCACGCTACTTTATATGTACTTGCTGACTACTTCAAACATTGTAAAGAATGTAAGAGTGTGAATGCATTTGTACGTGACGGAGACAGCAAGACGCTGAAGATACGAAAGAGCCAAGGTGAGGCAAGGCGTTCGAGCTGTTAAGGCTCCCCTTTGTCGTTAATTTCTTAAAATGCCATTATGGCGTTGGCAGATACTCGTACCTAAACTGTACAAATATATATTATATATATATTTTACAATATACCAGTATGTATATACGAGTATATATATATATTTTTATTGTACATTTTTATGTCATGCGGCTTATTTTTGACAAAGTTTAAATGTAAGTAGTTATGTATGTTATTGCTATGTTTCTATACATACGAGTACATGTCAAGAGGCATATTCTAATAATAAAACATTGTTAATTTATTTTGAAAATATATGTATGTACGTAAATACTTGTTTATATATGATATTATTGTATACATCTTCTTACTTCATCTTTGAATAGCACAAAAGTCGAGGAGTCTGAACTGAAAAATTTTTCTAACACAATTTTTACTCTTAGAGGTTTGCCATTCCCTGCCAAGAGATGGTGTGATGTAGAAATTTTTGTATGTAATACTTTCTGTGTGCCGGGCACTCTGTGTAGTAGTTTATCACACGACCATCATCTTCTTCTTTTAATGGGACAACATCCCATGGAGGACCTAGGTCGAGCATTTCGCATTCACTCTTTTCAGAGGTCTGTACTTGTAGGAGGTCTGTATAGAGGACTGTGTTGTATTTAAACATGAGTGGAATGGACCTACAGTTTTCTTAGGCAATTTTTGCTCTTTTGTCTGCCAAGAGGTGATGCCGTGTTGACAAATTGTTTTTTCGAAAAGAAAATCATTGCCAGTGCCCTAATTTGAACCTCGGACACTCGGCGTAGCAGGCCAATGCACTACCAACTGCACCACAGCTACCACTAACGGCGTGTACGTTAATGGGGAAAACTTGCAGAGTTGGGGAGCAAAGCAGTCTTCTCAAGTACTTATATCAAATTTAAAGACTTTTTCTCGTTAACTATACTTAAATAGCGTGTTTAAGACAGACGGTTTCAACATATATCAAAAAGAGAAATGGTATCGATGTATCGATGCTCCGAGTGAAGTCTGATGACTTTGTCAAATCAGGACAAAAATTAACCTTATACTTATCTGGATTCCTGCCCACCGAATTAGAATTGAAAATGAAACTGCTGATACTATGGCAGGGCATGTCTCCCCTTTGAGCATATCTCAGTCGGAGAGGCAAACGTGACACTAGAAGTTTGACTTGTATTCAGCGAGATTGCGCATTTCGTTTTATGTTTTCATTCGCAGTTGCGATCCCATCAACGAGAAAGAAGCGTTTTATCGACCTCTGAAAAAATTTTTGTTTTTAATATAAAAACCAAGTTAGTAAATGGTATCAAAAAGAAACTATCGCAGTGCTTACTGTATTTTTTCTACACCTGCAGAGACTTTCCCGAAATATTTTCAAATTTCCGACATTTTAAGGGCAAACAAATGATGTAAACTCAATCATACGCCCATACGTTAAATATTTATTATTATAATTAAACAATAACTTTTTTTTTTTGGTATTTGGTACGTGTTTTGATTTGAATCGAGTTTCATTGAGTAATTCTGTGCTTACAGTTTTCTAGAGTTTTAAAACACTATATGGAATTTATTACAAACTTAAGAAAGGAAGAAAAGTGACATGTGATATCATGAAAATGTTTCCATAAGGCCAGACAGTTTAATATTGCTTGAAATACCCTTTCGAATTACAAATATCATTTTAAAGTTGAAATGGATATGGCTTAGAAATCCCAATATATTAAAATTAAATGTTCTTTGGATAAAGAAATACATAAAAGGAACATTTATTTAAATATGTCAGCAGCAGTCATCACCCATCAACAACTAACCCAACTCTAGCCAACATTAGTCATTATCAACCCAATTCGATCATTTCTATCACAAATATAAATTAACACTAAATCTGATTTGTAAAGTAACATAAAAACAAAACTAACATAAAGATTTCCAATAAATCGTTACATCAGTATAACAAAATCATAAGGTGTTAAAATTCACAAACATAGTAAAACTACATTAAAATTGCTATAAAATATAAGTGTTTTATACTTACTATCCCTTCTTAAACCACCCTTAAAGCCCTATGTTCCATCCTAACAAATTTCATGCATCATAATTAATTAGCATATCTTTGGATCTGATATGAGAATTACATTAACCAATATGAAGAACCAAAAATAAATAAGCCTATCTACACAAAGATTACAACAACAACAAAAAAAAACAAAAACCAGACACATCCCAGCGGGTCCTATTGTCAGCAACTCGACGGAGGAGTAAAAGATTAGCACTTGTAGTTTTCATTTTATTAACGAACACTCACTCGTTACCGAAGCAAACGAGGGTAAGATCACTGTAATTTGTAAAGTAGATTAGAGTAAAATAGAATTAACTGCTGACGCAAAGATTTCGTGAAGGGTCTTTTGAAGCACAAAAGCCAAAAAAAAAAAAGATAAAAAGGATAGTGTGGTTTTGGTATCCATGCAAAGCTCATTCGTCTTTGCAAAATGACACTGGCCAACAACAACAGCGAAGTGAAAACTGGGACAGACCTCTACGCGCCATTTGATACCAAAAAAGGTTTCAGACAAGGTGACTTTCTATCGTGCGACATCTGTTACCTTATGCTGGAAAAAAGAAAGCTTGCTGCGGTCATTGCCATATGACATTAACATCATTGAACGAGAGCAAAACGGAATACTTTGTGCCAACAAACTAAAAGTCACGGCCTTTTGAACCAAATATCACTATTGACACTTATACTTTCGAAGTCAGCAAGAATATTATTAACCTAGGATCCAGCATTAACACCAAAAATAATTTCAGCTTTCGACCTGAATCGGATATTAACTCTTGCCAACAGATATTACTCCGGGCTCAGTAGGCAATTGATAAGGAGAGCCCTCTTTCGACCGATGACCACCAATGACGAAAGGCTGCCAGGAGAGTTCGAGCTGAAGATACTTCTTCAGAATTATAGTCCAATATGCGTGAACGACGAATAAGATGGAACCATGAGCTCTACGCCGACATTGAAGCACTCAAACGCATAAAATAAAGTACATAGAGAAAAAAAAAACAAACTGCTGACGCAAAGCGGTCATGAGAGGTCTTTCAAAGCACTGCAATGCTAAAAAAATAATGGTGTAACATGCGTGGAGTCAGCGCCTAATGCTGACTTGTCAACACTCCGAAAGGCCCGTCGGAGTGTTTCTCTTCCCGTTGGGATTTACATAAGTACATACGATATATACACAATCATACTCATGTTTGCATACATCAACTATAAAACACTTATTCAAAAAGAAAAATAAAAAACAACAACAACAATGTGTTTACCCGAACCTAAAGCTTTCGCATATTTCATAAAATCAGTTTAAAACACAATATTAAAGTAACACCCACTCGACATATCATTTAACTTGGCTTATCAATCTACATATTTGTGTACTTGTAAACGTATGTATGTTTGTGTGTGTGCGCAAATGGTGTGTGTGTGTGTGTGTGTAGATATGTCCTGTATAGCTATTCAATTCAATGGTAAGGAAACTTTAAGAATAGCGCCAGTATAGTTATTAGTTAAGAGAGAAAGAATCTTGACGCCATCTACACCAGACTAACCATTAAATGACGCTAGCAACTATACATATAGTATATAATAACACAAACAACAACCCAAACAGAACAGCGCAAGTAACCATAGCTGTAGAATGTCAACATCAACCTTCTTTAGCAGGCAAGAATTTTAATATTACATGCACATAAACATACTCGTATATAAGTATGTATGTATGGACTTATATACAAGTAAGTACTTAAATCCGTATGTATGTATGTTCATATACAAACACAAACTTGGTCTCTTATGTATGTAAGTAAGTGTATATCCTTGGAGTGATAAAGCTAAATAAAGAAAAATTGTATGATAAAGTTTATTTTATTTGTATTAAGTAATAATACAAACATATGAGGAGATGCTTATGATAAAGACATACACACAAATACACACACACATACACACATACACACATACATACATCGATGTATGCATTCGGATACCAAGAGCGGTCTTTAGAGAGTATCACAATAAGAAGCCGTTCTTTTTTAACCCATTATTATAATCTATTTGCTTTTGTTTTGCTTTCTCCTTTGACTATTTGATATTTATTAAAGTCAAGCGAGCATAAGTGAGATTACTCTATGTCCTCTGTACGAGTATATGAATGGAGGCAAAGTTTACCCCCTCTGACTTGACTCAGCTGCTTATCGTTTCTTTATGCTTCAATTCTTTTAACTATATCAATGGTAAAATTGTTCTATTCCCATGCACATGCACAGTTAATAAATAGTGCTTCGTTTAAATTTACACTATGTCCAAGGAGTAAAATAGTGTAAGTATATTTTGAAATTTTGAAGAACCTTCTTACTTACTTTTAATGGCACAACAGCCCATGGAGGGCCTATTCCGCCGAGCTTTTCGCTTACACTCATGTTGTGCGTGTTATATTTGTACATGACAGTTTTATGCCGAATCCGAACGGCGAAGTGAAAAGCTTTTCATAGCAATTTTTACTCTTGTAGGTTTGCCATTGCTTTTTGATTTTGTCTGTGCCGAGATTCGAACCCCGGACACTCTGCGCAGCAGTCCAACGCACTACCACTACGCCACAGCGACCAGTAAGAACCAATAGACATTAAAAACCAACCAACAATCCGATTTCACTCAAATAAAGTTCAGTTTATTAAGCATTTTTTAAACTACTCGTATAATTCGAATTCACAAAAAAAATTCATTCAAATATTATAAGCGGTTGCAAAATTGTTTAATATTTTTCTTATAGTTCTTAGTTAGAGACTGGACAGTACGTTCGCTGGCTACTGCATAGGCTTGATTCCATTGATACCATAGTTGACCTAGAGTAATGACTTGTGGCTAAGTCTAGCCAAAACCAAACGGTTCCTTTGTGCCGTCCAATAAATGGTAGAAGGCGTTTTTGAAGGCATTCTTCTATATAAATTCTGGATTTATCGTAATTGCTGCTGTCGTAATGAACGTCTTGCTCCGTAGACCGCCGGTGCAAATAGCTTGCCAAACCATGAAGCGTATTGGAAACTTGGTATATTTTACTTCAGAGTATTTTCTGGGTGTTGCATCCCTATTCTTTGTTATGAAATAGGCATTCCCAGATGACTGGTTGAAGTCCACCTTACAGTAGGTCTCATCATCGTGAATCACGCAATCGAATTTGGTTAGGTAATTGTCATGCAGCTTTCGGGCCGTGTCTTCGCTATTTTTTCCTTTGCTTGCGACCGGTCAGGTACTTTCTGTTGCTTGTAGGTCGTTAATCCTTAGATTGTTTTTTCTACCTGACCCTTCGGTTCTGCAGATGGAGTTTCCCTCGTTGTAGTTGTTTATGCCGTTATAAACCCACGCTAAACTGACCGTTCTTTTTCTTGAAATGCTTAGTCTAGATTTCGTCTTATCAGTCAAGTACATGTCCAGTATTAATTTGCGGCAACATGTTGATTTAAGTAGATCCAAGATGAAAATGACTAATATATAAGTAGAAAAAAACTGCACTATTTATAGATACTGTCACTTGATGGATGCTAACTCTTGGCAATTGCGTATAATGGATACGCCCTTATACACCTTATATCCTTGCTTACACCAACAAACAAACCCAAGAGATTGTTGCATATTCTCTTTGAAATTTAAAAAAATTCGTATAATTTCTGTATGCTCAACAATGTTCAATGTCAGTAGCAGAGTTTCGCTGAGAGCGTTTTCGTTTTATGCAATAATATTTATTAAGCTTTGTGATAGAATTTTCCAATTTTCTTAGAAAAATTCATTGTATCTCTTGCCTTCTTTAGAGTTTCAGGCAGCAATTTTCGTGTTCTGAATACATACATACATACTCGTATATTAATTTAATTTGATATCGTTTACTATCTTTTTTTAGGTGCAATACAACAACACATTCTTTGGCAATATTGGAAACAATACCTGCCTGCCACTTTAAGATCTGACAATTGAAATGAGCAAAGATTTTAATTGTTATTTAACCCTAGAATGCATATCAAGAATCGTCTGAACTTAAAGCCACTATGCATTTAACAGTACGTGGGCGTGAGTTGTGTAATTTATGTGGCGTTGATAGTTTTTTACGCTATTGGCTTAGTGTCCGCCGTGGGTAGTGCGTTGAGCTGCTACGCAGAGTGTCTATGGCTCAAATCTCGTCTCAAAAAGTCATAAAAAAAAACATTTTTCTACACGGCACCACCTGTTGGCAAGCAATGGCAACCCTACAAGAGTAAAAAAACCGTAGGTCCCTTCCATTCATGTACAAATATAGTACGCACAACATGAGAGGTTGCGAAATGCTCGGCTTAGGCCCTCAATAGGCTGCTGTGCCATTAAAAGAAGATGAAAATATGGTAGATAGCTTTTCTTTCACTATGTCAATATTTAATTTTAAATTGTCCTTTGATGACTTATATGCAAGCTAGGTGTGGTGATTGCTAATATCTATAATTTTCTTAAAATTCGTTTTTGAAGCTATTTCAGATTTGGTTTATTTTGATTTTACTTTACATTTCTTGCTTGTTTTGTATAAAAAGCTCAACTGATTTATTAGAAAGACAAAACAAAGAAACATTATTATTTTACATTTAATCAACTTATACTTTAATTAACAAAAATATGTAGAACTTTCTAATTTTATTTACAAGCAGAAGAAACTCTGCTTTGTGGCTGTTTACACCGTTGCAAGCATGAAAAACTGAAAGACGGAGACAGATAGCAAATTCAGGTAGCAATAAAGATAGTGCAAATCTTCTATCTCTTTCTTACCACCTTACATTTCTACCGGCCCATCTCACACAGTCTGTCATGCTTGCGCTAATGTAAACAGCCGCTTTTGTGACAAAAATGTTAGTAGTAATTTACCGAAAATTACAATATCTACATCAAATTAATAAGTTAGTTTTTTCTCTCGATATGAATTTCATCCAGAAATTATCCTTTGGGTGCATCTGGAAACCATTTATAGAACCCTTTAAGTCCTTTGAAGTATTTTTAGCAGCAACAATCTTAAATTTCAAGAGTAGCTGATAGAGTAAAGCTTTAGCTTCCATGAGAGCAAGGCGATTTCCTAAAATTTAAACAAAAACAAAGATAAACTTTCCGTCCTTTTGGACCATTACTTGTACATTTCCCTACCAATACAAGCTCTTGGACCTATACCGAAGGGCATATAAGTTGTCGGTGCAATTCGAATTTTGTTTTCATCCGAGAATCGTTCCGGATCAAATATCTCTGGATTTACAAAGTAATCAGGATCATAATGCAAGCCAATTATTGGAATCATAACGATATCGCCCTTTTTCATTTCCACCACTAAGTTGCCCTCCCTATCCATTAGACTATAATCCGCTGAGCACACACGATCTGTTACCATTGAAGGTGGCCACTTGCGTAGTGACTCCGATACTACCATATCCAAATATTTCATTTTCAACAGTGCATCATAATTTAATGGCTTGCCATCGAGTTCTTTCTCCATTTCGGCAATTTCTTCATAGAGTCGTTGTTGTACATCGGGATTTTCGAGCAATTCATGTGCGGTGAAACTCAGACATGTTGATACTGTTCCAAATCCAGCAACAAAGAGAATCAGACACTGTGCCAGCAAATCATCATCAGTTAATTCAGTTGTTTCATCTGTCTTTGTCGCCTCATGATGTTGCTTCGCCTCCATCAAGAGATGTATCATATCGGGACGTACAACATTATGCAGCTGACGATATTTCATTGCATCAATAACCAAACGATAAAAGTAGCCTAAGCTTTTCTCATTCATAACTTTTATACGGAAAAGCTAAACACAAAAAAGGAACAAACAAATTATTTGTTACGTTAGATATCAACCTTGCAATGGCTCACCCACCCACCTTCGACACTTTCGGCAGCAATCCAATTGTTATTAATTTCACTAGAGACCACGCACTAAATTTAGTTACTGCCGACCCAATGATGAAGAACTCATTGTTTTTATCCTTGAACGAATCCACCTTAATGCCAAATGCCGTTGATGCAATAGTATCGTTTGTGAAACGTGTGAAAAAGTCGTACATTTCCATTTCGATTTCATTCGGATGAGTTGCTGCTCCCACTTGCGCCTCCATCGATTTGACTGCACTGCTGCACTGCTGCGTGATCAGTTCGAACATCAGGCGCATTTTACTGCCGGTAAAGGCGGGCGTCAATGTTGTACGCATGTTCTTCCATCGATGGTCTTGCAGCAAAAATAAACTCTTTGCGATTATTTCATCCTCCACGTTTTTAAAGTTATTTTGGTGGTTCGGAAAAATATCGAAATCTTTAATGCATATTTTCTTGATAAGCTCAGCATCTCGAAGAACAATGACGGGATCTCTCATACTGTAGGTGCCATACACTTTGCTAATTGGGAAAATTGAGTATTCACAAATTTTTAAATGTCTCAGTTTCTCTTATCTACTCTTTGTCATTTAACATTACTTACCAGTCTTTATATTGGCTATACTTATCGAGTACAGAACGTAAAAATGATGACCGACCTAATATCATCATCGGCTCCAAATTGCCAATTAACGGCCACGGTTTCTCGTGTAGAAGCCCTCGTTGCTGTAGCACTCCATAGTTTGCAGTTGCCCACTTATAAATAAGGTATCCACTGATGGTTAACAGAATCAACAATTCCACTAGTGCCATAATGGTTGAGAAAGCTTTTAATTCAAATAATAACAAAAGCACAAATTTACAGCACAAATTCACTGAATATGCTCGTATTCTTAATAATTATCAATAGTACGTACTTATGTCTAGTAGACATTGACATTGACATTGGCATTGTCGAGTCTTTCAACATGCACTATACCTACTTAATAATTACCGCTCCGATACAGAGTACCATATCGACTGAAAGCTATTTGCTCTATCATACATGCAAGGTTCAATGCAACAGCCCCACTACATTCTATGTACATAGCCACGTACAGTATGCTCCACGAATATATTTCCATGCACAGTGCTTATATATTGATAATACATATTATTGTAACTTACATGGAATGTAAATGAGATAACAAAATTAAGTATAGGAAAAACTAATAACAACTAATAAGAATTAAAACGAAAGAGTGTTTTCAGTTACTTCAATAATTTTAAACGAACGCAATTGCAGCGGACGACGGGAAATGCTTCGGCGTGAAGTAAACTTATGGTCAATTGCCGCCGTAAAATCCTTTCCAAGGTCATGGTTATGCTGGTGTTCGCTGTTCGGCGAACAAATCATATTTTTCTATCGTGCTCGGTGTGGTGGTTTCGAATGTAACTCGTTTCAGAGTTGCTTTTGGTCGAAATTAATTTTTTTTGTTAATACTATTTTGTTCGCAACGGCAACACTAAATGGTATACTAAAAAACATTAAACGATTTTATCAATATGAATGAGTAATTGGAACTTCTTGTGAGTGGAATTAATAATATAATTGAAAAATTATGCAAATAATATAAATTTTCTGCAGTAGTTTTATAAATAATATATATTTAATATTCACTTTTAAATACTAAAAACATTCGCAACTTCGCTTTTCCGCAAATAAAAATAATGATGTATAGGTTTCCCTTTTTTCCTTCGATTTGACATACATTTTTGTTCCTTTTTTTTGTGGAATAACTCATTGCCACCCTGAATACTCGGCGTGCTCGGTGTACGTTTCACCCAGCATATCGTGTTCGTTGTTAGAGTGTGTAAAAGCTCTCTCTTCGTGTTCGGTGCAACAACAATTTCATGGTGTTCGCTGAGCAAAATCTGAACATAACCGCGACCTAAGAATATTAAAGCGACTGTAATCAGTTGACATTTTATATTTTGGAGTGAATTATTTTGTTGGCCACGACTTGGATATAATTTATTTTACGTATAATAAAAGTAGAATTTGTAGAATGGCGCAGGGAAATTAATTAAAAAAATAAATAAATAAAATATTAGATGCAACCGTGATGCAATCCCTGCCATACGACAGGAAATTTCAGTGTTATAATCAATAATCAATCAATGTGTTATAATTTTGATTACGGTATTTTCTGTGTGTACAGGGTTCAGAGCTCATAACGATTTAAACAAAACTAATTCAGAAAGATCTTTCTGTGTGTAGTGGTAGTGTGTTGGACTGCTACGCAGAGTGTCCGGGGTTCGAATATCCGCACAGGCAAAATCAAAAAGTAGAAAAAATAATTTTTCTACACGGCACCACCTCTTAGCAGGCAATGGCAAACCTACAAGAGTAAAAATTTGCTATGAAAAGCTTTTCACTTCGCCGTTCGGATTCGGCATTAAACTGTAGGTCCCTTCCATTCATGTACAAATATAACACGCACAACATGAGTGGATGCGAAAAACTCGGCCTAGGCCCTCCATGGGCTGTTGTGCCATTAAAAGTAAGTAAGTAAGAAAGAACTTTCTAAAACTTAAATGAATGAATAGAACTTTCTAATTGAAATATTTCGTTCATGTCTTTGACCATATTCACATTAGCCTCAGTGAGCCGATTCATTTTAACGTCTACAGGCAAAGGGGAAGTGGAGAGAGGAAAATTTTTGAGTGAAGCGAGATTTTTTGTTTGGTTAAAAATCTCTCAACTCACTTTGACATTTGTTGAAATGACATCTCAATCAGTTGCGATAAAATAATTTAACCGTACAAATTATCACTCATTATTTAATTTTTTCCTGCAGTGAATCTTTGTGCTACGCAAAAGAGCTGGTGAGCATCAAAAATGAGTCGACGGTGTTCAGACCCCATTTTAACATTAGAGAGTGGACTCTTGTCCATGAAATGTGTAGGCGCTCTGAGTCTAATGTGAACATGGTCTTTCAACAGAAAATACAAACTTAATACATTGACGGACAAGACAGTAGGAACAAGTGAAGTTCGAAAATTAACACTGTATGTTTTTGTAATTTTTAGAATATTAGAAGTATAGTTTTACTCTTTTTGCTTAAATAATAATATAAAAATAACAATTAGCTTACGGCTATAACCGTCATGGCGCCAGCGGACTCTAGGCATTAAGTAATGGGACGATGGTGGCCATAACAGCAAACATTTAAAAATGTAAATGACAGGTTTAATGACTCAAATAAGCAATTTATTTTTTATTTCTATTTAAGGTGTAAAATCAATAATAAACAAATACTTACCAGTATAAACAATAAATATAGTTAAATGTATCAAAAAACAACTATAAATTCAAGAGAAAACTCGACACAACAACGTGCATACTGAAGCTGCAAGTTGTGCAACAGGTGGAAAATGAAATTCAACCTAAAAAATTGTTTCCAAAACATGACACTAGGCTTCTACTTGTACGCCGGTAAATGCAAATTTGTGCCGCTATAGCCGTGGTGTCTGAAAACGATCGTTTCGTTTTGGACGGCTATTGCCGTCATGGCACATGGTGAACTTCGCTTTGACGGCTATAGACGTCAGTGTCCGTCAACGTGTTAACAAATTTACCCTTAGACTGTGGGTATATTCAAATTTTGCTCGGCGAACACCCTGCAATTTTTGTGGCCCGAACACGAAAAAATAGCTTTTACTCACTCTCACACCGAACACGATATACTGGGTGAAATGTACACCGAGCACGCCGAGTATTCAGGGTGTCAATGAGTTATTCTACTAAAAAAGAACAAAAATTAATGTAAAATTGCAGGAAAAATGCAAAAAGTTGCGAAATTTTTTAGTTTTTAAAAGTGAATATTAAATACGAGTATACTATTCATAAAAGTATTAAAGAAAACATTTTTCAATTGTTTTATTAATTGATAAAATCGTTTAAAGTTTTTTGGTATACCATTTAGAGTAGCCGTTGCGAACAATATAGTATTATTAAAAAAACTGAATTTGGATAAAAAGTGACTCTGTAACGAACACCAATGTAACCACTACACCGAGCACGAGAGTAAAATATGATGTGTTCGTCGAACACCGAACACCGAACACCAATATAACCAGCACCTTACGGTTTTGAGACAAGATTTTCGAACTGGTCTTTTTCATTGAGTGGTCGCTGTGGCGTAGTGGTAGTGCGTTGGACTGCTACGCAGTGTGTCCGGGGTTCGAATCTCGGCACAGGCAAAATCAAAAAAAAAAAGAAGAAAAAATAATTTTTCTACACGGCACCACCTCTTGTCAGGCAATGGCAAACCTACAAGAGAAAAAATTGCTATGAAAAGCTTTTCCTTCGCCGTTCGGATTCGGCTTTAAACTGTAGGTCCCTTCCATTCATGTACAAATATAACACGCACAACATGAGTGGATGCGAAAAGCTCGGCCTAGGCCCTCCATGGGCTGTTGTGCCATCAAAAGTAAAAAAGTAAAGTTTTTCATGGAGTGTTCTTATATTCCGCGAAAAGCTCGGCCTAGGCTCTCCATGGGCTGTTGTGCCATTAAAAGTAAAGTAAAGTAAGTTCTTATATTCCGAGTTTTTATAAAACTTCTTTCAAGACCCATTTATTTTTGGTAAAATTTAAGTAGTTTTTGCCAATATCTTGTCAACTGCAGCTGATAGAAAAGAAAACTTTTTTTAGAAGAATCCTGACCGTGAAGTAAAGTTGATTATATTTACTTTAACACCTCTTTACCAGGCTGGTAACGTCATCGTGCTTAGAAAAACCAAAAACATTACTAGTAGTAACACTATTTCCCTGGTTTGAGTAAAATTTTTGCACGTAGTGTTATTAAATATATAAAATTTAATATACATATATATAAAAAAAAAAAACAAACAAAAAATATAAAAAAAATAATTAAACATGATATCACTTTCCTCTCTCATTTACCTTAGAAGCTTCTACTTACTATAAAATAATTGGCAAAGAGCTTTTGGATTTTGTTTGCAAACACAATTTTTATGATTAATGCAATATTATTGTCTAATAAAATAATAATTATTAATTTCGATACAAATTTACATATAGTTTTTCTTTCTCATAATGAATTTCTTCCGGAAATTCTGCCTGGGCTGCATCTGGAAACCCGATATTGAACTCATTAAATCTTTGCAAGTATTTTAGGCAGCAACAATCTTGAATTTAACGAGCAATTGATATAGTAAAGCTTTAGTTTCCATGAGAGCAATCTTCTTCTTCTTCTTTTAATGGCACAACAGCCCATGAAGGGCCTAGACCGAGATTTCCGCATCCACTCATGTTGTGCGTGTTATATTTGTACGTGAATGGAAGGGACCTACAGTTTAAATGGCAAATCCGAACGGCGTAGACAAAAGCTTTACATAGACAATTTTTACTTTTGTAGGTTTGCCATTGCCTGCCAAGAGGTGGCGCAGTGTAGAAAAATTGTTTTTTATACTTTTCGATTTTACTTGTGCCGAGATTAGAACATCGGACACTTTGCCTAGCAGGCCAACACACTACCAACTGCGCCTCAGCGACCACCAAGAGAAAAGTTAAATTTTCTGTTCTTGCGACATAAACTTTGTCGGTGTATTGTAATTAAATGCTTTTTCTCTTCCATGAAACGCTGCGGATTAAACTCCTCAGAGTTTGCATTGTTATCTGGACAATAATGAATGCCAATTATGGGTACCACAACAAGATCTCCCTTTTTAAGTTCAACCACTAAATTTCCCTCCTCATCCGTTAGATTATAATCAGCCGACCACACGCGATCTGTTATAATGGCCGGTGGCCCTTTACGTAATGATTCCAATATTACCATGCCTAAGTATCAGTTAATTCAGTCATCGTCAGTTAATTCAGTTTCTTCGTTTTAGTTGCCGCCTCATGATGATGATGTTTCTTGGCCTCCATCAAAAGATTAATCATATCTGGTTGAAAAATACATACGTATCGTATTATGCTGTTGTCGATGTTTCATCGCATCCATTTCGTCTTCGATATGAATTGAGCATAGAAAGTGTGAATGAAGATTACCCCAATAACACTTTCAACTCGATGGGGCCAATTAATGGCCACGGTTTCTGGTATGGTATTCCCCGTTTCTTTGACGCACCATATTTTGCTGTTGGCCATTAGGTAGATTAGATATCCACCAATGTTTAACATAATGAATAATTCAACAAAATCCATGGTGCCTGGGAAGTCTTTGTTTCAAAATTATAATTAAGAAATAAGTAGTAACAAAGTCATTAACTAGCACTTATGCAATGTTGATAATTAGCAATCTACTTTTACTTTTGCTCCACCACTCAGTAAAGTAATTAACGTTTAAAGCTTTTAACGTTTTTGCTTATCTTTTTCTATTGTACAATGTGACGAAATATTTGTTTGTATTTTGGTATGCTTTCTATGAGTCTCCTCATGATTAACTATGCTTACTTATGTAGACGAGTATACCAATATGATGGAATTCACCGGCTTTTTTTTCATGTCTGGCCTGATAGCAAGATAACTACTAGTTTGATTATTTGTCCACATTCAAATAATCTCTGCTTGTATTTAAACGAGTAATACTCCTTCCTGGATAGAAATCCTGAATGGGATCGATACCCCGAAAAGCGATTATGAGTTCACACAGATTTACAATTATTTTTTGCAATTTTGGAAAAATCATGGGTGTTATTAAAATTTTTATTTTGATTAAAAAATCATCTCCAAATCAAATATTGGATAGAAATACACAAAATATCAGTAAGCACTTACAATTTTTGTGAGCGACAAAGTACAGATTTGAAAAATACTCATTGTTCTTAATTAATGAATTATGTATGTTTATTTTTCTCTCAGAATGAATTTCATCCAAAAATCTTCCTTAGGCTTCATCTGGAAGCCCAACAGAGAACTCATTAAATCGGTGCAGGTATTTTTGGCAGCGACAATTCTAAACTTTAGTAGCAATTGATAAAGTAAAGCTTTAGTTTCCATGAGCGCAAGACGATTTCCTGAAATAAAAAATAATGAACAATGGGAACTCGTCAGTTTTTGTAACAATTGTACTCATACCAATGCAAGCTCTGGGACCTATACCGAATGGTGCATAAGTTGTCGCTGTAATTAAATGCTTGTTTTC
Organism: Palloptera scutellata; assembly: GCA_958295655.1. Taxonomy (NCBI): domain Eukaryota; kingdom Metazoa; phylum Arthropoda; class Insecta; order Diptera; family Pallopteridae; genus Palloptera; species Palloptera scutellata. Next base: position 55,053,608 of record OY282451.1, read on the forward strand.
ATCGGAGAAACGTTCCGGATCAAACTTCTCAGGGTTGGCATAGTTGTCGGGATCATAATGCATGCCAATTATGGGTACCATAACGAGATCTCCCTTTTTAAGTTCCACCACTAAATTTCCCTCCTCATCCTTTAGATTATAATCAGACGAACACACACGATCTGTTACAATGGCCGGTGGCCATTTGCGCAATGATTCCGATACTACCATGTCCAGGTATTTCATTTTGAACAGTGCATCATAATTTAATGGCTTGCCATCGAGTTCTTTCTCCATTTCGGCAATTTCTTCATAGAGTCGTTGTTGTACATCGGGATTTTCGAGCAATTCATGTGCGGTAAAACACAGACACGTAGAAACAGTATCAAATCCAGCCAAGAAGAAAAGCAAACACTGTGCCAGCAAGTCATCATCGGTTAATTCAGTTGTTTCGTCTGTCTTTGTCGCGTCATGATGTTGCTTCGCCTCCATCAAGAGATGTATCATATCGGGACGTACAATGTTATGCTGCTGACGATGTTTCATCGTATCAATTACCAGACGATAAAAGTAATTTGTGCTCTTCTCATCCATAATTTTCAAACCTAAACACTAAACATAGGCAACAAATTATTTAAGTATGTTACATTAAGTAAATCTGTTCGTATCTCAATCATTCAATCATCGGCAACTAACCTTTGCTAATTTCGGTACTATCTGAAATATGAATGCTTTCACTAAAGTCCATCCCGTGAAATTAGTTACCGTCGATCCTATCGTGAAGAATTCATTGTTTTTATCTTTGAACGAATCCACTTTAATGCCAAATGCCGCTGAAGCAATTACATCGTTTGTGAAACGTGTGAAAAAATCTTTCATTTCGATTTCGATTTCATTCTGGCCATTGGCTCTTGCCTGTTCCTCTATGTATTTGACTCCAGCACTGCTGCATTCACGGATCAATTCAAACATTAGCCTCATTTTATTACCAGTGAAGGCGGGTGTCAACGTTGTGCGCATATCCTTCCACTTACGATCTTCCAGTACAATCAGGCTTTTTGCGATTAATTCATCCTCCATATCTTTAAAAGCACTCCGATGGTTGGCAAAATTATCGAAATCTTTAATGCCGATTTTCTTGATAAGGTCAGCATCTCGTACGAAAATTATGGGGTCACGCATATGGTAGGCGCCGTAAACTTTGCTATATTTGGAAAATAAATATTATAAATATATAAAGAATTGCGCATAACACATTTGTTGCAGTAAAAGTAAAATGTCGATTAGATTTCATAGGTGAATATGGTACGTATTATAAAGATGAAAATGCAAAATATTAAGAGTATTCACAAGCCAAATCAGTTCGTCTTCATATGGTACTTACTGTCAAAACCATTACTGGGTTAAAAAAAAACAGCCAGTAAAAAAAAGCCAGAAGCAAAATGCAAAAGACAAACAGAAATATTTATTTGTACCGAGTTTGTTCACATTTATGTTTCTACTTTCTTGCTATCTCTCTCTAAATCTCTCTCAAACGGACGACAATGATTGATCCAAGGAAATTTTGTTTTTTTTTTTTTAATTTTGAATGTTTTTTCCCCTTCTGCCAATTAGCATTTGACTCACCAATCTTTATACTTATGATATCTATCGAGTATGGAACGCAAAAACGAATGTTGCGCCCAGAAAACTTTCGGCTCGATGTTACCAATTAACGGCCACGGTTTGTCATGTGGAAGGCCTCGCTGCTTAAGTACACCATATTTTGCTGTTGCCCATTTGTAGATTAAATATCCACCAAGCGTTAAAATAATAAACAGTTCAACTAGCAACATAATGGCTGCGTTAAAATAACAAACAAACAAACAAAAAACGTATTAATCACACAAATCACAGTTGATACTAGATTTTTTAAAAATTTCTTGATAATTTTTATTTTCTTTCTCTACTATATCACCGGCAAGGCGACAATTAGCGCTCAGCTGTAACGTGTGCGGCTTACTAAATCAAAGCTTTTTTCGCTTTTGCCTATCTCGTACATGAGGAGAATTGTTTGTTTTATTTGTTAATTTTATTTAATTTTTTTTTTTGTTTTTTTTTTTTTTATTCGTTAAAAGTTTCGTTTATTGATGTTGGTTGATACAAGCCAAAATGAATCGGCTATGATGTAATCGAATAAGTTTAAGTTATGAAAGCTTATTTTATCATTGCTCTTTTAGTAGCTGCTATACAAATGAGATTTGTGCAGTTTGCTGCTGAGAATTTTCGATTTTTAAGCTTTTCATGCGTACATATATAAAATTTAATACTTATTAGATTAGTTTAGTTCGAATATTCTATGAACTACAACTTTCCTTGCACTAGCTGACTTATTCAGCTGTATTGTCTTTCTAGCTGAGAAAGCAAGTTGGATAATTTGAAAAAACAGTAAATATATTTAAATTTTCATATCTGTTTGTTTGACAAAACTCACAGATTTATTTGTTGGAAATCAAAAGGCAAGTCAAGTCGGCTATTGTAAGGACACTGAAAATTTGAATAGTATTTTAATTATTGTCTTTAGTGATATGCAAATTCGAACACATCATATTGATCAGTATGAAGTATTGCGAGCATACATTCCACGTGATACTTAGTAGAAGTGAAATTTGGTATAAATGTAAAGTGAGTTTATTTGTAGTCAGTTCAACGATAAATTAAACTAAACTAAATTAAACTAAATTTCCTAAAAAAATGATATATATAATCATATATATACATATATATACATATATAAAATCGTTGAATGATCACATTAAAGAGAATAGATGAAAATAGATTAAAAAAAAATTAAAGAAATGTTTTCGTCAGAGGGACGCATTACAGAAGTTTACTTCTTCAGAACGTTTGCGTTTGCGTTTTGGGTTTTCAGATTAGGTTAGGTTAGTAAACTTGTAAAATCCAGATTCTATCGCAGACATTAAAGGCGTGGCCGAAGGAATTTTTAACGATGCGTTGATTTATGCAAACGATAAGCCTTACATAGTTCAGTTTGATGATTCTCTGATCTCAGGTGTTACTTACTTACTTACTTTTAATGGCACAACAACCCATGGAGGGCCTAGGCCGAGCTTTTCGCATCCACTCATGTTGTGCGTGTTATATTTGTACATGAATGGAAGGGACCTACAGTTTAATGCCGAATCCGAACGGCGAAGTGAAAAGCTTTTCATAGCAATTTTTACTCTTGTAGGTTTGCCATTGCCTGTCAAGAGGTGGTCCCGTGTAGAAAAATTATTTTTTCTACTTTTTGATTTTACCCGTGCCGAGATTCGAACCCCGGACACTCCGCGTAGCAGTTCAACGCACTACCACTACACCACCGCGACCACTGGTGTTAACTTCATTTTAATCATTTGCATTTCCCTTCCTTTGCAATATCATCATCTCCATCCAAATATTCACACTCAAAGCATGCGAATTTATTTGCTACATCATTATAATTATAATCTTATCATCATGGAAAATTTGCCACTTGCCGGTCTGAGAACTCGCGAATGTTATGAAATTGACTAGAAACTAGGCAAATCTTGTCTATGTGTTTTGTGCTGATGCGAGTTGATTTCTTTCCACGATCATGAAAATTTTCACGTAAATCTTCTGCCCTTCTCTTTCGCTGAGAAGCTTGGAATTTGGCCACCTCAATGACTGCCTGGTGCTGTATAATCTGAGGACCTTCGTCAGGACTCAATGACATGGGTGTTGATGCAATTATTGGCTCTAATGAACTCACTTGCCATTCATGCTGTCTCTTCGCATTGGTCTTTGCGAGTTGTTTTTCAATGAAATTCGAATTCTGTAGTGCCTCAAGTTGGTTGCGAAGTCTACAATCTCGCGATCTCTCGGTGCTGGTTTCTTTTTTTTTTTTTGACTCTAGCAGTATTTGAATTTTGTTGGGCCTCCATTTTTCGACCAAGTCTACATTCTCGCTGTCTCTTAGCCGCAGTTTTAGCTGGATAAGTATTTTATCGTAACACAATTGCCATTTTTTTGTGCCTCGCGTTTATTTTATGGAGTCTATACTCGCTCATTTTTTCAACTCTGTAAATTTCAAACGGTTTTTGTTTGAATTGTAAAATTTATCTTAAAAACTGATGGGCAGCGCCCTCTATCAATCGAGTATGATTCATACTCAGCGCAACACTATCAATCAACTTTGAGTCATTCGCAAATCAGCGCCCTCTATCAATCGATAGAGGGATAGAGAGAGGGCTTCTCTATCGATTGATAGAAGGCACATTTTGGATGCATATGTGGTCCCCATCGTTTATGTGTATACACATATGCATCCTCATTTTCTTCATACTTGATTGATAGAGGGCGCTTCTCTTCATTTCCGTGACAATTTCTGTTTTGCGGCGATCATCTTTTACCCCATCGTAATAGCAGTAATCTTAAAAAAATATGTGGATAACATAATGTTGGCAAAACTGTTTTCTGTGACAGCCGATTTGACAGATCCCGTTTGTTTTGAAGTTAGTTTGATTTGGCAATTCATCATGAATAGACTCGAATTGTTCAATTTGCAGATTGTTGCAATTAATTTTGAAGAACACGGTTCAATTCGAGAAATACTTTGGGCATTACGTACATAGTATTATGGTGCTGATAATCGTCCATCAGAGCGATTAATTCACGAAACTATGGATCGTTTTCGCAATACGTTTATTCTAAACGATAATACGCAGCCCGTAAGGTCAGGTCAATGTTATGCAGACGGTCAAATGATCGTGGGTCATGCCACTTCTTACGCTCTCTTCTTGTTTTTTCAACTCTGTGCCCAAAGTACGTTATGCAGACGGTCATTTGATCGCCGGTCACTAGTACGTTTTTTGCATGCTTTTAGTACTTTTTTGCTACTTTTGATTTAACCTTCGTACTTAATAAAACAGCAATATAGACACTATGTACTTATATATGGTATAATGTATATTTATATATATTTGCGAGAAATGAAAACAAATGTAAGTGTTGTAATGTAAACAAGTGTGTTTTTGCATACATTTTCACCAAAAATGTACTATTGTGTTCCTAAAAGTGAATTGTTGCAAATAATTTCACAACGTAACTCTGTTTTGCCCGAGTGATTTTATACCAAATCATTTTGTGACCGTAGCGTTAATATTTTACTCTCTAGCTCTCTCACAAACTCTTTCGTTTGAAGTTTTATATTGAAGCAACAACAACTCGTGTTCATGATGTGACCATGACCGTCTGCGTAACAATGCACTAAGGTCGTAGTTATGCTGGTTTTCGCTGTTCGGCGAACACATCACATTTTTCTCTCGTGCTCGGTTTGGTGGTTATATTGAGTTCATAACAGAGTTGTTTTAGATGGAAATTCATGTTTTTTTTTAATATTATTTTACGAGTATGTGCAACGTCAACACTAAAATTTTATACCAAAAACACTTTAAAGGATTTTATCAATGTGTAGAGTGAAATTAATAAGATTATTGAATGTGCAATAAATTATGTAAATAATGTAATTTTTGACCGACAGCCACTGGCTGGTCATAAAAAAAGTGATAGAGGTAATGCAGAATATGTGGCAACTTCAAGGCAAGAGTGGTGTCAACATCATTTGCATCACATCGTGGTGAATACAGCTGATATGTTGTATAAATACTTTTCATACTTAATTCTTCAAAAGATTTATAAATAATATATTTAATATTCACTTTTAAACACTAAAAACATTCACAACTTCGCTTTTCGGCAAATTAAAATAATGATGCACAGGTTTGCATGTTTTCGTATTATTTTACTTACATTTTTATTCCTTTTTTGTAGAATAACTCATTGCCACCCTGAATACGACGAACATTCGGTTTCCATTTCTTCCAGCATAGCGTGTTCGTTGTGAGAGTGAGTAAAAGCTCTCCCTTCGCCGAGCAAAATCTGAACATAACCACGACTTACTACTGTGGGCAAAAAGTAGTAAGACTTTTTACTTTAAATTTCGCGCGGAAACCCATTCATCAAAATATTATTTTTTAAGGTTGGTATAACCGTCGGTGACATCTGTGCCAAATGTCACATCAAAATAATCATTAGTGTTTAGTATACGCTTGTCTTTCTGAAGTACAAAAAGTGCATTCGGCGATTTTCACAATGAGTGAAATTATTCAACAAAGAAGTTCCATTAAATTTTGTGTGCGGAATCAAATTACTGTTGCCGAAACGTTCAGAATGTTGCAAAAGGCCTTCGGTGATAATTGTATGTCGCGAGCAAGTGTTTTTGATTGGTACAAATTGTTCAAAGATGGTCGAGAACGCGTTGACGACGAACCACGGCCAGGACGGCCATCAACATCAACTGATGATGATGATCAACACGTCAATAAAATAAAGGAATTGGTGCTCGAGAATCGAGAATCGACGATTAACAGTCAGAGACCTTACTGGCATCGTTGGAATATCGGAATATCGGAAGGATCAGTGAAAACCATTTTAAAACATAATTTGGGCCTAAGAAGAGTGAATGCACGATTGGTTCCAAAATCACTGCATTGGTTTTACGAGACCATCATACGAGACCAAAAATTCGACTGATATCGTTCCGCAACCACCCTATTCGCCTGACTTGTGTCAGGCACCGTGTGACTTTTGGCTATTTTCTAAACTCAAAAAACCGCTTCGTGGACACCGTTTTGAGTCAATTGAAGACATTAAACATGAATCGCTAAGCGCATTGAAGGCTATTCCGGAAATTGACTTTAACAACTGTTTCCAGAATTGGAAAAAGCGTTGGCACAAGTGTATTGGGGCCGGGGGGGGGATTACTTTGAAGGGGACGAAATAGATTTGGAAGAATGAATAAAAAATTTTGAAATTATGAACAAAGTCTTACTAACTTTTGCCCACAGTAGTAAGACGTCGCAGATATTGCTGGTGTACAGCTTAGCTTTGATGATGATGCAAATATGTCAATTCGTCATCATGTTCAGCAATTAAGCTTGTGTCCATCCACTTTATGGAAAATTTTGCGTTAAGATCTTGGTGTACGTGCTTAGAAGATTCAACTTGTGCAGGAATTAAAGCCACACGATCATCGTTCGCGCCGTAAATTTGGTGAATGGCCCGAAGTAAACATTACTTTGATCCATAATTTCATTTGAAAATTTCGTTCAGTGATGAATTACATGATGGTAAGAAAATTCAGTCAACGGTGTACGGCGCAGGGACATGATTACTTACTTTTTCGTGCCTCAATTGGTGTGCTATACAATTAATTTACTGAAAGAAACATTCGACAAATGATAATTTTCACGAAATGGGCCTGTTAAAACTGGCCACCTCATTCGTGCGGATTGACGCCATTCGATTGTTTGTTGGAATTAATCCATTCAAATGTTTTTCTATGTTTTGGACCTCCAGATTACGTCATTTACACGCCAGCCGCTGCGACCGCATACCCGAAATCATATTCAAGCGTTAATGTCAAAAAATTAAGTTTAAAATAAAGCCGATTTCAAACATTTCTTTGTGTTTTATTAAAATTTACCACACACAAAAAACAAAGGGCACAAATCGATTATGTTTATTCACAGTCACCATGAACATGAACATTTCTCGGTACGCATTACTCGCCAAATAAAAGCAACAACTACAACAATGGGAACAACAAAGATGTAATTCAACATGATTTATGAATTCGAAAGACTTGTGGATCATTAGCTCGGGATTAAAAAAGCTGACATGCTTAATTAAAAGCTAATACATGGGCTAACAGCTATTACCATATTTCCCCAGTGTCCTCTCTTTTGCATTCTTCCTTATACATAATACTATGCTATGTGTGCTTATGTGCGGGGTAATACACATATATATAGATTTATATATATATATATATGTATGTGAAACTGTATGTTTCTCTTTCTACATATGCTCGTGCGTGTTTGTCTTTGGCTGAAAAACTTTCTATGTTATCCTTGGAGCTTTAACTTTTGTGAAAGGGAAACGAAAATATTGTGTTTAACAAAATTTACTTTAAATGACTTTAGAGAAATATTCAAATTTATTTATGCATTGCATAATTAATTATGCATAATTTTTCCTCATTCTCTCATTAATGATGTTGCTTAATTACATAATCCGAAAGCGAAACAAAAAAGTATAAAACACTTACTTTAGCAAAAAATTTGTAAATTGTTTTAATTTTTTTACAAGGTGGAATCGTTTTTCTTTTGGTTCGGCCGCCCTCCCCCCCCCCCCCACCCCCACCCTCCCGCTCCCCTTACCCTACACAGCGCGATTGTCCACACAGCATGCCAAAATTCAAACCCAATCTTAAACTAAAAATCAAATAGAATATCAGTCCGATATTTTTATCAAACATGATACTTTTGCCAAAGCTTAACCCAAACTCTTGCCAATACTCAAACCAAAATTCAAATGAAAAATCAAACAAAGGGCTTAAAAATTCAAAAAACCGACTGAAATTCAGAACAAACTTTATTCAAAAATATCATTCAAAGTTCAGGCCGATACTCACCCCAGAACTCAGGCATAAAATTAGAAGAAAATTTAGACTAAAATAAATCTAAAACCAGACCACAAAATCAGATTTAAAAAACAGAACAGAAGTAGTTATTAACTGAAATTCAAATTTATAACACTGCTACATACTTATTTGCCGTTAGAGCAGGTTATCGAAAATTAATAAAAGCTACGTAGCTTTCCATCAATAGCATAATGGAAACGCAATAACGTGAAACTAATAGGACAAGGTCCGAAACCAAGAAGAAGTCAAGAAAAGTTTGTAAACCTTCAGGCCTACTCGATTATGGTTGTATATTTTAACATGAACTTGATAAGAAAAGAACAGAGTGGGTTTACTTAGCTAACCTCACAGATAACTAGTCAATTCAAGATAATCAAGGCCTCTGGGATTTATTTTAGAGAAAATCTGATTCCCTTATGGTAAGTCCCATAGCTATACATTAACACTACAGTGATGCTGAAACAATATTCAGTGTTAGAAGAAATAGTAGACGAAATATCTGAATAAATATCAATCATAGACACAGTCTAAATTATTCGTGATCCCTAATAATCTACCAATCGAAGGTGTAACGGACTCTGCTCTTGTGTGACAGCAAAGAAAACTTCGTTGTAGACTGGACATTTCAAGGTTAATAGCCTCTTCGGCTAGCCTGCAGTCAGGCTCTGTATTTTCCTCAATTCCTTCCATCAGAATGTGAATAGGCAAATCTATGGATTAGGTAAAAGCCAGAGAACATACATTCTCTTTGAAAGATTAAAGTTACTCTTGCCTTTCAATCTTTTTTTTTTTAACAAAAGCGAAGTGTAGTCACTTTAATCCAGAACTTGGATAGGTTTCACAAAATGGATTATATGTACATACATACAAATGTATTGTAAAAGAGTGTATGCGTGTATGCGTGTATGCGTGTCTGTATGTAAATCTTTTAATCCACATAAAATTCACTAATTTCAATATTAATCATAGAAAGATAGACAAAAAGAAATGCAAACAAAAAGGATTTCATCTTCAGGATTATGTACGTAATGAACGTAACAATTTCATTTAAAGACTTCATCATTAATTCCATTTTGTTGGCTTACATTTTTTGTGTTTACGTTAATGAAATTAAGTTAGGAAATGATGCTGATGTTCGTTGTCTTTTGAGTATTTTCTTCTTCTTATTCTTCAGCTTTTGCCTGCATTAAGTCTCTCCATCCAAGTGCAACTACAAAAGCTGATGGAAAGTTTGGCACTCTTCGTTGTTGTCTTCGTTGTTGTTGGCTCTTTTTGTATAATCAAATCACGTACGAAATAAATGACAACATTTCGTTGCATTTAGTGAATTTGAAGGTGAATTAAAGTTTATACTATAGCACGCATACAATGGAACTCAAAAGCATACATACTAAGTATGTACTACATATGTACATATGTATAAACAAAAGACACACATACGCTGCCATTTGCATTGATGCAAGTTCGAGTGTGTGTGTGTATGTGTGTGCGTGCAAGTTGGAAATCTTTCAGTATAATTATCTAAGTGTATATATTTTATAAATAAATACGAGTAAGTAAAGAAATTAATTAAAATAAATGTTCATTTAGATGTTGTTGCTTTTGTACTGTCCACAATGATAGTAAATATTTTATATCCAGTACCCTGGATGACAGGCTCATGTTCACGACTTTGTTCCCAAATTGTTATTTAAGTAAGAACATAAATAAGCTACCAGAGATAGAGCAATCAATATACCGAGCCCGCGGAGGAAATAAACGGGAAAGAGGTGATTCATCGTACGGACCCCTTATTTTTGAAATATATGCAAAACTTAACCTTTAAGATTTCTAGTTTTAACCCATTCTGTACGATTTTTCGGACAGCAATTTTGAAAATTCGTCACAAATACATTTATAAATATTTTGCAAAAATATCTACTGTTTAATATTGCGGCATTTTCTGGCTTTTAAATTATTTGTAATTATTCGGTCTCACCTTGCAGAGAGTTCTGGTAAGGAAACATGCTAGTTCGGGAAGATACATTTGAAAATCAACAAAAAATAATTATTTTGCATTTGAAATAGAAAATGCATCTACAGTAAACGCCGGTTAAGTACCTCAGCTGCGGATGTCAGGTTTTTGAGGCAATTTAGCAGGGAAGGCACTTAAGACGGCAAATTTCTATGGATATATGCAGAGGAAAGTTGCAAATCACACGCACTTAAGTGGGAAAGGCACTTCAAAGGTCGGGGTTCACTGTAGATAAGTTAACAAACACAATATATAATAGACGTTATAGCCTCACAGGTTCATACACATATATCGTATGCTTGAGAGACTATAGCTGATCAAACTTTGGTAAAAACATGTGAAAAATAGTGAAAATGTGAAATTTCTACTGAAGTTATATACTCAATTTTCGGAAATTTCCAAAATTTGCTTTCATACGACCTGAAGCACGACCCCCCTGAAAAAAATCAGAATACAGTGGGAATCCTCTCTTCTTCACTCCCACCTCGACAGGCCTATCAATAAGCATAAGTAAGGTATTTCGATTCATAGACTGTTATTTGAAACTCATCTGCAACCTATGTTTAATGATTTCAAAAATAGAAACGTAAATCCGTTCTCTGCCCTAGTCGCGTTATAATCGTGGTGCTCCAAAGTAGAATATCGGTCAAGTTTGAACGGACCGGCAGCGCCGCATACATTGGCTCTTGACTCATGTTAATATTGTTACGATTATTTTGTTTCTAATGTTTATTTATTCTCAATAAATAAAAGAGGTTTGATCAGTGGTTTCTGCACAAAAGAAAATTATTGCAACTTTATTAAATTCACCATTTAACAGAACACTTAAAAATTACTTCACAATTATATAATTATTATTCACTAAGACTGTCGAACTGTGACTTTATGTCACACCGCTGGTGCAGTTTATAGCACAGTTTTATTGCCGTCGTCACGAACATTCCAGAGCTATTCGAAGTTTCCAGATGAAGCTACGTTTTATGTTATTAGTTGAAATAGCGACGAATCTCGAATCTCTTTTCGGAGTTTCTATTCTAATACATTCGGAAGTCGCTAGATGGCGTAAGTGCGTAATATCTACATAAGTGTGTATACCACTGCGTATATCCGTGTATATCACATGTGCGCTTATCGTCTGCATGCATACGAATGCTGTTGTTCTGGAAATATCGTCTGGAAATAGCAGCCAGACGCAGCGCGCCGCGTTCATTGGCCTTCCACTAAACGGCTGGTGAAGTTAGTTTCGAATTTCAGATTTTTAGGTTGCAATATTCAGCAGGAAATCTTGAATTCTATGGATCTAGTTTCAGCTTAATGGTTTCCGCCATAGATGTGAACTCATTCTAAAGCTATAAACTTTTTATTTATTTTCATCTGTTCTCTCGTCACTTTTGTAAGTTCACTACATTCAGTATTTAAATATTTATAAATAATTTTGTAATTGCTATTGTAATAAATTAACTAAATTATGAATGCTTTATACAAGCATCGTTCAAGTACATCCTGATGTACCAAAACAATATAAATTTACATACGAAATAACCAATTAACTCCATCCCTGAAATCCTTTTCATATAGACCACAAAATGAGCTCATTACATGTGTGTAAATAGAGTAAAATATTCACTCTTACATACATGCACGCACACCCACAATATGACATATTCACCACACCACGGAGCGAAATTTATTGGCAAGATAATATGCAACGTGAAGCACAATGCAGGCCAATGTTGCTAGCTGGTTGGTTTGTTGTTGGTTAGATGAATGGTCTTAAATTTAATTCAATGCAAGTGAGTGTATGAAACTCTTTGTGTTTATGTTTGTAGTCCAAATTTTATGCGTATATTTGTTGTAAATAAATTTCACTTTGGCAACACTTACATAAGATAGTGCTTCCCTTTATAAGTAGTGGTTGTTTTTGTTGCTGCGTTTTTTCTCGTACGATGCTTCCATATTATGTTCGGTTTGTACAGTTACTTAAGTCTATTAAGTAATAAAACATTTCTGCTATTTGCTGCTGCCGCTGCCGCCGATATTCACCTTTTCTATGTTCATATTTTGATCTAGTTTAAATTTCAACACACACCAATAACAAATTATGGGTTGACCAAATGAGACGTCAATTTAACAAGTATGCCATGTTCGTTTTCTGTCATCTTTATGTAATTTTGTTAGTTGAATGTTGGCCATTTATCGCTATGGAGTCGTATTCGATTAAATACCGCATTAAAGTTATTAAAGAACACTACAAAATGGTGAAAAAATAAAAAACACGTTTCGCGCACTTCGTGATTATTTTGGTCGGCATAACCGCCCAAATGAAACAACCATTGGTCGTTTGGTGCGAAAATTCGAGGCTACAGGTTATGTTGGAGTTGCACCAAAGTCTGGCAGACCAAAAACTGTTCGCACTCCAGATAAAATCGCTGTTGTGAGGCAAAGTGTGAAACGCGGTTACCATACAATTATAACCGACTATTTTTGCCCCAACTTGCTTTTCGCATCCACTCATGTTGTGCGTGTTGTATTTGTACATGAATGGAAGGGACCTACAGCTTAATGCCGAATCCGAATGGTAAAGTAAAAAGCTTTTCATAGGCAATTTTTACTCTTGTATGTTTGCCATTGCCTGCGAAGAGGTGCTGCCGTGTAGAAAAATTATTTTTTCTACTTTTTGATTTTGCCTGTGCCGAGATTCGAACCCCAGACACTCTGCGTAGCAGTCCAACGCACTACAACTACACCACAGCGACCATTTGCCACACTACGCATAAGAATATCGATTGAGAGGTTTTTTAAAAAATCGCTTAATTTCGCGTAGAGGAAATGTGAATTGGCATGCGATTTAACACCATTGGACTTCTTTTTATGGGGATTTTTGAAAAGAAAACTCTACGTAGATAAGCTAGCCAATATTCTGGACCTAAACAACAACATCGTTACCGAGATAAATGCCATAAAAACGTCCCCATTGGAAGATAAGATCAAAAATTTTGACCATCGAATCGACGTATGTGAAACTAGCCTTGGTGAACATTTGAGTGATATCATTTTCCATGCATCATATTTGGCATTGATGAACCTTCCAAATAAAGTACCCAGCTTGATTCAAAAATAAGATTTTATAGTTTTAATTTGCGTTTACTTTCCTGCGCCTCATTTAGTCAACCCTTTACTACGACATACAAATACAGTAGCAATAGCTACGAAATACGAAAAAACTGGTAGAAGAAAAGTTATCTTTAATTTTCTGTCTAAATAAAAAGCATACCAGAAATGTAATGAAATATCTCGTATAACTTTAGTAAGTATTTGCCTTTAGCTAAAAATAACTATTAGCACAGCAACAACAAAGAGACTGAAAACAATACAGAAATTCTAAAACGAAAAATCTTCACAATCTCTAAACTTCCCAATAAAATTCATACACATTCCGTACATGTACGAACATGAATGGTACGAACATTTGGAATGGTTCGACATTGTCTCATTGCTGGGATGCCACCCTTCAATTTTCGTTCGTTTCCTGTGGTTAAGCCACTTATTAATATCTTTGATGAAATGTTTTCTAACGTACCTTACATTCAGTGTGGCACCCTCTGATTTTGTGACAACACAATCTGCAGTTGTCAAAGTGGCAAGTGTTCTACATTATAACCGTTTGCTTCTGGCACACATTTGTAATTGATTTGATAACTTTAAACAATTAGTTATCGAAAGATCTATACGATACGAATTTTCAAACCAGGAGGAATTTAATTTACTTAATAGAATAGGCCTGCGAGGTCTTAGATGATTAAAAACAAGGAACGATCTTCCATCAGTTCTAGCATAATTAATATTAAAGTTCTGAGGTCAATGATTTGCATTTCCATTGCGTTCATACCGAAATTTAAACACTAAATACAATGTTCAAGAAATCAGTTATTAATTAAAGATATTTTAATTCCCGATTGTTGTCCATCAAAATATCCTATTATAAGAAAAAGCTATGCCGGATCTTATTGGTTTGACTTTATTATTTCCATCTCCAACATACATACCCTGTATATGTCGGGATGTGAATATTGCATAACTTAAAAAATTACAATTTGTTTAGACTAGTTTTTGATTACAACATGAATCAAGTGGCTGCCGTTATTGTCCAAAGTAAAATGTTCACTTTTTCAAGCATCAAGGGCAGTATATTTCAGCACGAATGTTTGCCTTGAGCTCACGAATGATCTGAGGCTTGCTGGCGTACACTTTCCTTTTCAAATAACTCCGCAAAAAGAAGTCCGGAGGGGTCAAAAATGGAGCTCTAGGTGGCCTGTCAATGTCGCCATTTTTTCGTTGCAGAATCTGCCTTGTTTGATTTGCAGTGTGACAGTAACCGCCCAGTCCTTTTTCACACCTTTGTGGGCAGACATACTCGTAATGACCCAACATCCAACATCCAACATCCATCGATATCGATTCCCATTGACTTTTTCGCCTTCTCTGGTCCCGTTAGGATTCTCCGTTCCCCAAATGCGGCAATTTCGATTGTTAACGACGTCAGAGAGTGTGAAATGGGCCTCGTTGGCCATCAAAATTTACTTCCAAAAATCAGGTTCAGTGTCAACCATTCGAGCGACTTACTTACTTACTTACTTTTAATGGCACAACAGCCCATGGAGGGCCTAGGCCGAACTCATGTTGTGCGAGTTATATGGAAGGGACCTACAGTTTAATGCCGAATCCGAACGGCGAAGTGAAAAGCTTTTCATAGCAATTTTTACTCTTTTAGGTTTGCCATTGCCTGCCAAAAGGTGGTGCCGTGTAGAAAAATTATTTTATCTACTTTTTGATTTTGCCTGTGCCGAGATTCGAACCCCGGACACTCTGTGTAGCAGCCCAACGCACTACCACTACACCCCAGCGACCTACAATTCGAGCGACTGCTTGGCTTTATTCCAAGCGGCGTGGACGGTATGTCGGCAATATTCCTTTAATCAATTGTACTTTATGCGGAAACAAATGCAAATCATCCTTAAAAATCCACTGCAAGGTGGTTCCACTGACGCCAAAATGCTAAACATATATAGTAGTAGTTATACTACAGTTCATTGGAACGTCTTGGGCGTTGATGAATGGCTTGTCGACGATCTCCCACTGTCCCGTGCTCAACAAAATTTGATACTGGTGCTTGTTGGACACGATATTTTCGACGATATGCACGTTGAGTTAACACAACTGAAGAAGGACTATTTTCAATGTACAGCGTCACTATTTTGACGTGTTGTTTCGGTGTGAAGCGATTCATGGTTAAAATTATGCTGAAATGACGTTTCAAAAACATATTTACTCAAGCCAATCGGTTGATAAATGATAAAATTATCCAATACCGACAAAAAAAAGATAGCACACCCTGTATGTTCCATGAAATGCAATCATGGGGCTACAAATGACTTCATGTGACTTCAAAAAAGCCCTGAATTTGAAATCATAAAATTTGCATTCCATTGACTTCAGAAAAGGTTGCCTTCACCTGACTCGAAAATAGGTGACTCCAAAACGAAGTTCGTACTTCATTTTATCTTCTTCAGTTATTTTATAATAGAAATCACAAATTGTTGTTCAATATTTGTGACTCCAACGAACAACTAAAAAACTAAATTCAATGCACTATTTTCTATTCTAATATTAATTTAAGCCGAATCTTCCGAAAAGTACCGCTTCGGTGATGACTGCCAGCTTTGAACTATTGAATACCTACAGCACTTGCTTTCAATTATGACTCAGTTCCATCTGCCAATTAGAAGCCAGCACTAGGAGCTCAAGAGGAAATCATTTCATGTAGTAGTGCAAATTTATGCTTACCGTTACTGCCCTGATCCATTAATACTGGATGGGAAGATCTATCAGCAGGAGAGGTTAACAATTTAGCGCAGTTAGAGTTCTTGAAATTAAAATGTAGCTCATTTTAACTTCATCACTGCTTAGCAAAAGTTTTATCTTTTTTTTCCAATTCTTGTTTTGTTTATTTTGTTTGTATATTTTTTTGTTTTTCCTTTTTTTTTTTGGTAATTTTTTAATTTTATTATTTTTTTAGTGATAAATTGACTTTAAAAACTTGCTCTACACAATGTTCGTTTTGATTTTTAGGAAAACTCGTTTCATTCATCCATCGTTGGTTGCTCGTTGCCATGTCCGTAACTGTTGGTGGCGTTTGTCTCTTTTTGTTTTTAGCTTCCGTTTCCGTTCTGGTGTGTTTTTTGTTTTGTTTTATGAGATGTCTGATAAATCTATAGATTAAAGAAAATAAAATGCAAATTTATTTTCACCAAAGACAATTGTTCTCTTCTGTTATTTACATTAAAATCGAAATGCTACATTGATTTCTATAATTTTTTTTGGTTTTTCTTTTTGTACTTCGTTTTCAGGACAACATTCCCTATACTCTGAGGCGTTTAATTTGAATATCTAATTTGACTTTGATTCCGGAAAAACAATTGAAATTTTATTTATTTCACAAGATAAGCACGAGTAAATAAATAGTACGTATTGTATTGTACCTACTCGTATTTCAGTTAGATGAGGATATGAATTAGAGATCTTTACATTTAAATTTATTAAATTCACCTGAATAAAATAAAATTTGACATACATACATACTATTTTGAAGTATATATGTAATATACCCAATTCTACCTACCAAGATTTTCAAAGCCATTTCGCATCTCTTCCCATACTCTTACTATTTGATTCCACCTTACCAAGGTGAATTCCTTTCACATCATAAGATCAAGTTTTGTTCAAGCAACAGTTTGTACCTGTATTTTGCCAGCGATTTCCCGGCGGCAGCAATTTTACAGCAGAACAAAACAAGAAAGTTAAAGTTGTTTCGTCACTTTTTCTTTTAAGTTCAAGTCAACACACAGGGTGCACCCCTATGAATGCAGAGCATTGTGTTGATTGGAAGGAAGATTGATAGGTGGGAGGAAGAGGGAAGGAGAATGAGAGAGGGAATCTCAGGGCACTGATAAAGAGATAGACAGCCATTGTGGCCACATAACACAGCCAGTGTTATGCCTTTACCACAATGAACTTCAGTTTATCAACGTTGACTATGACCGCAAGTAGCACCAACAAAAAGGATAAGAAGAATAAGAAAAACGTACCGTTGCCTGCCAAAAAGTGGTGCTGTTTAGAAAATTTGTTTCTTTATTCTACTTTTTGATTTTGCCTGTGCCGAAATTCGAACCGCGGACACTCTGCGTAATAGTTCAACGCACTCCCACTACGCCACAGCGACCATATGCGATATTAAACATCCCAGGTGATACCGTCTCAACTTCACCAACTACTTATTAGAAACTTTGCACTAGGGATATTCACGATCTGGTGAATAAATGGTCGTACATTCTGTATTTATGCTATTTTGATATTTGTAGTAAATTTGGGTATGTTTCCAAAAACAAAAGACATTCGATTCTCAAATACAACGGCCAGAGCTCAATGTTACTTCCGCACATTATTTATGTATTTGCCAATCAGTTGACACGAAAATGTAATGGTGCCATATTATTTAATTTCTGATAGATTTTGAAGATTGCTATTCTTCTTTAAAATCGATTAAAATTGACGTAATTTATCACAAGAAAAAAGTTGAAATAATTTTAGTTATGGTAAAAAAATTTGTTGTTCAAAATTGGATAGTATGGATTTAAGTTCTTTGTTGATAAAAGTAATATTTATCTCTAAGACTGGAAAGAAGGGACGTGAAACTGCTAAAGATTTCAGACCCTTTACTTACTTTACTTTTAATGGCACAACAGCCCATGGAGGGCCTAAGCCGAGCTTTTCGCATCCACTCATGTTGTGCGTGTTATATTTGTACATGAATGGAGGGGACCTACAGTTTAATGCCGAATCCGAACGGCGAAGTGAAAAGCTTTTCATAGCAATTTTTACTCTTGTAGGTTTGCCATTGCCTGCCAAGAGGTGGTGCCGTGTAGAAAAATAATTTTTACTACTTTTTTATTTTGCCTGTGCCGAGATTCGAACCCCATACACTCTGCGTAGCATGCGTAGCAGTCCAACGCACTACCACTACGCCACAGCGACCACAATCAGACCCAATAGATTGTAATCCTTTGTTCTCAAAACTTTTGAACGTATTCTAGATGCTCACCTTCGAGATAAGATGGGTGGAATGTTCATCTCCAAATCACAACGTGCCTACCTTAAAGGAAAGTCTGTAGATACGGCCTGGAATGAGGCAACTGAGTCTCTATCGAAAGATCAATTGAACACAAAACAATTCTCTTAAGTGGCTTCCCTAGACAATGAAGGGCCCTTCAACAATGTCAATACAGATTCCATTTTATGGTAGCAGCTCTAAACAAGTTTGGTTTAGACGCGAGTAAAAATTAATGGATCGAAAACATGCTCAATACATGGAAAATCATTGCCGACGTTAGCAGCAGTGCAGCCACGCGCTCTGTCAATAGAAGTACCCCGCATGGGAAAGTTCTGTTGTTTCTGCTCTCGATACTCGCAGTTAATAATATTCTTACTACTTTTAACAGACAAGGCATTAAAGTGGTTGCGTACACGGACGATATTGTGATACTAGTATCAGAAATGTGTCCAAATGTAAATAGTGAAATTATGGAGAGAGCCTTGGCGTCACTCAGTAAATGGGCTACTAGTTGTGGTCTTAACGTGAATCACAATAAAACCGAACTAATACCTTTTACCACTAACAAATCTACCTTCAATATTAAATTAAATGGCATAAGATTTACGCTATCTCAATAAGCTAGGTGTTATTTTAATACCTAGGTGTTATTTTAGATCCCAAAATCAGCTGAAAACTCAATATAGAGCTCTGAGTAAAGAAAGCCATTGTAGCACTTTATACGTGCAAGAGAAGGCTGGGTAAGAAATGGGTCCTTCAACCAAAAACATCATTGTGATCATACACAGCCATTGTAAGATCTATTCTGACATAGGCAGCCCTGGTGTAGTGGCCGGCTGAAACTACGAAATACAACCAAACTAAACTGAATAGAATAGAAATATCAGCTTGTATGGTATTCTCGTTACAGAAGCACTTAGCACTAGTCCAGCTGAGGCTCTTAACTTACGCACTCACATATTACCAATAGACTTACACATATAATTAATTGCCTCATGTAGCGCAATCAGACTCAAATAAGTACGAAGCTGGATCACAAGAACGTACGGCCACAGCAAGATACTCATACAGGGTCCATTGCTATACAACTGTATGAGCAGAACTTGGATTCTAACAAAACCAAAATTGATGCAATAGACTCTAACAGATTTCCTGAATATTGTCGATTATTAAAACTTCCTTTTCCCATAAAGTTTATTCATAACTAAAGTGGCAAAATTTTGTAAGCGAATTTACGTAACTTCTATGTGACTGTGTTTGTGTGTGTGTGTGTTTGCGTGTTACATAAAGATATATGTATTTGTACGAAGAAAATATAAATTCTTTCTCCTCATTTTCATAAGTTAGAAATACAGTAGTTTTCGTTTAAAACGAATACGCTCCCTGTAAAAGCAAACCAAATTGTAAAATACTAATGTAGATAACATAATTATGATTTTTTCCACCAATAACGAATGCGTAAACTAGTGAAAGTGGACTTTCGGTTATCAAAACCCGCTACAGAGTTCAAAATATCCATAGTTTTCGGATTAATAAACTTTATTTTGCTGGAAGAAATGTTAATTTTTTTTCTAAATAGCATATTTTCATAATGAAAATTTCATATTACTTTGGTTTTTCAGTAAATATAAGCTTCGCTTATATGTAATGAACCATTTATGCTAGTCTCTAGATGGTCGCTTGTATCGAAAAGTAGTGTAGACACTAACATTCGCATATACTGCAAACATAAACTGTGACATTTTAAGAGATCAAAGTAAAAATTAAAGAATGGGGGAAATTCCTTGAATTGTTGATGATACTTCCGTTTCAATTGCGAGAAGTTGAGACAGCAAGAATAAGGACATACATATGTAGGTGAGTGGGATGTACATATACATACATATGTGGATAAGCCCGTATTGAGCCAACTGCCGCCTATAGCTTGTAGTCATATTTTGTAAATGGACATTTCCACAGCATTTGTTCTTTTACTAGTTTGATGTTAATTGTTGATTTTGTTGCTGTTTTTCTGTTGCTGGTATTCCTGCTGTTGCTATTGCTCTACAGTCATTTGATTGCATCGTTGTTACATTTATGGTGACAGTTTGTTTCGCATTTGTACTTCTACTTCTTTCACTTCTCCTGGCTACTGTTACATCTTTTGCGACTTTGGATTACTCTGACCCTTTTACATACATACATTCATATATATTTACATAGAAATGAACGAAGGCCATCCCACTGCGAACAGCAGCATTTATTGTACATAACTTTAGTTCCAGCTATGTCCAACACACACATTGTTACACACACACACACACACGCACGCACACTAAGCCCCTTTGCGAAATGCGAAACATTTATGGGAATGTCAAAAGGAAATAGATGGTGGCCAAGCTAAGCCAAGCCAAGTAAACCAGTACCGGAAGGATGCCAAAGGAAATAATTTATATCTGTCGAGTGTCAGCAATAATGTTCTTGTTGTTTTTGTTGATGGTTTTTTCCTACATGCATACAAAGAAACACATTTAAAAAATGCCGAAGCAAAGTTCGGCCGCACCCGAACTTAATATACCCTGCACACCATCTGAAATAACACCCGTTTTTGCATTCAACTATGGTTTACATTTTTAAAGTTTTTGTGGTTTCTCATTAGACATATCTGAAGTTATTTGAATATTGTGTATACCAAAATTGGTTATATTTCCTTCCATATTTGGCATTTCATTATGGTAAGTAGGCGTGGCTTTTGCCCAATGCTGACAATTTTCCGAAAAGTTGTTCAAAAGATTCTTTCATTGATGTGTATCGAGTTTTGTTAAATTCCCTTTAGAAGTCCCCTCAATATTACTCTTTCACAATTTCATTTGTATGGGAGGTACCACACCCACTAAATCGATTTTACCCCTTTCAGAACTTTACCTCTTCCTGGCAACAACAAATATCTGTACCAAGTTTTAATTGAGTTACGGACAGACACAGACAGACAGACGGACATAGCCAAAACGCCTTCGCTATGCACGCTGATCTTATGATCCATAAAACCAATATACCCTGTACACAGAGTGTGTAGGGTATAAATATAATTTATACCATGAACATATGAAAGACTAAGGTGAAATGCAGATTTATGCCATTGACAGTTTGGTAACAGTTGCTCTGAAAGTTTAAATCTAATTTAAATCCCTAGCAAAACACAACGAAAATAAAATTTGTTTTAATAAAAACAAAGAAAGAAATAAAACAATTTGTAAATAACTTTTTCAGCATTTTTCCCATAGAAAAATGTTACATTGCACATATTTTTATATTGATTTTATACACCACTGCTCAAAAAAATAGGTACACAGCAAACTTTTAACTTTAACATAACAAAATATGGTTTTATTCAATATTTTAATAAAAAAAAGTGCACTTTAATTCAGTGGATATAAATAAATAAAGAAAAATAAATTTCATTACTAGATAAAGTATAACAAAGAATCTGAGATCAATAAACATTTTAAGGCGCTTATTCGACTGCTCAAAAAAATAGTAACACTTGTAGTATTACAAAAAATAAATAATAATTAAAAGTGTTAATAAAAAATTATTGGATATTTTGAATCATTTAACTAATATCCACTGTGTATCCACCACCATTTTTAATTACCTTCGCTACTCTCCTTGGCATACTATTAATCAAATCCCGACAGGTATTTAAAAGTGGCTCATGCCATACTTTCTGAACACAATTGTTCTTTATTAGAGAAAACTTTTTTCGCCAATTTCTCTTTTAAGTTTCCCCACAGGTTTTATATTGGAGTTAGATCCGGGGATTGACTTGGCCTCTCTAAAACATTGACTTATGGTCTTCAAAGCATTTTTTTTAACAACTTAGCGGTATGCTTTGGGTCGATATCTTGCTGATAGACCCAACGTAAAGGCATCTTTTCCTCCGCATAGGGTAGCATTGTATTTTAACGCAGTATATTAACTGTGCAAACGTAGCATTATCATTAGTCTTTTAATTGCAGGCTGGTATGAATGGTTGGACGAAGTATAAACTGTGTCATATAAATTATTAATAGAATTTTAGTTTTTAGTTAAAGTTACAATGTCCTTGTATTCGGCTGCTGTCGTATGGTTAGTAGTTTGGTTAAATCCCCAAACCATAGTATCTCCACCTCCTTGCTTCACTGTTTTTCTCGTGAAACTAACGTGAAATTCTTTGCCTTCTGGACATTTCTTTCTGAATCGTTTCCGAACAGATTAATTTTCGTTTCATCGCTCCATAAAATATTTGTCCATTATTTCTCAACCTCAGATTTTGTGTTTCCTTGCAAAATTTAACCTCATGCTCAAATTGCCTTTTAGCACCAAACGAACTTTTTAGCATTCCTCCTGGTAGGTTAACTGCATATAACTGACCACGTTTCCAATTTGGGCTGCTATTACATTTGAAGACTTAAATGGGTCCTTTTTACAGATAGTCACAATGTGACGATCGAGATTTGCGTTAGTTTTTTTGTGCCTTCCTCGAGACTCTTTTTGGGATTTTCGCTTTAACGCATTTCTAACAAAATTATCAATCGGCCAATGTCACGAAGTGATTTTCCTTCTTTTCTTAGGTTCGAAACTAACCGGGCTTCTTCTTCAGTGCGGTGTGATTTTCGACCCATCTGAATTATAAATTATTTAATCAAATTTCAATATTTTAAAGTTAATTAAAAGAAAATTTACCGCTGTTAAATTAAGAACTATAAAAACTCAAAAAAAACAACTTCTTAAAAAAAAAACTTAAGTAAACTTGTAGGTGTAACTCTTATGTTGAGCAGGCAGATTTTGACTTTCTTCATGCAAAGCAACAATTCACAATAATTAGGGAAATCACACGTTTCAATTTGCCAGCAATAGCATTCCCATATTGCGTTAAATAAAAATCTACTTCATTTCACCTTTAATTGCGCGATAATGGTTGCAAAAACCAATCCGAACAAAAAGTCTTTCAGTGTAACTATTAATTTGAGCAGGGGTGTATTTGTTAGCCAGGACAACACGAAAACGTGACCTTAGCAATATTTTTGGTGGATAGGTAAAAAATTGCTAAAGGAAGGTTTTCTTAAATTGCCTAAAGCAAATATTTTATTCTATTTTGACTAGTAGATAATTTATTTAGTAGATATTATAGCAAAATAAAACACACACACACATACACATACGAGTACATGAGACAAACCATGACGCACACACGTTTCGCAATCATTCACAAATCCAGAATGGACCATTGAGAACAGTGGCATGAATTCCGCAAGGAATTCAACTAAATTTAAAAACATTTATTAAATAAATATCGCAGCATAACATAAATTTATAGCGAAAAGCTTTAATGAAAATTTCACGAGACTGCTCAAAAGGGTCCTTTCTAAATGAAGCTCGTTTAAAGTGAAATAACAAATTGAGATATGGAGAATATTTATAAAATTTAGTAGAATGATTCAAAGCAAGTAAAGTACAATCTTGTGCTAGAGGGCAATCAGAAAACGCTCTCCGCACCGCACCAGTGACGTCACAGCGCCTTTTCTTTGGATGAGAAAGAATTTAGGAAAAAACACATATGTGAACATGTGTAAAGAAAAATATGTGAAAACTGTTTGTTTTACAAATACTCTGTTCTTGATTTTGAAACTAAAATCCCGTTGTATTCAATTTCAAAAGAAAAAACTTATTTAAGCTAAAGTTGAGTGTCTAGCAATTTAGTGTGGTCATAGAAATAGGTGGAACTCATTTAACTTTTAAGATAAAATGAAATTTGTGTGTGTATTTATGCAAAATGCAAGTTATGAAAAAGTAACACTTAAATCTAAATCAAATGTAATGTAAAATATCTTTAGATGGATCAATGTAGTGGAGAAGACAAGAAGACTAGTTCGAGAGATTCACAAGCAAGGAAAATTCTACAAATTCATATCCACATGCATAAGACGCTCTCAAAACTTTGTGCCAAATGCTTTAAGGCCCAAAAAATACTAAAAAATTCGTGGAATTTAAAAACAAAAAACAAAAATTTACGATGACGGCAATAATCCCGCCACTGCGGAATCTACTCCGAAAACCCCAATCACTGACTGCGTTGAAGTACCGCCACCCGACTATGAGGAGGTGTTAACAGCCATCGGTCGGCTGAAAAACAATAAGGCTGCAGGTGCAGATGGCCTGCCTGCTGAGTTGTTTAATACTGGGGGCGATTAGCTCAAAAAATGCATGCATGAACTTCTATGAAGAATATGGTCGGATGAAAGCATGTTAAGTTATTGGAACTTCAGCGTACTCTGTCCAATCCATAAAAAAGGTGATTCCACGATCTGCGCCAACTACCGTGGGATAAGCCTTCTTAATATTGAATATTAGGTTCTATCGAGCGTACTGTGCGAAAGACTGAAGCCCATCGTCAACAAAGTGATTGGACCTTGCAAGGGATCTCTTGCACGCCGCAATTTCTGATTTAGGTATCCCTGCAAAGCTCATTCGTCTTTACAAAATGACACTGACCGACACCACCAGCGCAGAGAAAATTGGGCCAAACCTCACCACGCCATTTGATATCAAAAGAGGTTTCAGACAAGGTGACTCCTTATTGTGCGACTTCTTTAACATTATGCTGGAGAAAATAATTCGAGCTGCGAACATCGACATCTCTCGCACTATTTTCTACAAGAGTGGCATGCTGCTAGCATACCCTGATGATATTGACATAATTGGCACCAACGCGCGACCAGCCAGTGCAGCATTCTCCAATCTGGCAAGGGAGTCTCGTCGAGTGGGTCTAGTGGTGAACGAGGACTAAACGAAATACCTTGTGTCAACAAACAAAGAGTCACGGCGTCTTGGACAAAATGTTACTGTTGACAATTATACTTTTGAAGTCGTCAATGATTTCGTTTACCTAGGATCCAGCATTAATGCCAACAATAATGTCAGCCTTGGCATCAAGCGGAGAATAACTCTTGCCAACAGGTGTTAATGCGGACTCAGTAGGCAATTGAGAAGCAGAGCCATCTCTCGACCGTCGAAAAAAGCGCTGCATAAGTCCCTCATCCTTCCCGTCCAAATATATGACGCCGTGAACATTGACCATCAACGATGAGAGGCTGTTAGGAGCGTTCGAGAGGAAGATACTCCGTAAGATCTACGGTCCAGTATGCGTGGACGACGTGTGTCGAATAAGATGGAACAATGAGCTGACTGACAGCGTCAAGCGCGCGCCATGTTGAGCGAATGGAATAAGACACTTGTCCTTATCAAGTTATGAATTATAGTAAACTGAAATATATGTTAACTGACTTTAAAATATAAATATTCTAATATATAAACATAAAATCATGTTTTCAAAATATACTTTTATATACTTTTCAATTTTTCTGTCCGCTGTGTATACTCACATGAATAATTTGAAGACTTATTCTTAATAGCTTTCAACTTCTACTATATCTGGAGGAATTCTTAATGGTAAAATACATGGAGCTTCCGGTTTTATACATATGTACAAGTAGAGAGCCCCATGACAGAGGGATTTTGAAAGCATCCAAGATCTTTACAATTCTTTTTTTTCCTACTAAAAAAATTAAAATTTCCGACTTTCCGCCCTCTACTGAAATCTGTGGTCCATTTCAGTTTTCCAGTGTTTAGTGTCAGTAGCTAATGTAATATCAAATGTCTACATTAAATTTCATTTAACTACGATCCTTTCAGAAAATTTTAAATTTTTTGGTTGTTTTACCAATACATGGTATGCAGCGTTTCATTTTTGCTCTCCCATGCCAACACCTTGTCCTTGAAGCACTTGGCAAATCGTGTAAGGTTAGCTAACGAACGTTTTTATTTATTAGGCTTAGTGTTGATTATTTATGTTCATCCTCGCACATACTCATATCAATTTTATCGTTTCTCTCTCTAACTTTTCATTGACAAACGCCATTTGAAAAATAATCCTAAATAGAAATGTATAAATAAACTAGCTAAAATAAAATTTTGATTGTAAGCCGAAAAGGTTCGAAGGAAATTTAGTGCCCAAAAATAAATACACCCTCATCATAATAATAATCAATTCATTGCGCGTTTGTGCACGAGTACCTATGTATATCCTTTGTTCTCAGACCCTTTTACACACACACACACGTACGCATAAGTACAAACACACAAGCATAAATGCATAGACAATACCAACACAAATAGTGTCAACAATTATAATATAAAAATGGCATGATGTGTCACCTGTCACTTTTGTTTTATTGACGTTCATTAAAATGCTTGTCAACCTGTTATGAAATGTCCCACTCTACATGCATACACAAACGCATACTCGTGTACCTCTGCTGCTTTACCACTTCATAAGCATGTTTTTGAATATTTGTGTAATTCTATGCTGGTTACACTTCACATATCCTAGTTTTGCTTGCAGTAGTAGCGTAGTCCTTTTTGATGCGTTTTATTTTATGGATGCTCAAAATTTATTTTATTTGTTTTTGTATACTCTGAATACCAAAGTAGTTCCTGTGAACACCGTCATCATCATCATCATCATCATCATTATCGTCGTTGCCATCATATCATGTTGATTTCATCAAGGGGCGACATTTTGGTTCTGTTGTGACAAAAAGCCATTTGCTGTTGTTGTTGTCGTTATTGTTGCCCATGAGCTTCGCAGACAATACTTCAATGAATGTATGTACTCGTAAGGATGTATTTTTTGTGCAGGATATTGACTTGATTGTCACATTGATGAATGGCGGTCAACGGTCACTCATTGCATTCAGCTTTCGGTTCTTTTTTTTTTTAACTGAGTAGAATTATTTTCAAATATTCAATCCAAATTTTTAAATGGTTTTGGCAGCTTAACTAAGTAATTTTCTATTAACGATACGAGCATATTTGAAGTATGATAGTAGGCCTGACATTAAATTCTGGTTAGCTTGAAGTTTACGAGAGTTTTTCTCTGGAAGTTAGTTTCTTTGTTTCTTCCCTCACAACAGAGTTAAAAGGAAAGAGGGGAGACGGTTTCACTCGACTCTACGTAGAACCCACGTGAGTTAAGCGCGCCGTTGCTACCAATCCATGGACTAAAGAATGAATTCGATTTCAAAATCTTTATATCTTTCTGATAGCTTCAAACCCCAAAAGACTGTAATTTTTAATCATAAATAGTAATCAGCATACAAATTTATAATTCCGTTGTCTTTGTCCTTGCCACGAATTTAATCCAGAAACCATTTTTTGGTGCTATAGTAAAACCTCGTATATCATCGAGCAAATTTTTACAAGTCTTCTCGGAACGTTCTAATTGAAAATCAATCAGCAAATAGTACAGCATAGCTTTAGCCTGCATTAAAGCATAACGATTACCTAAAAAAAAAAAACATAAAACTTACTATATCGCAGTCGGAATTATATTTCAGTACAAAAACTTACCAATACATATTCTGGGGCCAACGCCAAACGGCAAGTACGTGCAGGGTTTAATTCGAGGCCTATTGTCATCACTGAAACGTTCCGGATCAAAGCGTTCTGGCTGCTCAAAGTATTCGGGGTCCCAGTGTAAGCCAATGGTTTGAAACCAAACACGATCGCCTTCCTTCAATTCACATATAAATTGTCCATCCTCATCCTTAACTGTATAATCCTTTCCACAAGTGCGATCGGTCAGAGCAGACAAAGTCCATTTGCGTAGCGATTCCGACACAACCATATCTAAATATTTCATTTTTTTTAAATTATCATAATCCATCAGCTTCCCATTCAATTCGTCATGCATTTGCTTGATTTCTTCGTAGAGTTTATTTTGCACTTCAGGATTTTCCATCAATTCATGGCAAGCAGTGCAAAGTAGACTGGCGTTATTCTCGAAAGCAGCAAAGAAGAAAATAAAACATTGTGCCACCAACTCGTCATCGGACCACTGATGTACGGATTCCTGTTTGGCCTCGAGCAGCAATTGAATCATATCCGGCCGTACAATTTTGTGTTCTTCACGATACTTCATTGCATCAATGACTAAACGCACGAAATAGTTAGTTTTCTCTTTATCGAACAGCGTCAGGCCAAGTGCCTTAAAAATAATTTTAGTTTATATGCATTTAGTAATGTGAAAACAACAAGTAAAACTATAAAACTTACTCCAAAAACTTTTGGCGCTATCGTAAACAAAATAAATTTCAAGGCTTGCCTCCTTTTCTGCCCGGTAAATGCTTTTCCAATTTGAAAGAACTCATTATTTATGTCTTTATAGGAATTGATTTTCAACCCAAATGCTGTCGTCGCAATCAAATCATTCGATAAACGTGAAAAGAATTCTTTCGTTTCCAAGTCAATGCCGGCGCCCGTCACTAGGCCGCTGCTATTATTAGTAAATTGCGCGTAGGCATATTTCACCGCTTCAGCGAAACAATCATTCATCAATGTGTACATTGTACGCATTTTGGCGCCCGTAAAAATGGGCGTAATAGTGTTGCGCATATTTTTCCAACGTTGATCACGCATAATGGTTAATATGCTCCCCAGTATGGGATCGGAATCCAAATTGAACACACGTTGATGGTTTGTAAACCAATCGAAATCTTTAATGCCCATTTGTTTAATCAATGCGGAGTCGTTGACAACGAAGAGTGGATCACGAAAATTGTATAGACCATATATTTTACTAGAAGTTTAAGATAATATGTAGTAAATTAAGCAGTTCAATTTATACAAATTTGTAACTAACGACTTCGGGTGCTGCAATTTTACCCAGTATACTACAACTTTGTTTTTTATTTAAACCACACCTGTACCTAACTTTACCTATGTGAGCGAACGGCGGGGAAGAGGGAGCGAACAGCTAGGAAGAGGGAGCGAATGGTTAGGAAGAGGGAGCGAATGGTTAGGAAGAGGGAGCGAATGGGTGGATAAGAGTAGGAGGGATATCTTCCTCCTTGGATATGATATTATGTATAAATATAGATTGTGAATTTTTTAAGCACATTTCAGTTTCTTAATTCTTGTAGCCGACTATCTAAAACATTATTTTGTAGCTTAGATTCCAATAAGTTAAGAGCGACCTTGTTATTGTTATTAAATTTTCCGATTATCAACCCAAGTCTTTCTGCCCTTCTGAAAAATGTAGTCGGCGTCACAAATCGATTTTTGAGCTATTTGTGTGCTGCAACGCAAGAGGCTGCACTGACATTCTTCAATTGTAATGAAATGTGGTATATAATGTTTTTTTTTAGCTTAATTACATTGGCGGTCACGAAAACCGCATCACTGGCAACACTTTTTTAATATGTAAAAATTTGGGTAATTTACTTATTTTTTCTTGCTACTATAAAGGGGATTTCCCGGCTTAAACGTGTTGACAACAGAAATAAGTTATTCTAGTGCAATTGTTTAACGCAGAAGGGTTTTTTGTGAAATTAGTGCAGTAACGAGTGCAAAATATAAGCAGCTGACACATGACAAAAAAGTCGTTGCACTTACATTAGTGAACCAAGGACTTTCTTACCGGAAAATTTCTGAAAAATTGGGTTGCTCACATTCTACAATTGTCCGTTTAAAAAAACAAAGAAAATATTATGGAGACCCTGGAGAGGAAAGAAGGATCTGGCCTTAAACTTGCAACCAGTAACAGAATTGATAGCCTTATAAGAAATATTAGCACAAAGGATCGTTTTGAAAGTGCAGTAACTATTCGGGCAGAGCTAGAAACCTATCATTGCGTAAATATTAATGTTGAAACTGTATGCAGGAGACTGCAAGAAGCTAGTTTATATAGAAGGCGTCCTGCAAAAAAGCCATTGTTGACTGAAATAATGAGAAAAGCGCGTCTAGCTTGGGCAAAAAACTATATAAACTGAACACTGTAGCAGTGGCGAAATGTCATCTGGTCTGATAAGAGCAAATTTAACCTGCTATGCGCCGATAATTTTCCGTACGTGCGCCGTTCCAATGGTGAACGTTATAAAGAAAACTGTATTGTGAAAACAGTGAACTGTGAAATTCCCACAGAGCCAGATGATTGGGGGATGTCTTTCCTACTACGTACGTGGTCTGTATATTCTAAATTAATCCCAAGATACCTATTTCAAAATTGATTTTGTTCAAGTTATTTTAAACTGATTTCACAATATTTACCTAGAATAAATACGAAAATTCTTTAGATTAAAAATGGTGAAAAACTCCAAAATAATTTTATAATTTTTTCAAACGCATGTATTTCGAAAAGTTGAAAATGTAAACACTTTTGTATACTTCAAATTCCAACTGCCAACATTACCTTTAGGAAAATCTGAAATCGGAAAAATCTTCTTTCTGAATTTGGCTTCTTTCTGTTTTCATATTTAATAGCTTGTGAAAAAGAATCATCGTAATTTTAAGAAAGCAGCTGGGAGATATTATTCCCGCCGCGATTTCCTTGAGATTCTCAAACATGGAATTATGTAAAACTAAGCAACTTTATCCACTGCATGTTATTTAAAATATATTTTACTACAGATAATACGCAGTTGTTGTATGATTGCACTGCACCAAAGTCCAATTTAGATTGCTTAATTGTCAACAAGCCAGTTGGATACATTTCGGGTGTTCATGTACATACACGTACACTTACTTATAGGTACTCACTGTTGTTTTGTTTCTCTGTATAAATTAAGCATAATTTTGTGTAGTGATTGTTGGCTTTTTAGTATTTCCCAAGAGTTTCCCAGTAATGGCAATGGCTTCTTGAATGGTATGCCTCGCTCTTCGAAGGTCTTGAATGTTTTCGTGGACCATTTGTATAGAAAATATAACAGCACCGGAAAAATTAATAAAATTCCAATTATAAACATTGCGACGTCGTCAATACATTCAAACCGAATGCGTTTAACTTTCACGATATACTGCTTCTACATTCTGGAAGATCTCAATTAGAAAAAAGCTTGCAATTGTGAAGCTTTTGAAATGAAAAGCTTTTTTGCGATAAATTAATTTCATTCGAGAATTTTATTGGAATGTGAAATCTTAGTATTAATTGTGCTTAGGTCATTGATGAGATAATGTTAACTTTATAATATACTCGTACATCTATGCATCTTCTGCAGTTAACATGTAGTTATGATCGTCGAAGGGAGCGGATGTTCCTACCGTTCTACTTTTATGTCGTATATGTTGCCCTGTGTTTCCGCCTAATGTAGTTTCTACATATTGCAATTCACGCCGCGAGTGCACATTAATCAATAAAATCAACTAAATAACAATACGTGCACAAAACGGATACATTTGCGCTACATGCGGTCATAGTCGACATTGATAAACTGAAGTTCATTGTGGTAAAGGCATAACACTTGGCACAATTATTACATTCCCTGTCTCTTGTATTGTTTTAATTTTGTCTAGGCTTATGAATGTCGGGGAATTTTCGTAAAGCTCTTTGCAACATTCGCGGACTTAAATCAAATTTCTTCTCTGTATATGCATTTATAAACCTCCATAAGCCTCCATAAACCCCATATAATGGCACTAGGTGAGAGGATGCTGAGTATCGGCTGGTGCCATTGTTCTCTCTCCGAAGGGGTCTTTCCCTTTTTATTAATGAGTATGTCGCGTACCAGTGCCAGCAACAACTTTATGTAACGGATGCTGAGTTTAGCTCCATGTGGGTTAAATTTAGCATCCTGCCTCATCTGGTTTCTTTATTGAAGCCCGAATTCTGATAGGGATTTTACTTTTAATAACTGATAATAAATAATAATAATAATTTTCTGATTCGATTGATTCTATTTTAGAATCATATCCGTACAGTGAAATTGTGATTGCTAGTGACTTTAATGTTCACAATTCGGATTGGTTGTACCACTCAAGTCACACAACACCCGAAGGTCTATATGTTGAGCTATTTGCCGATTCGAACGGCCTGACTCACATTCCGTGTATTACACGGCAAGCCCAAAACATCCTTGACCTATATCTTACTTCTCATCATGACAAATATGATGTAAGTGTCCACGCATCTTTTAGAAACTCGCAGTACTGTACAATTTTAGTATCCTTTCCGTATTCTCGAATCCACAACCGCACGATAGCTGCAACTTTTACAAATTTGACGATAGCTGCAAAGCGATGAACGTGGCTTTACGAAAAGGCAAATTGCAATGGTCTCAATAACTTTATTGAAAATTTGAATTGGAAATTATGTTTTACCGGTTAAAACATAGAACCCAGTGCTAAAATGGTAGAAGAAATAATTTTACTAGGAATGCGTTCTTTCATTCCTAATAAAACGATTAGCGTTAAAGCTAAAGACAATGCATAGTTTAATGCAACTTACGGGCAAGCAGTCAGGTCGGAAGAGGTCGCTTTCAGGAACTGACAATCTAACAAGAATGCCAATACTGAACAGTTGCGTAAACAGAAAAAAAATCGCCAAATCTAAAGTGCGAAAAGTTTCTACATGAACATCGCCTGAGGCAGAAAGTCTTACAATTCCATAGGGGTGGTAAAAACTTTTGGTCATTTGTAAAGAGAGTAAAGAACCAAACGACTTCGCCAATTCGAACTTTTTTACTGGTGAACTCCTCGTCACTAGCTCGGTTGATAAAGCGAACGTTTTAGCTAACATTTCCGCAGAGGATTCTTCTCTGCCAGCTAGCGATTAACCACTGCCTGCTATCGAATCTATATCTTGTGCTATGCCTGAGATACATGTACGAGCTCGAGTAGTTAAAAGAGTTCTTGCAAATCTTAACAGAAACAAGGCTACGAGAGCCGATGGCATTCCAGCCCATGTATTGCGAGCTTGTGCGACAACGCTGGCTCGACCGTTTCGCAATCTTTTCAACATTTCATACAAAACTGGTGTATTTCCATCTTGTTGGAAAGTTGCCAATGTGCAACAAGTTCCTAAAAAGGGCAAAACTACAGACCCTGCGAACTGTCGCCCCATCGTAATCTGTTCTACGCTATCCAAAGTCCATGATGATAAAAATGTATAAACTTGGACAAATATCTTGAGCAAAACGAATTGCTTAACGACCGCCAATACGGTTTCCGTATAAATCGCTCTACGGGCGATGTCATGGCGATCCTCACCGAGCATTGGTGCCATAGTATCCATGGCTTCGGTGAGGGCAAGGCGGTTGCCTTCAAGGAGTTTGACAGAGTGTGGTATAAAGCACTAGTGTCAAAACTAATTGCGTATGGGGTTGGGAGTAACTTCACACGATGGATTACCAACTTTCCAAGCGGCCGCTCTTTCGGCAATGTTTCGGAAGATCGTGCGATTAATGCTGGAATGCCGCAGGGTTCAGTTCTCTCCAATACACTTTTCCCTATCCCATTTACTCGTTTGCAGATGACTGATCTCCGCTTGATCTACACTACCTATAAACGTAATAAACTGGAGTTTAATTCGCACCTATGGGCTGGAACTTCACGAACGCAACTGGAGCTCCTGGACCGTATCCAACATCGAGCGATAAAGCTAATATGAGACAGTCGAGTTTCCAGCTCTATTGACTCCTTGGAACACCGTCGAAACGTGGCTTGCGTCTCCATGTTTCCTAAGCTCATTGTTTCTTATTAAACTAGTAGTATTTAATATATTTTGAAATCCCATTGAACTTTTAAAATTGTCTATTAACATTTAGTTAATTATGTCATAAAAGTGAAAAAAAATGTATCTTAAATACTACAAAATATAATGAGCTTAATGAAGTCCTTACGTCTTACGTACCCCAAAAGTTTGATAGCTTTGTGCGTGATCCCTTTGAATTTCATAATTTTAATTTTATTATGAGTTTCAAGGAGCTGCTTGTTTACAAATACTGGCTTCATTATCGACGCAATTTACTTATTCACCCCTTCTTTTTTCTTTTCCTCTTCATTGCAGATTTAAAATCCTTATGGATAACGAGCTTGTGTAGCTCAGATTTGAAAAGGACCAAAAATAATAATAATCAACCGTTTCAGCAACAATTCCAAAAGGAACATCCTCAAAAACGGTTTCAAAAGGATAAATTTACGCTTCAGCTAAACTTGCACAGTAATTGCAATGTTGATTGCCAACAACAGCAACAACGATTTCATCACCAACAACAGCAACAGCAAATACATGAACATCAGCCATTGAAGCAACAAGCAGCAACAACGCCCCCGACTTCGAAGCGGTGTATTCAATACGCCAATAAATTGAAATACGGTCCAATAGAGCGTGACAGTGGTAGAGGTAGTGGGGGTGCTGGTGGTGGAGCTGGTGGTGGTGGTGGATTGGAAATATTGGAGACGCAATTTATTGAAAATACTGCAGGTTAGTTTCGCCAAAATTTATATCATTTATATCATTTCTATTTTTTAATTTTTTACTTATGCATAGTACATTTACGAGTACATTCAAGTTTAATTGCATAATCCGATTGAAATGTTTTTTTCTCCATTTCATTTGGCTGAGGAAAGGCTGTAATTTATATCGGGCTCAGTACGTATATGGCTTGCAGAAGTGATGTGTTTGGCTCTACATAAATGCAAGGGCGTATGATATTTAAAACGAGGCCAGTTTAAGTGTAAACATATCAATACAACTTTAATTGAACTAGGAGCAGAGCAAAACTAATTATTCATGCAGCGAGAATTAGTTCTCTGTTTGTTAGATTTCTGATACCGATCATTTTTTGGATGTTTTAGTACACAGAATCGGACCAAAGCCTTTGGAGAACACTCATGTGACAATCATACTGGTATTCCAGCCAGCGATAGCTTATCTCAAGACCCCTCGATGAAACGTGGAACGAGTGTAACAGATACTACAGAGTATCTGACAACGTATAACAGGCGAATGCAATCTCGCTACATCTAGGACTAAAACTGATATAGACAAATGATTGAGCAGTGATGCTGACACACTTCAAATTAAATAAAAATCGGTGGTACTGGGTGGTTCTGACGAGAGTCAGCTTTTCATACTTTTCTGTATGCTTAGTTCACGTTAAAAAAATGTAGAGATGTGAGTATATCGTTGGAATAGAAAGTGTCATCTAGCAGACGATTTTTGAACTTTATACAACATATAAATGATTTAAAATTGTATAAAATACTGCCGTAGCGTTTCAAGAAAACATGTTTTGGTAAACCGCCATATTCTTGCTTCCATTGCTCTTTTCTCAGCTAATTAAATCTTTCAAAGGAAGCCTAGTCTAGAAGTTACAATCCATACCATATGTAGCTATATTTTTATTTCACAAAATAATATGGTATTTATTATACGTACGTTTTCGTATTCTCGCATATATTGGGTTATATAAAAGTATCCGCGATATTCCAGCCAGCGACAGCTTATCTCAAGACCCCTCGAGACTTACTTTACTTACTTACTTTTAATGGCACAACAGCCCATGGAGGGCCTAGGCCGAGCTTTTTCGCATCCACTCATGTTGTGCGTATTATATATGTACATGAATGAAAGGGACCTACAGTTTAATGCCGAATCTGAACGGCGAAGTGAAAAGCTTTTCATGGCAATTTTTACTCTTGTAGGTTTGCCATTGACTGCCATTAGGTGGTGCTGTGGTTTTTTCTACTTTTTGATTTTACTGTCACATGAGGCCCGTAGTGTAGAAAAATTATTTTTTCTACTTTTTGATTTTGACTGTGCCGAGATTCGAACCGCGGCCATTCTGCTTAGCAGCCCAACGCACTACCACTACGCCACAGCGACCACACAAGATGATGTTTGTACCTACAAATCTGGCAACACTAGTTTGATTATGTCAAACGAACACATGATGGAAACGAAGACATGTTGGAAGCGAACACATGTTTGAAACGAACACATATAAAATGTACTCTGAACACATGTTTCAAGGTACATTTTATGTGAAGACAGTAATTGTAATTCGTTGCTAGTGTAAAAAGTTAAATTGAAGTGAAAATTAGTGAAATATCTGAAGAAATACGTTATGTAATGTTTTATCACTATAAAAAAAGTAAAACCGATGCAAAAACATGCCTTAAAATTTGGGTGGATTATGGTGAGGATGCTGTGAATGAACGCCGGACCCACTACTGGGTTGGCTTCATTCCGTTTCGGAAATTTCGACATCAAAGATGCACTGAAAGTCACTGAAAAAGCCGATGAAATTTCGCAACTGGTGATGCAAAGCTTTCAAACATGTGTTCTTTTGTCAAAATCGGACTAGTGTTGCCATATTTGTGGGTACCAACATCATTTTGTTACGAATCTTGTAACGAAAAACCGCGGACACTTTTTATATGACCCAATATTTTGTTGTTTCTTTTTGTAAAGCCACAAACAATTTAATATGAATTGTTAATTTTTCATTTTTTATTTTCAGTTAATAAAATGGACGACATGATTTTTCAGTGCAATAATCAAAATTCAATATACGTGCTCAATTCCAGTTATAATTCGTATGGGGTAAGTAGCAAAAATGTCGAATCTTTTATTGGCGAACAATTTGCTCTTAACCACTTAAAAGTTGCACTGTGAATTTTATTTTTGGCTTTCAGCAGGAATTCCCTCATTTAAATCATATTGAACCCATTGGCACCAAATTAGATTCACTTAGCGCCGCCCCGGCAGCTTCCGCCACCACCAATGAAAAAGAAACTACAACAATAAGCTGCCACCAACACCATCAGCACCATGAACATCAAAATTCCTTAACATCTGCAAGCAGGAATGGTTCATCTGTTACGCGAAGCTTGCAACATAAATTAAAAACTTTAGGAAATTTCAACGACAACAACGCGACGGAAGCAATCGGAAATCCTGTCGCTTCATCAACGTCATCCACATCTACATCGTGTTTACCGGCAGCAGCTGCAATTCAAAAATTGTTCAATTGCAGCAGTGTTGCTAGCACTATACTAAATGGCAGTTGCAACAATTTTGTTAGTAGCAGCAGTAGCAACAGCATAAGTGCCAACATATACAACAACAGCAATGGAAATAGAGACCGAGACTGTCTGTCTTCGATGACAGAGAAAAGAAAAGATAATAGAGACATGGATACAGGTGCAATATTAGGTAACTGCATAAATAACAATAGCATCAACAGCCGCACAGTTACCAGCGGCAGCAGCAGCAGCAGCAGCGGTAACAGCAGACATGCTGTGGCTGGAGGTAGTGGTGGAAGTAAGAAAAAATGCTCCAACGTTAAATCAACTCTAATTGCAAAGAAGACAAAGTTTTGGAAATTTCTTGAAGAAGAAAAATGGCGCTCGAACGAAAATGGCATCGGAAATTTAATAACAAGCAATTGCGAAAGGCAAAGCAGGTGCGTAACTTCCTATCGATATGTGATATATTTACGAGTATGTATGTATCTAAATATTGTGTATACATACATACAACAACACATCGCTAAGGTTTCATTTTTGTATTTTTAAGGATGACAAAAATTGCATTCTTTATCCATGTTATCAATCATAACTTTAGCATGAGCAGAATATAAGTATGTATAGGCAAGACGTTGGTTTCGTTGTTCGCCACTAACTTCTGCACGTTTAACTACAAAATGTATTGCACTCGTTGATGTGGTGATTAATTTGTCGAGAATTTCGACCGTTAGTTTCACGGCCAATTCTTCTTTCTTTTAATGGCACAATAGCCCATGCAGGGCATAGGCCGAGCTTTTCGCATCCGTTAATGGTATGCGTGTTACATTTATATATGAATAGAAGGGATGTGAAAGATTTTCATAGGCAATTTTTACTATTGTGGGTCTGCCATTGACTGCCATTAGGTGGTGCTGTGGTTTTTTCTACTTTTTGATTTTACCGTCACATGAGACCCGTAGTTACTTACTGGAAGTATCTGAACATTAAAAATATTTTGCACACAAATATTCAATATATGAACCAATCAGAGGATAATAACACATTTTCGTAAATATCTCCACTCCAGCGCACCCTCCCGGTTTTTATAAAACTATTTCTTTGCACGTAAATGACATAAATATATTTTGAATATGAGCTATATCGGACCATAAATACAATTTATCGAAATACAAGTATCTCGACATCAGCGCCATCTACTAGCATCCACTAAATAGATACACCCACCCTATGAGTTGAAATTTATTTGACAGCTGGTGCAAGCACATTCTCGCGATATTGTGCCCTAGCCTTTAACCCTCGTATGACCGAATTAAAATGAGAGGGACTAAAAATGTTTTGATGGCAGATATGTGTTAGTCTTGACTCAAATATGAACTGATAAAAATTGCAAAGGCCTTGGTAATCTGGCTCGTTAGTTACAGGACCGTGGGCAGTAGTGGTATATTAAAAAAAACATGTAAATTATTTATTAATACATTTTTTATTGAAATTTAAGTATGAAAAGATACAAAACAATTTTTTGTGGGTTGCAGCATAAATAAACATTGCATTTACTGCACTTAGACCGAGGATAACCAGTGTGGCATAGCCTGCATCTGCCTTTTGCTCCCCATTCTACCCAGTGACCTAGATTGTCAAATCGAATGGATTTTGTGGGTTCTGCAACATATGCTCTTTTATTGCAGCTTGATTCAGAGGCCGTTGATGGGGCTAGTGATGATGGAGCCGATGGTAAAGAACCTGGTGATGAAGGCGTCGATCCCTTTTTCGAAAGTAGTGATGATGGGCGATCTCTTTTCCTTGGCAAAGCTGCTGTTTGTCTTGCGTTCAAAAGTTCGTTAGCAATATCCAACTGAAATTTTATTAGTGGCATATGCTTCACCTCGCCGTTTGTATATTTGAGGTCTCTGCGATACAACAGCCAACTATTGGTTACAGGGGAATTTATACAGCAGTATACTATGTGCATATACTATTTATTTGAGCGGTGGTTGATTTTGTATAATTCTAGCAGCATGTCAGCAAGATCAACCCCTCCCATATGTTTGTTATAGCATTCAACTATGCCGTGGACGGAGTCCATTTATAAACTTCTTCTCTTTTCGGCACCATCTCTTGCATTCACTCATAGGGTTTTTACCTGTATAGTTAGAAACTAGTTGCACACTCTTATTGTCATACCAACGACAAGCAATCAAGTTGTGCGTCCTCCTTCTCACTGCTTAGAGCACAATTTTTCAGTCGCTTGCTTCGGATTGTTCCAACGGATAAAATACCTCTTTGTCTTAGAGCAATCATCAAGCTTTTTGATTCGTAGGAATATTGGATGCCAAATCTAAAACAATGTCTGATGATATTGCCAAACCAAAAGACTCACACGTTCCTTCTCCAATGTAGAGGCTGAAATCATAAATAATGCCAGGTACACCAGCCCTAGAAAGCATTTTGAAGCCCCATTTGTGAGGCTTATTTGGCAGATACTGTTTCAAGCTATGTTGACCTAATAAAAATTATTTTTGTATAAGATAGAAATCTATTGCATATGTGTACATAAAATTAATTACCTTTATATGCAATCATTTGCTCATCGACGCTTTGGAATTCTTCTTGGGAAATTTCATTGAATTTTGTTTTTATAACATTTAGCAATGGGTGAACTTTGCAGAATTTGTCATATTTTTAATTTTTAATTTGTCTATTGTTTAGGTGGAAAAATTGTTTAATTTTTTCAAATCGATTTCTCGGTAAAGAATTTGCAACAGCGGTCAGTTTGAAAATTTGCGTCCATGCCATTCTATATGTTGGAATATTTACTACAGCAAGGTATAGTAATATACCAATATATCTTTTAATTTCTGACACATTGCATTTTAACTCCGTTCCGTTAGTTTGTACAGCATACAAGTTTGTTTCGTCACAAATCTTCTGCCAGACTTCGTCTGCAAAGAACTGGGTGAAATATTCGATGGGTTGTTTTACCTCATTGCTCCGGACTTCGCTTTTCCAACTGGTATCACATTCCATTACTTCTAGACTCCTCCACCTTAAACACTGCAAATCAATTTCCTCCGTCAGTCACCTCCTCCACAACATCTTCATTTTGAATTGGGTAATTAATTCCTCATTCAGACCAACTTTCCATATTAGTGTCTTCGATGGTGTTTTCAAAATTTGCTACTCTTTCCTCTTCTTCTTCTTCTTCATTTCCCCCATCCGCAGAATCATCCCAATCAAAATTAAAAGTTTTTTCACTACACTTATGTCCGTATTAGACCTCTTGGACGCATCTAAATATGTACATACATAAAGAAATGAACATTGTTTGGAAATTACCACAACTGACCAATGTTGCCTATAGGCAACAGTACTTTTACAAAATTATTATAAACAAACTAATCACTTTTCTTAAAATTTATGTTTTCTCTTACCTTTATTTATTAATATTGTTCACTTGATTTTACGATAAACCAATTTTTTTTAATAAGCTTAATGTTTTAAACACTTTTTGTGTAAACACTTCTTTCGCAAAACGGTCTCGACAATTTCATGCTACAGAGAAAGTCTACTGAAGCAACAGGTGTAAAGCTTACACTAGAACAAATAGCTGTAAGCTTGCACAACACATAACGCTACATAATGCATAAAACCGCATGTCAAGTACCTACAATTACAATGTTGCCTATAGGCAACATCAGGCATGAGAGGGTTAAAGAATATATATTCTATCTCTCTACTCATTTATTAGTATAACTACATCCTTGTTCCAGAAGATCGAAAAGTGCTACACTATCTACATGCACCAACGGTAATAAATATACTTCAACACACAAAAAATTTAATAAAAATGTATCTTTGCAAAAAAATCTTCTTTATCTTCTTTAT
This sequence comes from Palloptera scutellata, assembly GCA_958295655.1. Taxonomy (NCBI): domain Eukaryota; kingdom Metazoa; phylum Arthropoda; class Insecta; order Diptera; family Pallopteridae; genus Palloptera; species Palloptera scutellata. The sequence goes on from OY282451.1 coordinate 55,095,020, forward strand.
TTGATCATTTGCGATACCGTTATAGTTAAATCAATTTAGTACCGATTATGTTTGTAGAGTGGTAGCTATAAATATATAAATTTTGTGCTGAAGGAAATAACTTTACTTTCAATCGCTATTTACTTAGTTACAAATTGAACACGTCAATAAGTTATTTTCTAAGCTAAAGGATGTTATTTTTAGAAGTGTGATTTTCTATCTGGCAATACTTTTTTTGGAGTTGGTATTTTTGACAGCTGTCTCTAGATTTATGCTCAGTTTGGTTTGCCATTTCATAATGAATAGACTTACTCCTGAACAACGTTTGCAAATCGTGCAAATTTATTACCAAAATAATAGTTCGGTTCGCGCGGTTTTCACAAGAAAATTTGGTTCAGCGATGAAGCTCACTTTTGGTTGAATGGGTTGATGCCTTGGAAGAGAATATTCGGCGCGTTATTACTGAGATACGGTCCCAATTGCTGCAAAAAGTGGTCGAAAATTGGGCCTCTCGGCTGGAATTTATTCGAACCGGCCGCGGCGACCACTTGCCCGAAATCGTTTTTAAAACATAATGGAAAATCCTTAACTTTATAATAAAGATAAATTCTTGGCCATAACATTAATTTATATGCGTTTCTTTTTCTTCTTGAAATCCACAATCTAAAAAAAACACCCTATATTAATAACAAAACATTAAAGTGAGAATTAGTTGTTTGTGAAGATCTATTTTGAATACAAGTTTTGACGAGGAACGATTTTTTCGCAAGAAAAATTAGTAAATTCACTGCTTATAAAGAATGTGGATTGTCTAATCGAGAAATCGCTAGACGGATTCAAAGATCGTACATCGGTGTTGCAAATGTTTTAAGACAAGGCCCCATTTATGCAAAAAACAAAAGGTCGGGGCGACCAACTCCTCGGCAAAAAATGCGAAATTTTTAGAGAGGCAAGCTCTAAAACGCAAAGTTGCAGAGAAATTTGTCGTGAATTGAATTTACACGTTTCCGCAAGACGACTGAGACAAATTCTGCATAATTCAGAATGTAGAACAAAGGAAAATCTTAAAATATGATGGCTTTAGACAATATTGGAACGACAAAATTAAAAATAAGGAAATCAGCTTGATTTGAAATTTTTGAGGAAGCAAGATTATGTTCTGGCCTGGATTCTATGTTGAACGCAAGACTCCAATATGTTTTATTAGCAATAAAGTTAATGCTAATGGATGAGGTCCTTGTTACATTTTTGGACGAAATTAGTGACGCAAACACAATTTTTCAGCACTATAATGCTCCTATCCATAGAGCCAGATTGCTTTAGTAAACAGAAAATTGAATTTTTACGGCGACGTGCGGATTCAAATCCCATCGAAAACCTCTGGGGTAAATCGAATTTATACTAATGGACGACAGTACTCTAGCCTGCGTGATCTTCGAGCCGCTAGAAACCAAACTTGGAGTGAAATACCCACTTCTGAGCTAAGAAATTTAATCATGTCAATGCCTTATCGTTTAGAAGAAGTAATTAAATGAAGTAAAAATGATTTATTATTAAAAACATTTTCATTTTTTTTTTGGTTTTGGAAGTATACTTTTTTCCTATGAAGTTCCAGTTAATTCTGAGTTATGTATTTTTACTTAAAATTCTTCTTTGAACAAACAAAACTGAATTAAAAAATTAATGCACAAACGTTTTAACTAATAGACGAACTACTTCTCTTGGTGGAAGTATATTTACCATATTACCATGAGTGTACTTTCCCGAATTCTATTTCACTTTCAACCGAACTTTATTTTACATGCACTTTCATTTTTATATATATACATATATAGATAATCACAATTACTTAAAGTCAGTCTATACGCATTTAGAATTGCTTTTTTGAGTCACAATTTCTGTCTAATTGAGTTGATGAGTAGAACATCATTTAACCTTCGCATGCACAGTATTTACCCGGGTAAATATCTCAATTTTCTTTCATTAATAACTCAAAAAGTACCCATTCTACAAATATGCGGTTCAAGTGACAAAATTTTTTATTTGTTTTAGAAAATTAAAAAAAAAATTATTAAAAAATTTCTTAATATTTAAAATAATTTTTTTTTTATTTTTTTTACACAAGTGAACGGTACTTACCAGGTGAAATAAATTAATTTTAATGGATTTGTTATAGCGGGTTTAGAAAGATTTAGATTTTCTGTTAAATAAAATACATAAAAACTATAAAATTATTGTAGTATGATTTATTATTTATGTTTTATTTCAATATTTAATTGTTTTTGTTTACTGGTTTTTACAAATAAATATGTAACTCAAGCCATATGGCATTTTTCACATTTGGTTTGCGTAAAGCTATTCTACACAAATTTGTTTTTTGCATTTTTTGCAAACATTACGTGTAATAGGGTTTTTTTTGTTTAGTTCGTAACATAAAATGCACGCTCCTTTGACTCTCTTTCGGCCAGTGGAATCACGGTCATCGTTATCATCAGCTGTGAATTCTTCATTTTCTTCATTCAAGGCATGAAATGGTTGGCCTAAATGCATTCAACTGCATTTCTTATGGAAAAATGTGACATTACTCTTCGATCTTGTGCTCTGGATTTTATTTGAGGTTCACATAAGAGCTGGCCTAATGTCTAGCAGAAAATTCTTCTTGTTTTAGTGGTTTCCATGACAGTGGTTTTTTATCAAGATTTTTACTGTTCCACTCGTTATAATCTTTTTCGGCCCTTTTATTAGTATACCTGCATATAACATCTGTGTCGCTGTGGCGTAGTGGTAGTGCGTTGGACTGCTACGCAGAGTGTCCGGGGTTCGAATCTCGGCACAGGCAAAATCAAAAAAAAAAAAGTAGAAAAAATAATTTTTCTACACGGCACCACCTCTTGTCAGGCAATGGCAAACCTACAAGAGTAAAAATTGCTATGAAAAGCTTTTCCTTCGCCGTTCGGATTCGGCTTTAAACTGTAGGTCCCTTCCATTCATGTGCAAATATAACACGCACAACATGAGTGGATGCGAAAAGCTCGGCCTAGGCCCTCCATGGGCTGTTGTGCCATCAAAAGTAAGTAAAGCATATAACATCTTGAATGGCTGAACTCATAATACAGTAAAAACTATCCTTTTCAGTTAAATTTTTACTTAGTTGACGGCTTAGCGTCTACGAATAAAATGTCTCGAAACATTTTATGCGACCCCTGGCATTGCATTGCTGGTGGATGCTTATACCATTTGTTCCATCTTTGACTATAAAAAAGACTACAGTCGACGGAAAGTTGTCACCTTCATTACTTTCTATGTCACTGTTATCAATATTGTCCGCCTCATCAGCTTCAGACTCAGTAGTGTCATTCAGTTCCATCATTTCACCTTCTTCATTCTCTTCGGCATCAGAATCAGCACTTACTTTCTCTGGCAAGTAATCTTCATCGGATTCAAAGTTTGCATCGTCTAGGTCATCTGCTGATTCAGACACGGCTGTTGCAAAAATTCTTTCGTAGTAACGCTGTTTGTCCTCAAATGATAATCTGAACAGGATTTGTAAGCACATATACACGAAAAATCTTACTAAATAATAAACCTGGATACAGCTGCTGCAGAAAGCTATTCAAAGTTTTGAGATTGTTGTTCCATTTTGTTTATAAATTCCATTATATACCTTATTTTTTTTACGCAAGGTTGCATTAGAATTTATTGAACATGATAACCACATAAACAAAAAGGAACGAAACTTGACTTTGGAACAGTAATCCAACTGATATTATGCGGAAAATGATTTTACGTAAAAATTTCAGTACAATTTATATGAGGAAAAAAATATTTACCCGGGTAAATACTGTTCACTAGCGTATACAAAAATTGCCGTCTGTGCGAAGGTTAAAGCTGTGATAGAAATAGAATGAAAATATATTCTGGAGATTTCCTTTTCCTCCTTTCTTTCCTTCTACATATAGTACTTAGCTCGAATATTTATCGCTCTGTTGGAGTCGATCTGAAAATTTACAATTCTATTCTGCATAGTTGAGCATATTTCTTCATATACTTACTTACTTACTTTTAATGGCACAACAGCCCATGGAGGGCCTAGGCCGAGCTTTTCGCATCCATTCATGTTGTGCGTCTTATATTTGTACATGAATGGAAGGGACCTACAGTTTAGTGCCGAATCCGAACGGCGAAGTGAAAAGCTTTTCATAGCAATTTTTACTCTTGTAGGTTTGCCATTGCCTGCCAAGAGGTGGTGCCGTGTAGAAAAAATGTTTTTTTTTTCTTTTTGATTTTGCCTGTGCCGAGATTCGAACCCCGGACACTCTGCGTAGCAGTCCAACGCACTACCACTACGCCACAGCAACCACTCATACCATTTTACCACCATTTTATAAAAATCAATTTTTTAGTTTGCTGTATCAAAGAACATTCCCTAATGCACTGGCATTGCCAAACTTTGTTAGTAAATGAATTTTTCTCCACCAAAATTTTTGGCGAACCACAAACCCACTAAATAATTTAGCAACCGAAAAAAATATGTAGTAGCAATTCCTTTCACTGTTTTTTTTTTTCAAAAGCTTCGTTGGCCCAACAATTCGTTTAAATTTTCCGATTAATGTTAAAGCAACAGTGTTGACTAAGAATTTTTCATAGTTTAAAAAAGCAACATCGTCCTATTTTATTTTTCAAATTTTGTTTGATAAAATACAGTGACAGAATGGTTCTTCGTTTTTTTGTTTCGGCGTATGTATGTAGGCCGAAAAGTGCTTATGCTGAAATGTGAATTCAACCAAATACAAGTTTTCACTATGTAAATTTCTGTGTAGGCATTCTTCTAACATAAATTCTTACAACCATAACAAGATTATTAAGATGAAAGGATTCTAAATTTGTGTGTTGCTGCATGATAGAGCAAAAGCATCTAGTACTTACTTACATATAATTATGTATATTTATAGATATGAATACTAACGAATCCAGGGATTGCGAAAGGGAAAAGGGTTTCAATTTTTTTGTTCTTTTAAAATTTAGAAAGAAGCACAATATATAACATCAAAATAATTCATAACCATGATCAATTTACAGAATTGATTATTGTATTTTACCTTTTCTTTTATGGCTGATGCCACACCCAGTAATCCAATCCTATCCTATAGGGTGTTTTTTTTAGAAGCGCGGTTTTCAATCTGGCAATACTTTTTTCAGAGTTGGTCTCTTTGACAGCTGTCACTTGATTTATGCTCAGTTTGGTTTGCCATTTCATAATGAATAGACTTATGCCTGAACAATGTTTGAAATTATTATCAAAATTCGTGCTCTGTGAAAAATGTGTGTTATCGCAAAATTGTCTTCAGCGACAATGTTCATTTTTGGCTCAATGGATTCGTGAATACATAGAATTGCCGTATTTGGAGTGAAGGAAGACCAGCCAGAGCCATTCAGCAGCTACCAATGCATCCCGAAAAATGCACTGTTTGGTGCGGTTTATGAGAAGGCGGCGTGATTGGACCGTACTTCTTCAAAGACGATGAAGGCCGCATCGTTACGGTCAATGATAATACGCTTCTTTTTTTTTGCCGAAAATGCAAGAATTGGACTTGGCAGACATGTGGTTCCAACAGGACGGTGCTATATGCCACATGCCACATTGCACGTGAAACCATGCATCAATTGAGAGGCGAGCAGTTAATCTCACGTTTTGGTGTAGTCAATTGGCCACCAAGATCGTGTGATTTGACCCCGTTAGACTATTTTTTGTGGAGCTATGTTAAGTCTCTTATCTATAGGGACAAGCCAAACACGATTACTGCTTTGGAAGCCAACATTGAACGCGTCATTTGTGAGATTCCGGCCGAAATGTGTGAAAAATGTGTGAAAAATTTGTCAAACTTGGACCTTCAGAATGGACCACTTCAAGCGTAGCCGCGGGCAATATTTGAGTGAAATTATCTTAAAGAAGTAAATCGCAGGAATTGATTTATCGATACAAATAAAAATTTCATTCACTTTTGTAAAATTTCTATGTTTTTTTTTCATTTTCAAAAACTAAACTCTTATGAAAATCACCCTTTATGTACTCGTACGTGGCTTTCATTCTAAATCTTATTTTAGTATCGCACAACAAAAACATAGTTCCATAATATCCCCTATGGAATATTCTGGTTGCATGAAAGTTGCCACGTCCCGCCTTTTCGAAACCCACACTCACGACATAAATAGGCGTTGTCAGAAAATGTTTGCAATCTACTATATATGTCAGTACTAAGTAAAGGTACTACAAATGTTTAAAAGCCAGACATTTAAAAAAGCATTAAGGTTGTCACGGTAACATGAAATTAAGAACTTACTTAAGCACACATCCATAATCTCGGTTAAAAAAATTGCATGAGAATCTCTGTACAAACTTATGATGATCAGATATTTACCGGATCTTGATTTTATGTAAATATCTGATTCATCTGGAGGTGGATGGAAGGGATTTTAACTCCACAAGCTTTCCTCCCCTCTTGGATCCGCTAGTGTGTATGATTATAGTATATAAAATTGAATCTACTTACTTGCTACACATATGTATGAATGTAAATACTTTAGATACATATTCAGCATAAGCTTTAGGAAGTAGGTACATACTTATGATGAATGTGAAAAAATTAAATTACTTAAAATGGTCATACAAAAAGCACCTACACAATAGCAAATTCGAGTACACACTGATTACATAGAGAATATAATAGAAAGTATGAATCATATTAGAGTGGATCGATTATGTAACCCCAATTAGGACATCTCTTTTTGAAAATAGGTGGTGAATGTGATCGCTGTGGCGTAGTGGTAATGCGTTGGACTGCTACGCAGAGTGTTCGGGGTTCGAATCTCGGCACGGGCAAAATAAAATAAAATTAAAAAGTAGAAAAAAAAAAGTTTTCTACACGGCACCACCTCTTGGCAGGCAATGGCAAACCTACAAGAGTAAAAATTGCTATGAAAAGCTTTTCACTTCGGATTCGGCATTAAACTGTAGGTCCCTTCCATTCATGTACAAATATAACACACACAACATGAGTGGATGCGAAAAGTTCGGCCTAGGCCCTCCATGGGCTGTTGTGCCATTAAAAGTAAAAAGTAAAGTAAAGGTGGTGAATACAGTGCAAAATACATGTAACTTATTTTTTAGGTTTCCTACCGAATTTATAGTTTTATAAAATTAACTGTTTCCCCCCATAGAAATAATTTTATGTTCATGAATTATGAATTACAAAAAAAAAAAATCAAATTCTCCTCGAGTTTACTGACTTTTACTCCAAAGTCTCTTCAAAAATTATTTCTGATGAAGGTGATGGCCAAAAATGTGTTCCTTGGTCGTGATTTTGGTTCCCTACTATTGAAATTTTGACTTTGTACTTATAAGTAGAGCATCAAATCTACGGAACAGGGTCATGGACTCGTATCGGAGAGTGTTATCACTGCACGCAATATACTTATACTCGCTATGTGCAAGATATGCTATATCATCTAATGGAACGCCATCTATAGACCAACCGATTTTGTTCAAACTTTGTGTGCCACATTTGTGACTTTCATTGTAATATCTAAATTATTTGTGAGAGGGCTTCTGAGCAAAAGTTATTAAAATTTTCTTAAACTAAGAGGGGGTACCTTAAGCTCTCTTCACAAAGAGCGATGACATCATGGGAGTTACAAAATTCTCCTTTCTGTTGACCCACCCTAATGTACGTAGGATGTAATGGTATGCGGGTAGCATAAATGGCATTTTTCACTCAACAATTTAAAGTCATATTAAAATGGTGCCAAAAATAATACTGAGTATAACACATCTGCCGACTTTACGTCATAGTATGTAAAGTTTGGCTTATCAATCAATTTTGGCCTATTGAGAATTCCGTAAGTGTAAGTATACTAGCTCCGAGGTGACTTGGCGCCATCTACACCAGATTTACATACAGAAAGAAGTAGCACATACTTAGTTTTTTTTTCACAATTTTGATGATAACTATATTAAAATATAAGAAAGACAAATTACGATATTTTTGATACAGTTAGCTGGTTTTAAGCATTAAAATTTCTATCTAAACAAATATACATAGTTTTGTATGTATCGCTCGTTGGCTGCAGGACTATCATAAATCAATAAACAAAAATTTTGAGTTAAGTTTACAGAAATAACTCTTATTTAGTGCTTTATCTTGGGTAAAAAAAACATACCTGTATACTATGAGCTCTTCATGTGAGAAGTGTTATTGTCCACATCAATTTTATAGAGTGACAGGTACATAAATTTAAAAGTTTTAATGAGTTTTTCTCATATTTTATGTTTTTTGAGTTATGATTTTATGTTATTTGAGTCTTACAGCAAACGTCCGATATGTACCATAATTCAACTTAATTTATCATACTTATACTGAGGATAAAACATCTACCCTATTTGCTCTCGAGTCAAAGAACTATTTTGAGGAAGTAAAATGTCATTCCATTCATATACAAATACAGGGTACGCCATCTTTTATGTCGGTATGTAAACATTGAATAATTTTAATTTTAACGACTGTCTTGAGTAAACATTTTTCTGATATGCTAATTCAGTACAATTTTAACCATGACTCGCTTCACAGCGAAACAACGCGCTGAAATAGTGACGCTGTACATTAAAAATAGTCGTTCCGTTGTGTCAACTCCACGTGCATATCGTCGAAATATCGTGACCAACAAAATCAAAAAAAAAAAAGTAGAAACAACTTTTCTCGTCGTTTGGTGTCGAATTATGTTGAGCACGGGACAGTGGTAGATCGTCGACAAGCTTTTCATCGACGTCCAAGACGTTGCAATGAACTGGAAAAACCCACATGTGTCGTATCGTCATCGCGCTCAGCATTTTGAAGTCAGTGGAACCACTTTGCGGCGAATTTTGAAGGATGATTTGCATTCATTTCCGTCCGTATAATGTGCAATTAAATCCAAGAATATTGCCGTCAGAATACTGTTTGGAATACGGCCAAACAGTCGCTCGAATGGTTGACACTGAACCTGATTTTTTGAAGGAAATTTTGATGACCGACGAGCCTCATTTCACACTCTCTGGCGTCGTTAACAAGCAAAATATCCGCATTTGGGGAACGGGGCATTCACACGAGATCCATAAAACACCATTACATGACCAAAAAGTGACTGCTTGATCTGGCGTTTGCACCAAAACCATCATTGAGCCATTATTCTTCAGAGAAGGTGAAACAGTCGCTGATAATCGATATCGGTGGATGTTGGCTCATTATGTCTGCCCACAAATATGTGAAATACGTCTGGACGGTTACTGGTTTCAACAAGACTGTACGCCATGCCTCACTGCAAATCAAATAATGCAGTTTCTGCAACGAAAATCCCCTGAACGTATTGTGTTAAAAAATGGCGACATTGACTGGCCATACACATCTCCAGATTTGACCCCTCCGGAATTCTTTTTGTGGGGTTATTTGAAAAGCAAAGTGTACGCCAGCAAGCCTCAGACCATTTACGAGCTCAAGGCAAATATTCATCGCCGAAATCATCGCTATACCTCCCGATATACTCGAAAAAGTGATGGTACACGCAGCAACAAAGGCACATTTTGCTTTGGTCTATAACGGCGGCCACAAGATTGATGCTGATAGTCCAAATAAATTGTAAAGGACCAAATTGAACAGAAATACTTTATGTATGGAAAGCGGTTCTTTTTTTTATTAAGTTATTCAATATTCACATACCGACATAAAAGATGACGCAACCTGTACTTTTAGCTATGTTTATATTGCGGAAGATTTTATAAACGTGGTAAGTGTTTAAAGTATTCCACTCCACTATTTAGATCGCATAAGGAATGCGATAACATTTTAGATAAAAATAAAAGATTTATAAGTACTTATACTCAGTCAAAAAATGCATAAAAAGTATCTAGCTGGTAAAGTTGTAGGAAAGTTTCTTCAGTTATTTCCCCTTACGTTTCCCAGTAAAAACTCATGTAGGAGCTATTTAAAATTCCAAAGCTACCCGTAGCGCATCTATGAATCACTAGATATAAATACATTCTTACATACATTCATCAATGGGGGAATAAGAGCGCATAAATTTGTCACTTATTCAAAGTGTGCATTGAGGAAACTTTCGAGTGGCTACTTTGCTTCTACTACTTCATTTTCTACTACAACTTTCCTCAACTTTTTCACAAATCGAAAAATAGCAAAAATATTTTCAACTTTGTGAGGGGAAGGGTTCTGTAGCTTGCTCGTTTTTGCCAAACTCTTACCGGCCCTTTTTTCTTTTCTCATTTAAACGTTGTTGAACTTTTTCTACATTTTTATATTCAGCACATTTTATATGAGCAAACTTTACCGAGATATCGCATCTTCTCTCTTTCAAGTACGACGCATAACAAGCGTATGGGTGAGGAATGGTACTCAGTGTGTGTGACGAAGAAATTTAACCTCTCATTCTTCTGTAATATCGACACACACACACACACACACAAACGAGAAGAATACTTTTTTGTAATAATTATGTCAAAATTTTCGCATAATAAGTTTGCGGAAAATGTCAGCCTTCATGCTGTACAAACTCACACACACGTACATACACACACACACACACAATTATACTCGTATTATTCCATAAATTTCACAAATAAAAGTCAGTAATTAAAATTTGGAATATACTCGAAATGTTTTTCAATATTCTTTTGATTTAGTACACAAATTTGAATTGAGTACACAAACATTTCTTAATACTTTCTTTGTTTGTTTCATATTTCAAAGGAAATTCAAAGGAAATTTAAAGCAATTTTCATATATACGATATTTGTTATCATTTCCAAATAATATTTTAGTTTAAAAGCTTAGCGGGGCTGTGTTCCAAGGAATTTCTGAATAACTTCTCAGTGATATTATGTACGTACATAAACTAGCTGGGCATGGTCTTGGGGAAACCAAGTTTACTTAGTAGGAAAATTACAACAAATGAGTGTGGCAAGTGACAACGTCCTATTTAAATCACATTATTGTACTTTGCATTCATATCACATGGGTAGTTCTCGGCTTATAAACACTCTCATCATACTTACTTACTTAGTTGCCTCTGCTATGGTTGTTAAGGTCAAATGCAGCCAGGTCTTCCTCTATCTGATCTTTCCGATTAGGATATCCTCTTCTGAAACCAGAACGTTGATGGCGTCGACACTACCATCATCCCGTCTTAATACATAGGTACATAAATCTCCTGCATGTCGATTCAAGCATTTCATATTTATGAGACAGTGTTGATACTTATTTTAAATTTATTTTAAATACCTAAATTATGTAGAAATTTCAGCTTTTTGAGTACCATTGTACTACTGTGGGCAAAAGTTAGTAAGACTTTTTAATTTAAATTTCGCGCGGAAACCCATTCATCAAAATATTATTTTTTTAAGGTTGGTATGACTGTCGGTGACATCTGTGCCAAATGTCACATCAAAATAATCATTAGTGTTTAGTATACGCTTGTCTTTCTGAAGTACAAAAAGTGCATTCGGCGATTTTCACAATGAGTGAAATTAATCAACAAAGAAGTTCCATTAAATTTTGTGTGCGGAATCGAATTTCTGGTGCCAAAACGTTCAGAATGTTGCAAACGGCCTTCGATGATAATTGTATGTCGCGTGCAAGTGTTTTTGATTGGTACAAATTGTTCAAAGATGGTCGAGAACGCGTTGACGACGAACCACGTCCAGGACGGCCATCAACATCAACTGATGATCAACACGTCCATAAAATCAAGGAATTGGTGCTCGAGAATCGACGATTAACAGTCAGAGACCTTACTGGCAATATCGGAAGGAATCAGTGAAAACCATGTTAAAACATCATTTGGGCCTAAGAAGAGTGAATGCACGATTGGTTTCAAAATCACTGCATTGGTTTTACGAGACCATTTTGCCAAAAATTCGACTGATATCGTTCCGCAACCACCCTATTCGCCTGACTTGTGTCAGGCACCGTGTGACTTTTGGCTATTTTCTAAACTCAAAAAACCGCTTCGTGGACACCGTTTTGAGTCAATTGAAGACATTAAACATGAATCGCTAAGCGCATTGAAGGCTATTCCGGAAATTGACTTTAACAACTGTTTCGAGAATTGGAAAAAACGTTAGCACAAGTGTATTGGGGCCGGGGGAGATTACTTTGAAGGGGACGAAATAGATTTGGAAGATTGAATAAAAAAATTTTAAATTATGAACAAAGTCTTACTAACTTTTGCCCACAGTAGTATGTAGAACCTGTATTATGTTATATTTTTCCTTATAAATAAAATACGCTAATCTCATTGGCAATTAATTGTTGACTTTCTGTGACATGCCGCATTTTTACTAGAATTGCCTTTTTTATTATAGGTACTTCTACCTTTTACCTTTTACCATAACAAGGTAGTAAGTAGTATTGAGAAAACTTTCTGCTACTTCCTTCTAAAAATGACCCTGATTTTACTTTGTGATGATTTCCAAAAATTTTTTTGGTTTGATTAGTTAGAAAAAAAAACCTCCATAAAACGTTTTTTTCTTAAGCTATAAATAAAATCTCACAAGTAGGTGATATTCAAAAATTATTAGATTATCATCAATATATCGAATATTTATAGATATAGATCATATATGTTGAATTTGGAGACGACTTGACATTTTTTACACTTTTTATGTACCTATTTAAGTATAAAAAATTATAAATTTTTCTTGAAAGAAATTGCAGTTCAAGAATTCACTCTCCAAGATTACATTCACATTTATCGGAATGGTTTCAAATAGTTCTTAAAATGATTCGGTGGTAGTGCCTAAAGCACCTTGGAGAGTGTAAAAGTCGGAATAAGGTAAAAGATAAATTGCATCTAAAATAAAAACATTGGTATGGGATCTTTCATATCCATGACCAAAAAAAAACATACTTTTCGCATTTTCGTGCTCAAACTATTAGAAGTGTCATATCCACGTTTGCAACCCATACGATATTTCTCGGTAGCTTTCCATTATCAACCAAAATTCTCACACTTACTCCCTATAATGTAAAGTAAATGATTTCAGAAATATACCATATACCATTCTCTTCTCCGGAGACCTGCAGATGGATGTTTTTAATTTGATTAAGATCGGATTAAGAACCTACAAAAGTAGTATGTATAAAGGACAAACCGAATTCCATGATTTAAATAATGTATGAACATGTAAGGCCCAGATACACATTCATTAGTTAATTAATTGCTTATTTAAAATGGTGACAAGAGGATCAAGAGAGTGTCACATGATATGCACCATGAGTGAGGGCTAATGATGTGATTGCATTATTTCAAATTCAGCACGTAAGCTAGATATGTTCCTAAGTAGTTTGATGAGTATAGCTCTAGGATGTTGTTCCTGTTGAACATTTGCAATTGCATGTACAATTGCTAATTGTGGCTATTTATGATGTGGGTGAAATTAAGAATATCCTTTGCAGAGCGTACACTTCTTGTCAACTCATGTTGTTCCACTAATTGTATTATTGTATCCGGCATACATTTGTGCCTTAGTCATTGGTGCTTTAGTGGAATTATTGAAAAAATTATTAAACGTTTTAGGTGATTACAAAAGGTAGTATGGCTGTTTATGGCTGTCAAAATATTCTTACATAGTATAAACTCATTATGATTACCTAAATTAACGATATTATTTTATATGAACGAGCTTTTGTTGTTTGCAGAAATAAGATACACATTCAAATCTTCCTATGCTGTATATCTCTATGTTTCATATTTTTGCTATTTTATATTTTATTTTATTTTATTTTCCAAAGCTCAACTAGCGAGTGTTGCTCACTTTTTTCCACATCGTCAAATTGTCATGACAAGTCATGTGTTAAGAAATCATCATCAACTTCTAGTGCACAATCCTTGTCGCCGACGTCAGCATCAGCAACTGGAGGACGACAAACGACAACAACAATGGTAACTTGTGCACCATCAGCATTCAGCAACAACCCTCATTATTCAAACAACAAAAATGTTGCGACAACCAGTGAACAACAACATGAGCCACAAAGTAAATCAAGGAATTGGAACGGAAGTCATGATAGCAATAATCAAGAGCAGCAAATGTCTAGCTATGAATTGTACAAAGAAGCTGCCGAACTTTTGGGACTATCCTGTACCCTTTGTGATAACTGCCGCTGCCTCGATTGCCAGGTAAGTCAGTGTGAAAGGCGGCAAGTTTTTGCCTCTCTTGTAAGAGTATGACTGCCAATATCATGGTATTTAAAATTACCTAGTTAGTTATTACATAGAGTAGCTAAGCAGAAGAAATGAGCTTAAAATTTACTAATTTTACATGAAACTCTCTGTTAAACATGCTTCTTACCAGAGTTAAACTGATTCGCTGGATTCAAAGTTTTTACCAGTTCACGGCTATTTGGCACTTTTGACCATTCTTTCATTTAATCTAGTCTCTGTGACAACGATGGAAATTTGTAGTCCTTTGTTCCTGCAATTAGGAATTAGTGGGCGCACAGTTGTTTTATCTTCCTTCACTTAATATGTTGATGGAATTCAATCAGCAAAATGTAAGGGCACGCAACATGCTAATTTATAATAGTTACACAAAGCAACCAGTCACTTTTCCGTAGCCCATAATACATATTTACATATGTATTTAGCCTACCGAGACCTGGAATGGGTTAAGTATGCAAACCAGAAAAAGAGCACATCTCTAAAATTGGTTGGTTCAGATAATTGTAGGCCAGAGCAATAGCGATTTCCAGGGAAAGAAGTGAGTTTTCGGAATCTCTTGATAGAAATCGCATATATTACAACGTTGTGCCTGATATTTTTTTTTTTTGGCAAACTCTGTATCCGTAAGTTCCACCTTAATGGACTCCATTTGTATCTAGACCTTTTAGATGTATAAGTAATTATAGAATACTTATTCACAATTGGTTTCTTCTTTTGCTAATGTAGCATAAATGTAAATTCCTCGTTTTCACAAAACCACGTCAGGAATCCATATTCAATTCTTCATGTTGATTACAAATTCTCATCTCTTTCTCTCTTGTTCTTATCCTTATTTCAGAGTGGATACTTCGACTGCGATGACTCTGACAGTTATTCAGAATTTTCTTACATGGATGAATACGAAGATGATGTGGCAACACAAAATACTATGGCACTTTTGATGCATGCAGAAGACTACTATGATGACATGACGGCGACATCATATCGTGAACAGCAACAGCAGCAGCAGCAGCAGCCACAAGAGCAACTTCAACAACATCAGCATGAGTGCACTGATGCAAATTGTAATATGAACGAAAGTAATCAAAGTGCTGATGTTGCTACTGCTAAACATGATGAAAATGCTGATGATGATGATGAGCGTATTGATGGTAGTGGTAATGTGGTTGCAACTGTTAAACAGGACAACAGCATCAAGCATAAACAATTCAATGAGAACGAGCAACGGCAGCAAAGTTGTGGGGAGTCTATGAATGCACTGTGTATTGCTCAGTCGCCATCGGAGCGTGCATCACAAGTTACAATGTTGCCTAGCAACGTCAAGGATGACGGCGGTGACGACGATTACGAAGACGACAGAAAACTTGTTGCAGTGGAACAACTTGCGCCAAGTCAATGGCGGGGGGAGCAGCAGCAGCTGCAGCAAAGCGATGAACTGGAAAATTGTGCAAGTTTCAATGAGTTGAGCTTAGTTGATGCCACCATCACCACCATTACCACCGCCAACACCAACACCAACACCAGCTCCAAGCGGCACTGAGAGCAGTTGCAAAGATATGTAGGCGTGACCAGTTTGATGGCTCTAATTAAAGAAACAGGTAAATTACATCCAGCAATTACTCTTTTTGCTGCACTTTAATCTAAAAGCTTCATCAATTAGGTTTTTCGCTAAAACTGCATTGAGCGGATAAAAACTCGCTTCACGCATTTACGTCACACAACGAAATTACATAAATAGAATAAAAATAAAGCTGGCAGTGCAATAAAACCAACAAAAAAAAAACACATTTTTTCTGTTTTATTTCATCGCGCCCTTTATAAAAAAAAAAAAAGTAAAAAGCGATATAGCGTAAAAGAGTAAAAGTTACAAATTGCATTTTCCTGTTTGTTGTGCGGCCCACAGCACTCATCCCCAGAGCGTGCTGCGGCATCGTGTAGCGGCATCGAGTGCTCTTTTTTTTGCCGCACCTTCTTTTGTATGAGCAAGTGCATGAGTGTGTATTGGTGTGCTGTGCTGTGCGGTGCTGTGCTTTCCACTTTGGCTGACCGCCTTTTTTCGCTTTGCGGTTCTGATCAAGTTTACTACTTTTATTTTTCACAGCTAGAAAAGAGAAAAATATTCGCTGAATTTGCAGCTTTTCACTTATATTTTTATTGTTTATTTTTTTCTTGGCTAACCATAAAACTCCAAAATGGTATTAAGTAGCACAAAAAAACATCTACTAAAAATACATATATGTGTACGCGTGTATATACATATATGTGTATGTATATGTGTATCCTCTTGTGCCTGGATGTGCATAGGAGAAAGAGAAAAGTTCGCAGACAGATTCGGGGATCTGTAAAGATAATGTGTAAGGATTTTCAGAAATCATTGCTTATTTGCTTTCAATTTTGTTTTCTTCTTTTAATGGCAAATCAAACAGCCCATGGAGGGCCTAGGCCGTGCCTTTCACATCAACTCATGTTGTGCGTGTTATATTTATACATGAATGGAAGGGAACTACAGTTGTATGCCGAATCCGAACGGCGAAGTGAAAAGCTTTTCATAGCAATTTTTACTCTTGTAGGTTTGCCATTGCCTGCCAATAGGTGGTGCCGTGTAGAAAAATTATTTTTTCTACTTTTTGATTTTGCCTGTGCCGAGATTCCACCCAGAACACTCTGCGTAACAGTCCAACGTACTATCTCCATTATGCTCGCGAAATCGGTTCTAAGTGTTGTCTTAATGTATATCCCTCGAAAAAAAAGAACATTAATCAGCACATAGGAGAACATATTGGTATATACTTAGTATTTCTGTGTATGGAAAGGATATTTGAGTATTTGGTGAATGTTCAACCATTCGAAAAGACACACGGATGCTTTATTGGACTATATTCGTCTGTAGGGGAAACATTACTTCACTGGGTACATGGCTCTTGCATTCCACGTCTTCATAAAAATCGCCAACTTAAAAAACGTCTGTAGATCAAGTGATCTTCTTCCCCTACATTTGCTTATTCATGCAGGATCAGCTCTTTTAACATTCAAAACAGCAATTGAAACACTTAAATTTAGTTTAATTCTCATTTAATAAATCAAAATAAATATAAAATGGCAAGAATGCCGGACTTTGTTCTGTGTTCTACCTTTTGTGATAGACTCACTTCTTTCTTTCTTTTAATGGCACAACCGCCCATGGAGGGCCTAGGCCGTGCTTTTCGCATCCACTCATGTCATGCGTGTTATTTTTGTACATGAATGGAAAGGACGTACAGTTTTATGCCGAATCCGAACGGCGAAGTGAAAAGCTTTTCATTGACAGATTGACTCACGTCATTGCCAATTGTGGTATGTACATGGTGAAATTATATACAAGGTGATAGCAACAGTACAACAACTTCAACACAGCAATTAACAATTCAGAATAACAGAAAATTTGGAGATAATTAAATTTTTTTTATTTTTTAATGCAAAGAAACAAAAATTTTCCGCTTGCAGATAACTTTCAAAAATGAGTAAAACTCGTAGGGACTAACGAGTAATAGAAAAGTCAATGGTAAGAAATAATGAAATTAGTTAGGTTGGAGATGTACGTGATTTTGGAATTTAAAAGAAGCCAAGAGATAATGCTGAGCGTCCTACTGTTTAGATTCAGTTAGGACCGCAGTGCTGCCAGATGCCAGCATTTCCCCTCAGATGTAGCATCATTATCTCTGCAATTTAAGTCACGTGTGTATGCAAATTCGCACTCTCACAGGTTCAACCCTACTGGCAAAAATCTATTGAAAATCTTTGAAAACCATTAAATACTGAAAAATGTTCCAATTAACAATGGTGTTCCATCAATGTGATTCAGTGAGTTTAATGGTTCAGACTAGCTGAAAAGTTATTTCCTTCGTTTAGCAGATCAAGTTTGCCGGCTGAAATTTGCTGATATTGCTTAAAAAAAAGTAACTATTGTCCACCTAAAAATTTTGCACCCCTAAAACTCTCCCTAAGCTACCAAAAAAAAACCACTTAATTTTATGATGGGTAACCCATAAGCTGGTAAGACTCGAATGACAAGAAAAAGAGTTAAGCAGAGTTCCATGCGAGAATTTTTCCGAGCGGATTTCCAAAAGTAAAGATATAAAAATAAATGTATTATTTTTAGAAATCAGTTGAAAAATCACGGAGCTTTGACTTATTATTCACAAGAAACGGTTCATCCAAATATCTCGGAAACTAGAGTCAACTCAGAATATTCAACCGCCAGATTCGTGATCAGCGACCAAATCGTCTCCTCAATCTCAGGGCGCAGATTTACTGTTCCCCTATGTTATTAATTAAATAAAACTATTACTAAATAAACGTTAATAATCCGCATAGTTACTTTCTTTTGTACCTTAAAAGTTTCTCTTGAGTAAGTAAAATTTTTGTATTTGATTGAGAAATCCAGATTAAAGTGCTAGGAATAATGATATTAAGAATGCTCAGATGGTTATGAAACACCTCTTAGTAAACTTAGCGGAACTTGAGGCTTCAGGGCAGTATATCCGGCTGTTTTCTTAATGGAGATGTGTAATGATAAAGACCAAGCAATGCTTTAATGACGGAGGTTTGACGGGTTCGTATAGCTACACTGATAGAGGCAGGCAAGCTTATTAAGCGTTTTAAAGCTTATTAAGTATAGTTTAGTTGAGTCAGGCAACATTACCATAGCCATAACTTTCTAAAAAGTTATCTACTAGTTGCAAATAAGTCATATGCAATCGAAAATCGTTTTCGGCACAATAAAAGCAAAAAATATGTAAATATGTGAAATTGCGTAAACGTGAAAGGTATTTATTTTTCCAGTATACGTCCTAGAATACTTCTTTTTCTTCTTTTAATCGCACAACAAACAGCCCATGGAGGGCCTAGGCCGAGCATTTCGCATCCACTAATGTTGTGCTTGTTATATTTGTACATGAATGGAAGGTCGAAGCCGACCGGCGAAGTGAAAAGCATTATTCAGGCAATTTATTTACTCTTGTAGATTTACCATTGCCTGCTGCTGGTGACGTGTAGAAAAATTGTTTTTTTCTCCATTTTGATTTTGCCTGCGACGAGATTTGAACCTCGGGCACTGCCAACTACACCCAAAGCGACCTAGTATATACTAAACATACAAAATTTTTTCATTTTATTTTTATTGATTCTTTAGTAATTTTATAACTTTCTTTTGCTTAGATGTTGAGATGAAATTTCATTTATTCCTACGTTCATTATGATGATATTCTTCATGGTATAAATGTTTTTGTTGTGTGAGCCAATGATGCACAGTACTGGTAGCAACAATAGCAGCAGCAGGAGCAGCGTGTTTGCTTGGCAAATCTCCAAATAAACAAAAATTAGAGGAGAAAAAAAAACGCCTTCCATTTGGTTTTCTTCAAAGGATTTCCTTGTTTTACTACAGTTAAACATTTGTATGCATTGTTCGACTTACTTTTTCGTTAAGAAATCACACACACACTCTCAAACACACACACTTTTGTGCGTGTGTTTGTGTGTTTTTTGGTATGTAATGCTTGTGTGTAAATGCAAAATGGATTTACATTTAGTTTTCTCTTCTTTTTTGTACTTAAATATTCATTGTACATAGAAAATACTAATACACACACACAAATTCTATGTACTTATATACCTATGTACATACTGGTAAGTACATAAGTATGTATGTATAAGTTATGCATACACATTCAAGTGTTCAAAGTGTTTAATATCAAATTTCCTAAATAGCTGCCTTTAAAATTATATTGCAATTCATTACAAAGTATTAATTTTATTTTTCTTATATTCGAGAATATAACGATTGACCTCAAGGTGTTGCAGTCAGCTACACACACACTTAGAAACATTTATTATTTTATGTATGTATGTACCATATGGTATGTATTTTCTCATTACTTCAATGATAAAGTTTACGTAAAATGAAATTAATTATGAATAATATGAAAACGGCCACAAGGCACTTCAAAATTCGTGAAGCACACAACTTTTACTCGGACTACATCGAATATTTAACCTTGCACTGGCGCTGCCGCCAATTGCGAAGCGAAATCCTTCATTCAGCGCCAAAGAATTACTAACAACTGCTGCCAGTTGCCACTTTTTCCACCAAAAACACACAATACAAAAACTAAGAAGAATCTAAAGGATTTGCAACGCATCCTGATTTTATATTTTCATATTCACCGCATCACATCGAATTGCGTGGATGCAAATAATCGAAATCGTTTAAAGCAACCGTGAGCTCGCTCGCTGCTCACACTTTGGTTGCATCTGTTTTCACTTGTAGTCAATGGCAATTGCAAACATCTCTGATTGGGGCTCGGGAAAGGGAAATGCTTTAAGCTTAAATACGTAGCTACATACGAGGTATGATCAAAAAACCGTTATTTTCAATTTTTTCAAAAAGTATTTATTTATTCATCAACAACTATCTTGTCCCACTCAGATATAATACACTTATGCCAGCGTTTTTTCCAATTCTCGAAACACTGCTGAAATGCGCTTTTTGGTATCGCCAACAGCTCCTGTTTCGAGTTTTCTTTTATCACCTCAATCGTAGTAAAACGCTTTCCTTTCATCGGTGTCTTCAGTTTTGAGAAGAGGAAAAAGTCAGCGGGGGCCAAGTCCGGTGAATACGGTGGTTGAGGCATGATAACGGTTTTGTTTTTGGCCAAAAACTTACGCACAAGCGACGTTGTTTTTGCTCAAAATTTAGCAATTTTGGAACAATCTTCGCTGCCGCACGTTTCATGCCTAAAACATCCGTAAAAATTGCTTGGCATGAGCCGAACGATATGCCAACATCATCAGCAACCTCTCTGACAGTGATTCGACGATTATCCAAAATCATTTTCTTCACTGCGTCAATGTTTTCATCGGTTGTTGACGTGCTCGGGCGACCAGGACGAGCACCGTCATTGACATCTCCTCGGCCTTCCTTAAACCGGAACCGGTTATACCACAATTGAACTTGTGTTCTGCTCATAGTAGACTCGCTAAAGGCCACAGTCAACATTTCAAATGTCATATCTCACTCATTTCTCGCACATTTAATGGATAGATTTATAAGCTTCGAACAAGGATTTCGAACGAAATCAATTGAAAATCAAGGCATTGCTAAATACGATTAAACTCTTGTAGGAACTGCGTGGATAAAGAGAAGATATACTCCATATCAGGAAATCCGACATGCTCACTTTTGGGACAGGGAAATATGAAAACAAGGATTTCACATTTTCAGAAAAATAAATCAAAGTTGATGATCGATTAAAATATTCCAGAATTAATTGCTTTGCCTAAAACTACTTAACCCTTTATCAACCCTCGTAATGAGCCAATAAAGAATTTTTTTCTAATAAAGGCTAAAGAAAGACCCTTGAGCGAGGGAGCGTATGGGTTAATACTCTACGGAAAATTCCACTATAAATTGCTGAACACACAAACAATCTCATATGCAAAATTAGCAAGTTGTCTTATTGTGTATTACCGAATATGTACTTAATTTGTTAGAAATGGGCAAACTTTAGGTCCGTGTAAAACTTGATATAAACTTTCCAAAGGCCGAGATACATATAGTTTTATTTTAAGTTCTACCAGAGTTCACCTTCACAACCTTGTTTTTTTTTATGTGTGGGACTGTGTTGGTTATTATCTGCAAAATAACTTCTTGACATTGATCTTTAAAAGATAAGTACGAACATACTCGTATGTATGTAGGGGAGAGGCTTGTAAGTTGAATCACATTTTTTCTGTGGCCGATAACACTGAGTAGAATAGGAAAACATGTCAAGTTAGGTATACCCTTGCAAAGAAGGAAGTCTTAGCAATATATTTTGCTGAAGATACTAAGTGGATTGGGCTCACGAGGTAAAACTTACAGCCTATTTATCGAAATGTCCCAAAATTGGAACTTTCGAATTTTGGCTTGCCGCACCACCAAAAATCTCAATGAAAACCGCAAAATTCGTTGAATTTATGCTATTTCATTGAATTTGAATAGCAGTCAAAGGCATTTGACATTCATTTGGTTAAAAAAAAAATACTTAAAAAGAAACACCTTCAAATAGAAAATTAATTAATCGCTCTCGGAATCGCAATTTTTACATTTTGGACACAGTACCGAATGGACACAGTAACAATCCAAAAATGGTGCAAATTGTATCTTAAAAACCCATGAGTGCGGCAACTAAAAGTAACTCCGCCATTTCTTGTGGTGTCCTAAAAGTTCTATTTAATTGCGCCCAATCGCCATTAAATTCTTAAAAATTAGTTTAAAACGAAGAAATACATGAACTTACCTTACAATTTTTTCAAAAATTTTACTTTAACTTTTAATTTTTCACTTATTAGGAATATCTCGCGTCTGAATGACTATGATGCGTGACGTTTTTTCGCTAAATAACTTTATTAAAGTTAACGGTGTTTCTTTTTTTGACGTTTTGTGCCTGTGCCACCTGTAGAACATAGTGAAACAACGCGGCGGCAAATAGCTGCCAGCCTCGGATTTATTACAGCCCTACGTCTCAGCCGTGTTAATTTTTTGATTTTGAAGCCCTATGTATTTGAATTAACGAAGTAATTAAGTAAAAAATATGTACAGTAGAATACCGATAATTCGTAATTACAAGGAATCAGCAATTTTTACGATTTTCAGAGGTTTTCGGTTCAAATAAGAAAAATATGAATTAAAGGTTTTTTTCCATTTAATTAGTAGAGAGGAAAAACATAGAAAATTTAAAAACGCAACGCTCTTTTTTCATATGCCTCTGGTAAAACAACGAACAAACTGACCTCAAAAAACACCAAAGATTTCATGAAAAAGTGAAAAGTGGTCGCTGTGGCGTAGTGGTAGTACGTTGGACTGCTGCGCAGAGTGTCCGGCATTCGAATCTCGGCACAGGCAAATACAAAAAGTAGATAAAATCATTTTTCTACACGGCACCCACCACCACCTCTTGGCAGGCAATGGCAAACCTACAAGAGTAAAAATTGCTATGAAAAGCTTTTCACTTCGCCGTTCGGATTCGGTATTAAACTGTAGGTCCCTTCCATTCATGTACAAATATAACACGCACAACATGAGTGGATGCGAAAAGTTCGGCCTAGGCCCTCCATGGGCTGTTGTGCCATTAAAAGAAAAAAAGTAAAAAGTGAACGATAAAAGTAGCCATAATTGCCTAATATGATTGATTTTTTTTCGAAACATAGTTCCATACAGATTTGCTTTGCATTACGAATTATAAGAGGTTGTCAACAGCCAATACGATTTATGTATAAACAGACCTTGTAAAATACGAATTAGCGAGGGGTAAAAATTAATAAGATTTTTGCGAATC
Source organism: Palloptera scutellata (assembly GCA_958295655.1). Lineage (NCBI taxonomy): Eukaryota > Metazoa > Arthropoda > Insecta > Diptera > Pallopteridae > Palloptera > Palloptera scutellata. The sequence goes on from OY282451.1 coordinate 55,118,617, forward strand.
AAAGCGATTTTTTCAAGGGACCAACAGTTTGTTGCGAATTATTGAGATTTTAGAATTAACGGGGTACGAATTATTGCGATTCTACTGTAGTATATTTTGATAAGTTTTTCTTACGTTGTCCTAAAAATAAATATACTGTACTACCAACACCAGTACAATTTTCGAGAATATTCTGCGGCTTCTTTAGGGTTAAAGTCTGCGCACGATAGCTAACTTTCTCTGCTTAAACCTGCATAGGTAAATGAGCATATTAACATTATCTACTATTTCCTGCCTCCCTACAATTTTTCGCTTTCATCGATAACAAGGAGCGCATACCATATGGTACGGTTTCTCCTGCCTCATTTATTCACGAGTATCTTAGACACTCGCATCATTGTTCTGAGCATATCTCAAATGAGTCAATTGCTTTTATATACTGCTAGAATCTTGTAGCATGTACGAGTATATCCAAAGTGAAGGTTTTGGGGTCTTAGACTCTTTAATAAAACTTAGGTATATAGAAATATAACTTATTCCTAGACACTTATCCATAATTTCAGCTTACTATAAAATAAATTATAGGAAATATTCTTATATAAATTTAGCAGCACTGAAACAGAAAGCGTAAGTTTAAATTATGAGCTATGGCTGTTATACTAAAAATAACTCAAAGTTGACCACATATTCCAAGTTTCAGTAAGTTACCTTACACCTTTCCTTGTGTTATTGTTGTGTTAATTCAATATATGTAGTACATTCAAGTAATTTAAAAAAACATGAAAGGCTTCGTGGGAAAGTAGTTTAACAAAGAGCCCCAACCTCTTCTCAAGTACACAACCGAAACGAGCAACAAGCTTAATATTTCTTTCCCCCTACGGGTAGCAACTTCATTTCAATTGCAAATCACATTTGTAGCTCATTGGCTCGAGTGTAGTTGCCACAACATAAAAAAAAGTAAAAATAAATGGAAATGAAATTGTATTTTTTCAAAACACATCGACTCATTAATGGCGGCGTTGCTTTTGTTGCAAGTTGATGACCATTTAAGGATCATTTGTGCTTTCTGATACTTGTAGCCAGCCACAGTTAATGACATACTTGCAAATAAGTATTTTCTCGCTTTGTGGTCAATTCCTGTTTACAACGAGGCGCACAAAAACAAACAAAAAAAATGAAATAAAATGAAATTTCTTTCCCCCGAATATATTGTATTTTCTCATTTGCAAAATTTTGCACTCACTTCGTGGTAAGCTAGCTTGAGGAAGGGGCGTTAGAGTGCCAAAGGTATATTTGGGCGACCGCCATGTTAAATGGAGCTTGATTTAATTAATGCCACAGTTTACCATTCTTTCGTTATTACTGCCGCTGTTGGCCTTTCATGGCAGTAGCGAGTAAGCAAAACCGAACCACTTGGGATTGTGGTAGACTGTTGTTGTTAGTGATGGTGTTGCTGGAGTTGCTTGCAAACTCTTTTCGACTGAATGTAATTTATTTTTGCCCTTTCTTTCCCATTGCGCCTTCGTGAACATTTCCGGTTAATGCAATAATATCCTGCCTGCTGTTAGGCTCTATATGCAGGCGCTGTATTTTTATTTAAATAATTTTTCATTATATTTATTTGAAATGAAAACCTTTCCGGCAGGCATCCCTTTACCGAGTGTAGTACCGAGTAATCTGTAATTTACACACGTTGCGCGGTGGCATTGAGAAATTTATAAATATGTACATATGTACGAATGTAGGTACTTGCAATTTATATTCATTGCTATAATTCTGTGGTTGTAATTTTCAATTGTGTTTGCATTTTTCATTTCCCTTCTGGTTTGTGTCCTTGCTCCACAATATATATGTTTAATTTTATTTTATTGTTTGCAATTTCCTTTGTTGTTAAATTCTTTCCATGCTGGAGGTGAAAGATGAGATAAAGGAGGTGTGCGCATTAGCCTTTGTCCCCCTCACGCCGTTGTACATAATAAGGGTATTCAGTTAGGCTCGAAATGAAAGTTTTCGAGCCTCGAAAACAAACTGTCAAATTTTGTATGCAAAATAGAAAGTTTTTGAAAGAAATTTAGCCTCGAAAGTTTACACGAATGTTTTAGTGTTGCCTGTAGTCGGAAAAATTTTGTTAGGAAACTGCTAAAGTGCATTCATTGATTTGGCCAGCGCATGGTATAGATGCTTGCAGACATTGTAAACGTAATTTTTTTCAAACACAATTTCTTACAAAACAATTGTTTTATCATTTGAATTTTCTTTTTTGGTTTGTTTTTTTCTTCTCAATTTCCATAATGGGTAATGGGAGGTAATCAAATGTTCGTTCATTTCGTAATGTCAGTAACGTTCATTTCGGTCTATGGGTAATATTGAATTATTTTTGATCGTTTATATTTAAATTGTTACCTACATTATGTAAAGCTTTCTAGTTTTTATTCATCATCTTTGAAATTTTCAATAAATCATAAACCAAAATAAACATTTACCTTCGTTAGCTTGTGTGCGAGCCAATAAAATAGCAAGCCCGTATCCGCAATTTACTTAAGAGCTTATTTTCAACATATTCACTGGAGAAAAGGTATTTATTTTACTTATGTAAGTTTTATATTCGACTAATTATCGATATCAAGAGTTCATTTGCAAGAGTAAACAATCATCTGTTTATTTCATAATGATATTTAGCGTTCATTTTGGTTTAATAATTAATGTAAATAAAACTATTTTGGTTCTTTATTTTTAAATAATAGTTTTAATACAAGAATAAAAAAAACAACCCCGGTTGAAAAATACTGCAACCCTTACCCTCAAATTACTGCTAAAATGCTTTTTTCCGTAAAAATCTAATGGTGGCCTCATGAAAATTAACTCGAAAGTTTTCGAATCTTCGAGTTTTAATGAATACCCTTAATAACTTTATGCTGTGGCTGCCTTGTGCTCTGGGTTTGTTTTCTCGGTTTTGTTTTTGCCTTATTACGAATAACTCCAGAAATTAACCTAGAAATGAAATAAGTACGCTGTTATGAAGAAAGTAGAGCTCATTTTAAGGTCAAAGGCTTTATTGCCAATTTACTATCTTGTTATTTGGCATGTTTCGTATTGTGTTCGCTGGGAGGATTACAAATAATTACAGTGGCACAGATGAAGAGATGGGAAGTTATTAAATATAAATAGTTTATGGCTTGCGGAAGAAAATAGGATTAAAAAGAATTTCCAGAAGAAAAATATATAGTTAAGTTTTCGAATCAAATCGATAATATTAATCTTCGCATTACAAAGGATATATACAAATTTAATGCGGAAATCGAAATAAATTACTTTTACAGTGAAGTGACATCAGCAGTCAAGGTTGGATTGCTTAACCTAACTTTTTATTTCTGTATTTCTTTACAATATTTCAGTATGTATATATCATAATGATGTGAAATTTTCCATGCCCATTTATTTCACCGATTAAGCCTACTTACGAACTCTAGACATAAGAAATGTCGACTCCACTATGCAAGTTGGTGGAGTTATATAAATTTATTTATACCTACAACACACGACTATTACTTATTACAATTCGAAGGGAAATCTTCTTACGAAAGTCTCCTTGTCACTTCTTTTTTAACTTTTAATGGCACAACAACCCAAGGAGGGCCTAGGCCGAGCTTTTCGCATCCTTGTCACTTCCATATATATTTTTATTGATACATTCAACAGGGTGTACCCCTATGAATGCAGAGCATTGTGTTGATTGGAGGAAGATTGATAGGTGGTAGGCAGAAGGAGGGAGAATAAGAGAGGGAATGAAATCACAAGATACTGATAAAGAGATAGACAGGCCCAGTCATTGTGTCAAGTGTTATGTCTTTGCCACAATGAACTTTAGTTTTTTTTTATCAATAACGGCTATGACCGCATGTAGCGCCAAAGACCGAGCTTATCATGTTATGCGTGTTATATTTATAGTTGAATGTAAGGGACCTACAGTTTTCTGTCGAATCCGAACGGCGGAGTGAAAAGTCTGACGCATATTTGAAGCTAATATTCTGTTAGTGTTATCTAACTTCTTTGCCTTGGATAGAAGTCTCATGTTTCTAATTGGAATCTTGTAAAAAAAATGTATGAGCTGAGAAAAATCCATCTTTTTCATAGAGTTAATTGTACCTTTTTTCTTTTCGTTTCTTCTCTTTCATTCTTTGCAAGATTATAATCCATAATTGAATACTGTTGTAATTCGCATTTACTTTATGCACATTTCATTTTACTCAAATTGTTAAGTGCGCACTGCCTGCCAACAAGTGTGCTTACCTGGCGTAGAGGTTATCGTGGTCATAACGGAGGTTTTTAAGGAATGAGGCGTGCCCATTGCACTCCGAGACTATTCCTAACTGATACCTGGGAATGGCAGTCGCACCGCACCCAATATATATAAAGAAGAGTGATTTTTTTTCTACTTGGTTTTTGACCTTTATATTTCTAACGCTTGATTTTTGACATGTGTCAAAAAAAAAATGCTCAGTTTGGTTTGCCATTTCATCATGAATAGACTTACGCCTAAACAATGTTTGCAAATTATTGAAATTAATTACAAAAATTTGTGCTCTGTGAAAAATGTGTTTCGCAAGCTACGTCCATTTTATAGTCGTCATAATCGACCCACAGAGCAGGCTATTCAGCTCATTGTGACCAAATTTCGCACCAGTTTCACTTTATTGGACATCAATCCCCCAAATCGTATCCGTAGAGTGCTGTATCCGCCAGTGTTGAAGAAGATCGCGATATGTCCATCCGGCCCAGCAATTGTTATTCGGTGTTATTCGACCACCTGGAAGATTTTACACAAAGATCTCGGATTAATGCCATACAAAATACAGCTGGTGCACGAGCTGAAACCAGGCGACCTACCACAACGTCGAATTTTCGGTGAATGGGCCTTAGAAAAGCTGGATGAGGATCCGTTTTTTAATGCAAAATTGTCTTCAGAGACGAGGCTCATTTTTGGCTCAATGGATACGTGAATATCCATATCCGTATATATGAATATCCGTATTTGGAGTGGAAACTAGCTAGAGGCAATTCAGCAGCTACCAATGCATCCCAAAAAATGTACTATTTGGTGCGGTTTATGGGTAAACGGCATCATTGAGTCGTACTTCTTCAAAGACGATGAAGGCCGCAACGTCACGGTCATTGGAGAAAGGTACCGTTCGATGATAACAGACTTTTTTTGCCATGCCGAAAAAGCAAGAATTGGACTCGGCCGACATGTGGTTCCAACAGGACGGTGCCACATGCTAAATGACAAGCCAAACGCTATTTCTGCTTTGGAAGTAAACATTGAAAGCGTCATTGGTGAGATTCTGGCCGAAATGTGTGAAAAAGTGTGCCAAAATTGGACCTTCAGAATGGACCACTTGAAGCGTAGCCGCGGGCAACATTTAAGTGAAATGATCTTTAAAAAGTAAATGGCGGGAATTGATTAATCGATCCAAATAAAAATTGCATTCACTTTTGTTGAATTTTCAAAAACCAATTTCTTAAAAATTCACCCTTTACATCAAACCAGTTGTTAATCGCTTTCAATTAGATAAAATAATAGTGGTATTCACGATCTGGAATAAATGGTCTTGTATTCTGTATTTTTAATAAATTTGATATGTGTGTGTAGTAGTAAATTTGATTATGTTTACAAAAACAAAACACATTCGATATTCAAATAAGTACTACAAATATGAAAAATACAACAGCGAGATCCCAGTGTAACTTTTGTCTGTATACTATATAGTATTTGCGTATTTTCCAATCAGTTGACACGAAAATATAACAAATTATCATAATTTAATTTCTGATAGATTTGATGATTTTTAACAGTAAAATACTTGGGAAAAAACACAGTTTTCTTGCCTTAAAAAAATTTAAATTTAGAATATTCTTGAACTATTTTTTTTACATATCTTTCGCTAGAAAATAGTTGAAATGTTTTAGTAAAAATTGTGTGGGTTTTAGTTTTTTGCTGCTATGGCAGCACTTCAAATTGATTGCAAATAAACATAAGATAAACATGAAGGAGCACGATTCTGGCTGCATGGTAAGTATGATACGAAGACCTCCCAATATGAACGCAATTCCATTCTGGCAACACTAATTATAGCAAGAATGATTGATGGCTGCGCAGGTTCACGATATTTTGGCTAGGCCATACTGGACCTTGTTTACACTTTGCTTAGCTGAATCTCTTGTTCTCATTTCTCTCCTCCCAGTGAAAATGTACTCTGTACAAAGGGTCTGGTGTGACGTACGTGAGCAGTAGATTTAATTTTTGATCAATTGCGCATTTTGTGTTTTTTTTAGTCCCTTGCACGCAACATGACGGTTTTTAGCATCCCATAAACAATACATTGAAAGAGAGAATTTCTCTACGCCATTTGCCCATCTCTGCTATAGTGGTTAGTAATAATAATAGAGGCAGCACAACAACTAAAAATTACAAGCACTCATTTTTGTCATACAAAACGTAAATTGATTTAACAATGTTAAATTTATTTACCCAACAGCAAGTATACCTCATACATCGGAATTTATAGTAATTTTTATTTATCTTACTAGCATCCGGAAGAACCGATCAGAATGCAGTTTGGGTTCGGTTATCATGTAAGCTGTGTGCATCGCTAGCATTCAATTGGTATTCTATTAATTTATTTACTTACACTTACTTACCTATACTGGTAGAAGATAAGAAACATTTTATCATTAAAAAAAAACAAAAATCATTATGAACATAGTTTTGTTGTAAGTATAATAAGTACAATTAAACTGTGTGTGTTAAAGTATAGGAAAATAAATAGAAAATTGTGTGCGTTAGTGGGATGGCCTAGAGAAGTTTACTTCTTTGGAACATTTGCGTTTAAATTTCGAACGATTTGTGTTCGAAATGACAAATCTGACGAGGAACTGATGGGCATGGCAGCGTCCTCTATCTATTGTGTATGAAAATTATGATGCATATGTGTATACACATAATATTTCACTCACTATTTTTGATATATACTCGATTGATAGAGGGCGCTGCCCATCATTTCCGTGACAATTTTCGCTGCGACGATCATCTGTTACCCACGGCGTAATTATAAAAAACGATTCTAAAGAAGTAAACTTCAATAAAAAGTAAGAGGATGGCAAAAGTTTTTTAATTGCTTCATTCTTTTATGCAACCAATTAATCAACAATAAAAACTCTTCTTCTTTTAACGGCACAAAAGCCCATGGAGGGCCTAGGCCGAGCTTTTTTTCGCATCCACTCATGTTGTGCTTGATATATTTGTACGTGAATGGAAGGGGCCTACAGTTTAATGCCGAACCCGAACCGCGGGCAAAGTTAAAAGCTTTCCGGCAATTTTTGAACGAGTAAATTTGCCATTGCCTGCCAAGAGGTGGTGCGTTTAGAAAAATAGTTTTTTTTACCTTTTGATTTTGCGTACGCCGAGATTTGAACCCCGGACACTCTGCGTAGTGCGTAGCAGGCCAATGCACTACCAACTACACCACAGCTACCACTACAACTATCAAATTACCAATTAAAAAATTAGTTTTATTTCGACTGTCGAATATTATAAATAGGTACTCACTCACATATTAATATAGAACGTAAAAATAAGCAAATAAGGTAGGTACTTACTTTAAAAATTACCTAGTATGTAAAGGGTGCGCCAGGGTTCGGTATGTAAACATTGAATAATTTTAACATTTATCAACCGATTGACTTGAGTAAACATGTTTTTGAAACGTCAATTCAGTACAATTTTAACCATCAACCATTCGACACTGAACCTGATTTTTTGAAGGAAATTTTGATGACCGACGAGTCCCACTTCAAACTCTCTGGCGCCGTTAACAAGCAAAATATCCGCATTTGGGGAACGGAGGATCCACACGAGATCCATGAAACACCATTACATGACCAAAAAGTAACTGTTTGATCTGGCGTTTGCACCAAAACCATCATTGAGCCATTATTCTTCAGAGAAGGCGAAACAGTCGCTGATAATCGATATCGGTGGATGTTGGCTCATTATGTCTGCCCACAAATATGTGAAATAGGTCTGGACGGTTACTGGTTTCAACAAGACTGTACGCCATGCCTCACTGCAAATCAAATAATGCAGTTTCTGCAACGAAAATCCCCTGAACGTATTGTGTTAAAAAATGGCGACATTGACTGGCCATACACATCTCCAGATTTGACCCCTCCGGAATTCTTTTTGTGGGGTTATTTGAAAAGCAAAGTGTACGCCAGCATGCCTCAGACCATTTACGAGTTCATGGAAAACATTGGTGCCGAAATCATCGAATTACCTCCCGATATACTCGAAAAAGTGATGGTACACGCAGCAAAAAGGGCACATTTTGCTTTGGTCAATAACGGCGGTTGTAAAGGACCAAATTAATAGAAATACCTCATATATGGAAATCGGTTGTTTTTATTTAAGATACTCAATATTCACATACCGACATAATAGATGGCGCACCCTGTATTTTGAGCGCATTTGCTTTTATTAATACGCATTGAAAGTCCATTTAGTGTCTTTTTGGTGCAGTTTTCATGCATATGCCTCAGAAACGATATTAGATTAGACTTTGTTCAAACACACGAGTACTTGCCTAGATGTGCAAATGATGTGCATTAGATGCGAAACAAAGTGGAGCCGCCTTAAATTTGCCTTGTGTTCATTTCCTGCCATAAATAACAAACACAGAATACTCTTAACACTTTCCATGGTGCATACACCATATGCACTATACATACCATATCTGCAAACAATTTATCCGCATATATTTACCTATATATAAGGTTACATAATACATACGAACTTACATATATACAACTTGGAAATAACCACAGTGTTATGTGAACTTAAATTAAAACAATGCAAAAACTTTTATATTGTATCGTCAACACTTTGGATAAATTGAGCTAAAACTTTTACTACGATAGTAGACACACTAATTGTAAGATTTTCTGCTTCTCTGCACCTCTTCTTCGCTCCTCCCAGCCTATCCATCTAGTTACATACAACATACACATTTCGGGTGAGTTTAACTACCATTTGCGGTTTAGTTACCCTGGCTTTAATTCCCCCCCAAAAATTTACATTTCACACAAGCTTACTTACATACTTATACATATATACACAGGGAGAAATCTTCGTATCTTGTAAGTACATATGTACATACTTACATACTATATATATATGCTTTAAAGGGAAACAATAATGAAATTGTTATTGTGATCTGCTCGCCTGCATGTTTGTAAGATTGTAGGTGTTTGTGTACATTTATGCAAATTGATTTGTCATGTTTTCATTAAGATTTTGTAAGTTTACACAAGCATATACTCGTACATACATACATACATGCAATTTGGCGATTTGTTTTTTACATTCTTAAAATTGTTACAAGAAGGTAAAAAGGTCCTTAGTTTCTCTATTTAAACAGTAACTTTCGTTTTCTGTGCACATATCAAAAATTCATTGAATTATGAAAAGTTTTCAAATAGTATTACAGACATTTATTTGATTGTAAAATCTATAAACGAGGTGTGATCAAAAAATAAACGTTATTTTCGTGATTTACGTATGTTCGATTTTCACATTTTTTTCTGTTATGTTGGTACACATGTCTGTTACATAGTATATGTTGGCAATACCAACCATTTTGGATTGTCAGTTTTTTTTTGACAGATAAAAAGGTTAGTCGTGTTTTGGTGTGCTCTTCGATTTTTTACTATTCGAAAAAATGGATCAAAGAAACTGTATTCAGTTTTGTGTAAAAAATTAAATTAAATGCGCAAGGACATTTGAAATGTTGACTGTGGCCTTTGGCGAGTCTACTATGATCAGAACACAAGTTCAATTGTGGTATAACCGGTTCCGGTTTAAGGAAGGCCGAGAAGATTTCAATGACGTTGCTCGTCCTGGTCGCCCGAGCACGTCAACAACCGATGAAAACATTGACGCAGTGAAGAAAATGATTTTGGATAATCGTCGAATCACTGTCAGAGAGGTTGCTGATGATGTTGGCATATCGTTCGGCTCATGCCAAGCAATTTTTACGGATGTTTTAGACATGAAACGTGCGGCAGCAAAGATTGTTCCAAAATTGCTAAATTTTTAGCAAAAACAACGTCGCTTGTGCGTAAGTTTTTGGCCAAAAACAAAACCGTTATCATGCCTCAACCACCGTATTCACCGGATTTGGCCCCCGCTGACTTTTTCCTCTTCTCAAAACTGAAGACACCGATGAAAGGAAAGCGTTTTACTACGATTGAGGAGATAAAAGAAAACTCGAAACAGGAGCTGTTGGCGATACCAAAAAGCGCGTTTCAGAAGTGTTTCGAGGATTGGAAAAAACGCTGGCATAAGTGTATTATATCTGAGGGGGATTACTTTGAAGGGGACAAGATAGTTGTTGATGAATAAATAAATACTTTTTGAAAAAATAACGGTTATTTTTTGATCATACCTCGTACTATTTTGATCATACCGCAGCTATGTATGTACATATGTGGGATGTGCTGAAGTTTCTCACACCCATAGCTGAAGTAGCTGAAAGCCGAAAATTGCGGATAATAGACGTGCACGTGGACATGGTGATCAGTAAAACTATTTTAATTTAATTTCTTAAACTTCTCTTTCTCAATATACTTTAAAATCGTTTTTGAACATTAAGTTTTACTATTAAACTGTTCTTTGTTATAATATGGTAACTATAATAAATACTTGAATTTTATAATTTAAATCGTTTCACTAACATAAAAGATCCCATAAGGAGTGAGATCGAAAAAATCGGATAACTTTGAAAGACCACTGCTTTGAAACTCTTCATCTGAATGAAAAACTTCAAACAGTAGGCTTTGCGTTGGAGAAATTCTGATGAAATACAATCACATGTTTTTTGACTTGTGAGCTTTCAGTTGAGTCATGGCATCGGAAGTGGAAAGACGCGATTTAGTTGTTGAATTATTTCGAGAAAATCCGCAGTGGAGCCAGAAAACCATTGCAAAATAGGGCGAAAGATGCACAAAACACTGTCTCGATGATTCTTAAAAAATTTAATACAGACTTAACAGTTGCTAGAAAATATAGCTCTGGAAGGAAATGCGGTTTCGTGTCTCCACAAAAGGCGAAGAAAATCGTTGCTCTCTTAGAGAAGAATCCAGCGTAGTCTAATCGAAAATTGGCGGAAAAAGCGAGTTGCAGTGAGTTTTTAGTTCGTAAAATTAAAAAAGATGCGGACCTTAAAACATACAAAGTGCAGTTAGTACCCGAAAGGAACGCTACTCAATTGCCTGGTCAAGAGTTTTACACCGCATAGGAACGAGGAGGAGTTGAGGGAAGATTTAGAGCAAAACAAAAGTCCAAATTCCCGAAGAAGTTTCTGGTATGGCAAGCGATTTGTAGTTGTGGGCTAAGGAGTAAAAGTTTCGTAACAAGTGGCACTGTTAACGCCGAAATTTATGTGAAGGAGTGTCTCCAGAAGAGATTGCTGCCCTTCATTAGAAAGCACAATGTATCTACTTTCTTTTGGCCTGATCTAGCCTCCTGCCACTACAGTAAAGTAACTTTTAAATGGTTCGAAGACCAAAACATCAAATTGGTACCAAAAATCGCCAAACCACCAAATTGCCCAGAACTTCGGCCTGTCGAGAGATATTGGGCTCTAGTGAAAAGAACATTAAAGGCAACAAACAAAGAAGCTAAATCCATGGAAGATTTTAGAAATAAGTGGAATGCTGCCACCAAGAGAGTCTCAGAAATGACAGTAAGTAAAGGCATACCGGAAAGCTGTCCGAATTATGTAAAAAACCACAAACAAATTAGTTTTATTGATCATTTTTTCAGAAATTAGATTTCCTTTTCAAAACTGTTAACATGTTTTAATTTGCATAAGGGATTTCAATGCTAGGACAAATTAAAGTTATCCGATTTTTTCGATCTCACTCCTTATTTGGGGCATCACAGTGAAATAAAGGTTTTATTATAAAAGAGAGCAATGAGTAAGAGAAAGAGACAAAATATGAAAAATTTACGATCGCAAAAAAAAATAATAAACCGCTTTGTATGCGATGAAAACTCCGTAAATGTTAAAAGGTGGATTGATGTTGAAAGGTGGAATTCGAAGATTGTGCAACGGTTCGAATTTTGCTAAAAATTCCTTTCAGGTGCCGCCAAACTTTTCATCTAATGTGAGGCAAAACCATATCTTGTCACAACAGATAAAGGTTTTGACCGATATGATGTGCAGCAAAGTTGACGAACATGAAGGACCAAAGGCAACAAACACCAGTGCTGATAAGATGAAACAATGGGAAGACGACGTTCTATCTGAAGACGATGATGACGCACACAATCAGTATTTGTCATTTTCGAGGGGGGCTGATGTCCCCACCGGTTTTCGTGTATAAATCTGACTTTTGTCTATAGTGCACTCGCGTGAATTTTTCTTTTTTCGTCTTTAATGCTCAACATAAACGCCGCGAGTTTATAAACACATAAAAATAAACTATAATTAATAAATCAAATTAAATAAAATATAATCCAATGTAACGGAAACAACGATAAACCAATAATAAGAAGAAAACAGCATCCACAGTCAGCAGAATCGCATTGCTGTTAATTTATTTTTCCTTCTCTTTTCATATCCCTTTCGTTGGTGCTACATGCGGTCATAGTCGGCACTGATAAATTTAAGTTCACCTGCCGTCTATTACTTTTCCGGTGTCCTGTGATTGCATTCCCAGCCTCCCGTTAACCCCCGAGATATGGGTGGTGCAAGTAGACAGCGACTCTTGATGTTCTGGGCATGTCCATCCATCGTTGGAATAAACACATTTTTGACATGTCGAAAGAAGCAGCAAAGTGTCTCGGTTTTCTTAGGCTGTTTAAAAAATATTTCACTCCGACTGATCTCCGCTTGAGCGAATGGAAGAAAGCGCTCCGGCTAGAAGGGTGTTTTATTCGAACCACGGTGGAGGATCACGCAGAAGGGGACGTCCTAATCTCCGTTGGAAAGACCAGGTGCAGGGCAACCTGACTGCACTTGGCCTTATCAACTGGCGCCAGCGCGCGCATAGCAGAAGTGACTGGCGAAGCTTTGTGGAGGCGGCCAAGACCGATCATCGGTTGTAGCGCCAGCTAAGTAAGTAAGTAAGATCTCCGCTTGATCTACACAGCCTATAAACGCACTAAATTGGAGTTTCATTCGCACCTATGGGCTGGAGCTTCACGAACGTCACTGGAACTCCTGGATCGTATCCAACATCGAGCGATAAAGCTAATAGGAGACAGTAGAGTTTCCAGCTCTATTGACTACTTGGAACATCGTCAAAACGTGGCTTGCGTCTCTTTGTTTTACCGTTACTTTCACGGTAGATGTTCTACTGAGATGCGCAAGCTAATGCCGCCAGTTCGTGTGTTCACCATAACTGCACGATCAGCAAACCGAACTGACGCCTTTCACGTAGACACGGTGTTCCCCCGCACTACGCATTACAGGTAAAGTTCGTTTATCTGTCGTACCGCGCGTGTTTGGAATAAGCTCCCTGCAACAATTTTTCCAAATTATTATGATCCTTGCAAGTTTAAAGCAAACGGTCATAGCTACTTCTCCCTCCTTCGTCCTCCCACCTATCAATCTTACTTCCAGTCAACACAATGTTTTGCATTTATAGGGGTACTCCCTGTTTATTGATTATATTTAAAAATTAAAATAGAAAAATACCTGAGCAAAGAATCAGAAAACGACGGTGTAACATCTGCCAGCCTCTCATCTGAGGGGCAGACGAGCGATGTGGATGACCGAGTGTGGGATATAGTTGAAAGCCGGCAACCGTTGAAATTAATAGTTTGAATCGTTTCACTAACATAAAAGATCACAAATTGTACTAAAGCCGAAGCTACTGCGACCAGTACGATACTCTTACTTACTTACTTTTAATGGCACAACAGCCCATGGAGGGCCTAGGCCGAGCTTTTCGCATCCACTCCTGTTGTGCGTGTTATATTTGTACATGAATGGAAGGGACCTACAGTTTAATGCCGAATCCGAACGGCGAAGTGAAAAGCTTTTCATAGCAACTTTTACTCTTGTAGGTTTGCCATTGCCTGCCAAGAGGTGGTGCCGTGTAGAATAATTATTTTTTATTTTTTTTTATTTTGCCTGTGCCGAGATTCGAACCCCGGACACTTTGCGTAGCAGTCCAACGCACTACCACTACGCCACAGCGACTACTCTAACAAGGCAAAAATTATCATCACACCCTGTTTAAAATGCGTCCCGCAGCATTTTTTCATAAATCGTCAAAATTTCCATGCTGTTTATTAGGTTTATGTATTTCTTTTTGGCAAATAGGTGCATCAAAATGATAAAACTAATACTTAACGGGATTTTTGTTTCATTTCAAATGCGTAAGTAGAATTCTTTTACATATGTACTCATATGTAAATATATGTATGTAAGGTTTTTATATAAATTACACAAATTGCAAATGCTGATTTTATAAGGAATTTTCAAGAACAATCGAAAACGAGAGAATTCGATCGTTGTGGTGTAGTTGGTAGTAGTGCGTTGTGTCCCGAGTGTCTGAGGTTCAAATCTCGGCACAGGCAAACTCAAAATGTAGAAAAATCAATTTTCCTATCACTTCCTAGTGCTATCATTTCTTGTCAGGCAATGGCCGATGAAAAGCTTTTCTCCTCGCCCGCCGTTTGGATTCGGTATAAAACTGTAGGCACCTTCCATTCATGTACAAATATAACATGCGCACAACATGAGTGGATTCAGGCCCTCCACGGGCCATTAGCAGAAGAAGAAGAAGAATTGACTACGAGAACCAAATGTATGAAAGTAAGAATTTTACCGTGCATCTACATCTTCTTGTACTATACGTTGGTACAACATCTTGCTGTTGGTTTTATACCATTGAAAGTTGGTCTCAGATGAAAGAGCATCAACCCAAAATTAGGAACTGACATCATAAAATTCGAAATCAGCGACCCCGAAATCTCATTTACAGTAAGTTTCATACAGATGCGATGAGATTTTAAAATTGCAACTGCTATTCTGAATATTGTTATTTGGACATAAAATTCGAAATCAGCGATCTCACTACTCACTATACAAGTTTCTTTCAATCTACTTACTACTGTGGGCAAAAAGTAGTAAGACTTTGTTCATAATTTCAAATTTTTTTATTCATTCTTCCAAATATATTTCGTCCCCTTCAAAGTAATCCCCCCCGGCCCCAACGTTTTTTCCAATTCTCGAAACAGTTGTTAAAGTCAATTTCCGGAATAGCCTTCAATGCGCTTAGCGATTCATGTTTAATGTCTTCAATTGACTCAAAACGGTGTCCACGAAGCGGTTTTTTGAGTTTAGAAAATAGCCAAAAGTCACACGGTGCTAAGTCAGGCGAATAGGGTGGTTGCGGAACGATATCAGTCGAATTTTTGGTCTCGTATGATGGTCTCGTAAAACCAATGCAGCGATTTTGGAACCAATCGTGCATTCACTCTTCTTAGGCCCAAATTATGTTTTAAAATGGTTTTCACTGATCCTTCCCATATTCCAACGATGCCAGTAAGGTCTCTGACTGTTAATCGTCGATTCTCGATTCTCGAGCACCAATTCCTTGATTTTATTGACGTGTTGATCATCAGTGGATGTTGATGGCCGTCCTGGACGTGGTTCGTCGTCAACGCGTTCTTGACCATCTTTGAACAATTTGTACCAATCAAAAACACTTGCTCTTGCTCGCGACATACAATTATCACCGAAGGCCTTTTGCAACATTCTGAACGTTTCGGCACCAGAAATTTGATTCCGCACACAAAATTTAATGGAACTTCTTTGTTGAATAATTTCACTCATTGTGAAAATCGCCGAATGCACTTTTTGTACTTCAGAAAGACAAGCGTATACTAAACACTAATGATTATTTTGATGTGACATTTGGCACAGATGTCACCGACAGTCATACCAACCTTAAAAAAATAATATTTTGATGAATGGGTTTCCGCGCGAAATTTAAATTAAAAAGTCTTACTACTTTTTGCCCACAGTAGTATACTCATAAAATTATTATATTTACATATGTATGTGTGTATTATACTTATTAAATTATTGTTTTTTTTTTATCATTTCAGCTGCAGGCGTATTCCGTGTGTGCACAAAATGAATTTAATTGAATGCATATGAATAAATTATATGTATAAAATAAACACAAGTGCAACAGTAACATGAACCTAGAAGTGGAAGTATTTAAATACAAAACTTTATACATACTTACATACAACTATTATTAAGAAATGTGTAGGGCGTCCATGGGACGTCATGCAGAAGTTTACTTCTTCAGAACGTTTGCGTTTTGGGTTTTCAGATCAGGTTTAGTAATCTTTTAAAAACCAGAGTCTATCGCGTGGCCGACGGAATTTTTAACGAATATGTTTTGAATTTGTTTATGTGTTGATTTATGTAAACAATAAGCCTTGTATAGTTCAGATTTATGATTCTCTGATCTCAGGTGTGCTACACGGGATTAACTTCCATGTTGATAGTTTGCATTTCCAATGCATTCTCAGCTCCCTCTGCAAAATCATCATTTCTTTTCAATCAAAATATTCATGCTCAAAGCATGTGAATTTATTTGCTACATAATTATAATTATAATTTTACCATCATCATAATATTCAGGTTGTATGAACTCGATAAGTGGATAATTGCCATTTGCAGGTTGGAGAATTCCCGAATGTAATGATGTTGACTAGAAACTCGTCTATGTTTTGGCAAATCTAGTCTATGTTTTGTTGTGCTGATAAGAGTTGATTTCTTTCCACTGAGGATAGATTTACAGGTCGATTTTCAAGTAAATCTTCTGCCCTTCTCTTTCGTTGAGAAGGTGGGCATTCAGTCATTTCAATGATAGCCTGGTGCTATATAATATAGAACCTTTGTCCTATACTCAATAAGATGAGTGTTGATACAATTATTGGCCCTAAAAAACTCACTTTCCATTTATGCATTAGTCTTTGCGAATTGTTTTTCAATGAAATTCGAATTCCGTTGTGCTTCAAGTTACTTGCGAAGTCTACACGATCGCGATCTCTCGGTGGTGGTTTTTGGGTTTTTTTTTTCACGATCGCAGAATCTGAGTTTTTGTTTGGCCTCCATTTTCGACGAAGTCTACATTCTAGATGTCTCTCACAGCTTTTGTGGAGATTTTATCGTAACATAATCGCCATTTGTTTGTGCTTCGCGTTTAGTTTTTTCAAACTGTACTCGCTCATTGTTTCAGCTCTAGAAATTTCTATCGATTTTTGTTTGAAATGTAAAATTTCACTAGAAACTGATGGGAAGCGTCCAATATTAATTGAGTATGATTCATACTCAGCGCCCTCTATAAATCGAGCATGAATCATGCGCGAAACAGCGCCCTCTATCTCAGTGTGATTCATACTCGTGGATACATATGGATGCATTTATACTGCCCATCTGCCCATACTGCCCATTTACGTGTTTATACACATGCATCACTATTTTTTTCATACTTGATTGATAGAGGGCGCTCCCCTTCATTTCTGTGACAATTTCCGTTTTGCCACGAACATTTTTTACCCCCTCATAAATGCTTATAAAAACGATTCTAAAGAAATAAAGGTCAAAAATATTTGCCATACGTACTCGTTAAATAAATAAAATCCCGTAATAAATAAAATCAATGGAAATTTACAATACCCATATAAGATTTCCTTAAAAACGAGTACACTGCGCGCTAATTGAATTACATGGCAACTTTGGCGGCAAAAAGTACGAGGGCGGTCACTTCGATAATTGAATTTAACACCGTTTTTAATTTTGTTATTTATGTAAAGGCAAAAATCAACATAAAACATAAATAGTACAACCAACAAGCCCACAAATAATAACAACAATGTAACAATGCTACAGGAGTGTAATTGAAATACACATGTCCCTCAGTATGCATGTGTATATGTATGTATGTAAGTATGTATGTGTAAAATTACATGTGAGTATTAATTTTCCTTACGGCATTTAGTTCGCTGATAAAAACGAAAGGAGAAAACGAAATAAATAAAAGTCGAACGTGGATATAAATTTATACTATGAATCAACATTTGTACAGGGTCTTCTAAAATATTTAAAATGCTGGGTTTCCAAATTTGGATTAACTTTTCGTTTGGTGCACAATTAATAGAAGTTTGAAATGGTCTTTAAGATATCTGATGTTCATGCTCAATTTATCAAAATGGTTGGCCCCTAAATCTGTCAGATTAAGAGTTCTTTAATACATTCCAGAAGTACTCGGAATAACACAGTCTCACTTTTTAATCATGCATAATTTTGACAAAAAAAAAAATTAGCATCAACTATGACCGACCAAGAAATCTGTTTCAGAGAACCTGCCACGAAACTTCATACATATGTACATAGTTCAAATGTGTTACAGAAGAAGACAGTTCGGTGATGATTTGCTTTGTTATCTCTAATAAAAACGAAGAACAGCTTGGCTAAGCTGGCCAATTGAGCAGCAGCGGAACCAGAGATTACGCACGAGGGATTTTAATAAAAATTTTAATTCATGAGCAACGATCATGTAAGATGTGTGAGATATTTATCGAGTTTAAACCCAAGTACCGCCCGTCTCCCCTTATTTTTTCGCTCACTCCCGTAAAGGGGAAGACCCACTAAGATTTTCTTCTTGAGCCACAGTCCGATTTTAGAAGGCCATCGAGTTCATTTCTTACGATTTCAATTTGTGGAAATTCAAAACGAAACTGAAAAAAATGTGACCCAAACACTTAACACTTCATTTTGTAGTACCCTGTATACATATGCTTACAATAAATGTGTATATTTTTCGATTTGTTAATTGAAAACTGCATTAAATAAACAAATCAAAAACAGAATAAATCCGGTTGATAATTTGAAAAATTATTATTATATTAATGTTATTATTACAAAAAATAAAAAATAGAAAAATTACATACTCGTACTTAATTAATGAAATTTACGATGAAAATTAAGTGAAAATATTTAAAGTTTATTTAGTATAAAATAAATTTAAGTTGATCGTAAAAACATGTAAAAATTAGGCAATGGAATGCCAGTTAAGTTACTAATAATTTTATTTTTTCTACATAAGTATTTATCAGCATCAGAAATCAATCAAGCCGAATACGATTTGGGCGATAAAGTTAGTTTTGATTTCTTGATTATCAGAAGTTGATCTGGAAAGTCGCTGAGTTCTTTGCTATGAAAAAACTTCAGTTTCAGCATCCTTCGGAGCTTAATGTATATGCTTTTTAATACTTGATTCTTTCTTAGAGAAGAACCTGCACACAACTTTCGGGTCGAGCTGATCGACCTGCAAATGGTGTTTAATGAGTTAGTCGTTACCAGTCGAGGTGAGAAAACAAGCCAACCGATTATCAAGAACAAACACTTGTGAAACATTGTGGTCGCTGTGGCGTAGTGGTAGTGCGTTGGACCGCCGCGGGGTCCGGTGTTCGAATCTCGGCACAAGCAAAATCAAAAAGTAGAACAAATAATTTTTCTACACGGCACCACCTCTTGACAGGCAATGGAAAACCTACAAGAGTAAAAATTGCTATGAAAATCTTTTCACTTCGCCGTTCGGATTCGGCATTAAACTGTAGGTCCCTTCCATTCATGTACAAATATAATACGCACAACATGAGTAGATGCGAAAAGCTCGGCCTAGGCCCGCCATGGGCTGTTGTGCCATTAAAAGTAAGTAAGTAAGTAACTAACACTTAACATTTATTGGCAGTCACTATTACACGTAAGATATTACACACGTGACACAGCAAAGTTCTAGGCCAAAAGGTTTTACATTTTAGTTAGAGACTTTCATAAAATTAAATATAGCATATAAAAAAATAATAATTTCTCGCAAACCAAACTTTTGATAATTTCCATGTTTGTTTTTGCCTTATCCGTTTTTTAAATATTTTATAAAAACCTATAAGATAGCTGGAAATTCTCAGTACCCATATAAATTAGATGTAAGACTTATGAAAATTATATAAAAAAAAATTAAATAAAATTTGTGCCAAATAAAAATTCATATACATCCTTATGGTATATGGTAATTGAAAAGTAAAAGTAATGAAAATTAAAATCAAACAAAAGAAAAAAAAATAGATTGTCAAAACGTTTCAATATACTATACACATACTAACCGACTTACGTAGTTACTAAACCAGAGCCAACATACCCAATACATAAAATATTTTCCAATGATTAATTGATTCATGAATGAAAAATCATTCCTCTAGGTGAATTTAAGCGGAAATTTCAATGATGTTAAAAACATTACCTAAATGAATACGACTACAAAATAATAAAAATAAAAATTCCAAAATAATAATAAATTACGCGTTTAGATTGTGATTACAAGGAAACTTATTTATTTTTAAGTACACAAAAATTATGTTTTATTGTTTAATAAATAAAACTAAAACTGTCATCGTTGAACTGTGAAAATATTTAATTTTTCTTTTTCCTGAGTTATAAATAATTATATATAATAAATGCTATACGTTTTTAATTCAATTTAAAAGTTAAAAACAAACAGTATGGAAACAAAATGAAATTAAATAAATGAATTGAAGATTTAAAATTATGTGAAATTTTATTGTTTAGTTTTTCTTCAAATCGATTATGTATCGAATAACTTTCATCTGACTTTGTTTGTTGTTTTTTGTGTTTAATTCTACAGAAGCATCTACAACAGCTTAATATTGAATTGTAATCAAGCCCTTGAGGATATCTTCTCGACTCATAAACGCAATAACTTTCAAATCAACTGGGTAGGCATACTGACTGTTTTCCCTCCATTTAGCTCACGAGGAGTGTTGGCAATCGAAAAACGGTTTATAGCGCTTGACTCCCAATGGCTTGAACTTGAACTTTTTCTCATTCATACATCTCCGATCACCTAACTGTACTTACTTACTTAGCTGGCACTAAAACCGATAATCGGTCTTGGCCGCTTCTACAAAGCTTCGCCAGTCGCCTCTGCAATGCGCGCGCTGGCGCCAATCGATCAGGCCAAGTGCAGTCAGGTCGCCCTGTACCTGGTCTTTCCAACGGAGATTAGGACGTCCTCTTCAGCGTATTCCTGTGGACGTCCTTTTCAGCGTACACTGTGGTTCGAATAAAACACCCTTCTAGCCGGAGCACCTTCTTCCAATCGCCCAACATGACTCAGCCAGCGAAGTCGCAGGAATTTTAAGCTCTCGACTATGTCAGTTTCGGCATACAGCTCGTACAGCTTATACTTTCATCTTATTCGATACACGTTGTCCACGCATATATGGACGGAGTACCTATATTAGGGCGAGAAGGATGAGGGACTTATAGAGCGATATTTTAGTCGGTGGAGAGAGGGCTCTGTGTCTCAATTGCCTACTGAGCCGATAGTAACACCTGTTGGCAAGAGTTATTCTCGCTTGATCTCAAGGCTGACATTATTGTTGGTATTGATGCTGGATCCTAGGTAAACGAACTCCTTGACGACTTCAAAAGTATAATTTTCAACGGTAACATTTTGTCCAAGACGCCGTGACTCTTTGTTAGTTGACACATGGTATTTCATTTTGTCCTCGTTCACCACTAGACCCACTCGACGTACTTAAATATAAGAAAAACAGTGATGCTTCAAATAATTTGCACAAAGATCTTCTCTCTTCTAAAAATTGGTAATCCACATAATTTTTTATAGGAATCACAATGATATAGTGAGCTAAACAGCTCATATCGCATTGATGAAAGTAATGGCTTATGAAACGTTCAACCGATCTGTCTCTACCACAAACTTTGTTCTTACTTGACAATATAATTGACAATTTTTTTATCAAGTATGTTTGAAAATTGAAAACATAAAATAACATACCATGTCAGAATATAAAAAATTTATAATGAAGTGTCTCTTCTTCTTCTTCTTTAGTGGTGAAACGGCCCATGACAGCTCTAGGCTGTATCCATTCATGTTGTATACCTATATATGAGATAATTTTGTACACGAATGAAAGGAGCCTACTACAACGTTCTGATGAATCCGAATGACTAAAAAACAGCGTTTGTTCAGTAATTTTGCCATTGCCAGTTAAGAACCTTTTTTTCACATTGCCTAAACGCTCAAGTTTCGCATTTGTGCAAATAGGCAATTTTACGTTAAATGTTTCATGAGCGCACCTTCGACAGGTTTGTATAATTCTTGTTAGAGAAATTCAATTTGAGTTGAGCAATTAAAACACTTCACCGGATTAAGGCCACTCTTAAACCTTATCTGCGTGCCAGCTTTTGGACCAAAACTAGTGTTTAGGCTTGGGGAAAATGCATAGTTTACAACGTTTACGAAAGTTTGGCGCGTTTAGATGAATCACCTTATTTTGCAAACATACATATATCGATTTTTCAATGCGCCGAGTGTCGAATTCAAGTAGCCTCTAGCACATTACCAACTACCGAATGTTACTGCATTAGAGCGATACTACAGGGTTAGCCGATTAAACTGTTAGCTATCCAAACGACCATATTCGAAAGCCATTCTATGGACGAAATGAAGTGTGCAACATGGTTTTTTAACCACTTTTGGTTCACACCGAGTCTTGTTGGAACGTCCATGGTGTACGAGCGAAATGTTTACGTGCCCACAGCTTGAGAGCAGCCGTGCCATAACATTTTCTCGATAATAATTCGCATTGACTTAGACACCAGGCTCGATGAAAATGATTGGACAGCGTCCATCGGCGGTCACAGCTGCCCATGCCATTACTTGAGTTGGAAAATTACTTCGGGTGGCCGTTCGTAGGCTCAAATTTCAGTAATTGCGTTCAGTTAAGTACGAGTAAACACGATCATTTTGAGAGTTTATGAACTGCTCAATAGGGAAATTTTTCTCAT
Source organism: Palloptera scutellata (assembly GCA_958295655.1). Taxonomy (NCBI): domain Eukaryota; kingdom Metazoa; phylum Arthropoda; class Insecta; order Diptera; family Pallopteridae; genus Palloptera; species Palloptera scutellata. The sequence goes on from OY282451.1 coordinate 55,141,581, forward strand.
CAGAGCACACAATTTTTGGCTTTGGTGTAAGATCATGTGCCTTTTGGGACTTGTAAGGCTTTACCTTGAATTCAGTTTGGAATATGCGTCGGATGCTTCAGTGGGATATTTTCAGTTCTTTCGCCATTTGATTACCACTACGACGTAGATTTCGTTCAAGTCGAGCCTTCACTTTCCGAACCATTTCAGGTGATGTTGCTGTTTTTTTCGTCCACCACCATAGCGTTTGGCAATGCTGCCTGTATCATTATAACGATTTATGGTGCGATACACAAACATTTTATTCACTTTCAGATGCCTGAGCTCACGAACAATAGCTGGTTGCGATTTTCCACCCAAATAAAACGCAATCACACTATTACGTTTGAATTCCAGTTCGAATAACTTTTGTTCTATAAAACTTAGACGGAAATGTTTGTAGACAATATAAACAGCTATCATATTTTTTTTATTGATACATTGAACACACAGGGTGTAACCCTATGAATGCAGAGCATTGTGTTGAATGGAAGAAAGAAAGGGGGAGAATGAAAGAGGGAATGCAATCACACAGGACACCGATAAAGAGATAGGCAGCCATTGCGGCAAGTGTTATGCCTTTACCACAATTAACTTAAATTTATCAATGTCGACTATGACCGTATGTAGCGCCAAAGGCCAAGCTTTTCGCATCCACTCATGTTGTGCGTGTTGTATTTGCACATGAATGGATGGCCAAACGATCTTCGATTTAGGAAGAATTCAGCTTGGAGTGTGGTGGTATGGATGCTCTCATCTGCGACTGAAGAAAGGAGCAGGCTCAGAGAAATTCAGCTGCATTTAACTTAAAAACCGACTGACGAAAGGTATGTCACTGGTAGTACGTTCCAAATAAAGGCAAGTTGAGGGAGATTGAATTTTAGAGAGTGAGAAAGAGAGAGCGAGGGATTTTGTAGTCCTTATCAAAATGCTATTTGTACCTTAATTTAATTGATGTTATGTCAGTGAGCATATGAATTCATGATGTAAATACCCTTAGAATTACCATGTCGCTTTCATCACAATTGATTATTTCATCGTGATTACTCGAAAAAGCAATTTTAACTTATGGTATTACTTTGCTACATATTAATTTAAACTCCTCAAGCATAAACAAGCAGTAACTCCTAAAGCAGCAGCATCTTCCAGATGAATGGCATGAATATTGCTTTTGAATTTTATTAAAACTACTTAATAAAATATTAGTTAAATACTGTACTCATAGCTACTTATATAAACTTTACAGATAAATAAGCAAAATCTCGTTTGAATGTTGCAGCAAAACACTTACACTTAAAACCAAAAACAAAAAAATAAGATTTAAATCCTGCCACAGGATAAGCGCACGACAAGTGTATAAGTTAAAAGACAGCAGCATGACAGTAACAAATTGCTGCAATGCGAACAACGGGAGCATGCAACAACAGCATGTTCTGGTCCAAACGAAATATTTCCTACCTATGCAGGTAATCGAGTGTGAGAAAAGAGATGGGTTGAGTGTAAAAGTGAAATTTTGCTCTGTAACTATGGCAGTTTTGTGCAGTAGCAGCAGTGGAGTAATTAAAATTAATTGCTTTTGAAAATTTCCCAAATTGAATATGACAGGCAGTGCGGGAGCTGAATATTTTTGCTGTTCTTCATCTTTGCTGATGCTCTGTTGCTTGCTGCCTGCCATTGCCGTGAGCAGAATCACAACATCACACACAATATTCACCGCTCCGTACTTGTTAACATTATAACAGAGGCTTCAGATAATTATTTTAGAGATACCATACAAACATACAACATAGTGAATGATGTTGTTTTATTAGCAATTTTACGATCCATGTATTTGATTAGCTACTGCTGCTGTTGCTCTTTGCTACGCTTTGCATGCTACGAGTATTAAACAATTTTTAGCCAATTAATTGTAACGAAAATCATTGACATTTCAATTACGTAGTTTATTGTAGTTAAAATACATGCTCGCTCTTCTTGTCTTAATTCATTACTGAATTAATTGAACATAGGTAAATATAAATTTACATAGCCAAATATTTTAGATTTACATATATTAGCGGTATTCACGATCTAGAGTAAATCCATTATATATTCTTGATAAATTTCATATTTGTAGTAAATTTAAATAAGTTTACAAAAACAAAGCAAATGCGATTCTTTTGCGCCATCTTTTATGTCGGTATGTGAATATTGAATAACTTAAAAAAAAAACAGCCGATTTCCATATATGAGGAATTTTTATTTGATTTGATCCTTTACAATTTATTTGGACTAGATTTTGTATACAAAATGGCCGCCATTATTGACCAAAGCAAAATGCCCCCTTTTTGCTACGTTTTCCATCACTTTTTCGAGCACCTCGGGCGATAATTCGACGATTTCGGCACGCGGCAAACGCTTTGAGTTCGTCAATGGCTTGAGGCTTGCTGATCTGGGTGGGCAGCCAATGTCGCCATTTTTTGATACGACACGTCCAGTGAATTTTCGTTGCACAAACTGCATTGTTTGATTTGCAATGTGGCATGGCGCACCGTCTTGTTGAAACCAGTAACTGTACAGATCAGTTTCGCACATGAGCATAATGAGCCGACATCCACCGATATCGATTCCTATCGACTGTTTCGTCTTCTCTGAAGAAAAATGGCCCAATGATGGTTTTGGCGCAAACGTCGCTCAGGCAGTCACTTTTCGGTCATGCAATGGTGTTTCATGAATCTCGTGTGAATTCTCCATTCCTCAAATGTGGCAAGAGTGTGTAAAATGGGCCTCATCGGTCATCAAAATTTCCTTCCAAAAATCAAGTTCAGTGTCAACCATTTGAGAGACTTTATTTTTTTTTACTTTTAATGGCACAACAGCCCATGGAGGGCCTAGGCCGAGTTGTATTTGTACATGAATGGAAGGGACCTAGAGTTTAATGCCGAATCCGAACGGCGAAGTGAAAAGCTTTTCATAGCAATTTTTACTATTGTAGGTTTGCCATTGCCTGCCAAGAGGTGGTGCCGTGTAGAAAAATTATTTTTTCTATATTTTGATTTTGCCTGTGCCGAGATTCGAACCCCGGACACTCTGCGTAGCAGCCCAACGCGTTACCACTACGCCACAGCAACCACAGAGAGACTGTTTGGCCGTATTCCAGGTGACGTGGACGGCCTATATTCCTTGAGTCAATTGCACTTTACACGGGAACAAATGCAAATCATCCTTCAAAATGCACCGCAAGGTGGTTCCAATGACGCTAAAATGCTGAGCGCGGTGACGACACGATATGTATGGGTACTATATACTATGTATACTATTTTCAATGTAAAGCGTCACTATTTCGGCAAGTTGTTTCATGATTAAAATTGTACTGAATTAACGTTTCAAAAACATGTTTACACAAGTCAATCGGTTGATAAATGTTAAAATTGTTCAATTTTTATATACCGACATAAAAGATGGCGCACCCTGTCAAAAATAACTACAACGAAGAGAGCCTATTATAACTTTTGTATAGTATTCGTGTATTTACCAATCAGTTGACAGGAAAATGATATGCTGGTATACAATTTCATTTCTGATACATTTTTAAGATTTTTCTTCCTTATGTAAAATCGAGTAATCTTAACCTTTTTCCACATATACATAGTTAAAATGGTTTTAGTTAAAAAAATATTTCATAAAATTGTGTGGATTTAAGTTCATCATTGCAAATAATCATTGCAAACATGGCGGATGATTGTAAGTTTTTTATTTGCTCTTCTGCTAAATAATGCATACAAGAAACGGAAATACGAGGTGTGATAAAAAAATAACCGTTATTTTCAAATTTCGTGAGTTCGATGTCGATGTCGATGTTCGATTTTCGCATTTTTTTTTCTTTTATGTTGGTACACATGTCTGTTATATATGTTGGCAATACCAACCAATTTGGATTGTCAGTTTGTTTTTGACAGATAAAAAGGTTAGTCGTGTTTTGGTGTGCTCTTCGATTTTTTACTATTCGAAAAAACGGATCAAAGAAACTGTATTCAGTTTTGTGTAAAAAATGAAATTAAATGCGCAAGGACATTTGAAATGTTGACTGTGGCCTTTGGCGAGTCTACTATGAGCAGAACACAAGTTCAATTGTGGTATAACCGGTTCCGGTTTAAGGAAGGCCGAGAAGATGTCAATGACGATGCTCGTCCTGGTCGCCCGAGCACGTCAACAACCGATGAAAACATTGACGCAGTGAAGAAAATGATTTTGGATAATCGCCGAATCACTATCAGAGAGATTGCTGATGATGTTGGCATATCGTTCGGCTCATGCCAAGCAATTTTTACGGATGTTTTAGGCATGAAACGTGCGGCAGCGAAGATTGTTCCAAAATTGCAAAATTTTGAGCAAAAACAACGTCGCTTGTGCGTAAGTTTTTGGCTAAAAACAAAACCGTTATCATGCCTCAACCACCGTATTCACCGGACTTGGCCCCCGCTGACTTTTTCCTCTTCTCAAAACTGAAGACACCGATGAAAGGAAAGCGTTTTACTACGATTGAGGAGATAAAAGAAAACTCGAAACAGGAGCTGTTGGCGATACCAAAAAGCGCGTTTCAGAAGTGTTTCGAGGATTGGAAAAAACGCTGGCATAAGTGTATTATATCTGAGGGGGATTACTTTGAAGGGGACAAGATAGTTGTTGATGAATAAATAAATACGGTTATACGGTTAATTACGGAAAATAACGGTTATTTTTCGATCATACCTCGTATATGCATATAGGAACACAATACATCGTTGACATTGTGTAGTAAAAATGTTAAGTGTTTTAGAACAATACCCCAGATCGTGAATACTGCTGTTGTTAACTATTGTTGTTACTAAAATTTGTGCATTACTTAAATCGCAGTTTTGAGAATAGTAGATACTTAGAGTCAAACAGCAGATGTAATTTACTTACATTGTAAATATATATGATGAAATTGAGCAAATGAAAAGATAAATTTATAGAAATTTCAATACAGCGCACTTGACTTGCAAGTCATTGATTGTTATTCCTTTTTTTTTAAATATGCATATTGCTAAGTATTCACCAAAGTAAAACACAAACTTCTTCGTCGGCTTCTAATCGCAGATATCAAGTAGAAAATTGAGAAGAAGGGGGGAGAGATCGATGGGTAAGAGAGAGGGAAATACATGTTTATGTAGATAAAAAGAAAATAAGGGGAAAAAAGAGTGAGTACAGGGTTGGTGGGCTGGAGTAAAGCTTTGGTTACAGGGGCGATATAGATTCTTTTTGAGAGACGGAAAAGAGAGTGTTGCTGAGAGTGTTCCAATGCTTTCAAAATCCACCAGAACTACTAAATAAACGAGTGAAAAAAAAATGAATCAAATTTTCATACCAGATTATCAGAATTGTATGCCAACTTTTTATACATTGAAAAGGAGTGAGGGCTTTGCGTCTCGGACGAGGGGGGATAAATCAAGGGAAGTTGAAATAGTCGTGAAAAGAAAAATTCTTACAATGTTTATTGAAGTATAAAAATGAATGGGGGTATATTTTCTAACTCAATTTTCCTTCTCGTGACGAATAGCGGCTTCTGGTAACGGAACTTGTAAGGTTGATTGCTGCGGTAGGTCGGCTTCACCTTTTGGCTTCTCGATTACCATAGTAATAAAAACTCTTCTCTTAAAATTTCGGTAAATTGTCAAAGATGACAAAATATCCCCGCTATTCTCTCCAAACTTAACGCAAGGAAAATCGAGCTGGTTAGGGTTACCAGGATTACAAGAAATGAACTTAAACCTAATGCATATTAAAGTTATGGCTACAGGCCTAAACAATACTTACTTACTTAGCTGGCGCTACAACCGATGATCGGTCTTGGCCGCCTCGGAGGTTTCATTGGAGGGTATTTTAACGTGGTGGGTTCCAAGCCCGACGCACAACCATTCATTCAAGGCCATGGAGAAGCCCGCCGCACACATTAGTTAACTCACTGACGGTTGTCAGATCGCTATCCAGGGGACGCCACGAGGAGGCTGTGTGTCGACTTGAAACGTAGAAGCGCAAGGATCGACCATGGACGCACCTGCGACTGTCACGAACTTTACCTTGTGTCCTACGCCCCAGGCCCCCCTAAACAATACATATAATTTATTTACTACAAAATCAATTATTCGAAAATTAATGCATTGAGCACTTTTACAAGCTTAAAAAAAATTGTTGTTTCAGAAATATACACTGAACGAGAATATTAATATGCATCATAAATTAAGAAAAATATTACTGAGGTACGTAAAAAGTGTTGCTTAGTCAAAAAAGTACTGCCACCAAATCAAATAAGGCCTTTTAATCGAAAAAAGCACTGCTACCAAATGAAAAATTTGATAGCGTTCTATTTTTAAAAATGGTATAAAAAACACTAATTTGACAGCACTGGCGAACAGAGAGAAAGATAGAGGTGAATAAAGGAAGAGAAGTCAGATATATATATGGATAGAGAGTTGAAAGAGATTGGAGAGTTCATATCTCACTGAGGTAAACAATAGATGATGTGAATAGATGAACAGATAGTGTTGAAGTGTATGGTGGTAAAAAGGAATCGTACATAGAAGGTGAAGGAGAAGATGAAGTGAGTAGAAGGGTAGAGATAGAGTTAGCGAAAGAGGAAGTAGAGAAAACAAGCACAAAGCGAAATGATTTAGGAGAGAGGAAGAAGATACTAAAATTTAATTGGGGTGTTCACAAGGTGTCTCAGTTTTTCGAATTGTTATAAAGTCGTAAAATTTTGCATGAGAAATGAGAAAATTTATGAGAATTGAGAGAACACGACACTGAATACGATACGATTTTAAGACTTTCAATTCCTCAAAAAAAAGTACATTACAAAAGAAGTCAACTCTATTGGATCCTACGAGTATGATTTGCATGCAAAATGTTAATTCGCAATCAAACATGAAACACAGTGGAATTATGTATGAGAAGAAAGGGTGTTTAAGCGTATGAAGGTAAAAAGGTATTGTACATGGAATATTAGGGAAAAGCCGAAGGAGGGGATGACGTGAGTAGAGTAATGTATCTACAAAATCTATTCAAAATGTATGTATAACCCCAACAATCCATTTGGCATGGAAATGACAAGTTTTCGCCTCCGAAGACGGAATGGGGATAATACGTTTTAAGCTGTAAAAATGCACTTGAAATAAGGTACAGGAATGTACCTCTTGGAATAAATTTTCATGGCATCAAATATTGGGTCATATAAAAAGTGTCCGTGGTTGGTACCCACAAATCTGTCATTTATATGATGTTTTGTCCCTCCTCTATCTCCTGACAGCTTGCGTGTCGATCTTGATCCAGCAGTTACAAAATTTCATTGCCTTTTTCAGTAACATTCAGTGCATCTTTGATATTGAAATTTCCGGAACGGAATCGAGCATCCCAAACGTACAAGTTTTTCGACGATTTTACGTTTTCTATGGTAATAAAGCATCAAATAGCGTATTTCTTCAGATATGTCACTCATTTTCAAATCAATATAACTTTTTACACTAGCGACGAATTACACAGCTGTGTTCACACAAAAGTTAGCCTGAAATGCCACCTTTCAAACATGTGTTCGTTTGACATAATTGGACTAGTGTTGCCAGATTTGTGTGTACCAACACCAAAACCTCAATATTTGAAGTGCCGCGCTTTTCACTACTTTATTTACATTCATATTTATGGTTTAGAATAATTTATCATAATAATAATAATTTAATTTATAATTTATACTTAATTTAACACTTATCGCAATTGGAATAATAAAAAAAAATTACATAATTTAGTATAAGTTGCTCTTTTTTTTTGTTTATTTATTATTGATATCTAGCAGGTATGGAAACATTAAGTTTTCATACCAGCAAAGCGTATGCATCCATTTTTATGAACGTTTTGTCGGTAACATGCACATACATACATACTACAGGGTGTTTTTTTTTTTGGAAGTGTGGTTTTCAAGAAGAAATAAAACGCATATAATTTATTGTTATGGCCAAGAATTTAGTTTTACTATTTGCCATTATGTTTTAAAAACGATTTCGGGCAAGTGGCCGCCGAGGCTGCTTCGAATAAAAGTCAGTAATAACGCGCCGAATATTCTTTTCCAAGGCGTCAATCGTGTCGGACTTATCTGCGTAGACAAGCGACTTCACATAACCCCACCAAAAATAGTCCAGCGGTGTTAAATCGCACTATCTTGGAGGCCAAACCACAGGCCCACGACGCGAGATAATGCGCTCACCAAAAGTTTCCTTCAATAAATTGATGGTTTCGTTGGCTGTATGGGATGCAGCGCCGTCTTGTTGGAACCAAAGGTCGTCCACATCAACATCCTCCAATTCAGTCACGAAAAAGTCATTAATCATAGCTCTATACCGTTCCCCATTGACTGTAACATTATGACCGGCTTCATCTTTGATGGATCAATGATTCCCTCTGCCTATAGAGCACACCAAACAGTGACTTTTTGAGGATGTAACGGCGTCTCAACAATGGCTTGTGTATTATGATCACACCAAATGCGACAATTTTGCATATTAATGTACTCATTCAACCAAAAGTGAGCTTCATCGCCGAACAAAATTTTCTTGTGAAAATCGGGATCGATGGCCATCTCGTTTTGGGCCCATTCACTGAACGTGCGACGCGCTTGATGGTCGTTCAGCTTCAATTCTTGCACGAGTTGGATTTTGTAAGATTGCAAACCAAGATCCTTCCGCAAAATCTTCCATAAAGTGGATGGGCACAGCTCCAATTGTTGCGCGCGATGGCGGATGGACTCATTCGGGTCTTCTTCGATACTCTGCTCCACTGCAGCAATAGCATCTTCGGTGCGCACTGTACGGCGTCTCTGAGGATGCTCATTATCCACTAGAGTAAACGTGGTGCGAAACCGATCCATGGTTGCTCGAATTACCGACTCTGCTGGGCTTTTGGTAATAAATTTGTACGATTTGCAAACGTTGTTCAGGAGTTTAATTATTATGAAATGGCAAACCAAACTGAGAATAAATCACGTAATAGCTGTCAAAAAGACCAACTCAGAAAAAAGTGAGACTAATTTTTAGGACCACCTTTTTTCGTGTGGCATCTTAACCCAAATATGCCCATTGGCCTATAAGTAGGACACTTCAAATGTGTTTCTTAGTTTTTAATTAACTAATAATGCATACAGTATGTATTTTTGAATAGTATAAAATTTGGGATCATTCAGGTGAAATATCAACTTACAGTTCTGTAAAATTTACCTATATATTGGTAGTATAAAATTTATGTTTTTATTTTATTTATACATTCAATACCCCAATGTTGAATGGAAGGAAGATTGATAGGTGGGAGGGAGAAAGAATGAGGGAATGCAATCACACAGGACACCGATAAAGAGGTAGACAACCATTGTGGCAGGTTTTATGCCTTTACCACAATGAACTTCAGTTTATCAGTGTCGAATATGACAGCATGTAGCGCCAAAAGCCGAGCTTTTCTCATCCACTCACGTTGTGCGTGTTTGCATTTGTACATGAGTGGTAGGGACTTACAATTTTATGCCGAAACCGAACGGTGACGTGAAAAGCTTTTCATAGGCAATTTTTACTCTTGTAGGTTTGCCATTGCCTGCCAAGAGGTGGTGCCGAATAGAAATTTTGTTTTGGGATCATTCAGGCAAAATATCGACATCACTCAGTAATCCAAAAAACCACAATGTGCAATTTTGGCTTTCTACTTTTCGGATCCACTTTATAGGTACAATCCACTGCGGCTATGGTTTTTTCTGTTCTTCAAATTTTTCAATTCCATATTTTCTAAATTGAAAGAGTATTGTCAAAAAATTTTAAGTATTATTTCTTATTTGATACGACAATTACATGAATAGCTGTGATTAGTTTCAGAGTTTTGAACGGATTTTCTGCTACTAACTGATACTTAAAATAATTGTTCCCAAATAAAATTAAACAAGTTCTGTGAATGCAGTTGAGATTTGGAATTATATAGAAAATTTAAATATCAAGATAATGTACATTTTATCCAACAAAATTTGATGGGTATCGTTGAACCAAACGATCCCCTATTTTATGTTAGACATATGTAATTAGGTCAAGAAAGAGAACTTCTTGTGTCCGGTTCTTCATTTTCGCTGGTTCAAATGACCTCAATATTCATATAAGAGATATTTAGATATGCAAAGAAAACTTTATAGTCCGGTCTTTTAAACCAAAAAGGTTCATTTCGATCATACAAATGTCGGCACTATCTTCAATTACCGTGGTTGCCTAAATACAATAGATGAATTATTGCGAGTACCTTGTTATCATCTAAGTATTTTAACTGCCACCAATTCAATACATAAGAAAGCATTTTTTCATTAGATTAACTCATCATTTATGCATTGCAGTTTTACAATTTATGAGTTTGACACTCGTATTTGAATTCAGATGATAAAATAAATCGAACGAAATTAATCTTTAACTTAATAGAAAATTCAACAAATCACAATGCAATATTTTCGGCACAGTCACAGGACACAGTAAAATGTTGGCACACAAAAAAGAAAAAACTATAAATAAGGAATGATTGTTCTATAAAGCGGATGCTGCTGTAGTGTAATGAAGTGTAAATTGCTGCTGATAGCAGTGATATTAAATCTATGTATGTATGTAAGTACATATTTGTATGACATGGTTTGTAAAGTTTTTGAATAGTAGGTACATATCTACCTATACATACATTCCAGCTGTATGTATGTACTAAGTATCTACATATATCTCCGAGTGACATGAGTAACAAAGGAGCAAGAAAAGAATCAAACCATTCGTAAGTAGTCATCATCACTTTAATATTTTGTATGCAGGCATGATTGTAACAATGTTTGTATGTATGTATTATTGTATCACGTTCAAAATATTTATGAAACTCAACAACTTCATTTATATAGTTTCTTCCTTACTATTTGTATTTGCATTTGCAAATTACGTGCACCGTGCAACAATATCAGGTCTCAGTTGAACATAACGCAAGTAATGAAACATTTTCCAAACTTTTAGTTGCATCTTTTGAAACTTTTATATCATTACAACTGTTTCTGAACTACAGACATACATATGTAGGTACATGTTTATGTGTACAGGGTGCGCCATTTTTAATGTCGGTATATTGAATTGAATACTTTTAACATTTATCAACCGATTGGCTTGAGTAAATATGTTTTTGAAACGTCAATTCAGTATAATTTTAACAATGAATCGCTTCACACAGAAACAACACGCCGAAATAGTGGCGCTGAACATTGAAAATGGTCGCTGTGGTGTAGTGGTAGTGCGTTGGACTGCTACGCAGAGTGTCCGGGGTTCGAATCTCGGCACAGGGAATATCAAAAAAAAAAGTAGAATAAATAATTTTTCTACACGGCACCCACCACCACCTCTTGGCAGGCAATGGCAAACCTACAAGAGTAAAAATTGCTATGAAAAGCATTTCACTTCGCCGTTCGCATTCTGCATTAAACTGTAGGTTCCTTCCATTCATGTACAAATATAACACGCACAACATGAATGGATGCGAAAAGTTCGGCCTAGGCCCTCCATGGGCTGTTGTGCCATTAAAAGTAAAGTAAGTACATTGAAAATAGTCGTTCAGTTGTGTTCACTCAACGTGCATATCGTCGAAAATCGCGTGGCCAACAAGCGCCGGCTGACAGACACTATTCGTCGTTTGGTGTCGAATTTTGTTGAGCGTCGACGCTCAAGACGTTCCAATGAATTGGTTGAAGCGGTAACAGAGAGTAGTGCCGATGACCCACTTGTGTCGTATTGTCACCGCAAACAGCATTCTGCGGCGCATTTTGAAGGATGATTTGCATTTGTTTTCGTGTAAAATGCAATTGACTCAAAGAATATAGCCGACAGACCGTCAGACGTCGCTTGGACTACGACCAAACAGTCGCTCGAATGGTTGACACTGAACCTGATTTATGGAAGGAAATTTTAATGACCGACGAGGTCCATTTCACACTCTGTGGCGCCGTTAACAAGCAAAATTGCCGCATTTGGGGTACTGACAATCTACACGAGATCGTTGAAACACCATTGCATGTACAAAAAGTGACTGCTTGGGCCAGCGTTTGCGCCAGAACCATCATTGGACCATTTTTCTTCAGAGAAGGCGAAACAGTTGATAGGAATCGATATCGGTGGATGTTGGCTCATTATATCTGCTCACAAATGTGTGAAAAAGGTCTGGACGGTTACGGGTTTTAACGACTGAGCGCCATGCTACACTGCAAATCAATCAATGCAGTTTCTGCAACGAAAATTTCCTGGACGGTTGGTGTCAAAAAATTATGACATTGACTGGCCACCCAGATCTCCAGATATAACACCTCTCGACTTATTTTTGTGGACTTATTTGAAAAGAAAAGTGTACGCCAGCAAGCGTCAGACCATTGACGAGCTTAAGGTGAACATTCGTTCCGAGATGCTCAATAAAGTGATGGAAAACGCAGCAAAAAGGGCACATTTGGCTTTGGTTAATAATGGCGGCCATTCGATTGATGTTGCATTCAAAAAATAGTCCAAATAAGGTACTTAATATTCACATACTGACATAAAAGATGGCGCACCCTGTATGTGTATGTTTTAGTATTAGTAAAAAGAAAAATTTCGTCAACTTTTTCTTTACTGTGTTTTAGACTTTTGCTGCAACACGTAGTGACTACAAAAGCTATTCACGTCGTATATGTTTAACTTTTGATTAAATAAAATTTCCTTTCTAGGTCAATTTAATCGAAAGCAGTATACATTTTCTTTAGATAAATCCTTTATATTTGAAGCTTTAGAATAGCGTCATATATTGGATTCTGTTGAGGATATTTAATTCGAAAAGGACACAATATTCTTATTATTCTTTATCCTCATTCAAATGTTCTCATGATTCACCTTAAAAAGTAAATAGATTTAGGAAGATTACATGGGTATCTATTTGAAACATTGAAAATAACGTGGAGTAGAACTAACTTGCTCTGTGTGGATCAGTGTTGAATGAATGAGGAGCGGCGCTAATTTTGGCTTCAATCAATTTCTTGAAAAATTCTTATCCTGAATCACAGCAGATAGACCACATTTGATATGCTATAAAATGAGATTGCAAGGGGACGTCACTATAATGAACATTTGGCAGATTATGTATGTCACCATCTCCACTCTTACAGCTACAACCATCCTAAGGAGAAAAAAGCAAGCACTTTCGCTGCACCTTACTAGTATCGTTGATAAGCCATACAAATTAAACCAAACTTACCGATCATACCGTGCATTTACTTTACTTACTTTTAATGGCACAACAGCCCATGGAGGGCCTAGGCCGAGCTTTTTCACATCCACTCATGTTGTGCGTGTTATATTTGTACATGAATGGGACCTACAGTTTAATGCCGAATCCGAACGGCGAAGTGAAAAGCTTTTCATAGCATACCGTGCATACCTTGATATAACAAAGTTGTTTTCTCAGGTAATAAGGCACCTATTTGGAAATAAGGTCACATCTCTTAAAGCAAGCTGGTTGATTGTATAAAGTTCGCGCTAAATTCAAATGATCAAGCCTTGATGAACCGGAGAAATTTTAAGCTATTACTTTCATAGTAGACGTAGAAGAGCAGGCTGTTATTAAATATATTTTTGTAGACCTCGCTGTAGCATAGTGGTAGTGAGTAAGACTGTTACGCAGAGTGTCCGGGGTTCGAATCTCGCAGGCACAAACAGGCAAAAACAAACAATTTTTTTAGAAAAAACAATTTTTCTACACAGCACCACCTCTTGGCAGGCAATGGCAAACCTACAAGAGTAAAAGTTGCATATGAAAAGCTTTTCACTTCGCCGTTCGGATTCGGCTTATAACTGTAGGTCCCTTCCATTCATGTACAAATATAAAACATGCATAACATGAGTTGATGCGAATTGCTCGGACTAGGCCTTCGATGGGCTTTTGTGCCATTTAAAGAAAGAAGAAGAGACCTCAACGATTGTTATTAGTCTACAATAGCTTCTAATATCAAATTTCCGATATACTCCAGCAATTGTGTAATGTAGTTTAAGATATGCAAAAAGTTGTTGGCTTCGTTTCGTAATCTTGACGGTCACGTGATAATTTATTTCTAGTTTATTGAGAGCGAATCATGAATCACTCCAATTTTCGATCACATTTCGTCGCGATATATCGTTTTTCTTTCAAAGTTAACGTCTATAGACCGCAAGCCGGCGAACATTTTCGTAGTTGGCTCCAATTCAAGGGGCTTCACCCTGCTCTTAGTTAAGTCACGTTTTTTTTATCTTAACACAAATATTTTAATGTCACAATTTAATCCAAATCTGTTTGTTAAATCAACATACATAACTCATTAAAAAGTTAACAGCCAGATAAATAATTAACAATGCATCAAAAACAAACATTTATAGAGTGCGCTCAAAGTGAGTGCCTGAAACCGGAAATGGTTCCATGTTTTACATGTTGTCCATTTTAGAACGTGCCACTTTGCACGATTTTCACCACATAAATAGCAGCTACACGTAAATACCACATACAGTGAATTTTGAAATACGGTTCAGAACGGAGGATTAAAGTAATAGCTACCACTTTTACACACGACAACGGCTGGAAAATGAAAAACCTTTTAGTTATTCTAATTGTCAGCGAATTGAGCTTCATATGCTTGGTATAATGGAAAAACAAAACAAAAAAATCCCCGAATCTATTTAAAAGTGTGTTTGTATCTTTGTATATTTCAGTGTGAACAGCCCTATACGGTACAAACGGAATCGATTGAACACTTTGAGGGCGATCTTGTAACCACTTGCGATATGTCCAAATTGAGCACTGTGCGGCGTGAGCGTTTCATCAATGGGACGATATTATTTCAAGAAGATATGGATAGCAGCCATTATAAGTTCCAAGTTGAATTGTTCTCAAGTCCTTCGGGGGATGATAATTTCAAGCGTATGCCCATAGGTGTTCCGAGGACGACCATGTGCGAAGGCATGAAGGATATTTACACGAAACTAGTGCAGCCTTCGTTGATATACGATCAAAATACAAACTTCCCACATGTTCCGGAAGATGGTTTGTGCCCCATACCGGCCGGTGAATATTACATATCGAATATTGTTTTCAATACGGATTCATGGCCAAATCAAGTACCACGTGGCATTATGAAGGCGGTCCTGACAATGTTTAAAGACGAAGTTTCTGTTGGTGGCCTAATACTGAAAATGAAAATTGAGGATCGTAAATAAAAATAATAATTTATGAAAAACAATAAGCAGAAAAAAAAATTGTTTTCTAAAATTTAATGCAAAATAGATAAAACTGTAATTGATGTGAAACAGAAATTAAAATTATTAAATTTTTAATTCATGCTGTGTAGAGAGACTTCAAATGAAGAAGTATGTAATGGAAAATGTTTAAATCAAATGTGTGGATTTGAATACAATAAATATATTGAATAAAATGTTCGCAAAAACTTACAGAAAATCAATTTTCAAATTTTCAATTTTTTATGTAATGAACAAGGTTACAAGGTTGATTTGCCCTATAAGCAATTACAGCATTTTGAAGATAAATAAATGATGTTCCGGGCTTGAAAAAATTTCAGATTCTTCAACCGGTTTTCTTCTATCTATTTCCGTTCCCGTTGTAATAAGAGTGCACCGCACCTATCAGATATACCCAAAGTAGCGGTGAAATAAAAAAAAACCCGGTCGACTAATTTAGTCGATTTAATTTAATTTCAAACGTAAAACAACACTTTACTCGTAATATGAATTTGGCGTTTACGTTAAATCAATTCTCAGTCGACGATATATTATCATGATAGAGTGTTTACTTCAAACTCTGGGGCGCATCCGTTTAAACACTAACCAAAGGCAAGAAGTTAGCTGGTCAGGTAGCTCTCAAAAGGGTGAACCGCTTCCATTCTTTTTCCTCATTATACTTTAATTGTGATCTATTTTCATCTAGCTAGCTTCTTAACTTAATCTTTCAATCTCTCGTTGAGATTATGTGAGAAGGATTTGTCTTAGAGTGTAGTGCGAACTTAAACGTACAGAGAAAGTAAGCGAGAGTTTATTTCCATAGTATGTATATCCAGCTGGCAACAATGACATATAGTCACCACAGTGCATGCAACCCTGCTATGGAGATGAACTAGATACACACCTACATATCCTTGGGTAATTTACTTGTCTCTCATTCAAAAGTTTATGTTATTCGCGCTGCATGAGGGCGTGGCATAACGAAGGCACGAAAAGAAACAAATATAAAATTGAAGAACATTAAATAGATGCAATTTTCAAACCTACAGAAAAACACTAGTCAAAATCAACCGTTTAAAAAAAACGTTAACTCATGCTCACGCATACAGACGTGAATTATGCAAACTTTAATACGCGCTCGGGGAAGTTATTTCACGTGCACGTGTATCACATAAAATCCACGTCACGCGGCCATTTCTTCAATAGTTTAAACAAATAAAGAACTATGAAATTCTCTCGCTATTTTTGGGCACAACAAGTGCAAGAAACTAGTAAATATTTAAACAGTTTTTCACCTAAAGAAATGTAGTACATGTCTAACATTTCTCTTCCTTTAATTGGACATTCATTTAAACTCTGAAAGTTGTTAATGCGGTTCCTGTACCGAATATGAAAGCGGCAAAGTTAACAAAAATCACGGCTTCCCAAAGTTTTCACAGAAGCTTTAGCTTTGATGCGTTTCTGAGTTATTTGAATCATTAACCCTATTTAAGTTTAAGCTCAGGAAGAAAGTAAGTAGTAAATTCGGTTCTCAAACCTGATGAATCCTATGTATCTGCTTTAGTACTGAAATACTCAAAATGAAACTTTTTTAAGTTTTAAGTGAACTTTATTGATGTGGTAGCCAGTTGCACTTTCATAAAACAGCTGGTTTAAATGCTCAAAATTTACAGAGTGTGCTTATGAAATGGTGTATACAAACTTTTGTTTGAATATGTAATCATATAAGTAGATACCGAAAACTGAAAGCTAAAGGCAGAACTCTTGGTTTACAATGTAAATTTTTAATTACCCTTCGAGTCACAAATGTTTCTCGTTTGCTGCGAAACATAAATTAAGAGGAAAAAACATTTAAACTTTTCACTTTACCTATCACTCCATACAAAAGATATACAATACATAAGTAGTTAACATTTTGATTTGTAGCAGTCTTGCAGAAACGAGCGATATGTTATGTAGTGTGTAAAATATAAAAGACGAATATGATACAAAAAGCTCTCAAGCTATGGTAAAGCTTTATGTTCGTAGCGCACGTCATAAAAACAAATGACAAGCCAAAACAAACAATTCAACTTTCAGAGAAAAAGAGAGAGAAGGTACATACTCTACCTTATAACAACAACAACTGCACTAAGTATTCATAAATTTGCCGAAATGATGTGCGCACGGTTGCCACTTACTCATTTTATCTTGTACCAATATTCTCAAAAAAAATTTACCAAATGGGGGAAAAAAATACACCAATTTTTTTATATAGTATAAATAAAATATCAAAAATTGTTTGTCAGTTTATTACAAAAAAATACCATTCAATATTTAAATAAAATAAAAGTAAGAAAACATAAACAATAAATAATAATAATTCATATCATATGTATAAGTATATGTATGTATAATAATTTACAACTTTGTGAGATCTTGAAAACTGTATTGAAAAATGGAAAGCAAATATGGTGGTCGCTGTGGCGTAGTGGTAGTGCGTTGGACTGCTGCGCAGAGTGTCCGGGGTTCGAATCTCGGCACAAGCAAAATCAAAAAGTAGAAAAAATAATTTTTCTATACGGCACCACCTCTTGGCAGGCAATGGCAAACCTACAAGAGTAAAAATTGCTATGAAAAACTGTAGGTCCCTTCCATTCATGTACAAATATAACACGCACAACATGAGTGGATGCGAAAAGCTCGGCCTAGGCCCTCCATTGGGCTGTTGAGCAATTAAAAAAAAAAAAAAAAAAAAAAAAAAAATATGGTACTTAAATAAACCAAATGTATTGCTATAATTTCGCGCTAAAACAATGACGTATCAAACGTTGACATATCTAATGTTAATAAGGAATCTTGTGTCTCTTTCATTAGCATATTTCAGAATTGTTATTTTTTCGCATTGCACATTTTGAGCTCAGCCAGTGACGCCTTTTTAGTATTTAAAAACTTTTAAATTCTATCCTTTTCGACAAAAAGTATTTTGAAAATATGTTCACAATTCTTAATTACTCTAAAAGCTAATTTTGCCCACAGAATGTGCCAAATTAAAAAAACATGTACCATAGTACCAAGCACAGAAAAGCGGAAAATAATTACCAGTTTTGGCAGAATTGTACCAAGGTGGCAACCGTGGATGTGCGCCCAGAGAGAGCGACCGGAAGAGGAAGCGAAAGAAAATCAACCAATAACGGAATGAATGAAAAAGGAAAACAAAATAAAAAAGCTTCTTTCGTAAAATGGATATCTGCATCCAAATAAAAATGGTGTATCCTGATGAGTAGCGCACAGTCTCTAACAACGAGTCCTGAAAAATCGACAAACAAATTGGGCAAAAGAACCGTGGAAAATAATAAACAAGGAAAAAAAAAAAACGATTATGGTGAAAACGCAATTTGTGTGAAATTTGTGAGGAAATAAAATTTCTAGTTAAAAAGTTTAAAATTAGATTCAGAAAAAGAAGTCAAAAACGATAAATAAGACATACATATTTACAAGCGTTTTTGTGTCTGTGTTTCAAAGTGTTTCCCAACTAACTTGCTATGAACTTGTTATGAACTTGCTAGAAGTTTGCGTAAGTGAAAAAGTAAAATATTGAACATTGAATCTCGAGGTAAGTGCGAATTTCTAAACATTTACAATTCTGTGGCCACAAGGAATAATAACAACTAAAGCCGAATTAAGAAAAATAAAAACTTATTGCGTATTTCTTTCTCATTATAAATCTCAAAATATTGAAACAACAAACTTAAGCAATTATTGAAATTTAATTACTAAAAACTAAGAGAATTGCTAAATTGGGAGAATTTTTCAAGAACTTTCAATATTTTGGGGATTTGCAATAAGTTTTAATATTTCTTAAGTCGATTTTAGCTGATATTCCTTGTGGCCACAGAATTGTTTCAATACATGCGCATATAATTTCGCTTTGTTTTGTAAATATTCATATGTAAAAATTTATTCGGTTTTTCATGCAACATTTTCTTTATTTTTTTTTTTTACCTTACCAAAAAAAAAAAGACGAATAATAAAATCTATGGAGAAAAGTAAATTGTGCAAATTCAATTTTCTCTTGTCTCTCCTTTGTTCAAAGCAATCAATTATTTTTTCGTTTTTCTCTTTGGTTCTTTCGCATTTTCTTAGGTGTAGTCGCTGTGGGTAGGTTGCCCCCCAACGGTCTTATGCCCAGAGCTGGGTAAATTCAATTCTAATTACACTCCTATTTACAATTCCTACGAATTGCACATACAAAAAATTCCTACGTATTTTTATTAGTAATTAAAGCTTCCAATTCATCAGTAATGATATTGGAATAATATTCTATTCCCTTACAGGATTGTTTACAGGTAATCTTTCGATTGAAAATTTCACGCTCAAAAGTCACAGCTAGTCACTGAGGTCATTGTTGAGCTCATAAAAAATATGTGAAATTAAAACGTTAGCAGCTTCCCCTGAAAAATTCAATATTCCAATTTCTTTCAGGAATTGTATATTCTAAATTACAATGCAGTGAAGAAATTGAATATTTTCCCAATTCCATTGCAGAGGAAATGTTAATGACCAATTAGAATTCCTAGTAATGGAATTAAAAAACAAGAAGAAAATTCCAATGCCAGGAATTGGAAATGTTAATTATCAATTACAATTCCAAGCAAATTTAATTTAAGAAGAATTTAATTCCTAAAGTAATCATTACTACCTATAACTGCTTATGCTCCACCTACTCGCCTCCAAATTAACTCTAATCTAAGCCAGACAGTCACAAGTCTTTAGACCATGCTCATATCGAAGGAGACTTTGAAGACTGCTGTGAAAACAACTGAAGAAAGTTGGTTGGACCATTATTATTATTATCATCTGAGTTCAGTATATTCAATTGACAAGAATCCACTTTTGATCCATTTAATCAAAAAGAAAAAGTGAAAGGCTTGCTGGGTTTGGGTCTCCTTGTACCGAATAAAGTTTATGGCGTCCTAGAATCCATTACTGTTTGACCTTTCGAAAAAGTGATAGCAGAAATGGCGAATACCGACATCAATGACATTATTCTAAAGATTAAATTGATTTCATAGCAACAAAAATAAATTAGGCAAAATCGAGAGATACATATTATCTCTTCTCCTCATGACTAATAACTATTGTAAAGCGTTTTCAATAGGGACATAATAACTTTGTATTTAAATAAAATACAGAATAATTGAGATATCGGGCTGAAGTTTGTTCCAAATGTAATACACATGTTGTATTTAAGTACGGATTTAGTTATCGCTCACATGTTCACAGCGAGCACATTTGCAGCGATCGACTCATTGAAGCTCTTCCACGCAGATCGGCCGGAACGTTGCAATTTCGCGTTCGATATTGTTAATGAGCTCATTTAACTTTATTGGCTTGTGGGAATATACCAACAACTAAACGTAACTCTATAAAAAGAAAACCAACGACGTTAAATTGCCTGAGCGAGGTGCCCATTTCTTGAGATTATATGATTAATGAGCTTCCTCTTCAATAGATCAATTGTTTGACCAGTTGTGTTACATGTGGCACCATCTTGTTGGAACCTGATATCACTGATATCAAGTCCATCCAGTTTTGGTCAAGAACAGTCTTCCAACATGGCACGATAGCGAACACCGTTGACTGTAACATGACGATAATTTTCATCATTTCATCGAAAAATACGATCCCATCATACCTCCGGCATGAAATCCGCACCACACGATCCCTTTCTGTGGATGCAATGTAGCCTCTGGAAGCAGATGTGGGTTTGTTGCTGTCCAACAAAGCATATTTTGTTGAAAATGATTTTTCGATGAAATTCATGATTTTCTTCAAAGTTTTGCAGAGCCGAATCGGAAAAGTTTCGGCGCTTCAAATGATCACAAGGCTTCACTTCTGCTATTAAATTGACCTTGTAAGGGTGTAGGTGTAGGCCAAGATCTTTACGCCAAATTCGCCGCAATGTGGACTGAGACATACCCAATTCCTGTGAACGGCTTGGAATCGACTGATTCGGCTCATTTTGAACTGAAGAACTTACGGCTGCGATATTTGCGGTACTTTTATCGGTGCGTTATCTCACTGGTACTGGGAGCCTGAAAAGTAAATTTGTTGACTCGAATTTATCCACTATATGGTAATACACACAGCTTGTCTGGTGGAACGATTATTACGACTGAAAATTGAAGAAAGCGTTCCTAAAATTGCGACCATCGACTCAGAATTATGGTAGTAACATTTAATAATTTCCAAACGTTGCTCGTTAATAAAAACAAAAAAAAATACAAATTTTTTAATTTAAATACAAAATTGTGATGACTCGCCGTTTAAAAAAATTCACAAAATCCAATTTCAGGATTGTTGACAATTGACTGAAAGTGACAGTTGAGCCTATCCTTACTTGCATCTGCTCTCCTCTTATGGAGAGCAAAAAATTATGGCTACGTACATGTTTTCTTGAACTATGTACTTATTTCTATTTTCCTTCATTTGTTTTTTCGTCGCTATCGGTCGACAGTCGACCTCGACATATCATGTTGAAAGTCGACCACAGTGTTACCCCCAAAAAACAAAGAGCTCAAATGTAAGTAAACAAGTGAAACAAGCAATATACAATCTCTATCTCTTTCTATATCAAATATTTCTGCTTTCATTCGTTTTAGTTCACACTATTGTTTGTTTCTTCTATTTATTTATTTTCAAATTTCCTTGAATTTTAGCTTCTCTTGCATTTTTTAATCTCATGCCCTATAGCCAAAAGGGTTTACGTTCCACTTCGTGTCTTTTGTTGTGGTTACACACTCATAATTAGAATTTAACAACAACAAAAATATCTCTTAAATATGCTATTATGCTATTTTCTTTTTACACCTTATGCACCTTATGTTTTTTCTTTTTAAATTTTCAGCTTTCACTTTCTGCTTATGCATACACTTTCGAGAAATTAACCATAAATGGCTAGAATTTCTTTGTGTTTCCACTAGATAGTTCTCTCTAAAAATATCAAGGATGTTGTTGTGTACTTTCACCTTTTGATATATCCACAAAAGAAAGGAATAACTACTTAAAATTTTGCACCAGTTTCTATGGCAAACAGAAATTGGTATTCAATCATACTTGATTTCTTTTGTTTTATTAAATATTGTACGTAGTTCAAATTAGACTGATCTAATATAAAAACGTATCGATAAAATTTTGTACAGTTTATAAGTTAGTATGAACAACTACGAAGTAAACAAAAAACCCTCCCAACTCCCAACACTGCAACTACATGGTACTGTGGCACACTCTCAATGAATGAGAGTTGCAAGCCTGGTCGCACGAGAGCAATTGCATATGTAGCATGTTTCAGTCTCTTTGCATACGCTTTTCCCCTCCTCTTGTAATAGACCATGCCTTATGTCGGTTGACTTAGATAGTGTGCATGCTTGCTTTAACCTGGTAGTGTGCTCGCCGGAGGGGTGGGTACTTGCAGTACAAGTTGACGTAAATGAATGAAATTGAGTAAAAGTGCTAATTTTTCTTATGAAAACAGTTTAGACTTGCGACATGATTCTTATTTTATTTTGCTGGCAGCGACGCTTGCACAAATGTTATCATCTACATATAACAATGAAACTATCTATAAAAACAAAAACAAAAAACAACTTACTATATTCTGCCCATACAGCCCGGTTGCATCGTCAGTTGACGACTACTGCCTCCATATATTCGACATACGAGTACTAAGCACTTCTGGTATTTACTGTGCGTTCGACTTTACGCGCCCGTTCTGCGTTGGATAGCGTATTCATGATATTTACAGCAACCATATACGAGTATGTATCAATTGTATTGCACATCTGCTTTGTGAAGTAATTTCATAAGGAGTTACACCAATGGCTATCTGCAACTCTCCCTGTTACTCCTGAAGCGCTTTACAGTTCCTCCAGGCAGCTCGGGCAAAACGGGTCTTCCTCAATTCACCGTGTGTGCGTGATATCCACTCTTCTATGTTAGGAATATGGTTGAAAGTCCGTCGACCCTTCTCGGATCGCTGCCACTCCATAATGGTGAGCTGACTCTCCTCTTTTTTTTTTTGTTGCATTCGTTGGTCTATGGTAAAATTTGCCATATAACTGCTTAATTTTTCGTGCAAGCAAGTCAATTGGTACCATACTTGCGATGTTGCAAAAGCGTCGTCCGATATCTTTCTGATAAGTCTTCTTACTGTCTGTCCAAGTAGGTGCTGCATACAGGATTTGAGAAGTAGTAACCGTTGAAAACAGCCTACGCCTGTCCTTCCGTGGGCCTCCGATGTTCGGCATGATGCGCCTTAGTGCGCATCATGCTGTTTAATCTGGCTATTGTTTTTCTAGCGACTTTCAGATGCTCTTTGAATGTCGCTTTGGTGTCTATAAGTACTCCTAGGTATTTAATGTGTGGACACGAGGCGATGAGATGGTATCCAACCGTGATGGCCAGATTTTCACGTGCTTTTTTAGTGCTCAGTAGCACTACTTCGGTCTTCTGCGCTGCCAACGAGTTATTCAGCCATCTTCTCACCCTTGAGATGGCATCATTGCATGTGGCCTGTAACGAGTCCAGGTGTTTAGCTACTGCCACTATCGCGATGTCATCAGAATTGCAAATGATTGTTGTATTCTCGGGGAGATCCAGATTCAGCATACTATCATACGTTACGTTTCACAGCGTTGATCCGAACCCTGCGGAACCCCTCCTTTAATCTGGTACCGCTTCACGCCGTCATCGGCACCATACACCAATACCCTGTTTTCGAAGTAGTTTGCTATAAGACTACCTTAGCAGAATCATGCTGCATCGAAAACAGTTGATCCTTCGAGCTTCTTTACGTATTTGGTTGCTTCACAGTAAAGAGTCGTTAATTCTTAGTATCACCCAACTACTAATATCTCTAGGATTTCAGTACTAGGAATCAGGTCTCTTAAAATGATCTCAAGCTTTCGCATTTGGTCCTTTTGTCCTTTCCTGGAAATAACGATTTTATATATAGAAGTCTTTTATTGATCAGCTTGTAGATGTGGTGTCATCCTTTATCGCTACTACTAGTAGCACTACCAGGATGCTTCTATAGGACTAAAAGAAGAACACTTCCAGGAACGTAGTCTTAATCTTTCAACACATTTCACATGATATACCAACTTTCAGATTACCGTGATGGAGTAAGGCCATAACGTAACACCCCGAATGATTTTTTTTGCTAGTGATGGAACCGTTGCCGAGTGGACTTTTTAAGATATTTTGTTGAACCTCAGTCGTAATAATGGAATGCAAAATCGGAGCTTCTTCGTCGCCCACCCCAAGGACAATTCTTAGTGTAATGTTCTTTCTTCATCACGAATATTTTTTATGTATGTTAGTGATGTATTTTTGACGGCGTGACCTCTAATCTCCTTACCTGCTGGAGCAGGTTTTAGCATTGCTGCTAGTCGTTCTGATGAGGTCAAAGTTTTTACGATACGGTTGGGCAAAAAATAATGAAATGAAGCTTTTTATTCGCAATTCTAAAACATTAGACCAAATAGCCAACGAAGCAATATGTAAGCTTCTACACAAAAATATTAACTACATGGCTCACCGTGAACCTTTCCAATATGAATGCTGCCTTGGTAGCTGAAACTTCAAGGCCTAGCGACTCACTGTAAATCGCACCGCATCAAGCCTTCGATAAAAGTTCCATATGATTGATTAAGGAAAAATATAAAGGTTTTTCATTTAATTGGTTTGAGCTTTTGTGGTGATAATAGTTCTGTGAGTGAATTTCAATATTGAGTAGCATCTAAGAGTTAAGAGATAATTGCATTTCCTATAAGAGTATGTGAGATAGTCGATATGATTTCACATCAGATGTGCGGCATCGGCTTGTCAAAATTTCTCTCATGGGAAATGTGCACCTACCTTGAATATCGCATTAACTACGTGGTAATATTATGTACAAGTCAATTCATATTCATGTTCAAGGTAAACTCTCATAGCAACAATTTAATATGAAATTAATTGCGTTTTGTCTTTTTCATTAATACTGCTGTTGCAAATATCGAAGGAGAGACAGGCGTATACACACACACACACACACACACACAATATATATCAATATGCGCTACAACAATCATTCGCATTCAACTCCTCCAACCCTACCACCCTCAATCTTTCCGCTCTGCATCAATTAAAACAAAACACAAAATACCGGCAGCTACATGACAGCAATTAAATAGAAAGCTTTTTACATTTTCATGCTCGCTCGCTAGAGATACATACCAATAGCTAGCTGCCTGGCTCTGATATATTGACTACAAAAGCGCTATGGATGTTGCTATCACACCACGGATATTAGTCATCGCTATAAGTTTTTTACTTTTTCTTTTCTCTCTTCTTCTTCTTCTTCTTCTCCTTCTGCTTCCGTTTCTTTAGTCTTTTTCTCCATCGCATTCACCATGTCTTTGCACATCGATTGCTCTTTGTTCTTTTTACATTGGCAAATTTCCATTCAAGAATGCCGCGACATATGAAATTGTAGGTGTGTACTGACGTCCAGTAGATGCTGTATATACTACATATAGGTATACATACATAAGTATATACGTGTTGGTGGACATATGCTCATTATGTTTTCTTTTTTCGATATCTGGTTTCCTTACCATATACTTATGTACTCGTACATAGTATTTTTTTTTACGTCCTACATAAAATGTGTAGCAAATTGCAACTACAATGTGTATGTGTGATGATTTTGTTCTTTTTTCCTCGGCTATTTCTTTTGCTCTGTTTCGCTCTGTTATTATAATTATATAAATTAAATAAATTACGTATAATTTGAATATGCTCTCGTAATAGTCCGACCTAGAGGAATAAGAAACATCGATAGGCAGAGCTCCTTACAAGCGCTTCATTCTCTGGGGTTATGAGATTGCTTCAACAGTGTTTTCGTAAAAGAGTAACTGTTGTGGGAAGGAATTTATAATGGGTGTTTCAATAGGGGCATAACAATTTTGGGTTTAACCCGTTCGTTACTGCTGGGACACTGGTGTCCCGCGGAATGTTCAGTTGACCCTGCAACTCGCTATTTGCATTGTAAATTCAACCAAAAAGTCCCAATCAGTAGCCATGAACAATATTTGACTTCCTTCGTTTTTAGCAGTTATTCATGAGCAGTGACTGCGACCGGGTTAATTTAAAAAAAAACACGTTTATTTCAAGGCAGTGGTGCTTTTTCTAAAGAAAAATACTGAACTGAAAGCGATAAGTAAATAAATATAGTTTTATAATTATTTTATAAAAGAATGAAGAGAGGGACACATATGTCCTACCACACAGTTATATTTTCTTTTTGCTATGTTGTAGGATACAAAACATGACTTCATTAAATACCGAGGAAATAACTGCTGAGACCAGTAATTCGGGAACGGATTTTAGTGAAGGTAGTGAAAATAACTATCTATTGACAGTGGAAAAGAAGGAACTGGACTTGAAGATACGCTCGGAGAATGAGTTGTAAAAGATCTCGCAGCTTCGATTTCGAACCCTGACGTGGCACTTTGCTTTGATCGCTTTTTTACCTCAGTTCCTCTACTTGACAATATACACGGTGTTTTTCTTTAGAATTGTGGTTTTCAAGAAGAAGTAAAACGCATATAATTTAATGTTATGACCAAGAATTTAGCTTTATTACAAAGATAAGGATTTGCCATTATGTTTTAAAAACGATTTCGGGCAAGTGGCCGCCGCGGCTGGTCGAATAAATTCCAGCCGAGAAGCCCAATTTTCGACCACTTTTTGCAGCAATTGGAGCCATATGTCAGTAATAACGCGCCGAATATTCTCTTCCATGGTGTCAATCGTCTCGGGCTTATCTGCGTAGACAAGCGACTTCAAATAACCCCACCAAAAATAGTCCAGCGGTGTTGAATCGCACGATCTTGGAGGCCACGCCACAGGCCCACTGCGCGAGATAATGCGCTCACCAAAAGTTTCCTTCAATAAATTGATTGTTTCGTTGGCTGTATGGGATGCAGCGCCGTCTTGTTGGAACCAAAGGTCGTCCACATCAACATCCTTCAATTCAGTCACGAAAAAGTCATTAATCATGGCTCTATACCGTTCCCCATTGACTGTAATATTATGACCGGCTTCATCTTTGATGAAATATGGACCAATGATTCCCTCTGCCCATAGAGCACACCAAACAGTGACTTTTTGAGGATGTAACGGCATCTCAACAATGGCTTGTGTATTATGATCACTCCAAAATGCGATAACATTGCTTATGAACGTACCCATTCAACCAAAAGTGAGCTTCAGCGCTGAACAAAATTTGTTTGTGAAATTTATTACATTCGATACTTCCTTTCTTTATTTTGATATTCGTAACTTTCTTGATAGCAGGTACCATTGGTGTGAAGTGGCAGGACATCAAGCAAGTTATGCTGCTCAGTAACTGGCACATATCTGAAATGACCACTGTTAAACGCAAAATGAGAGATGGCACTGAGGAAGAAATTGCGTGCCCTGAGATCTAGTGCTCGCTGTGGTGTAGTTGTAGTGCGTTGGACTGCTACGCAGAGTGTCCGGGGTTCGAATCTCGGCACAGGCAAAATCAAAAATAGAAAAAATTATTTTTCTACACGGCACCACCTCTTGGCAGGCAATGGCAAACCTACAAGAGTAAAAATTGCTATGTAAAGCTTTTCACTTCGCCGTTCGGATTCGGCATTAAACTGTAGGTCCCTTCCATTCATGTACAAATCTAACACGCACAACATGAGTGGATGCGAAAAGCTCGGCCTAGGCCCTCCATGGGCTGTTGTGCCATTAAAAGTAAAGTAAAGTAAGAGATCGTAAAGACATATCGCCCTATAATGGGTGGCGTTGATTTAGCAGACCAAATGTCGGGATTGTATGATATAAACAGAAAATCAAACAAATGGTGGACAAAAAGTTTTTACTGTGGAATGATGATGACCCGTGTGAATGCCTGGGGTTATTCATTCGGAGCTGAATAGAGAGAAAAAGCCTTTTTTGACATTTCTTGTCGCTGAGTCGCTTATTGGGAAGGGTAAGGAATCTACTGCAAACAAAAGATCTCATCGGCTTGGCTTGGAAGATCTTCGAATATGTACAAAGCAATGCGAAACGTTGGTGATCATTTGCCAATAGAGGAGTCTGCGAGACGTCGATCACAGCATGCGTCCAACGAAAATTATTTGCCAAGCCTGTAAATTGTTTATATAAATTGGTGTGGATTTCATGCCGGCGGTGTGATGGAACCGTATTTTTTCGTCGATGAAAATGATCGCCATTTTACGGTCTATGGAGTTCTCTATCGTGCCATGTTGAACGAGCTATTCTTAGCCAGAATTGGATGGACTAGATATCAGTGATATAAGGTTTCAACAAGATGGTGCCACATGCAACACAGATGGTCAAACAATTGATCTATTGAAGGGGAAGTTTGGTAATCATGTAATCTCGAGAAATGGTCCGGTCGAATGTTCACCTTGCTAATGCGATTTAACGCCGTTTGATTTATTTTTATAGGGTTACGTTAAGTGGTTGGTTTATGCCGACAAGCCAAAAACGTGAGAGGAGCAATATCGAACTCGAAATTGCAACGTTCTGGGTAGTGGAAAATTGGCTCCATTGAATGGATCGATGCAAACATGCCCGCGGTGATCATATGAGCGACATCGAATTCCATACTTAAATGTGTACTATACCTGGTATAAATTTCAGACCGATAGCTAAATTATTCTGTGTTTTATTTAGGTACAAAGTTATTATGTCCCCATTGAAAAACCCTTTAAATAGTTTAGCATGTCCTGGTGTTTCTTTAAATCCAGTTTAAGGTGAAAGTCGCGAATGTCAAAGTATTCGATGAGTAGTTTAAGAGCTAGCGATTTGATGTCTGAGACAAAATTATTCATGAAAATAAAATAAACAGTTTTGTTTTTACACCAACACTCCACCATCCAATATTGTTAGAAAACAGATTGCGCATTTGCTTGGTCAAAAATTAAATCTACTGCGCATGTACGTCATACCAGACCTACTGTGTTCTGGTAGGTTATAATACGTTTTCACTTGACGGGGAGAAATAAGAACAAGAGATTCTGGCAAGCAATATGTAAACAAGGGTCTGACATGACATAGTCAAAAAATGCCAAATTTGCGCATTGCCTAATTTTGTATTCTATCATTGTTGCCACCTCCTCTAGTTGCTCCCATAATAAATCAGTTTCAGTAAATTCCACATAAAAAAAAATTGTCATTAAGTACTTTATTCGATATAGAAATTTGTAAACTTGTGCAACAAATTTACTAAAAATCATCAAGAATAGAAGTTAGGAAGGAATTAGAAAGTTGATGTAAAATCCAAAATTTGTTATCTTTCATCAGGATTAAATTTGTCTCCGACAACTAATCTCCAGCTCTTTCAGTTAATTTTTTTATTCATTAATGAGGTTTACATTTAAACTCTTATCTTAAAATGCGGATACAAAAAAGAAAGTGCTGAAATTCGGTATATATCGTTGAACTATTCTTTTTAAATAAGTGTTAGGAAAATTAACAACATCAGGCAACGACAACTACGCACACCCTCCCAACAAAGTGGAGTTATTCGTAACGAAATATCGAATGAAAAGCTGATGGAACTATATTTAAGTATGAATGTACATTAAATTTCCCTCAACACACAGGGTGTACCCCAATTGATTGGAAGCAAGATTGATAGGTGGGAGGAAGAAGGTGGGAGAATGAGAGAGGGAATGCAATCACAGGGCACCGATAAAGAGATAGACAGTCATTGTGGCAAGTATTATGTGTTTACCACAATGAACTTCAGTTTTTATCAGTGTCAACTATGACCGCATGTAGCGCCAACGAAATGGATAGTGAGAATAAGGAAAATGTACTGTTGCCTGCCAAGAGGTGGTGCTGTGTAGAAAATTTGTTTTGCCAAATAAAAAAAAAAAAATATCAAATCAATATCATAATTAATTTTTAATTAATTAAAGAAAAATTATTTAGCCTTTCCTTCTTAAAGTTTTGATCAATGCTACAAAGTCTCACAAATTTCGAGCTAGTTTTCACCTCAAAACAATACACTTCACATAAAGTTCGTAATCGAGTTTATAGCCAAAAAGCAAATGTATGAAATTGAAAAAAAACAGAATTTACTCTCTTAAGTTTCGTTATTATGATTATAATCGACATGCATAGGAATGAAATTTACTTACTTACTTTACTTTTAATAGCACAACAGCCCATGGAGGGCCTAGGCCGAGCTTTTCGGAAAAAGGAATGAAATTAATTTAATATAATTTCATATTATTTATACATGCTAACTATTTTTTACATTCCTCATCACTATTTTCATTCAATGCAATTAAATTTGCTTCGTTATTATAAATTTTTGTTAAATACTTATATTCTTCTTTCTTTTAATGGCACATCATCCCATGAAGAGCCTAGGCCGAGTTTATCGCGTCCATTCCAGTTGTGCGTGCTATATTTGTAACATGAATGGAAGGGACCTACAGTTTTATGCCGATTCCGCACGGGAAAGTGAACAGCTTTTCATGGGCCTAGCCAATAGGTGGTGCCGAGTGGAAAAATGTATTTTTCTACTTTTTGGTTTTGCCTGTGAACCGCGGACACACTGCGTAGCAGGCCAATGCACTATCAACTACACAGAGTATCACTTGACCCTGTATGTTTGGCATTACTTTAATTTAATCAATTTTTTCTGCTGTATAAATGTTCCATTCCATGTTAATGTTCATTTGGTTCGACTATATTGTTAAATGAGCAACGGTCAATAATCCAACTCTACAACATCATCATTATTAGTTCCACCACGTGTACAGTTTATTTAGCTATTCGTTATAATTTATCATTCCCCAATGGCAGCGGAGTATAAGCTTAGCTCATAGTCAGCGAATCGATATGATATACTTACATTCTTCTTATATATGTATTACACTCCTTATACAATTCACAATACAATAAAGTAGATACTCTTGGACTAGAGAACAGCTGCACGAATATTGTTTTACTAAATATTCTTAATGATTTTTAAATAATATTTTTATACGAACGTTTTTTATATCCTATTACATAAGCTAAACAATGCAATTGACTCTTCGGCACTGCTCTGAAACCAGCAGTAGTTACTAGCTCCAGGAAAATTGTCCGCCATCGATGACATGTAATTCCAACTTTCGCTATTCCATTCATTTCAATCAGTGATTAGGTTTTGAAAGTCTTTGATATACGAGTAAAATGAACATTTGCTGCTTGTCGTATTACTTCCGAAAAGGAAAGGGAACCAACGATGTTTCCCTTTCCAAGCAAATATTTCGATAAGGAACAAGGATCTTTGAGTTTCGTTTTCAACGAATACATGGATGCAACAGCGATGGATTGTGCAGCGCTTCCATTCGAAATTCCTCATTCAATTATAAACAGCCTGAAATTCTTCTTCTTACGACTGATTTTACTGAAACTCATTGGAAAGTTTTTAAAATAAAGAAAATCACAAAATCGAACAAAATTAAATGATCGTAACATTTTGGCTAATTATTCCTGTTGATAATAGGACATTATTATAAGACACTATCTATATCTCTTCTTTCTAACGGCATATAAACTTTACAGTTCGGGTAAAAATAAACCAAGTGTTTACTTGGACCTTTTACAAGTGGGTTTTTGTGGCCCTACATCCTGATATTGAGGGTTTATTAATGTCGGACTAGATCTACAGCATGCTCTATGCCTTTGTAACATAGTGACCTTTTCTTCCTTTTACTGACACATTAGCCTATGCTCTATGCCTTTGTAACATAGTGTTATATGTTATCTAGGACTATGACCTTTTCTTCCTTTTACTGACACATTAGCCCATTGAGGGCCTAGGCCAAGCTTTTCGCATCCACTCATGTCGTGCGTGATATATTTGTTCATGAATCGAAAGGACCTACAGTTTTATGCCGAATCCGAACGGCGAAGTGAAAAGCTTTTCTTAGGCATTTTTTTACTCTTGGGTGTTTGCCATTGCCTGCCAAGAGGTGGAGCCTCGTAAAAAAAATTAAAGGGTTTGGCGATTAAACTGTTACCTATTCAAACGACCATATTTTGTTTTGTGTGAAATTATTTTTTATTGATTCAAATTACAAAAATGTGCCGAAATAATAAAAATTTTATAATCCATTAACAATAGCTCTATGTGGCCACCTTTTGCCTTGACTATGGCCTTCAAACGGTTAAAAAATGAGCATGCCGCATGCAGCTGATCTTGCGGTTTTTTTTTTGCCCATTCCCGTACAATGTCTTTCTTCAGCGCATCCATGCTGGCATATTTTTAGTCCTCACCTTGTTCTCTTAAATGATCCAGATGCCATTGTGTGGACGAATTGAAGTGTGGGACATGGTTTTTTAGCCATTCTTGGTTCACACGAGTTTTACGGTGCCGTGTCTTGTGGGAACGTCCATAAATGTTTGCGGGCCCCCTGCTTTAGAGCAGTCGTTCCATAACATTTTCCCGATAATAAGTCGCATTGACTTTGACACCAGGCTCGATGAAACGGATTGGACAGCTTCCATCAGCGGTCACAGCTGCCCATACCATTACTTCAGATGGAAAATTACGTCGGATGGCCGTTAGTAAGACTTTGTTCATAATTTCAAATTTTTTTATTCATTCTTCCAAATCTATTTCGCCCCCTTCAAAGTAATGCCCCCCGGCCCCAATACACTTGTGCCAACGTTTTTTCCAATTCTCGAAACAGTTGTTAAAGTCAATTTCCGGAATAGCCTTCAATGCGCTTAGCGATTCATGTTTAATGTCTTCAATTGACTCAAAACGGTGTCCACGAAGCGGTTTTTTGAGTTTAGAAAATAGCCAAAAGTCACACGGTGCCTGACACAAGTCAGGCGAATAGGGTGGTTGCGGAACGATATCAGTCGAATTTTTGGTCTCGTATGATGGTCTCGTAAAACCAATGCAGTGATTTTGGAACCAATCGTGCATTCACTCTTCTTAGGCCCAAATGATGTTTTAAAATGGTTTTCACTGATCCTTCCGATATTCCAACGATGCCAGTAAGGTCTCTGACTGTTAATCGTCGATTCTCGAGCACCAATTCCTTGATTTTATTGACGTGTTGATCATCAGTTGATGGTTGATGTTGATGGCCGTCCTGGACGTGGTTCGTCGCCAACGCGTTCTCGACCATCTTTGAACAATTTGTACCAATCAAAAACACTTGCTCGCGACATACAATTATCACCGAACGCCTTTTGCAACATTCTGAACGTTTCGGCACCAGAAATTTGATTCCGCACACAAAATTTAAAGGAACTTCATTGTTGAATAATTTCACTCATTGTGAAAATCGCCGAATGCACTTTTTGTACTTCAGAAAGACAAGCGTATACTAAACACTAATGATTATTTTGATGTGACATTTGGCACAGATGTCACCGACGGTCATACCAACCTTAAAAAAATAATATTTTGATGAATGGGTTTTCGCGCGAAATTTAAATTAAAAAGTCTTACTACTTTTTGCCCACAGTAGTATGAGAGTTCTTCTTTGCTCTTTCGATACACAAACATTTCATTCACTTTGAGATGCCTGAGCTCTCGAACAATAGCTGGTTGTGATTTTCCACTCAAATATAACGCAATCACGCTATTACTTTTGAATTCCATTTCGATTAACTTTTGTTCTATAAAACTATAAACGCAAATGCTTGTGGTAGCTTGTAAACAATATAAACAGCTGCCATTGGTATAAATTTGACTTAGTTGGCAATATCGCGTGGCCAGATATACCGGTGTGAAGTTGGTAACAGTTCAATCACCTAACCCTATACATACTTATGTACAATATTTTGAATTTGTGCAGCAAGCTCAAAAGTATGTAGTACTATCATCATGTCGCAAAATATATAATTATTGAAAGTGAAACTTATACTTTCACTTGAATAAGTTTTACGGGTCTTTGATAGCCAAAACGAAAAAAACTTTAGAAACTTTATATGTACATTTATTATTCCTTGTAATACATTAAGACAGTAATATCATACAAATAAACGCTTACATCGAGAATGGGTCAAATATTTTGTATACAAAATAATGTTAGCAAACAAATTCAAAAAAAAAATAATAATAAATATAGAAAAAAAAACAATTTATGAACCATTATAACCATTGCCATCATCATAAATGCTATTGCTGTGGAAGTTGTTGTTGGTGCAATATCCTTATTGAATTTTTTATATATTTGCGATGTAACATAAAATTACAAACTTGCTTTTGCTTCACATCAAATATATTCACATACATATAGTATACATATGTATGTATATGTATGTATGTATGTATGCAGAGTGGGGGCAGAATTGAGAGGGTTTTGCTATGCTATTTTATTTTTATTATACCTTGTATAACTTATTGTATATTAATATTGCTCTGTATTTCGAGTATATTATTGGAGTAGCATTTCCCGAAGATTTCCAGTTCCAGCAACACACTTACATAGTGGTATCATCAGAAGTTAAAACCACACCCGTGAACTCTAGAGTATGGATTTAACTAAATTTCAGTTAAGGTTCTACATATTTATGTTTGGGCTTATTGTTTATACCATCTCGTCTCATTGTCATTAAAAAAGGAAGTTTTTGCTCGAAATTTATCAAAGAGGAGGTTAATTCTTAGTAGGAGTAGGTTCATTATTTCACAAAAAAAATATTTTTAAATAATATTTTAGCTATGTAGATATTAAATTAAAGTACATGTGTCAAAGTAATTTCAGTACTTACTACTGTGGGCAAAAAGTAGTAAGACTTTTTAATTTAAATTTCGCGCGGAAACCCATTCATCAAAATATTATTTTGTTAAGGTTGGTATGACTGTCGGTGACATCTGTGCCAAATGTCACATCAAAATAATCATTAGTGTTTAGTATACGCTTGTCTTTCTGAAGTACAAAAAGTGCATTCGGCGATTTTCACAATCAGTGAAATTATTCAACAAAGAAGTTCCATTAAATTTTGTGTGCGGAATCAAATTTCTGGTGCCGAAACGTTCAGAATATTGCAAAAGGCCTTCGGTGATAATTGTATGTCGCGATCAAGTGTTTTTGATTGGTACAAATTGTTCAAAGATGGTCAAGAACGCGTTGACGACGAACCACGTCCAGGACGGCCATCAACATCCACTGATGATCAACACGTCAATAAAATCAAGGAATTGGTGCTCGAGAATCGACGATTAACAGTCAGAGACTGTTCCATTACTGGCATCGTTGGAATATCGGAAGGATCAGTGAAAACCATTTTAAAACATCATTTGGGCCTAAGAAGAGCATGATTGGTTCCAAAATCACTAAATTTTATGGAAAAACAGCGTCGCGTTGACGTCTGTCAAACAATGCTTTCCGACTACCAGGATGTCATGAAACGTATTATAACTGGCGATGAGACTTGGATCTATGCTTACGACCCGGAAACAGACGAATATCAATCGAAAGGTGAGCCGAAACCGAAAAACCCCGTCAAAGCAGGTCAAAAATCAAGGTCATGTTGACAGTTTTCTTCGATTATCGAGCTGTGGTTCACTCCGAATTCCTTCCGACCGGCCAAACTGTCAACAAAGAATACTATTTGAGTGTAATGTGTCGTTTGCGTGAAGGGATTCGCAAAAAAAGGCCGGAATTATGGAAAGACAACTCATGGTTTTTGCATCACGATAATGCGCCGGCTCACACTGCATTGGTTTTACGAGACCATTTTCCCAAAAATTCGACTGATATCGTTCCGCAACCACCCTATTCGCCTGACTTGTGTCAGGCACCGTGTGACTTTTGGCTATTTTCTAAACTCAAAAAACCGCTTCGTGGACACCGTTTTGAGTCAACTGAAGACATTAAACATGAATTGCTAAGCGCATTGAAGGCTATTCCGGAAATTGACTTTAACAACTGTTTCGAGAATTGTAAAAAACGTTGGCACAAGTGTATTGGGGCCGGGGGGGATTACTTTGAAGGGGACGAAATAGATTTGGAAGAATGAATAAAAAAATTTGAAATTATGGA
Organism: Palloptera scutellata; assembly: GCA_958295655.1. Lineage (NCBI taxonomy): Eukaryota > Metazoa > Arthropoda > Insecta > Diptera > Pallopteridae > Palloptera > Palloptera scutellata. The sequence goes on from OY282451.1 coordinate 55,178,008, forward strand.
CAAAGTCTTACTACTTTTTGCCCACAGTAGTATATTTAAAATTCTTATAAGAGAGAATGGGCTTCAGTTTGTAGGGCGTTTTTTTTTATTATTCAATTATTAATTATTCAATTCAATACTTTCAATGCTTTTGCAGCATCTTCATTAGGGATTATTAATTTTTAAGTATATGTAAATTTACATCATACATAAATAAAACAACGTAACGAATAAATTTAATTGAAATTGTCAATTAGCAGTGACCACCACTGTTTACAATACTTTTAAATTTCCATGATAAAAATAATACTTTTGGCGCAAAAGAACATAAGCAAACAGAAGGAAAAATCCTGTAAAACAAATTCAATTAAGTTCTAAAGTAAAATCTTAATATAGTTTACTACTGACCCGGCGAACTTCGTACCACCTAAAATTGATTTGATTGTATGGTAACTCTTCTTCCAATCTGTCTACCATCTCAAATTCATTGTGATTCGTAATATTGACCGCACTGTGTACGGTTTGGTATCAAATAAATCTCGTTCGCACTACAAATGAATTCAATTATTTACATGGAATGGATAATGAAATGAGGTAAACATTCAATTCAAAACATGGAGAATTGGACCTGAAATTTGTAAAATTTGAACCTGAAATTCGTTATAATTTCAGGTGATATATGATAGACAATGTTGATTGTTTTGTTGTCCGGTGCGTCGATAAAAAATGCAGTTGGCTTTCATACAAACCTTTTCTTGACAATTACGAACACAACAACAAAATCCTCAAGCGCCTCATTCTCGAGTTATGGAATTACAAACATATTTCGCAGCTTTGTTTTATATATTTCGCTGTAACTAAAGTAGGCGTGGCATGAGTTGAATCCCACCCATATTTGATTTGAAGATTCGAAGAGATCACAAAAAGCCGTAGGCCATTTGTTTTTTCTGTAATATGCTTGGCAGAAGCCGAGTTATACCATTTTTAAGGTTTGAATCATGTGGTCGGTGCCACGCAACTTTTTCCAACCACCTTCATATATGACATGAAGCTTAGAGTTGAACACATAAAGGCCTGTGCCAAATTTCGATGGAGCCGAGTTGTAGCATTTTGAAATATTGTAGTATAGCGGTGCCACGCCCCTTTGTCCAATTCCGCCCATGTCTTACATGGAACTTAAAGTTAAACACATAACGTACTGTGCCAAAGATCGTGAATTAATATTCAAACGGAGCCGAGTTAGAGCATATATAGATAGATGTAGTGTATGGGCGGTGCCGCGCCTTTTATAGGATTTTCCAAAATTATTCATGCAAACATTTGTTTTATATATGCATATCTATGATTTGTGTTCTCAGTTGTGTACCTGACTGTAAATAGATATATATGTACGGTTCATAAGTACAGACGCACTCGTGTACTCATACCTCAGAGCAAAAGCGTATTAAGTCACAAAACGTAAATTTTGCAAGAGAGTGTGAAATACATTTATTTCTACTTGTTTTGCGAAGTGGACTTACATAATAATGTTCATAAAATGATATTTGCATCATTTTTAGTACAATCGTCTCATAAACTCGTAGTAGACCAATGAATAGAGCCACGTTTACTCTCTCATTCTCCCTCCTTCTTCCTCTCACCTATCAATCTTACTTCCATTCAACGCAATGCTCTGCATTCATAGGGGTACACCCTGTGTGTTGAATGCGACAAAAAAAACCGGAAAATTTAATATTTGGACTTAACACGATTTTGCTCTAAGGTATGGACATTATACACAAATATGTAAATGCAAGAGGAAATAAGCATTTTTAAATTGTTGTGAAAAAAAAAATAAGAAAAACAAACACGAACCGAAAAAATGCTATAAAAATAAAAATAAAAATATTTTTGCTGATCCATAGCAAAAATCTATTTATTGAATATAGAGAGTGTAAGATAAACATTTACACTTAAAGTTAAGGGTGATTTTTTAGCTACTTGGTTTTTGACGTTTATATTTCACGCCTAGGGAAGGGACCTACAGCTTAATGCCGAATCCGAACGGCGAAGTGAAAAGCTTTTCATAGGCAATTTTTACTCTTGTAGGTTTGCCATTGCCTGCCAAGAGGTGGTGCCGTATAGAAAAATTATTCTTTCTACTTTATTTTTATTTTTTTTATTTTTTAATTTTGCCTGTGCCGAGATTCGAACCCCGGACACTCTGCGTAGCAGTCCAACGCATTACCACTACGCCACAGCGCCGCAACGTTACGGTCAATGATAATACGCTTTTTTTTTGCCGAAAATGCAAGAATAGGACTTGGCCGACATGTGTTTCCAACAGGAAGGTGCTAGATGCCACATGCCACACTGCACGCGAAACCATGCATCAATTGAGAGGCGAATTTGATGAGCAGTTCATCTTACGTTTTGGTGCAGTCAATTGACCACCAAGATCGTGTGATTTGACCCCGTTAGACTACTTTTTGTGGGGCTATGTTAAGTCTCTTGTCTATAGGGACAAGCCAAACACGATTGCTGCTTTGGAAGCCCGCCGAAAGGTGTGAAAAATTGTGCCAAAATTGGACCTCCAAGTGGTCCATTACCACTTGAAATTATCTTAAAAAAGTAAATGGCAGAAATTGATTTATCAATCCAAAATTTCTGTATTTTTTTAATTTACAAAAACCAAGCTCTTTAAAAATCACCCTTTATAAACAGTTTGTATAAAAGAAAGTTAATGATAAGGGGATTATAGCAGGCAGTTTTAATTGATAGTTCCAAAAAATTGAGTGCGTTCAGCGTTTTCTCCTAAAACCCCTTCAAATAGAAATATTTGTTCAAATCAATCTAAGATGTAAATTAATTGGAAATGATTAGCATTTGTTTAAAATGTGTGTATCTAAAAGGCGTCGCCAAAGCGATGACAGCAACGTTTCAATATCAGCACAATAGAATAGATAATAAAAAGAATATGTACATACATAGATATCAAATTACACCTAAATGTCAATTTAAAGCTAGTCGGAAAGTTTAGTTCGGGCGTTAGTTACACGCGCTCAGATCAAAAGTGAAACATAAAATCAGCCAGAGCAAAGTGAACTGTAACATTTCATAGAGCAAAAACAAGCTTTCATTCTACTTACTGCGTATTAAAGATTGTATGCGTGTGCGTAAATGTCTGATCTTCGTGCGTATTCGGTTATTTTGCTTTAGCCGGCATACAACAACAACTAATACGTATATGCTTGATTCCATGTGAAGTGCAAAGACAATGTTGACCGTGGGAAAGAGCACCAAACTGCATCCAAGTTAACCTTAGGTGGTATATTTAACCATATTGGATGTAAAAGCGGCCCAAGACTGCGAATAAAGAAATCGACTGTATATTAGACAGATTTCACTGCTAGAGAAATATTTAGAAGGTATTGCTGATCTTTGCTGGGTACTTTTTGGTTAAATTCCAAAATTACACATTCAACCCTTTCGAAACGAACTGCAGGAAGTTTTTCACATTAATTAATGTAGTTGTTGGTGAATCACATCCCTAAAAGATTTAGGCCTATCTTCCATTCCTCATCTTGATGCTGGAAAAAGTGACCGATAGACAATAAATTAAAGTGGTAATAATACACACAATCCATTGTAGCAGTGGTCCGACGTGTAATTCAAATTGACGACGCACGGTATCTTTACACGAAATCTGATCAAGTTGTTCCAGAAATATTCCAGTTTAAATAAAACTATTAGTAATGCTGGATGCAATTTGTGTAGAAGATCCCAAAGAATGTATGACGAACCTGGTTCTTGAATAAGAAGAATAATTGTTCTTCCATTTGATTACTGCGAAAACGTTTTGAGTTCTGTGAAAACGTCTTGAGTCTAATTTGTCAACAACTAAAGTTTTATCTTTTCTGCCATCGAAATAGAGACCGCGAATTTCCCCATTACCGGAATTACGCTGCAATTACATACATCCAGTTACCACACCTTTCCCATCTTACTTTATTTCCATCAACAACTGAGATATGTAAATCGATGCAATCGCAACTGTTGCACGTTCAGATACTCCATATCGATCACTAACAAATGCCCTTGCTTTTAAGTCCACTCTCAACTGCCACTGTGTTTTTTCTGTGGATGTGATTGGCTGGAAAAGGATATTTTTTTTTTAAAGTCAATCGACAGATTCGATTGGTAAAATACATAAAAGACGAATGCATGTTGAACACCTACTGGCATAAAAACAAAGCAGTAAAATTTTACTGATCACGGAGTACCAGTACTCGTAGCGTTAAAAATACTCGTGCTGGTACTCACTACTATGGAAGTGATACTCGAAACTTTTCAAGCATCCGTATTCAGTATTTCGTCACGAAAAGTAAAATTGTAGTAGTATAAGAAAAGATATGTATGAAAATATAATAGAGGTGTTCTATCAGTTGAAAGAAGGTTATTGAAAAGCGGGCCATAGAAAAGATTTTTCAGACTTGCAAACATTTGATTAATTACGTATTTTCAAAGTTTTCAAAATTGTATCATAAAAGTCAAACTACAAATGAAGAATTCAATGAAAGAAAAAAAAAATAAGTGTGTTTTTGTAGTAACTCATTGGAATGTGATTCGGTTGGAAAACGGAAACTATTTCTGGTTACAATTCTAGAAAAAAAATTTTTTTAATTGCAATCAAAAGTTACAAACTTTATTAAAACAAAAAACCATTTATTTGAAGAATAAAGAATATGTAAATATGTATTTAATTCGAAAATGAAATGACATTTAATTATTAAGTAGTTGAATAGTGAAAGTGAGCATTTTTTTATGAATTTTTACCTAAATTTCGTAATGAGCAGGCGAAGTCACAGAAGACACTATTGGGCACCTGAATTTAAAACTTTTTTTTTTTTATTGATACATTCAACACACAGGTTTCACCCATTTTGAATGCAGTGTATTGTGTTGAATGGCAGGACGATAGACAGGTGGGAGTCAGAAATAGGGAGAATGAGAGAGGGAATGCAATCACACAGGACACCGATAAAGAGGTAGACAGCCCAGCCATTGTGTCAAGTGCCTTTACCACAATGAACTTCAGTTTATCAGTGTCGAATGTGACAGCATGTAGCTCCAAAAGCCGAGCTTTTCTCATCCACTCACGGTGTGCGTGTTTGCATTTGTACATGAGTGGAAAGAACCTACAGTTTTATGATGAAACAGAACGGCGACGTGAAAAGCTTTTCATAGGTAATTTTTACTTTTGTAAGTTTGCCATTGCCTGCAAAGAGGTGATGCCGTGTAGAAATTTTGTTGTTGTTCTTTTATTTTATCTTTTTTTTGTTTTTATTGTTTTTAATGTTTTATTTTTTTATTTTGCCTGTGCCGAGATTTGAACCCGGGCACTCTGCGTAACAGTCTAACGCACTACCACTACGCTACAGCGACCACAATTAAGTCCAAGCTTTCACGAAAGAGCAACGGAATCTGTGTACATAGACTCATGTCTGGGCAGAAAGTTTATAACTATTTTTCAAATTAAGAAAAATCGTTGTGAAGTGGTGTTTGAAACTGAAAATGGTAAAATAAAAAGGGTTCTACAACAGTGAAAACTTTTGCATAAGTTGACGCAATATTTATTATTGCTTTTTTGTTTTTAATAAATCATTTAATTTTAATAAAACTGTGAGCCATTTGTTCGATTTTTAAAGGGATGATATCTAAATCAGACTTTTTGTGTTTAACTTACATATAGTATCAATGGAAGCACTGACTTGCCAACTTGCCCTGAGAACTGAATTTGGTACCAACAAGCTGATTACACCTTATCTGTTTGGCTTTAGACCTCTTATCGACAGTCCTTCTTTATTTGTTGATTATAAAAAAGTACGATTATGCCTGGGAACCTTATTTGATTTTTGGGAAGTGGCCATACCAAATGGGATTTTATAGAAATTAACTATCCATCATTGAATTTCTGCAATAGTAAGCTGGAGGAAAAAAGGAAACAACATCGACATCTCTGGCACTATCTTCTATAATTTTCTAACTTTTATCAATTTTTCTAAGCTATTGTCCATCTGTTGGAAAAATTGCAGCGTTTACTGCTCACACATTTCCTGCTTTGGTTGATCAATCTCCCTCCACAAGCTTTATTTAAATCAATAATAACTGTGGCAATGAATTTCACGCACTAAATATCGAAAATAAACGCAAATGACATACACCAATTTTTAATTCACAATATCGTTTTTTTTCGCATTTTTTAGAGCATTTTATAATATTTTATATTTTTTTATTTTAATGTTTTTATTGTCGATATCGCATTCAACTCTCACACACACACCCACACGCAACATCAAATATACATATCACCAATATATTGAACATAAATAATACCCACATATTTACATAGTCTGCATATACTGACAAATGCTATTACAATGGAATTCAGATTTACATATGTAAAGATGTAAGATATGTAAATATGTGTGTGAGTGATTTCTTAGAAAGTCACATACTACTACATATGTAAATGCATATGTAAGTTATATAGTTAAAGAGAATAAAATGCATGTACCAAAATAACAACAGCAGCTTTTCTACGAAAACAGAAATAGTTATGCCATATAAACGTAAGTCGTGGAAAACCTAAAAAAATGGTGTCAAATAAAAATGCTTCCAGTGGTTTAATACATGTGCAAAATAAAACTTCTTTGGAAAGACTACAGTATTCGACCCAATACAAATGCTGCAGCTATTTTGTTAAATCACAATAAGGGCACGCACAATTATTTCCCAGTTGCACAGTTTCAGATTGCAACTGGAATTGAATCAACTGGGATTAATGTAACTGGGATAAACCAATAGAATAGTTTTCCTCTCAGGCCTGAAAAACAACAATAACAACAGCACACGACTAAAAGCAACAGTTAATTTCTCTTTGCGTCGACCACTTGTTAAATTGAGAATTTTTTTCGTTGTGTTCATTTATGTACTAGGATCAAAAAAAGAGAGAGAGAAAACGAAAACGAACATCAATCGTGTCGGCTGGATTCAAACGATTACAAAGAAATACAAAATGCAAGAACTCTGGAGCAATAGGGTGTAAAATGTACTAGCATTTTCTACTGCTTTTTAATATAGCATGTCCTAGGGCATAGAGTTGTCTTGACATCCAAAAGGAATAATAAAATAGGACACGATTACTGGTTGGCCTTATCTCTCTCCTTTGCTTCTATATACTTACCATATTTCGTAGCAAATTATTTTTCTTTTCTACACATTTGTGTGTAGAACGAGTTGTCGAGCCAAAGAGAAATTTACTGTTACTCTTCGTTGATTTACTCTTGCATGTGTTGACTCAATTGTTATGGATTTTGTCAGGTCCGAGAACAAATATTTTATTACTGGCTTTGGATTATTATATGCATTTGTATACGGTAGTTTATATTATTTGAGCAGATGCTCCCCCTTGCAGATTACATAGAATTGTACTTACATTTGTATGCATTTTTACTATTTACTATACATTATTTTATTGTAAGCCTACCATAAACTTATGTATGTAGAATTGGAAAAGAAAAATGTTTTTCATATTACAATAGATTTATAAAGATTTGTTTGAACTTCAATTACGGCCAGCAAAGGAGTTGTTATCAATCCAAATCTTTACAAACTGAACTCAACGCTATTCGTGAGACCCCACTTGGAGATTGACTGGAGATCTTTATTGAGTGAGTCGTTCATAACATGCCCTCTTCTCTCAACCTCCAAAGAGTTAGGACGTTTTGAACAGGTATATGAATGAGAAATGGTGCTGTCATCTGCAAACGATTAAATGGCATTCTTCGTTAATGAGAGAAAGTCATTATTGAAGATAAGAAAAGAGTAGGGGGGAAGACTGATCTCTGCGGCACTACAGCGTTAATGCCAAGATTTTTCCAAGCAATGCCAACTATAGCAACACGGCGGATAGAGCGGCCGCCTAGAAAGTTCGTGATCCATCGTGTGAAGTTACTCCTGACCCCATGCACAACCAGTTTTGAAACCAGTGCTTTATGCCACACTCTGTCAAACGCCTTGGAAATATTCAGAGTAACCGCCTTACTCTCACGTCAGCCATGGATATTATGGTGCCAGTGCTCGGTGAGGACCGCCATAAGATCGCCCGTAGAGCGATTTCAACGGAAACCGAATTGGCGGTCATTAAGCAAAGAAAACATTTTTCTACACAGCACCACCAGGCAGGCATCGGTACATTTCCTTAGCCTATCCCTTTCATTGGAGCTATATGCGGTCATAGTCGACACTGATAAAACTGAAGTTCATTGTGGTAAAGGCATAAAACTTGTTACAATGGCTGTCTGTCTCTTTATCGGTGACCTGTGACCTCTCATTCTCTCTCTCCTTCTTCCTCTCACCAACCAATCTTCCTTCCAATCAACACAATGCTCTGCATTCATAGGGGTTAACGCCACGTGTTGACTGTACTAAAAAAAAAAACTACACTTTCCATGACTTTGGGTAGAATAGAACAGATGGCGATGGAGCTATTGTTCGCAGGGTCCCTAGTTTTGCTCTCTTTAGGGACTGGTTGGCCACTGACAACACTCCAACAAGACGGAAAGACACCAGGTTTGTATAAAATGTTGAAAAGACAACAGTCGCGCCAGCGTTGTCGTACAAGCTCGCAATACATGGGCTGGAATGCCATTGGGTCCCGAAGCCTGGTTTATGTTAAGATTTCCAGCAGATTTTCGATGGTAATGAACGATAGTGTATCTTTACCAAATACCATTCGTCATTTGAGAAAGACTTTTAAATATGCTGGTAATGCTCGAGTTTCAGAGCTTTGGGAGTGAAATAAAAACAATTGTTTTTCATCTGTGATTTGCAAATCTATAATAACAACAACAACAGCAATAATATAGTCGGTTAAATACTTAATGTTCTCCCACACTCTCAAGGCAAACATTCGTGCCAAAATCATCGCTATACCGCGCGAGATGCTCGAAAAAGTGATGGAAAACTCAGCAAAAAGGGCTCATTTTATTTTGGTCAATAACGGCGACCACTTGATTGATGCTGTATTCAAAAACTAGTCCACATAAATAGCAAAGGACCAAAATACCTTATGTATGGCAATCGGTGGTGTTTTATTTAAGTTATTCAATATCCACATACCGGCGCACCCTATATGTATGTATTATGTAACATAACTGCATCTTATGAACTCTTCACGTGAGTTGTTGTTATTATGCATTGTATGGAGTTATAGGTAAATTGAATAGTTTAAATGCGTTATTCTCATCAATTATAAATTAAATAGTAAAATTTTTCTATGAGAAATGACTGAATGAATATACAACAATAGGAAGATACGACAATGAATAAGATAACTTTTGAACACCCGCTACTTACTTACTTAGCTGGCACTACAGCCGATGATCGGTCGTAGCCGCCTCTATAAAAATTCGCCAGTCGCCTATGCAATGCGCGCGCTGGCGCGAGTTGATAAGCCAAGTGCAGTCAGGTTGCCCTGTACCTGGTCTTTCCAACGGAGATTAGGACGTCCCCTTCTGCGTTGCGTGTTCCTCCACCGTTGTTCGAATAAAACACCCTTCTAGCCGAAGCGCTTTCTTCCATTCGCACAACATGACCCAGCCAGCGAAGCCGCTGGAGTTTTATACGCTTGACTATTTCAGTGTCGGCGTACAGCTCATACAGCTCATCGTTCCATCTCCATCTTATTCGATACACGTCGTCCACGCATACTGGACTGTAAATCTTACGGAGTATCTTCCTTTCGAAAGCTCCTAAAAACCTCTCATCATTGATGGTCAATGTCCACGTCTCTGCGCCATATATTAGGACGGGAAGGATGAAGGACTTATAGAGCGTTATTTTCGTCGGTCGAAAGATGGCTCTGCCTACTGACCCCGTAGAAACACCTGTTGGCAAGAGTTAATCTTCTCTTGATCTTAAGGCTAACATTATTGCTGGTATTAATGCTGGATCCCAGGTAAACAAAATCCTTGACGGCTTCAAAAGTATAATTGTCCAAGATGCCGTCCACGACTCATTGTTTGTTGATACAAGGTATTTCGTTTTGTCTTCGCTCACCACTAGACCCACTCGACGAGACTCCCTTTCCAGGTTGGAGAATGCTGCACTGACTGCTCGAGCGTTTTTGCCAATGATGTCAATATCATCAGCGTATGCTAGCAGCATGACACTCTTGTAGAAGATAGTGCCAGAGATGTCGATGTTCGCAGCTCGAATTATTTTCTCCAGCATAAGGTTAAAGAAGTCGCACGATAGGGAGTCACCTTGTCTGAAACCTCTTTTGGTATCAAATGGTGCGGAGAGGTCTGTCCCAATTTTCACTGCGCTGGTGGTGTTGGTCAGTGTCATTTTGCAAAGACGAATGAGCTTTGCAGGGATACCAAAATCAGACATTGCGGCGTACAAGTGATCCCTAATCGTGCTGTCGAAGGCGGCTTTATAATCGACAAATAGATGATGGGTGTCGATCTGTTTTTCTCGGGTCTTTTCCAGGATTTGGCGTAGTGTGAATATCTGGTCGATGGTGGATTTACCAGGCCTGAAGCCACACTGATAAGGTCCAATCAGTTTGTTGACGATGGGCTTCAGTCTTTCGCACAGTACGCTCGATAGAACCTTATATGCAATATTAAGAATGCTTATCTCACGGTAGTTGGCGCAGATCGTGGAATCACCTTTCTTATGGATTGGGCAGAGTACGCTGAGGTTCCAATCACTTGGCATCCTTTCATCCGACCATATTCTACATAGAAGCTCATCATGCGTTTTTTGAACTAATCGCCTTCAGTCTTAAACAACTCAGCAGCCTCATTGTTTTTCAGCCGAGCAATGGCTGTTAATACCTTCTCATAGTCGGGTGATGGTACTTTAACGTCGTCAGTGATTCGGGTGGGTTTCCGGAGTAGATTTCGCAGTGGCGGGATTGTGAACACCGCATATGTTTTCTTTAAATATGACGGTATTGCAGCCAACGAGCGATATGACATAAGATATGTCATATGTCAATGTCATTAGCGATATGTATGTACTTTATATTTACATACATATAATATGAAAGATAATTTCATTCACAATAAAGCAGAAAAGGACATACATATGGTATGTACGAGTATGTATGTCTTTAAGGCAATGCTTCAACATCTCTTGGCAAATATTGTTTATCAGAAGAGGTGATGAAAGTTCGTGTTAGCCATAACATAAAATTAACTTTAATTTGCACGCGCCCACACACACTCACATAATAAACATATGTATTTATGTATTAAGTTGCATACATAAATTACAATATCCTGTCGCCTTGTTGATGTCTATAACATATACTTACATATACATAACCTTTTCTGCTTTAACGTAATTTATTACCTCCACTCTGTTTACTGTTGTCAAATCTATGTTTTTTATGTACATACTTATGTAAGAGAAATAAAATTCAAGAGCAAATAAATGTTTGGATACACTCAAGGTAAATTATTTGTAAATACTCAAAAAGATTTCTTGCAAATACGAATAACAATACAATAAACATTTCTTGGCAATATTTCATAGTCTCATTCATAGTAAGTCTCTTTGTAGTAAAATATTTCTAACTGTAAATGTTTTTTATAAATATGTACACATAAGCATGGGTAAATGGTCTTACATACTTCGACAGACATCTACTAAATAAATGTAAATTTATTCTGTAAAATCTGTAGCTAACTTTTTTCATACACTGCATACACTCCTATTACCTACTACCATACGTACCTACCATACATATTGCGTAAATATTTCTTCATGTGTACTCTTATATTTTTCTTTTGGTTCTGATTACTGATTGTATGTTTTTTTTGCCTTTCTGACAGCACCTTGTCATTGGAAAGGAATTAGTAAACAAAGTATTTTATTTACTTGCTATGGGCAAATAGGAAAACTTTATGTACTTCTGGCATATTTATTTTCATGCCAAAATAACAAAAATGAATCGAGATACACTTAGTTAGAGCTTTTATCTAAGTACATACATTCGTAAATGGCTGCTATATATAAAGTAAAGTTTAGAAGATATAAAAGTTTTCACAGAAATAAAACCACTAGGGTGGTCCATCTAACATTTGGAATCTAAACTACTGGTTATTTTTTGAGTGTGGTAACTCTAATGTCATTAGTATTATGAACGAAAATTAGCTTAATATTTGCGGTTAACGAAATGGGTCGATATAAGCTTGAACAACGTTGGGAAATACTAAAAATGTACTTGCAAATTGGTGAATCTTCTACAGAAAGTGTAACAAAGATCCAATCGGTAGAAGAGAAGCACCTTTCATGCATTTTGGTGGATCACTTTGTGAAACGTGTGCGTGAAACTGGATTTTTATTGGATAAAACAACTCCTACAGTGCGCACGACCGAAAAACCTGCTGCTGCTGCTCAGAATGTGCAAGAAGAACAAACGACATCAATTCACCATCGTTCTCTGGCGCACTTCATTGTTGCGAATTTTGCATAAAAACCTCTGTATGAAGCGGTACAAAGTTCAATGACGCTTGGAAAAAGATGAGTATTTTTCTGACGAAGCTCACTTTGACCTCGGTGGTTACATTAATAAGCAAATTTGTCGCATCCGGGGCTCAGAAAATCCACGCGCGATTATTGAGAAGCCAATGCAAACCAAAATAAAAAAAAAAGTATTTTTTTCTAATTGACACCAAAATCAAATTTGAAATTATAACTGGTTGACCCTGTATATTACAAAATATTATACCAAGGTTAATCGTCGTTCTATGTGAATTTCTTCTCTTTTTTTTGCCAAAAGAAGCAACTTAATTTAAAATAAATAAAATCATTTAATAGAAAAATATCCATTTAAATTATTGTACATACTTCATGCAACATATGATAAAGAGTGTAAGTAATGTAGACTTTGCTAAACAGATGGAAGATTGTTAAGTTAAAAGCGCAGTAGTAAATCCAAGAAACTGCAGTTAAAGTCCTGCAAAACGATATTGTTGTGCTAACTTTTTTTTCTTTTGCCTGAAGTAAAAGCTGCTATGCACTCTCTGGTAAAGAATAGAGTAAACATATTTGTTCAATAGAGACGAAAAGACTAAACTCGCCGCTGTGGAAACCTATGCTTTTAGCACGTGCTTATCGTAATAGGGAAATCAATGATGGCCAAGCTTTAGCCATTTGTGAGTTGAGCAACAAAATCAAAACAAATAGAAAAAATAATTTCTCTACACGGCACCACCTCTTGACAGGCAATGGCAAACCTACAAGAGTAAAAATTGCTATGAAAAGCTTTTCACTTCGCCGTTCGGATTCGGCATTAAACTGTAGGTCCCTTCCATTCATGTACAAATATAAGACGCACAACATGAGTGGATGCGAAAAGCTCGGCCTAGGCCCTCCATGGGCTGCTGTGTTGCAATGTCACGCTTCTGAAATTAAGCTAGATAATCTTCGAAAATCTGGCCACATTCCAAAGATGTAATGCTTGAGTTGCTGATGAAAACATTAGCTCTGGTAGATTTATGATTCAAAACTTGCAGGTCACAATTACCCAACAGTGAGAGCAAAGAGTTTGCGGAAAATTTTGTTATGAAGCCAAAAATTCTAACCGACTGTCTGACACGACCTTGTTCTCAGAATAAGTCTGTAGAACCCAATGGAATACCATATATTCAAACGTTCTTACAAATGGAAATTTTTTCTCTGATGGTTTGGAAGGAGATATTTATTCTTAAGTCAATTAAATGAGCTCGGTACCAACTGAAATGCTTCCGAAATACTTGTAAAAGACTTTTCTAGTTTTTCAGGCCTTAAAGTCGTTGAGTTCGTGCCAATACCATTCCGTGGTAGCCAGCATACCTCTAATATACCATATAAACTTACGGAAACCGCTTCCCACAGTCTTTAAAGACGCTTTAAATGGCTACACCAAAATAAATAGAGTAATTCACCAACGAATTTATGCATGGAAAGAGTGTCTGGGAGAAGAGTATAATTAGCTCCTGGGTTAATTATATAATGATATTAATTCAATCTGCTATTGTTTATACTTATAACTTTGTTTGATGAAATACAAACCGGGGTAGGAAAAGGTACGCAACGTCCTATATAATCATATATTCATTATAATTAGGTATTAAGAAAAAAGTAAAACTAATAATTAGAAAACAAACGCAATTGCAACTACAACGCAATACTAGTTGGGAACATGAATCTACGCAATTACATGCATAAAGCTTACAATGACAGTACGATATCAGTAATTGAAATGAAATTTAATAGCAAATTAATTTATTATAATTTAGCTGTAAAAATTTAAAATTCTTCAATTCAAAGTAAATTGTAACAATATTAAAAAGAATGAAAAAGCTGAGCGCGTAACAAAAACAAACGAAACAAAACTCTTCAGTGCTTCACCGCAATTATGTAAGTTAATTGTATAGATTTTTTAATTGGAAAATGTTTCATCTTGAAAATGTAACTCCGTTGTAAAGTTGTGGTTATTGAAAGTATTGTAACTTGGTTTATGCATAAACGCAGGAAACAAGTGAGTAGCCTTAGAAGTGATGTTGGAAAGTTTTACATAATGAATGGAAGGAAAGCGCAAGCGAATAAAAACAAATATATGATATTCAGCATTCAACTATCAACTTAATCGATAAAACTTAAAGTATTTGTTTTTTTTATTCCAATTCCAATTTTGTGTACATTATACTTACTTATATTGAGCAAGAATTTAATAAAAGCATTAAGAATTCATTAAATTAAAGTAAATCACGGTGGCGTATGAGTGACATATATTTTTTGTATGCTTAACCGTTAATGAATTTGATGGCTGTGCAAAAATACAACCGATTAAATTTGAAATAGCAGCGCAATGTTACCGACAATATGTTGATTTTGTTTTTTTCAACGCAACAAAATTATCTGATAAGCCACTTTAATGTTAGCCATTTGTATTTTGTTTTGTTTGCAATGTTTCAAGGACAAGGATTTATTCAGCGGACTTATACAGCTTTTTGCATCAAAGTTAAAAATTATTCCAATTACTAAATAACAAACGAACCTAAAGCAGTCCCCTTAGTAATTCAACTTTACGCCATTAAGATAATTCTGTAACAAGTGAAACAATTGTTAATCCGAAGGTGTAAGGTCTGGGCTGTATGGTGGATGCATTAAAACTTCCCCGCCAAGCTCCCTCAGTTGTTGGCGGGTCACTAAGAAAGTATGTGGTCTAGCGTTGTAGTGATGAAACACGGCGCACTTTCTGTTGACTAATTCCGGAAGTTTTTCCTTGAGCGCTTCTTTCAATCTTGTTAATTGTTGGCAGTACAGTTCCGAATTGAACGTTTGGCCATTCGGAAGCAGCTCGTAGTACACAGGGCTCTTGCAAATCCACCAAATACTTACTAAGCAAAACCTTCCTTGGCGTCAGTTCCGGCTTTGGGACCGTTTGGGCAGGCACATTATTATCATACATTATCCATTTTTCGTCACCAGTAAACAATCTGTGCAAAAATGGTTCGGGATCATTCCGTTTCAGAAGGGATATCCATACTGAAATGCGGTTAGTAAGATTTTTTTCACTCAGATTATGTTGCACCCATAACAGCTAGCCTTTATTAAACGGCTCAAAACCGTTTGGTGAACAATGCCAAGTTCCGTAGCGCTGTCGCGACTGCCTATGTGTCGGTCTTCCTCCACCTTTTCAGAATTTCGTACACTTTTTCATTGAACGTGTCGTCTAGATTTAGGTCAAAATTTCCAGACATCCTTTTATCAAAATTTCCTTTTACATCAAAATTTCCAGAGCGAAAATTTTTTCAATTTCCCTATCCGATAAAGTACCTTCTCCATAATGTGAACAAATTTTTCTGTGAGCCTTCGCGGCCGTATAGTGCTTTTCGAAGAAATTAAGTAAAATGTAACGAATTTTTTTACGATTCTGCACTCAGTGACGTTAAAACTGTTGAATAATGAAGAAATATCAATGGATTCAAATTGCTTATGATTCTCAGAGAATCTAGCAACAACGAATTGTCAGATCAGACCAGTACTTACAGAGTTATCGTACTTTAAACTTTGCTATTTCACTTTTCTGAACTTTCTCTTTAGCCTACTTCATATTTATCAATGGTGCATTAATAATGTGAGTACTACACAACAACCTCAAATCGTTACTTATCCCATGCCTAATAAGAATATTTTTTGTTCTCAAATGCTTCGTTTTGGGGTCCAGGCTTACAAATTAATCATTAACCATTTAGCAACTGATGACACTAGCTTTCATGACAGCAGAACGTAAGTATTACAAATATGAGAAGGGAATATGCCAGCTTCCCTGGTTCCTCTTGAAGAGAGGAAGTTTCGTACCCCATAAAATGAATATTTAGTTAGGAAATACATAAGTAAACTTAATAATATTCTGCGCGTTTTTCATACATTTAATACTCCATGCTACAAACAAGTAGCAAGTTGCAAGCCATTGAACTGCACGAAATAATTTGATTATCAATTGAGAAAAACTAGTACAAAGGCTTTCACTTGAACCGAATAAATATTTTTTTTTGTGGAAGCGTTTTCTTTTCTTGAAATTTAAGCGCTTACTTACTTACTTACTTTTAATGGCACAACAACCCATGGAGGGCCTAGGCCGAGCTTTTCGCATCCACTCATGTTGTGCGTGTTATATTTGTACATGAATGGAAGAGACCTACAGTTTAATGCCGAATCCGAACGGCGAAGTGAAAAGCTTTTCATAGCAATTTTTACTCTTGTAGGTTTGCCATTGCCTGCCAAGAGGTGGTGCCGTGTAGAAAAATAATTTTTTCTACTTTTTGATTTTGCCTGTGCCGAGATTCGAACCCCGGACACTCTGCGTAGCAGTCCAACGCACTACCACTACACCACAGCGACCAGCGAATTTAAGCGCTTACAAAACATAAATTTCATAATGATACGAAAAGATTTACCTGCTAATCATTTACACACGTCCCGATTGGAAATGAAAAAATACTATACTCAATACATATGAATAATGTCATTAACATTCACGTGCTACACTTACTTTTATTATTGTCTGTGAATACATACATACCTACACATACGAGTAGGTATGTGTATGTGTACATAGTATTCAACTTCCGCATTTAAAAGTAATTTGCTGTTTCCCAAGCCAGCAAGCATCTACGTACACAAGTTTAGGGAAATGGGAAATGGAAAAGCATATAAAAGCAGCATGCATGCGTGTAGCGTGCCGCAAATCAATTTCCTTCATAACTTTTTTAAAACATTTTTCTTCTAGTTTCTTAATGCACAGGTGAGAATTAGTAAGAGGGATTAAAGAAATAAAGCGAGAGAGAGAGAGAGAGAGAGAGAGAGAGAGCGAGGGGGGAAGCGACTCGAACACGCAGAATTGCCACAGTTTTTCAACATTTAAAATAAAAAAATAAGTTGAGAGCAAGGGAGGCGGAAGCTACACGAGTACACAGAGCTGCCACAGTATTCGAACATTTAAAATATAAAAAAAGTTATTATTTAATCATTCCATTATAAATATCTTTTCCCGATCATGTTACAATATTTTGAATGATTTTTCAATTTGTTTCCGAGATATGAAACTGGTCTCCCGTATAGTAAAACCAAATCCTAACCCGGCTTTATTGCAGAAATATTTATATGAAAAAGTAAATTCAAACGAACATTGAAACGAAAACTCAAAAAAATTTTTGTGGAATCTGATCATAAAAAAAATATATGTCATTGGAAGTAGAGCGTGAAAAAACTCATGATTGATTGCGGGTTCTTTTCACTGAAATTTTAAAATCAATTTTTCGCAAATCAGTTGTAGGTGAAATTTTATAAATAATTTATTGAAAAATCTTATTATAATTTTTGAATAGATAACTTTCAGCATTGCCAATCAATCAATTTTTACGAAAATTTCCATTAAAACAATATCAACTGAAATTCCAAAGAAATATTAACATTTCTTCGTCAAAGTTAAGTCTTTTTTTCTTTCCTTTAATGGCACAACTGCACGTGGAGGGCCTAGGCCGAGCTTTTCGCATGCACCCATGTTATGCATGTTTTAGTTTTACGTAGATGGAAGGACCTACAGTTATATGCCGAATCCCGACGAAATGGAAAGTTCTTCACAGGTAGTTTTTACTCTTGTAAAAGTGCCGTGTAGAAAAACTGTTTTTTCTACTTCTTTTTTCATAATTTCGCCTGTACCGATATTTGAACCCCAGACACTCTGCGTAGCGGGCCAGCGCACTACCAACGACACCACGGCGAACAAGGACCACGGCGTTAAATCAGATATCCGAATTATCTCTTCTACACTTCTTGTTAGCTATGGAATATACCAAGAAATTCCAAGTAAATGAAAGTAAACGTCATGTACATAAGTTCAGCACAATTATGTGAACAGGAAATGAAACGGGTTTTAAAACAGGAAATAGCGATATAATTTCCCATGGAAATCGGGCCAAGTAAATCTGTACACATTTTCCTAGGAAAAGCCTACAGAGTAACTTTAAATATTTAAAAAAAAAACAGGAAATAAAATTTGGTTCTTGTTATGTTAACAGGAAATTGCAATGATGGAGAATTTCTTGTTTTTCATAGGTATGTGTTTAATTTTGGTATTAAGTTTGAAGTTAAAATACTTAAAACTTTTCTTTTTGCGAATTTTAATATGAATGAATGAAATAATAAATGAATGAATATAAAAGGGAAAACGATGTGGCCCAAGAAGACAGCTGCATGCAGGAAAACAAATCCAAAACAACAGGATATGGAAAATTAAAAGTGCATACTACTGTGGGCAAAAAGTAGTAAGACTTTTTAATTTAAACTTCGCGCGGAAACCCATTCACCACAACATTATTTTTTTAAGGTTGGTATGACTGTCGGTGACATCTGTGCCAAATGTCACATCAAAATAATTATTAGTGTTTAGTATACGCTTGTCTTTCTGAAGTACAAAAAGTGCATTCGGCGATTTTCACAATGAGTGAAATTATTCAACAAAGAAGTTCCATTCAATTTTGTGTGCGGAATCAAATGTCTGGTGCCGAAACATTCAGAATGTTGCAAAAGGCCTTCGGTGATAATTGTATGTCGCGAACAAGTGTTTTTGATTGGTACAAATTGTTCAAAGATGGTCGAGAACGCGTTGACGACGAACCACGTCCAGGATGGCCATCAACATCAACTGATGATCAACACGTGAATAAAATCAAGGAATTGGTGCTCGAGAATCGAGAATCGACGATTAACAGTCAGAGACCTTACTGGCATCGTTGGAATATCGGAAGGATCAGTGAAAACCATTTTAAATCATCATTTGGGCTTAAGAAGAGTGAATGCACGATTGGTTCCAAAATCACTGCATTGGTTTTACGAGACCATTTTTCCAAAAATGCGACTGATAGCGTTCCGCAATCACCCTATTCGCCTGACTTGTGTCAGGCACCGTGTGACTTTTGGCTATTTTCTAAACTCAAAAAACCGCTTCGTGGACACCGTTTTGAGTCAATTGAAGACATTAAACATGAATCGCTAAGCGCATTGAAGGTTATTCCGGAAATTGACTTTAACAACTGTTTTGAGAATTGGAAAAAATGTTGGCACAAGTGTATTGGGGCCGGGGGGGATTACTTTGAAGGGGAAGAAATAGATTTGGAAGAATGAATAAAAAAATTTGAAATTATGAACAAAGTCTTACTAACTTTTGCCCACAGTAGTATTTACATATTGTACATACATACGTATATTGTTACATGCGTTGATATCCAATAGGAAAGTATAATATGTAGTAAGTGAAAAAGAAATCATTATTGGTGCTCATGAAAGCTCTTAATCTTACTAACTTATTAATATTTACTCAAATTGAACACACTCTGCTAGTTAAGAGTGTAGAGATCTGCTGTTGATTTAAAGTGGTGCCAATGAAAAAGGTAAGAAAAGACACATGTATTATAGATCATTCTCTCCATAAAGCTGATATACGAATCATTTCCGATCTTCGTTTATTCATTCCAAAATATATATATCTTTACATCCTTATGTCATAATACAAGTGAAGCGTTCCTCTTGGCAGTGCCTATTCTTCGGAGAAAATAACGCCTTTAACATGTTCTTAAGAAAGCAGTTTTTATTCCATTCCCTTATAATTAACTTTTTATACAGTTTCACACCTTAGATTGTAGTAATATTTAAGAAAGAATTTCTTGTTTTTTCAATTAACATACATTATCCATTTTCCCGCTGGGTACATTTGCATGCACATAAATATATGTATGAACACTCATCTGCATAACAATAAACCAAACGAATAATGGCGCGGTACTAAAACAAGATGCTACTCGACACACAAATTGCCTGCATGATTATAAAAACCTTATGTGTATGAAGCAGAGCGAGCTCTTTAAGTACAGGGTGGGCCATTTATAATTTGGATTTTGATATTGATGTACATAAAATAGAATAACTTTTTTTCAATGTAGTTCTTCTTATTCCGGTTAATTGTGCAACACTATTTCATTCAAATGACCAAAAACCACACCGAAAAGTTATTCGTTAAGGGTGCATTGGCTTTTCAATAATCGCGCATGGATTTTCTGAGCCCCGGATGCAATAAATTGCAACACTATTTCATTCAAATGACCAAAAACCACACCGAAAAGTTATTCGTTAAGGGTGCATTGGCTTTTCAATAATCGCGCATGGATTTTCTGGGCCCCGGATGCAATAAATTTGCTTATTAATGTAACCACCGAGGTCAAAGTGAGCTTCGTCAGCAAAATACTCATCTTTTTCCAAGCTTCATTGAACTTTGTACGGCTTCATACAGAGGTTTTTATGCAAAATTCGCAACAATGAAGTGCGCCGGAGAACGATGGTGAGTTGATGTGATTTGTTCTTCTTGCACATTCTGAGCAGCAGCAGCAGGTTTTTCGGTCGTGCGCACTGCACTGTAGGATTTGTTTTATCCAATAAAAATCCAGTTTCACGCACACGTTTCACAAAGTGATCCACCAAAATGCGTGTAAGGTGCTTCTCTTCTACCGAATGCATCTTTGTTACACTTTCTGTAGAAGATGCACCAATTTGCAAGTACATTTTTAGTATTTCCCAACGTTGTTCAAGCTTACCATTTCGACCCATTTCGTTAAC
Organism: Palloptera scutellata; assembly: GCA_958295655.1. Classification (NCBI taxonomy): domain Eukaryota; kingdom Metazoa; phylum Arthropoda; class Insecta; order Diptera; family Pallopteridae; genus Palloptera; species Palloptera scutellata. The sequence continues at coordinate 55,199,206 of OY282451.1, forward strand.
CGCAAATATATAACTAATTTTCCGTCATAATACGAATGACATTAGTATTGTCACACTCAAAGAGTAACCAGTAATTTAAAATCGAAATATTAGCTGGACCACCCTTCATAATAAACCGCCTGCCTATCGCCCTAGCTCTCTCACGACCTCCTCATTCATCTCCTTTCTCCACTGTGTACTTGTCATCCATTATGCATTTCACTCATAATCACTTGACACACAAAAAGCAAAATGTACATAAATATATTTAAGGTGTGTGTGTGTGTGTGTTAAATAGTGAGGTGTTGTCGTAGAAAACACAATAATAACCTCAAGATAACCTAAAGTTCCAAAAATGTTTGTATGTTTGTATGTTTTCTTTTCTTTTGGAGGGTGGTCGGTCGTTTTCTGCTGCTGTATATGCACACAATTTAACATCAGTGTATCATAATCTCACTTTCACTATGAATAGCATTTGCTTTAATGCAACAATAATTAGCTCAGGGCTAATATTTCAATACTTATTGCAAAGTGCATGTACCCTTTTGGCGTATGTATGTCATTTCGATATCAAAGCGATTTTTCAGTTCAACAATTCAATAAAACAATACCAAAACGTAAATCATTTCAACAAGTGCTCTCCAATTGACTGGAAGGCGGTAGAAACAACAGACATGCAAACATAAATATCTTTTAGTAGTGTATCTAATAGTCAATAATAATAATAATATCTTTAATAGTCAGCTAGTCAATTTAATTTAGAATTGTAAAAGAAAATATATTAACTTATGTACTTATATCTGGTAAAATATATAATAAGGGTATTCAATCAACTGCTTAAGTTTACTTCGGCGTAAAAAAAACTGATGAGCACGAATACACTTAAAAAAAGTGTTTAAATCAAAAGTGAAAACAGAAGCAGCTAATTTTATTGGTACGAAAAAACAAAACTAAGATTAGGTAAAAAAAAGAAAAATTGTTAAAGCGCTTGATCAAGATCATAATTTCTTAGTTCAAATGTTTCCGCGTTGTCCACCTGAATGTGAGCTTCAAACGACTTCAGTTTGCTTCAATTATGTGGAACAAAAAATCATTCAAATATTAAATAAAATGAAAATTATTCAATTAAATTTACTTACCGCAATCATGGCTTTTCGATTTGTTTATTTTTGTGAACAGCTGATAACATAGTTGCCAACTTTGTGGCGAAAATTCATTTATGAACATTTACCAAAAGTTAATGCTTCATGTTTTCTCAATTACTTTGGGAATTTGTGGGATTTTTCGCCGTGATTATTTCCCATGAGAGATTTTTTAAACTTTCAAATAAAAAATAAATAATTGTATGAAAACATCATGACAACTATGGCTAGTACGTGGACCTGCACAAAGTTGCAGTTTACGCTGTGTAAACGATTAACACCTCAAAATTGAAGAGTATAAGGCGTAAACAATTTTTGATGTAAACTTCTTTATGCATTATACGTCTGAGTAAATTTACTTCATATATGACACTTACGGCTCATTTACGTCTTGATTGAGTACCCATAATATTGATTGAGTTGTTAGAATGTAAACAAACAAAAATTGGTAGCTGGATATTTACTTACTTACTTTACTTTTAATGGCACAACAGCCCATGGAGGGCCTAGGCCGAGCTTTTCGCATCCACTCATGTTGTGCGTGTTATATTTGTACATGAATGGAAGGGACCTACAGTTTAATGCCGAATCCGAACGGCGAAGTGAGAAGCTTTTCATAGGCAATTTTTACTCCTGTAGGTTTGCCTTTGACTGCCAAGAAGTGGTGCCGTGTAGAAAAATTATATTTTTTATGCTTTTTGATTTTGCCTGTGCCGAGATTTGAACCCCGGACACTCTGTGTAGCAGTCCAACGCACTACCACTACGCCACAGCGATCTCAGCTGGATATTGCCGATAGAAATGGTAAATGAAACAACGTAATGAATGCGACCCAATCAATAAAAATAGAGAATAATGATTCCGTTATACTGTTGAAGGTTCGCAAGGTTCTTCAAATAATATTCACAAAATAAAATAAATTAAAGAATGTTCAACAGATTTTTGTTATACATGCGGAAATTAATCCAAAACTTAAAAGTCTACAATTTGATATGCTTGCGGAAGTTTTAGAGTTTCAGGGTTCATGCTAGGGGTCCTCCAAATAAACGGAACTTTTTCTCTAACGACTCAAAATTCTAAGATAAAAACGTTTTTATCTTAATCTCTATACAGTTATATAGAAAGGGTTAAAGAATGTTCCACAGAGCAAAATTAGCTTAATAGCGGAACTCATGATAAAATAACGCAAACAAGCTTTAAAATCTTTAATTTGCCGCCGAATATGCTTGGAATGAAATTAGGACTCTACTTAATGCAAATACCAAGCTAAACTGTTTGAGAACCTTGAGTAACATACATAATATATGTGCATGGAAAGTCGATTCTTGGAAGTACGTAAAACAAAGCAAGTGCAAAACAGTAGTGAGTACATTTAAAATTAAGAATTGTTGGGTAAAGTTGGTAGGGCTTTAAATGAACCAAATGCGCAGAACAGTGTTGAGTGTGAAAAACAGTGATGCCAGAATATAATTTTTAGTATGAAACACGTACTCTTCTATAGCCTGTCGTAGCAGTGACGTACATAGTTAGATAGCGTACTTTCTAGTGTTAGTCCAGAGTTTCTGAATTATGCGTAGGAAATACCAGAAATGTGGGGAGTAAAAGAAATGGAGAGTAAGGCTGTATCTAGAGCAAGGAATTTGGGTTTTTTTTGGTTTTTTTTTATACGAATATTAATTACACTAGTGTAACAAAAAATAAATTTGTGAAGCAGTTGCCATAATATTTTTTTTTATGTAAAATGGCCGCCTGGAAACTTAAACAGTTTTCTATGGAAGCGTTTCTTTATTTGAATTTTTACACATTTTTAAATAATCTCTAGTTTTATGTACGTCACAAAATCTACTTAAAGACTATTTGTTACTTTGTTTCCCAATCAATTTAGTACTTAGTCCAGGTGCAGTCAATGGAAGTATCCTAAAAATGCTTCTATGTACATATTTCTCTGCATGCCATACATTTTTTTTTATTTTTCAACAGTCGTCTCTATGACCCTAAAATTACTCTTGCACATTTTTCCACGGGAATTGTTTCAACTCATACTAGAGGATTGGCGAAGAGAAATAGTTGCCGCCCTATGCTCCAAAATGAGTTAAAGAACCACTTATATACCTATATATATATATAAGTGTTACTTCTCCATGGGTATTATGAGAAACCTGAAAAGATATTTTAAACAAGATAAGGAGTCTAAAGTTTCAGCCTCCGGAGCAAAGTGCACTTTGCAGATATTATGGAGCAAAGGGGTGCACCAGAAACTCAGGGTTCGAACTTTACTACGCTTTTCGCAAAATTTTGAAATCAACTGCGGCATTCCGCTTAAGCTGAAATTTACTACGATTCTTAACATTGCATACTACGAGTATGTGTGAGCTTGTGTGAAACTGGCTGGCAGCACTCTTTTAGTTAATGAGATTTTCGAAGTAAACAGAACACAGTTGTATACAAAAATCGTCTATTTTTTTTGGAGTTTTATGTACCTACCTACTTATAGTATAGCTACTCAAATATTTATATTAAAAAATTCTTACTTTTTAATTTTACCAAAAATTCTAACTTTACTATGTTAATTTTGTGTTAACAACTTTTTTTGAAGTTTACCTCTTTAGAATTATTGTTATATTAACGAGGGGATAAAAAATGATCGGGGCAAAACGGAAATTGTCATGGAAATGAATGGCAGCGCCCTCTATCAAACCATTGTGAAAGAAATTAAATACATATGCATCCACATGTATCCAGGAATATGAATCAAACTCGATTGATAGAGGGCGCTGCCCATCAGTTTCTAGTAAGATTTGAAATTTCTAAACAAATTTTCACATTTGAAGCAAAAACATTTAGAAATTTCTAGATCTGAAAGAATGAGCGAGTATAGATTGAAAAAAAAGACCCAATCGCGAGCCGCAAAAAAATTACGATTATTTTACGATAAAATCTCTAGCAAAAACTGCGGCTGAGATACAGTGAGAATGTAGACTTCGTCGAAAAATGGAGGTCCAAAAAAATTCAGATTCTGCTATCATGAGCAAAAACCAGCACAGAAAAATCGCGAGAGTGTAGGCATCGCAAGCTACTTGAGCTATAATACAATTCGAATTTCCTTGAAAAACAACTCGCAAAGACCAATGCGGAGTGACATGAATGGCAAGTGAGTTCATTAGAGCCAATTATTGCATCAACACTCATCTCATTGAGTGCCGATGAAGGTTCTGAGATTATACAGCAACAGACAGTCATTGAGGTGGACGAATTCTCAGCTTCCCAACGAAAGAGAAGCGTAGAAGATTTACGTCAAAATTTTAATGACCGTGGAAAGAAATCAACTAGCATCGGCACGAAAAACATAAACGAGATTTACCAAGTTTCTAATCAACCTCATAACATTCGCGAATTCTCAGACCGGCAAGTGGCATTTTCACCTGTCCAGATCATAGAACCTGAATATTATGATGATGATAAGATTATAATTATATTATAATGATGTAGCAAATAAATTAGCATGCTTTGAGTATGAATATTTTGGTGGATATGATGATTTTGCAGAGGGAGTTGAATGCATTGGAAATGCAAACCATCAAAATGGAAGTTAATCTAGATGTAGCACATCTGTGATCAGAGAATCATCAAACTAAACTATGCAAGGCTTATCGTTTGCATAAATCAAAACATAAACAATATCAAAACATATTCGTTAAAAATTCCTTCGCGGCCACGCCTGTAATGTCTGCAATAGACTCTGGTTTTTAAAAGATTACTAAACCTAACCTCGAAACCCAAAACTCAAAGGATCTGAAAAAGTAAACTTCTGTAGGGCGTCCCACTGACGCTTAAATTTTTTTTTATTGCTTTTTCTACGTACGATATTAGATTTTCTATGTCAAAACCCTAGGCAAACTATGCACTAAATGGAAAGATGCGATAGGAAATTTTAAAATTTCATCCTATAAAAAATATCTCTATACAAATTTAAATTTAGTATTTAATTCATCCATTTGTGCTTCATCCATTGTTCTGTTAATAAAAGCATATTATGTTGAGAAAATCTACTCATTTCAACTGGTTTTGCAAATCAACTCCAGTTAAATGTATTGACTTTTCTTTTCAAAAATCATTATTCATGCCTAATTTACTATTGTAAATTTTTTCTGATTCAATTATTCTAACTTGTAGTTCAACTCTTTTTTCTCTCATTTCAGCTAAGATACACACAAGATTTTATCAAATTGTTAACTAGTTTCCCAAAAATAATTAAGGTAAAATAAAAAAATTAAAAAAAATAAAAAAAACGAAATGCACATAGCCAAGAAAATTATTTCTTCTTAACGAAATGTTGGTTGTCATAATTTTGCATGTCCGTAGATAAATCACATTTGAAGTATTTGAAGTGCATTTTCGCAAGCAACAAAATGAAAATGAAAATGTAAAGCAAATACTTCTATGTAAACGAAAAGCTACTCTAACTCTTCTAATTACTATTCCGCTTAAGTAATCAGTAATCAATCTTTTTAATGTCTCTAACTACCTGCTTCTGTACTATCTGAAACCTCGAAAATTGAAAATTTATCTATTACTTACCTAACTGCAATTTTCATCAACAAACATTATGAAATGAATATTTTCGCAATTCCAAATTTTACATTTCTCAGAAAACTAATATTCTGCTCCAGTAACTTTTTTTTTTTTGTAAGTAATTAATAATCTTTTTCATGTATTTTCTGCAATGTTGATTTTGTTTTTTTTTTTTTGTAAATGTGTCGCGAAAATCTTTTCTTACAAACTCATAATTTTCATAATATTGTGCGCTCTTTAAAACTGTAAAACTGTGTGTGTATTCGTGTGTATCTAGATATTCTAAAATTCATCGTTTCTTTTAACTACTTCACATAAATGTCGTGTTAAAAACAAAACTCATACTCATAAGTACTATGTATGTATACGAGTATACTTACATAGTGTATTGTACTCAAAAGATGTTTAATTAGAAGAAAAAAAAGAAAACCGAAAAACCATATTAATTATCCAAATCAAACAAGGAAAAAGTTTCTCTGTTCACTCGCACAAAGTAAAAAGCGCTAGGAACAAACAAAAGATGGCTCCTTTTAAGTTGAAATTTCGCATGGGTAGCTCCCGCAGCACCTCCCAGGAACACGATCCCGATCCACAGGTAAATGAAGCATTGCTCAATCATCATTCAACTGCAATCGGTGCCAGCAACTCTACCATCGATTCGGCAGATTGCAACAGTCTCGCTTCACTGGGCACCAATGAACGGAAATCGCTGCTGCCATCATCAAATAATAAAAGCAACAATTTGCGTTTGGGTAAGATTAAAATAAAAATAAAAATTTAGAAATAGAAATAAAAAAAACTGCCGAAAAGTAAAACCAAAGATATTAATAACGCATCCATCTGTTACTTTATGTAGTTAAATAGTTAAAGAAAATTATGAATATGAATTTTCCGTTGCCTTGGCTTCTCTCGCACTCTCTTCTCGATGCTTGGTGCGCGTTAATTGAATTTGTATGCATCCCATCGCATTTACTATTTCACTATTTTATTTTGGCATGTTGCAGCAAATTAAATTGAAACAAATTTTTTATATATTCTTTTTCCTTTTTTTTGGAGTATTTACATATTTAAAATGCCTGTTGCAAAACTTTCGTTATTCAAAATATTGCGAAAACAATTAGAGAATTACTACTGTGGGCAAAAGTTAGTAAGACTTTGTTCATAATTCTAAATTTTTTTATTCATTCTTCCAAATCTATTTCGTCTCCTTCAAAGTTATTCCCCCGGCCCCAATACACTTGTGCCAACGTTTTTTCCAATTCTCGAAACAGGTGTTAAAGTCAATTTCCGGAATAACCTTCAATGCGCTTAGCGATTCATGTTTAATGTCTTCAATTGACTCAAAACGGTGTCCATGAAGCGGTTTTTTGAGTTTAAAAAATAGCCAAAAGTCACACGGTACCTGACACAAGTCAGGCGAATAGGGTGGTTGCGGAACGATATCAGTCGAATTTTTGGTCTCGTATGATGGTCTCGTAAAACCAATGCAGTGATTTTGGAACCAATCGTGCATTCCCTCTTCTTAGGCCCAAATGATGATTTAAAATGGTTTTCACTGATCCTTCTAATATTCCAACGATGCCAGTAAGGTCTCTGACTGTTAATCGTCGATTCTCGAGCACCAATTCTTTGCTTTTATTGACGTGTTGATCATCAGTTGATGTTGATGGCCGTCCTGGACGTGGTTCGTCGTCAACGAGTTCTCGACCATCTTTGAACAATTTGTACCAATCAAAAACACTTGCTCGTGACATACAATTATCACCGAAGGCCTTTTGCAACATTCTGAACGTTTCGGCAACAGAAATTTGATTCCGCACACAATATTTAATGGAACTTCTTTGTTGAATAATTTCACTCATTGTGAAAATCGCCGAATGCACTTTTTGTACTTCAGAAAGACAAGCGTATACTAAACACTAATGATTATTTTGATGTGACATTTGGCACAGATGTTACGGACAGTCATACCAACCTTAAAAAAAAAATATTTTGATGAATGGGTTTCCGCCCGAAATTTAAATTAAAAAGTCTTACTAACTTTTGCCCACAGTAGTACATTTGACAACAAAAATAAGAGCAATTTCTGAAACGAAAACAGAAGAAGTTACACTGGCTCACTTAAGTACATGACTTCCATATACAACTTCTTGTAACTGATGAAGTTCAGTGGTCGCTGTGGCGTAGTGGTAGTGCGTTGGACTGCTACGCAGAGTGTCCAGGGTTCGAATCTCGGCACAGGCAAATTCAAAAAGTAGAAAAAATAATTTTTCTACACGGCACCACCTCTTGGCAGGCAATGGCAAACCTGCAAGAGTAAAAATCGCCTATGAAAAGCTTTTCACTTCGCCGTTCGGATTCGGCATTAAACTGTAGGTCCCTTCCATTCATGTACAAATATAACACGCACAACATGAGTGGATGCGAAAAGCTCGGCCTAGGCCCTCCATGGGCTGTTGTGCCATTAAAAGTAAAGTAAGATGAAGTTCATTACCACCCCAACAGAATGCAAACCTACTGGTTTCAATTGACTAGGGCCATGAATGCCACAAAAAGCTAAACACATATGTATGTACCATATACAGGGTGCACCAGGGTGCGGTATGTAAACATTAAATAATTTTAATATTTATCAACCGATTGATCGATGGAGTACACATGTTTTTCACTACAATGTCAATTCAATACAATTTTAACCATGAATCGTTTCACACCGAAGCAACGCGCCGAAATAGTGACGATGTGTATTGAAAATAGTCGTTCACTTGTGTTAACTCAACGTGCATATCGTCGAAAATATCGTGGCCAACAAGCACCGTCTGACAACACTATTCGTCGTCGTTTGGTATCGAATGTTGTTGAGCACGGGGCAGTGGGAGATTGTCGACAAGTCGTTCATCAACGCCCAAAACGTTCCAATGAACTGGTTTAAGCGGTAAGAGAGAAAGTTACCGATAACCCACATGCGCAGAGGCGGATTTTAACATGTTAAGGCCCGAGGCAAAAATCAAGTTTTGTGGCCCTCTTAAGTTTTTTTTTTTTTGTACTTGTGGCTCAATTTTCTAAATTTTGACGAAAGAAACAACATTTTTGATAGACAAGAAATTGTTAGAAATTTTAGACCATTTGTATTATTTTTTTCGTGATTTAATTCTTGCAAAACTAACAGTTGATTTTTTTTACTAAGTCCCTTTCAATGGCCATGATGGCTAAGTGATTTAATTTTATTTGGCCAAGTGACGTTCTTAGGTATTTTTGCTAAATGATCTCTCACCAGGCGCATTTGCAATTGGGATTGTAAAAAAAATTTTTAGGATTATTTCAAAGTTTGGAAATGTTGATGTTAAACCTTCCAGAATTGACGCATTCATTTCAGGCAGTGTTAATATTTTTTCCAATTTTACAAAATGAAGGAACTGCTCAACCTCATCTTTGAATACTACATAATTGATTTATGTCATCTTTATAGTTTTCAACTAAATTTGATACACACTGAGCAAATTTTTCTTCAGGCAAATCAAAATCAACAAATATTAAAAAGTTTTGTAATACCTCGTCATAAACTACAGACCTTCTTTTTATTTCAGAGTGTAAAGTATGACAAATCAAGTAAAATGTTTCAACTTTGAATAGTTCGTTCCCACGTAAAATTATGTCATTATCTGAAGTTTCATCGAATTGTATTTTTCTTTTCCTGTTTCGATTTTTTGCTGTTGAGTATTCTGTAATACCAGCTAATTCGATTGCTTCTTTCTCCATTTCGTTAAAATATGCATCATCAGTTCGAATACTGAGTATGAATGCTGATAAAGATTTCAATAAATTAGTTCCTTTTTGTATGTTACATTCTTTGTTTTGAAACGATTTATTGGTGGCATTAATTCTTTGCAATAATGTATTCCAAAAAATTAATAACAGTGCCGTTTCTAAATCTTCAAAACTACTATTTAATTTTTTCGCCTGAATTTTTGTTATGGGCTTTTCAGATGGGTTAATACAAATTTCACCAAGAACGGTTCTTATGAAAGAAAAATTCTTTCGTACAGTTAATACAGCTTCAGCTCTAGATGACCATCGAGTGTCACATATACATTTTTAAGTATGGCTTAATATTTGATCAGTTTTCATTAGCTGATCCCATCTCTTTGTCGAAGAGGAAAAAAAGACGAATAAATTTTGAATAAAATAAAAGAATCTAATAGATTTAGAAGAACATTCTGCAGCTGTATTTCCAACTAAATTTAAGGAATGTCCTGCGCAAGGCACAAAAAGCAGAATTTTTGCTGTAACTTTTAATTTTAGCTTGGAGACCGTTATAAATGCCTGATATGTTCGAAGCATTGTCATACGTTTGTCCCCGGCAATTATTAATGTTCAACCCTAATTCGGACAATTGTCCAGCTTGTTGTTTCTAAATATGTTGCATCATGATGTTCGATCGGAATAAAACATATGAACCTTTCTTGAATTTTTTGATCTAAATCTACATACCTGATAATAATAGTTAACTGGTCAGTGTGGTTAGCATCAGGCGTGGAATCAACTATAAGAGCAAAATAGTTAGCTCGTTTTATTTCATCAATAATGGAGTTTTGTACACTTTTGCCCATAAGTTCTATGAATTCATCACACGTGGTTTTAGATAAATAATTAACATGTCCAATCCCGCAATTACTGTATTTTTCTAAGTGAACCTTTAAAAAGTCATCAAATTCAGCCAAATATTCAATACAGCTGGGAAAATTGCCTTTGGAAGAATTAGCATGTCCTCTAAACCCTAAACCCAAACTAACTATAGCAACGACTCGTTTTAATACCTCACGCCAATAAATTGCCTCTTTTTCTATAACTTCTAAAAGTTTGGAATCGACACGATTTAGCACGACGAACATAAGCACACATACAACTTTTATGTTCTTTCGACTCGACTCATCATGTCTCTTCAAAACGTCTACAATATTTTTCCAATCGGAATATCCTGAAACTAAAAGATCTGATTTTTGCTAAATAGTTTACAAGCAAAGCAATAAACAGATTTCTTTGTTTCAGAATAAATCAACCATTCTCTTCGCTCTTGGGCTCCGTTTATTTTAGTCATATAAAAATGTACATCATTTAATTTTCGGTATATTTGTTGATCATTATTATCTTTATAACATTTTTTAGAAGGTTCTAAATCTTCCACATTGTTGGGTTTTGTACAAATACAATGTTCAATCAAATCATCACTAATTATTTTTGGCCATAAACCAATGTCAGTCAGTAAAGTTAGGATAAGTATTTGTACATTTTATTACTTCACTCTCAATTTCAATCTCTATGTCGTTGGTAATGTCAACGCAACTATCACTTGCACCTTCTTCTACACAAATACTCCTATTTGAAAGATTAACATCGTTATCAGCTATTACTGGTAGTGGAACATTTTTATCTGCCACCGCAGTACTGGTAGATGGAACATTTCAATCCCAAGACATACATTAAGCAAGGGAGTTTCTTTGCTTTTCATTTTCCCTCATTTGAATTTTTTTCGTAGTCGTTTTAGTGTGCCAGACTCGAAAATTCTTTTCATTGTAAAGTATATTTTTCAATAATTTTTTTAAAAATAAAATGGTGTAATTGTTGAGTGAATTAAGAATTATTAAATGATGAAAGCAACAACGTTGGTCTTGGTAGTTTAAAAAAAAACTGTTGGTTGTTCTGAAAATATCAATCTCAAATCAAAACACAAATAATTGTTCTCAATATTCAAAATCATGCAACGAAAATTTGATGTTAACGCAACAAAATTCAAACAAACAATGAAATGAAATGAATGAAATTGCATTTTTCAAACGAAATATAGAAACGCAAAGCTTGCTTATGCTTGTTTCTTTCTTTTCCTATTTGCTTTTGAAAATATTCAAATTTTTATATTTATATCTTGTGTTTTGTGTTTTGTGTATCATGTATTTTATTTTGTAACGGCCTACTACAATCGCCAATAAATATAGTTCAGTTAATAGTATTAAATTTGAATTGGAGGTTTTAAACTCTCCAAAATTCAAAATCTCAAATTCTACGACTATTTAATTAGTTTTTTAATAATTTTTTTTAATTTTTGAGGACCTTATAAATCGGGGGCCCTAGGCAAATGCCTAATCTGCCTACAGATAAATCCGCCACTGCACATGTGTCGTATTGTCACCGCGCTCAGCGTTTTGGCGTCAGTGGAACCACCATTTTGAGGGATAACGCAGTCTCTTTGTTTTCGAATAAAGTGCAATTGACTCAAAGAATATTGCCGACAGACCGTGCACGTCTGTGGAGCCTGGGGCGTAGGACACAAGGTAAAGTTCGTGACAGTCGCAGGTGAAAATTGGGCCATTTGATACCAAAAGAGGTTTCTATCGTGCGACTTCTTTAACCTTATGCTGGAGAAAATAATTCGAGCTGCGAACATCGACATCTCTGGCACTATATTCGACAAGAGTGTCATGCTGCTAGCATACGCTGATGATATTGACATCATTTGCAAAAACGCTCGAGCAATCAGTGCAGCATTCTCCAACCTGGGAAGAGAGTCTCGTCGAGTGGGTCTAGCGGTAAACGAGGACAAAACGAAATACCTTGTGCCAACAAACAAAGAGTCACGGCGACTTCGACAAAATATCATTGTTGACAATTATACTTTTCAAGTCGTTAAGGATTTCGTTTACCCAGGATCCAGCATCAATACCAACAATAATGTCAGCCTTGAGATCCAGCGGAGATTAACTCTTGTCAACAGGTGTTACTACGTGCTCAATAGGCAATTGAGAAGCCTAGCCCTCTCTCGACCGACGAAAATGGTGCTCTGTAAGTCCCTCATCCTTCCCGTCCTAATGTATGGCGCGAGACGTGGACATTAACAATCAATGATGAGAGGCTGTTAGGAGCGTTCAAGAGGAAGATACTCCGTAAGAACTACGGTCCAGTATGCGTGGACGATGTGTATCGAATAAGATGGAACGATGAGCTGTATGAGCAGTACGCCGACACGGACATAGTCAAGCGTATAAAACTCCAGTGGCTTCACTGGCTGGGTCATGTTGAGCGAATGGAAGAAAACGCTCCGGCTAGAAGGGTGTTTTTTTCAAACCACAGTGGAGGAGCACGCAGAAGAGGAAGTCCTAATCTCCGTTGGAAAGACCAGGTGCAACCTGACTCACTTGGCCTTATCAACTGGCACCAGTGAGGGCATAGCAGAGGTAACTGGCGACGCTTTATAGAGGCGGCCAAGACCGATCATCGGTTGTAGTGCCTTCTAAGTAAGTAAGTAAGACCGTGCACGTCGTTTGGAATACGGCCAAACAGACGCTCAAATGGTTGACACTTAATCTTTTTTTTGGAAGGAAATTTTGATGACCGACGAGGCCCATTTCACACTCTCTGGCGACGAAAACAAGCTAAATTACATTTGGGGAACGGACTATGGACGTGTTGTCAAAAAGGACGACATTGACTGGCCACTCAGATCTCCAGATTTGACCCCGCCGGACTTCTTTTTGTGGGGTTGTTTGAAAAGCAAAGTGTACACCAGCAAGCTTCAGACCATTGGCTTTGGTCAACAACGGCGTCCACTTGATTGACGTTGTATTCAAAAACTAACCCAAATAATTTGTAAAGAACCAAATTGAATAAAAATACCTCATACTTATATGGAAATCGGGTTTTTTTTCTAAGTTATTCAATATTCACATACCGACATGAAAGATGGCTCACCGTGTACATAAAACCGTGTACATAAAAAAGTAATCTATTAGAATCTATAGAGGTGTTTGGTACTTGGTGAGAAGTACATATACTGCTTCGGACTCCTCAATTTAACTCAATGTTAACAAGGCCAACCTTTTTTTTAACTTTTACACGAACCTCCTTTTCTCTGGGTCCTTATAAATTATATAAATATGATTGAAAAGTGTAAATAACTTGGACAACATTGTCTCTCATGATAATAGAAATGACGGGCTTTAAAATTACTGCGAAAATTAATGAACAATTTTCGAGAATTTTATATCAAAATCCTCCAAAAACTAGGAAATAGAGAGCATTTCATAACAAATAAGTTTGCTTCAGACATCAAAGATATAGACTTCAAAAGAATGTCCTCTCTTAAATATGTATTCAGCTCTTAAAATCTCTTTCCGGGTTATGCAATATATACATGATTTCCACGGCATTCCGGAAAGAATCAGCGATTTACAAAAGTTAAAAATCTGAAAGTAAGCTTTTGGCGAAGAAATAAAAAATTCCACTAATGGGTCAGTGATCGATCAACCAGACCATCCCTTGCAGAGTGCTTTGATTTAAAATTACAAAAATTTAACTTTAGGAAAAGTCCAAGCCTCCAAGAATTGAAGAAAATCTAAATATCAGAAAATCTACATTTATCTTCTTTCTTCTTCTTTCAACAACAGCCGCTTGGAGGGCCTTGGCCGACCTTTTTTCGCATTCACTCATGTTGTGCAGTGTATATTTGTACATGAATGAAACAAACATACAGTTTTATGCCGAATCCGAACGGCGAAGTGAAAAGCTTTTCATATGCAACTTCTACTCTTGTATAATTTCCATTGCCTGCCAAGCGGTGGTGCCGGGTATAAAAATTAATTATAAGCCATAGATTATTTGTACAGAAATCCAATTAAATTAATTTCATTAGTTCTTTTTACATAATTTTTTCTCTATTATAAAATTCCTGGCATTTGACCACAAACTATTTTCTACATAAAAATAACACACCTAACATCACTAAAAGCATAAAATTGTTTACTATTTGTAATTTCCAGAGATTACTTCGAATATTGCATGCAATAAATGTTAGAATTCAGAAAATTATTTAGTATCAAATTCTTAGGAAGCCAAGCAAGTGCAACTATGAACATTTCATTGCTATTTCAGGGTATCTCAATCACAATATAACCCACCAACAACATGCAACTGAATCGACAACAGCAGGAATAGCAGCAACAACTGAGCAGCAAACGTTAGTACCAACAACACCGCCACCATCATACGAGCATGTGTTGGAAGAGGTAACGAAGGCAATCTTCATAATGCATGCTTTCAATGCATCAATTAGAGTTTTATAATTATTTAATTTTCTCAGAATACACGCCTGGCAAATAATTATGATCTCACACAACAGCCGCAGCAGCAGCAGCAGCAGCAACGTCAGCAACAATCGGCCCGTGATGGATTCTCTCAGAACAGTCGCAGCAGCAGTTCAATAAACAATTTAGCGCAACGTCAGAATAGCAACAGCATTCCACAATTGTCATCGTTAGAGCATTTGTCCTTGAATAATTCACAGTGCAACGATCCTGATTGTCAGGAGAATTACACAATAAGCATAAGCAACGAGCAGCAACATTTGCAACGACAACAAGAACAACAACATCAACAACAACAGGAAATAGGTCGAGACGAACATAACAACGAGCAGCATAATAGTATTGGGGCCAACGAAAGTAACGACGGCGACGACGACGACAACGACAACGACGACGTTGACGAAAACGACGATAGCGACATTGACAACCGCAAAGAATCTATCGACTCTACCGAATTATTAATAACCACAACGAGAATGGCGTCACCTTCTTCACAGCAACAAGAGAACAACTACATACACAATTGTACAGGTGATTGCCAGCAATACGACGAACAATATGATGATGATGATGGCGGTGCATGCGGCGGAAACTGTAGCAACGGCAACGTCAACAATGATTTCTTTGATCCATTGATGAATCACGGCGGGTATTGCAATAACGGTGAGTTTAATTGTGTCCAATAAGGCCTTGGTTATATTGCAAATTTTACTCGGCGAATACCATGAAATGGTTGTTGCACCGAAGACGATATGGTATGCTAACGAACACCGAGTAGAAAGCGTTCGCCGAGCAAAATTTGGAACATAACCAAGGCCTAAGTCTTTTGTTACTGTCACTCGATTCGATGCGATACAGATGCATTCAAAGCCTAGCTAAAGAATTTCCAGCTATTTATGTTTACGTACAACTGATGTATGTATGTATGTATAAAGGGTGGTCCGTTTAACATTTGGGATTTAATTAAACTACTGGATATTTTGAATGTGTCCAAGTGTCATTTGTATTGTGACGGAAAATAAGATTTATATTACGCTTGAACAACGTTCGGCAATACTAAATATTTACACCATTGCAAAATGGTGAATCAATCCAGCCGAGGAAGTCATTTGAATGAAATAATATTCCACAATGAACCGGATGGATTGTAACTTAGAATAGCAAAAACGACATTGAAAAAAAATTAGTCGGTTCTTATTTACTCCAAGATTAAATTACCAATTATTAATGATGCACCCTGTATATGATACAGTAGTCGCCGTGGCATAGTTGGTAGCGCGCTGAACTGCAACGCAGATTGTCCAAGATTCAAATCCTGGTAAAGTTAAAACCGAAAAAGTAGAAAAAGTCGTTTTAGACAGTGGCAAAAAAACTTAGAAAAGTGCCCCAATTCACTTTTCAAATTCAGATTCGAAATCGGCATTAAACTGTAGGTCCCTTCCATTCGTCTCAAAATTTAACACGCAGAACGTGAATGGATGCGAAAAACTCGGCAAAGGCTGTGTTGTGTTATAAAAGAGAACAAGAAGAAGAGAAGATGTGTGATGTGTGATGTGTCCCGACGCATACTCGTATATCATGCTGAGTAGTGATCCCGGATACATAACATAACCTTAAAATGAGGTTTGGGTATTACCTAAAAATTCAATAAATATTACAATTAATTGCTGTTCATTGTTTGCAATCAAGATTTGTGTATATTAAACATTAAATTTATTATTACGATGGAATTGAAATAAAAAATATTGTCTCTTCTCTCTTTGCTTTTGGCATCATTTGCTTTCATCACTATAGAAAGTCATTATAACAGTGATGGTTATCATCAACACTCGCAAAATCAAGTGCAATCTGAGTACATGGAAAGAAGTAGTTGTGGTGGCGTCGGCAGTGGTGGTGGCGGTGAGTGTGACAGTGACGATGGTTGTTGGGGCTCAAGTCAAATGTCAAACAGCCGCAGCAATAGTCAACAGCAACACTACCAGCAGCAACAACAACAGCAGCAGCAGCAACAGTACCATTCAACGCAACAGCAATGCTCGCAAACACCGGAAATAACAAGCAACAAATCCTCAAAAGAAATCTATAAGGATTTAGCTAAACAATGGGGCATAACTTGTAAAATGTCAGACGGATGCCGGTGCATGGAATGTCAAAGTCATTATTTCGATTGTGAATTTGATGATGTAAGTAGTAATAGTTGTAAAAAATAAAAAAATAAATGTAAATATAAACTTTATTTCAACATTCTTTAGAATGAACATCAAAAATCCGATGGCGGCCTGGGCGCGGGTACACCAATGTTCATTAGCGAGGTTATGCACGGCACAGCTTGCAATATTTTGTAAGGCGAGCGTATGTAAGCTATCGAATTTTATGATGATGATATTATGACGGAACTTATTGGAACCAAGCATTGGCTGGAAGGAAACAGAATTAAAAACTTAGATTACCAAATCAAAAATTATATGAAACTGCACCTAGTCCATAAGTATTGAGAAATACAAAAATACAAAATAATTTCAAATTGCACTGATTACAAATTAAAAAATTTCTAAAGAAACAGAAAATTATGCGATTAAAAAAATTACATAAAATTGAAATGCGTACAACCGAAATAAAGAAAAGCACTCAATAAAGCACTCAAAAGCGGACCTCACGCGGTCAATAATATTGACATTATAAGTATTTACAAATATTGCCATTTTTAATGATCGTTTAAGGGAAAATATCCCTTTGTTACTTGGAATGATTGGTAATGGGAAATATTGACGGAACTAAGAAAATTCTTATTCTTCCTGTCAATACTTGCAGTAATGACATCTTTAATGGCATCAATATACTATAATGATAAAAATAATGGCATTACTAATATTGCCATTAAAAGTGACCGTGTAAGGGCCTCTAAAAAAAAACGTTTGCATTTAAACATAAATGAATTGTTAATGTTACATAAAACTGGAAAAAAAAATAAAATTTTAACAATTGGAATTACATACATACACATACACTTACACTGAGAGCTTTAATGCAGTAAACTCAATTACAAACGTAGTCAATTCAATTAACCAAAAAAATGTGAAAACAAGTCCGTATTTAAATGCGAACATTTTTAAGAGAACGACCGTAGACTGAAGATTATTATCACATATAATAATTGCAAGTCGTCACAGGAATCGCAAAATACTTAACTTATGGTAAAATTCGAAATTATCGTGCCCGAATTACTCAAGTGTTATATTTTAATTTATATTTCTAAGCGGTAGCTCTTTGACCGGGCTTAAAGGTTTCCTAAATATAATACTTTTCTACACCAATCGGACTGACTTTTCGGCACTTTTCTACCCTTTTTGGGGTATGTATGCACAAATGTGTGTTGAATGCCAAATGGAAACTTATAGTGTTGAATTAATCGGTGAAACTTTGTATCTTTTTTGTTTTTTGATACATTCAACGCAGAGGGAGTACCCCTGTGAATGCAGAGGATTTTATTGATTGGAAGGAAGATTGATAGGTGGGAGGAAGAAGGAGGGAGAATGAGAGAGGGAATGCAATCACAGGACCCCGATAAAGAGATAGAGTTAGCCCAGCCATTGTGGCAAGTGTTATGTCTTTACCACAATACCACAATAAACTTCAGTTTATCAATGTCGATTACGATCTGAGGTGATACTTGCGTTTCAAACCATGCACGGATCAAAGTACATTGACCAAATATGATATTAAACTTTTTCTTTTTTTTTGATTATATACGAGTAAAGCGAGCTGTCTTTGAGACATTTAACAATAGATTTGTAAATAAATAGAATTTAAAAAATAAATAGAAACATTTAAAAAAAAAAATATTTTTCAGCATTACATTTACATATTTATGTTTCGCAATTTTCTCCTTAAATTATGAGATCTTGAGGGGTTTTTCGTTTTAGTCTGGAGAAAGTCCACTGCAAATTCATCAACTTAGATGCTAGTTGATTTGGATGGTTCAACATTCGTATTTTGTACGAATTAGATTTGGCCTTAATTTCATCTTTGACGCAAGGAACTTGTAAATCACGATGTAGTTGTAAGTTGGTAACATACCACGGTGCGTTCACAATCATACGAAGGATTTTGGACTGATGAACGTTGCAATATTTCGACATTTGAATTGGCGGCTGTACCCTTCAGTTGTATGCCTGAGGTCCATATGGGTTTAAGGATCATCTTCTAAAAAAGCAGTTTGAGTAGCCAGAAGATATTTCTCAGTTTACGACCTAGAGGTTTGCGCTTCGTAAATATGTGCGTTTTCCATGTGAGACGTCTATCCAGATGCATTCATAGGTACTTCGCATTGTTTGCTTGAGGGATTTGTATTGCGATTAATTGCACAGGCGGGCAAGTATTGCGCCGTGTTGTGGCTGTTACTTGCACCGACTTGGTTTCGTTCGCCACAATTTTCCAGTTTTTAAGCCACAAGTATATTTTATTTAAACATTTTTGGAATTTGAGTGAGGCAGTGGCAGGATCGTCATCAATTGACAAGGCAGCAGTGTCGTCTGCGTAGGTTCCAATAACAATTCCATCAGTTGTCGGCACATCAGCAGTGAATAGTAGATATAACAATGGGCCCATAACACTGCCCTGAGGAACACCGGCTTTTATATCATACAGAGATGTGATGTCATTGCCCTGTTTCACGAAGAAATGGCGTTTTTCAACATACGATTTCAAGAACGTGTAAAAATTTATTGGAAGCATTTTTCTAGCTTTATATAAAAGCCCCTCGTGCCACACACGGTCAAAAGCTGGTGAGATGTCTAGAAAAGCGGTGATGCAGTATTTTTTGGATTGTAGTAGTTGTGGTTGTAGTAGTAATAATGGTTTTGGTTTTATAATTATGGAGCACACATGGCTTGTTTACTTCCTTTGGCGTTTTGCTAAGAATAACTATCACAGGTGAATGGTTTGATGATAGGTCAAAATTTGAGTGGCATTATATTAAACGAAACATTTTTGAATTTATAAAAACTAACATAATTGGAACATATTTATAATCAATCGGCAATCTTAAATATTATGGCATAATAGATAAGTACTTACTTACTTACTTAGCTGGCACTACAACCGATGATCGGTCTTGGCCGCCTCCACAAAGCTTCGCCAGTCACTTCTGCTATGCGCGCGCTGGCGCCAGTTAATAAGGCCAAGTGCAGTCAGGTTGCCCTGCACCTGGGCTTTCCAACGGAGATTAGGACGTCCCCTTCTGCGTGTTCCAAGTACTTAGTATATATTTTATATGTATGTACTACATCAGTCCATCAATGAACTTTGCATCCCTCACAGAAGCCAAGTATCATCATATTCCAAAATTGTTATTAGATATTGATCTATCAGCATAAGCTAATAGTTTTTTTTTTTATATTGATACATTCAACACACAGGGTGTACCCCTATGAATGCCGAGCATTGTGTTGGATGGATGGAAGATTGGTAGGCGGGAGGAAGAAGGAGAGAGGGGGAAGGAGTTGCATGGGGCACACAACCGAATAAAGGAATTTTTATTTTTATCGTGTTGATAAAATCATGGCAGAGTGTGTCTACGGGGGAATGATATGTCTTACCTGACCATCCAGCATTGAAAGCACAGTCGAATCTTAAATAAGTCTTTCCTTCTTCACATCATTAGCCTAACTTGGACATTATTTGTAAGCTAAACAAAGTGTTGCGAAAACCAGGAATGTAAATCAATCTTAAAGCCTCCATGAATTGAGTGCTACCTGTGTTGAAACTAGTCCTCTCGTATGTTGTTCCAATTAAGTGGTTCTTTTTTTGTTAATTTTTTTGTCTGTAGACTAGTAAACACTTGCACAGTTAAAGCAACAAAAAAACAAACAAAACAATTTCATTACTAAGTATATTAAGAATACCACCAGTTCTTGTGACTGAAAAAGTCTATTGGAAAAAAATGTTTGTTCAGAAAAACTACAACAAATTTTGGATAGCTCTCCAATTTGATTGTGAGCTTAAACCAATGCGAATTTTTAAATTCAAAAGCAAACATACATACATACAAAGAAAATAATTCTAATAAAATGCATAATTTCCTTTTCAAATACATTTTAAATATATGTACATAAGTATTTAAATATATTTTTGTACTCATAAAAACATACATACATAAATTTGTATAAAGCAAAAGTACATACTTAGGTACTACGCATTTACCTTTATGTACATACACGAAAACTGGACTACTTTTTTTGTTATATAAAAGTTTTTTTTGTCTTTTTATTGCAAAAATAAGATATCTCACAAAATTTTGAGTGAAATTTTATTAATTTTTTTGTAATTTAAAATGTTTTCCCCAAAAAATAAATCTACGAATTTTTCTGGAAAAATGTTTATTTATTTTTATGTTTATAAATTTTATACCAAATTTTCTGCTCAAAAACTTGATTGCTATTTCCTGGAACATCTCCAAAAATTCAACCTTAATCTAAGAGAAACCAGGACTGTGATTTTTATGAGCATACACCTCAGAAAGATAGCATCTTTCCACGGTACTTTTATGGTAGTTTAAATTTATTGCACTGTATAAAATTTTTAAGATCATGTGAATTGATTTCATTCACAGTCTTGAGCTAGTCTCTATCATCGGTTCAAAGATAAGACTTATTAACTATAAATACCCCTAATTAAAGATACTCCTTGCACCGCATTTTTTTTACTACAGATTCTTTGGAATCTAACACAGACATGAAACCTTTATTGAGTATACATAATACAGTAAATATTTCAGTATGAATTTTAAAAACGTTCAATAATTTTTTAATTTCAATTTCTGTATCATTAAGTTGCATACTATGCAAGTATAAGTATATTACTTATTAAGTTTTATCGTTGAACCGATCATTGATTACTAACTCCTTCAGATATCTTCAAAACTATTTACAGTACTTTCAAGAAGAAAGCAATCGGCTTTTTCGCATGAAATAATTTGAATATCAAGTAGGCCTTGATTTTCCAAAAACTTGATTTCATTGTAAATTTCGCAATGTAATTGTAGAAACAGTCCATAATACGCTTTCGTCTGAAGAGCATATTTAAGAAATGAGTTCCGTATACGCGAAACGTTTTGAAGCAGTCTTTCTTTGTTCCCATCCAAAAGGTCCCAAGATGTCCCACATGAGTGCTTCGAAGGACTTAAAAAAGTCGAAGGCGTTTGTCCAGCATTGGAACCAACACTTTTTGGTGCACAAAAATATGTCCGACTTATCGCGGCATTTGCAGAGCTACCTCGAAACAGGAGTACTTGGTTATAAAGAGGACTTTCGAAGCTAATCCAGCCATATCCTTGAAAGCAGCCAAACAAAAATTGGCTCGAAAGGGCATAAATGTCTCTCTGAATACAATAAGAAACCGTTTGAGGGAGTTTCAGATCCAATTTCGAGCAACGACGGTAAAACCCTTACTAACTGCAAGGCAAATAAAAAAACGCCAAGAGTGGGCAACTGAACATGTGGATGACG
Organism: Palloptera scutellata; assembly: GCA_958295655.1. NCBI lineage: Eukaryota > Metazoa > Arthropoda > Insecta > Diptera > Pallopteridae > Palloptera > Palloptera scutellata. The sequence continues at coordinate 55,221,538 of OY282451.1, forward strand.
ATTGGAGTCAAGTGGTGTTCACAGACGAATCCTCCTTTTGGATGACAAACACTATTAAGCGTGCTTGGTCCTCTAAAGACGATAAGATGCTCCAGCGATCAGTGAAACATCCAGGAAAGGTTCATGTTTGGGGATGCTTCACAAAACAAGGATTTGGCAAATGAATCATGTTCACGAGGATTTTGGATGCCAACTTCATGACCACAATATACCGTCGTGGACTTATGCCATCAACGGATATATGGTTTGGGGCAGGAAGCCGAGATTGGGTTCTTCAAGAGGACAACGACCCAAAACATCGCAGTCGCTTGTGTAGCAGTTGGAAAGAGGAAAACGGTATAACTTCATTGGATTGGCCATCACAGTCGCCAGATGTGCATCCGATCGAAAATGTTTGGGCTCTTATGAAGTTAAAACTACGTGGAAAAAAAGATATGTTCAATAAATCATTTGAAACGGCTTCTTAGGGTAATATTATGGAAGTTTAACACGGTCATATGCTGAAAAATTAGTCGATAGCATGCATTTCCGTTGTAATGAAATTACAAAGAATGGTGGCGACTGGACGCAATATTAATATATTTGCGCAATGAATAATTAATCATTTCAAGATGCTGTAGACTTTTATTTAAGATACCTTAATTTTTTCAGTGACTTAAGCCGATTGCTTTCTTGTTGAAACTACCGTACATAATTGTAAGTGCATATACATAAGTATGTACAAATATGTATTTATTGTAGGAGAATACATTTACATAATAGCATAAAAATGAAAAATAGCGTAAAAGCCTTTTTCCTGATGTTGGAAAATTGTTTTAAATAATATACCTAACAATTCAATTCAAGTAGATTTTTAAACTTTAAGTGCATATACAAACATTAAATTGCATACTTATGGTATGTGTAGAGGAAAAATGAAAAATACATAAGATCAAGAAATTAAAGAAAAAAATAATAATGCGAAGTACTTACTTAGTAAAGCGGCGGAATTGAAAACTATGGATAGATTAAAAATTAAATACATATTTAGAAAATTATAGAATTATAAACGTAAACACAGAATACAATCTTATATAATAGGGTGCGCCATCTTTCATTATTTTTAATATTTTTAATATTGATACATTCAACATAAAGGGTGTACCACTATGAATGCAGAGCATTGTATTGATTGGATGGAAGATTGATAGGTAGGAGAAAGCCGGAGGGAGAATGAGAGAGGAATGCAATCACTTACTTACTTACTTAACTGGCACTACAACCGATGATCGTTCTTGGCTTCGCCAGTCGCCTCTGCTATGCGCGCGCTGGCGCCAGTTGATAAGGCCAAGTACAGTCAGGTTGCCCTGCACCTGGTCTTTCCAACGGAGATTAGGACGTCCCCTTCTGCGTTGCGTGTTCCTCCACCGTTGTTCGAATAAAACACCCTTCTAGCCGGAGCGCTTTCTTCCATTCGTTCAACATGACCCAGCCAGCGAAGCCGCTCGAGTTTTATACGCTTGACTATGTCAGTGTCGGCGTAAAGCTCATACAGCTCATCGTTCCATCTCCATCTTATTCGATACACGTCGTCCACGCATACTGGACCGTAGATCTTACGGAGTATCTTCCTCTCGAACGCTCCTAACAGCCTCTCATCATTGAGAATGCAATCACAGGACACCGATAAAGAGATAGACAGTCCAGCCATTGTGACAAGTGTTATGGGAATATTGACTAACTTAAAAGAAGAACAAACGATTTCCATATACCAGGTTTTTGCTTTTAATTTCGTCATTTACAATTTATTTGGACTAGTTTTTGAATACAACATCAATCAAGTGGCCGCCGTTATTGACCAAATCAAAATTTACCCTTTTTGCTGCGTTTTCCATCAGTTTTTCGAGCATCTCGGGCGGTTTAACGATGATTTCGGCACGAATGTTCGCCTTGAGCTCGTCAATGGTCTGAGGCTTGCTGGCGTTCAATTTGCTTTCAAATAACCCCACAAAAAGGAGTCCGGCGGCGTCAAATCTGGTGATCTCGGTGGCCAGTCAATGTCGCGCTTTTTGACAACAAATCCATGATCTCGTGTGAATCCTCAGTTCAACAAATGCGGAAATTTTGCCTGTTAACGGTGCCAGAGAGTGTGAAATGGGCCACGGCGGTCATCAAAATGACCTTCCAAAAATCAGGTTCAGTGACAGCCAATCGTGCAACTGCTTAGCCGTACTCCAAGCGACGTGGACGGTCTGTCGGCAATATTCTTTGAGTCAATTGCACTTTATACTGAAACAAATGCAAATCATCCTTCAAAGTACGCCGCAAGGTGGTTCCACTGACACGAAATTGCTGAGCGCGGTGACAATACGACACATGTGGTTGCTCGGCAATATTCCCTCTTACCGCTGCAACCAGTTCATTGGAACGTCTTGGGAGTTGATGAACGGCTTGTCGACGATCTTCCACTGTCCTGTGCTCAACAAAATTCGACACCAAATGGGGAATAGCGTTGTCAGACGGCGCGTGTTGGCAACGATATTTTCGACGATATGTACGTTGAGTTAACACAACTGAAGAAGGTCTATTTTCAATGTACAGCATCACTATATCGGCGCGTTGCTTCGGTATGAAGCGATTCATGGTTAAAATTGTACTGAATTGACGCTTCAAAAACATGTTTACTCAATCCGTCAATCGGTTGATGAATGTTAAAATTATTCAATGCTTACATACCAATATAAAAGATGGCGCACCCTGTACAATATATACATAACATAAGATAAATATATACATAATATATATATTTATCTAGAAATAAGTTATCAAATGAAAGCCTAAAATGCCAAAATAACTATGGAATTTATTACACAAATGTCTCAATGTCGTATATGCATACATACCATACATACTCGTGCATACACGCATACATACATGAAGTAAAAATATATACTTAGAATTAAACTAATCCTTTTTGAAATGACTCTTTAGAATTTTATATTTCTATTCATTCATTCGTTAAAAATTAAAATAATGCCAAAAATGTAAAACTCAATTTGAATCACATCTGATTGGATTTTGTTGTACAACATACACACACACACACATATACTTATATACGAGTATATCGGCTCCATAATTTTGAAAGGCCCTAGTTGACATTTTGGTTTTTTGTTTTTTTTAACACTATATACTAAAAACATACGGTAGTATTTCACCCTCTAGTTCCCAAATTTTTGATTTACCTAAAAAAATTATAATAGATAAATATCGATGTTTAAAGCACAGACCTGTTCTCAAAAACCTTAAGCAAATTAATTGGCGTTCATTTACGAAGTCGGGAAGCCGGGAACCCGTGAAACCGGGAAGTCGGGATCCTTCAAAGCAATTGCGGTTGTTTGAGCCTGTTAGCAATTTTTTGTTTTTTTTTTGTTTTATTAATTAAACCTTTTACATTAAATGTTCCTATTCTTAGCTAGTGATAAACTGTTTTATATACCGTTTATATCTGCGGCCCGCAATGGAGTATTGTAAAGCTCAATCTTAAAACATGGCTGAACAGAAAGGTACAGGCTGTCCTATACCGATCAGGCGCAACAGACAAGCTAAATCATTCATGTCAAGTGTATCAAAGTTAAGAAGATAACAACTCTTGATGTTAAACAGAAACGAAATCATAGCTGTTACAGTAATCCAAGCTTATTGGACACTGCCCAGTTAGGAATCATCTTGTTAACATGCCAATAACTCAGGACGAACTCTGTAGATTTTGTCACGAAGACGAGGAAAAAGCAGAGCACATTCTGTGTCACTGTGACAAGCTTGCAAGGCTTAGACTTCCTCACCTTACTATTGCATACCCAATTACGGTTGAAGTGGGCAACATGACTGCCAGGGATATTTTAGAATTTTTAAATGCTACAAGTCTTGGAAGAGTTTCTTAGGATAGTCAAGGGGCTCTTACAGGATACTGCCCAGTTAGGAATCATCTTCCTAACATTGCAATAACTCGGAACGAACTGTTAGCATTCTTAAATGCTACAAGCCTAGGAAGAATAACTTGGGATATTCAATGGGCTCCACAGAATAGGCCTTTTTCAGCCGCAGTGATTTGATGCCTTGTGCCCAGCTCTTGTTTCCATCTAATCTAACGGGAAGTATTTTATTTATTTGTTTTTATTTTTAATTAAAATACTCCGTGGTGGTGATTACATCCGTTTTGGTGACGCCTGTCTAGAGGCCTGCTTGCGAACTAGAGGAGGGTTAATAATTTTTAGATGCAGTTTAAGTGAAGGGTGTTTTTTTTTAGAAGTGTGGCTTTCAATCTAACAAAACAATATTTTTTTCGGAGTTGGTCTTTTTGACAGCTGTCACTTGATTTATGCTCCGTTTGGTTTGCCATTTCATAATGAATAGACTTACTCCTGAACAACGTTTGCAAATCGTGCAAATTTCATATTACCAAAATAATGGTTCGGTTCGCGCGTCTTTCACAAGAAAATTTTGTACAGCGATGAAGCTCACTTTTGGTTGAATGGGTACGTTAATGGGTCGCATTTGGAGTGATCATAATCCACAAGCCATTGTTGAGAGTCACTGTTTGGTGTGCTCTATGGGCAGAGAGAATCATTGGTCCATATTTCATCAAAGATGAAGCCGGTCATAATGTTACAGTCAATGGGGAACGCTATAGAGGCATTATTAATGACTTTTTCGTGCCTGAATTGGAAGATATTGATGTGGATGACCTTTGGTTCCAACAAGACGGCGCTGCATGCCGTACAGCCATACAGCCAACGAAACAATCAATTTATGGAAGGAAACTATTGGTGAGCGCATTATCTCGCGTCGTGGGCCTGTGGCGTAGGCTCCAAGATCGTGCGATTTAACACCGCTGTACTGTTTTTTCTGGGGTTATGTGAAGACGGTTGCCCGAGACGATTGACGCCTTGGAAGAGAATATTCGACGCGTTATTACTGACATACGGCCCCAATTGCTGCAAAAAGCCGTCAAAAATTAGGCCTGTCGGCTGGAATTTATTCGACCAGCCGCGGCGGCCACTTGCCCGAAATCGTTTTTAAAACATAATGGCAAGTCCTTATCTTTATAATAAAGCTAAATTCTTGGCCATAACATTAAATTACTTATATGCATTTTATTACTTCTTGAAAACCACACTTCTAAAAAAAACACCCTGTACAAAGGCATCAATTTTTAACAATATTTTTTTACATTATTGCTTATCTTCTGATAATATATACACATAAATTTTAATTTACCTATGGCCTATTTACCATAAATGATGATAGCGATATGCTTTTAATTAATCGCAAAAACAATAATAAATATTTCATAAAAATTCAAATCACCTTAAAAAATATGTAAATAATATTAGTGCATACTTTGATCATTAAAGTAATTTTTCCAGATAATATTTCCGTAGTAAGTATCACAGCAGCAAAAAGCTGGATCTTGGATAATAATTCATTTCAGAAGTATTATTTGTTTTTTTGACTGAGTGCCCAAATGTGCCCAAAGAATATTTGACCAAGATCAATTGAATTGAATGAGCTAACTGAAGAAATTCGTTTTTGAAAGAAAACCTAACAAAACTTACCCAAAGAAAACTACATACGAGTACATACTTAATCGTTAATTTAACCAAATATGTTAAAAGAAAAGAAGAAGAATGTTTTTTGAAATTTTTTAATCTTTAACAGTCTTTATGGCTTGGATTGTAATTGTAATTTTAAAAAACTAACTCCCATTACCTCATTTCATTTTCAAACAATATTTCGAAGGAAATCTGTTCTGTTTTCTAAGACCGAGGGATTTTCACGAAAAATTGTGCTTAACTTTAAGCTTGTTTCAAAATGAGATGAGTCAACGGGCCCAAAGCATGCAGGCGCATAGTCATAGTGAAGTTAAAGAACGCTTCACTTGATTTTAGTCATAAAATACACTTTATGTATTTTGAAAAGGTATAATTTATTTTTGACTATAACTGATTATGTGTCGAATTGTATAAAAAAAAAATATTGCTGCATTTATGCGAGAGAAAAATATATGTAAATTATAAGTTAAATAAACATAAATTGGATGTACAAAGAAACAGCACAAATGTAGTAGTTTTATTTAGAGTCATTGGGTCATACCGCTAGCGGTAAAACTTGGGTTAATCTCACTCAGCGGTTCCAGCGCTTAGTAGAGACTTGGAGGTTTAAAGGTTTCCAAACGATGTTATCAGTCATTTCACCATCTATCGATTATAAGTCAGCACATAGCGGAGACTCGGTGGTTTAAAAGTTTCCAAAGGATATTGTTTTGCATTCAGATCTTATCAGTCATTTCACCATGTATCGATTAGAAGCAAGAAGATATTCGATTAGAAGAATATGTTGAATCAAATTGGATTCACAAGCATTGAGAGCAGTCTTGTATTGTATATGAACAATTATTGTGATATTTTTCCCAACGATCTGAAATATGAACGAAACAATTTTGCTATATCATTGTTTTTTTTTACAGAGTAAGAATGCAGTTTCATACTATACAGTGTAAAATAATGCAGTCATTTCAAATTTTAAGTCTGTTGACTTTTTTTTTTTTTTGTGAATGAAGAATTAAGACCATAAAGTCGTCAATCAATCACCGATCAGACTTTTATAAAATAATTTTGTAAGTCATGTATGCGTACGTAGTCTCTTGTATGAAGTCTCGAATTGATCAATTCATTGATTAGCTTGACATCATTTAGTTGAAATCAGTTGATATCAATTGAAGTCAACTGAAGTATAAATTAAAGTCAATGCAAGTCTACTGAATCATAATTTAAGAATATAAATTGTTCGGAATATTACCTCATTTAATATTTATACCTACTTAAAAGGAATTGTATTTGTTGTTGTAAGCATCTGCTTGAACTCAATATGCTGTAGCACAACGTGTCGGGCACGAAAAATTAACGTGGAAAACAATATGTATACTGTTTCTCCTCTTAAAACTTCGTGCGATGACATAAGTTGGTAAGGCGAAGTTCAGTCAGGTCCCCCAGTACCTGTTCTTTCTAACGGAGATTAGGACGTCTTGTTCAGCGTGTTCCTTCACCGTAGCTCGAATAAAACACCCTTCTAGCTCAACATGACCCAGCCAGCGAAGCCGCTCGGTTTTTAAACGCTTGTCGACGTACAGGTCATACAGCTCATCGTTCCATCTTATTCGATACACTTCACTCACGCATATTGGACCATAGATCTTACGGAAAATCTTCCTCATGAACACTCCTGACAGCCTCTCATCATTGGTGGTCAATGTTCACGTCACCGCACCATACAATAGGTCGGAAAGGATGCGGACGTTATTATCGTCATTCAAGAGTGGGCTGTGCTTCTCAGCAACTACATCTGTTGGCAAGAGTTAATCTCCGCTTGATCTCAAGGCTGACATTATTGTTCGTGTTTATGCTGGATCGTAGTAAACGAATTCCTTGACGTCTTCAAAAATATAATTGTCAACAGTGACAATTGGTCCAAATCGCCGTGACTCCTTGTTTGCTGACACAAGGTATTTCGTTAATTTCGTCCTCGTTAATACTCGTAAATGCCAAGTCACTACAGCCTTATTATGAATAACCACCACAGACCATAAAACTTAATGGCAATTTACTCTGCAATGTTATGGCCTTGCGATCTAAATCTTTGTGCATTCTCCTAGAAATGAACACAGGACCCCATTCGATTGTTAGAACCAAATTCTTTCATATTAATTACCCTTCTCCCATCATTTTAGGACCGATTTCCATGCTCGCATTTTTATTTATGTTGAAAACTGGTTCTCTTCTCGGCTACCTCGCTCATAAATCTACGTAATCTACGAAGGCTTAAATTTTTCCAATTCAAAAGTTTAAGTGTGAAATTTTCATATATTTTATGCATACAACTTAAGGATAGTTCCATGGCTGCATCCCATCAGTCGTACAATCTACATTGACTACTTATTCTCAATCATCGCACTTTTACGGTTACAAGTTGTTTCATATTTAGTCGAAGAATGTGTGACCACACTCAAACCTCAAACATGAACTGCAACGTTATGTGGAAGCAAAACGGTGACAAGATCAGCCACGCCTACGAAGTGCATTTTCAAAAAACAAGTTTGCAACAAGTGCCTTATAATTTAAAAACACACTGTGACCTCATATTTTATTTTGTTTATACTTAATTCTGCTTTGGCAACGTTCATTTTTATATTTTCAATCGATGCTTTCCCGTATTTCCTCTTCAGAACGTTTATATCTGCTTAGCTTAAACGTGGCGTTTTGACTAAACTGTAAGGACATGCCATAAAGTATTGATTTGAAAAAATTTCACTTCGGTATGTAGAGAATATGTAGAAATGAAATGATTTAACGTTTTGTAATTTGTTTAAATTATTTATTGTTAATTGTTACAATGTAAGTTGTAGGTAAGTATTGTAGTAGTAGTTTAAGTAAGTGTTTTATGAAATAGCAAAATTTGTTTTCACTTTTTCGGTTAATAATTTGCTTTTTGTTTTACGGTTTTTTGTATATTGTTTATGTTTTATATAAATTTTGGTTGCTTAGCATTAGTATGCTTATGTTTTTTGCATTTCGTTATCGGTTATGATTTTTCTGTTTAAGGAAGAGCATGAATTATGTAAATTAATTTTTATTATGTACTTTCAATTATACTAAAAAATTTATAGTTTATATGTATATATTTATGTAATTACTCATGTTTTTAATTCTCTTCTTTGTATTAAATGTTTTATAAAATTTATTTACTAATTATACAAGAAGTGATAAAAGCATACATACTTAATAAAATTTGAGAGTATTTGACCTTTAAAAGGTACATTTTACAGTTTTTCTCAAAATTTTGTTTTTGCAATTTGTGTGTCATTCCTTTTTCATTCATATTCTAGAATCCGTCTTAACAGTTACGAGTCCTTAGATTAGATTAAATTCTACGAGTCTTTAGTAAAATACTTAATTATAAATCTGAGAAAAAATCGTACGCTGCCATCCATAACGCTTAATTCGACCGCGATTGCATTGTAAACGACATTTTCCTCGTATCAGTTAATGAAGCAACGAATTCGTAACTAAGTATTATGGCGGATTCAGAAATATGCATGTTTTTGTATTGATTCTAATTACTTAATACAATTCAAAACCAATCGATTGCAGCATTTTAAATTTCGGAAATGCATAAAATTCTTTGAATTTTCATTTAACATTTTTGATTCCATACTAATAGTTTTAGCAGTTAATACAAAAAAAAAATAGCAGTCAGCAAATGATGTTAATGATTTTAATATGATGTTTATGAATTAATAATTGAGATGAAATCGTACAAATAATTTCACATTTCTCTGCACAAAGAAACAAAGTCAACTAGTTTTATGTAATTTGGAAATAATCAGCAACAGAAATTTATTTTTAATTATTAGAAATTTGAATGCATACAAATTTTACAAATATGTACGCAATTTCATATATGTATGTGTATACATATATGTATGTATGTACATATATGTATTCATATTTTGCTTTTAATAAATAACAATTTACATAAAAACACTAAAGAATTTAAAAAAGAAAATAATTTAATCTTAATCCTCAAATTATTTACATATAAATTACAAATTGAAAGAAAGTAAATTAATATTTTTCATATAAGTATAGGTATGTAAATATGTATGTATGTATGTATGTATGAGTGAATGTATGTATGTATGTATGTATGTATGTATGCTATATAAATTTAAAAGGGAAATAACAATTTACTAATTTTTTAAATTTTATTTAATTCTGATATATAAATTAATTTTATTTATATATTTTTTTAAAACTGTCAATCAATCAAATTAATTAAAATTAACAATCAATTTAGAATTTATGTATGTATGTACTTAAAGCATTCTATGAATAATTCATTCACATTTGTAATGATAGGCGGCTGGCTGGCTGGCTGGCTTGGCTCTGCAACAACACAAGAGCAATATATCAAAACACTGTCTCTTTTTCCGTTTACATTTTGCAACAGCGTTCATAACAACCCTTTTCATTTCTCTTCTTTGTAATTATTAATTGTTAATATATATAGTATAAATTTCTTTTTGTTATCATAATTTGTTTATTTTGCATAGGTAATAATTTTATAAGTTTTCATACATTTTAATATTTTGCTTTTTCTATTTACCAGTAAAAAATCATGTTTAGCTCATGGTTCTTGTTTTTCTTTGTTCATACAATATCGTGATTGTTGATTTTTCATTTTTAACGTTAATCTTTACTAAATAATTATAAAATATAGTGTTCTATTTTGGTATTAATAAATATACATATTGTTTATATACAATATAGTATATATATATATTTTCAAATATTAAATTAGTTTTTAAAAATATACAAGGTGTTCTTTTGTGTTCAAGTTTCTCTCTAACTTATTTATGTATGTTTTTCTTTCTTGCTTAGTTGCTGTTCTTTTTTTTTACTTCATTTTCTCACGCACTCACGCACACTTACATACATTAAAAAATCATATTTGTTGTTTTGTATGTATTAATTTTATTTTCTAGTTTATGATATCATAAAGAATAAAACAGGAGGCACATAATGGGGAACATAGTTTCCTTAAAAATTTTGATTGTATGAATACTTTTTTTTTGTTTATGTATTAATTTCGATTAACATAATATAATTTTTTTTCATATATACAGAAAAAATTAAAGCACAAATAAAAGTTTAAGTATATCATAAAAGTCGAATTAAAACCAAAAAGCATAAACGCATTCATTAGTTTTTATATCTTGTTTTATTGAAACAGAAAAAAGGAAAAAGGCGATAAGTTTTTCAATTCCCATACTAAAACTCCGAAACATCCAAAAACCAGCTTATCAATATTGTGGATTCGCTAAAGAGGGGAGTGCCATAAACGCTTCAAAATATTTAAGCGATTTTGAAGTGGATCTTATATAATGAATAAGATGACATCATCAGGTTTTCTCCAGACGACACATATTTTTATTTTTCATATAATTTTTAAGAAATTTTGTATAAGTATTAATAATTTTTTTTATATTTATAGGAATTTTATAGCACAACAGAAATTCGGAGCATGAAACTGAAGACAAATTCGTATTTAGTTAACTCGAATTATAAAAACAATCTTTAGAATTAGTAAACAAATTTTATAAAAATATATAATTTATTAAATTTCATATAACTGCTGACGTCATCGTGTTTAGCGTATGTCATTTGGTTGTTCTGTGTAATCCGAGATAAGTTTCTCCCTCTAGTACGAACTCATACAATACAATAATTTCAAGAAAAGATTTCTAGGTAGAAAACAAAATAGTATCTCAAAATTAGTATAGCTAAGATTTTTTTTTTTCAGTAATTATAAAAAGTTTTTTGTGGAATATTTTATAACGTTCAGAAATTAATAATCATGACATAATTTATAATAAAAAATTAAAATTCTATTTCAATGGCATTGATGAAAATTGAATGACCGTTCAACTTCGTCATAAATGAAAAATTAAAGCGTTTTCTTTTGTCAAGAACATTTCACTGTCTTCAAATTTTCGTAACATTTTCAACGATATTGTCGCTATTTCTTTCTCAGCTATCTCATCGAATATCTCAGCTGGACGACAGATGCATGGATCAACAATCGCATAGATTTAATCAAATTAATAGGACCAACCTAAAGACGGTTGGCTTGTCACATGTAAAACAATAATAAATAAAAAAAATAAAGTAATAAAATATCGATTTGAAAAGATATAAAATTCTAGTAACATAGATTTAATTAATTACAAAATATGTAAACTGTGTACATGAAACGTTAAATAAAAATCATATATAATATCAGTAGGCAATACGTGTAAACGTTTTTATTTATTAGATATTAGAAGGGTGGAAAAAGATAAACAAAAAAGAAGGTAGTAGGGCTAAAGAAAAAAAAATGATTTGGAAGAAGAAAAAACAAAATTCATAGAGCAAATTGGCAGACTTCTTGCCTTACGTATTTTCTATATTCATTCTTAAACGCATGTAGGCGTATGCGAAATAGTCGCTTCCAAGTTGAAATCTTTGCTGCGACAGCACATCTCGCAAATGCGCTTCGTATCCGGATTGAGAAAAGTGCAAAAGTGACAACTCCACTCAGACGCGTTCTTGCTGCTGCTGCTATTCGTCGACATTGTCGTTCCCTGTTGTTTACTGCTGCCTTTGCCTGAACGCAATGTAGTAGAACTGGTGGCGGCGCTTTGTTGCTGCCTCCTTGCATTTGTACGTGCATTTAATTCTGCAGTATTGGCAACAGCACCACCATTGCTTGTGTAACCGTTGTTATTGTTGTATGCTGTTGTTTTTTGTGCTGCTGTTGCTGCTGCTGTTGTTGTATTAGTTGATTTTAAAACTGATTTCGCTGTTTTCTTACTATTACTTCCGGCAGCATTTGAAATTTGTTGTTTCAGTATTGATTTTTCTTTTCTTATTACATTAGATTTTGCTGCTGTCACTTCACGTTTGGTTCCAACTCCTCCTACTCCCCCTCCCATTTCTATTTGTTCCTGTGCCGTTGATACTTTTTCTAATGTTCTTGATTTATCACCATTCACTCTACTGCCACTGCTGCCACCACCAACGCCACCACCAACGCCACCACCAGTACCATTACCCATTGACGCCGCCGCCGCCGGCGCCACCTTTGTTTCAGTCGTTCCACGTTTTTTATCTGTAGTTTTACCATTTGCCAAATTCAGCGAATCCAAATCTAAACTCTCCAGCAAATCACCACGTTCACCTAAATCTTTAGAGTAGCCGGTTCTTTCAAGATTTTGAAATACATAATTCCATGACTCAAAGGAACCCACACCATCTTGATTCTTGGTTGCTTGTGTCGGTGAGCGTTGCACGTTAAGTTGGTACGGGTACTCACTGTGCCCCACTGTTACAAAGTCATCGAAAGACTCGTAACTCACATCGGACGCATCACGTTCGTTGGTCTGTTGCGTGGTTGATGAGAGTTTCCGCCTGCTGCCGCCACCATTAACTACTGCCAAACTGCTAGGATCTTTCAATTCCATTTGCATTTTACGATTATTGTCAACACAATCCTGAAATAAAACAACAAAATTACCATATTGTAATATGATGTATACATCAATGTAGTTGTCCACTACTTTTCTTACCTGCACAATCTCCGAATTTCTTAAATATTTATCAGTCGTATAGTTGGACGCCGCAGCCAATGCAGCAGCATCAATCTTCGCTTTACTACCTCGCGGCCTCGGGCGTAAGTACATATAACCGCCGTACATATCGTCCGACGAGGTCAGCTGTTGTCCTGAGGCAAATTGTTGCCCATAGTAAGAGATATCATCCTTCGGCTGCGCATACATTGCATTCATGTCCACGCGATTACGTTGTTCGTGGCGCTGCTGTTGATTGTACACCATGCGATCATCTACGTAATCGGAGTAGTTATTTTGTGAACGATGTTGCTGTGCGTGAAAGTCATGCGAGGCGAGTGGCGCGCGATCGTCAAAGTCGATTAATTGGTGATCGGACATTGTAGTGGGTAGTGCAGGAAGGCACAATCTCTGTTGTCTGTACACATGGTGATCCTTGGAGAAGCCAGAATTAGAAACGGCGGATGAGTGCCGTGTTGGTGGTAAAGGCGGTTGTTGGTGATAGTTGCAATTGTGTGACTTTGACACAGTGGCATAAGCATTCTCAGCATTGCTACTACACATATCGTTGGTTCCTTTAGAGCCAATACTGCTAACCGTGTTGGGTGTAGCATAGTGTGAGTTCAATTGATTTGAAATGTTAAACGGCAACGGATAACGATTGCCCGAAACATTGTAAGGATGCGTATAAGCAGGATTCGACACATTGCAATTCCCTACAGCTCCACTGCCACCCCCACCTGCAGCAGCAACAGCCGCATACGAAACACTACTGCTACCACCCATACTCACACCATCCTGACAATCGTACGGCGACTCAAACAAGTTTTGTCCGAGCGTATGCGTTGGATGCTGCTGATAATGATGTGCCGCTGTGCAACCTTGCTGCTGATGGTCGAAGGAGTGACGATGCGGGTGCATTGATGCAGGTGCCTCATTATTGTAGTTGTAATGTTCCAAGCTACGCGAATGCAACATGTATGGCTGCTGCACACTGGGCGCAATGAAATTGTGCTGTTGATAGCTTGCTGCCGGATATGAGGCTATCAGTTTACCATTGATTCCGCTGCAGCCGCCACCATTCCCATTTATACCATTATTATGAATATAGTTTGATTGCTGGGGTGATGTCACCCCCGAATGCAGTGCGCAGTTGTTGGAGCTGTGAATCGCACATTGTCCATTGGACTGCATATGATGATGGCCTTGCGGTAAGTGATGATATGGTGCACAATTCGGACATTGGGAGACTGCTGATGTTGATGTTGGCGGTTGTATTTTCGCATAGCAGTTTTCTTTGAATTCGAAAAAAATATTAATTATTTGTTAACAATTAAAATTACTTTGGCAATTCCTCGCTACCAACCTTCACTCAAAAGTTTCTCTTCACGCAATCGTCGTTCGTGAAAATCATAAGCGAGATCTTCTATTGCCTGCGTGGAGCCGCCTGAAAATATAAATATTTTTATGATTGTCTACTCGAAAACAAGCCTGTCTGTCAATATATTCTGCAATAAAACTATAATTCCTTTCCTTTCCATTTATGTACAAATATAACACACACAACATGAGTGGATGCGAAAAGCTTGCCCTTTGTCGCTACATGCGGTCATAGTCGACACTGACAACGGAAGTTCATTGTGGTAAAGGCATAACACTTGCCACAATGGCTATCTATCATCTCTTTATCAGTGTCCTGTTATTGCATTCCCTCTCTCATTCTCACTTCTTCTTCTTCCCAATATCAATTTTCCTTCCATTCAACACAATGCACTGCATTCATAGGGTTACACCCTACATGTGTTGGATGTATAAATATATAAAAAAAAAATTCAATCCATCAAATGGATCACGAATAAGCCATATCAATACATATGTATATCTACAAAATCTTCACTTCTTTATAATCTAAGCTATTATTTTTTAAGGGGACCCATTGCTGCTTTGTTTGCTTATTCTCCAGAACTTACCCACATGTTGTTCACGATACTGATATACATCTTGCCAGCTACAAGTCAATCCCATTGCCACCAAACCCGCATAGATATTCTTCATTATTTGACACTCGACATACGCTGCCATGGCGTCACGTGACACATTCGTTACTTGATCTGGACAAATAGGTCCATCCAAAATTAAAACTTCATCACACAGCCGCCGATAGCCCATGGCTTCAAATAATTTCTCAGCATCGATTAAATTTGATTTGATTTCATGTTGAAAGAAGCCGGAATACATCTATAAATGGTGGGCGGAAAAGAAAACGTACATGAATATAGCAAAAGCAAGGCTGAGAAAACAATTATCTACCTTGAGTATACGAAATTCTTTACGCCACGGTTTTGTAAATAAATTATTTGCATACTGACTGATTGACTCGAAACCAATGATTGCCTTGTACGCGGTAAAATCATCCATTTCCCGTATGGATTTCCTGAGAACGTGTGCGGTTTCGGGTAGAAAAAACTTACGATCATGTGGTACAATGCAAAGAATTCTTTTAAGGCAACCTACAAACAAATTAGTAATAAATGATCAGTTAATTTTCTAAAAGACATTAAGTAATTCTATGTAAACGAACGAACCTTCTAATTTTTTACGTTCTTCAAGTTTTTGTATGCTCTCCTCGGTCTCCAGAAAGGTCCAGTGACGCTTGAGAATCTCATTCCATAAACCGGAAAGAGCATCACGCGATAAAATGTCCGACATATTTACAAAGTGCTGCGTCGATTAAAGCTTAAAAAGTTAAACTGCAATGAAAGAAAGTAGATTTATAATAGATATAAAAAACAAATAAGAATCTATAGATATCATCACTACTACTCAACTACTACAAGTGGGTATATGAAAGAGGCAACGAAGGGAAGAAGACAACGTCATGGAGAAAAAAGTGTCAAGACCAAAGTAGTTGCTCAAGGTCTCAAGAAATAAAAGGAAAATAATATAAAACAAAAAGCATTACGTACATACAAACATATTACATATATTTTATAAAAGAAAAACTATTGACAATAGCTAGAAAAAAGTAAGTAAGTAAGTACAAGTGCGAAATGCATAAGGAACAAAGTGAACTACTTGAAAACAAATCGATGCTGGCAAAAATTTAAGAAATAATAAAAGCTTTTTCCTTGCTTCTATTGCACAGTGTGAGAGTAGTAGAAGAATGATTCTGCCAGCAGACAGGACTGTTTCCTGTAAGTGTTTGTGAATTTTTCTTGTTGTTTGTTTTTGGCTTGTGTTAAAAATCTTTTTTAAAGTGTTTCTGTACTGTTTCGCTTATACATATGTACATAGATATGTATATTGTATTTGTGGGCACTTATTCATGATATATTTTTATTATAAGTATATAAGTATTTTCTTCATTTGCTTTAATGTTTACCAAGTAAAAGAAGAATTTTCTATTTTGCATCGTTTATTACTTAGCAAAAGTGAGTTAAAAAATCAGTTAAGCAGAATTCTAGCTTAGTATTTTTTTTAAATAGCACATTCATCAAATTTCTAGCGTCAATTTGCGAGGCCTTTTTTCATAAGTATAAATATAAGAGTGGATCAACATGCAGGGGAGTTTTTCAACAACCGCAATTGCATCGTTCTTTGCGAAAAAAATTTCAAATTCAAAATGAAGATCAGCAATGGATTCCTTGCCCCTTAATCCTCTGGTATCAAAATTTTAACAAATACTCGTCGGTCTATGCATAGAAAAATTTACCATTTCCCTGATTTTAGAAGAACCAATCAGGCTTAAGATTTTTAGAAAATTAAAACTCCTTTCTTTCTAATGCCTACTTGCTCTAAGTGACTTACTTTACTTACTTTTAATGGCACAACCGCCCATGGAGAGCCTAGGCCGAACTTTTGCTCTAAGTTTCGTTTAGTATATATAAGAGATGGTCAGACTGCGTTCCTATTCGGAATTACATTCATATGGATGGTTATAGGTTCCTAGCTACCTAATTCGTATCTTAAATATATATATACAAATACCCACTTTCCGAATAAAATTAGTGTATCAACAACTTTCTCCAACACAATTGGAATCCCATCTAAGCTTATATGGTAGCTAAAATTCTGGCCCACTAAAAAGAATTCAAAGGAAAGATCCTCTTTAAAACGATAATTTGTTTGAAAGTACCCCCATAAAAGTAAGCGTAGCTAAAAGACCCATCCTTTCGCTTTCTAAGTAGTCGCAATAATCTCGTTCTTAAAACGAGCATTTTCGATTCAGCCTATCTAAAATGTAGGTATGTACCTCAAAATATTATTTAGGAATTTTGAAAATTTAACAAAAATAGGAAACAGTATCTTCGATGGTTAACTATTTAATAATTGAAAAGTAAGACTAATTCGCTAGATATTAGCATTCAAACGAGACTTTACATTATGGTTTTATAAAGTTTGGCATTTGAATAGGAATTACAGTTGTTGTTCGTATAAATTCATTAATTAGGTACTTATTACAGTACTGTACTAACTACAAATCTAATTCGCACAACATAAGTGGACTCGAAAAGCTCGACCAACATAGGCTCTTCATGGGCTAAATTAAAAGAAGAAGGCCACTCATTAGGATCTAGAAAGAAACGAATAATCATATATCAACAAGAGAAGCAACTGTACAATACATTTTTTTTACATGATTTTTGACTCTGTATTCTGATTATTTGTTTGTTTTTATATTTTTGCTCTGAAGTATAGATATACAAGTAAAGGTTGTCTGAAAAATAGTGCACGATTTAATTTAAACAAAAACGCATTATTACATTGTAAACAAGACATGTTCCGATTAAGTATGGAATAAAATACCGGCAAATGGCCTCGCGGCTCGGATCACAAACGATTGCTCTTTGAATGAAATTTTCGATTACGTTTTAAGAAAGATGTGGCTCTATCTCACAGATAGCACTTTGGATCTCGCCCTTGAGCTCAGGAATTGTTTGTGGTTTATTCGAATATACCTGGTATTTCAAAAACTAGAAAAAGAAAACAATCGCGAGGTATTAAATCGCCCGATCTTGATGGCCAGTTGGTCGGTTTGGAAATTTTTGTTCCAATAAATCGATTGATTGTTGCGCGATGTGGCAGGCAAATGGCGCCGTCCTGCTGAAACCGCATGCCGTCCAGATCCAAACCGTCCAATAGAGGCCACATTCACAGTCACTGCATTTCCGACATTATTTTCACATTGATAACGCGTTGTTTCTTTATGTAGCATTCCATATTTAAGAATCGGAACAATTGTAGACGACAGCTGTTAAAAAAAATTTAAATTTTGCACTCATATTGGGATACGCTATATAAATAAAATAAAAGTAGAAAGCTAAAATCCCAATTTGCAATTTAAGATTTAATGGTAATAAAGTGAGACATTCTCTGAAGTATTAATAGTAATTTTTAGGCATTAAAACGCGCATTGTGGTCGCCGTGGCGTAATGCTGGACAGCAGGGTGCGCGGATTCTAATATCGGTACACAATGACAAACCTCCAAGAGGAAAAAGCTTTTCACTTCGCCGCTCGGATTAGACATAAACCTGTAGGTCCCCACATGCCATTCATTCACATATATCATATAGATAGATATTGTAAGGGTGATTTTTTGCTTATATTTCTGACAGTTCACGCGAGATTCTTGACATGTGTCAAAGTAAAAAATGCTCAGTTTGGTTTGCCATTTCATCATGAATTTATTATCAAAATTCGTGCTCTGTGAAAAATGTGTTTTATCGCAAAATTGTCTTTAGCGACGAAGTTCATTTTTGGCTCAATGGATACGTGGATAAGCAGAATTGCCGTATTTGGAATGAAGACCAGCCAGAGGCAATTTAGCAGCTACTAATGCATCCCGGCATCATTTGGACGTACTACTTCAAAGACGATGAATGCCGCAACGTTACGGTCAATGGAGAAAGGTACCGTTCGATGATAACAGACTTTTTTTTGCCGAAAATGCAAGAAAAAAAACAACAAATATGGTTTTATTCAATATTTTAATAAAAAAAATTGAAGTGGATATAAATATGTTAAATAAAGAAAAATAAACTTCATTACTAGATAAAGTATAACAAAGAATCTGAGATCAATAAACATTTTAAGGCGCTTATTCGACTGCTCAAAAAAATAGTAACACTTGTAGTATTACAAAAAAAAAATAATAATCAAAAGTGTTAATAAAAGATTATTGGATATTTTGATGAATCATTTAACTAATATCCTGTGTATCCACCACCATTTTGGATTACGTTCGCTACTCTCCTTGGCATACTGTTAATCAAATCCCGACAGGTGTCTATGGGTGTGTACCCATACTATATATTCTGAACATAAGGAGTGAGATTGAATAACTTTAAATTGTTCTAGCATTAAAATTCCTTATGCAAATAAAAAAATGTAAACAGTTTTGAAAAGAAAATTTAATTTGCTTTTTCGGTATGCCTGCCATTAGCGCCTTTACTATCATTTCTGAGACTCTCTTGGTGGCAGCATTCCACTTATTTCTAAAATCTTCCATGGATTTAGCTTCTTTGTTTGTTGCCTTTAATGTTCTTTTCACTAGAGCCCAATATCTCTCGACAGGCCGAAGTTCTGGGCAATTTGGTGGTTTGGCGATTTTTGGTACCAATTTGATGTTTTGGTCTTCGAACCATTTAAAAGTTACTTTACTGTAGTGGCAGGAGGCTAGATCAGGCCAAAAGTAAGTAGATACATTGTGCTTTCTAATGAAGGGCAGCAATCTCTTCTGGAGACACTCCTTCACATAAATTTCGGCGTTAACAGTGCCACTTGTTACGAAACTTTTACTCCTTAGCCCACAACTACAAATCGCTTGCCATACCAGAAACTTCTTCGGGAATTTGGACTTTTGTTTTGCTCTAAATCTTTCCTCAACTCCTTCTCGTTCCTTTGCGGTGTAAAACTCTTGACCAGGCAATTGAGAAAATTTAGACAACACGTATTCATCGTTTCATCGTCCATAACACAACAATCGAATTTTTGGAAAAAATGGAAAAAATCTATTTTCAACTTTTTAGCTCGGCTCTGGGCTACCAAGTTCTTAGTAGCGTTCCTGTCGGATACTGACTGCACTCTATGTATGTTTTAAGGCCCGCTTACTTTACTTTACTTTTAATGGCACAACAGCCCATGGAGGGCCTAGGCCGAGCTTTATCGCACCCACTCATGTTGTGCGTGTTATATTTGTACATGAATGGAGGCCCGCATCTTTTTTAATTTTACGAACTAAAAACTCACTGCAACTCGCTTTTTGCGCCAGTTTTCGATTAGACAACGCTGGATTCTTCTCTAAGAGAGGAACGACTTTCTTCGCCATTTGTGGAGACACGAAACCGCATTTCCTTCCAGAGCTATATTTTCTAGCAACTGTTAAGTCTGTATTAAATTTTTTAAGAATCGTCGAGACAGTATTTTGTGCAACCTTCGCCTTATTTGCAATGGTTTTCTGGCTCCACTGCGGATTTTCTCGAAATAATTCAACAACAAAATCACGTCTTTCCACTTCCGATGCCATGACTCAACTGAAAGTTCACAAGTCAAAAAACATTTCTCCAACGCAAAGCCTACTGTTGAATTTTTTCATTCAGATGAAGAGTTTCAAAGCAGTGGTCTTTCAAAGTTATCCGATTTTTTCGATCTCACTCCTTACTACATAATTGTTCTTTATTCGAGAAAACTATTTTCGCCAATTCCTATTTTTAGTTTCCCCACAGGTTTTCTATTGGATTTAGATCCGGGGATTGACTTGGCCACTGTAAAATATCGACATTATGGTCCTCAAATCATGTTTTTTTAACAACTTTGCGGTATGCTTTGGGTCGTTATCTTGCTAGACCCAACGTAAAGGCATGTTTTCCTCCGCATATGGTAGCATTGTATTTTCCACAATGTCCTTGTATTCGGCTGCTGTCATATGGTTAGTAGTTTGGTGTATAGGACCGATTCCATGCCAAAAAAAAAAGCATCCCCAAACCATAATATTTCAACCTTCAATATTTTTTTCGTGAAAGGAACGTGAAATTCTTTGCCTTTTGAACGGCGTACACTCCTTTCTAAATCGTTTCCGAACAGATTAATTTTCGTTTCACCGCTCCATAAAATATTTCTCCACTTTTTCTCACCCTCAGACTCCACCCAGATTTTGTGTTTCCTTGCTAAATTTAAGCTCATGCTCAAATTGTTTTTTCGAATCAAAGGAACTTTTTTGGCTATTTATCCTGGTAGGTTAACTCAAAAAGGTTAACCACGTTTCCAATTTCGGATGCTATTACCTTTGAAGACTTAAATGGATCCTTTTTACAGATAGTCACAATGTGACGATCGAGATTTGCGTTAGTTTTTTTTGGGCCTTCCTCGAGACTCGTTTTGGGATTTTCGCTTTAACACATTTCTAACAAAATTATGGGTTCACCCCATTAATCGGCCAATGTCACGAAGTGATTTTCCTTCTTTTCTTAGGTTCGAAACTAACCGGGCTTCTTCATCAGTGCGGTATGATTTTCGACCCATCTGAATTATAAATTATTTAATTAAATTTCAATATTTTAAGGTTAATTAAAGTAAAATTTACCGCTGTTAATTAAGAACTATAAAAACTCAAAACAAACAACTTCTTTAAAAAAAAACTTTAGTGAACTTGTAGGTGTAACTATTATTTTGAGCATGCAGTTTTTCACTTTTATCACGCAAAGCAACAATTCACAATAATTAGGGAAATCACACGTTTCACTTTGCCAGCAATAGTATTGCCATATTGCGTTAATTAAAAAAAACACTTAATTTTACCTTTAATTGCGCGATAATGGTTGCCAAAACCAATTCGAACAAAAAGTCTTTCCGTGTAACTATTAAATTGAGCAGCGGGGTACATAACTGTATTTAACGTTACTTTTCGAATTGAAGTCATTTAAGTGGAAGAGTTCAATTGAATTTTAAAATTGAAATGTATTTTTTGTTTAAACTTGGAATCTTCTGAACTGCGTTCCATTCAAGGTCAAAACAAAGCAGCAAGACGAATTTCATCAAATAGTCAATGAGGAATTTTCATTTTTTTTTTTAGTTATTCATTTTATTTATTATATTGTAACTTTTCGTAAATATTTGTAAAAATGATTTTTTCCACATGCACAAATAAAATGTTTTTTACATTCAATTTATTTTTGCGAACAGTTGGCACTTAATAACAATATAGACTGGAAGTGCGTATTTTGCGATAAGCTTGAAATAATAATTTTTTGTATAGGTGCATATAGCTCGTTTGCTGCAAGACTGTCATAACTCAATTTACTTTTCAATTTACATATACTTATATCACTCAATGCTATTGACAGCGACAAATACTCTTGCCACGTGAAGGAGTTCATAAGATACAATAATTATTTTTCACACAAGATATAGCACCAAATAACAGTTATTTCTGTATACTAGTTATATAATATTAAATTACACTTCACACACACTTCAAGAAATTTATGGTTGAAATATTAGAATAATTAATGAGGAATGCATGAATTTGTTATTGAAAAGTTTTCATTGAAATAAAAATAATAACAATAAATATTTAGTTTGCTTGTTTGTTTGTCATTGCGTTATTTACGTACGTATTTGCATCAATTAATTTTTATTATTTTGCAAGTGTGTATGAAAATGTCTCAATGTAGGGTAGGTGGTTAACCCTATTTGATGAGTCGTATCAAAATATATTGAAATGCGTCATTTAAGTGTTGGCCTGTCTGAATCACTCATTAATGTTCGCGGACAATTGCACCAATTTGAATAATCCGAAGCTCATATAAAATTTTGCATATTTTTAGCACAAGCAAAAGTTGATGCTGGTTTCTCCTTTTTTATTTTGCTCTCTTTGGTGCGACAGCGGACGCAATGCGCTTAAGTTTTAGTTCCTTATCTGTGTCTGCTTCAAGATTATTCATAATGGGCGCCCAGAAAAAAAAAACAAGAAATAACTTTGCCAAAATTACATTTTCACTGCTCCTCGTATAGAAATTTTAAATTGAGCACAATTTTTGTACCTAAAAATAAATTAAATTCGCTTTTCCACCACACTTCAGTTCAAGAGATGAGTGTAGAATTTTTGATTTTCCATTTTTTAAAACTGAAAATCTAGTTCACGTTTATTTTTATTTCGTTTGTAGCGAACAAAGAAACCGTATGGGATTACTTATACAAAATTTAAAGAAAAACTTACAGATTTTATATTTTACATAAAACATAATTAAAGTTAGTGTGGCTGCCAATAATTAAGTGAAAATGGGGCCAATCAAAAGTTATGAACACTCCGGAGAAGCTATTGCAAATTGTCATACTTTACGGTCTTAATAAAATCTCTCAAAATTCTAATGATTTTTTAATTTGGATCCAAAAAAGAAGATTCTTATTTGGTGCGAACCGAAAGGAGAATATTACCGATATCTAGAGATACTATGTAGTAAAAATATTATTAAAAATTATTTCTCAACATTATAGACGATAGACAATAGCCAAACTCGCTTTAGTTAAAGATATTTCGAAAGCCTGACGTGATACATAAGTTCTGCATCCCAAATTGAATTTAAAGCACAAATACACTTAAGAAATCTTTGCTTGACATCTAAAACCTCGCAGACCTATGGTATTCTCAGAGAAATATTCAGGTTAGCACGTAGTCGACCTCGATAATCTAGTACAGTGGTCTTACATTTTTTTTTTCGGCTGCGGAGCCCTTTTTGACTGACATTCGATTTCTTACTTAAAACTAAAATTAAAAGTTTGTGATAAACATATTTAAATTTAGAAAGTGACAATATGAAATTATTTTTCGTACTTACATAAAGTGGAAAGTAAAGTCTCGGCATAAAAGTGTATGGTAGTAGGTACTAGAATATTAAGATCAATTCTATATTTTAAAAATTTAACAGATTACCAAAGCTACATGAAGCACAGATTGAAGACCAATGGTCTAGAGGGTATGAAGCGCACTAGACTCTCACCCGTGAGGCGTCGGGTTCGATTCCTGTCTTGGTGTAGTGGTTAATTCCCATTCATAACCTTCTTACATTCCTAGCGATTTGAAGTGACAGGCAATACCAATATGAAGTAAATGAGTTTTATAAGAAAGTGTGCAAGTACACCTCTTGACTGGTAATGGCATAACCACCAAGTGATAATAAATTACCACCCCGCCATTCTTAACCAGTGTTAAACTAAACTATAGGCCAGACACTCTTATCTAATCTAACTAATCTAATAGACGTACTTACTAAAAGCAAAAAGACCGACAGTGCTGTTTGCCACCATGTACATATGCGAGGGTAGATCAATAAGTACCCGTGTGTGAAGACAGGTGGCGCTGCTAAGGGAAGCTGGCATTACCGTCGTGTATTGCCATCTGTCACACGACACCACACTAAATTTTAAACTGATTCATAGGTTAGTTTTTATTGGCAGCCATTAGTATCACACGTGTTTCGTGTTTCGCGATAAAATGGAAAAAGAACAATATCGATCCATAATTCGCTGTTTATTTTTGGATGGAAAAACATGCAAAGAAATAAAAGAGAAGTTTTATGCTGTCTATGGGGACCCTTCACCATAAAATATTGGTTTAACGAATTTAAACGTGGTCGTACATCCGTTTTTGATGAGGAGCGCCCAGGCCGCCCGGCAGACGTGGTTACCGAGGTATCGTTGAAAAGGTCCACGACATGATTCTCGCTGATCGCCGAAAGAAAGCACGCAAAGTAGCAGAGGACGTAGGAGTGTCGTACGGAACGGTAATTAATATTTTACATGATCGGTTAAGCATGAGAAAGGTGTCGGTCCGATGGGTGCCGGGATTGCTTACGGTGGACAACAGTCGAATACGGAATTGTCTCGGCCAAATTGCATGAATTGAACTACGAATTGCTGCCGCACCCACCGTACTCGCCCGACTTGGCTCCCTGCGACTTCTTTCTGTTACCCAACATGAAAACGTGGCTCGGGGGAAAAAATTCAACTCAAACGAGGATGTTACCGTCGAGACAGAAGCGTATTTTGAAGAGTTTGACAAATCGTATTTTTTGGAGGGGTTAAAGAAATGGATGAAACGTTGGGAAAAATGTATCGTACTAAAAGGAGATTACGTTGAAAAATAGGAAAAACAAATTTGGGAAAAACTTGCCTCTTCATTCCTAACACGGGAATGAAGACTACCTACCCTCGTAGCATAGGCTAAGATATTGACAGTGGTCCAACCTGCACACAATCCCCCTACACATAGTGCCAGTACTACTATATCTTCTTTTTTTTAACTTACATCCAATGATTTAAATAAGAGAAAAAGAGAATGAGAGATTTAAAGAAAAACCAATTACGGTATGCAGTTACGTAAACACATACTCATGCACACGTGTATTTACAAAACAGAAAATGGGATAGAGATGATGGGATTGAAGTAGAATCATAGAATCATCATGCAATAAAACAACAGCAAAAATACAGAAAATAAATTTCCACTTTAAACAGATTAACAATTGTTCAGAAGCACTAACTACAAACTAAACTAATATTACTAGAAAAACAGAAAGAGAGGAAGACACTCACAGTGCATTTGTTTTTTTGTCTCTGCAAAATTTAATGGCGTTAGTCCAACGGAGGTAGAGAGAACCAATAAAAAATAATAAAATTTTTTTAATTAACTACTTAATTACAGACTAAAAACCATTAGAATGTAAAATACTAAATTGTATTGTCATCTGTGACCATTTCTACGAAATAGAGACACAATAAAAAACCATTTTCTCCTACTCTCAACAAAACAATTCCAAAAATTGATAACAAGCTAGATAAAAAAGAAACTTTGCATTGCTGTATTGTCTCTGAATAATTCAAGTTGGCGATGGAGGTTCTGATGAGGCCACACAATGTAAAATATTCTAATCTTCACAAAATATGTACTTTTTGACACCATGAAGAAAAATGCCGAAAGTAAATTTCGGGCGTTGTTTTTTTTTAAGGTTTTTCAATTATGTATTTCAAATTTGGTTCTATTTGTTTCCATATTTCATTTGATATTGTCCTTTAAATATTTCACTTGTATGAGAAGTAGAGACGATGTGGCTTTTCTCCAATGTTGACAATTTTCAGAACTGTTTAAAAGACTTTAAAAGAAATTTAAATGATGTACATACGCACCTGGACAAAATAATAAATTTGAACCCAAAAATTTTGAAAATGAACGAAAAAAATTTATTTATTATTTATTGGTCTACAATCAAAAGGCAAATTTGGAAGCTTGGTGGCACTGTTTTGGAATGAAATGGGGGAATTCCCGCAACAAAAGTTCTTCTCGATAAATATTTCGCCTTGTTTATTTGTTCAACCTTCAAATTGATCTGGACAATAACATAGGTGCGTTTTGGTAAAAATTAAAAGTGAATAAATTTAAAGAGTTATAGTTCCAGAAGGTAAGATTTCGATGAAAGTGAACTAAATCAAGGTTTTATTATAATTTTTAATAATATTAGATGGGTCGTGGAGTTCATTGCAGTACAGAGGAGAGAAGACTTGTTCGTCAGCTCCGAGACAAAGGAAAAACCTACAAAGTCATTGCTAGATCGATGGGACGGTCTCAGAATTTCGTTACAAATGCTCTCAAGCCAGAAAAAGCTATTGAAACGAGAGGAGCACCTAAAACTTCATGAGTGACCGACAATCGTATCGTTACATTAGCTATACACGACCCGTTCAAGTTGCCCAGAACAATTTCAAACGAAATTGGGAATGTTGTATCATCACGAACCGTTCCAACGTGGTGCGGTTCACAGGGAGGAAAAAATTGGCGCAATATTCTCTGGAATGATAAAACAAAAATAAATTTATTTGGTAACGATGCGGAAAGAAACGTTCGTCGCCCGAAAGGCAAAGAATTCGACGTCCGGTTTACAAAGAAAACAGTAAAGCACGGAGGTGTCAGCTTAATGGTATGGGGCTGTTTTTCTTGGCAAGGTATTGGTCCTATACATCAAATTAATGGCGTTATGGATAGATTCGTGTATAAGGATTTGTTGGAAACGATAATGTTACCATATGCCGAGGATAATATGCCGCTTTTGTGGAAATTTCAGCAGGACAATGATCCTAAACATTCATCGCGAGATGTCAAAACATGGTTCTAAGAGCATAATGTAGACGTCCTTAAGTGGCCAAGTCAATCCCCAGTTCTAAAATCTAATGAGAACCTCTGGGGAGAACTTAAACGCCAAAACAAAACGCATTTATCGGAAAATATTCAAAAAAATTTGGTACAACATTCCTGTAGAAACTTGTCGGAAGTTGATATCGTCAATGCCCAATGCCCAGAAGAATCGAAAAAGTCATCAAGAATAATGGTGGATATTCTGGGTATTAATACGTCCTTACTAATTCAGTAAAATACGGAACCATAATTAGCAAAATTTCTATATTTATTCCTAAGTTTTTTGTGCACACCTATTATTCTGTCCAATCGAAAATCTGTGAATTTTATGAATTAACCAAAATTTTAGTTATTTTTTAGTTTTTAAAACCTTTTATGTTTTGTTATGACGCTGAAGTATGTTTATGTTGAAAAATAAATTAATTTTTTGAAGGATAATACAAAATATATGAAAGCCAAGCTTTTTAGAAAAAAAAAAATATGTTCACACCTATTATTTTGCCCAGGTGTGTATATCGAGTTGAATTTCCTTCAATATCACTCTTTGAAAATTTTACTTGTATGTGTAATACTACTTCCACTTGACTGATTTTACACATTTCAAAACCTCTTCCTGACAATAACAATAATGGCAGTACCTAGTTTGGTCAAGTTTTACTCGAGTTATCGTGTACACAGACAGACAGACAGACAGACAGACGAATATGACTTAATCGACTCCGCTATGCACACTGCTCAATTATATTCATACCTACGACGCCTAGTTATGGGCGATGCCAAAAAACGGTACTCAATCAAAACCAATATATGCCGTACACAGAGTGTGTAGGGTATAACTTTGAGAAACTTCTGGCAGAAAACAGCAAATACGAAAATATATGTATATACTAAAATATTTTAAAACCTTAAATATGAAAGCAAGTTAAAGGCATATTCTTGATACTAAGCAATTGTTGTGGATCATGTTACCAGGGCCGTATAAAACTAAACAGTAAGTAGCTACTTAGTTTGTGTGATGCCACAGTAACAAGAATAACAACAATAACTACTATCAAAACAAGGAACAAACTCTTTCAAGAGCTAGCTACACAATGCAAACAAACAAAAACGGCTCAAGAAGTATCTCTTAATATACAAAAACAAAAACAAAAACAAAAACAAAAAAACAAAACAAGTAAGTAAAATAAAAATAATAAGAAACAAGTTAAGTAAAAGAAAATAAATAATTTAAGTTACAAAACAAAAAAAAAAGACAAAAAAAAAACACAAATGGAGCCAGCAGCAACCACCGTCAGAAAAATCAAATATATCCAAAGCAAATAAGAGAGGGGGAGAGAGCAAAAAATAGGAGAGAATGGCAAAACTCTAACAAATTTAAGTATAGGTACGCATCGTATTATACGCAATCTTCAATACGATGACGACAACAGCAACAACAACAATAACAACACTAGCAATAAAAATGTAAACAACCTTGAGAATGACTCATTCATGTACACAAATGTACGATAAAAACAATACTACAACAACGTACAGCAAAAGAAAATACGCACAAGCATCAATAGCGAAAATCAAGTAAAACAAAATTGTGAAAAAGATAAAAAAAAAACAAAAAAGGAAAAAAATATATGCATGGAAAATGAAAATGGCAAAGAAAAACAATGAATGAATGAACGAACGAAGAACCAATGCGTAAAGAGAGCAGAGTACAAGAGGCTGAGTTGTTAGGCCAAAATATTTTATATACACTATAATGTAAATATGTATATATGTAGTATGTAGTATGTACATATGAATGTATTTATTGATATGCACCAGAAGAGATGCCAGCCCAAATTTCCAAATTCCCGGAATTGAAGCAAAAAATTGCCCACTTCTCTTCGAATTACCCTACCCACAAACAAATTATTCCCCACCGATTCCATCAGATACCACGCTCACTAGACAGATTTTGCCCATTTCAGAGCTTAGCCTCTTCTAGAAAATAATAAATGTGTGTACCAAATTTGGTTGAGATTGCTTAAGTTTTACTCGAGTTATCGTGTACACGGGCAGACAGACAGACGGACAATTCAGATATGCAAGCTGATCATTAGGGATATGTTCATACTTACGACGCCTAGTTGTGGGCGTTACAAAAAATAGTTACTCGATCGAAACCAATATACACTGTACACTGAGTGTGTAGGGTATAAAAATTATAATATAAGAAGGCGTCTCGCGATTTACCATACAATTAAGATTTTGTGAACTGTTCAAAAAATAAATTATAATTGTCTGTTGAAAGCGAACGATTTGAGTGAAGATTAACAGTTTATGTGAGTACGAATTATTTAGTTAGTTATATTCGAGGTCTACTGTGTTGACAATAATATGTCGAAATTTAAATGCAATCCACTGATTTAGTCTCATAGCTGCCATATATGTAGATGTATCTTATTATGGTGGATTACCCACCATAATTAATTCATATTATTCTATTAATTACCTTCATATTTTAATATTTTTCAAATTAATGAAAAACGTGATCTTGAGTAGTAAAAAAAAGTCGCTTAACTTGGCCAACCAAAACAAAAACATTTGGTTCTGATCCTTTCCATATGCAAAAATAAGTGCTCGAGAGATGGAATTTAAATTTGTCGCAAAGTGTAAATAAATGAATACAAAATGTATCACAAAATCTATATTCCCAAAAAAAAAAAAAAAAAAAAAAAAAAATCCCAATCCCCCAAAAAACTTTTGATTCCCCGCAAAACACGGAATTTCCCTCGAGTTGGCATCCCTGGAACGCACACATGTCAAAGACGAAATATTAACTGGAGCGAAACTGCATTGATAGAAGCAGGGCGGGCATGGAAACACATACTACATTACACACTTACTCGTACTTTCATATGTACACAACTCAATGTCCTAAGAAGATGAATTCCAATAGAAAATATAGTAGTCCTCGTTCTGAACCCTTCTCAGGACACACAAAAAGCTTCTTTTTTTTGGTAATTACCACTTTATGTAGAAACACTGACTAGTGCGACCTATGAAGCAGGATTGATTCAAAATGGATTAAATGTTCGGTGGAGGGATATTCCTTGGACGGTTTTATGACTGAACACAACTCGCACAAAAATTTCGCATTATCGATTTAAACATTATTCGGGAGTTCCATACGGTCTTAAGCATGACAAAGATAATACTTATCGCTGAACGAACCCATCTTTTCTTTCTTTCAATGGCACAACAGCCCAGGCAGGTGATCAAATCTTAATGGTAATAAAGTCTGTGCCACTTTCCGACACATTACAATAAAATACCATAACAATACTAACTTGATGATAACTTGAGCTACAGTGAAAAATACAGATAAAACTACTGATCTCTCTTCTAATATTGTAGTATACAAAATAGACACCATTAAAGTATTTTATGTAAGAATTTGTTTATTTATTTGTTTAGTTCGTTACATTCGACGTCTACTGCATTGACATTATAAACATGTACAATATAAATTATAATTTTTTGATAATAAAATCGCTGCACATTGATTAAATGTCTTTCAAACAAAAAGTTATATTGTGTTTAGCTATTTGCTTATTTACAATGTAGTAAATGCAAGCAAATCAAGCAAAACACATAGACACAGATCATGCACTTGCACATGCACATGCACTAAAGCATTCATATACATATGTACATATGTATTTATTCAATATGCAAGTATGGAATTCTATATAAATAACAGCAACAAAAAAAGCATTCAAGCACAAACCACAAGATAAACTGCATGCACTCGTAGATGATAGTATACTGTGCAACATAGCAAACATACCGGCAGCAATAGCAACGGCAACGGCAACTGCAATAGCAACTGCAACAGCGGCGGCCGAAGCCGCAGCAGTAATAATATTTATCTGTAAAGCTTGTATCTCGCATATGCATAGGTATTTACTATTTAATGTAAAATATTTCCAACTTTTTCCTCTTTTGTTTTTGGCTTCAGAAGTGAAGCAACTGATAAAATGCCATTACCGTGGAAAATTATTATTAAAAGAGCATTCAGGAGACACTGAATTCGAAATATGTGCAACATTGCAGCAAATAAAAAAAAATGTTAAAAAAAAACAACAACAAATGTAAGTAAATATGAAATGAAGTGCATCATCAATGGCAAGCACAGCGAAGTAAATTGCAAGTACGAGTTCGAGTACAATGGTAGCAGTGGCAGCCAACATAAGAAGAAGGTGAATGACACTCGACTGAATGTGTTGATAGTACAGCATGGCATGAAAGTTGAAAAATTAATGGACCGACGGCCAGGCGGACAACGGGCAGACGGGCAGACCGGCAGAAAAGCCGGCGAACAGACCAAAACAGAACAAACGAAAAAGCGATGACAGCTACAATCTGTTGTAGAAATAACTGGTACTGCACATATGCGCTGCTATTGCATTGCATTGGAAGTGGGGGGTGGAATATATGTATTGGTTGGCTCGGTGGGTACGAAGGTAAAGGATATATGGTACATACATATGTATGATCACAAATTGAATGAAAGGTTTTCAGCATAAAAATCATTTTTAATTGATTGCGGAAAACTTTTAATTAAAGAATGTCGCAAATAAAAAAAAAATTCTCACAACGGCGAAATTAGAGACTACGAGTGCATAAGTATCAACTTTAACAATTAAGTACAATGTATGGAATTGCAATAAGGTCGGACACTGCATGCATTTAGTGCTACCTAAAGTACTTCTCGGTATTCTGTCATTTCATATTAAACAAGTAATATAATGTTAATTTAATATGCTTTACGATAATTAAATTACAGTGTCGGACAATCAAATAAGAACACTTTGCACTATAAAACTTTCATTGATTTTTTTTTTATCGGACTGTATATAGCAAACAATTTTTATAGAGAAGAAAATGGTATAATTAATAATTTCTAGGTGGCAACACTACATTTAAATATTTTTTGGGGATTCCCAAACAAAAAAGTTGAAGCGAAGCATTCGAAGACCAGCAGACGAAAAAATTTTTATTTAAAAAAAAAAACTTAAATTTGTTTATAATTTGTACTGGTAAGCATTTAAATGGTAGAATTGAGGGTAATTCAACAAATTAAATGTAAACTATTCCGTAATGTCACAGTAAAATGGGTCGAGCAAAGCACTGCAGCAAGGAGGAGCGTGATTTGGTGAAAAAAATGGGAAATGAGTGGCAAAGCATCCGCCAAATAGCTAAAACTATTAGCAGATCCTCGACATTTGTCTACCAATCTTTAATACCTCAAAAATGTCATTGCAAGAGAGGTAGGCCATGCCCCGCAAAACTACAAGTGCAGATGACAATAGCATAAAAATTTTGGCGGCACGCGATCCATTTAAGGCAGCTGCCGCAATTAGAGAGGAGACAGCGGTTCAAATTTGTGCTCGATCAGTAAGGAGACGTTTGGTGGGGGAAAAAAACTGTATGGGAGAACAGCACGAAAAGTACCAATGTTGACACAAAGACATCGAAAGTGTCGCATAGAGTTCGCTAAAGCGCACATTGAGTGGGATGGTTCAATTAATGCCAAAAAATGGCGTAACGTATTATGGACAGACGAAAGCAAGGTGAATCTTGTTGGAAGTGATGGCAAACGTTGGGTTAGACTCCCGAAAAATGCAGAATTGAGCCCAAAATATACTAGGAAGACATTTAAGCACGGAGGTGAAGGCATCATGGTATAGGGATGCTTCTCTTGGTATGGTGTATTGGATAAAAGAAACGATGGAAAGATTTCTTTACGTAAACATCCTTCAGGAGGTGATGCTTCCTTATGCTGAATGGGAAATGCCCCTGAAATGGCAAATGCAACAGGGTAACGACCCAAAGCACACCTCAATCCTTGAGCGAGATTGGTTTTCCCATTATGGATTTCCCGTTATGACCTGGCCTTCACAACCTCTTGACCCTAATCCAATCGAGAACTTGTGGAATATTGTCAAAGAGAAGATTGGCAGTACCAGAGCTAAAAACAAAGACGAATTGTGGCAAAGCATTCCAAGAGCGTGGTATTCCATACCCCGGGCTACTTGCGCGTCTCTGATGGAATCAATGCCTAGAAGGTGAAAGGCGGTTTTAATTAACAAAGGCTATTCCACAAAATATTAGCATTAGTGAAAAATTTGAGTCAATATTTTATAAATTTTTTTTTTTTAATTAAAGTGCAAACATTTAATGCCAGATGACTGACTTGCACTGCAGATAATTATTTTAATAAAGCAATGCATTACTTGCTGAAGTACCTATTCATAGGGTCCAGAAGCAAACGGAAATTGCGGGTGAGGTAAATTGCAAAAAATAAAATCTAATAAATATTATCCATTACTGTAACAGCTTAAGCAACTGGGACGAAGCACATATGTATGATACATCAATGCTTTCGTCTGAGTTATAGAAAATGTGAAACTTTCTAGCATGTAGCAATTCTATTAATGCTTTATTTATCATTGTGTTAAGCATTTTCTTTTCTTTAAAAAAAAAACACTCTTTCAGCGATAAGCATTTAGGTACGTATCGAGTTATATGGATCACCACATTTATTCTCCACATATTCTTAACATTATTAACAACAACAAGAAGAACTACAACTACAACACTAGTAATGACCAACAACTGATAGTAACTTAAACTAACAAATTGTAATGATTCTCTCTTTTTTATTTTACTTTTGTTTCCGCAGATTTTCTTACCAAAAATGAGTCTGTAAAAAAAAAAAAAAAAATAAAGATAAAAATAAATAAATACCACAGAAGCCGCAAAAAGCCTCGAAAGCGAAAGAATCCATCAGCAACAAACTGAAGCAAATATCCAAACCAAGAACAAACCAAGCAAGCAAGAATAAAACAAATGAAACATGAGCTTCCGCAGCAGCTATGTATGTATATGCAAAGGAAGAAGAGACCTGAAAAGCAATAGCAACAAGCAAATGTAGAGTAGCTATGACGATGGTGGTGATGATGATGATGATGATGGTCATGTTGGCAGCGATGGTGGCAACAAAATTTAGCTAGCGGCAGTGTCAGTGCATTATACCAGTAGCAACTAGACAACGACAACGACAACAACAATAATAAAACTGATAAAAATAGCGACAGCACAACAACCAAACTCTCAAATAGAGTAAAACTTAAACTTAAATTAAAACTGAAAGAAT
The DNA here is from genome assembly GCA_958295655.1 of Palloptera scutellata. Taxonomy (NCBI): domain Eukaryota; kingdom Metazoa; phylum Arthropoda; class Insecta; order Diptera; family Pallopteridae; genus Palloptera; species Palloptera scutellata. The sequence continues at coordinate 55,256,126 of OY282451.1, forward strand.
AATGTAGAAAATCAAATCCCAAAAAGTGAAACACGTACTTAGTAGGGACATAAATACTGTTACACACATTTAATGTTATAAAATTATAAATAATTAATTTTCTTGGACCAATTTTTAAAATACATATATATTGGTATATATTGTATACAAAAAGCAATTACTTATTCGACATGTCTTTGGCCTTCAGGCACGCCTTAAGTCGCACTGGCGAGTCATCAATAGCTGCACGCAACTTCGTGCATTGGAAAAGTGCTGACAGCACGAATCAAAGCAGTCTTCAGAGAATCATTGTTGGGGTATCTTTTGTGGCAAACCATGTCCTCTAAAACTGCCCATAATTTGTAATCCAGTGGGTTCAGATCAGGGCTGTCCGACGGCCATTCTTCAGTGCAAATGAAAGCTGGCAAATGGCTTTGAAGCCAGGTCTGGGTCGTCGGCGCAGAATCCTGCTTGAAAGTCCACGGCTGGGTTTGGAACAGGGAATGGTTAAGTGGCTTCACAACAGCTTCCAAAACGGTTTCTTGGTAAACTTTGGTTGAAGTGTTGAACCCTTGTTCGCAGAAATGCAATTCAGTGATCCCATCGTAAAAGACACCCCACCAAACCATGACTGAAGTTGCAGGGTGATGACCCTTTTCAAATTTTTTCATCCGTAAACAAGATTTTTCTGTGCAAGTTATCAGCGTGTCTCACCAAAGACGTTTGGATTTTTCTACCCTATTTTTTTTCAAAGCTGCAGTCAACAAATATCCGGTGCGACGTTTGAAGGCACCAAGTCCCAAGTCTTTTTTTTTATTAATTGGACTCATTGACTTTTGCGTGATATTCATCTCACGGGCCATGATTTTCTGTTTTCGGAGCGGATTTCGCTGAATTCTGGATTTGACACTAATTTCACACTTAAAAAGTGCTATAACAGCGATACGTTTCTCATTATCTGACCACTTCCATGGTGAAAGCTGACACAATTTTGAATTTCCTTTACAGTCTAACGCTATAGAGGTTATCTTTCATAAACCATGTGGTAACAACAGGGTATTGTCAATTCTACTACTGGAATAGGTGTGTTCAATGTTGTAACAGTATTTATGTCCCTACTAAGTAAAATAATACAATAACTAGCAAAATACTGTGGAAAAGAAGACAAAAATCAATACAACAGCGAAAAAAAAACAAAAGCATCAAATATTGATGCAGAAGAAAGCAAGAAGTACATACTTACCTACTTACTTTACTTTTAATGGCACAACAGCCCATGGAGGGCCTAGGCCGAGCTTTTTCTCATTCACTCATGTTGGGCGTGTTATATTTGTACATGAATGGAAGAGACCTACAGTTTAATGCCGAATCCGAACGGCGAAGTGAAAAGCTTTTCATAGCAATTTGTACTCTTGTAGGTTTGCCATTGTCTGCCAAGAGGTGGTGCCGTGTAGAAACATTATTTTTTTTCTACTTTTATTTTTTATTTTTTTTATTTTGCCTATGCCGAGATTCGAACCCCGGACACTCTGCGTAGCAGTCCAACGCATTACCACTACGCCACAGCGACCACAGCGGCAAGAAGTACATAAAAGGTTAAAATAGTGAAATGCACTTAACTAAACTAAGTAGTACAGGGTTGTGGGTGTGTGTAATTACAAAATGTGTGGAAATAAAAATTTTAGACTCCATTCACTTTAGCTCGATGTGGCCACCTTTTGCCTTGACTATGACCTTCAAACGGTTAAAATATGGGTTGCATGCTGCACGAATATGATCTTGCGGTATTTAGGCCCATTCCCGTACAATGGCTTTCTTCTGCGCATCCATACTGGCATATGCAAATGTATATGGTAGCTGGTAAACAATATAAGTTGGTAATATCGCGTTGCCAGATATACCGGTGTGAAGTTGGTAACACTTCAACCTAACCCTGTATTAGCTGCTCTCATACTTACATACATATATATAAAAACATAAATATGTAAGTAAGTAAGCACCCGAGTAAATATTGTACTACTCATTTACAAGTAAGTAAATAAAGAAATGAAAATGCAGCAGTAACGACAGAAACAACAACACAAAGAAGTTCAAAAGTTATAAGTTTGGTCATGCCCGAATGTGATATACAACAATTGCATACAGCAGTACTATAGTCACATTCAGTAATGCACATGTGTTTCTAACAAAACAGTTAAATACGGGCGCCTCAGTCCATATGAAGTTATTAGGCTGGAATTAATTAAAGCTTCTTTACTAAGGCCGGAATTTCCAGCAGGATTAACAAAGAAAATTGGGTCAGAAATTAGAATCAATATACAAAATCTAAAACCCAGTCAAGCCTCCCTCATTCAGGTCAGAAACCATTATGTATATATAGTAATTTAAAGTATATTTTACCTCTTCCATAATTCATTAGTCTACAGACTTGGGGATTACAGAATATTGTGCCATGGGAAAGCACGCTCAAAGACTGTATCTTCCGTGCAAGAATCACGGTAAGAGATGTGGCAACTGTGGCCTGCCTCTAATCTAGTTACGAAAAAACATCTAACTATGTAGTTTTATCTTTAATTATCTATAGTATAATAATTTACTGGGTAGTGCGTTGGACTGCTACGCAGATTGTCCGGGGTTCGAATCTCGGCACAGACAAAATAAAAAAAAAAGTAGAAAAAATAGTTTTTCTAGACAGCACCACCTCTTGGCAGGCAATGGCAAACCTACAAGAGTAAAAATTGCTATGAAAAGCTTTTCACTTCGCCGTTCGGATTCGGCATTAAACTGTAGGTCCCTTCCATTCATGTACAAATATAACACGCACAACATGAGTGGATGCGAACAGCTCGGCCTAGGCCCTCCATGGGCTGTTGTGCCATTAAAAAGTAAAGTAAAGTAATAATTTACTGACATTTAAAAGTTGAAATACATAGTTTGAAAAAGAAATTACCTTTTTTCACATGGTTTAACAATGAGCAGCAATATAATTGTGCTAATAATCTCAAGCTCCTACTCTAATTAGGCCTAAATTCTGGACAGCAAAATAAAAAATAAAAAATTTTAATATTCAATTGGATTTTCAGATTAAAATATAAAAATTCAAACTGAAATTTGTCTTAAATCTGAAAATAATTCACACCTCTTCCAGACTTAGACTTAATTCCAATTCTGAATTTAAATAGAATTTAGAAATATATACATATGTAAGTCAAGGGCCTTAACTTATACCTCAATTATGCCCAGAAATCAAAACTAAAATAAAAAATATCAGTTTTTAGAAAAAATGCAAGACTAATTTAATGAATCTTGTGGTAAAATAACCTACCTACCTACTAACTCTGCTGCCGTCATTAGTTCTCCTCCATTAGTCCACCCCATCGGATTTCCCTATTGCTAAAAGGACTAACTACTAGTCTCCTCTCGGATCTTCCTTGCCCACCATTACCGCTTGGTCCATGTTTCATAAGTAGGACAACAGCCAAAGTGGTTATCAACTAAGCTTAAACCTCACTGTTCACCAGATCCACTTTACCTGTCTACTTTTACTGTCTATTTGAAAACTGCTGTCAATGAAATTACGAATAGCTTAAACTAACTTCTCCAGATTTACTGGCTCTATTAGAAGTTATTCGTTCTGTAGTTATATTTACTTCCTTTACTCTTATTGTAGTAATTAAAGAAAACTAGATTTGGGATATTTTTTTTATGCTTTTCGAAGATTTAATATATTTCTACGTAGCACAAAAAAAGCTGTTATAAAAAAAATATCTATTGAAAATAAAAACAATGTTATAGATAATGTTATAAACAAAATTATAGAGAAAAATGCATAAAGGTTCCGGTGCATTAGTTTCAAGTATGAAACCAAATCAATAAAATTACTTTCTAATACCTTTTGAATATAACAAACAATAGCTCACGATGTAGAGTTTGCCCTCCTTTGTACACAAGCTAATTGTGTAATATAATTACATATCTAATTACTAGCAACAGACAACGGCTGTCAGCGTATCGGCGCAAAGGATTAATATGATGCCATCTTTCCATATGCACATACATTTGCAAGTATAAACAAAGTAACTACATTAGGTGACAACACAATATTGGAAAGTGTTCCCAACATCATCGATTCACTGAGTGCACATACAGGTGCCACAACATCATTGGATTCCATTGTTTTCGAAAGAATGCAATAAATGAAGAACGCACTAACTAACAACAACATTCATACATATTTAGATAGTTAATTATCAATTTCCTTTTCTCTAACTCTGTTACATAAGGCAAGAGAAAGAGCAAGCAGCAAATTCACTTTAGAAACTTTTACTTTTGTGTGCATGTTGCTGACGTTTGTTCCGAACAACAGCCAGTTAGGCCATTTGAAAAATGTTGAATCCATTTTGGCTTTTACCAATAATAAATGAAAATTGACATCGCAATGGCACATTTGAGTGCAAATTCAATTGGTTCGAGTCAATGCGGAGCAGCTAGTGGGAAGTGCAAAAAGAACGATAGCATACAAGAATAAGATTATTACCAAGCAATTTCTCAGTTGACCAATTACAATGTGCATTTACTCGCGTATCGGCAACGGATTTTATTGATTTAAAAATTATGAAAATTCTTTCGTTGTATTTGACATCGACGTCGACGTTGACGTCGACATCGGATTGGCTATTTTGTTGTTTTCAATTTCTTTACCGTTTTTCTTTACTTTTTTTTTTTTTTTTGTTTTCTATTTAACCAATTGACATTGTAGCTAAAGGTAAAATTTACTGCAAAGTAAATATTTTAGTTAGAAACAACGAAAGCTGGTGCCAATTCCAAATTATGTAATTTATTTTAATGAAAATAAATGAAATCTGTGAAATTGTTTGAAAATAAGAAATGTTACCAAATTAGTGGGAACCTTAAAATATATTCCTGGAAAGTGTTTAGAAAGCCCACCTCGAACTTTAAGTTTTACTTCGCCATGTCTTTTTTAACTAGAAATTTATGGAAAGTACCACACCCACTTGACCAAAGAACTTTATAGTTTTTCTTTAAATAAAAGACAAATTCAATTAAAATATTTGATTATACTAATGAATTGTAAATGCAGTTTAGTAGCAAGAAGCTGGTATGTAAAAAAGTATACATACTACTGTGGGCAAAAAGTAGTAAGACTTTTTAATTTAAATTTCGCGCGGAAACCCATTCATCAAAATATTATTTTTTTAAGGTTGGTATGACTGTCGGTGACATCTGTGCCAAATGTCACATCAAAATAATCATTAGTGTTTAGTATACGCTTGTCTTTCTGAAGTACAAAAAGTGCATTCGGCGATTTTCACAATGAGTGAAATTATTCAACAAAGAAGTTCCATTAAATTTTGTGTGCGGAATCAAATTTCTGGTGCCGAAACGTTCAGAATGTTGCAAAAGGCCTTCGGTGGGTGATAATTGTATGTCGCGAGCAAGTGTTTTTGATTGGTACAAATTGTTCAAAGATGGTCGAGAATGCGTTGACGACGAACCACGTCCAGGACGGCCATCAACATCAACTGATGATCAACACGTCAATTAAATCAAGGAATTGGTGCTCGAGAATCGACGATTAACAGTCAGAAACCTTACTGGCATCGTTGGAATATCGGAAGGATCAGTGAAAACCATTTTAAAACATCATTTGGGCCTAAGAAGAGTGAATGCACGATTGGTTCCAAAATCACTGCATTGGTTTTACGAGACCATCATACGAGACCAAAAATTCGACTGATATCGTTCTGCAACCACCCTATTCGCCTGACTTGTGTCAGGCACCGTGTGACTTTTGGCTATTTTCTAAACTCAAAAAACCGCTTCGTGGACACCGTTTTGAGTCAATTGAAGACATTAAACACAAGACAATGCTAAGCGCATTGAAGGCTATTCCGGAAATTGACTTTAACAACTGTTTCGAGAATTGGAAAAAACGTGGCACAAGTGTATTGGGGCCGGGGGGGGGGGGGGATTACTTTGAAGGGGACGAAATAGATTTGGAAGAATGAATACAAAAATTTGAAATTATGAACAAAGTCTTACTAACTTTTGCCCACAGTATTAAATATAAATCACACGTCAATTGTTAAATAGAACATACTAGCTCAGGGTTTTGCCCAACTTAGCTGTCCTGCATTGACTACATACTTTGATGACATGTTCTGTATTACGTTAGCACACAGCCAGACTACTCTAATATGATCATACTGATAATACAAGTTTTGTGAATAGTAATATTCATGTACCATATGTATATCAATAATAAAAATATTGTGCGGAAGAAATGAGATACAGACAAATGAGGAACCACAACCACTCGACTTTTCAATTCTACAAGACAAAAAATGTTTACAAAAACAAATGCAGAGGGAACAAAGGATAATTCTATACTTATTTACTATAAAAATTAATTTTATGGGAAAAGTATGTATTGGATTTATATAATATATGTATGTATATGTGAAAAGCTCGGCCTAGGCCCTCCATCATGGGCTGTTGTGCCATTAAAAGTAAGTACAGAAATGTATGTATATGTATATACCGCTGCCATTTGAAATTATCTCTACATTTTATTAAATAACCAACTTTGGTCAGGTAATTGGTTTTTTTTTTTGGAGAAACTACATACATTCTAAAGAATTAAGAATCCAAACTACACAATTCGCTCAAAAAATCTCCAAAGCATTTAAATTCAAAATTCATGAAAAAAGACCCTCCACAGAAATTCACGCTGTTAAGTAACTACCGCACTTAAGTGCCCAAAAAATCTCACATGTTTAGCTGCAGGTATTTAACCGGGTTTTACTGTAATAGATATTATTAAATAGGTATGTATAACGTATTCTCTTTTTTACAAAAATGCAATATTTTAAGAATCTATGTTTCTAAATGCAGTGGTATTGCAACATATATGGGATTATTCTAATAATTCGTAACTTTCTTCGAGATCGTAGGACATATTTTGGTTTCAAATTTCTGTTTTATTGCCGCATTAAAGCAACAACTTTATGTACTATAGATGATTTGATATAATTTTGATTGATAATTGTTTTTATTAAAAAAGAAACGGTATTCACTTGTAGGCAGTTCCTACCCTTAGTTTTTTATTTAATTCTAGACTGAAAAAATACGTTCGACTTTTGCGGAGGCAGGTGGAATAGACAATATTCCTTGACATAATTTATAAATATTTCAAACATAGGCTCTTCAAGTTCGGTTTTTAATAATTTTATTTTTTCTCAAAAATCACATATCGTCACCTAAAGTGCAAAAGAACGTATGATCAAAAAATTCGAAATTGAGTTTTTTATTGATTACGATTCACTACATCATATTACAAAATATGAAAAAATTTTAATATGTGTATAAAATTTAAAATCTGCTATCAGAAATACCAAAGTTATAACCAAAATTCAAAAGAACGTATCATCAAGTGCATGATTTTCTTAAACAAAATAACTTATTATCACTCATGCTAAAGAAAAAAATAACAGATTATCTATACTTTACTTTACTTAACTTTTAATGGCACAACAGCCCATGGAAGGCCCAGGCCGAGCTTTTCGCATCCATCATGTTGCGCGTGTTATATTTATACATGAATGGAAGGGACCTACAGTTTAATGCCGAATCCGAACGGCGAAGTGAAAAGATTTTCATAGTAATTTTTACTCTTGTAGATTTGCCATTGCAAACATACATTATTTTTTCTACTTTTTGATTTTGCCTGTGCCGAGATTCGAACCTCGGACACTCTCCTAGCAGTCCAACGCTCTACCACTACGCCACAGCGACCACGTATAGATATAGTATATCTATATCTTTTCCTAGTTTTATGGAAGGTCTTAAAAAAAAATAAATATTCAATTTTCAAACCTCGAAATGATATATATGATACCTGTATATCGTTTGAATCAAAAAATATATCGCAGGAACAATATGATAGTCACAGAAAAGAAATAGAGGTCATGAGAGAAGAAAAAAATAATGATATTGAAAGTGCTAAGGCGGGCTTATGCTCACTATTATGCATGGACATCAATCGGTAAAGCTTATTCCACAGTCAAAGGCAAATGCAGCCTATTACAAAATGAAATTTCAAGTTCATAACTTTACCGTTTATAATGTCATAACTCATAAATCTGAGAACTTTGTCTGGGATGAAACTGAAGGAAATCTTGTTGCTTCTACTTTCGCAACAATTATAATAAAGCATATAAAAAAAGAAATGTTTGATGCGCCGAATGTTCACCATTTTGTTATATACTCTGATGGATGCTTTTACCAAAATCGAAATGTAGTGTTATCCAATGCCTTAATTTCATTTTGTATGGAAAAGAGCATTACCATTGAACATTAAGTATTTAATTGTAGGACATATACAAATGGAATGTAATTCCACCTACTCATTAATACAACGGAAAAATAATAATAAACAATTCGATTTGCCCTCCCAACTAGTTGGGCTAATGAAAGACGCAGGAAGAAATCCATATCCATTTACTATTCATCACCTACAACACGATTATTTCCTGGATTTTGAGCACCTTCCAAAGCGATACCCATCTATTCGACCAGGTATGTACATTTTATTTTTTTTATTTATTTTATTTCAAATATGTTCAATCTATGGGCATTTTTTCTTTTTTTTCAGGTAATTAATTTGGAGAGCCTACTGCAAATATGATTCGTGCTTTGGCGTATGATCCAACAGGATCCATATATTGCATAACCGATATTAAGGACGATTATCAGCTTCTTCCACAAAGGACTGCTAGAAATTTTGAAATTGCACTCCTAAAGGCTAAGAATTACCAAAAAGAAATGGCAACATCTGCAGCACCTAAAATCTTTGTTGCCAGCAGACTGCCATTACTTTTATGCTAGTATACTTTTTGAGTAATTAATTAATAAATAGTTTTTTATCTTATTTTCGGTGGTATCCTAATTTTGTTTAATGAATTAAAATATTTCTTTTTACCTTTCTGAAAATTTAATGAAGTACCTTTTTTTTGTTTAAACAAGACTAGTAAATTCTTGTTTAAACAAAAAAAAGGTAAATAAAAAATAAAATAAAATAAAAAACACAGAATATAAAAAAACCTATAACTGTTTTTATTTAAAATAAAAAATATATTTTCATTTAAGTTTTTATATTTTCATAAAGATTTAGATTGATGATACGCTATTTCGTTTCAGAAAACAACAATTCAAAATAACGTAATCTCGCAATCGAATTTGTTTTGTTAATAGCATAACGTGTACTAAAAAAAAATTATTATTATTTATTATTATTATCTAAAATATATTTCTAGTTTCATGTTAATCCAGATTTGAAAATTTTGTTTCAATATCTCAAGTGGTTTCAATTTTATATCGTTTTTGCTTCTCCTGTAAACTTATGAAAAGTGCATTTTAGGTGACGACATGTACCAAAATGTGGCATGAAACCTCATTTTACTTTTTAATTTTAATGGCACAACAGCCCATGGAGGGCATAGCCGAGATTTTCGCATCCACTCATGATGTTCGTCTTATATTTGTATATGAATGGAAAGGACCTACAGTTTCATGCCGAATTCTAACGGCGAAGTGAAACGCTTTTCATAGCAATTTTTACTCTTGTAGGTTTGCCATTGCCTACCAAGAGGTGGTGCCGTGTAGAAAAATTATTTTTTCTACTTTTTGTTTTGTTTTTGCCTGTGCCGAGATTCGAACTACGGACACTCTGCGTAGCAGTCCAACGCACTACCACTACGCCACAGCGACCACATGAAACCTCATACCAAGTTCCTTATTTGCACCTTTTTAGTGACCGAAAATCGATGATTTAGCTTCATGTATTCTCAGTTGGAAATGTTTTGCACAGCACTGTATATTTGAATTTTTTCAAAGCATCGTTGTTATACTGTGTAGTACCATCATGTAATACAGTAATAAAGAATAAACGCAGATTGATAGAAAATGTATTGTACCAAAACTTTCGTTGTGGTGCCAATGTATTTTGTGGTTTCTAATTGAGTCAAAAATATCATCACTGAACTAGAGAAAGATCTTGTAATGAATTATTAGTTCCTATAGAACTAATTTTTGATTTGCATAAACAGCATGAGCCAACACTAGAGTTCAGTTTTGATATCAATCATTAATATTATGTTTACATTACTTAATTCGTTAAGCTTTTTTGTATTAAATGATGGTCTCAATGGGTCCCAGAATAAAATAATTAAATTTTGGAAATTATTTGACAATATATGGTACATATGTACATACGTAGGTAAGATAGCCACTTCGCATTTAGAGATTTATGTAATTTTTATTAATTAATAGTAATTTAAATAAATTTATTTTATTTTATCGAATCACTTTACAGCTTTACTAATAACCTGAAGAACATATGTAAATTGCTCAAACCACTGTTTCACAAGAACGTACTTTCGTACGTTTAGGGTATGCTTTTAAGTATTATTCCAGAGACAAATTTTTGTTCCTACTTTTTTTTACTACCAAACTAAATGTTATTTCTATCAATCTGAAATTGAAGAGAAAAACAAACAAGATGGAAAATGGAAGTGCGACAGAGAAAGACTTTTGTAAGCGAATACGAAACTACTTAATAAGAATATAAAATAAAACGAAAGTACTTTTCTATTTTAAAAGTACGTTTTTATTTTTCACTTCGTTTTTGTTGCACATTCCTTATAAAAATAATTTGAATATTGGAAAAGAAGAAATCGCCCTTATAAAGCAGTAGGAATTCAAACGAAAGTGCGGATGCGAATACAATGGTCGCGACAGCAACATTGCGCCATAAGGTGTGAACAAGGAAAATTTTAGAATTTTAACGTATCCATTATACGCAATTGTCAAGAGTTAGGACCTCAATATTTTCAAGTGAAAGTATCTATTAACAGTGCAGTTTTTTTTTATATTAGTCATTTTCATCTTGGATCTACTTAAGTCAACATGTCGAGCCAACAAGAACAGGGCCGCAAATTTATCTAGGCATTTACTTGACTGATAAGATGAAGTATAGACTAAGCATTGCCGGGGAAAACACAGCGACTTTAGCGGCGGTTTATAACATCATAAACAACTACAACGCGGGAAACTCCATCTGCAGAACCGAAGAGTCAGACAGAACAAATTTTCCAAATAACCCCGAAGTGCTGAAAAAGGTTGTTAGTACATATATGTATTACGGGCGCTAATCCCACGAGGTTGTCTCGAGATGTTGCAGCTACAGCTGGTACATCGTAATCAACTGTAATGCGATATAAGCGAAGTAAACAATTAAGGACCTACAAACAGCGGAAAGTACCTGACTGTTGGGAAGCAAAGAAAAACATAGCGAAGATGGGTTGTCGAAAGCTGTATGACAATTACAAAACCAAATTCTATTGCGAGATTCTCGATGATGAGACCTACTGTTAGGCGGACTTCAACCAGTTGTCTGGGAATGCCTATTTCACAACAAAGAATAGGGATGCAACACCCAGAAAATACTCTGAAGTAAAATATACCAAATTTCTAAAACGCTTAATGGCTTGGCAAACTATTTGCACCTGCGGTCTACGGAGAAAGGCGTTCATTATGATAGGAACAATTAACTCCCGAGTTTATATAGAAGAATGTCTGCAAAAACGCATTCTTCCATTTATTGGACAGCACAAAAGAACCGTTTCGTTTTGGCCAGACCTAGCCACAAGTCATTACTCCAGTTCACCTGTGGAATGGTATAAGGAAAATAATGTTAGTGGTCCCAAAAGAGGCAAATCCTCCCAACTTCCCGGAACTTAGGCCTATTGAAAGATATTGTGCTATAATGAAGCGAAGGAAGATTTCATGTTCATTCGGGCGGTCTAAATGCACCTATCATCGACTTCAATCTAATTCTCATTTGACATGCAGCAGAATGAAAAAGAAATAAATAAAATCAGCCGTGAAATTATGCAATGCTTTCCTTGAAAATAAATAAATTATTAAAGTGTTCTATTAAATATTGTTTTTTAGCGATATAAAATAAATAACATGACGAAATTTGCAACGGACGCCATCTTACTTACTTTTACTTTACTTTATTTACTTTTAATGGCACAACAGCCCATGGAGGGCCTAGGCCGAGCTTTTCGCATTCACTCCTGTTGTGCGTGTTATATTTGTACATGAATGGAAGGGACCTACAGTTTAATGCCGAATCCGAACGGCGAAGTGAAAAGCTTTTCATAGCAATTTTTACTCTTGTAGGTTTGCCATTGCCTGCCAAGAGGTGCTGCCGCGTAGAAAAATTATTTTTTTTTTCTTTTTTTTTTTTGATTTTGCCTGTGCCGAGATTCGAACCCCGGACACTTTGCGTAGCAGTCCAACGCACTGCCACTACGCCACAGCGACCACTATCACCATCAGGACGCCTTCAGGTTTATAAAATTAAAAAAAAAAAATAAACACTTCTCTTCTAGGAACTGATAATATAGCATCATTTGTCAAAACAAGAAAGCGATTGCATTAAATTGCATTTGCCATATCCGAATGAAATGGGACAATTAATTTATGATTGAGTACCCCACCCTGTTGCAACTATTTCTGTGAATACCAACATTAACTATGCCACACATTCGATTGAAATAGCAACAGTTGAGCTGAGCAAATAAACTCAAAATTAACCAATTGCACGCACCTTTGAAATTGACCCAGAACGGACGGTAAAAAGAGACGAAAAAATAATCAGATACATGTGTCAAATAGTAAAACTAAATTAAAAACAACAAAAAATATTTATTTGGTTGTTTGTTGGCAAGGTTTCAAAGTATCGCCAACAACACTGCCACTGAGCGCTGGGCCATCGCCACCGGCTAACCAGCCATCGATACATTATAATCGAGCACAGAGTGCATATACAGTGGCAGGCTGTTCCCAATGTTATTTTCAGTAACAGAACGAACACCCCAACGAGTGACAGCAAAATGAAATGCAAAACATAACATTCTCTAAATTGTAAATTCACTTACAAAACTGGATATCCGTTTTCCCTCCCTCTCCGTTCCTGTTCCACTAACTACTGCAAATTATCATCCAGCGCTAAATTCCAATGAAATATCATATTTGTTTATCCTGCTGTGTTTTTCTTCCGAGAGAAGATACCTTCCTTCCTCGACCAGGTCGATCTATTGGCGTATTCGGTGGGTAACGCACACAAGCGTGATGCAGAGGAATGTGGTGCTGGCGTATTGCTGATGCTGTGTTCTGTTTCTGACTGATTTCGTCCGCGTTTGCGGAGGTGGTTGAAATTTATTTTTAGCGATGCTTTGCTTCCGTAATTGCGAGTGTATCTTTGCTACAACAACGAATATAATTCTCGTTCTTTAATTTTTCTTCTCCTTCATTTGATTCACTTTTATTCGCATATTTAATTTGTATTTCGTGTTTTGTATAATGCAAATTTCTTTCGAAATTCGATTGCATAAATTTGTGTTGTATATTTTGCGTATTTTGAGCGACCGAACTCGCTTTTGTTTTGTTTTCCCCCGTTTGTTTTGCAGCAAATTCGCTTCAAGCCAAATTTACATTACACTTTTGCTATTAATTTATTGGAACATTATTATTTTTTTCTTGCTATTGTTAGTGAAACTTTCTCTTTTCCATGTTTTTCATATTTATTTGATTTACAACTAAAAATTTTCACAACTTTTTTTTATGCCACAGATATCTGATCGAACGCAAAGCAAAGAAATGAATGGAAATAGCAACTGAAAATGACAAAAGAATAAAAAATTTAAGGGAGAGCTAGTGTTTTTCAGAACTAACCAGGAATGTCCAACCTTGACTTTGTGACAGCAATCAGAGTTGCATGTTTCAGTTCTTAGAATAAGTTGAAAAGGCAGATATCACACTGGCAACAGTTGTCGCCGAGGAGCACAATTGTTGTTGTGCCCCATATAAAATGAAAAAACGAAAAGAGTAATTTTACCTAGCGTTTACACCTGTCAATGCTGGCATGCCAATACTAATACACTCATACCTTTTCACTAATACACTTAAATTTTTTGCATTGGCAGAGTCGCCGGCTGTGTGGTGTAGTGGTAGTGCGTTGGACTGCTACACAGAGTGTCCGGGGTTCGAATCTCGGCACAGGCAAAATCAAAAAGTAGAAAAAGGCCCTCCATGGGTTGTTGTGCCATTAAAAGTAAGTAAAGAGTCGCCGGCATGCCAAGAACAGCGCGAAATTTTCAAACTTGTATAAAAAGTCTTTGTCTGTTCACGACCGACTTTTTGTTAGAAATGAGCTAAGATGACAATTGACTGGACGCCTACGTTACATAGACCGTTTTAAATTTTTTGGCAGCTAATAGGTATTACAGGTTACTTGAAAAGTTTCTACCCTAAATATGAAAAGACAGTTATTTAAGTCTGAGTTTTGGTTTTTTATTCAGTATAATCTCCTAAGGTTCAATACACTTAGTCCAGCGCTCCTCCAATAAATCCATTCCATCACTATACTTAGTACTATTCCAGAAGGTCTGCAAAATATGCCGCTACGGCTGCTATAGTTTCTTCATTCGACGATAAACGCTTTCCACGAAGGAACTGTTTCTGGTTTCGGAAAAGGTAGTAGTCGCTGGGAGCCAAATCTGATGAATACGGTGGATGGTCAAGCAATTCGTACTTTAATTCCTTGAATTTAGCTATTGTGAAAACACTTGTGTGAGGACGTGCGTTGTTTTGACGAAAGGGTTTTTTCATCGTTAAACCGCGAATTACTGCATCCAGTTTATCCAAAAGGTTACAATAGTATTCTGAGCTTATTGTTTTACCTTTCTCAAGATAATAAATCAACAAAATCGCTTTTGCATCCCAGAAAACAGAGCTATAACCTTTTTTGCCGATCGTTCGTGCAAATTCGTCTTCAATCGATTTTTTGTTGATTTGGTAACGTATGCGGCACTACTCCCAAACAGCTCTTTCATTTGTAGTTCCTCATGTAAAATGTGGTTTACTCGTTCATCTGATATGCCTATGGTATCTGCTATTTCACACATAGTCGCTCTTGGATTTTCACTAACAATAAAATGTACTTTTTCAATAATTTCTAGTGTCGAAGCACTTTTTGGACGTACAGTGCGTGGTTCATCTTCAATACTTGTACGAGCACGTTTAAATTCAGCAATCCAATTTTTTACTATTGCTTATGAAGGAGCACATTCACACATTTACCATATCGGTATGGATTTCTTGTCCAGATAAACCTTTTTTAAATAAATACTCAATAATAGCACGATTTTTAAATTTTTTTATTTAAAAAAAATACTGTGACATATACGAAAAATGAAATCATACATTGAACATAAATTCACTGCCCCACTAGTGCTATCTATTTATGTGTCAGGTTAAAAACTTTTCAAGTAATCTGTATTTAGCATGCGAAGCATTGGCAGTTGTAGAAACAGGGTTTGTCACTGGGACACATTTGCCCTCGGCTAATATTGCCAGTATAAAACCGACTAAAACTATTTCGGAATCAGTGCTGCCGTTTCACTATGTTTGTATTGGCACTACGCTACTACCTTCAATCAAAAAATGCTTAAAGCACCGTATCCTACCGACACGGTGTGAATCCCCTAACTATAATTTCTGCTCTCTGGCAAAAATACTACATGACTGCAGAAATGTTCGTTAAGAATTTGATTCTGAATTGAAATTAAAAATAAAGCGAAGTGTTTCGATAAATAAATTTTAAAAGAGTGAAGTGTTTTTTGAATTTCATGAGAAAAGATAAAAGAAATTATGATGGTTCTGGTTTTTCAATACCATTTGCTTTTAACAATCTCTTCTTTAACATTCCAGTAAATATAATATTAAAATTCATGATTATATCTCTTGTTTGCTGCAAGACTGTCATAAAAAAGTAAAAAACTTCGAATAAAACATACAGAAATTTAGTGCTATATCTTGTTAAAAGAATAATATTTGTATGTAATAACTCATTACGTGAGAGTATTTGTTCTTTCCAACTGAACAGTTAGAATGGGTTTTCCCAAAATGTAAGTTTTTTGTGTTATGATAGTCTTGCAGCAACCGAGCGATATATTAAAATATGTGTAGTAGGAAGAAAAATCTATTAAGGAAACAAAGAGAGAGTAAGAAATTTACTAATGAGAAGTTCTAATTAAAAAAAATGATTAATTTCATAGCTCATACTTTCTTTCAAAGTGAGTATCCAGTGATCAACGTATGATATCGATATGTACTTGCTTAGCTGGCATCAATGCTAACAAATATAATTTTATAACTTCCTTGTGGGCAGTACAAATGTAAATATATATATATCGATCTGGGAAGATAGTCAAACAGCATGTAACACTACTTCAAGACAGTATTAGTTCTTTGTATTTCAATAATCCATATAAGCTACAAAATGTTTTTAATTTATCACTCTGAAATAATTGTAAGTCTGAATAGTTTCAGATCTGCTGTCAAATAATAAAACTATTTATTTACTTTACTTACTTTTAATGGCACAACAGCCCATGGAGGGCCTAGGCCGATCTTTTCGCATCCACTCATGTTGTGCGTGTTATATTTGTACATGAATGGAAGGGACCTACAGTTTAATGCCGAATCAGTTTAATGGCGAATTGAAAAGCTTTTCATAGCAATTTTTACTCTTGTAGGTTTGCCATTGCCTGCCAAGAGGTGCTGCCGCGTAGAAAAATTATTATTTCTACTTTCTGATTTTGCCTGTGCCGAGATTCGAACCCCGGACACTCTACGTAGCAGTCTAACGCACTACCACTACGCCACAGCGAACACTATTTATTACCGGTAGAGAAATTCTTTACTGGTCTTGACTTAATGCATTATCAAATGCGTTTCTTTATTATTTCTTTATTTATTATTATGTTTCACCACTTGAGAAACTGATGACACAACGTATAATATATTAACACCTGAAACTGTTACCTATTAAACGAGCCAACTGCTATACTATGAAGGTCTCACGGCAATCTCAACCGTGTGAACAAAAAGCCCATTTGCTTACGAATTCACTTCGAGGGCCGTCTTTGAGCACGTTCCACCATCTGAACGCCTCTTCAGTGCTTCTCATTTTGAAAAACTGAAAAGTAAAAGTTTAATATATATAAATTTGTAAATTGAATTATCTCTGACGTTAGAGAATCCAAACACAATAGATTTCAATTACAGAAACACTTTAAAACTATACAGCTCCTATTATTCTTCAACTCACTTCAAAACACTCAGAGAATTTTATCATATTATTCTAATAAACACGTCACACCTCGCTTAAAACCGAATTTCACTTTTTATATGTAATACTAAAAATTTTTAAGAATGTAAAATGAAACTGTAGCAGAAAAGAAAATTAATGTTCCAGTACGCGGCTATGCTACTGCAGCTACACGATAAGGGCTGAACAGAGTGTAATGCCAAAATATAAAAGTTGCAGCCATAAAAACAAGCAGCGCTCAATATGTACTATAATTTTCCAACTCTGCTAGTCATTGTTAACTGTCAATTATACAATGCTTAATTGGCAACGCTGTCTGTTTTATATGCGTACTGTAGTGTTTACAAAATTTCTTTTGCACGTTTTTACACTTTTTTTTTCTCATTTATAAATTTATAAATAAATAATTGTAATTTAATGGGCGATATAGATTTAGGTTTTGCAGAGGAACGGGATAGAGAATGGTTGACAAATCGATATTTTCCGAGCAAAGTTGGTGGCACACCAGCTTGGTTGGAACTTGAGGCTCTGCCTTCCAAGGAAGAATTACAATGCGAAAGTTGCAAAAATCCGATGACTTTTCTGTGCCAAGTGCGTTGAATTGTTGTTTATTTCTATTCCATTACGTTGGTAGAAAATTTATTTTTCTTTACAGCTGTATGCGCCTTTCGATGATGAACATAATTTCCACCGATCCATCTTTGTGTTCGTTTGCCGCAATGTGCCGTGCCAAAAAGCAAATTCTGCAAGGTTAGAAATTTCTAAGTGATTTTAATATTTAATATATCTTTGATCATTTTTATTTAAAAGCAATTTTACAGTGTTTCGCAGTCAATTGGCAAGGGAAAATAATTACTATTCGGAGGAACCACCAGCTGAAGATGGTGATGCACAGGTATATGGTAAAATTATAAAAATGTTGTTAACATTTTTTCACATTAAGACTCTTTTTATAGCCTTCTATTTTAGCCAAAAAGAAAATATGCCAAGCGTGCGGCTGTCCGGGACCTCTGATTTGTAGTCGTTGCAAAAAGGTAAGTTACTGCTCGACACAACATCAACGTGCACATTGGCCGCATCACAAAAAGCATTGCTCAACTGCCGACAGCAAAGAAAGTGAATCTTTTGTTTCAATACCGGACATACTTTTCCCTGAGTGGGAGATTGTAATTGAGTCCAGTGATGGCGCAAAAAGCAATGCAAAGGCAGATGACGATGAAGTTGCTGAAAGTAGACGCTTGGCTGAATTTGAGAAATTAGCAGCTGAAGGCAAAACAGGGGAACTAAAAGATGTAGCTGGCTCAGAGCTAGACAAATATGCGCAGACTTGTGACACTGCGGATGATAAACAGTTTCGAAAATTTAAGAAAGAAATTGAAAAAGAGCCTGAGCAAATAGTGCGTTACAAACGCAATGCTCTGCCGCTGTGGATTGCTGATGTAGCACAAAGTTTGGATGCTATACAATTGCAAATACCAAATTGCGAACTATGCGGCGCGTCGCGTAATTTTGAGTTTCAAATTATGCCACAAATGCTGTTGCTGCTGAAGGACGAGCGTCTGGATTGGGGTGTGTTGGCTATATACACTTGTGCCAATAGTTGTAAGCCACCGGCAGATGTCGGCTATTTAAAGGAGTATATTATAAAGCAGGATATTGTCGTCGATGACAAATAAAAGATACACATACTTATACATTTTTGGTTTGTTTTCCTTTGAACGCTTTTTACACAGTTTCCATTGGTGAAATAATAATAAAGCCTGAATGCATTTTTAGAAATTTATTTAATAAAATAAAAGATATAAATAGAAGTTATATTTGCAAGCAACAGCGACTGTTTTTTGCTGACAATTTTTGTATTTTAACGTTTGTGTTTCCTGAAATGTTATTCACAGTTGCTCAACGACCGTTCCAGACGGTATGATTCCACTTCGCCTTTTGCTCAAATGCATGAAGATTGACACACTCGAAATTCAGAATTTAATTCAATTTGATGATGGGGAAATGTCGATGTTTCGAAAAGTCAAATTCAGGTTGAGTTTTCAAATCTTTCTGATGTCCTTTAGCCAGCACATTCATTACAACGTAATTTATTTTGGCCACCTGCAGCATATCCAATATCTGAAACATAACATAACATATTCTAAACTTCATAAAATTGGTATAATTGGTTTCAATAATTGAAACCATTTTCCATACTTCCTGCTCCGGATTCTGTATCGATTCTAGAACATTACGCGCCTGATCAAAATGCTTTGCTGCAATAGCATAAATTTCGGATGACGGCGGCCGCATCATATGATCACGTATTCCTTCGAATTCAGCATAGGATACCGGTGGCGGGCTGGTGAGTGTGGCAAATGGGGCAAAGCGACGGTTGAAACGTATCTCTTCACTATCGAACTTTGGCATGGGTTGACGTATTCGTCCATCCTTTGTTAATGCACCCAGTGCTTTGTAAAGACCACCACACATGCTCAACAAAGCATGGTAGTAGACAATCTCTTGACGATAAGGTTTCTGTTGTTTTTTGTTCTTTTTTGCTTTGGGTTTACGATTTTTCGAATTGCCTCCACCTCCTTGTATTTTATTTTGATGCTCTGCATATTCCTCCTGTGCGAGCAGATTATTTTCAGTACGTGTGAGTGCAGATACAATGAAGCCGATAAGTAACTCGTAGGGATACCTAAAGAAGAGGTGTCAATTGAAAGGGTTGCACTGAACTGATGAGTTATTGTCTCACCAATAAACATAAAGAAACTCATGCACCGAGTATAGTTCTAGTTCGAATCCGGACATTAGGTACAGCATCATTGCGCGGAAGCAATTATACAACACCCACGTGGCAAATTGTGAGCTGTACTTCAGCGCAGTCGCTTGTGCCTCATTACCCTCCGCACCCCTCTCGTTAGCCAACATATTCAGGTGCGAATCCAGACGTGCGGCCTCCACTTGTATGCTGTCGAAGTTTTCAATGAAGCGAGCCAGCTTGTCGCGTTGGCGTGCACGATTAAAACCGCAAATGCGTATAAATTGCGTAAAAGTATTCAAACTAATGCAATACCGAAAGAATGTATCCAAATACATTTGTATCTTGCGATCAGCTGCTAGAGAATGCTTTGGATTTAGCACGGGAGGCGAGTTGAAAGCACGCACAGAATCCCAAAGGAAATCTTTGATGGGTATGCTGCCGAATATGAGACGGCGATTCGAAATGAATATACCCTGAAGAACGCTGCGGGATAATATGCACTGACCAGATTTGCGACTGAAATCAATGAAGAAATTCTGAAAGAGCAAAAACGGGAGAATATTTAAATGTTCGCGCGATTTGTTTATGTACTTACCAGCGCTGAATAATAATCTCGCATTTTTACAATTTTACATGCATATTTCAAGCGATGCACAAGCTCTTCCAGAAATTGCAAACTCGATGGACGATCTCGAATTTTGACGATTCGCGGAAATGTTGGCGGCTGACTGCGATCGTGTATGCGCGGTGAGAATCCAATTGGGTTTGGAGCATCAGCTACAAACAGGAAGTACATTGCTTAAATACATTAAATATACATTAAATTATAATATATCCTTACATCCTTCCTTCGGCTGTGTTCCCTTATCAATGGTACGTTTAATTTGTGGCACTAGCTCTAGTGATGCATTTAAGTTTTTATAAATTTCATTCATTATTGTCTCCTCTGGTGACGAACACGTGACACTATCAAATTGGTAAATAGACTGATAGAAATGACGCATAAATCGCAAACGATGCACCACTGCCATAATGTCATCGGGGTGTTGTTCTTTTTTACTCTGACGCACCAAATCATCTTCAGCTTCTTTGAGTTGCGCCGCTACAGTAGAAGGCTGTGAATCTTCGATAGCCAGCAACGATGAATTGCCATAAAGTTGAAAATCTTCCTCCTCATTGACACTACTTATAATTATAATATTTTTTATTAAAGCAATCAGATTTCGCACGGCATGACAAAAGGAGCGCAGCGCTTTATCTGTAATACTGGCGGGAGAGTGAAGATAGAGGCAGGTGAAGAGCACCTGATCCATGGAGTTGCCCTCCAGCCATGAAACCAAGCAAGCAAATAGCGCATCAAAGATACCGATCAGTTCCTCCGTGCTGATGTTCTCCAATTTGAGCACACCCGCCTGAAGGTTACCACAGAAGTCAATTCAATTGTTAACAGTTTATCACCTCACTCTCTCTTACCTCTACTGCCGTCTCAAATGTATGCGGCGGTGCATCTTTTTTGTTGTATCCCATACCCACGTCCATTTTGGGATCCATCATTTCAATCGCAGACATCGCCTCGAACAATCCAAATAGCATATCTTGCGCCAATTCACCCAAGTTTAGCTCGCAGCAGGCGCTCATAAAGTCTTTGGTAATATCAACCCAGCCATACAATGGATAGTCGCCAGCATCAGCTGATCGCATTACACGCTGTACATCGGGATCCATGAAGCCACACTCTTCAATTGACCACTGTCCAGCCTCTGAGGTTTCCGATTCTACAGATTCTAGCGTTGCACGCGGTGCTGGTGGAGCACTGCTAGAAGAGGCGGCCGCAGCCGCCGCCGCAGCGGCAGTTGCAGCTTGAAATCCGGGTGCGTTCACACTGCGAAAGATATTATAATTTCACTTGGATTTTATTTCATCAATCACTTACATTGGATTCATTTATTGCCAGGATTTTGTTGACGACTTTATTCCTTTCGAAAAGCAATTCAATTTCTTGTCATTGCCTAACTCCAGTGCCGCTACAAAACAATTATCAACGGCGGAAAGTAGCCGTTCAATTTCCAACAGCAGTGGCAGCCAAGTCTTATGAAGCCGATATTTTTTTAATATCGGCTTCTCCAATCCATAGTGATGTTGCGAATACCAACGAGTATTTGAGTAGACATAATAAATATTCAATGATGCAAAGATTTTGCTTTCGAATTCAAATATGGATATCTCATCGAAAAGTAGCAATATTGGATATTGTTAAGAAGCACATAAACTATGACTTCTAAGTGTTATTAAGGTTGTGGAAGCATTTATTGCCTATGGAAAAATAACTCAAATTAAAAAGAAGTAAAAGTGGCTTTTTCCGATTTTTGATTTAATATTTCTCGAAAATTGTGGGTGATATCAAAATCAATAAAAGAGAACATTTAAATTCAGCGATTTTTATAGCAGATTAAAAAAAAAATTTTTACCTGTGTTTGGATTTGAAACATTTTTTTTTGTTTCTGATATCTGATGTTATCTAACCTTATCCCAAGAAATTCAATGGTGCCAACCGTTTTCTCAGATTGGTTCCAGTTTTTGAGATAATGGTATCGATTTGATTTGATTAAAATTTTAACAAATTTGCGCAAAAAATATCGGAAAAATTTGAAAAAAATATTAGCTGTGTTTCTTATATATTTCCGAAGTTTTTCTTACATACATATTTTAGTTAGCCCTACTTATGACGATTACGGTCCTTAGTTTTACTAATTTTTTAATTAATTGAGACGTATACTTTTAAAAATAATATTCAAAATTTAGAAGCACAAAACTTGAAATTACAGAATCAGATGCTGACTCACCAACACACAACCTGGATCTTTTCAATATATGTACGTAACTTCATTAAGTTCTGGGGTCAATCGACTGTACCGTCTCATAAAACTCATACAATCAGCACTTCCAGATGGATGACCGCAGATATATGGGTGATTTCAAATCCAAATGACGATTGGACGATTTAGTAACATGAAATCACGCGCAGACGTTGAGCGTATTATTTTAACAATAAATTTAAATAAACCAAATTAAGAAACCAACTAGAAAAGAGAATCGTTCAAAGAATTTTGTTTGAAATTTAATAACTTTTCTTGATTTGATTAAATGACTGCCAACGAAGTTTAAATTCCAACATTCATCAGTAGATTCTCATGATTTAAAAAAAATTTGTTCGGGGAAGTTCGTATATTTCTCTATTTTTATTATCATCACAAACCCAAGTTTGATCGATAGTTTTCTTAATGATTTTGAAATGCTATTGAGCAAGAATTTAGTTTGTACGTAATATACATTCAGTATGAATTACCGGCAAACTTCCTTCACTTTACAATGGCTGCGACAGCGTCATTGCATTAAATGGCGTCCGCAGTAATGTCGCCAAGTTGTCTGCGACTGGAGCACAATGTGCGCGACAACGGCAGAATGACTTTAATTCTATTCTTCACAATTTCCACACATTATTTATTTTATAACGTTAAAAGCAATAATTTTTAATCGATCACTTCATTTATTTATTTATTTTCAAAGGAAATAACATAAATAAGCAAATTGTATAATTTCATAGTTGATTTTGGTTTTTTTTTTTTTTTTTCATTCAGCTGCATGTCAAAATATTATGGAACTAGATTGTAGTCGACGACAGCGGCAATTTGCACATTGGCGCAATGATGCTGTGTCGCATCCATTAAGTTCGTAAGAATGCATGATATTTAAGTGTTGACAGATGGCGCAATGTCGTTGCCGCGTCCATAGTGTTCGTAGCTTGAAAAGAAAACTTACTTACTTTACTTACTTTACTTTTAATGGCACAACAGCCCATGGAGGGCCTAGGCCGAGCTTTTTCTCATCCACTCATGTTGTGCGTGTTATATTTGTACATGAATGGAAGGGACCTACAGTTTAATGCCGAATCCGAACGGCAAAGTGAAAAGCTTTTCATAGCAATTTTTACTCTTGTAGGTTTGCCATTGCCTGCCAAGAGGTGGTGCCGTGTAGAAAAATTATTTTTTCTACTTTTTTTTTATTTTGCCTGTGCCGAGATTCGAACTCCGGACATTCTGCGTAGCAGCCCAACGCACTACCACTACGCCACAGCGACAAAGAAAAACAAAGTCAAAATTTATATGACTTATATGACTTAAAATATGAATATCTCAGCGCAAAGTATGTAGCAATATTTGAAGGCTGTTAAGGTCGACATCGCACTGGCAATAGTTGCCGCGTGGGCGAATGTGTTCTTCTCTCTTTTAGAGTTTAGAAAATAGCGAAAAGTCACACGGTGCCTAACACAAGTCAGGCGAATAGGGTGGTTGCGGAACGATATCAGTCGAATTTTTGGCAAAATGGTCTCGTAAAACCAATGCAGAGATTTTGGAACCAATCGTGCATTCACTCTTCTTAGGCCCAAATGATGTTTACAATGGTTTTCACTGATCCTTCCGATATTCCGATATTCCAACGATGCCAGTAAGGTCTCTGACTGTTAATCGTCGATTCTCGAGCACAAATTCCTTGATTTTATTGACGTGTTGATCATCAGTTGATGTTGATGGCCGTCCTGGACGTGGTTCGTCGTCAACGCGTTCTCGACCATCTTTGAACAATTTGCACCAATCAAAAACACTTGCTCGCGACATACAATTATCACCGAAGGCCTTTTGCAACATTCTGAACGTTTCGGCACCAGAAATTTGATTCCGCACACAAAATTTAATGGAACTTCTTTGTTGAATAATTTCCATTCACTCATTGTGAAAATCGCCGAATGCACTTTTTGTACTTCAGAAAGACAAGCGTATACTAAACACTAATGATTATTTCGATGTGACATTTGGCACAGATGTCACCGACAGTCATACCAACCTTAAAAAAATAATATTTTGATGAATGGGTTTCCGCGCGAAATTAAAATTAAAAAGTCTTACTAACTTTTGCCCACAGTAGTACGTCACTTTCAAAATAAACATGTTTCTTATAGTGTTAATTAGCTAAACTTCTCTCAACTAATCTCAATAGTTCTCAAAATATTTTTTGCAAATTTGTTTAAAATGATGGGATACCGTTAAATTGATTGTTTTTTTTTAATAAGTGACTTATGCCACTGCCAAAATAAACGGCTTATTTATTGTATTAATTGTAATTAAATAAAATGCTAATGAATATCAATTTTGTTTATATCGTTAAGCAAAAACACTCAATTTACTTGAGGGTGCAATTCTAAAGGGGCTAAATATTCGAGCGAGATTAACAGCACGAGTCACTTTTTACAATGTGTGGTATATGTATGGATGTGTGTGTGTGTTTGTGTGAGTCTATTTATGAATGGTTTGTGTCTTCTGGAGTTGGATGGTGCTTTATTTTGTAGCTGATAACGCTGGGAGTATTTTTGTTAATTGTATTGCTTGTGATTACTTTATTTTCTGCCTCTTGTTGTTGCACATTGAATTTGTCACAGCCACAGCACACAGTCGATGTTTATTTATGCCGCGTTATCAAGTGTGTTCTCCGACATTTAGAACATGTAGATTTATGCCAGTAATTTTTGTTCGGTTTCTGATTAAAACTATAAAGAAAACTTCATTCTTTTTTATACATATATATTCGTTTATCGTTATCTCTTGCGCATATCTCCCGTTGATTTTGTTTCAACATTAACGATAATGACAGGCTCTATCACTTTACACCAATACAACTTTGAATTGCAATAAATCTGTTACAATAACTGTAAAACCTGACCGGGAATTAACTTTTGGTATACGTTTTTGCAAGTATTCTAATTATTATTATATGAATTAAGTATACAAAAAAAAAAAACACTTTATTTACTTTAGGGTGAGAATCTTTCTTTCTTTCTTTTAATGGCACAACAGCCCATTGAGGTCCTAGGCCGAGCTCTTCGCATCCATTCATTTTGTGCGTGCTATATTTGTATATGAATGGAAGGGACTTACTGTCTTATGCCGAATCCGAATGGCGAAGTGAAAAGCTTTTCATAGACAATGTTTACCCCTTGTAGGTTTGTCATTGCCTGCCAAGAGGTAGTGGCGCCATGTAGAAAAATTGTTGTTTCTACTTTTGGATTTTGCCTGTGCCGAGATTCGAACCCCAGACACTCTGCTTAGCAGGCCAACGCACTACCACTACACCACAGCGACCGGTGAGAATATAAACGGGCTAAATACTCGAGTGAGATTAACAGCAAAAAGCAGTTTTTACAATGAGTGTGTATGTGTGTGTGTGTGTGTGTGTGTGTGTGTTATGCCGCGTTATCTCTTTTAATGTGTGATACTGTCTTGTTATCAGCAAATATACCATAAATTAATTCAAAGCTTAGCGCTTTTTATTTGCACTTACAGCCATGGACATACAAATAGCACACATTTATTTATATGCAGTATTTATTCCCCTTCAGTTTACGGATAATGCCCTCCATTAAGTCAAAGTTGACAAGCCTTGTCTGAAACATGCGGTGCACTGCTCTCCCGAAAAGAGGGCCGTTAAAATTACTGTCGGCAAATGATATGCATATATTCTTCTTTTAATGGCACAATGGAGGGCCCAGGTTGAGCTTTTCCCATCGACTCACGTTGTTCGCGTTATATTTTTGTACATGAATGGAAGGGACCTTCAGTTTACAGATAATGCCCTCCATTAAGTCAAAGTTGAGCAGCCTTGTCAGGCTCTAAAGACTGGCAATAATGTTGAAAAAGCGGTTTCATTTAAGTCAGTAAGACAGAAAATGCCTCAAATAAAGGAAGAATTTGGTCTCGATGTATGCAGGATCCAGGAAGCTTGTAAGAAGGAGAATAAAAGAAGTTTATGGTAGGCATTTTGGCCGGGTTTTTGTTGTTGTTTTGAATAACGAAGTTCAACGGACCCTCCTTCCGGTCAATACGACCGAGGGGGCATCCGTGTAACGTACGAATCGGTGACCAGCGCAACTGCTTTACACGATAATAGGCATTCTCTACAACTACAGATATAAAATCATCGGCTGTTTATCGTTTTCAATTGATAAGTAAGTTTGTTTTGATGCATTCAAGAGAATCGGCAATGCTGAATAGATCATAAAGTTTATTAAAATCTCTACCATACATATTCCACGAAAAAGATAATTTTGAGTATATTTTGTTGTGCCTATGCTAAGTTTAATAGGAATAAAATAACGTGAGCTTCTACAGGGTATATTAAAGTTTAATTTGTTTAGTAAATACGAAGATGATTAAAACCCATTTAAAAGCTATACAAGAAATGTAATATGCAGCATTTTTCTTCTGCTTAACAATGTCGGTAGATTAATAAGTTTTAATCGATGTTCATACAAAAGAAAATTCCAACAAAAACTCAACAGAGAAAAAAAAAATTGTTTTTGAACCATTTTAATTTTGCTTGTATAGCAGTTATATTGAATATTCCAGACAGGAGATGCATACTCAAGGATGGGTCTAACAAGTGAAGTGAATAGTGTTTTTGTTGTATAAGGGTAGTTAAACTTCTCTGACCAGCGTTTAACAAACCTTAGAGAACTTTTAGCTTTGTTCACACACGAGTTGATATGCAAGTTAAAACTTAGATTGACACACCCAATTCAACATATATCAATACATGATTCAGAGTCTGATCCTGTAAAGAATATTCAGCAGACATAGGTTGTCTCCTTGTAAATGTCATATAATTACATTTATCCGGATTGAGTAACGTCAAGGTTAATCAGCACCATTTTGAAAAATTATCAAAAAAATTAATAAATAGAATGGGTACCGACGGAAATACATTGTACATCTCACAAAATGTTAAGCGCTAAACCAAAGATACACAAAAAACTAAAACCATTAAGCACAGTGGTGGGCAAAACATGGTTTGGGGAGCATTTTCCTTGCATACCCTTGGATCGTTTGGTTGGAATAAACAGTAAAATCGATTGTTTTCAATATCTTGACCGGTTTTTGTTTAAGCCCATACCCATAAACTGAACACTTAAGCAGGACAATGACATACGTCAACCACCACGAAGGAAAGGTTTTATAGTATTGTACAAGGAAAGAAAAAATTTAAATAAATGCAACACTGCGACTTTAATCCTATAGAATATTTATGGAATCATGGATGATAAATGTCAAGGTAGCGAAGACAAATTTCAGAAATGTTAATGATTTACCGGTAGGTGTCCATGTAACTTCCAAAGGGGTGACGCGATAAGCTAGTGGAGAGTATGGAACGAAGATGATAAGCTGTGATTAAAAATTGTGGCAACAAACACACGTCTAAAAGTGGCATTTCGGGATACATTTTGTGTGTAATTTGTAGCTAGTGTAAAAAGTTACATTGACTTGAAAATGAGGGAAATATCTGAAGAAATACGCTATGTGATGCTTTATTACCATAGAAAAGGTAAAACCGCTGCAGAAAAATGCTGAGATATGTGTGCGGTTTACGGTGAGAATGCTGTGCGTGAACACCGGACCCAGGAGTGGGTTGCTCGATTCCGTTCCGGAAATTTCAATATCAAAGATGCACTGAACGATGCACTGAATAAGCGGATGAAATTTTGCAACTGAAGCAAAATCGATACGCGATCTGTCAGGAGATAGCAGAGGTACTAAACATCAATCACATAACAGATTTGTGGGTACCAACAGCGGACACTTTTTATATGACCCAATATATATTATCACTGGTCAATAAAAATATTAAAACTATATAAAACTTAAATTTAGATATTCAAAAAGAGAACAATTAGTATTTTACTATTTTTTTTTACTCTTCACTGTTTACTTACTCTTGGTTTTCGATGCCTCCCGACTAACGAAATCAATTGCTTTAAAAATAATAAACTTTTTGCTTTCATGATGTAATTTTATTAAGTTAAAAAATGAACTTTTCTATTTTATAATTAATTGTGCTATTTCTATGTCCGTGGCTGTGTGTGATTTTATTTGGAATATTAAAATTTAAGAGCGTTTTATTAGCTATTCCCAATACTCTGGACGAGGAATTATGGAAAAATTTTCAAATTTTAATTTTCCCAAATGTCAAGTTGATGACACAATTGTAAATTATATTTAAATTTAAACATTAATCGAAAATATTCCCTTGCAATTGCAACGCCAAGCTTTAATTTTTTAATACACCCTCATACTATATATAAATGATACACACACTTTAATACTCACTCAATTTCTCTAAATCAAATAACATTTTATATACACCCAACAGTAAAAGTTATGCACTTCTTAAATGCTGCGTCTACTTGATTAAAACTTTAGAAGCACTTTGAATTCATCGTACACATTTGCTTGAAAATTAAATAGAAAAAACGAAATGAGTAAAAATTTTATGGCAGAGTGTCCGGCGTTTGAATCTCGGCAAAGGCAAAACCAAAAAGTAGAAAAAATAATTCTTCTACTCAGAGGTAACCTCTTGGCAGGCAATGGTACATTTTCCTTGACCTTCTTATCCTTTTCATTGGCGCTACATGCTGTCATAGTCGACGCTGATAAAACTGAAGTTCATTGTGTTAAAGGCATAACAACACTTGCCACAATGGCTGTCTTTATCGGTGTCCTGTGCTTGCATTCGCTCTCTCCTTCTTCCTCCCACCTATCAATCATACTTTAAATTAACACAATGCTTTGCATTCATAGGGGTACACCCTGTGACTGCATTATAAAAAAAAAGAAACGAAATCGACAACTTCTACAGCACTTAAGCGTTCCGTTTCCGTTACTACCGTTCGTTATTTAATAATTTTATTATTATTGATAATATATTATAAGGTCGATGAAATCTTATTGCTGTACATATTTTCATTTCACTGTCAAAGGTTTAAAACATAAATACATTCCTTACACAGGTAGAAAAAAAGAGAAACATTTTGAAAGAATGTTCCTTTGTTTTGCAGACATCCTAGACCTCCTTAGCAAAGTTTTCTCTTACCCGAGAAAGTAGTAAGTAATCGAGAAATCTGCATAGAACCCATCATTTTAACGTAGGCATGTCATTGGGGCTAATGCCGAATATTAGCTTATCGTACAAATGACTGAATCGAGAAAGTAATCTCCTGATTTTGCCTCTATGCCTTCACTTCGTTAGTAGATTTATGTAGCAATTACACAATTTCAAAAACACTTTACTGTGTCCCTACCACCACTGGGTGCACGCACACATTGATGCATGGCTCTTATCAATTTTGAACGTCCGAATACGTTTGAGTATTTTTCAAGTATATTTTACTCGCACATTTTTGGGGTTGATAATGGGACAACATGCTTGCTGGTTGTTTTTTGTGTTTCTTGTACATTCGTGGCCATAATAAGCCGACTACTATCTGACTCCCATGACGATGATACCGATGCTATTGCAACAATTGTTATACTTATAGTATTCCAGAAAGCCATGCACACACACACACACGCACACACACACACACACACACACACACACATAATACATACTTGTACTACTTAATATGGTATATGGTAGAGGGGTTGAATTGGTTTGTTTACTGCAATTTGGAATCAGTATCAAATGTGAAGTCTTATTGGTATAACGTTCTAACGGTATTTCTTAGATTTTGTTGGTGGTCAAAAGCGATATAAATAAAAACTTGCGTGAGCTACCCGTAATTGTTACTGTCGCCTAGTTCGCTGTATTTTTCTGTGTTCCCGTTTCAAAGAAACGAAAATCGTAAGTTTTATGTTGTTAACAAAACTCGTTGGTATAAATCATCAAATAGACTACTTAAAATTATTTGTTGACATCGTTTTGAACTATTGCATAGTTTTGATAAGTTGCTAGCATATGTTGCAGACTACTTTATACTGTACAACATGTGAAAATGAAAATGTGTGAGCAATGAGGCAAATGCGCGCCTCTTCTAAAATTTTACTTAATAATAAATAGTTTTATTTCTATTGAATTGGATTTTGTCTCGAATTTGGCATCTCACTCAGTGCCGTCGAAGAAATAAATTTCGACAAATGATTTGGCAACATTTCAAAATTAAATGAAAACTTTTATTTAAAAAAAAAAGAAAAATACAACTAATTTATTCACATTCAGTTTGGGGCAAATGTAAATATGTAATAAAATTGCATACAAAATGAAATGAAATGAAATGAAAGGCTAAATTTTTAAGCGCCAGCTGTGGTGGGGAAGGGAATTTTACATACTTACATAAAACATTAATTTGTTTGTTTGTTTTTTTTTTAATGAATTTCGGAAAGCGAATTGTATAAGTGAGTAACTTTTCAACTTTACCTATTCATTTCTAGCAACACAAGTTATGTCCAAAGTGAAAATTCAATTACGGGAAAATTCAATTAACCCTCTAATTCCCAAATCTTTGATTGACCTACAAAAATTATAATAGGTAAATACCGATGTAAGAAACACAGATCTGTTCGCAAAAATAAATTGCCGTGGATTTATGAAGTCGGGAAGTTGGGATCTCTCAAAGCAATTGTTGTTGTTTGAGCGTATCGGAAATTTTCAATTAAGCCTCTATTTCTCAAATTTTTGATTGACCAAAAAAAAATCATAATAGATAAATATCGATGTAAGAAACACAGACCTGTTCTCCAAAAAAGTGAAAAAAATAAATTGCCGTGGATTTATGAAGTCGGGAAGATGGGATCTCTCAAAGCAATTGTGGTTTTTGAGCCAATTTTTAGGAATTTTTTTTGAATTGTTATAAATTTGTATAAATTATCCTATTCTTAGTTAGTCAGAGACTATTTTATATACCGTTAATATCAAGGGAAGTATTTTATTTATTTGTTTTTATTATGAGTTAAAAAAATTCTCAAACTCAATCCTTGATTTTCGAACATTTTTGACTTCGATTGCTTTCAGCGGCTCTAAAACACATCGCAGCTCATAGCCGAAGCATTATTATGAAAGTTAGGGGAGTTACTATACGTTATGATAAAGTGTACCTCCAGACTAGTGTTCTGATGGTTAATAGACCCGTTTTGATGACGGCTGACGGCTAGAGGGTTAATATTATACTGAAAAATCAACAACCAAACATTATCAAACGATTTGAGAGTTGATCTTATATAATTAAGATACTCTAAAAACGATAGAATCATCAGTTTTCTCCAGCACGTCATATGAGCTTTTTATTACGGTTTAATTTTCTTTTTTTTCATATATTTTTTTTATAAGAAATTTGATATAACTATAAATATTTTCTTAAAGAAGATCAATTGTTAGTAGTAGGTATTTTAATGAAAAAAAAAAAAAAAATTCGGAGCATGAAGCTGAAAACAAAATTATATTTAGTACACTCGAATTACATACGAGTATATCTGATATAAAATATTATTTCAAACCTTCTGAGCTTCGATTTTCGGTTAGAATATAATATTTTCAATCGCAATAATTATGACATGCTGGAGAAAAACTGATATTGTCATCTTGTTAAGCATTCCATAAGATCAACCTTCAAATCGCTTGCGTATTTTCTTGAGCTAAATTTTGTTGTTGTCATGCGTTATTTATGATTTCACAAAAACTTACATACTTACTTAAGTACATATAAGTTAAATTATAAATGAATAATATAATTTAAGTTAAACTATAATGAAGCATTATTGTTTATACTTTATTTTGTACTTCTAGATGATTGTCACAATAAGTTTAAACTTTTATGTCATGCAATATATATTATTATTCATATATTTAATCCTTGTTTACGCTACATGCTGCCGGTACTGCTAATAAGGTTTTAAACTTTGTTGTGCCGGTTTTCGAAAGATATAAATAAATAAATAAAAGTATCAACGATTGAGCAACTGCTGGTCTGCTGGGCTGAGCCCACTAACAGCTAACAATTCAGTATACTAAGTATATCCTAAAATCGCTTGTTTCTTGCCAGAGTGGTTATTTTGAATGAGAAAAAAAATTGGCTTTTGTTCACTAATAAAGAAAATATATTTACATAAGTTTTGCATATTCAGCAGTGTTTGAAATGAAAATCGTTTTTTCGGTTTGGCATGCAGAATCCACGGTCCAATGTCAATTCTGTCGACTAATATTTACACGGGTTCGGAAGACTAGAAATGTTTTAGTATCGATAAAATTCACCGACAGTTCGGTTGACTTGACTCAAGAAGAGAGCTTTCATTCGGAAATTGCATCTAAGTATCTTCTTACTTCGTGTAATACATAGATTAGAATTATGTTGTGAAAATTTTAGTCACACGTTTCCTCACTTTTAAAGATTTTTGGCTCTTTCATTCAAGGCTTTTTTAAATTCCACACACAAGCATTTGTACTTAAATATGAACTTGCATATAGTATGTATCAACATTTTTTGATACAACAGTTTATTTAAATTACTGTTAACTGCTATGTTAACACTGAGATTGTGTAGGGTATAAAAACCGACCACAAATTCTGTTTGGTTAATCCGTGCATGGTCTTTTCATACCTGTAAATAGTAAATAGTTAAATGACATTTCATGTGTACGAATTGTGTCGTCATTAAAAACCATTGTGCCTACAAAAAATCCAAATCCAAAAAGAAAGAAAACGAAAATCGTTTCATAGTACGAGTATAGTGGCGAGTAATTAAAAATAAAATAAATTTTGGCATAATAAAATTTCTATATTTTGTGGATATTGTGCAATTAAAGTAAATAATATACTTAAGCTGAAATTCAACATATACCGCAAACAAATTTAGAGCTAGCTACCTACATCATATGGCTATTTCTGCAATGCATGTATGCAATTATTTTATGTACATATGTAAATAGCGTGTATATTACACATCTGCCAAATGCCAAAATTTTAATTACATATATTTTAAACAGCTAAAGTCAATGGAGGGTAAAATAAGCCTCTTCCATTTTACTTCATTTCATTTGCCAATGTACAGTAGTACAAAATTTACCCATAAAAGAAACCAATTACTTTGGCCGGCCCGAATGAAAGCATTTAGAGAATCATTAAAAATATTACAAAAATTAAAAATAATAAAAATATTATTTAGGTACAATAATAAAATTCTTTGCATTTGGAAACTTAAAAAAAATGAAATAGAAAATATGGCTGAACTAGAGAACTTCCAGGTTGAAGAG
Organism: Palloptera scutellata; assembly: GCA_958295655.1. Taxonomy (NCBI): domain Eukaryota; kingdom Metazoa; phylum Arthropoda; class Insecta; order Diptera; family Pallopteridae; genus Palloptera; species Palloptera scutellata. The sequence goes on from OY282451.1 coordinate 55,290,246, forward strand.
ATCCCAAGCCGTGAAATTCTGCATTTGAACTTGAAATACTTTTTATTTCTCTGACTTCATCTACATGTTCGATTCATTGGTGGTATCAAATATACATATGTAAATATGGTATGTACCGAGGGCTCTTGGAAGTCTGCTAGGAATAGAACAGGATTTAAAAATACACAAAATATACCTAGGTACGTGCAGGGCGTATGAGCGATTTTAATTGACATTAGCTGGGGCTTGTTACTACTAACATTTCTCATCTACCATATTTATATAAATAAAGAAAAGAAATATACAAAAGTTTTGTTCAAATTTCTACATTAACTTTCTTAAGTTCCTAAGGAAACATAGGGTATCAGTAGAAGAACTCTACTAAATTGGTATATTTCCATTCTTTTTTTGATCACCAAATTCATAAGCTTTCGTTTCCAGATGATACTTAACGTTCCTTATTTTCTACTCTATAAAGAACAGTCCTCAGTGTACAGCTTCTGGAGAGTGCAATTTCGAAAAATCCTATTCTGATCCAACTTGATTTCATAAGCTACTAGCAGCTGATTGCATTATACTTATGTAGGAGTAATTGCGAAAAGATCTGCCTAGATCTGCCTCCAAGTGCTGTTGTGCCATTAAAAGAAATAAAGAAGAAGAAGAAGTAATTGAGCAGAGATAAGTGTGATAAAGTTGAATGTTTAAAATTTTATAATTTCATCAAGTGGAGGATGTGATTCAGAAATATTATTAAATTGCAGAGCTATGAAAAATATATTTATAACAAGGAATTTTGACTAATGAAGGTTTGCTATTACCAGCCAGCCTTGAACCCGGACACACTGTATAGCAGATTAGTACACTATAAACCTAGTTGTGGCTTCAACTTTCGCAGTACCTATTTATTTACTTCATTTTTTCAAATGTACTAATGTGGCTTTAAGGAACCAATTTTAGCCATTTAAATCGCTTTTCAGTGCAGAACAATTAAACACAAATGAGATTATGGAGTTAGCACTTTTCGCGGCTTCTTAATGGCGATGACGGCAATAATCGCGCCACTGCGGAATCTACTCCGGAAACCCCAATCACTGACGGCGTTGAAGTACCGCCGCCTGACTATGAGGAGGTCTTAACAGCCATCGTTTGGCTGAAAAACAATATGGATGCAGGTGCAGATGGCCTAGAGGCGAAGAGCTCAAAATGCATGCATGAGCTTGTATGCAGAATATGAATCGGATGAAAGCATGCTCAGTGATTGAAACCTCAGCGTACTCTGCCCAATCGATTAAAAAGGTGATTCCACGATCTGCGCCAACTACCGTGAGAAAAGCCTTCTTGATATTGCATATAAGGTTCTATCGAGCGTACTGTGCGAAAGACTGAAGCCCATCGCCAATAAAACGATTGGACCTTATCAGTGTGGCTTCAGACGTGGTAAATCCGCCATCGACCAGATATTCACAATACGCCAAATCCTGGAAGAGACTCGAGAAAAACAGATGGACACCCACCATCCATTCGTCGATTATAAAGCCGCTGCCGCCTTCGACAGCACGATTAGGAATCACTTGTACGCCGTAATGTCTGATTTTGGTATCCCTGCAAAGCTCATTCGCCTTTGCAAAAGGACACTGACCGACACCACCAGCGCAGTAAAAATTGGGACAGACCTCTCCGCGCTATTTGATACCAAAAGAGATTTCAGACAGGGTGACTCTTTAACCTTATGCTGGAGAAAATAATTCAAGCTGCGAACATCGACACCGACATCTTAGCAGCATGACACTACAAGAGTGTCATGCTGCTAGCGTATGATTATACTTATATTGACATCATTGGCACCAATGCGCAGCATTCTCCAATCTGGATAGGGAGTGTCGACGAGTGGGTCAAGTGGTGAACGAGGACAAAACGAAATACCTTGTGCCAACAAACAAAGAATCACGGCATCTTGGACAAAATGTCACTGTTGACAATTATACTTTTGAAGTCGTCAAGGATTTCATTTACCTAGGATGCAACATTAATATCAAAAAACTTTCAGCCTTGAGATGAAGCGGAGATAAACTCTTGCCAACAGGTGTTACTACTGGCTCACTACGTGGACATTGACCAATATGCGTGGACGACGTGTATCGAATAAGATGGAACGATGAGCTGTATGAGCTGTACGCCGACACTGACATAGTCAAGCGTATAAAAATCCAGCAAAAAAAGCGCTTCGGCTAAAAGGGTTTTTTATTTGAGCCACGATGGAGGAACACGCAGAAGGGGACATCCTAAGCTCAGTTTGAAAGACCAGGTATAGGGCGACCTGACTGCACTTGGCCTTAACAACTGGCGCAAGCGCGCGAATAGTAGAGGCGACCGATGATGCTTTATAGAGGCGGCCAAGACCGATCATCGGTTGTAGTGGCAGCTAAGTAAGTAATTGCAATTAAACAATCTGAAACGTTTGTGGTAGATTTGGCAGGATAATTTAAGTCAAAAGATGTACTTAGCTCAATTTTTCAAAATATAATTCATTTACAGCCTTATTATCTGATTATCATATTATCACTCAGAGCGTTGCTTGTATGTATTTGGTTGTTGTACTATTCTGAGAAATTCATTAATATAAAATAAGCAACACAGCAAATCACAGAGTTGGCTTTCAGATTAAAGTGTGACATTTATAATTTACTAAAATAAAATGAATCTTGCGATTGTGCTATCATACAATGTATGTAGGTTCTACAGGCAGGTAGTGTTACCATAAATAAAGAAATATCTTTATCCGCAAGTGCCTTCACACAAATTATTTTCAGTTTAATAAAAATGTTTAGCTATGAAATAAAAAAAGAATCTGATATATTCAAAATACTAATGGGAAAAATATTGCGCTAAAATAGGTGCGAAAAATGGTACTATCTCGACATTTTTCCGATTTTGAGACAGTACATGCTATAGGAATTTTTTTTAGAACTACAACTGTGTGATTGCATTCCCTCTCTCATTCTCCCTCCTTCTCCCTCCCACCTATCGATCTTTCTTCCACTCAACACAATGCTCTGCATTCATAGGGGAACACCCTGTATGTTGTATGCTGTATATATCAATAAAAAAAAGTAAAATTAAAAAAAAAATAAAGAAAAGAATAAAAGACAGGAAAATAAAGTTCCAATTTATTTACGAGATATAACCAAGAGAAACTTCTTAAAATCAAGTTACAGGTAAAATATATGCACGAGGCGATAAAATTCGTTGCACTGTGCTATCTAATAGTTTTGGATGAACGGGTAGAATACATATCAGCCATAAAGTCACCTTAACTCTTATTATTTTATTGCATCGAATGCCAATAATACATACTATATAGTATACTTACTCTTATGTAATGCTAATTTTAATAAGCTAACATACGAGTAAGATAAGATAGTATTGTACTCGTAAGTATTTTGCAAATGATAAATACAGCTTATCACTGATTTAAGCAATATACCAGCTGGTATGTATAAGAAATTGTGTATTATAAACAAATATAATATGTACAAAATATTTATTATTCATTCAAATTTATGGTATCGCCTACAAAGTAAGGCCCTTTCGATATACCAACGAATACTCCAATCATCAAAACCTTTTCCAAACGCATTTTCTGAAATCGACTTCAGTTCTTGTCGTGAGTTCTCTTTTATGCCTTCTATCGACTAAAAAAGGGTGCCTCGACGTGGTAATTTGAGTTTTAGAAAGATAGAAAAGTAAGCCGGAGCCATATTAATTGAATACGTTAGTTGTTCGATGTTATTTGTTGAGTTTTTGGGTAGAAATTCGTATACACTGATAGCCTGGTTAGATGGTGCGTTGTCGTGGTGAGTTTTCTTTCCACAAACTTGGGCGTTTTCGACGAATTTGCTCTCTCAAGCGAGACTATCTCTCTCCAACTTAAATGTCACCATTTCCTTCACTTAATTGCTTTGAACTTCAGTTGAAGACGTTGATGGCCGATCAGAGCGAGGCAAATCTTTCATCTCTCAACCGCTTTTGAATGTATTGTACCACTCACATACATACATACATGCACGTGTAAGCCTTCTCTAACATTTTCTGCGATTCAGCACACGAAATTCCATTGGCAATACAAAATTTAAGATAAATTCTTTGGTCAAATTTTTTTACTCATTGTAAAAATCGCATAACACATTTGAGATGAACTGACAAAATCGAACACTGTCAACAAACTAATCGATCGCGTCAGCTTAAAGGACAGTGCTGCCAACTTAGTGACAAAAATTATGTTTACAATACCTTTAAGCGGTCTTTTTCAATGATCATTGCCCGGAACAGAATATAAATATTGACTTTTTAGTGCATAAACTATGCAATTAGTATTTTTGTGTGCTTTTTATTGAAAATATGAGAAACAAGAGTAATTTTTAAAATTGAAAAAAAAGCTATTAAGCTATTTATTTATAATAGCTATGTAATATATTTTGGGTAGTAATTAGTTTCATTTCACTTTCATACATGAATGCTGCCATTCTTTCGTATTATTTACTGCATTTGAATTTAGTAGCAGAATTGTTGCATTCCTTGATTTTATAGATCTAATTTTATAGCTCGAGAGTAGCGAGAAGTATTTACTATTTCCGTTCTTTGGAGCTGGAATATACTTTAAATTATAACGTTATGATATTGTGTTGTTAGAAGCTATTGTAATTATTCATTTTCATAGATTGCAAAATTATCTCGATCGTGGCATAATTTGATGACTCTTGAATCAAAAGGCTTTCCTGTGAAATTAATATACACTATTTTAAGGCTGCATATCGTTTTTTGAGCTGCCCATATGCAATACATAGAAAAAGAGAAAATCGTTACGCTCTTTTAAAGATCTTCTCCTCAACAATCTCTAAATCCTTTTGTGCTCCCAACTGAGAGCATTTTTAATGCCATATAATGATCGAATAAATTATACCAAACATATTCTTAAATTTGTATCTATTACATAAAAAGTGAGTTCATTATTTTGAAATTTCTGTTTTGTAGAATAGAATTTATACTTTAAGTATAAAGAAATGTCATACAAAACACAATTAAAAAAAAAGAAAATAAAAAAAATTTTACCAACGAGAATTAATAAAATGCTCACAAAATTTAACCCACAACTACAGAAGAACGTATAGGCCAAATCAGTTTTCTAATACCTACAAAAAAAACTGGATAGTACTTGTTAAAAATATGTCATATTTTATGTGTTCGTGCACGTACTATATATATGATCACTGACTACATAACTAATCCGTGTACAACAGTCACACACACGCACATATTTATGCACATCTAGGACATCAGCTAAAATGAAAATGTTTTTTTGTAAGGCTACTACCAAGAATTTATGCAGTTTTCTATTGAATTTATTTCAATTATTCCGATTGACTTGATACATAATTGAAAACTTCAGAACGATTCTACGAACATGAATGAGCCAGAAATGTCACACAAAATTGTTACGTAACGACAGAGGTTTTCGTGCCATTAGGAAATGTTTTGATTAATGTCTTTCAATTGCATATAACTACCAAAAAATGTACGGATAACACCGTAAATCTTAGATCAGATAACATTCGTTCATTTATCAATTTCAAATGCATACATAGTTGTTATACTTGTATCATGGGGCGTATGAGTAACATTAAATATAATAACGCCGTAGGTGAGAAACGGTGTTGAATCTATTATCTATTACTTTAAGTCCACATGGTCGCTGTAGTGTAGTGGTAATGCATTGAACTGTTACGCAGAGTGTACGGGGTTCGAATCTCGGCAAAGACAAAATCAAAAAGTAGAAAAGACAATTTTTCTACACCGCACCACCACCTCTTGGCAGGCAATGGCACACCTACAAGAATACAAATTGCCTATGGATAGCTTTTCACTTCGCCGTTAGGATTCGGCATGAAACTGTAGGTTCTTTCCATTCATATACAAATATAAGACGTACAACATGAATGGATGCGAAAATCTCGGCTATGCCCTCCATGGGCTGTTGTGTCATTAAAAGAAAGAAGAAGATGTAAAACGATAAACTTATTTCCATCTGGTTTTTTATTAAATTCAGTGTAATTTTACTTTTAAAATTTACTATATTCTTATTGCCGTTTTAAACTACTTACTACTTCTTCGAAACAGAAGTTTTGAAAAGTTTTCATCTCAAAAAGGTTTAGTTTCTTAACCAGTCCATTAAATTAACTGATATAAATCAACAAGAATATTTTGGATTTATTAATTTAAATTTTAAATTGAATTAAAATAATTAACATCGTTTGAGTATGTAAATTAATATTTTCGTAGAACAATGATTTCACAAAATATCTATCTATTATAACTATACATGTATGTATGTATGTGAGCACAAATACATATGTACATGCATATTGAATCTAGATGCATCCGATAAATCTCTTAACTCCTCTGCTATTATTTCAATATTACTTTAACCTTTTTAGCAATAACATTCAAGCTGCTGCTTGAATACAAATTTCATATGCTAGAAAGTTGAAAGTTGAAAAATAGGAAGAACGGATTTTCCTATTCGCAGCAGGATGTTTATTTGCTTTGTATGTGCTTTGATTGGATTTGGTTTTTGTTCAGTTCAATAAAGTTGAAATTTACTTTGAGAAAATAATAGTAAAAGAAAATAAACATCGATTGAATTTAATACATATTTGCTTGTGTATGCATGGTGGTGTGTGTTTTTTTTTGTGTATGTGAGTATCCGTTGTGCAGACGCTCACATACACATTCAGCCTCTTTTGGTTTCCTCTTTTGTAGGTATTTGTTAAGTTTCACAAGGAGTTTTTTGTGTTTTTTTACTTATACTGAGCTACTCTTTTGTTATTCTCACAGATAATGAAATATAGGTAGTTATTTTTCAACAATTAACTTGCTCATATACTATATATATGTACACCTACAAATGTAAGAAGCTTGAATAAATATGTTTTAATGAGTAAAAAGGGGTTTTTTGGTTATACATATATTTTTCAATTACAAAAAACAGGGCGCCGCAAAGTACTTAAGTTAACACAAATTCACAGATTAACTCACACAAGCTTCGTAATAATCCCCAAACTATTTTTCTTTTTAGTTAATTATACTCGTACATACTTAGAAAAGTAAAAAATAACTATAATTTAATGTGAGAAGTTACGAACTTAAACAAAAATATCTCATATACGCTCCTTAATCATCTAAAAACATTCATCTACATTATCATCTTGACCATCATCTTCATCATGATCATCGGCCTCTGGTATTGGGCATATCAATAGATCAAATGCTACTTATAATATGGTTATGTCTGTATTATTTTCTTTGGTAATATCCTTTTATTTGAAATTATGAGATTAAAACTGCTTGAAAGCCTATTGAAATTAACTTCATTGGATTTCTGCATGCTACGTTTATGGGGAAATAGTTTCCTGAAGCTTTTAAAGTTTTTGTTTGTAGCATCTTGGGTGTTTCTCCTGATAATTATCCGATTTGTTGTCATGTACATATATAATCAGGAAGAATCTAATGCGACTGCACAAATGCTTCGAAAGGAGCTGGAAAGGAAGTAGTGGCTTCAATGTTCATTCATTCGCAAGGTGCTATCGACGAACTTAAATTTCGTTTCGATAGACCGGACTGCTGGTTCGCCATCAGTTCAATAAAGTGCAACAATTTCATCAACATATGTGCGCAACATGGTGGTGTTTATGACGTCAGCAAACTGCCAACCAAATTAACAAGCTCAGCAATATTGAAGAAACTGGTTGCCATGAAACAAACAGACATTGCCTTTATATCTGGCTTGTTTATTACCACCAAGTTGTACATTTGCAAAGTCATATTAGCCAGCCACAACCAGTCCGTCGGGTTATCCAAATAGAAGAGAACATTCCTAAGAATGCACAAAACTGTTTGTAATGCTGAGAATTTCATTGAACTGTATATTGTAAAACATTCAAATGGCTAAATATTCAAGGTGGAAGGGAGTAAGTCAAAAATAGTCAACAGTGTTTTCTCTTATTTGCGTAGAGGCCACAGAGCTGCAGTGTGCCGATCAAAGAAACAATGTGGAGTGAATGGCTGTCGTGTGCACCACTATCAGTGTTTACTAGAGGTACAACAGACCCAAACGAAACGGACATCGTCAACAGCCGTTTTTAAATTGCCGTTCGCCGCAAACAGATACAAATCAACTATTTAAAATTTTTGCCAGTTAATTTATTTTGTCCCAATGGTCAAATATCAAACTTCGCCATGTACGGCGAAGGTTCAGCAGTTTCTATTAGATTTTCGGTTTAGTTTTCAAGTTATGAGTAGTTGTGAAAAAAAAAAATTTACTGAATGAAATAGCTTATTTGGACCGAAATACTTAAATTGGAAGTATCAAGTGGTAATTTTTGGGGTTTCCCCTCATTTTCGTGTAATAAGCGAATTTTTTTATTTTTATGGGCGGCAAGATTAAGGAAATAATATCCTATTTGGAGTGAAATTAGTTGAAAATAATGAGTGGTTTTGTATCTTTTGGTCTTAGTTTTGGAGTCATTATTATTATTTGTGAAAAAATCAATCAGGAAGTTTATTTATTAATTGTTAAATAAGTATTTCGTAAAAGGCATTCGTTGTACACCCACAAATCTGGCAACACCTGTCCGATTATGTCAAATGAAGAGACGTGTTTGAAAGGTAACATTTCAGGCTAGATTTTGTGTGAAGACAGTTGTGTAATTTGGCGCTAGTGTAAAAAGTTAGATTGACTTGATTGACTTGCGCGATTTTTGATAAAAATTTTTCATTTATTTTTGTATTCAATTTATTGTAGGTAGTCAAGTGGTGAGCTTAACTCAAAAACTAATCCAAAAATCAAAATTTTCCAGTCAATATTTTCAACTTATTTCGGTCCAAATATTCTAGTTCTAGCCGTAAAATCTTCCTAAAATGCAGTCAATATTTTTTAGCACAAATTTAATCAAGAACTCAGGCGAAAATCAAAATCTACTACTTATTACGATGTAAATTTGCTATTTCAACCTTCAATTCTTACCGCCCAAGGAACCGTAATCTCTCCCATTAATACTTATGGTATACTATTCTTAGTTGTAATGGGAATTGTGATTATTCTTTTCACTAATGGCATTAATAACTATGTGATTAAATAAATATCTCAGATATTATGTTCCTTGCTCCTGAATCAAAAGTCTTACTAAAGTAGCAAACACATTTAAGCCCTCTATAGTCTTAGGACACGCTAGTGATCCTCCAGTTTTCTTACATTCTATGTTTATTTTACTAAGAGTTTGCTCATTTCAAGAGTAATATCAACAATTAAATAAACTGATACTTAGGTACTTAATTGAAATTTCCAAATTTGTTGGCCAGCTGCAAGAGCTTTTCGAAAGAACTTGCCCTTTTAATACAAGTATTCAATGAAGTAAACTTAAGTTACTTTCCAGCTTACTTTTTTGTATGTGAAAATCTTTCAGTGAAAAATACAAAACGAGAAAAAAAAACTTTTTGTAAACTTCTTGATTTATTTCTCCTTTTCACTTTGCCTTTTCGATTAGGATAATGCATTACTAATGCTGGCTAGGAAAATGTTGCTTATGTGCGGAGAGGGTAGGAAGAGAGGAAAAGAAAAGCGTAATTTTTCATGCAATTAAATTAATGGGAAAAGAAAAGTAAGCAAAAATGCGGTTATAGTAAATGAAATAAATTAGATTTCAGGTGAAAAGAGAGTAGTGGAAATGTTTAGGAAATGGTAACTTTAAGTCTTAAAGTTCCCACCCAATAAAATGAGGTGAAAAATTAAATATTTGCATGTTTCTCCGGTGTGCTTCCTTCAGCATGAAATAATTGAATAATTCAATTTTGCATTACAATTACAAAATTTTAAATTAACAATAACTTTGTGTTCATAATGCGCCAATCAAGAACACTTCACCGTACTTTAATGCTGTATATGTGTGTGTAATTCACTTGAAAAATATTCACTCATAACAAATAAAATGTATGGTATGTGTACCTACGAGTATACATACATCAATATCAACAATAACTTGAATAGAGAATAATAAAATTTATTTAAAAAAAACATACACATAAGCTAGCTTCAGAAGATACTTAACTTCAAGAGTTGACAAGTCAGATACTATATTTTAATTATGTTTACCAACGGCTGGAGGAACTAAGTACAAACAAGTTACTTCAAGAAATAAGATGTTACAAAACTGATAAAATAGCAACAACGACGATACACAACTGGCAACAAAAACAACGTTGACAATAACAGCAATAACAACTCAAATAAAACAACAAACAATCTGGCAGCAACAACGGCGAACGTTAAAGTTGATGCTGAAGTGAAAGTAAACTTGACAAAAATGCTTCCTACTTGTAAAATCCAGTCCCAGTCCCAGTTCCAGTCCGATTCACTTCACTCTTCCCTTCTATTCTCTTCTCTTCGCATCGCATTGCACGTTACCTTTACATCCACTGGCACTTCAAGCCTCTTCTCTCTTTGTTTTTGTATTACCCGCAGCCATTTTCCCACAATAATGCCAACAAGAAAACCCATTAAAATTAAATTGTTCAATGATGAGATGCCGAGTGATGTGTCTACAGAGATGACGACGGTGGCGGTGATTATGGTGGAGCGAATTTATACTGTGCACAGATGGTTGCTAGATCCTTTTATGTTGTTGTTGTTGTTGTTGTTGTTTTTTTTTTTGTTCTTTCCTTCAACAACTAAACAAAACAAAAATAAAATACAATTTCTATTCAAAGTTTATAGGAAAACAAAAACGGAATGAAAAAACTTACTTAGTTCATTAGACGACAAGCCGCAATTTGATGTAGAGATTTTTAAAAGCTACAGCACTAATACAAGCACACTTGTACCAGCATTTATGTATTTCTAAGTTATACATAGTTGCTTTGCCTTATCTGTGTGCCCCGAAATTCATTCAGAATTTGTTTTTCCTATGATCGGGTTTGACCGGTTTTTTTTTTTGATATTGTGATTTCGCTTTCAAATCTTCTTGACTTGTCTTGCAGAACTAAACTTTCTCGATGGCGAATATATCTGTCTGAAATTTTAGCTAATACCTTAAAATTCCTGAAATTCCCGCCCTTCACTGTAAGCCAATTAGAGTCAATTCCTCTTTTTCGCTTTTCCCTAGCAGAGTCAGCAGTATAAGGAGTGAGATCGAAAAAATCGGATAACTTTGAAAGACCACTGCTTTGAAACTCTTCATCTGAATGAAAAAAATTCAAACAGTAGGCTTTGCGTTGGAGAAATTCTGATGAAATACAATCACATGGTTTTTGACTTGTGAGCTTTCAGTTGAGTCATGGCATCGGAAGTGGAAAGACGCGATTTAGTTGTTGAATTATTTCGAGAAAATCCGCAGTGGAGCGAGAAAACCATTGCAAATAAGGCGAAAGTTGCACAAAACACTGTCTCGATGATTCTTAAAAAATTTAATACAGACTTAACAGTTGCTAGAAAATAAGGTTCTGGAAGGAAATGCGGTTTCGTGTCTCCACAAAAGGTGAAGAAAGTCGTTGCTCTCTTAGAGAAGAATCCAGCGTTGTCTAATCGAAAATTGGCGGAAAAAGCGAGTTGCGGTGAGTTTTTAGTTCGTAAAATTAGAAAAGGTGCGGGCCTTAAAACATACAGAGTGCAGTCAGTACCCGACAGAAGAAGTTAAGTTATCCGATTTTTTCGATCTCACTCCTTAAATTCGAAGATTGTTAGATTGAGTGCACCCAGCAAACCAATCAAAAATGGCACAGCAGTCTAAGGAATGAGTTTAGGTTAGTGGAGAACTTAATTGTAAAGTATATAGATTTAATAATTTTTATTAAAAGTTATTACACAAATTTGATAACATGCAATCTTGCCAATAATGAAATAAATAATAGCGAAGTAAGTAATCGTTAGACGATATTATTATTTCGTTAGTTACTATTTTCAATAGTGCTTATCTCTTCAAAGTTACTTTTTGTAAATAACACTCAAAAGAACTTATGTTATACCGTATAAAATAATCTTGAAACAGAGAAAGCAAACATTCACACACACATACACATACACAAGCACAAAAAGAGACAAACACAAAAGCAACCGAGCCGCAATCAAGTCGAGTCGAGAGTTCTCTTGATTTTTTTCCATTTATTGCAAGAGGAAGGATAAACAAATGTGTCATTGTTCTGTGTTATATTCCATTTCCGTTTGCAGACGATGTTCATATTGTTATCCTGTTGAAAAGGGCGCCGACAGTCATGCCACATTTGGAGGAATGAGTTAGAGGATGGGCTGTGCGTGTGTATTCACTAGTGAGTTTATGGCTTTGTTTGTCACATGACTTGCTTCACAAATTCCATGGTGCTGTGTGCAACAATGTTGAAAGGCAGATAGATACACTGAAATAGTACATGAAGTAAATGGTTGCTTGGTTGCTGGCTTGGTTGGTTGCTTCGTTGGTTGATTACATATGGTATGTTTGTATGTACTTGTCTGACAGGCATTTTTCTGCATTGTCCGATTAGCTCAACTTAAGTTTATTGTTTTGTGAATGTTTTGTTTTGGAATTTCTATTACACACACACGTTCAAATGCATTCCAATGTAAGTATACGAGCGTGTTACAAATATACTATAAATACTTATGTAAATGCATACAAATCTGTGTGAGTCTGATAAACCGGAAAGGTGTAAAGTGTTTTTAACTTTAATGCGAAACATTTGCAGTCATGTTTCTCAATTTTCGAATTTTTTCTGCTATTATACATATTTATTTTTTGATTGAACATGAAAAATGTATGCATTACTAAAATGTGGAAGATATACATATTTCTGTCTACAGGGTGATTCTGTCAATTTTAATTTATTTATATTATTCAGTACAAGTTCCATTCATGTACAAATATAACAAGCACAACATGAGTGGATGCGAAACGTCCAGCCCAGGCCCTTCATGGGCTGTTGTGCCCTTAAAAGATGGTTCACGTTGCACCACAATTCAAGTGACCAGAGATCAGTTTGATATTATCTGCAAACATTGTAGATTCGATTTTTACAAGTATGTAGTTCCCCTCTTTGTCGGAATTAAACTTGTACTCCAAGACCTTATAAGAAACGCTGAAGCAGTAGGGCTTAAGAAAAACTAACGGCCAAAACCATGGGAACTGAATGCTACTAACGACAATGTCTCTACATTCACCTAACTTGGAGGCAAACTGACTAAGGACAGCGAAGGCACCAAGGATGTAGGGGCATGCATTTCCAAAGACGAGATATATAAAATTTTTAATCTTCTATAATGAAAGTGTAAAATCTGTTTCACCCTTTGACGCAGACACAACTGATCGAATCTATGCTAAATTCCAGACTTACAATATCAGATATCACACTGGCCGAGTTAAAACAAGAGTTATTTAATATTTTTTGGAAATAGTTTTATTTAATTATAGCATTCGGGTACGAACGGAAAACGACAAAAAAAAACATGACTTTACTGATTGAAATTTGAAATTAAACTGTGGCATTGCCACCTTAAACAAAATAACATTTCATAGGGAATAAGTGAAAAAGAACAAAAATAGAGTGACAGATGCCTGCGGAACATTTGCGGAATTTTTTGTTTGGTCAAAACCATCACCATTACAATGACTTGCACAATGTAACCAAAACCATGATCATAGCTAACGAAATCAAACGCCAAAAATGGTACTGGATAATTCACACGCTGCGTATATTGCCAAGATATCGTTCCAGTAAAACTAAAAGAGTACCAGCAAATCAGGCCTCTCCGTACAAACATGAAGAAATCAGGCACAGACCCTCATCCTGAATGAGATAAGATGCATTGCCCTTGATTGAGATCGACGTAGTGAGCTTACTGGCGCCCTATGATCGGATTAGGACCGACGAACCAAATTGATTTCGGAATTTCTTAGCTTTAAGAAATTAGATAACTAAGGTAATATGTAGTGGATAAGTAATTAGATGTGTCAAAGAATAGTAGTAAAAAAAAATTTAAATACAAATCATTGACTAAGATACAAATTCTACATAAATAGCATTATTCTTTTTCTCCATATATTTCCCCAAGAACAAATTCACTTTTAAGAGTGCAAAGTGCACTTTTTTAGAGATATTATATCGAAGTGTTGCAAGTAATCTGAAATAGAATCAGTGAGCTCAGCAATTCAGTCTATTTGACCCTACACATATTTTCGAATTTTGATTTATGATGATTTGGCAATATGCCCATCAACTTATGTATGTACTCGTACCCTGTAATATGAAATTTAATTTCAATTTAATTTAATATTCTTAAAAGCGGAAATGAGCAATGTGCCTACAACACATGCGACTCATTTCCGTAACAAAAAGGCTTAGTTATTTATTGCCATACATATTTTAAGTGTGTTAGAGGCTGTGCCAGCGCAATTATCTTTCACTTCATAAACTTTTAATTAAAACAATTTCTAACTTAATATGTATGTATGCATAGCGAAAAGCACACACACATATGCATCTGTATACTCGTACAAACACATACATATACTAATGTTTCTACTATTTTTAAACGGAAATTGCAATTAAACGCCATATTGCATTCATATTGCATTCGCTACTTTTGCTATAGTTCGCCCACATACTATCAGCATCAGCAGCAGCATTTGCTTTCCAACTTGGACTTTGGAGCGTTTTCTGTGATCTGTGAGTTGGCCATTTCATAATTGACCGCAGGACTGGCCTTTTCATTATATTTATGGTTATGCTTAAGTACTTCCTAAGAGAAATGTAATTCAATTTAAAATTAAATTCAAAGTTTTTAAAAGCGGATGTTCGCAATTTGTTGCAGGTCGATACATTTGTATTTGCATAATTGGTGTAGTTATTATTTAATGTGTGCTGATGGTTGTTTGTGTGTATATGTATGTGTGTGTGTGTGTGTGAAGTGCACTTTACAAACTTTTCATTTGAAAATAATATTTAATAATACATATACTTACCATATACATGTATCTATCTACATACGAACGCATACATACACGCATAAAACAAATACATATCCATATTAATACCTTTTTGCAAACCGGTAATTTCAATTGGATGCCATATTGCTCCGGCCGTTATTATTGTTATTTCAGCTGCTGCTGCTTTTGTTGTCGCTGTAGATATTGCTTCTATGTTTTTACTTTACCATTGCAGCGTCTGTTTTCTCCCCCTTTTTTCATCACAAATTGCTGCTGCTGTTAGTACTTGCAGCATTATTTTGTAATTTGTGATTTCAGTGAATGTGGCAATGCCGGCAGTGAATGTCAGTATTTTAATTTGCGCCATTTTTTCTGTTCAAATTTCTTTTTTTTTTTATTTACATTGTATGTATGTATTGCATTTGACTGGCTACTTCCATTAACTATCAACTTTTGTTTTTGTACTGTACTGTAGCGGCATTTTTTGTGCATTCATATTTTGTGCACATTTCAGACTGTTGGCATCTGTTGAACTGATGCTTTTTGCCCTTTTCAAATTTGCGAATTCATTTTGGATTTTAATTAGTAAAGTAAACTCTGTCTTTTTGTTGTTCTTGTTGTTGCTTTTAATGCAATTAAATGTCAACAGAATGATATAGTAATGCTTCCACATATGAATGTTAAATAATATCAAATACAGGCAATATTAATTGAAAAAATAAATAAACATAATTGTATTTAGTATGTAAGTACTTATGTACGAGTATGAAATGTACGAACGAAATTCTGTAAATTTAATTTCAAATAAATTTAATGTGAAGTCTTCGAGCAATAATTTCATTGTATTAGCACCGACTTTCTAGACCCATTTAGTTTAAGAGGCTTAGCTCGCTGGTTTATGTACCTTCCACATGTGTTTAATTCAGAAGTGAATTAATGGGATATTAAAACACAAGAAATTTGTATTTAAATTTAACAAGATTAACAAATTTATTGAAAGTAATAATTGTACAATAAATATATTGAAGAGCCCAACCGACCGGTGTGAAATTGTTCTAGAGAAGAACTAAAAGAATGCAATAGCAAGAAAAGAAATAGAACGAAAAGAAACAAGGATAGAGAAAATGAATAGGAAATAAAAGGTGCCTTAGGGTGGCTTAAACGACATGTGAAGAAAAATTAATTTGATTCTTTGACTGTGCCGATTCTCGAAACCAAACACTCTGCTTTGTAGTCCAGCCATCTACTTATTATCTAGTTTCCCATATATGTATGTATAATAACCTAGAAAAATGTACGAGGTATGATAAAAAAATACACGTTATTTTTTTAAAAAGTATTTATTTATTCATCAACAACTATCTTGTCTCTTTTAAAGTAATCCCCCTCAGATATAATACACTTGTGCCAGCGTTTATTCCAATCCTCGAAACACTTCTGAAACGCGCTTTTTGGTATCGCCAACAGCTCCTGTTTCGATTTTTTGTTTCTTTTATCTCCTCAATCGTAGCAAAACGCTTTCCTTTCATCGGTGTCTTCAGTTTTGGGAAGAGGAAAAAGTCAGCGGGGGCCAAGTCCGGTGAATACGGTGGTTGAGGCATGATAACGGTTTTGTTTTTGGTCAAAAACTTACGCACAAGCGACGTTGTTTTTCCTAAAAATTTAGCAATTTTGGAACAATCTTCGCTGCCGCACGTTTCATGCCTAAAACATCCGTAAAAATTGCTTGGCATGAGCCGAACGATATGCCAACATCATCAGCAACCTCTCTGATAGTGATTCGACGATTATCCAAAATCATTTTCTTCACTGCGTCAATGTTTTCATCGGTTGTTGACGTGCTCGGGCGACCAGGACGAGCATCGTCATTGACATCTTCTCGGCCTTCCTTAAACCAGAACCGGTTATACAACAATTGAACTTGTGTTCTGCTTATAGTAGACTCGCCAAAGGCCACAGTCAACATTTCAAATGTCCTTGCGCATTTAATTTCATTTCTTACACAAAACTGAATACAGTTTCTTTGATCCATTTTTTCGAATAGTAAAAAATCGAAGAGCACACCAAAACACGACTAACCTTTTTATCTGTCAAAAACAAACTGACAATCCAAAATGGTTGGTATTGCCAACATATATAACAGACATGTGTACCAACATAACAGAAAAAATGCGAAAATCGAACATACGTAACTCACGAAATTTGAAAATAACGGTTATTTTTTGATCACACCTCGTATACATATCATTTATTGGAAATCCGATTAAGTATGTAATCAACAGAAACATTATCACGATTACTCAACTAAAATTAAATTTCAGAACTCTCAGGTAAAGGCTACCTTCACCGTGAGCTGAAAATCCAAAAATTCTTAACATAAGTATTCGAAAAATTATAAGAGTGACTTAAACAAAATTGAACCAATCACAATATAATTAAGTACTTAGTATATACGTATTTTTTATTTTCAGATATATTACAAATTCATTCATTTTTGAATTAAATATTTATTTACATAGCAGTGGAACTCAGAACGCAGGTTTGAATTAATCGATTCCAAATTAATGTAAGTACACTTAAAATTTGTCAGCTTGTTTCACAAAATTATCGTTATTAGAAAATAATTACACAGTCGCTGAGTGATGCTGGATGTTGTAAAACAATACTCATGTCTATTTAATAATAATAATTGCAATAAAAAAAATAAATTTTGAAAATTTTCTTTAAATACTTTAACTTACGAGTAGTTAGATATTACAACGTCCGACACAGCTCTGAGACATTTGAGCAAATGCAACAAATTTTGAAAGGTGGGTTAAAAATAAGTTAAGTTAAGTTTTTCCAGATACAATTCATATTCACGTTTAAATTATAAATTAATATTTATTTCAAAGTCCGCATGCCACCCGTGTTCCATATGATAAATTTATTTGTTAGTCGTATTTCTATAGAAAATTGATAAAGCGGAAAGATGAATTAGAATATTATCAAAAGGTGTGTATACATTCTGTCAACAAAAAAGTACCGGAAATTGGTCAATAAAACACAAAATATTTACTATTCATTTAAATTTATTGTATTGCTTTCAAAGTAGGCCCGTTCTAAAATATTACAAGGATGCCAACGAATAATCCAATCATCAAAACATTTTTCGAATTTAGTTATCGCCGCGAATTCTCCTTTATGTCTTCTATCTACTGAAAACGGGTGCCTCGAAGGGGTAATTTGAGTTTTGGAATTAGAAAACAAAAATCAGCGCGGAGCCATATCAAGTGAATACGATGGTTATTTGATGATTTTTGTTGAATTTTTGGCCAGAAATTCGTTCACAATGACAGCCGTATAAGATGGTGCGTTATCGTGATGCAAAATCCAATGAGTTTTCTTTCCACAAACTTGGCCTTTTTCGACGAATTTGCCCTCTCAAACTTAAATGACGATTTTCCGTCAGCATTTCCTTCACTTTATTGCTTTGAACTTCAGTTGAAGAAGTTGATGGCCAACCAGAGCGAGGCAAACCTTTCACCACTTCTCAACCGCTCTTAAATGCACTGTACCACTCACATATATGCACGTGTTTTTGATAAAGTCGATTCACTGTAAGCCTTCTGTAATATTTTCAGCGATTCGGCACACGAAATTCCATTTTATTTTCGACGATATTTATACTCATTGCAAAAATCGTAAAACACATTTGAGACGAACTGACAAAATCGAGCACTGTAATCAGACTAATCGATCGCGCTCAAACGATCACGTCAAGATAGAGGACAGTGCTGCCAACTTAGCGGCAAAAAGATTGTTTATTTTTAATAATATATATACATATAAAATTGTAGTATATTTTGTGAATAAGAATTAATCAAAACATGTTATATGTTCTTTATTTTTGAATACCTTTTTAAATGATCATTTCCTAGTTATTTTTTGTATATAAGTTGAAGTATTAATAATGAAATATCTAAGCAAAGTCCACTTAATACCGACATTAAAAACAAAAATACACTCAGACACAAGAAATGCTACAATGTCATTAAAACCATTTTCTGAGCATTTGACAATCCTTTACTTTACTTTTGATGGCACAACAGCCCACGGAGGGCCTAGGCCGAGCTTTTCGCATCCATTCATGTTGTGCGTGTTATATTTATACATGAATGGAAGGGACCTACAGTTTAAAGCCGAATCCGAACGGCGAAGTGAAAAGCTTTTCATAGCAATTTTTACTCTTGTAGGTTTGCCATTGCCTGACAAGAGGTGGTGCCGTGTAGAAAAATTATTTTTTTTACTTTTTGATTTTGCCTGTGCCGAGATTCGAACCCCGGACACTCTGCGTAGCAGTCCAACGCACTACCACTACGCTACAGTGACAATCCTACATACATAATTAAATACAGTTATTTTTTTTTTATTTTTTATTTGATCTATTGTTTCATAGGAAATTTAGGTCGCCTAATTTTACTGCCAAGAACGTTTTTTGGCAACATCAGCGTAGGAAGTTCATGACTTTTTTCCCACTGAGCTTAGAAAATAAGTAAACTCAACATTGCAAAACAATTTTGTTGTTTGCGGACCATTTAAAATCTTTAAAAGAATGAAACGACCGAAAAATAAGATAAAATAAATTAAGGTAAAATTTTTGAAAAATGGTGTTTAGTAAGTAGCTTGCATGGCTTTATTGAGTGATCGTACAAAACTTGGATTAAGATAAATCAAGCTTAACATGGGAAGGGGTAAAGTAATTTTACTCGATGCAACACTCGTGCTACATGATCAGTTCTAAAATGTGTTATGAAGCCTCGCATAGCCTTTCTTTACACCGTTTAGTAGTGCAACAACCTAACGCATCGGAATTAGACAAAAGCCTTCATTCCTCTGGAATATATGAATGTTCGATGACCTTAAAGTAAAATATTTAAATATACATATACTATAAAATACGACTTGATCTAGAAAATCTGGGGGACACAGATATTGTATTTTTAACCCATATTTTAACATTCGATTTCCTCTTGTGTGCCAGTAAATATTGCAACTTGTCGGACGGTGTTATATATGTATAATATTTAACTACGGTGTGCATGGCATTTAAACAGATCATTGCTTGATTTATAGATAATCAGATTAACGATAAACTAACAATGCGCATACGAGTAAGTAAGTATGTGTGATATTGACTTGTGTTACAGCGCACAAAGCAACACAGAGTCAGAACAGTGGAGCGAGGGTCGGCTGCTGCTGTGATATGGATTTATTAAATTGCTCCACAAAGCAATTTGTGCATGAACATAAACAGCACAATCTGCTTAAGATTAAAGTGGGGCCGCCTGCGGTGCTCGAGCGCACCAGCAACTACTTAAATAGAAATTTAATACTTTAGTTAGAGATGTAATAAATAAATTACTCTGCTAAATGCTTCGTTGGCGGATGGATGGCAATAAGGTCATATACATGTGTATGTAGATACAATATGTACGTATAACATTCGTAAGCTGCTTATGGTACATGCAACAAAATACTTAAGTGAGAATAACATCTATTTTTAAGCATCGTCATTAACATGATGCGCTTCAAAATTATGATTATTTATTTAAATCTCCTTATAATGGATATATTTGTTTTAATTAAATTTGTACGCTCAATTGTCCGAAGTGATTAGAATTAATAATATACTCGTATGTATTTATAAACTATAATTCATATGTATAAAACATGTACAAATATAACACGCACAACATGAGTGGATGCGAAAAGCTCGGCCTAGGCCCTCCATGGGCTGTTGTGCCATTAAAAGTAAAGTAAAGTAATGTAGTATAAAACAAAAAGTATGCAAAAAACTTCGTACGTACCAGCTGTACAAGTATGAAACCGCATTTTTACCGTGCTTAACATATTATCGTTTATTTTTGGGATTCTCGAAATTGATCCATTTTTCATCGCCAATAGCAGTTCGATGAAGATATGACTTTCATTTTTACCTGGCGAGCCACATTTCACAGGTGGCCTTACGATTTCCTTGCTGTCTTTCAGTCAATTCATGCGGCACTCATCTTTCCACCTTTAAAATCAATCCCATGGCTTTTAAACGTTGAGAAATGCATTGTTGGGTCACAGTTAATTGCTCTGCTAGTTGTTCTTTCATTTGACCATTATCCTCATCGAGTAGAGCTTGCGATTCCGCATATTCAAACTTGTTCGGTGGTCTTCCACGTTCTTCATTTCTTACATCAATATTGCCACTTTTAAACTTATTGAACCACTCGTTGCAATGTGTTTTGCCTAGAACGTGTTGCCTGTAAGCTTCCACAAGCATTCGATGAGATTCCAAAGCTGATTTCTTCAATTGGAAACAGAAAATCAATGATGTCCGCATATCGTAGTTTGTAGGCACAAAATTCGACATTTGTACTAGCGAAAAAAAAAATTTTGTTGTATGAAACTTGATTGAACTGAATTTTGTTGACAGGACTAAATGCGAAGAAATAACGCCAATGATTTGGTTTGACAGAGCGTATAGTTTTACCTAGCGACACAGAGATGTCATTTCCGGTTTCATACTTGTACACCTGGTATGCATGAAGTTTATTATTTCAAATTTATTCGAACAATTTTATGTTCTAAGCAGTTTTATTTGGTTTACCTTTGTACATATCATGGCTACGAGTACATACATACATACATAAACTTATAACAATGCATGTCTAAATAAATCAAGATAATTTATTGCAATTGCGATAAGATTTTTTCTAATAGCGAACTACGAGTTCACCAATCTTTGTGCAGCTAAACTTAACTGAATTTAAATTTTCAACAAGTCCATAATTTTCCTTGGCTTAATTACTAGCATATTTCATGTTCATGATTTTTTCATTGCTTTATGCTATGGTATGTACTATTAAGTTTACATGATTGTTAGTTTCACTCTACTAAAATTTGATATGAACCTGTAATACATATGTTCACATTAAATATTTTTTCACCCTGTTTGTAAAGCCTAGCCAATCGTTTTATTTCAAAATCCCGTCAGCCAAATTCACTCAATTTCAAATTCGGGGAAATGGAACACTCGCTTCACAGTACTTTTGATTTGGACAACTGGACGTGCGAATAAAGAAGAAAAACCAGCAAACAAGGAAGTTTTATTCTTTGGCCCCGTTTGTAGTAACCTTACAAAAATACTTTAGTTTCAAAAATTAAAAAAAATAATTGGTTTCTGTTTGAGCCTTTCTTGATTCCTTTACGGAGCCTTCATCTTATTTCTACAAGGTATCCTACGCCTATGGTAAAGGTGGAAGGTGATTGGCCAACCGCAAACCCTTTACTAGTCTACACACTAGTGCCGCCTAACTGATGGTTGAATTTATGCTATCCGAGATCACTCACTTATCATCAAAAATCAGTATTACTTACTTACTTAACTGGCACTACAACCGATGATCGGTCTTGGCTGCCTCTGCGAAGCTGCAGTCAGGTTGCCCTGCACTTGGTCTTTCCAACGGAGATTAGGACGTCCCCTTCTGCGTGTCCCTCCACCGTGGTTCGAATAAAACACCCTTCTAGCCGGAGCGCTTTCTTCCATTCGCTCAACATGACACAGCTATCAAAGTCGCTGGATTTTTATGCGCTTGACTAAGTCAGTGTAATATTGGACCCTAGATCTTACTAAGTATCTTCCTATCGAACGCTCCTAACAGCCTCTCAGCATTGATGGTCAATGTCTACGTCTCTGCGGCATACATTAGGACGGGAAGGATGAGGGACTTATAAAACGTTATTTTCGCCTGTCGAGCAAGGGCACTGCTTCTCATTTGCCTACTGAGCCTGTAGTAACACCTGCCGGCAAGAGTTAATCTCCGTTTAATCTCAAGACTGACATTATTGTTGGCATTGATGCTGGATGCTAGATAAAGGAAATCCTTGACGACTTCAAAAGTATAATTGTCAACAGTAAAACTTTGTTCAAGAAGCCTCTTTGTTTGTTAACATAAGGTATTTCGTTTTGTCCTCGTTTACCACTAGATCCACTAGACGAGACTCTCTTTCCAGATTGGAGAATGTTGCACTGACTGATCGCGCGTTGGTGCCAATGATGTCAATATCATCAGCGTATGCTAGAGCATGCCACTCTTGTAGAAGATAGTGCCAGAGATGTCGATGTTCGCAGCTCGAATTATTTTCTCCAGCATAAGGTTAAAGGAGTCGCACGATAGGGAGTTACCTTGTCTGAAACCTCTTTTGGTATCAAATAACGCGAAGAGCTCTGTCCCAATTTTCACTGCGCTGGTTGTATCGGTCAGAGTTATTTTGCAAAGACGAATGAGCTTTGCAGGGATACCAAAATCAGACATTGCGGCGTACAAGTGATCCCTAATCGTGCAGTCGAAGCTGGCTTTATAATCGCCGAATAGATGGTGGGTGTCGATCTGTTTTTCTTAGGTAATTTCCAGGATAGAAAATATATGTTCGATGGTAGATTTACCAGGCCTGAAGCCACACTGATAAGGTCCAATCAGTTTGTTGACGATGGGATTCAGTCTTTCGCACAGTACGCTCGACAGAACCTTATATGCAATATTAAGAACAACTATCTCACGGTAGTTGGCACAGATCGTGTAATCACCTTTCTTATAGATTGGACAGAGTACGCTGCGGTGTCAATCACTTGGCATGCTTTCATCCGACCATATTCTGCATAGAAACTCATGCATACGGTTTTTGAACTTTTCGCCCCTATTCATAAACAACTCAGCAGTCAGGCAATCTGCGCTTGCAGCCTTATTGTTTTTCAGCCGAGTGATGGCTGTTAATACCTCCTCATAGTCAGGCAGCGGTACTATAACGCCGTCAGTGATTGGGGTTTCCGGAGTAGATCCCACAGTGGCGGGATTATTGCCTTCATCGCCATTAAGCAGCTGCGAAAAGTGCTCCCTCTATAATCTCATTATGCCCTGGATATCTGTCACCAGATTTCCGTCTTCATCCTTGCAGGAAGAGGCCCCGGTCTTCAAACCATGAGTCAGGTGTCTTATTCTTTCAAAGAATTTTCGGGCCTCGTTCCTGTCCAGTAACATTTCGATATCATTAAGCTCACGTCTTTCTGCATCTCTTTTCTTGCGCTTGAAAAGACGTTTCTCCTCCCTCCTTAATTCTCTGTATCGCATCGCTCCTTAACAGCTCGCGTTGCAATTGACTGCAGGGTGGCTCTATAAACAGCGTTTTTTGCTTCAGTAGCATCGCGACTCTCTTGGTCGTACCACATATTTCACCTTCCCTGTAGAGGGTTCGCACATTCTAGGTGCATATCCGCAAATCGTTGTCCTTTGGGCGTTTGCGGGAGTCGTCAACATTAGGGGGGTTAAATATCCGAGGCTTCGTTTGAGGATTCATTGGGGAAATATTTTGACGTGGTTGGGTTCCAAGCCCGATGCACAACCATTCATTCAAGGCCATGGAGATGCCCGCCGCGCACATTAGTTAGCTCACTGACGGTTGTCAGATCGCTATCCATCTACGAGGAGGCTGTGTGTCGACTTGAAACGTAGAAGCGCAAGGATCGACCATAGATGCACCTGCGATTGTCACGAACTTTGCCTTGTGTCCTAAGCCCCAGGCCCCCCAGTATTAGGATTTATATTTAAATTTTTTTAGTCCAAGATTAAACCGGGTATAGTTAAAAAATATATTCTAATGATTTGTTAATAATTTGTCTCTTAGCGTCTTCGTTACAAAACCTGAACTTGCTCAATGCAATTTTCCCATCTTCGTAAAGTGGCTTTTGAAATTTTGTAATATATTTTCTAAGCCTTTATCCCTCCACAGAGGGATACTTAAAAGCAGAGAAGACAAGAGGACTAATATATACAGGTTCGCCTATGAAGCAACCATCATAATACGACTTATCACACAATTTTGTAGATTCAGATTCTTCTCTTCAACTTTGACTTGTTTAGATTGAACTAGTTTTTCTACTGTTATACGGTGTGAAGTAATAAATAATTGAGAAACATTTTAACATTCCAGTGCCATCTCGGTCAAGACCACTGTGAACAATACATAACACACTCAATACCACACACGGCGCCTACCTCATGATATAGTCCCTTGCAGGAATGTGAAGCAATAAAATTTCTTAGTAGGGCTCGGTTCAGAGATTCAAGATCTCTTTTTCTTCAGAACTTTCGAACCGCTGGTTCGGTTCAAAAATGATTTGGTGCGAAAACCCGCAATCCAAAGTATTCCTAATTTCTAACTTCCTAATGGCGACTATCAGTATTTAATATGTTGTCATTTGTCATTTTCAAGAAAAATTAACTTGAGAGTTTTAAAGAGTCCGTCTTTTTTTATAAATTCTTTAATAAAAACAAATTTGTTTCGAGAAAATTCTTTACTAGAATTGAATGATTGAATTTTCTTCGCTTTGTTAAGGAACTATGGACTGACAACAAAAAGTACGTCATCTACCGAATAAGTCAGCGTCGAAAAAGATGCGTACGTTCTGGCAACGCTGATTGAATCGTTAATAAATCTAAATGAAAACAGAAAGATAAAAGTTATGTAGAAGAAAGAAACCAGACCGCAGTATTCCCTAGAAGGTTAAAAGATACAGGATTTTTTGTTTATAGCCGAAACACTCTCCTGTTTCTATAGTTTTTCCAAATGTATTTATTTTCACTAGAATCACTGAATCAATAAATCAATTCCTGCCATTTATTTGTTAAAGATAATTTCACTTAAATGTTGCCCGCGGCTACGCTTCAAGCGGTCCATTCTGAAGGTCCAATTTTGGCGCACTTTTTCACACATTTCGGCCGGAATCTCACCAATGACACAATGACGAGTTCAATATTGACTTCCAAAGCAGCAATCGTGTTTGGCTTGTCCCTATAGACAAGAGACTTAACATAGCTCGACAAAAAATAGTCTAATCACACGATCTTGGTGACCAATTGACTGCACCAAAACTTGAGATTAACTGCTCATCAAATTCGCCTCTCAATTGATGCATGGTATCGCGGGCAAAAAAAAGTTTGTTATCATCGAACGGTACCTTTCTCTAATGACCGTAACGTTGCGGCCATCATCGTCTTTGAAGAAGTACGGCCCAATGATGACGCCTGCTCATAAACCGCACCAAACAGTCCGTTTTTCGGGATGCATTGATAGCTGCTGAATTGCCTCTGGCTGGTCTTCATTCCAAATACGAAATACGGCAATTCTGGTTATTCACGTATCCATTGAGCCAAAAACGAACCTCGTCGCTGAAGACAATAAGAAAACGGATACTCATCCAGCTTTTCTAAGGCCCATTCACAGACGTTGTGGTAGGTCGCCAGGCTTCAGTTCTTGCACCTGCTGTATTTTGTATGGCATGAATATGAGATCTTTACATAAAATCTTCCAGGTGGTCGAATAACACAAACCCAATTGCTGTAATTGACGCGGATGGACATATCGCGATCTTCTTAAACACTGGCGGATACGGCAGTAATATTCTCTTTGGTACGCAATCTATTGATATGATTTGGTGGATGTGGATATGGAAACTGGTGCGAAATTTGGTCACAATGAGCTGAATAGCTCGCTCTGTGGGTGGATTATGACGACCATAAAATGAGCGTAGCTTGCGAAACACATTTTTCACAGAGCACAAATTTTTATAATTAATTTCAATAATTTGCAAACCATGTTCAGGTGTAAGTCTATTCATGATGAAATGGCAAACCAAACTGAGCATTTTTTACTTTAACACATGTCAAGAATCACGCGTGAACTGTCAGAAAGATAAACGTCAAAAATCAAGTTGCAAAAAAATCACCCTTACATACATAAATACACTATCTGAGCCGACAGAAACACATACTTAAATTGTTTTTTATTATATTCTTATGTTTGATTGTAGGGTGTATCCCATATGCAAAGTCATGCTTAAACTTATATCAACTATTTAAGTATTTTACTAAAATTACAACAAACTCAACTTGAGATCTATTAAATCAATCTCGATGACAATAGCATGTCAAAACATGTTTGTACTCGTAGCATTAAAGAATTATAACTCGTTGAAGGCAGGTAGACAGACATACAGACTCAGTGAGATAAATGTGCTTGTGCAACAAATAAAACTGTAACAAATATGTATCTATGCCACTTTAGTTCCGGTTGAATGAGGCGATTGTTCCCGTTGACCGCGGCACTTTCATACGTGCAGCTTATAATATGGCCACCTCATATTACAACACATTATGGTCATTTAAAAGCAAAAAAATCGAGGTGCTTATCTATTTACTTTACTATGCACATGGCTAATGCTAATAATTCTATATACGACAGTGAACCGGAATCGTGTGGACACCCTCCTTGTCAATTGAAAAGACACAAACGAAAAAAAATAAAAAATATCAAAACCATTAAATAAACACATATTATAAAAAACTAGTCACGAATTATATATTTATTTATTTGTGTTGTCACTGTTGCCTGTTGACTCCATACAATTCAATTCCGCTCTGTATAACTAAATAGCAAAATCTCTGGGGATTACTTATATGCAGTACTACAAATAGCTTACTCGACTCTATGGCTGATCATTGTCATTTGAACGGGGTAGAAGTGTGTGTAAGTAAATTTAAATATGTACGTAGATACTTGTACTCGTATGACAAACTAAACTCATGCTAATAATTTGTTCACCCACAAAATCTTTACTGTCACGCTTTTGTAACAAACAAAAAAAATAAAATAATAAAAAATGGAATATTTAAAATTAAAAGTCTAGCAAAAAACACGAAAGTTGGAAAGCAAAACAAAATGAATATACGTATTATTAATTTAATTATTAAACAATTAAAAAGTTCCTTATGTCTTGACTTTGAAAAATTTAAAAACAATGAGTTACGTACTGCTAAAAATGTTCGTATTAATGCGATGTGAAAGTTTTTCCTAACTACTTGAATATCAAATCTTACTACACACATTCAAGAATTTTTGAGCCACAAAAAAAAAAACATCTCTAACCTCTCATGAAAAACAAGCTATAAATCTTGATTAATCATAAGATTTTTATTGTTACAAAAGATTTCTAGTTGATATTGAATTGTGTTCAGTTCCTTCAGTTTCCATAACCACAATGCAACTGGATAAAATTGCTTTTCCCACTTATTTTCAATAATAATAAACTATGAAAAGTTGAGGTGTATTCTGTTCAATAAAAATGCTTAAACTCTTTTCAATTAAGATGAATGCTTCGGACCTCAACCAACTATTAACTAACTAATTTCCACACCTTAATAAAATGTGAATGTCAAATTTATTATTTGAGAAATATATACACACATATGGTATATATAGCAAGTAAATGCTATTTAAATATACACCATAGAAAAGACTACAATCAACTCAATTTACATTTAAATATAAATGCATACATAATTACTACTTTAGCCAAAGCATTTATTAAGAAATAATCTCTGCTAGTTACAGATCTTGTATAAAACACTTTATTGTTGTCAACTGTAGTAGTCTTAAGATCATTTTGCCTCTATAGAAGGAAAAGCAGTAACCTTTACTTCAGCAGCACAAGTGTAACTAAAACTGTATTTAGTCTAAAGCCATAATTCAAAGCTGATTGCAGTTCAAGTATTATTAAGCTATGACAGGCAAACTCACTATGTACATAAAAAAACCATAAAAAAGTATGTCTTTGTGTTTGATTTAACTCTAACCCAAATTACTTTAGCCGCTTACAATTACTTATTTGCATTAAAAAAAAATTCAATTAATGAAAATCATTAATTAAATAAAAAATGAGCAAATTAATGAGAAACTTCATTAAATCAATGAAATCTTCATTTATTCAATTTATTTCAATTTATACATTAAATTTTATAAACCCACGTGAAAACCTTGATTGATATTATACTTTTCATTAATATTGTGTTCTGTGATTGCATTCCCTCTCTCATTCTCCCTCCTTCTCCCGCCAACCTATCAATCTTCTTTCTCCAACCTATCAATCTTCTTTCCATTGCACACAATGCTCGGCATTCATAGGGGTACACCCTCGGTGTTGAATGTACCAATAAAAAAAAAACAAAATATAACAAACTTAAGCCAATTATTCAAATAAATTTTAATTAATCGTTGACAGAATAATTGTACTAGATATGTATATTCGTTTTTTAGTAAGTACTTAGTACATATGGCTTCGATAGTCTAGTGGGTTCGGGAAATTACAGGTTCGAGTCCTGTCTTGCGCTGATGGTTATTTTGTACTTATATTTACTGCGTTGTATTGGCCATCTTGTTTAACAATTTTTTATACTTACAAACTACACAGTAGCTTACGCACCTTTTTCACGAACACAAAATACAGAATAGAAAAGGAACGAAATAATTTTGTAGTGTACGAAATACTAGATCTTGTAAAGATAGGGTAGGAAAAGACTGTAAAAAGATGTAAATACATATATAGCGATAAAAAAAAGAGCTTTCTGCACACGAATAGCGAAACACAAAGTGTGGACGTGAGAAATAAAAAAACAACAACAGCGCTAGCGCAACACTTAAAACATAACGGGAACACTGCGGATTTTGAGAACACAAAAATATAGACATAGAACATAAAGAGAGAAACGGTATGACACTCGAAACACTGAGTATACAGCAGAAAACGAACACAGATATAAATCACAAAGAGGACATAGACAACACACATCAAATATATTGTCGTAGCCACTAGGTTTAGAAGAAAGTAAGATAAAGTTGACAAGTGTTAAAATTGTACTGTATATGTTTCATATATGTTTTAATTTATTTATATGTTTATTTACGTTATATTTATGATTATTATTTTTATGTTTTACATATATGGTAAATAAAAACACAGACTCCCTGAGGATGGCATTATATAAGTGTTCTTCTTTAATTTGTTTCACCTTAATAACGTCCAAGAAAGAAATGAGTAGATAAATAATGGCAAATATTTTATTGAATAACATTGTCTAGCAGTGTTAAAAGGTAATAAATTATAAAATGCCTTTGATTTAAAAGAAGTTATCGATAAGGTGTTGAAAATAAATATAATAAGCACATCGCTAATGATAGCTGATCTCTTTATTTATATTTGACATTTTGTGAACAGTTTTTTATTAAATAGAAAATAAATGTCTATTTGGTTTGTTTTTGGTTATTTAAAAGTTTTCCTTACTTTTTTTTCGCTGTTCGACATTTTTATATGTATTGTATATCATATGTTTTATTTTTAATGTCAAACTGTTCGGGCTTTTGTGCAAACCAGGGATGTTAGAGTCTTATCTTTGCGGATTTTGTGGTTGCTTTCCCATACAATTATCATATAACTAGTTATACGTAACTAGTTGTGAGTGGCGAATAAAACTCTGCTATTTTTATCTCATGAAACTTCTTATACATATTTCTATGCACATAACCAAACATCACAGAATCGTGATTACAGAAGATGCCAACCTTCCAGAGAATTATAAGAATGTGTACAAATTCACATACATATATTTTTTATAAGTTTTATTGAACTTATTGGTTAATTTGTACATTTGCATTGATTCTGTTTATTAAAAAATACTGTCAATGAAAACCCATTCATTGAGTTTATGAAGTTTTACATGGGATGTAAGTTGGCACATGTTAAAAAAGATAGCCAATAAAACGCAGCTAATATTGAATCACATCGTAAGCTTTGAAAAGGTCGATATTTTGAACTTTTGATATTGGAACATTTTCGATTGTAGACACTACAAGACGCTCCCTTCCAAAGACACTCCAAAGATAACTCAAAGACGCACCCTTTGAGGAATACTGGAATCAGCCCTTGTACATATGAATGCATATTTGTATAGGTGTATAGTATTTATGTATGTATGTTCAAGACTATAGACAGGAAATTTGCTCTTAAACCGATTGAGTTATTAGACGAGTTATTAACGAATCTTTTCATTGATTTTATGAACAATTTTGGTTAAATGATTCTGTTTAAATGTATTTGAAACTGTTACTGGCGTGGGTTGAATTTTAATTGAAGCTTATCGAAATTTTGCAACACTTTTAGAGTAAAAAGCATTAGATAGAGATTCTTATAGCTTTTGCAATTCAAATTTCTCCTCTTTCATTTTATGTATATATGGTATAACATTATAACTCACCTTCAAGTCTAGCCACTGAGCAAGTAGTTTTATGACATAAATCAGAAAGCAAAGACTTTTCAATTAACTTGTACCTAGACTGAAGGTCCTTGAGATTCGTTATTGTATTCAAATATCCTATTGAGTAGTTGACTATTGTAGTTGATTGATGCAGCTTACCGGAACACTACAATTTATTTCAGGCAGAAAAGGTAACATATTGCCACATAACGGCATGGTTATAGCGTAGTCCTTCATAACCCAATGAGACTAAATTTGGACCACGGCAACTCGTTCCTGTACCGAAAATGTTCTTGCTAAGTGCATTTTGATATATTTCACTATCTTTGCATAACCTTAATCATGGACACGCTTAAGGAAATCCATTAAAAAATCAATCTTGGAAAATTTCCTGTTAAGGCTTTTGCAAATTAAAGCATGTATCTAGTAGATACACATGTATGTCCTCGAAAAACCTTATAACCACACCTTAGGAATTATCCCAATTTTACAATAAATACCAACTTTGATTCAATTGGAAAATGAAAGGAGGTGACAGGAAAAAAAATAAAGTATTATTTAAAAGTTTTCCACGTTCTCTTATGTAGTTCATGTAAAAGTCGTGACTTCCACAAATAAAGGGTGTTTTTTTACAAGTGTGATTTTCAATCTGGCAATAATTTTTTCGAAGTTTGTTTTTTTGACTCAGTTTGGTTTGCCATTTCATAATGAATAGACTTACTCCTGAACAACGTTGGAAAATCGTGCAAATTTATTACCAAAACAAGATGGCCACCGATCCCGATTTTCACAATAAAATTTTATTCAGCGTTGAAGCTTACGTTAATGGGTTAATGGGTGGAATGGGTACGTTAATAAGCAAAATTGTCGCATTTGGAGTGATCATAATCCACATGCCATTGTTGAGACGTCGTTACATCCTTAAAAAGTCACTGTTTGGTGTGCTCTATGGGCAGAGGGAATCATTGGTCCATATTTCTTCAAAGATGTAGCCGGTCATAATGTTACAGTCAATGGGGAAAGCTATAGAGCCATGATTAATGACTTTTTCGTGCCTGAATTGGAGCATGTTGATGTGCACGACCTTTGGTTCCAACAAGACGGCGCTACATGCCATACAGCCAACGAAACAATCAATTTATGGAATTCAACTTTTGGTGAGCGCATTATCTCGCGTCGTGGGCCTGTGGCGTAGCCTCCAAGATCGTGCGATTTAACACCGCTGGACTAAGCTAAATTCTTGGCCATTACATTAAATTATATGCGTTTTATTTCTTCTTGAAAACCACACTTCTAAAAAAACACCCTGTACTAAGTATAAACAAAATATAGAAAATTATCTCTTATTATCATAGAAAAACGCAGATCAGGCTGTAACTGCAAACAACATACATGACTGTAGTCCATATTTGAACTTTGTTGGTAATAAATAATAATTCTAGTATCTAGTAACTACTATTAGCCATAATCGATTAAACAACTTAAACAAACTTCAACACGTTGTCTTATGAAATTAAACGCAGCTACTAAAGTGTTCATATTAATAAAATTGATTAATATCAGCCTCAATTTATGCAGACGTTTATGTAGATATGATACACACGATGTACACCAGGTGTAGTGATGCACATACATAAATGAACCAGGTGTAACTAAGTAGATATACTCGTACGTAATATGTACATATGGTATTATTATAATTATTTGTAAAGAAATTAAAATTACGTGCTACTATAATTAATTACTTAATTAATGCATATGAACTTGCTTCACACACTATTGCAAACGTTTTGCCAATAAGTCAGAGCGAATTGTTAAACATTTTAAAACATTGACATAAACATACATACATACATACTCGTTCATGCATACATGTATATGCACATGAGTATAGGTATGTACATACATACATATGTATGTATTCGTACGAATGTACCTATGCATTTAATATGTCGTATAGTTGGTTGTAATCGAACTAATTACAAGTTTAAATGCATGTTAAGCTGCTTTAAGGAGTTTTTAATAGCTCAGCTTTTTCATGTGCGTGCATGTACTCGTAGTATGTACTCGATATCCGATATCTGTCACAGGTTATAATCATTAAATTTGTTTCGCAAATAATCGTAATTGCTCTCATAATAATCAATCAGTTGACCTGAACTGAATTCAATAGGAAGTTTATTATTTCAATCGCCAAAACTTACATACAGCAATTTCATTTATTTGGTAGAGGTAGATGCTCTGGTTGCCGTGGCGTAGTAGGTAGTGCGTTGGCCTGCTACGCAGAGTATCGGGGTTCAAACCGCGGCACAGGCAAAATCAAAAAGGAAAAAAAAAAACATTGTGTGCGTCAGTGGGACGCCCTAAAGAAGTTTACTTCATCAGAACGTTTGCGTTTCGGGGTTTTCAGGTTAGGCTTTAGTACTCTTGTAAAAACCAAATTCTATCGCAGACATTACAAGCGTAGCCGAAGGGATATTTATGTGCTGATTTATGTAAACGGTAAGCCTTGAATAGGTCAGTTTGACGATTATATGATCCCAGGTGTGTTACATCTGGATTAACTTCATTTTGATCGTTTGCATTTCCAATTCATGCAAAATATTTGTACTCAAAGCATGCGAATTTATTTGTTACATCATTATTATTATCACCACAAAAATATTCAGGTTGTATGATCTCAACAGGTGAAAAATTTGCCACTTGCCGGCCTGAGAACTCGCTACTGTTATGAGGTTTACTAGAAACTTGGCAAATCTCTTCTACGTTTTGTTGTGCTGATGAGAGTGGTTTTCTTTCCACGGAGGAAAGATTTTCAATCAAATTTTCAAATAAATCTTCTGCCCTTCTCTTTCATTGAGGAGTTGGGAATTCGGCCACCTCAGTGGCTGCCTCGTGCTGTATAATCTGAGGACCTTCATCGGGACTCAATGACATGAGTGTTGATGCAATTATTGGCTTTAATTAACTCATTCATGCTGTCTCACCGCATTAATCTCTGCGAGTTTGTTTTTCAATGAAATTCGAATTCTGTTGTGACTTCTCTCAAGTTGCTTGCGAAGTCTACACTATCGCGATCTCTCGTTGCTGGTTTTTGTGTTTTTTTTTACGATAACAGAATCTGAATTTTGTTGGGCCTCCATTTTTCGACGAAGTCTACATTCTCGCTGTCTCCCAGCCACAGTTTTTGCTGGAGATTTTATCGTAACACAATCGACATTTGTTTGTGCGTCGCTCTTGTAATTTTTTTTTTAATCTATACTCACTCAGTCTTTCAGCTCTAGAAATTTCTAAACGTTTTTGTTTAAAATGTAAAATTTTTCTTTGAAATTTCAATTTTGACGAGAAACTGATGGGCAGCGACCTCTATCAAATATGATTCATACTCAGCGCCCTCTATCAATCAAGTTTGAGTCAAAGGCGTATCAAATCACCGCCCTCTAAATAAAACTCGAATTATATGTATAATTATTAAGTAAAAAACTTATATTGTTATTGTTTCTTCAACATGGCATCAGTGTTTGCGTCCGTTTGCGTTAAATTTATATACATTACATTTATAATTTTCACTGTCGAAATGCTTAATAATTCACATTTGCTTACGCTTGTATTTTATTTCACTTACATATAATATTTAGCAACAAACAAACTAAATGATTTCTCTGAACTTGTATTTTAGTCGTTTAATCTGAGGTTATAAGGTCGATGTTGCCAATTAATCGATTTTAGAAAGACGGAGTTCTAATATAATATTAAATATTAATACAGCATACAGTCAGCGGCGGATTTCCCTGTAGGCAGATTAGGCATTTGCCTAGGGCCTCCGATTTATAAGGTCCTCCAAAATTAAAAAAAAATATTAAAAAACTAATGAAATAGTCGTGGAATTTGAGATTTTAAATTTTGGAGAGTTTAAAACCTCCAATTCAAATTTAATACTATTAACTGAACTATATTTATTTGTGTTTTGTTTTGAGATTGATATTGTCAGAACAACCAACAGTTTTTTTTAAAACTACCAAGATCAACGTTGTTGCTTTCATCATTTAATAATTCTTAATTCACTCAACAATTACACCATTTTATTTTTAAAAAACTTATTGAAAAATATACTTTAAAGTGACTAAAACGACTACGAAAAAAAATTCAAATAAGGGAAAATGAAAAGCAAAGAAACTCCCTTGCAAAATTTATGTCTTGGGATGGAAATGTTCCATCTACCAGTACTGCGGTGGCAGATAAAAATGTTTCACTACCAGTAATAGCTGATAACGATGTTAATCTTTCAAATAGGAGTATTTGTGTGGAAGAAGGTGCAAGTGATAATTGCGTTGACATTACCAACGACATAGAGATTGAAATTGAGAGTGAAGTAATAAAATGTACAAATACTTATCCTAACTTATCCTAACTTGACATTGGTTGATGGCCAAAAATAATTAGTAATGATTTGATTGAACATTGTATTTGTACAAAATCCAAAAATGTGGGAGATTTAGAATCTTCTAAAAAATGTTATAAAGATAATAATGATCAACAAATATACCGAAAATTAAATGATGTACATTTTTATATGACTAAAATAAACGGAGCCCAAGAGCGAAGAGAATGGTTGATTTGTAAACTAAGTATTTAGTAAAAAATCTAATGTTTTAGTTTCAGGATATTCCGATTGGAAAAATATTGTAGACGTTTTAAAAAAAGACATGATTAGTCGAGTCGAAAGAACATAAAAGTTGTATGTGTGCTTATGTTCGTCGTGCTAAAATAAGTGGTCGCGTCGATTCCAAACTTTTAGAAGTTATAGAAAAAGAGGCAATTTATTGACGTGAGGTATTAAAACGAGTCGTTGCTACAGTTAGACTTTTGAGAAGTTTGGGTTTAGGGTTTAGAGGACATGCTAATTCTTCCAAAGGCAATTTTCCCAGCTGTATTGAATATTTGGCTGAATTTGATGACTTTTTAAAGGTTCACTTAGAAAAATACAGTAATTGCGGGATTGGACATGTTAATTATTTATCTAAAACCACGTGTGATGAACTCATAGAACTTATGGGCAAAAGTGTACAAAACTCCATTATTGATGAAATAAAACGAGCTAACTATTTTGCTCTTATAGTTGATTCCACGCCTGATGCTAACCACACTGACCAGTTAACTATTATTATCAGGTATGTAGATTTAGATCAAAAAATTCAAGAAAGGTTCATATGTTTTATTCCGATCGAACATCATGATGCAACATATTTAGAAACAACAAGCTGGACAATTGTCCGAATTAGGGTTGAACATTAATAACTGCCGGGGACAAACGTATGACAATGCTTCGAACATGTCAGGCATTTATAACAGTATCCAAGCTAAACTTAAAAGTTACAGCAAAAATTATGCTTTTTGTGCCTTGCGCAGGACATTCCTTAAATTTAGTTGGATATACAGCTGCAGAATGTTCTTCTAAATCTATTAGATTCTTTGATTTTATTCAAAATTTGTTCGTCTTTTTTTCCTCTTCGACAAAGAGATGGGATCTGCTAATGAAAACTGATCAAAAATTAAGCCATACTTTAAAATGTTATGTGCTGAAGCTGTATTAACTGTACGAAAGAATTTTTCTTTCATAAGAACCGTTCTTGGTGAAATTTGTATTAACCCATCTGAAAATGGACTGTTATTGACTTTTTGTAATACACTATTGTAAAGAATTAATGCCACCAATAAATCGTTTCAAAACAAAGAATGTAACATACAAAAAGGAACTAATTTATTGAAATCTTTATCAGCATTCATACTCAGTATTCGAACTGATGATGCATATTTTCACGAAATGGAGAAAGAAGCAATCGAATTAGCTGGTATTACAGAATACTCAACAGCAAAAAATCGAAACAGGAAAAGAAAAATGCAATTCGATGAAACTTCAGATAATGACATAATTTTACGTGGGAACGAACTATTCAAAGTTGAAACATTTTACTTAATTTGTCATACTTTACATTCTGAAATAAAAAGAAGGTCTGTAGATTATGACGAGGTATTACAAAACTTTTTAATATTTGTTGATTTTGATTTGGCTGAAGAAAAATTTGGTCAGTGTGTATCAAATTTAGTTGAAAACTATAAAGATGACAGAAATCAATTATGTAGTATTCAAAGATGAGGTTGAGCAGTTCCTTCATTTTGTAAAATTCGAAAAAATATTAACACTGCCTGAAATGAATGAGTTAATTCTGAAAGGTTTAACATCAACATTTCCAAACTTTGAAATAATACTAAAAAAATTTTTAACAATCTTAAGAGCAAACGCGTCTGGTGAGAGATCATTTAGCATTCTTAAGCGGGTCAAAAACTACCTAAGAACGTCTTTACTTACTTTTAATGGCACAACAGCCCATGGAGGGCCTAGGCCGAGCTCTTCGCATCCACTCATGTTGTGCGTGTTATATTTGTACATGAATGGAAGGGACCTACAGTTTAATTTCGTATCCGAACGGTGAAATGAAAAGCTTTTCATAGCAATTTTTACTCTGGTAGGTTTGCCATTGCCTGCCAAGAGATAGTGCCGTGTAGAAAAATAAGTTTTTCTATTTTTTTTATTTTGCCTGTGCCGAGATTCGAATCCTGGACACTCTGCGTAGCAGTCCAATGCACTACTACTACGCCACAGCGACCACACCTAAGAATGCCACTTGGCCAAATAAAATTAAATCACGTAGCCATCATGGCAATTGAAAGCGACTTACTAAAAACAACAACTATGACTCCTTAATTGATAGTTTTGCAAGAAAAAAAATCACGAAAAAAATAATGTAAATGGTATATAATTTCTAACAAAATATTTGTCTATTATTTCTTTCGTCAAAATTTTGAATTTTGAGCCACAAGTAAAAAAAAAAACTTAAGAGGGCCACAAAAATTGGTTCTTGCCTAGGGCCTCAACATGTTAAAATCTGCCCCTGCATACAGTATACAAATAATAAAGAAAAGGCGATCTTGCTCATTGTTTTCCTGTTTAACGAAGATAATCAGAAAATCATATTACAGTAAAATATAAATGGTTAATAGCAACTAGGTGGGTACCTAACTTCTAACTAACACTTTTTATATCGTGAAGAAATTAATAACCTATGCAGGTATATATATGTTTTATTATTTTATTATTTTATTACATTTCAAATAATATATGTATATCATGTTTTCAGGTAATTGCAGTGCTTCCTCGTAATTTCTAATTGTTTTTCTTCCTCTTGCGAATACATACATAAATGTTTTAATATTATGTATGTAAATAATCATGTACTCATATATTGACATTATTTTTATTGAAGTATTAAAGCAAAAGTTCTTTAAAAATCAAAGACAGATCTGATAAAATAACCTTTTCTCATGACACTTCAAAAACATTTTTTTTTTTTTTTTATTTCTTTTTTAATCAATTAATTTTTATTTTTTTAAATTAATATAAAAAATTATATTACATATACATATAGTAAATGCTTATAAGTATCATTTATGAAACTTGTGGTAGTGCCGGAACAGAATACTAATGACAAGCAATCGAAAGCGATAAAACAAATTATAACGCATTGGAGGAAGAATATGGGGAGAAGGCAGCTTTATTGTGGGAATCTTTGACAATAGATTTAAAATGAATAGTTTAGTCGGAATAGTGGTCGCTGTGGCGTAGTGGTAGTGCGTTGGACTGCTGCGCAGAGTGTCCGGGGTTCGAATCTCGGCACAGGCAAAATAAAAAAAAAAAAAAAGTAAAAAAAATAATTTTTCTACACGGCACCACCTCTTGGCAGGCAATGGCAAACCTACAAGAGTAAAAATTGCCTATGAAAAGCTTTTCACTTCGTCGTTCGGATTCGGCATTAAACTGTAGGTCCCTTCCATTCATGTACAAATATAAGACGCACAACATGAGTGGATGCGAAAAAAGCTCGGCCTAGGCCCTCCATGGGCTGTTGTGCCATTAAAAGTAAAGTAAGTAAAGTAAGTTTAGTCGGTGCAAGTTTCAAGGTTTTTATATTACTCTCACATGGGTTCCAGGTCAGAGTAATGTTGCTGCTATCGAAACACACAAATTGGTTAGGTAATCTCTAAGAATGGTGTTCGCCGTGGCGTAGTTAGTAAGTAGTGTGCTGGACTGCTGCACAGAGTGCCCTGGTTCAAAACTCAGCACAGTCAAAAATCAAAAATAGGAGAGATTAAAAATTTTTCTAAACGGTGCCACCTCTTGCAAGAGTCAAAATTGGCTAAAAAAGCTTTCCACATGGTTGGAGAGGTGATAGGGAAGCTCGGCCTAGGCCCTTCATAGCCTCTTGTGCCAATAAAAGACTAAAGAATCTCTAGGAATGACCCAAAAGTGAAATAATCTAGGAAAGCTAACAATTCTTAAGAGCACAATCTTTTGTAAAACACTAGAACAATGTAGTAAGTAAGTATATAGAATATGCTGATCCAACGATCGTTTCGGAACCAGCCACAGTTCCTTATCAAAACTCTTAGTGCTAGTTCCAGAACCTTTTAATTAATATGGTATTATCTGAATTGCTCATAAGGTTATTGATTGCCTTGATACACAAGAGCAGTTTCGCCTGTAGCAAAAACCAGTTTCGTGCACTTGCTCAAAACCGCACGAGCATAGTTAGCACCTATAAAATGTTTGCTTACATGAAATACTTTTTTATTTATTAATATGGTATGCATGCTATATGGCACTATGCTCCCTCCCCCTAGGAAAAGAAGAAGAATATGCATGCTATATCAAACAAATAAAAATGCAACCTAAAGAAAAAGAAAAAAAAAAAACCTGTTGCACATGTACTTATCAGTGTTTTAGTTTCCTTGAACCTGGTCTCTGCGTGGCATAAAATATTGCGCCGACGATTTCCCCCCTCGCCTAAAGAAATTCGGCTGTGCGCAACAGGAATTGCTCTCGTGTGTCCAGACTTGAGCGTAATATTTGGAAAATGTTTAGTCTTGAATTTTAAAAACTGTATATGGACTGACACAGACACAAAGTGGAATGGCGCGCAGATATCTTTGAAATTTCATGTTAACGCCTTAAAGATGTAGTTAATATTTAACCATTTTCAGGTCATAACGAAGAAGCAGAGGATTGTAAGTTTAACTGGCTTGAGCTGAAATCAACCTAAAACTCAGAAGACATTTGCCTCTAATGACAGAATTATTTTCGATTAAGCTTCCATAAATAGTTTTGTTAATCTTCTACATCTGAAAATGTTTACAATTGTATAAATTATAATTTTTAGTGCATCTATAATCTATAATATAAATATGCACATTCATATGTATGTATGTATATATGGTAGTTCTGAATATATGGCATACATAGTGCAATAAGTGCTACTATTTTAGGTATCACAATCTGATTTAAGTACCTATGCTGTTTATTAATTGATTATATGCGCGGCAAACATTCATAGCTCACGGCATTTGAATATGACCCATTAATAAAAAACCATTTCGATCACTTCATTCATGACATTTTCAATATACAAATATTCGTTTCATTTGAGTGGGCTTAGCTTTTTTTATTTGCTCTTATTAGTCGTCATTGTTGTTGCTAATTATAAAATATGTATGTATGTATGTTGTGCATACATCTACAATCGCACATTATTTCCGCCTAATTAAA
Organism: Palloptera scutellata; assembly: GCA_958295655.1. Lineage (NCBI taxonomy): Eukaryota > Metazoa > Arthropoda > Insecta > Diptera > Pallopteridae > Palloptera > Palloptera scutellata. The sequence goes on from OY282451.1 coordinate 55,331,084, forward strand.
TTTATATATATAGATTTTATTTATTTTTATGCCGAATACCAAAGATTAGAATCTAAACAAATAATTAGGCAGCAAAATAAGTGTTGACAAAAAAATAAACATATGATTGTTGTTGTCGCATTATAGAACGTCTGTCATCCACATGGATCGACGGTTTCTCTGTATGGGTGTTCATCGCGATTACACCCCTGCAGGGCAACCAACTAGCTCAAAAGCTAGTTAATTAGCTAGCTTGAAAAAAAAGCACCACAACTAATTCATTCCTCGATCTCATTTAAACGCAAAAGACTGGATTTTTTCCACCCTTATGCCCTACGAAAAGACAATTGTCCTATCGTCGATAATTTTTGAGCTAAGTAGTATGTGTTGATAAAGTGTCAAATTAGTTTAAAATTAACTAGTTACGGACAACATTTTTTCAGAGACAGTACAACGAAAGTATAACAGAATTTCAAATTTGGTACCCACAAATGCTGTGGTCATGTCATGTGGTTTAGTGTCTCCGCTATCTCCTGACAGCTTGTCGATTTTGCTACATCAGTTAACAAATTTCCTTGGCTTTTTCAGTGCATCTTTCAGTTCACTTTTAAGGGCATCTTTCAGTGCATCTTTTATACCGAAATTTCCGGAACGAACGAAATTCAGCAAACTACTCCTGGGTCCCGCGTTCACCCACAGCATCCTCACCTTTGCAGCGGTTTAACCTTTTTTTGAATCGATAAATCAATTCCTGCCATTTACTTTTTAAAGATTATTTCACTTAAATGTTGCCCACAGCAAGCGGTCCATTCGGAAGGACCTATTTTTTGCACACTTTTTCACACATTTCGGCCGGAATCTCACCAATCTCACGATTTCAGTGTTGGCTTCCAAAGCGCAATCGTGTTTGGCTTGACCCTATAGACAAGAGACTTAACATAGCTCCACAAAAAATAGTCTAATCACACGATCTTGGTGGCCAATTGACTGCACCAAAACTTGAGATTAACTGCTCATCAAATTCGCCTCTCAATTGATGCATGATTTCGCGTGCAGTGTGACCTGTGGCATGTCACATGTGCCATGTGGCACCGTCCTGTTGGAACCACATGTCGGCCGAGTTCAATTCTTGCATTTTCGGCAAAAAAAAAGAATCTGTTATCATCAAACGGTACCTTTCTCCATTAACCGTAACGTTGCATCCTTCATCGTCTTTGAAGAAGTACGGCGCAATGATGCCGCCTGCTCATAAACCGCACCAAACAGTCCGTTTTTCGGGATGCATTGATAGCTGCTGAATTACCTCTGGCTGGTCTTCACTCCAAATACGAAATACGGCAATTCTGGTTATTCACGTATCCATTGGGCCAAAAATGAGCCTCTTCGCTGAAGACAGTTTTGCTTGCAAGCACACATTTTTCATAGAGCACGAATTTAGATAATAAATTTCAATAATTTGCAAACATTGTTCAGGCGTAAGTCTATTCATGATGAAATGGCAAACCAAACTTAACCTTTTTTTACTTTAACACATGTCAAGAATCACGCGTTATCTGCCAGAAATTACTTATTTTTAATGGCACAACAGCCCATGGAGGGCCTAGGCCGAGCTTTTCGCATCCACTCATGTTGTGCGTGTTATATTTGTACATGAATGGAAGGGACCTACAGTTTAATGTCGAATCCGAACGGCGAAGTGAAAAGCTTTTCATAGCAATTTTTACTCTTGTAGGTTTGCCATTGCCTGCCAAGAGATGGTGCCGTGTAGAAAAATTATTTTTTCTACTTTTTGATTTTGCCTGTGCCGAGATTCGAACCCCGTACACTCTGCGCAGCAGTCCAACGCACTACCACTACGCCACAGCGACCACTCTGTCAGAAATATAAACGTCAAAAACCAAGTATCAAAAAATCACCCTTTATATGTACTAGGTAATTTGTGATTTTTTAATTTTTGCACTGCAGGGACTTGTCTGTATACATACATACATATCTACTGATATGCAGACCTAACCTACCTTTTTTTACATACAAACATACATATGTATTGTATGCATATACATACATACAAGTGTGCACTTTAAAATTCAAACAAGGCGCAAAACACAAACAAAAATATGTATATACAATTTTGTATCTACATACTTACATAAATACACGCCTCTGTACATATATACATATGTACAATATACATAAGTATGTGTATATTTGTATTACTACTGCTGCATACATAGATATATGTAGGTATGTGTTCGTTTGTTAATATGCAATTATCACACTTGGTTTCGTTGTTCATTATTTTGCTTGACTATTTTTTTATTTTTTGTAGTATTTACTTTTTGTCAATAATTTGCTGCTGCTGTTGTCGTTGTACAAAAGTATTGCTGATTCATTCTGTATTATTGCAATTGTTGTCAAGAATTTTGATTGACAGGTCGTTGACAATTTTATACAAAATGAAATGCATTCCAAATACAATTACAGCAGCACGCAGAAAATGAGAAAAAAAAAGAAAAAAACACTAAAATGTTGTGTTAACATTTGTCGCATATTTGTTTTCTTGTTAGTTTTGATAGTGTTGATTGGACATTGCTCATTAATTGCGTGTAGAAATATGTGAGAAGCGGCAATCGAAATGTATTCAGTTAATTTAATTAAAATGATCACATACAAAAAATTAAATACTTATTGCAATCCTAATACTACTTTCTTATTGTACTTATATGTATAATATTTTATGGAGATTAAATGTATGTATGTATTAAATTAAGGCAATCAACTTTTTTACAGCAAAAAGTAAGATTTTTCTTCTTCTTTTTGAATTGTATTGAAGTTTACTTCTATGGAATCATTTTTATATTTACGAGAAGGTAAAAGATAATCGTGGCAAAACGGAAATTGTCACGGAAATGAAGGGCAACACCCTCTATCAATCATAACTGCCTAGCACATATGCATCTATATGTATCTATGAATAAAACTCGATTGATAGATGGCGCTGAGTATGAATCATATTCGATGGATAGAGGGCGTTGCCCAACAGTTTCTAGTAAAATTTGACACATCAAACAAAAATATTATTTTTCAAACAAAAATCATTGGAAATTTCTAGAGCTGAAAGAACAAGCGTGTATAGCGTGTAAGCGTGTATATGTAGAAAAGTCGAGCGGTCTTTTTACTTATCCCCGTTATCACGTTACTCCTCTTGTGTTAAAAATTAAACGATGCGCACTTTTTCGAGTGTAAAGCAAGAATGTTAATTTTTATTCTCTTCAATTTTCTTTCTTATGTCTTATTTCCTAACTGTAACAAATCAGCGATCGATTAGTGATGATACAAATTATACTAAAAGTTAAAAGTATCGAAAAGTACTAAATTCATAAATACATAAAACATTTAAAATTTTGACATTATGTATGTGACTGCTACAGTATTCCCTTCCTAGAATTTTTGCTGGATATTAGCAAAAAGTCGAACAGATTTTACGTTGCGCAGTTATAACGGTTTGCTTTTCCCGTTGGTTGGTGTCTTGGTCCGCTATTTTGCTTAAGTCGCGGTTGAGATTGACGGATGCTCCATAACCTGCAGAAAAACAATCGCTGAAGGAAACAGTGGTGCTGTCGGTGCGCTGAAGATGTTGGCCCATGCCAATAGTGTGGTCGCGAAACTAACATTAAATTAATTATTGAACTCGATCCAAAAAAAAAAGAAAAGAAACTTGGCAATGATGCATAAATTTTACTCGCGTGTTTAAAATGCACACAAATTGAGGTGAAACGTGAAATTGAAGGAAATTATATTAACGTGTGTCTGGAAACGGAGGAACCAGAGCACGTCGGGGTCACCAATGTCGAATAGTCGAGCGGTCTTTTTACTTATCCCCGTTATCACGTTACTCCTCTTGTGTTAAAAATTAAACGATGCGCACTTGTTCGAGTGTAAAGCAAGAATGTTAATTTTTATTCTCTTCAATTTTCTTGCTTATGTATTATTGCCTAACTGTAACAATTCAGCGATCGGTTAGTGATGATACAAATTATACTAAAAGTTAAAAGTATCGAAATGTATCGAAAAGTACTAAATTTATAAATACATAAAACATTTAAAATTTTGAGATTATGTATGTGACTGCTACATATACACATATGCATCCACTATGTGCTGCCGCAAAATCATCATCTCCATCAAAATAATTTGATTGCCATTCTCGGAAAATTTGACATATCAAACAAAAATTTTACATTTCAAACAAAAATCGTTAGAAATTTCTAGAGTTGAAAGAATTAGTATAGACTGAAAAATAAAATCGCGAGGTACAAACAAATAGCGATTGTGTTACGATAAAATATCCAGTAAAAACTTCGGCTGAGAGTCGCTGAAGGCTTGGTCGAAAAATGGAGGTCCAACAAAATTCAGATTCTGTTATCGTTAAAAAAAAAAAAAACACAAAAACCAGCACCGAGAGATCGCGAGAGTGTAGACTTCGCAAGCAACTTGAGAGAAGTCACAACAGAATTCGAATTTCATTGGAAAGCAACTCCCAAAGACCAATGCGAAGAGACAGCATGAATGGCAAATGCGTTCATTAGGGCCCATAATTGTATCAACACTCATGCCATTGCGTCCTCAGATTATACAGCACCAGGAGGTCGTTGATGTGGCCAAATTTCTAACTTCTCAACGAAGGAGAAGGGCAAAGATTTACTTGAAAATTTGCCTGAAAATCTTTCCTCCGTTGAAAGTAAACAACTGGCATCAGCACAAAAAACATAGACGAGATTTTCCACGTTTCTAGTCAACCTCATAACATTTGCGAGTTCTCAGACCGGCAAGTGGCACATTTTCCATCTGTTGATATCATACAACCTGAATATTTTTATGATGATGATGATGACTATTATTATAATGATGATGATGGTAAGATTATAATTGTAATGAATACTTTGATGGAGATGATGATTTTGCGGACGTTGAAAGCATTGGAAATGCAAACGATCAAAATGAAGTCAATGCAAGTGTAGCACATCTGGAATCAGAGAATCATCAAACTGAACTATACAAGGCCTATCGTTGGTATAAATCGGCACATCGTTAAAAAGTCTGCGATAGATTCTGGTTTTTACAAGATTACTAAACCTAACCTGAAAATACAAAACTCAAACGTTCAGAATAAGTAAACTTCGGTAGGGTTCTTTTTCAATTTAAAAAACATCTACATTAAACTCCGGTTAAGTATATCAGCTGAAGTTGTCAGTTATTTACAATACTTACTTAAGAGAAGAAGGCACTTGCAAGGGTACACGTCCATAAAAAAGTAGTAAATTACAGGCACTTTAGCGGGAATGGCACTTAAGAAGGAAAGTATTTAACCATGGTTTACTGTACATATATTTTTAATAAAAATTGTAATTAATTTAATTATTATGATTTTAAACAATGTATGTTCTTAATCTTAGTGATAAATTGTACAAATTAACCAAATTGTTACTTTTCAATTAGTTAATAAATGTACTACATACTCGTACATATGTATGTATGCATGTGTGTAACGTTTTTCAAAACCCGCTAGACAAATCCCACCTCATTAATATGAATCAAATTTGTATGTGTAATAAATAGACTACCGGTTCTCATACTTTTCTCTACACGGTTCACTTTTTCCATAAACAAAATTGATTAGCCCAAATAAAAGAAATTAAGAAATGATATGTAGAATATGCATGTATGTGCCATATATGACAATTGGGATGATACGACATTGAATCAGAAACCTTGTGAAAACCCTAAATATATGTACATACATATAAAGATGGTAGTTAGGCCTGTAGCCATAATTTTAATGTTCGTTGGGTTTAAGTTAATTTTTTGTAATCCTGGCAACGCTAACCAGTTCGATTTTCCTATCGTTAAGTTTGGTGGTCGCTGTGGCGTAGTGGTAGTGCGTTGGACTGCTGCGCAGAGTGTCCGGGGTTCGAATCTCGGCACAGGCAAAATCAAAAAGTAGAAAAAATAATTTTTCTACACGGCACCACCTCTTGGCAGGCAATGGCAAACCTACAAGACTAAAAATTGCTATGAAAAGCTTTCCACTTCGCCGTTCGGATTCGGCATTAAACTGTAGGTCCCTCCCATTCATGTACAAATATAACCCGCACAACATGAGTGGATGCGAAAAGCTCGGCCTAGGCCCTCCATGGGCTGTTGTGCCATTAAAAGTAAGTAAAAGTAAAGTAAGTAAGTTTGGAGAGGTTAGCGGGGGGTATTTTGTCATCTTTAAACAATTTACCGAAATTTTAAAAGAAAAGTTTTATTGCTAATCGAGAAGCCAAAAGGAGCAGACGTCTTACCGCAGCAATTTACCTTTGAAGATCCGAAATTATGGTCGCTGTAGCGTAGCGGTAGTGCGTTATACAGTTACGAAAAAAAGAATAAAAAAAAAAGTAACAACAACAAAACTTATACATGGCACCATGTATAAGCCCCTCCATGGGCTGTTGTGCCATTAAAAGTAAAGTAAAACGGTTATAATATAGAACATCGCTAAAACAAACATTTTCTTACAATATTTATTAAAGTATAATTTTTTGTTTTTGTTGTATTGATATTTTCAACACACATAGGTGTTCCCTTATGAATGCAGAGCATTGTGTTGAATGGAAGGAAGATTGATAGGTGGGAGAAAAAAGGAGGGAGAATCAGAGAGGGAATGCAATCACACAGGACACCGATAAAGGGATAGGCAGCCATTGTGGCAAGTTTATGCCTTTACCACAAGCAACTTCAGTTTATCAGTGTCGACTATGACCACATGTAGCGCCAAAGGCCTACGCTTTTCGCATCCACTCATGTTGTGCGTGTTATATTTGTACATAAATGGAAGGAACCTACAGTTTTATGCCGAATCCGAACGGCGAATTGAAAAGCTTTTCAATTTTTACAATTTACTCTTGTAGGTTTGCGATTGCCTGCCAAGAGGTGGTGCCGTGTAGAAAAATTATTATTTCTGCTTTTTGATTTTGCCTGTGCCGAGATTCGAACCCCGGACACTCTGCGTAGCAGTCCAACGCATTACCACTACGCCACAGTGACCATTATTACCGTCAGAAGTTCAAAAATATCGCATGGGCCCTAGACTCTTTAAGAAATGTTTTGAGAGCTATTCCTGAATCATTACCACGAATATTAAATCCAATTTTATTTCATATCTTAAATTAATTATTATTTCCAGTTTACTTGGGGAGTTTGATCAGTGTTCTAAAACTTACATCCTTATAACCACTTTTTTCGTTTTAGGCATCACTAATCTGGTTAAACTTTCCGGATAGTTTTCCAATTTTCTTTTTTTGTTAAATAATATCATTTTTCAAGGAATGAATTATTACGTACATCAAACAGAAATGGAAGAATTTGGATGTTGTTTTTTATTGTAAACAAGTTACTAAGTAAATTTGTTACTACTTATTATTTTTCCATTCTAATTAAAATGTTTGGTTGTTTTTAATTGATAATAAATTTGTTTATGAAAAAAAAAATAATAATAATAAACAAAGACGATAATTTATTACTTTGACTCAGTTAAGTCAACTTGTCAATTAGAGCAATTACAATTTGATGTTTCTGATGTTTCGTAAATGGCAAGCGACGATAATTTTCCATTGTTACAATTCAATTTAATTAATTCAGAATAACTTTCGTAGTTATTCTAAGTCCTCGCTATTTGCTCATTCATATAACACTTTAGGAACTTGTACATATGCTATTGTGAACTTTGCTTTATTTAAGTGACTCAGATGACTCAGAGTCATACCAAACTTGATCCATTTATTTTGTTTTAGTTAAGTACTTATAAACCTAATTACTTACTTACTTTACTTACTTTACTTACTTTACTTACTTTACTTACTTTACTTACTTTACTTACTTTACTTACTTTACTTACTTTACTTACTTTACTTACTTTACTTACTTTACTTACTTTACTTACTTTACTTACTTTACTTACTTTACTTACTTTACTTACTTTACTTACTTTACTTACTTTACTTACTTTACTTACTTTACTTACTTTACTTACTTTACTTACTTTACTTACTTTACTTACTTTACTTACTTTACTTACTTTACTTACTTTACTTACTTTACTTACTTTACTTACTTTACTTACTTTACTTACTTTACTTACTTTACTTACTTTACTTACTTTACTTACTTTACTTACTTTACTTACTTTACTTACTTTACTTACTTTACTTACTTTACTTACTTTACTTACTTTACTTACTTTACTTACTTTACTTACTTTACTTACTTTACTTACTTTACTTACTTTACTTACTTTACTTACTTTACTTACTTTACTTACTTTACTTACTTTACTTACTTTACTTACTTTACTTACTTTACTTACTTTACTTACTTTACTTACTTTACTTACTTTACTTACTTTACTTACTTTACTTACTTTACTTACTTTACTTACTTTACTTACTTTACTTACTTTACTTACTTTACTTACTTTACTTACTTTACTTACTTTACTTACTTTACTTACTTTACTTACTTTACTTACTTTACTTACTTTACTTACTTTACTTACTTTACTTACTTTACTTACTTTACTTACTTTACTTACTTTACTTACTTTACTTACTTTACTTACTTTACTTACTTTACTTACTTTACTTACTTTACTTACTTTACTTACTTTACTTACTTTACTTACTTTACTTACTTTACTTACTTTACTTACTTTACTTACTTTACTTACTTTACTTACTTTACTTACTTTACTTACTTTACTTACTTTACTTACTTTACTTACTTTACTTACTTTACTTACTTTACTTACTTTACTTACTTTACTTACTTTACTTTTAATGGCACAACAGCCCATGGAGGGCCTACAGTTTAATGCCGAATCCGAACGGCGAAGTGAAAAGCTTTTCATATCAATTTTTACTCTTGTAGGTTTGCCATTGCCTGCCAAGAGGTGGTGCCGTGTAGAAAAATTATTTTTTCTACCTTTTGATTTTGCCTGCACCGAGATTCGAACCCCGGACACTATGCGTAGCATTCCAACGCACTACCACTACACCACAGCGGCCACTATAAACCTAATTAAATTGCTAAATTCAAAGCTTTGCTTTTTTATGAATAAATTATAAGTTAATATATATATATACCATACATATTTATTTATTTATTGACTAAATACTCATATAAGAAGGATAATATTTTGTTTTTATTTATTCTTCGGTTTCTTTATTTACATATGTACATGTATTCTTAGTGGATCTGGTTTTATGGGGATATTTCCAATTTAAATCAGTCGGTATCTTTAAAACCACATTATTTATTATTGAACTCGTTGTTGACTTGCAAGTAATTGGAATATCACAATGTGGTTAATTTATAGCTACTACTAAATATTCCAAAGTAAGTACGTATGTATAGTATGTATGTGTGATTGTATTATTTTTTCGTATGTACAGAAGTCTCAAATTTCGATTATTTTCGAAAAGTCGCGTCAAAGTCTCCAAGCTGTCAAAAAGGTTGCAAATGGCAACTTTAGTCTCGTAAGGGCGACGCTGTAGTTCAATGTCGTCTAGATAATTTATTTTGCTTCTATTTATTTTTGCCTGTAACCAATTCAATAATATTTATATGATGAATCTTTACACCATACTATTTATGTGTACTTGGACATGTACGAGTATGTAATTGTTGTTTGTATTAAGTATATTAAAGCCCTTCCATTGCAGTGGTACATTAGCTATAAGATATTTTAAGTTTTTGTACTACGCTATTAAAATAAAAAAATTTAAAATTAAAATTAAATTTTCGTGTGATCGACAGAATATTTGAAAAAAAAATATTAGCGTTCTACCTTTGACCAATAGAAGAAGAGAAAATATTTAATAAAATTTATTTCCACTGCTGCATTCATCAGTTCAGCGCACTAACCACAGAGCCATGGCTACCTCACACATATTGTAGTTTACTAAAATATTATGCAAATACAGAAAATTATATTACATCATATATCACATCATGTATGTAGTATGCATATGAACGAGTAACCATGTATAAGTTTATTTAATACGCTAGCCACAGAAACACTAACCTTTTTTTAGTTTGGTTTGCTTCCAATTTCCTTGCGAGCACTTTAATTTATTCATTTAGAATTTGTGTAAAAATATATGTAAGTACTTTAAACCTATGTATGAATATGTAGGTATTTCTGAGGAATCTATATTCGGCTAAAAGGCCATAAACTATTTCCATGTTTGTTCGAATTTGCCACACCAGCTATCACAGATATGTGATTAAATATTTACCGGATTAAGTCGAGTGTGTTTCCTTGTCATTTCAGATATATGAAAGTTCCCATTTACACACTTTCTCGAGATTTTATTTTTGCAATAGTTCTTTAGGTCAAACTCCATAACACGCCGTCGAAATGCGCAGAAGGCGTCAAAAGTTGAACTACTTTCAACTTTCTTCACGCTTCTCTCGTTTTGCGACGGCAAACAGCTGACATTTGTTACGATCTTATAAATTATAGGACAATGGCATAATTAATAACAGACTATTTATATTGAACATATTTAATACATTTATTTGATGTCTGTAGAAACTGATGAATAAGTATTTGACCTGGGATGATAAATAAAAGCTAAAAATTAAAGCTAATTACTCTATTACTCTGGCAGATAAAATTTTGCTTTCGCCAAAGTGAAAATTCTGCTGCCGATTATTTGTTGTCGAACTTTACTCATCACTAATAAATTGGCTCGAAATAATTCAGAAGAGAAAAAAATAATGGAAAAAAAGGAATTAAAATTAAAAAATTAACGAGGTGAAAAAACACAAAGCCGACATGCGTCCGATGCACACAAAATCTAATTATTAAATTCCAAGAAATTTACAAAATTGTTTAGGGATGCTATTTTAGTTAATTTATTTACTTCTTCTTAGTGACCTTAAAAAATTAGCATCGGCTGATTTTGAAAGAAGAAGCAGACACGCAAAACGCCTGTTGTGGACCATAAAATATTACAATACGCAGAATACCTAGAAACGCGTGTTATGGAGTTTGACCTTTACACATTACTCGTATTATTCTCTGATATCTTCTCCGGTCGCTGTGGTGTAGTGGTAGTGTGTTGCACTGCTACGCAGAGTGTCCGGGGTTCGAATCTCGGCACAGGCAAAACCAAAAAGTAGAAATAATAATAGCAATAGCAAACCTACAAGAGTAAGAATTGCCTATGGAAAGCTTTTCACTTCGCCGTTCGGATTCGGCATTATATTGTAGGTCCCTTCCATTCATGTACAAATATATATAGTGGATGCGAAAAGCTCGGCCTAGGCCCTCCGTGATCTGTTGTGCCATTAAAAGTAAGTAAAAGTAAGCTTAATACAAGAACATTTTCTAATTTCGCTCTCTTGCGGCTGTTGCAATCACTATTGCCATGGTAAATGGTAAATTTTCCAAAAAAACGTGTAATTTTTTTTGCTTATCTTCTTGGAAAAGGAGGGAAAAATGTAATTTGAAGCGAAAAGTAGTAAAATTTACATAAAGATCAAATCCTTAGATATGACTGCTTATAGAGACATTGCCATTCTGTCTAGCTGAACTATGTAACTCAGTGTAACAAAAGTAATCGACTCATTAGAATAAGTGCACATCGACAATGCAAGTAATAACAAAATTTTAAGAGTCGTCTTTTGGGTTTTTTTTGCTACAAAATAAATTCTTATCGAATATGAATTTTACAATATTTTTAATAGCATCTGAATTACTCTCGCCTTTATTTATTTTCTTTGATTTCTGCGTTTGTTATTTAATGAATAGAAATTTTATATGAAGTCTGTGGAATTGTTGATGGAATTCAAATTGGGAAATTTTCTCAAAAAGTGATACATTTCTTACACAAAACGGGAAACTTCAGAAAATTTGTTTGTCAACACTGGTCGCAAAATACTATTTGGTTGTTCTCATTAAAGAGTACATCGCTTCTTAACACATTTTATTTAATCTTAATACAATATTTTTTATCGATTTCATAAAAAAGAGCTAAACATTTCGTGAACTTACTCTAATCTTCGAATATTCCCAAGCTCAAAACTATCTATCCATTTCCTATCTCCAATATTCCTTCCTTGAAAGACCCATTCATAAATGCCCCTTTTGTTTCGGTACTCACTCACAATACTTTCCATAAATTTTCAAATAATAATTCTTTCTATCATTGCTAAGAATAATTATTTCTATCATTGTTAATATGTACATTGTACATAGTAAGTATTTTGGTATAATCTATAACTGACTGGCATTTTACTACTTTCGTATAGGTACGAGTACATATTTATACATATAATTTTCGATGACAAGTACAAAATTATAAGCGTAAAATAAAGAATTATTATTCATGCCTAGTCATTAGGTACGCAATAAATGTTTACCAAAATTAAAAAATATAGCTACAGTACCGACCAGCAAGATAGAAAATGGAAACAAAATCCAGGTGCAATACTAGCGAAGTTGACAGTGAACACGATTTCGTAAAAAATTAGTTGTAAAGATTGCGCAGTAGATAAAGTTAGTGTCAAATCGATCGCGTTACGACGATTTTCAATTAAAAATTATAAGTTTTACATAACATTTTTGGTGGCTAAATAACTAATAAAAATGTGAAAAGAAAGCGAATATAAGAATGTCTGTAGTACTATCTCCACTTGTCAAAACCTACGAGAGTAGATGAATAAGTCGGCGATTAAATGCATGATCATTAAAAGTTCAGCATAGGGAAGGGGAAGTGAGGTAAAGGAAATTAAACGAATATCGTTTAATAAGTGAAAACTAATTAACTACATAATACCTACTTTTAAACGAATCCATTGATATGATTTTCCAAAATTGGTATCGGTTTTGCAAATGATGTGTACATTGATCTTGATTATCTTCAGAAGGTTAGAAAACGCTTACATTTTTGCAAATGAAAATATTCAAACCGATACCAAAAAGTTATTAACATTTTTCCTTCAAGAACGAAAGTCTAACTAAATCTGCCAATGGCTATGATCAAATTTTTTTTTATCATAACGCGTTAAATTTATGGATTGCATATCTTGAAAAGGTGACATTCAAAAAACCACCAAGTATTGTAAGTACACACCTAACGACTTATCAATTGGCTTAATTAACATGAAATTTTGAGATGTAATATTTCCAAACAGCCTAGGTAGAATCCAAGAAAAGGATTTTGGAAAATATTTTGGGAATATAATATTTCGGAAAACGCTGAATGAATTTTTTAAAATTATACTACTCAAGAGTTGTCCGGAGCATTATATAATTAAAAATTTGAATTTCTTTTTCGGAATGGTATCGATATTTTATGTGTGTGCTACCGATATTTTGTACTCGATACTTTTAAGGCGATCCTTTTTGGTATCGAGTACCTAAACCCTAATACATATCGTTATCGAATTATTTACAAAAAAACAATTCGTTTTTTTTTCTGCAATATAATAATTGTTCCTGAATATCTCAGGAGCTTATTTAGAAACTGAAGATTGTTTTAAATAATAACTTGGTAATAGATGAAGCAATTTTGATAAGCTATGATTTCTATGAAATAAAAAAAATGTTGATCTTTACAATATTTTTTTTCCACCATCTTCTTTAGTTTCTGAGATACAAAATCTCAAAGTTCAAAAAGTTGTAAAATTTCATAGTCTGCTTATGTATATTATTTGCAGGTGTAGAAAACATTTAATACATTATGTATTTTGCAAAAATCTTCCTTCCACTATCATCTCAGATAGTACTATCTCAGAAACTGTAGACAACACTGTGTGCACTGGGGGTTATTTTCATACATTTCCAGGTAACACTTTCCTGTCACACCATCCCAATCAGTTCATTTTTGCTGGGTTTTGAAATAAAGCTTCGGTAGTGAGTTTGCAAATGGGAAATTTTTTTAAACGAAAAAGGATTGATTTCATGTCGGGCGATGTTACTATTACTGCTACCATATCTACAATCATATTTACTCACTTTCTATATTTATTTAATACTTTTCCTTTCCAATACTTTTTCACCTACTTTTTTCTACTACTGTTCTACTACTATTTAATCTTTTTTAATTGAAAGAATCCTTAAAATATGTTCAGTTTGTTGATAAAAACCCTTATGAAATTTTACCACTTTACGGACACTACACTTTTATCCAGTGCATGTCATGCGTTTTATTCGTCACTCGCTCTTATTTATGTATAACTAGCAGCGATAATTGTAAGGGAAACAAAAACAAAATCTGCTGAGATAATGCATATAATTAGAGCTGTTATGTATAATTAGCAGGTTGTATACCATTCGTGGTTTCTTTAACAATCCCACTGTCAACTGTCAATAATGAGAGCAAAAGATTGGTTGGGCGAAAAACAAAGAAGAAAGGTACAAAAATGTTTGCCGGATAAAGAAGTGAGTTACAAATGTAATAAAAAATGTTTTATTTGCATGCAAGGACGAAAGAAGAGAAATGCCTATGAACAAGTGCTGAAGGTGATTACCCCAGCATTAAGTAGATTTATTGTGAATGACAATACCTGAAGAAGGGATATTATGATAATATGATCGTTTTATTCGCACATCTTAAAGTGAGTTGGCGAATAAAACACAGCTATTGTATACCGATCAGCTGTGCAGTATATTAACATGTTCATAAAGACGCGTTCATATAGTAATGTTTTCATATCAAGCAATTTGACAACTTATTAATTAATTAAGTATTTAGCTGGCACTAAACCCGATGATAGGTCTTGGCCGCCTCTATAAAGCTTCGCCAGTCGCCTCTGATATGCGTGCGCGGGCTCCAGTTGATAAGGCCAAGTGCAGTCCGGTCGCCCAGTACCTGGTCTTTCCAACGGAGATTAGGACGTCCACTTCTGCGTGTCCCCTCCACCGTTAGCTCGAATAAAACACCCTTCTAGCTGGAGCGCTTTCTTCCATTCGCTCAATATGGCTCAGCCAGCGAAGCCACTGTATTTTTATACGCTTGACTATGTCAGTGTTGGCATACAGCTCATCGTTCCATCTTATTCGATACACGTCGTCCACGCATATTGGACAATGCAAACTATATTTTGGACGTACAAATCGAATTTGTCACATTGAGGTTATCACATCATGTGTATGCCGAGTGCAGAAGGGACACATTGTAGTTTTAACTCAATTCAGTAAACACTCCGACACATTCAATACATCAGAAAAACAAATGATTAAACTATTAAGATATCATAGATTTGAAACCTATACAACCATCATACTTACATATCTATATGAAAAATTTACATATACAAAATTATAATTTGAATAATTATCCAAATAAACATTTTGGCTAACTGCTTACTAAACAAGTTTCATTCATAAAATAAAGTTGTGTTTCCTAATTCTGAGAATTTTGCACAGTTTTTGGACCACAAATTATATTATACTACTCCGTAGACCGTAGTTAAGGTTGATAACATCGTAGCGCACCTTACCCTGTGCGAATAAGAATTACTGGTGCAAAAAAGGGCGAGAGAACGTAAAAGATTAAGAAACTGTATTCTAAAAAAATACTAAATGCTACAATCAAATTTGTAAACAACAAATTTACAAAATTAATTTTATTCGATTATATTTGGTTTTTAATCATGTGACTAAGATATTGGATTTTTATTAACTAAATCATATTAAAAATGTAAATTTTGTAATAAAAAAAAGATATTGTAATCTTAAAGATTTTTATTAAATATTCTTTAATTTTATCACTTCTGAATATCATTTGTTTCCAAGACAAAACTTGATTTCGTAACGTCAAGCGCGCAAAATAGAGAGTACTAGATGTACTAAACAGAAAAATCCGTGAAAAAATATTTCAATTTCTAACAACTTGGGTATGATTAACTAAAAGCAAAGGTATTTTGTCTTTTCACCTGAAACCATTCAACTTTGCACGATCATTCGTCACCCAATTTGCTTATTCACGCCAGCCAGCGAAACGTCATAACCTCAACCTGCTCTCATCTGTGATATAAGTCTAACGTACTATTAATGATAGCGTGTGCCATTATGATCTAACAAACAACAAATGATCTACATGTGCCAGTGGGCTTGATAGACATTTTGACATTGCCCCCATTTCTCGCTCTACGTTCAAATCTATATATTTACACCACTTCACGTGGCACAAGTGATGTATCAAAAGAAATGAAAATAGATATCAAAAATTAAAATAAAAAAAAAAATTAAATGTTAGCATGATTGTAAATAAAATTTTATAAAAAAAAATTAATATATCTCATTAGGGTGGCAAAGTGTTAAAAACAAAAATAAACAAACGCTTAAAAAAACAAATAGGAAAAAAATATTATAATAAAATAATAATACTACACAAAAAATTCGAACAAAACAAATAGCGAAAATAAATATATGTATGTATGTATATTTCTTTTTTAATGATCAAGAAATGTCTGCTGGGCATTTGCCACCAAATGAACCGCTGCTTCAGTACAGTGGCGGTGTATAAAAATTAAAATATATATTAAAATATGAAGTGGTGCGCTATGCATTTTCTGTGTATGCACATCGTTGGGTTAAAAGACGGAACTTAGATAGAAAGGCGATTTTTACCAATGCCAATAGGATTAATTGTGGTCGCTGTGGTGTAGTGGTAGTGCGTTGGACTGCTACGCAGAGTGTCCGGGGTTCGAAACTCGGCACATGCAAAATCAAAAAGTAGAAAAGATAATTTTTCTACACGGCACCACCTCTTGGCAGGCAATGGCAAACCTACAAGAGTAAAAATTGCTATGAAAAGCTTTTCATTTCGCCGTTCGGATTCGGCATTAAACGGTAGGTCCCTTCCATTCATGTACAAATATAACACGCACAACATGAGTGGATGCGAAATGCTCGGCCTAGGCCCTCCATGGGTTGTTGTGCCATTAAAAGTAAAGTAAGTACAATAGGATTAATTACGAAATGTCATCAGAAGCTCCAGCCATCAATAAAGAAAGGATTGAGTCTTAAAAATAGACACTACAATCGACCAATACTCTAAAGAAAAAACTTGCCCTCTGTTTTGAGGTAAATGTTGCAACGTAAACTTATAAAAAAAGAACGATAATTATTTTACAGAACTGCAGAATAAAAATTATGCAAACAGAATTTCCCAGGCTTTTTTTTTTTTGTTTTGCTGATGTTGCTGTTTCTCTCCTTCATGCTCTTTCAATGTGAGAATCTTTTACTTTTAGTTTGATTAATACCAGTGACTACGTGTCTGGAGAAACGTAGGAATTAATTTATTAAAGACGTGTCATGTATGACAGACTTTATTTCGGAACAACTCCGTTGCCATTAGTTAGACATTTCTATATAAAACAAAAAAATTAATTTCATTTCTAAAATATTTTTTAAAACTGTTCCACATCTCGTGGAAATTAAAGCTTTATAACTCTATCAAGTCCCTTATTCAATTGATGAGCATTTGTAAATATGATGCTTGATTTTCGATATTATCAAAAAAAAAAAAACAAACCAAAACAAAAAAATACAACGGGTAACAAAATTTGCCTGGCGACCACCAAATAACGCTTACTTTACTTTTAATGGCACAACAGCCCATGGAGGGCCTAGGTCGAGCTTTTCGCATCCACTCATGTTGTGCGTGCTATTTTTGTACATGGATGGAAGGGACCTACAGTTTAATGCCGAATCCGAACGGCGAAGTGAAAAGCTTTTCATAGCAAATTTTACTCTTGTAGGTTTGCCATTGCCTGCCAAGAAGTGGTGCCGTGTAGAAAAATTATGTCTTTTACTTTTTGATTTTGCCTGTGCCGAGATTCGAACCCCGGACACTCTGCGTAGTAGTCCAGCGCACTACCACTACGCCACAGCGACCACTGTCGGGTGAAATACAACGGGTAACAAAATTTGCCTGGCGACCACTAAATAACGCTACTGTTAATTTAAATAAACATGCAGTATTTTACACTCTCCTGCGTCACAACTCGTTTAAAATTGTTTAAACGAGAGAAAATATAATCTTCCATCGGTTTTTTGTTTTTTCTTCTTGCTCAAGTGCACTGACTGCCTGAGCTTGGTAAGACGCGAGTATAAACATTTTCTGATTAAACGAAAGGAATATTTAACGCTACAATAATTCTAAAGGCACACAGGCAAAACAGTTAGCGGCACACAAGCAGGACCACTAGACTGGTCGGAGGGAGAAGAGCGGGAGAGAGAGAGAGAGGAAGTCAAATTATTAATTAACAATAACCGTATAGAGAAAATAATAGAACTGGAATGATCGCGCACTTTTTCTCTTCTTTCTGCTCTTTCGATGTAGAATTCTCTCACTCTCTTTATACTGGGTGCCAGCTAATATGGAAAACAATAGCAGCGTGACTTTTGTGATTCTTTTAGTTGCAAAAATGCTTGACAGGCAAAAGGTTGCCGGAATACAACAACAACTAAAATAATAATAATAATAACAACAACTTCCCTTCTAAACATTTTTTAATATATAAACAGCAAATTTTCAAAAGTTGCGATCATTTGTTGTTAGTGGTGAAACGTAGAATGACGAGAGTGTCAACAAAGCAAAGTGGAACTTTGAAACCTGAATAAATGGAACAAATCCAAAAGTTATATCTTTAAAAATAAAGAAACTATTTTAATGCATTCATTAAAACCTTTAATAACAAAGACATACAGTTAATTGCTTAAATAAATAATTAATTGCTAAATATATCGTAAAATATTATTTGAGTAAACAGAAAAACATAAAGTGTTAATAATTTGAAGGAATTTATTTGCAAAAGAAAACAAAAAGTGAAGCGTGCGCTCATCAAGATTTCTTTTAAAAATTATATAAATAAACAACTCAAATAAAATTCTTAATTTCCATTGATTTATTGATTTCTAATTTGAACGCGCGCAAAAATCAAAAATAAAATCGCATACAGTAAATCGTAAAAACATAAAAATGAAAACAAATCAAAAAGAAAAAATCAACAAAATGGAAATCGAAAATTTGAACATGCCCGAACAAACAATGCTAAAGAATAATCGCACATTTGCTAAAAATGATGCGATTATCCTTGAGGCCAGATACACGGTAAGTCATGGAAAAGAGCACCCTGCAATATCGCACACATAAAAACAATTCAATTAATTAGATAATAGCTTAATTGTATACCAAAGAGTACCTATAGCTGGCATAAGCTTTCCTGAACACCTCTACCCCTCACTCCTACCTATACCGACCGCATTTTTATCTTAGATCCAGACAACGTAACTGAAGTGGAAAAAGTTTACGTATGCTGTGTACTAGCGCAGTGTAAACCATTCAAGATAGTTTCTGAATGAAATTAATTTTACCAGCTCAGTTTTAGCACTACTCATTAGCACTAAATCTGTATTAAAAGATTGAATAAATTGCATTGGTATTTTGCACTACTCAATAGATATAAATATATATGTATAAATATATTACACATAATTATAATAGATATTTAACATATTATTTATGCGAAAAGCTCGGCCTAGGCCCTCCATGGGTTGTTGTGCCATTAAAAGTAAAGTAAATTTAACATATTAATCGTATTTGCAATTGATACATGCATCAAACATAGTATGTAGCTTTGTCTATTAACGCTCAATTTTACTTATTATAAGTTAATTGATTTTTTCATATTTTGAAACGACAATAAGTATAAAGTAAACTAAGTATTTCAAGCATTTGCATATAATAATTGTGCAATGATTAGAATAACAAATTGTTTTCTGCTAATGATTGATTAATTAAAATTTTTCTATTTTTGTATGGAAATGTGTTTATTTTTGCAATATCCGTAATTCAAAAATGTTTGATGCATAATAGACCCTAAATATATTATTTATAGATATGTAAATAATTATAGTTTGCTTCAAGAGTCAAAAAACTGTAACAATCACAGAGAGATTATCCAATGACATGCCTAATTCTCTCTTTCTATCGTTTAATGGCACAATAATCCCTGGAGGGTCTAGGCCGAGCTTCTCGCATCCACTCATGTTTTGCGTGTTATATTTGCACATGAATGGAAGGGACCTACAGATCTGCCTAATTACTTCCATTAAACTTTGATTACACTCAGGATAATCAATTCAGCGCAAATTCCTAGTACCTCGTAGAAAGATTTTTTAAATTCTTTCCTTCAAACTGAAATAAGAATCTCTAGAAGCAAATGTGACGCCAAACAGTTGGCAGTTTCTAGCAATTGCTTTTAGATTCTTGCAGCTCTTGCTAAGCTGACTAGTTTGACTAGTAACACTCCTTCTACAGGATTCATGCGATCTGCAAGCAAAGTATAAACTCGCTCGTGGGTAGTACCATATATACTTAATACGTCTCTTCTTTTTCTCGGGTCACGCCACCATTCTAAGAAATTCAGGTGAATAGCCGGAAGGTTTTTCGTTGTCTTTCGTCTTTCTACGCATAGTACATAGAATTGAAAATTATTTTCATATTATATGGGTACGTTGCAGGTTTTTGTTTATTTCAGTAGAGTTCTGAGCTATCCCGCCCAGTGTTAAAATATTTTATCATATCTTATAAATTGAAGTATTATTATGGCATCAATTTAATTTGGTTCATAAAATTGGTTAAAATCTCTTAATATGTACATAGGCGCAGAAAGCGAATGAACTTTCATTTCATTTCCAGGCGTATCTATGTAATCTATGACCAAGTATGTACATTAAGGCGCCTTAAGAAAAAAAAACATTATTTTACTTTTATACCCTTCTAAAATTTAACTTTTTTTCTGATGTTTTGGTTGTAAGCTTGAACCTTTTTTTGGTATGTGGAACATTTTTTATTTATTATGCTGCTTTGTCTCAAATAATGAATCGTAAATGATAGCTTTTAAATTATTTGAAAAATCTGCTAATGAGTTGATTTTGCCGATTTAGTGATATTTTTTTATGCGATTTCTATGAAAATTTTGACAATTCCGTAATTATTTGTTAAATATGTTTGTTTTTAGTAAACCTTAATCTTAATTAACTATGAAAAATAGGACTTAATAATGAAAAAATTAAAACCTATCTTCTTTTGGATACAGAATGAAATAGTTGGAACCATCCATTTTGCACAAATCTCTGTATTTTATAAAAAAAAGAAGTTATTTTCGCTTGTTTGAGCTTGTGAGCTTGTTTTACTAGTTTTAGTTCTAATACTATTTTTTTACTCAGTAATACATATTTTTAGTTTTTATTAATAATAACTACTTACGTAAAAAGCACGGTTGCCAACTTTTAGATTTTTGAAAATAGGACACCTTTTCATTGAAACTGAAACAACTTCCCTTTCAATTGATAGAGTTTTTACAATCTTCTTACTTGGACTTACTTACTTACTTTCAATTGCACAACAACCCATGGAGGGCGTAGGCCGAGCTTTTCGCATCCACTCATGTTGTGCGTGTTATATTTGTACATGAATAGAAGGGACCTACAGTTTAATGCCGAATCCGAACGGCGAAGTGAAAAGCTTTTCATAGCAAATTTTACTCTTGTAGGTTTGCCATTGCCTGCCAAGAGGTGGTGCCGTGTAGAAAAATTATTTTTTCTACTTTTTGATTTTGCCTGTGTCGAGATTCGAACACCGGACACTAAGCGCAGCAGTCCAACGCACTACCACTACGCCACAGCGACCACTTGGACTTATTTGTTAAAAAAAAAGTGCAGAAACAATGCTCTCAAAAACGGTACAGTTCCGGCGAAAACGGAACGGTTGGCACCCGTGGTAATAAGAAATCCGCCAAGGTCTTTGATTATCCCGTTAAAAGCTGTGTAATTGCATTTCTAAAAACTTAAGTACATAGATAGTAGATAGTGTAGTTAAAAATGAGATTGCACACTCCAAATCCTCTGCCAAGATTGCAAACGTGAATGTTTAAAGCTTACAAATTCAAATCTATGCTCGTAGTTTATCGTGAACAGAGAATTCCAAGTGTGCAGGTCAGTCATAACCTTAATTTTGTTCAAAAAGTTTATTTGGGGGGAAAAAAGCAAAGAAATTGCTTTGAGAAGGGAGTTGATTCTTGAAAGTATTTTTTCGTATTTAGTTCACTTTTCTGCAATCATTTATAATGTGGTCAATTGCGAGGATTGTTACGTTCAAAAATTGGTAGACTCGTGGCTAAAAGTGCATTAATGTGACGTGACTTTCTTTGTAGTGTTAAATAATACATCGTTATAGCAAAACATAATCTTGAGAATGAGGTTCATTGTGGGTATTTGAGTGAGTATTTAGTTCTTTCTTTGATTGACGGTGATCCTGCATTAGCCAAAATAAATTTGGTTGGGAAAATTGGCAAAGCTCGAATGCGCTGCGACAAACTGCGGTGCGGTATGCAGTTGTGATTCTCTTAATGTTGGTTTTGGCGCAGTGATTTTTATTAATATTTACTAATATTCGCATCATTCATAGTTAATATCAAATTAGTTTAAGTTTCCTGTAATTCCTAGTAGTTTTCACCTCATACCACTCTCTGTTGTAAAGGTATGTATGCATTGAATGATGTTAAAAATTAC
Organism: Palloptera scutellata; assembly: GCA_958295655.1. Lineage (NCBI taxonomy): Eukaryota > Metazoa > Arthropoda > Insecta > Diptera > Pallopteridae > Palloptera > Palloptera scutellata. The sequence goes on from OY282451.1 coordinate 55,353,699, forward strand.
TTTATATAACACAGAAAGCAATTCAAAGTAAGGTCAGCCATCTACTTAATTGAATTTAATGATACTTACTTACTTACTTTTAATGGCACAACAGCCCATGGAGGGCATAGGCCGAGCTTTTCGCATCCACTTATGTTGTGCGTATTATATTTATACATGAATGGAAGGGACCTTCAGTTTAATGCCGAATCCGAACGGCGAATTGGAAAGCTTTTCATAGGCAATTTTTACTCTTGTAGGTTTGCCATTGCCTGCCAAGAGGTGGTGCCGTGTAGAAAAATTACTTTTTCTACTTTTTGATTTTGCCTGTGCCGAGATTCGGACCCCGGACACTCTGCGTAGCAGTCCAACGCACTACCACTACGCCACAGCGACCACATATTCTTGGTGCGAATACTCGTATATATTCCCCTAGCACCTACACACAACTTACGACTTACAGTTTACTTAGCAAACGACTCAAAGGGAAAAGATTTTACGAATCATTAAATATTTATTTATTTAATATTAATAATTACAACAATAAATTATTCTATCTAAAGACAGGAAAGAGTACTGGCGGCCAGGGCTTTCGACTCGACTAAAAAATTAATATACTTAATTATATTTTGTCAGATAAATTACATTGTTTGATAAATTTTACGATTAACGATATGTTGGTGGATGAAACTTCTTTTAGAAGGGTGCTAGGTGTAACTTGGGCAAATATGTTTGATATAACGTTACTGATTGTTGGGCATTTGTCGTTTGTGTCGAACGAAAGAAGTGCCGCCACAAAATGGGCAACTGTTTGGATTACACCCGCATAGTAAATGTTCATGCGTAAGTTTAGTGTGCCTAAGTCGGAATCGTATGAAAGTTGATGTATGTTGTCGCGAGCAGGAGCTGGGATACCTCGGCTTTATCCCGTCTGGATTTGATTTGGTGTACCAATGTTGATATGGTAACTATATATCATGTTTCTGTTGATCTAGTGTTTTACATATGACATTACATAAGTGTAGCGTTGTTGCCGTATAAAAAATTGGTGTTGGTGTAGTAGTTGTTGACATAGTAGCTTCGTTTGCTGCTTTGTCAGCCATTTCATATCCTGGTATACCTCAGTGTCCGGGCACCCACATTAATTGAATTTTGTTGGGATTTTGGATGCAGGAGTTTCTGATTTTTGATATAATGTAGTTAGTGCATTGATAGTTGATTTACTGTCATAGCAAAAAATGCACTTTCCTTTGTTCTTATGCGCATAATCTGTAGCGTAAAGCTGTAAAGATAGAGTAGTGTGGAGACATAAAATTACGGAATCATTGCTGTTTAGGTGCTGGTTATACTGGTGTTCATTGTTCGATGAACATATCAAATTTTACTCTCGTGCTGGGTGTAGTGGTTACATTGGTTTTCGTTACAGAGTTGCTTTTTGTCGAAATTCAGTTCTTTTTGAAAAACAATTTTTTGCACAACGCCAACACTAAGTGGTATACCAAAAAACTTTAAACGATTTTATTAATATGGTGCGTGAAATTAATAATATAATTGAAAAATTATGAAAATAATATGATTTTTCTTCAATAGTTTTATGAATAATATATTCAATATTCACTTTTGAAAACCAAAAACATTCACAACTTCGCTTTTCTGCGTATGAAAATAATGATGTGCAGGTTTGCATTTTTTTTAACTATTTTACATACATTTTTATTTCTTTTTTTGTAGAATAACTCATTGACACCCTGAATACTCGGCGTGATCGGTGTACATTTCACCCAGCATATCGTGTTCGGTGTGAGAGTGAGTAAAAGCCCTTTTTTTTCGTGTTCGGGCAACAACAATTGCATGGTGTTCGCCGAGTAAACTTTGAATATAACCACACCCTTACAATTGCAAAGCTTGTTGATTCTTCAGTTTTCGAACCGTCTGTGTGAAGGAAATTCAAATTATTTTCTTTGGATCCTTGCTCTATTTCGCAAATTTCATTTCATTAAATATAAATAGATCGCCTGTAACAAATTCTTTGGCATAAACTTATGATAATCGATAAATTAAAATATTTGCATTAATGTCCCGATTTTTCATACCTATGCGATATTTACGTGTTATATTTATTTTATTTTGTGAAAAGATTTCGTAAGCTGTTATTTGTTTAAACCAAAACAATTCAAAACAAACCACTTGTAACAAATATATTGGAGTTCCTTATGCATCAAACATAAATAAATATCATTATGCTCACAAACCACACAGCAGCTTGTGAACTTTTTCCATGAACACAAAAGACAATAGAACAACAAAGGAACAACAAAGCAATGTAATATACGAAATACCATATCTCTTAGGCTGTGGTTATATTCAAATTTTACTCGGCGAACAGCATGCAATTGTTGTTGCCCGAACACAAAAAAAGAGCTTTTACTCACTCTCACACCGAACATGAAATGCTGGGTGAAATGTACACCGCGCACGCCGAGTATTCAGGGTGTCAATGAGTTACTTACTTACTTTACTTTTAATGTCACAACAGCCCATGGAGGGCCTAGGCCGAGATTTTCGTATCCACTCATGCTGTGCTTGTTATATTTGTACATGAATGGAAGGGATCTACAGTTTTATGCCGAATCCGAACGGCGAGGTGAAAAGCTTTTCATAGCAATTTTTACTCTTGTAGGTTTGCCATTGCCGTATAGAAAAATTATTTTTGCTACTTTTTGATTTTGCCTGTGCGATATTCGAACCCCGGACACTCTGCGTAGCAGTCCAACACACTACCACTACGCCACAGCGACCACTGTCAATGAGTTATTCTACAAAAAAAAGAACAAAAATGTATGTAAAATAGTTTAAAAAAAATGCAAACCTGTACATCATTATTTTCATATGCAGAAAAGAAAAGTTGCGAATTTTTTAGTTTTTAAAAGTGAATATTAAATATATTATTCATAAAACTATTGAATAAAAATCATATTATTTTCCTAATTTTTCAATTATATTATTAATTGCACTCTCCATATTGATAAAATCGTTTAAAGTTTTTTGGTATACCATTTAGTGTTGCTGTTGCGAACAATATAGTATTAAATAAAAACTGAATTTCGACAAAAGGCAACTCTGTAACGAACACCAATGTAACCATTACACCCAGTTCGAGAAAAATATGATGTATTCGTCGAACAGCCAACACAAGTATAACCAGCACCTTAAAGGAAGGGTAAGGAGACGGCTGTGGAAAATTATACCACATAGGGACAACCAAATGAGCTCTGCTCTCAGTACACAAATATAGTGGAACACAAAGCTGACGTGAGAAATGAAAAGTCAACAACAGCGCTAGCACAACACTTAAAACATAACTGGAACACCGCGGGTTTTGAGAACTCAAAAATATAGACATAGAGAGAGAGAAACGGAATGACACTCGAAAATAGAACAGAAAACGAACAAAGCAATAAATCACAAAGAGAGAACCTAGACAACATAAAACAAATATACACGGCAGCCATTAGGTGTACAAAAAGAAAATGAATTGAGATTGTAAGAAAAATTAACAAACGTTAAAAAATTTTACTCTATGTTTTTCGTCATAATATACAATATGTTATTTATGTTTTTATGTAATGTATTATGTAGTATTGAATTTATGTGCTAATTATCATTTATTATTTTTATGTTAAAAATAGCTCACCATAATATATAATAATAAGAAACAACACTCTCTGATGATGACTTTACATATGCTGAAATGCGTAAGAGAAAATGATAATTAAAGTTGTTTTCCTTAATTTGTTTCACCTAAAAAATGACCAAGAAAGCACGTAAAAACAAACCAATTTGATAGTACTTTTTAAAACTTCGGTTTAGTTTCCAAAAATAAAAGAAAACTGCAATTCATGGGCACTTGAAACCGACCAACTTCAAAGGTCTGTATTGAATGCCCAATTAAGATTTTGAGCATAATCCAAATAGAGTTTTTATTGTCAAACCAAGTTTTTTAATAGTGCTCAAAAGTCAACTTTATCCGATTTCGGCAAGTATTTAAGTGATTTTCACTTTAAATATAGAACATACAAATGTCTTCACACTAAGTAATGCAAAACCTTCTTCAATATTTAACGAATCGTAAGCGTTAAATCGTTGTAAATCACCTAGTTGCACCTCTTGCTTATAGAAATATAAGAGTACTAAGCATGCACTTAGTATTTTAAAGATTCATTGTCCGAGAGCGCTACTTCTATTGCTTGCTCTTTTTTGGCTGGTAAAAAAGTATATTTATTTATCCTAGTTAATTATAATAAAATAAACATACACTTCTTACATATGTACATACATATGAATAATAAATTTACCCAACCATTTAAAATAATCTCTTAACTTTTTAAATGTGCGTAAAGTTTCGTCATTGTTTGTCTCGTTTTGTTGTTGTTAGAAAACAAAACTGCGACATACTTTATTATAACGATATACTCGTACATATTTAATATATTTTCTTATTTACAAAAGAAAACGAAAAAAATAGCACATCACAATTCTCATGATTTTTGTATTAAAATTCCTTTGATCTATACTTACATATACTCGTACACACTCATCTATCAAAGATTTCTGTATGTATGTACATATGTATTTGTTAGAACAACAGAAACATTAATTTTATGTCGGATACTTAATTATTTATTTTGTTTCTCTGCCTTTTCAGCTTTCCGATTTATATCCGATTGCGCGACTAACACAAAAAATGGACAACGTGCTGAACGTGCAATCAAAGTCGTCATCTGAAAAAGAAACGCCCTATAGGGTGGAACTAATTAAAGATGAAGACTCTCAAGAAGTTCTAGAAATGCTCAAGAGATTTTTCTTCAAGGTAAGTTTAATATAGAGTTTGTTATATGAATGTATTCACATTCACATGAGATTACTTACTTAAGTATGCTGTTTTGCATCTATTATTTTTATATTTATTTATTACGATTACATGACGCCATGATCCCAAACAAAAATTACATATATCTCGAAAAATTTACGTAATTGATTATCATTTTTGTATATGTTTACTTATATAATCTAAAAATTTGCATCTTAATGGCTTATGACAAGCCACTTTTTATTATTAATTACTTGAATAATTTCTATTCATGTTCCTACATGTAGGTAATTATGCATGCCTGCTTCGTGTAGGAATTCTATTCAAAACAATCCCATTATTGGCTGAAGAGCTGTAAAATTTCAATTTTAAATTGTATACAGGTGTTTTCTATAAGCTCTAAAATGAAATTCCAGACAAGGTGACTTATGCTGCATGGATGTTTTTCACTTTGTTAGTTAGTAACTATTAATACAATATGCTATTTTCAATTATTTGTAATAGTCATAAAATAAAATGGTGTGTTAGTTGTTTTTCACTTTTTGTGAAAAAGAAGCCAATTTGATGCTACCATAGCTAGTAAAATAAATAAAGGGTTGAATTCCAAGGCCGGGTGCCCATGTCTGAAACTCGGCACAGTCAAACATCAAACAATGCCATTAGAAAGGAATTTCAGTTTCATATTAGACAATGTACGGTATATTTTTCTAAATTAATCGTTTATTGTTATGGGCCCCAGATAATCTAATATATTCTAGAGCCTTAAAATATAACTTTAACTGTAATACTTCAGGCATTGTGTGCCTTCTAGAGATGAACGCATGAATGATTCTCGACTCACGATCACGTCCGCTTACGACGAAATCTTTCAATTCACGTTCGCTCATGCATGAGCCTTTAATTTTCGCTCACTCACGTGCACGAGCTCAAATTTACGATTTACGCATGAACAGTCAGAGAACATAAAAATTGCCAAATTAAAAAATTTCAAAAATCTTTTGACAGTTTTATTTTTGCAATTGATTTATACATACATTTCGCTCATACATATCGCAGCAAACGACTATACTCTTATAATTCAAAAACCATAAAAATTGAGAAAAAAAATCATTTAAACTTTTCAATATATCTATCACTCCATACAATTGCCAAGGAGAAATAGTCTTCTGCTGTAAAAAGGTCATAAAATTCAGATATGATTTTTTACTCAACAAATAGTGCTAAATAGTGCTACTTACTTCGATTTTTTTTTTATTTTCATTAATGACCGTTTTTTTAGCAAACGAGCGATCTGCGACTTACTTACATTTTTGTGATTTAATCCAAAAATTGCTCCCATCTCTAGTTCCTTCTGTCAAGTTCAAGTTAAGCATTAAGCCAGGTGTACAAGTATGAAACCGGAAATGACATCTCTCTGTCAAACCAAATCATTGGCGTAATTTCTTCGCATTCAGTTCTGTCAACAATATTCAGTTCAATCAAGTTTCATACAACAACATTTTTTTTTTCGCTAGTACAAATGTCGAATTTTGTGCCTACAAACTACGATATGCGACCATCATTGATTTTCTGTTTCCAATTGAAGAAATCAGCTTTGGAATCTCATAGAATGCTTGTGGAAGCTTACAGGCAACACGGTCTAGGCAAAACACAGTGCAACGAGTGGTTCAATAAGTTTAAAAGTCGCGATTTTGATGTGAGAAACGAAGAACGTGGAAGACCACCGAAAAGTTTGAAGATTTTTTTTTTTTTTGGGACATTTAACACACAGGGTGTACTCCTATGATTGTGGAAGGAAGATTAATAGGTGGGTGGAAGAAGGAGGGAGAATGAGAGAGGGAATGCAATCACACAGGACACCGATAAAGAGATAGGCAGCCATTGTGGCAAGTGTTATGCCTTTACCACAATGAACCTCAGTTTATCAGTGTCGACTATGACCGCGTGTGGCGCGCAGTTCACTCATGTTGTGCGTGTTATATTTGTACATGAATGGAAGGGACCTACTTCCGAACGGCGAAGTGAAAAGCTTTTCATAGGCAATTTTCACGCTTGTAGGTTGGCCATTGCCTGCCAAGAGGTAGTGCCGTATATAAATTTTGTTGTTGTTGCTTTTTTTTTGTTTTTTTAATTAAAATTTTTTGCTTGTGCTGAGATTCGAACCCCTGACACTCTGCGAAACAATCCAACGCACTACCGCTACGCTACAGCGATCCTTCCTATTAAGATGCCGAATTGCAAGCTTTACTCGATAAGGATGATGGTCAAATGCAAGAACAATTTGCAGAACTAAATGTGACCCAACAATGCATTTCTCAACGTTTAAAAGCCATGGGATTGATTTTGAAGGTGAGAAGATGAGTGCCGCATGAAATGACTGAAAGACAGCAAGGAAATCGAGAAACCACCTGTGAAATGTGTCTCGCCAGGTACAAAAGAAAGGCATATCTTCATCGAATTGTTACTGGCGATGAAAAATGGATCTATTTCGAGAATCCCAAATGTAAACGATCATATGTTAAGGTACACCGGTCAAATTGACAGCAAAGCCAAATCGCTTCGGAAAGAAGATAATGATCTATGTTTTCTGGGATCAGCGAGGTGATATTTGGTTAAACTTTCTGAAACAAGGTGAAACAGTTACTGGTCAACGCTACCAATAAGAATTGGCCAATTTTTAGCGAGGCATGCACAAATTGCCAGAGAGATGGGATAAATGTGTAGCTAGCAATGGCCATTACTTTGAATATTGAATGTATAACCATTTTTTTAAATAAAACTGTATTTTTTTTTTTAAATTTCCGGTTTCATAGTTGTACACCTGGTAAGATTTGTTGAAATGTTGTAGTCACAAGTAAAGGTCACAGGGTATTAGATTGAACCGCCAAACTACTCAAATAATTTAATTTAAATATCATGAATATACTTCTTCTGAACTCTACCCACGCTGAATTTTAGCAATATCTGGGATGCCTTATGTACATACATATGTAAGTATATAGCATATAATAGCATGTAATAAGGTTTATAAAAAAGTTTATTTCAGATTGCAATGATCCCCATAGGGGGTAAAATAACAATTCATAAAGTGATCGCTTCCTTTACGGATTAGTAGCTCTTAAAAGTTGTTTTGATGACGATCCTCAATGGTGATCATTTTTGTCTATGGATTTACATATATCCATTTTCTTAGATATAATGGAAAATAATGTTAGATTCTTTGGTTACGCTAAACAAAATTTGAAAGTTATATTCACTCCGCGTCACTTAAATAGAAACATTCATTATTCTTGCGTTTAGAGCTTTTCGTGAATTAAAAGTATTCCGTGTATTTTTATAGAAGAAATGTGCCGACCAAAAATACTTACAACTGTCGAGATGGCAAAAAAAAAAAGTTTACGCTGAAAATGGACTCTCACAACGTTCTATTGCTGAAAAAATCAATATTGCTAAATGAACGGCGGTCAGAGCAGCTTAACTGCTGTGTATACTATATTACTATCCTGGCGCTAGTACGATAATATTAACTATTATTAGTATTAGCTATTATTATAACAAAGCAATTGCAGCGTTCGGTTTATTATACTCAAACTGGAATGCATCCCACACACATCGCAAATAGGTCATACCATCCTTGCGCTACGGCTGTGCAGCGTGGGATGCGTCAGCAGCTGACATATATGCAATCCAAGTCTTTATAAGCCGATGTCTTCGCAAAATCAAATGCTGATTTATGGAGAAGAACTTAGCATAAATAAGTTCTCACTGAAATTCGGGGAAGAAAATGTGGCTCGATCGGCGTTGTATGTACTACGAAAGCAGCATGACGATTCAGCAAGGACTACAATTGATTGGAAGCAAGGAAGCCACAGAAGAGGAAGACCGGCAAACTCCTGGAGAGGAGATTGTTGGAGGAGGCGAAAACGCGTGCTTTGAATCTAAGCAGGAGTGAAGTCAACAGAATGGTGCACGATAGATCTGAATGGAAAAACTTTATGGTGGCCCTTTGTTCCTCCCTGTAACTTTAGGGTACATGCATATTATAGTATATAATATTATAATGATAAATACAACCATGTATAAGGAACCATGTATAAGGATAACAATTATTATTACATAAATTGTTTTTCAAAACTATAAGTTCAATGTTGATCACACAAACTTAAATAAGAATTTCACAAGATATTATCTTTTTTCTCTTTAGTTTCCAGGCGTATAAAGTATTTATTTTACCCAATACCTAAAGTGTTTAAATGCATTTTTATCGTTCATGATTCACCTTCAGTATAAATTACATAATTATTAACAGTTCATTGCGTTAACCCAATGTTATTTATATTTATTAAACCGCAAGTGAAGTAGAACTAGTATGCATATTAAGTGTTGCCAGTAACACGTCTATGGTACATGTTCTATCAAAGGGTTAATGTGATTTTAATTATTGTATAACTAAAAATATTCAGACAAAAGCGATTCTGACAAAAGCGATTCTGATAAAAACCACAGTCTGTTTTTTATGCATAAGACTTGAAAGGCAGAGTAGGTACTTAGGTAGATCTTTTCCTGCATCTGACAACTGTGTCTTTTTTGCTTACCCAACTAATAAAGTAACATTATAGCAAAACTTGATACTGCACATTTTATAGGCTGATATTTTACAAAATTGTCATTGCAATCGGAGAAAAAACATGCATTGCTGGCAATTAAACAATGCATACTATTTACTTGATCGTGAGAATTTTTGAAATATTTTGAGTTAGATTTTAATTACACATAAACGAGTATTATTAGTTAGAAACAGTTCTTTAGATTGCATCTTTCCTTGAACTTCCTCAAAGAAAAGGTGACAGGATATTTTGTTATGAGGCTGTTTATATACGAGTATGAGGTTTCAATGTCATAATAATGCAAATTGACAATGGTATTGAGAATAATCAATTGATTATCGAGAACTTCCGATTCTGGACAACAATACAGTTCTTAGTTATGTAATATGCAGAAGGCCCAAGTTATTATTCGCCTTTATATGAATAAGTATACATAGTTAGGTTTTGTTTTATAGTTTTATATTGAATATCATAACTCAACTATATTTTTAGAAACTACTAAGTATATCACCATTACAACGAATTCACATAAACGTTAATCTAAACAGATGACGTTTATAGATACTTTCCGCCCGTGAACAAATTGCTATAAATATTATTTGTCTTACCATACGTTCGAGCATGTACCTTATGCTCATTATTTATGGTTTGTATGATTTATTATTAAATAAGTTTATTAGAATATTATAAATGGTCATAAAAATTTGCATACAATTTATATGCATTTTAATTTATTACCAAACGTGTCGATGATTTTTATCGGTTCATTAATATTTGCTATTATTACTTACTCACACACTTACACATTTACACACACTTAGTAATGTTGTATTACTTTACATGATCTATTCCGAATAAAAAAGTTAAGTAATTGCTGCTGCAGTACCAACGAGTGCCATTTGTCATTATTTGAGTAGGAGGAGCAGCAATAATTATATTTTTTTTCCATCAGTTAATAAATTCATGTTTGTCACGTATAATATCTTCATATCTATCGTAGTATTTTCAAATCAATCATACATATTTAATGGCTACTCTCATAAATAACTCTAGTGAAAGATACCAGTTTAAAATGCAAATGTAGATATGAAATTTCAACGACGCAGATTATTTTGTTTTGTATTTTTTGTAAATATATTTTTTATGTATAATTTATAATTAGTTATGAAGATACATACTCGTATATTAAAATTCAACTGAGAAAATTTATCAATTGTTCACATATACTTAATTATGTACTAAAAGTTTGAAAGTACCATAATTTAAAATTAATTAGGTATAAAATCGTATTCTCCTTAAGATGTAGAGTATTTAAGTATTTATTGAATATGTGTGATAAGTTTTCTGAGACTTCTTACATACAATATAGGTATGAAATTCTTGATTGTATTATCAAAAAATTTGGCAAGCTGTCAATAAAATGCATGAAACCCTAATCTGTGATATGATGATATTTTTATTAAAGCGGCGATTTCAAAAAACGTGTTAAACGATAATTTTAAAAGTTTACAGTACATATGAAGCAAAAACGTTCACATTTCTTTACTTTTATAAGAAAACTTATCAGATCAAGTTTATCCCGCTAGCCCATCAATTCTTTTTTTGGATTAAGTTCCATGCGCCTAGTTTAAACACGGGATTACTCCATGTATACAGACGACGGCTGAAAAATATATCCTATATGTACATGCCTGGTGGTCGCTGTGGTGTAGTGGTAGTGCGTTGGACTGCTACGCAGAGTGTCCGGGGTTCGAATCTCGGCACATGCAAAATCAAAAAATTGAAGAGATAATTTTTCTACCCGGCACCACCTCTTGGCAGGCAATGGCAAACCTACAAGAGTAATAATTGCTATGAAAAGCTTTTCATTTCGCCGTTCGGATTCGGCATTAAACTGTAGGTCCCTTCCATTCATGTACAAATATAACACGCACAACATGAGTGGATGCGAAAAGCTCGGCCTAGGCCCTCCATGGGTTGTTGTGCCATTAAAAGTAAAGTAAATATGTACATGCCTATACCAAGTTAAGCAAAGCAGGCAAAGTAAAACAGATATTGAAATAAATATTGATATGAATTTCAATAATAAAAAAAGAAACCTGGACTTAGAATTCTCCATCAACTAAACTTTTCCTCCTACTGCCGGGGTCCGTGCAATACATACAGCGTGCGCCATCTTTTATGTCGGTATGTAAACATTGAATAATTTTAACATTTAACAACCGATTGACCGATTGAGTAAACATATTTTTGAAACGTACATTCAGTACAATTTTAACCATAAATCGCTTCACACCGAAACAACACGCCGAAATAGTGACGCTGTACATTGAAAATAGTCGTTCAGGTGGGCAACAAGCATCGACTGACATCGCTATTCGACGTTTGGTGTCGAAGTTTGTTGAGCAAGGGCCAGCATTTGGGAGATCGTCGGCAAGTCGTTCATCAACGCCCAAGACGCCCCAATGAACTGGTTGAAGCGGTAAGAGAGAGTGACGCTGAGAACCCACAACTGTCGTATCGTCACCGTGCTCAGCATTTTGGCGTCAGTGGAACCACCCTGCGGCACATTTTGAAGGATGATTTCAAGAATATTGCCGACACGTATTCACGTAGCTTGGAAAATTGGTCAAACAGTTGAATGGACACTGAACCTGATTTTTGGAAGGAAATTTTGATGACCGACGAGGCCCATTTCGCACTCTCTGACGCATGACCATTGACTCTCATTTCATGACCAAAAAGTGACTGCTTGGACCATCATTGGGGCATTTTTCTTCAGAAAAGGCGAAACAGGCGATGGGACCAATCGATATCGGTGGATGTTGGATCATTATGTCTGCCCAGAAATGTGTGAAAAAGGTTTGGGCGGTTACTGGTTTCAACAAGGCGTTGCAAATCAAACAATTCAGTTTCTGCAACGAAAATCCCCTGGACGTGTGGTGTCAAAAAAATGGCCACCCATATCTCCAGATTTGTCCCCTCTGGACTTCTTTTTGGGGGGTTTATTTGAAAAGCAAAGTATACGCCAGCAAGCCTCAGACCATTCGCCGAAATCATCGCTATGGTATACCGCCCGAGATGCTCGAAAAAGTGATGGATAACGGCAGCCACTTGACTGATGTTGCATTCAAAAACTGGTCCAAATAAATTGTAAAGGACCAAGTTAATTAAAAGTACGTCATATATGGGAATCGGTAGGTTTTTATTAAGTTATTCAATATTAACATATCGACATAAAAGATGGCGATAGTATAAAAGACACTAACAAACAAAAATGTTTGTGAGTTTAAGATCTTTCTTCTTCTTTGAATGTCACAATAGGCCATAGAGGGCATAGGCCGAGCTACTCGCATCCACTCATGCTGTGCGTGTTATAATTGTACATGAGTAGAAAGGACCTACAGTTTTATGCCAAATCCGAATAGCGAAGTGAAAAGCTGTCCATAGGCAATTTTTATTCTTGTAGGTGTGCCATTGGCTGCCTGAGGTGGTGGTGCCTGTGCCGGGATTTGAACCTCAGACACCCTGCGTAGCAGTCCAACGTACTACCAACTACTCCACGGCTACCGCAAGATTTTAGATCAGAAACCACAAAACTCAGAAATTTAAATTACTTCTTAAATTAATTTTGCAATGGGTGAGTCACAGAAATTCGGTCTAAAAACGGATTAGAGCAAATTGGTTATATCCTGTGACACAATATTTCCTAGGCAATTTTTAATGTTGAAGATTTGCCATTTTGCATGTTCCAGAGATGTGGGCAGAAAAACTTTGAGTTATTATCGAACTCGGGCATACTGCTCGAAAGCGTGACGGCGATCAGGCAGCTCTTAAAACCTAATCAATTCAGAATTGCAAACTCATTTCCATATAGGCCGATTTAAAATAAATTGAGCCGATATTATTTTGTGAACTGACAGTTTTGCCACGAATTTTATTGTGCGACATAGCTTCCATCAGTATCTAAATGTGAATGCAATTTTATATACTTATATGTACAATATTCATTTGAATTTACATTAATCAATTAAAACATTATAATAAAATATATTTCTTTTTCAGGACGAGCCACTCAATACGTTCTTAAATCTTGGAGAGTGCAAAGAACTTGAAGAATACTCATTGAAATGTATTAAGGATGCATGCTCATTCAAAGCGGTACACAATGTAAATGGTGAAATAATTGGCGTATTCCTGAATGGTTTAATGAAGCGAACAGTAAGTGTGCATATTCTCACATTTCCTTGTATACATTTCATGTACGAGTATATGCATAAAATTAATAATATACTACATATTTTCTACTACAAAATAGCCAAAAGATGCGCTGCCCGAGAAATCAGCCGAAACATGTGAGCATCCAAAATTCAGAAAGATACTATCGCTTATGGACTTCATCGAATCGAAGTTCAACATTTTCGATGCATACCCAAATGCGGACGTCATACTAGATGGCAAAATACTTTCGGTGAATACAAATTATCGTGGTCTCGGCATTGCTGGCCAACTAACTGAGGCGACAATGGATTATATACGTGAGCATGATATCCCAGTGATGCATGTACTATGCTCGAGTGAATATTCCGCACGTGTCATGGAGAAGTTAGGCTTCAGTGAGGTCTATAGTCTGAAGTATGCGGAGTTCAAAATGAATGGCAAAGTAGTTCTTGCGCCGGCTGTACCACATGTGGCAGCGCGCATCTTAGTAAAGGAGTTTGACCAGAAAACTAATAATAAAAATAGTGGTAGTAGTAGTTGTAATGATGGTACAAGTAAGAGTCCATTGTAAGTGCAGTGATTTATTTGATAATTGGGGCTATTGATGATGAGATTGTAATGAAATTTGACTTAATGTTTTTTTTTTGTGTGTGAGAAAATGATTTTTGTTTGTAAGTGTTTGAATGTGATTTTAAGTCTCTAGAATATTTAAAGTGGTCGCCGCCGTGGCATAGTTGACTGCTGCTACGCAGAGTGCCCGGGTTTGAACTCTGCTCAGTCAAAAATCAAAATATGCGGAAAAAAAATTAAAGTTTTTTTTTCTAAACGGGACCACCTCTTGTAAAAATTTCTTAAGAAAAGTATTCATTTCGAAATATAACTCGCATAACCTAAATGGATGCAAAAAGCTCAGCCTAGAACCTTTAAGGGTTGTTGTGCCATTAAAAAAACAAAAAAGTTTTAAGGTGGAGGTATAAACTTATAGTTAAAAAAACAATAATAAAAACAAATAATACATAAATAGATATAAGGAGATAGAGCACAAAAAGCTGCTCGTGAAACAGTTTGAAAGTAACTACATAACTACATGAAAATCAGTTAAACTTAAACTGGTTTATTTATTATTTTTAATGTACGAGTATGTATGAATGAATAACGCATTTATTGCCAAACTTGTTGACGTATTGTAGTTGTATATTAATTTAAGTTTAATGATCATTAGTTAAATACAATAAGTTTGTTTGTTGTTTTTTATAGAATATGTATATTTAGTATCTTCTTGTTTTCGTGATTACTACCATAAATTAATTTAAGTATGTGTCTGTACATTTGCAATTATGAAAAAATAAGTTAACTTTCATGAATTTAATTATAGATTTGCTTTTTTATAAATCATTGATTGATTTATTACTTATAAGTAGTGCTATTGACACCCGCACACACTCATACCCGGGTACCCGAAAATGCAGGTACTACCCGAACTCCCTGGTACCCGGTCATTTCAGTCAACGTGTACCCGAAAATTGCGGATAATTTCTGAAGTCGTATACCCGACAATTGTGGGTAATAAGTAAGGGCAATGTTATGCAAACGTTCAAATGATCGTAGGTCATGTCACTTTGTACGCTCTCTTTATGTTTTACCAACTCTGTGCCGAACTTATGTTATACAGACGGTCATTTGATCGCCTGCCACTAGTACATTTTTGCATACTTTTAGTACTTTTGTACTATATTTTATTTGCACTTCGTGGTTATTTTTCAATTCTTACATTGTAGAGACATTCATGTTTCTGGAACTGAATGATTAGATTTTCAGCATTTAAGTACGCCGCTACACTATGCTGGCATTCTAATCAAATAATTTCTGAATAATACATATTATAATAATTCATGACAAATATTGTGTTATGTATAATAAGTACTTACAGTTCCAATTTATAAACGTATATTTATATTTATATATATTTACGTGAATGTTTTTTATTTTGCTAAAAACCAAGCATATATAAATGTAAACAAATGTAAGTGTTGCTATTAAACAGTTTTATTTGATTTTTTGCATACATTTTCACCAAAAGTGTACTAGTTTGCTCTTAAAAGTGAATTATTGCAAATAATTTCACAGCGTAACCCTGTTTTGATCGTGATTTCATATGGAAAGCCAAATCATTTGGTGAAATTTTACTCTTTCTCTCTTTATCTCAATTTTTCGTTTTATATTGAAGCAACAACAACTCGTGCCCATGCTGTGACCGTGACCGTCTCCACAACAAGGCACTATGTTGAGGGTGACTCTGTGATTAGAATAAGAATTTGGCGTGTATGGAAAGCGAAAATTCGCGCGTACCAAAAAATGTGCGCACAACGGGTACCCGTCATTATCATATCCCAAATCATCGGTAAGCGGGTATCAAGGGCACTACTTATAAGTATAATGTAATGATTTAAGTACATATTGCAATATGTGTAACAGTGGAAATTAATGGTTTGGATTATCGGTTTGAACAGGGTGTTTTTGTTTAGAAGTGTGGTTTTCAAAACGCATAGTATTTAATATTATGGCCAAGAATTTAGTTTTTTTATTAAGATAAGGGTTTACCATTATGTTTTAAAAACGATTTCGGGCAAGTACCCGCCGCCGCGGCTGGTTCGAATAAATTCCAGTCTCTCGGCTCAATTTTCGACCACTTTTTGCAGCAGTTGGGGCCGTATGTCAGTAATAGTGCGCCGAATATTCTCTTCCAAGGCGTCAATAGTCTCGGGCTTATTTGCGTAGACAAGCGACTTCACTTAACCCCACAAAAAATAGTCCAGCGATGTTAAATCGCACGATCTTGGAGGCCACGCCACAGGCCCACGACGTGAGATAATTCGCTCACCAATAATTTCCTTCAATAAATTGATTGTTTCGTTGGCTATATAGCTTGTATGGCATGCAGTGCCATCTTGTTGGAACAAAAGGTCGTCCACAGCAACATCCTCCAATACAGGCACGAAAAAGTCATTAATCATGGCTTTATAGCGTTCCCCATTGACTATACCATTATGACGGGCTTCATCTTTGAAGAAATATGGACCAATGATTCCCTCTGCCCATAGAGCATACCAAACAGTGGCTTTTTGAGGATATAACGGCGTCTCGACAATGGCTTGTGGATTATGATCACTCCAACTGCGACAACTTTACTTATTAATGTACCCATTCAACCAAAAGTGAGCTTAATCGCTAAACAAAATTTTCTTGCGAAAATCGGGATCGGTGGCCATCTCGATTTGGGCCCATTCCCATTCACCGAAAGTGCGACGCGCTTGATGGTCGTTCGGCTTCAATTCTTGCACGAGTTGGATTTTTTAAGATCGCAAACCAAGATCCTTTCGCTAAATCTTCCATAAAGTGGATGGACACAGCTCCAATTGTTGCGCGCGATGGCAGATAGACTCATTCGGGTCTTCTTCGAAACTCTGCTCTACAGCAGCAATAGCGTCTTCGGTGCGCACTGTACGGAGTCTCTGAGGATCCACTAGAGTAAACGAGGTGCGAAGCCGATCCATGGTTGCTCGAATTACCGACTCTGCTGGGCGATTATGTCGACCGAATATTGGACGCAACGCGCGATGCGTCGCGCGAACCGAACCATTATTTTAGTAATTAATTTGCACGATTTACAAACTCTGTTCAGGAGTAAGTCTATTCATTATGAAATGGCAAACCAAACTGAGCATAAATCAAGTGACAGCTGTCAAAAAGACCAACTCCGAAAAAAGTATTGCCAGATTGAAAACCACACTTCTAAAAAAAAACACCCCTTATAAGTAATTGATCCAGCAACGTTTGCTATTATGGAAAAGTGAAATAAAAAATATGTACCACCAATTTGCCGTACTTCTTTCAATTATTTAGTATTACATAAATTAAGTTAATTTTTTTTATTATTATATATTTCATACGTAAAGTACCAGAATGTAAACTTTTGTTTTTACCTTATTTTTAATGATTTACCGGCCATTTCATACGTCACTGCTGCTACATTTGCAAAAGTGGAATCCATTTTTAATTAAATCTCCAAAGTAAATTTTACTCGTAAATATTAATTTAAGAAAACCTTAAATAAAACTTAACAAAATCGGTTTTCTATTTTTGAATAATTTCTCCTTCTCATGGACGTTGCAGCAAATTGTCACGGTCGCCAACAACGTTCAACAATTAATTTACTTATTCATAAAATAAAAAATAATTACTTTTAAAAGATTCACAAATCTCGCGGTACTGTGCAACTCAAAATAACACATAAAAGTTATAATTTTTAAATACAAAATTGTGTGTGAAAAACCGTGAAAATAAAATGTTCTCTTTTAACTACAGTCTATTGTTAATTTGTTTATTGTTACATTAGTGTGGAATGGTTCTTATATAAAAAATTAATTAATAAAAATAAAACTACCTATTATAAAAAAGTACCTAGTATTTGTTGATATTTATTTATTTTTTTAATAATAATTTTTGGTGAATGTTGGCTCCCAATACAGAATATTAAAAAATAAGTAGCTGCGCCCACTCGCTTCTGCATTGCGCGCGCTGGCGCCAGTTGATAAGGCCAACTGCAGTCAGTTAGCCCTGTACCTCGTCTTTCCAACGGAGATGAGAACGTCCTCTTCTGCGTGTTCCTCCACCATGGCTCGAATAAGACACCCTTCTAGTCGGAGCGCTTTCTTCCATTCGCTCAACATGACCCAGCATATAGCTCATCGTTCCATCTTATTCGATACACATCGTCCACGCATATTAGACAGTAGATCTGCCTCTCGAACGCTCCTAAGAGCCTCTCATCATTGGTGGTCAATGCCCACATCTCTGCGCTATAGAGGGCTTTTAGTAACACCTGTTGACACGAGTTAATCTCCGCTCGTTCTTAAGTCTGCCATTATTGTTGGTATTAATGCTGGATCCTAGGTAAACGAAATCCTTGACTTCAAAAGTATGTTCGCTGCTCGGATTATTTTCTCCAACATAAGGTTAAAGAAGTCGCACGATAGGGAGTCACCTTTTCATTGTGCTTTTTGTGTCGGTCAGTGTCATATTGTAAAGGCGAATGAGTTTTGCAGGGATACCGAAACCAGACATTGCGGCGTACAAGTGATCCCTTGTCGTGCTGTAGAAGGTGGTCCAAAGAATTCTCCAACCCATATGTCACAAAATCTCTCTATTTTACATTTGTCAGGCCAATTCTTGAATATGCTAGCCAAGTCTGGTCTCCTTATTATAACACCCATTCCCTTAGAATTAAACCAGTGCAACGCAGATTTATTCGGTTTGCCTTGCGTGGCCTACCATGGTCTGATCCCTTTAACTTGCCACCATATAAAGATCGTCTAAGACTAATTAACGTACAGTCCCTTGAAATACGCCGAAAAACCGCCGATACAGTATTTGTTCACCAATTATTAGCTGGAAACATTGACTATCCCGCGTTGCTCCAAACTATTTTTATTAACACCAACCCACGTAACCTTAGGTCTGTGCCCGCTTTTCTTCTTATTACTCACCGAACAGATTTTGGCGGCAACGAACCAATGTCTAGAATGCTTCGAATAGCCAACAACATTCCAAATGTTTTTGACTTTCACCATAGCAAATTTAGCTTAAAGAATGCTCTGTATAAAGCCTACTCCCATCCCTACTCTTGCTAAGCCATGTATTTAACTTTTTTTAAGTATAATTTCAGCTGAATAAATAACAATATGTTGTTCCTATCCTTAAAAAATAAATGAAAAAATCCCTCCCCCTAAATTAAGTATAGATTTAAGTAATTTTCTCGCTTGTACTAAGCTGAATAAATAAATAAATTATAATCGTCTAATAGATGGTGGGTAACGGTTGCATTAACTTCCGTTAACTATAACTGGGAATATCTGCTACCTGCTGCCTTCCCCCCAAGTTTAAGCTCATTCTGATTAAAGATGTGTACAATATTGCCATGGTCGGTAAGGTAAAGAAAATTATGGTGTTGCCGGTGAGGAACCGGACCGTTATTTCCTGCAGCACTACCATACCGAGGAAGCATCATCGACGATTTAGTTGATGGCTGGCTGAAGAGAAACTCCACGGAATTGGCTTTAGCATTGGAATTGCCTTTTCGAGCGATAAAGTCCTGATGAACTTGTTTTTTCAAATATATCCCAGTCAACCCGTACGTTAACAATTACCGATTAACTTCCGTTAAATTTTATTTCGAATTTAACGAATTAACGTTAACGACGTTAAATTTTTGGTTAACGCTTTTCGGGTTAATGGAGTTAATTTCTTGATAAATGATACACATCGGCATGGCAGAGTACGGCGTATAAAATGGAAATGATTTTAATTGGACGTCGATGAAAGTCGAATTTCCAAATTTTTTTGTAAATCACACATTTTTAGTTATTTCTGTCTGTCTCCATGTAACATAATGCTTCATAATGTCTACATTTTTCCTTCCGATTTTAGAGAACTTAAGCTTTATATTTTTGTTATAGAATATAGAATTTTCTTTTACCTTCATTCTTTTTTTCATCAGAGTTCAACCAGTTCGGTATACCCCCCTGCGAATGCAAAGTATTGTGTTGATTGAGAAGTGATGATAAGTAAGAGGGAGAAGGAAAGAGAGAGGAGTATTGGTTAACGTTCACTTTGAACTTTGACCAGCCTTAAAAGGAAGTCAAATAATTTTTTTTTAATAACAAAGAAAAACTGAAAGTGAGTGATTTTCAGTCCATGGATTTTCTTCTCTCATTTAATGGCGCAACTGCCCATGGAATGCCTTTGACGGGCAGTCTGCCAGTGTTTTTAATCATTTATTTAAATTTGTTTAAAAAGTATAATGGATAGATAGATAGGGTTAAGCATTGGCATATGTGTATTGCCTGGAAGGGGCCTACTTTGAAGGAGACTTAATAAATTTTGACATCAGAATGTGATTCATTATTTTCTAAACAACCAAACTGATAAAATAAAATGCCAAAATGAATTGCTAATTCTGCACCGGAAACTTGCAGTTTACGGTTTTGATCAATTGAATTGTAGACCAATAAATTGCAACTGTTCTATTCTTGCACTTAAAAAATATAAATCTAGCAAAATATTATATGTATGCATTTTAAAATTCACCCTAAAAGTATACTACAAGATAGAGAAAATAAATCACAATTTGAATGATGGATGCTCCAATTTGAGTTCGAATTAAAGTCAATAGCGTTAAATATTTAATTAATTAATTTTTTCGCGGTTTCAAATAAAACCAATGATTCAAATCTATCAATACTTTTTCAATTCACTGCTTGGAAGAACGAACCAAAATATTTTTTCGTTTCCTAAAATTCCATCAAATTACTTAAATAATCTTAAACGGATCAAAAAAAAAAAAAAATATTGGGCGTTAAATGTCTCTATAAAATCTAGGACAAATTTATTGTACTGATAATTTCATATAAACGTTACAATTTAGTTTAAAAAAAATTATATATGTATACCATATATACAAATAAATATTATAAAAAAATATATACAAACAATTATATATTTTTTGTTTATAATTTGATAATTTTCCAATATTTAACTAATACAATTAGATTTACATATCACTTTGTGTGCCTTAACGCTCCTCCTGTGCTTTCTTTATACGATTTGCCATTCTACGGATTTGTTCGTCATTGCCGTATTTCTCTGCATCAGCGCGTATTGCAGCATGATATAAGCCTGCTTCCATGGATTTATCATCGAGTAGTTCACGACTAAAAGTGAACGAGTTTCTTAAGTGGTAAAAAGATATGATAGTAGATTTAGTATACAAATTACAAAATGATTAATGAGTATTGAATTGTATTTCAGCGATTAGTTACTTACTTCACTGAAGCAAACCCAAATACTGCACCAAAAATGCCCAAACCGAGTAATGCCAAAGCCACTTTAACATTTGATACCCGATTAAGGCCTTTGACTCCATAATATGGACCAGGATTTGGATCAATGTTCGGTTTAATTTCCCAAGGCCTGCAAACACAATATTTATTTCCATTAAATTTTCTACGATTGATATCAAATTGTAAAAATTACTTGAAAATATCTTCTGTTGGCCTTTTTTCCATGTTAATATTGTTAATATTATTAGAACGGACAGGTTTTACGTGCGGACTTACTACATGAGAGGCTTTGTAAAATCCACTATCCCATAGATACTGATCGTAAGCACAACGCGTCTTAGGTTTGCTTAAGATCTGATAAGCTTCTGAGATTTTAACAAATTGTGCTGTTTGTGTGGGATCAGATGCCGCTCCCATGACATCAGGATGAAACTTTAGTTACGAAGAAAGAGATATTAGAATTTTTTTTTAATTTAATATAATAAATAATAACCATCACTAATTTATGTGAAAATGGTGTTGGATTGCCAAAGAAAATTCATTGACCTAAACAATTTCATAAGCTTTAATGCTAACAACAGTCAAGTTGTAATTTATGTGAATTAGGCTATTGATAGACATAAGTCAGAAATTATCAAATATTTAAATAGACGAAAATTTTGTTTAAAACAGTTAAATTGTTTCACTGTAATTAAATCGATTACAACAATAATTAAAAAGTTGATTTCAAAATGCTTCAAATTGAATTCAGAGAGATCTAAATTGAATTCCGAAAGCGTTAAATAGTGAACATAAAATTTTCCGGTAAATTAATTCAAATAGCATCAAATTTAGAAAATCATTAATAAGAACTTAGAAATATGAATTAGCAACATTCGCTGTTAATAACATTTTTCTCTATTCATGTTACCACGTAATGTATTTATTGTCATGTCTTTAGTTACAAAAGAAGATACTGCCCTGAGTACATAATTCTGTCTGGTATTTATACTAAATACATAAGACAACTCATAAGATAATTAAAACTTGTATCAAGGTAGAAAAATTGTTTATATATACAGGGTCGGACAATCAAATAAGAACACCTTGCACTATAAAACTTCCATTGATTTTTTTTTATCGGACTGCTTATTGCAAACAATTTTAATAGAGAAGAAAATGGTATGGTATATAAATATTTTTTGGGGATTCCCAAACAAAAAAGTTGAAGAGAAGCATTCGAAGGCGGACAATCCAATAAGAACAGCAGACGAAAAAATTTATATTTTAAAAAGAAAACTTAAATTTGTTTATAATTTGTACTGGTAAGCATTTAAATGGTAGCATTGAGGGTAATTCAACAAATTAAATGTAAACTATTCCGTAATGTCACAGTAAAATGGGTCGAGCAAAGCACTGCAGCAAGGAGGAGCGTGATTTGGTGAAAAAAATGTGAAATGAGTGGCAAAGCATCCGCCAAATAGCTAAAACTATTAGCAGATCCTCGACATTTGTCTACCAATCTTTATTACCTCAAAAATTTCATTGCAAGAGAGGTAGGCCATGCCCCGCAAAACTATAAGTGCAGATGACAATCGCATACAAATTTTGGCGGCACGCGATCCATTTAAGGTAGCGAGAACTTGTGGAATATTGTCAAAGAGAAGATTGGCAGTACCAGAGCTAAAAACAAAGACGAATTGTGGCAAAGCATTCAAAGAGCGTGGTATTCCATACCCCAGGCTACTTGCGCGTCTCTGGTGAAATCAATCTGGTGGAAGGTGTAAGGCGGTTTTAATTAACAAAGGCTATTCCACAAAATATTAGCATTAGTGAATAATTTGAGTCAATATTTTATAAATTTTCTTTTTTAATTCTTATTAGTTTATCCTTTTGAAATGTGATTTTATGAATAAATTTTAAATTTATTTTTTTACAATGAATTGATTTTGTTTTTGTTTTAAGAAAAAATTAAGCTTATTGAATAAATGAATAAAAGTAAATACCTTTTAAATTTATCATAAGCCTACAGAAATATCTTTTTAAGGTTTTTGGTTTCAGAACAAGGTATTCTTACTTTTAATTGTCCGACCCTGTACAGACTATATTGTCATGAATAGCTTGCAAGCCAGTCAAGACGCGTGAAGAAAAATCATTTAAATGGGATCCTAAGTGCCTAATTGTCGTTCCACAATCATATAGGTACATATATTTAAAGACTGCCACACATGGAAATATGCAGTAGCAAACAGATGAGAATGGAAGGAGTTTGCCACTGACTCATGTCCTTGGCTAGTTTAGATTCAGTTAAAATATATGAACAACTGAGGAAGATGATATTCAACAAAATGCCATTATCTGTTAGCTTTATTACAAAAAACCAAATGTGTGAATCGTCGGTGGATTACACTATCCCAACCTGCAACGGTGCTTGCCAAATTTCAAGCGTGTAAATATCTTCTGAAGTATCATCGCTGCATCCTTCTTCTGTAGTAGATAGTACATAATGCAAGCATAGCACATACGAGTATGTATATCAATAAGCGGTAAGTTTTGCTATTATTATATGGTGTCGTAATCATATTGCTGACATTTTGCCAATCTTATTGTCGCAGCAAGTGATTGCTTGCTTGCGTTCGCTTACCTTTTTCGTGAGATGGACAAATGCACTTCGTATTTCTTTGGTACTGCTGTCATTTGATATTTGTAAAACGTCGTAGTAAGTTTCATTTCGAGGTTTATGAAGAAGACGTCGAAACCTAACCGAAGAAAGGAAAATATATTTAATTTAGCAAAAGTAAACAATACACCAAGGAAACTTACGTTAGAACCAACGGTAGAGGAGCAGGGTGATACACTAATAAATTTTGCATCTTGGAAGATTTTCCAAAAATGCAATTTTTTTAATGTCTTTAATTAATTTTTTTTAAAATTGAAAACAAACATCTCACTACTACAGAATACAAAACTAAAAACTTAAATAACAAACGTCAGAATTTTGCTGTCAGCTGATTTCAAAGCGATTGCTTTGAAGCGTATGCTGTTAGTTTACAAGTAGATTTGATTTTGATTTGTTTTTTTTTAAATGTTTTGTGTACGTTTTATTTTAAACTATTAAAATGTTGAATACATTCGCATACAGTGCGAATGCTACAGAAATAAGCTCCATTTCCGTGAATGCTTAATCAGCTGTTATTGAAATTATTAATTTAAAATGAAAGGTGTGCGTCTTGGCTGAAATGTCAATTAGGTGAATGCAAATATGCATTTACAATTGAATCCTACTTTTGTGAATTATTGAATTATTGTGAATTTTATTTAATTGGGTGTTAAAATATTCTTTCTGTTAATCTTTGTTATTTTAAATTTAAAATATTTATTATTTTTAAATATAATGAAGTAAATGTTATCATTAAAAAGAGTCTTTGTCGTGTACTGTACTGTAAGTACTGCTGTCGGCAGTAATTTATACTGTATTATGTACATTTGAAGTGGTCTAGTATTTTACAAGATAACTTCGTTTATCAAAGAGGCACTATCGCTGTATTTGGTTTCTCAGTGTTTAATTGTGAAAAATTCCGTTAACAAACATGGTGCGACGCATTGTCCATAGACGTCCACGGAACAACTGGTGTGCCATGGCAAATCTGCCACTAAGGTCAGTTATTGAATCATGGAATTTTTTTTTACCCTTTCAGCAGATATGGTGATTTCCGCGCAGTAATGGTTACGTGGCTTACCGAACTAGGTATCCAGTGGGCACCTGGCATATCTATGGGCAAAGGGCCACACCATATTGGTTATTTTAAATAATGAATTTTTTCCGAAATTTTGCATCGATATTTTGTAGTACTTATAAGGGGAAAGAACCACTCAAGCAAGGGCTACTCTTGGAGTTGTCTTAAGATGAATATCGTGATTTGTGTTGACTCTCGTATTAGATACATCTACATATGTATATTGGGATGCCTAAGCTATATGTAAAGGGGGTCGATAACTATAGACGTTATCAATAAAAAGGCCCTCCATGGCTGTTGTGCCATTAAAAGTAAAAGTAAAAAGGTTTTGAATACAGTATCAATCAAGTGACCGCCGTCATTGACCAAAGCAAAATTGTCTTTTTTGCCTCGTTTTCCATCACTTTTTCTATCATCTCAACGTTTAAAAGTCATGGGATTGATTTTGAAGGTGAGAAGATGAGTGCTGCATGAAATGACTGAAAGAAAGCAAGGAAATCGAAAAACCATGTGTGAAATGTTGCTCGCCAGGTACAAAAGAAAGTCATATCTTCATCGAATTGTTACTGGCGATGATAAATGGATATATTTCGAGAATCCCAAACGTAAACGATCATATGTTAAGCTCAATACACGGTACAACAGCCAAATCGACAGCAAAGCCAAATCGCTTCGGAAAGAAGGCAATGCTCTTTGTTTTCTGGGATCAGCGAGGTGTTATCTGGTTTGACCTTCTGAAACCAGGCGAAACAGTTACTAGTTACGTTCCCAATATCAATTGGCCGATTTAAACCGTGCTTTGCGCCAAAAACGTTCGGAATATCAACCCAGGCAACACAAAGTGATTTTTCTTGATGACAATGGACCATCACATCGAACAAAAAAGACTCGAGAATTGGTAGATTCATACAGCTGGGAAGTCCACCCCCATATGGCTTATTGACAAGACTTGGCTTCATCTGACTACCAATTATTTTCATCAATTGGACACGCAGTTGCTGAGCAGCACTTCGATTCGTACGAAAATGTAAAAAAATGCCTCGATGACTAAATGCCTAATGAACAGTTTTTTTGGCGAGGCTTTCACAAATTGCCAGAGGGATGGGTAGCTAGCAATGGCCATTACTTTGAAGATTGAATGTATAACCATTTTTCTAAAATAAACATATATTTTCTTAAATAAAATACCGGTTTCATACATGTACAGCTGGTAAGTCAACGACTAGTCAAAAGATACTGATAAGATTAAAGTGTTGACAAAAACTTCCTACTTCATGTTGCAAGACAAGACATATTATACTTATTTTGCCTTTTTTAAAGAATTTTTCGAAGATTTTAAGTAACTAAGAATTACTAAGTTTCATCGGCATATACATACTTTCTTGAAAAAAGTTGCGTCAAATACCAGGCAAATATAAATGCTCATGTTTTGGAAAACATGAATGTATTCTGTAAGTTTTTATGTATATACGAGTAAAGGATTATATGTTCGTATGTCCGCGGTAGTATGTAATATTTATTATCCAGATGGAATCAGGCAGGTAGAATGCAGAATATAATACTTTACATAGAAGCTTAGCTAGAATTATTCCTAGAATTATTAAAGAGCCATACTAACTACTACTAAATTTATTTAAGCTGTGCAATGTTTGAATTGGAGTCACTTATTATTTTGTTCTGAAGTTAATAAGTATAGCTATTGTAAAATGTTCAGACCTGATAGTTGTAATATAAATACGTATTTATTCCAATTAAGTTTGCATATTATTGAAAGTTTCATTATAACTTTTGAATTACGCATTATGATCCATGAAATTGTTTAAGTTTGTTTAATTATGCAAAGAAACGAAAAGATAAATATTTATTATCAGCGGAAAAATATGGGAAACACGGACAACTAACAATTTGTATGATAAGTTATACAAATGTTAACAAAATCAGAATTTACCAAAATAATTTAGAAAAGTTTAGATTCAAACGATGTACATTCTGTCAAAAAAGAAAATTTTCTTTCATCACTAAGTTAGCACCACTGTCTCTACCCTGACGTGAAGCGCTATCTGTCATATAGTTTGATTACACTGCTCGATTTTGTCAGTTCATCTTAAGCGTGTTTTGCGTTTTTTATAATGAATAAAAATATCTAACAAAGAATTTGTCTCAAATTTTACAGAAGTTATAGAAGGTTTGCAATGAATCGACTTTTTGAAAAATACGTGCATATGAGTGGTACAGTGCATTCAAAAGTGGTCGAGATGTGGTCTAAGATTTGCCTCGCGCTAGTAGGCCATCAACGTCTTCAAGTGAAGTTTAGATCAATAAGTGACGGCAAATCGTCATTTAAATTTAAGATAGCCGCTGGACTTTCTTGGTCTCACAAATCAATTCGTACCATTGTCCACGATTGTTTGGGCATGATACGAGTTGCCGATCGACTCGTTCCGAAAGATATGAAATATTTTGGAATCGTGTAAAGGTGGCTAGCATGTCTTCTAGAACAAGTCAATTCCGACCCCACATTTATAAAACGCATTATAAGTGGTGATGAGACATTACTTTACGAGTTTGACAAGCAAACCAGTTAACAAGCTTCGGAATGACTCCTTCCAACTGAGCAGACACCAGGAATATGATAGCTATAAAAATTATGAATAATTAAAAAATATAAATAAATAATGAAGTATTAAAGTACTTAAGTATGTATCAAACATAGAGTCAACAGATTAAAACGCCACGTTAACAATAAAGCCTCAACTAAGTAGAACAGAGAAATGGAAAACACAGCACTAAATTATTGCAAATTTTCTTTCAGCGAGTTTTTGCTGATTTCCTGCAATATTTGAATAAAGATGCCATAAAAAAAAGGACTCTGATTTAATTTTTGTTCATATTCTAAAATTTTGTATGTTCGAATATATTTAAATAGATCTCCTGACTTCAAAAGCTAAAAAATATATTATAGTAGTTGAGTGATTAGAATATTCACTAGAGACTTATAACTCTAATGCTGAGTTTACCACTTCAAGACCTTTAATTATTTCACTGTAACTAATCTATGTATGTATTCTGCATATTTTTCTTGAACCTTCTCCAACTAAAAATAAAAATTTCCTACTCTCAACACTTTTGATTTAAAACAAATACCAAGAACTGAGTAGATACAATTCTGATTTCCATCTGCTGAGTTACTAACTGCCAATATTTTTTACTTTTAATAAATACGATTCTTTTCTTCCTGTTCTCGATTTAGATTCTTTAGAATCTGCACAAAATTTGTGATTTAAATTTATTGCATTAACGGTATGAGACTGATCGACTTCGCCGTAGCACGAAACATGACAGTCAGTAGCACCAGAGTTCAACATAAAGATGTCTATAAGGCCACTTGGCTGTCCCCTGATCAAATCACACGAAACCAGATTGATCACGTTGTGATCGACGGAAGGCACGTTTCCAATTTACTAGACTTACGCACAATACGTGGTGCAAACATCGACTCAGACCACTACTTGGTTGCAGCCAAAGTCTGCACACGTATATGTGTAGTAAATCGTCTACGGATAGGTACAAAGAGAAAGCTGGATGTCGAAAAGCTGCAATCACAACAGACAGCCAAAGTCTTTGCCAACCAACTTGCACTCCTCCTTTCGCAAAACACCCCTCAACTTGATGATATATGCGCGCAGTGGACACACATTTCCCGCTCTATGCGTACGGCTGCCGAAGAGGTGCTAGGCTATCACCGTCGACGGAGAAATATGTGGTACGACCAAGAGTCTCGCGATGCTACTGAAGCAACGCTGTTTACAGAGCCACCCTGCAGTCTGTTGAAACGCGAGCTGCTAAGGAGCGATACAGAAAGTTGAGGAGGGAGGAGAAACGTCTTCTCAGGCGCAAGAAAAGAGATGAAGAAAGATGCGAGTTCAATGATATCGAAATGTTGCGGGACAGGAACGAGGTCCGAAAATTCTTTGAAAGAATAAGACGCCTGACTGATGGTTTGAAGACCGGGGCCTCTTCCTGCAAGGATGTCCAGGGCATAATGAGATTATAGAGGGAGTACTTTTCGCAGCTGCTTAATGGCGATGACGGCAATAATCCCGCCACTGCGGAACCCACCGCCTGCCTATGAGGAGGTCTTAACAGCCATTGCTCGGCTGAAAAACAATAAGGCTGCAGGTGCAGATGGCCTGCCTGCTGAGTTGTTTAAGACCGGAGGCGAGAAGCTCAAAAAACGCATGCATGAGCTTCTATGCAGAATATGGTCAGATGAAAGCATGCCAAGTGATTGGAACCTCAACGTACTCTGCCCAATCCATAAGAAAGGTGATTCCACGATCTGCGCCAACTACCGTGGGATAAGACTTTTTAATATTGCATATAAGGTTCCATCGAGCGTACTGTGCCATCGTCAACAAACTGATTGGACCTTATCAGCGTGGCTTCAGTCCTGGTAAATCCACCATCGACCAGATATTCACACTACGTCAAATCCTTGAAAAGACCCGAGAAAAACAGATCGACACCCACCATCTATTTGTCGATTATAAAGCCGCCTTCGACAGCACGATTAGGGATCACTTGTACGCTGCAATGTCTGATTTTGGTATCCCTGCAAAGCTCATTCGTCTTTGCAAAATGACACTGACCAACACCACCAGCGCAGTGAAAACTGGGACAGACCTCTCGTCGAGTGGGTCTAGTGGTGAACGAGGACAAAGCGAAACACCTTGTGTCAACAAACAAAGAGTCACGGCGTCTTGGAAAAAATGTCACTGTTGACAACTATACTTTTGAAGTCGTCAAGGATTTCGTATATCTAGGATCCAGCATAAAAACCAACAATAATGTCAGCCTTGAGATCAAGCGGAGACTAACTTTTGCCAACAGGTGTTACTACGGGCTCAGTAGGCAATTGAGAAGTAGAGCCCTCGCTCGACCGACAAAAATAACGCTCTACAAGTCCCTCATCCTTCCCGTCCTAATGTATGGCGCAGAGACGTGGACATTGACCATTAATGATGAGAGGCTTTCAGGAACGTTCGAGAGGAAGATACTCCGTAAGATCTACGGTCCAGTATGCGTGGACGACGTGTATCGAATAAGATGGAACGATGAGTTGTATGAGCTGTACGCCGACACGGACATAGTCAAGCGTATAAAACTCCAGCGGCTTCGCTGGCTGGGTCATATTGAGCGAATGGAAGAAAGCGCTCCGGCTAGAAGGGTGTTTTATTCGAACCACGGTAGAGGAACACGCAGAAGGGGACGTCCTAATCTCCATTGGAAAGACCAAGTGCATGGCAAACTGACTGCACTTGGACTTATCAACTGGCACCAGCGCGCCCATAGCAGAGGCGACTGGCGAAGCTTTGTAGAGGCGGCCAAGACCGATCATCGGTTGTAGTGCCAGTTAAGTAAGTAAGTAAGTAAGCATTAGTTATTTCTTATGATAAATGGCAGCAAAAAGTGTAATTTTTACATGTCAACTTGGACGAAGATATTGAAAAATCAGTGGAAGAATTACGTCACATTGACATACATACATACTTAGTAGGGATATAAATACTATTTCACATATTTAATGTTATAAAATTAAAAATAATTAATTTTTTTGGACCAATTTTTAATATATATATATATTAATATATATTATACAAAAAACAATTACTTATTCGAAATGCCCGCCTTTAGCCTCCAGTAGAGACACCCCACCAAACCATGACTGAAGCGGGGTGATGACCCTTTTCGACACTCTAGTATACACCCTATCATCTTGCTTGTTAAATTTTTCCTGCACGGTAAAAATTTGCTCATCTGTGCAAGTTATCAGCGTGCTTCACCAAAAGGCGTTTGGATTTTTCTACCATATTTTTTTCCAAAGCTGCAGTCAATAAATGTCCAGTGCGACGTTTGAAGGCACCAAGTCCCAAATCTTTTTTAATAATTCGACTCGCGGACGATTAGACGCCTTTGATGGCTTGCGGCGTGCGAACTGTACGTGGTCGGCCCCACCGGTGGCGGTCTTTGATATCTCCAGTCTCCTCAAACCGTTTTATGCACCGGTAGACGAACATTCGACTAATCCCGAGTGGGCGGAGCGTTTTGAAAATATCGCCTTTTTTCATTTCACACTTAAAAAGAGCTATAACGGCGATACGGTTCTCACGGTTCTCATTACCTGACCACTCCATGGTGAAAGCTGAAAATTTTGAATTCTTGTTACAGTGCCCTCTAATTGAGGAGCTTCAATTAAATTGCAATTATTAAAATGGCATGCTAATTTTAATCGCCGAATAGATGGCAAGCAAAAGCCATAAGATTAGGGTAAATTTCACATAGCAACAAGCTGCTCTGGCTTACAACAATTACTAGAATTATAAAATGTTTACCTTATTTCCTTTTTTCTTCCCCTTTGTGCATTTTAGTCCTAAAAATTAGATATTATTACATTTATTATTAATATAATAATTTTCTTGCAGTTGCTTCAAGGAGCATTATCTACTCAAGCACTTCTATAAATGTAGCAGTAAACTGCAGTTCAACTGTTTGTAATATTTACCCACCATCAATATCACAATAACAATAATAGCATCAGTAGCACCAACAAGAATCTTACAACAATTACCACCAAGAAAACAACAGCAACAGCAACAACAACAATAAAACCAATCAACAACAGTCCACCACAGCAATACTATATACATTCTACACGTTTGGCATGTCTGTTCTATTCGAGGATAGTGCAGAAATTGCTGTTGTTGGCACAATATTTAAAACTTAGTTATAATAATAGAAAGACATCAACAAGAGCTACCGCAATGAACGTAAGTGCTATTCGGTGCTCAAATCCTTTTGCGTTTTGTTCAAATTCAACTAACTTGATACGCCCGTACGGTATTTTAGAAGTGGTTGGTGCTACATCGAGATCAGAAGCTGAAAATCTATGAAAATAAAACTTTTTACTACATACTTCATTCTTTTAAATTTCTGACTTTCAAGATATATACTCAAGAATATAACTACTTTACTTAGCTGGCACTACAACCGATTATCGGTATTGGCCGCCTCTATAAACCTTCGCCAGTCGCCTCTGCTATGCACGCGCTGGTGCCAGTTGATAAGTCCAAGTGCAGTAAGGTCGCCCTGCACAACGGAAATAAGGACGTCCTCTACCGTGGCTCGAATAAAACCACCTTCTAGCCGGAGCGCTTTCTTCCATTCGCTCAACCTGACCTAGCCAGCGAACCCGATGGATTTTTATACGCTTGACTATCACCGTGTCGGAGTACAGCTCATACAGCTCATCGTTCCATCTTATTCGATAAACGTCATCCACGCATACTGGACCGTCGATCTTACGGAATATCTTCCTCTCGAACGCTCCTAACAGTCTCTCATCATTGATGGTCAATGTCCACGTCCCGGCGCCATAAATTAGAAAGGCAAGGATGAGGGACTTATAGAGCGTTATTTTCGTCGGTCGAGCGAGGGCACTGCTTCTCATTTGCCTACTGAGCCCGTAGTAACACCTGTCGGTAAGAGTTAATCTCCGCTTAATCTCAAGACTGACATTATTGTTGGTATTGATGCTGGATGCTAGATAAACGAAATCCTTGACGACTTCAAATGTATAATTGTCAACAGTACCATTTTGTCCAAGAAGCTGTGACACTTTGTTGACACAAGGTATTTCGTTTTGTCCTCGTTCACCACTATACCCACTCGGCGAGACTCCCTTTCCAGATTGGAGAATGCTGCACTGACTGCTCGAGCGTTTTTGCCAATGATGTCAATATCATCAGCGTATGCTAGCAGCATGACACTCTTGTAGAAGATAGTGCCAGAGATGTCGATGTTCGCAGTTCGAATTATTTTCTCAAGCATAAGGATAAAAAAGCCGCACGATAGGGAGTTACCTTGTCTGAAACCTCTTTTGGTATCAAATGGCGCTAAGAGGTCTGTCCCAATTTTCACTGCGCTGTTGGTATCGGTCAGTCATTTTGCAAAGACGAATGAGCTTTGCAGGGATACCAAAATCAGACATTGCGGCGTACAAGTGATCCCTAATCGTGCAGTCGAAGCTGGCTTTATAATCGCCGAATGGATGGTGGGTGTCGATCTGTTTTTCTCGGGTCTTTTCCAGGATGGAAAATATATGTTCGATGGTAGAAGTGTGTTGAAAACTTATAAGGTCCAATCAGTTAGTTAACCATGGGCATCAGTTAATAATTCTTAACTCTTTCGCACAGTACGCTCGACAGAGTCTTATATGTATGCAATATTAAGAAGGCTTATCCCACGGTAGTTGGCGCAGATCGTGGAATCACCTTTCTTATAGATTGGGCAGAGTACGCTGAGGTGACAATCACTTGGTATGCTTTCATCTGACCATATTCTGCATAGAAACTCATGCATACGTTTTTTGAGCTCTTCGCCTCCATTCTTAAACAACTCAGCAGTCAGGCAATCTGCGCTTGCAGCCTTATTGTTTTTCAGCCGAGTGATGGCTGTTAATACCTCCTCATAGTCGGGCGGCGGTACTATAACGCCGTCAGTTATTGGGGTTTCCTGAGTAGATTCCACAGCGGCGGGATTATTGCCGTCATCGCCATTAAGCAGCTGCGAAAAGTGCTCTCTGGACATCTGTCACCAGATTTCCGTCTTCATCCTTGCAGGAAGAGGCCCCGGTCTTCAAACCATGAGTCAGGCGTCTTATTCTTTCAAACAATTTTCGGACCTCGTTCCTGTCCAGTAACATTTCGATATCATTAAACTCACGTTTTTCTGCATCTCATTTCTTGCGCTTGAAAAGACGTTTCTCCTCCCTCCTTAATTCTCTGTATCGCAGCGCTCCTTAGAGGCTCGCGTTGCAACTGACTGCAGGGTTGCTCTATAAACTGCGACTTCAAGATAAACTGAAGACTTCAACTGTCTGTTGTGATTGCAGCTTTTCGACATCCAGGTTTCTCTGTGTAGCTATCCGTACGCGATTTGCTACACAATCACGTGGTCTGAGTCGATGTTTGCACCACATATTGTGTGTACATCTAGTACATTGGAAGCGTGCATTCCGTCGATCACAACGTGATCAATTTGGTTTCTTGTGTTTTGATCAGGGGACAGCCAAGTGGCCTTATCCTT
The DNA here is from genome assembly GCA_958295655.1 of Palloptera scutellata. Lineage (NCBI taxonomy): Eukaryota > Metazoa > Arthropoda > Insecta > Diptera > Pallopteridae > Palloptera > Palloptera scutellata. The sequence continues at coordinate 55,388,134 of OY282451.1, forward strand.
ATGTTGAAATCTCGTGCTGCTAACGGTCATATTTCGTTCAGCGGTGAAGTCGATCATTCTTTTACCGTTGTCGGTGGCTTCGTCGTAGAGACTGAATTTTCCGATCGTCGGACCAAAGAGTTTCTCCTTGCCCTGTCCAAGGCTGTCCCGTCCATCGCATTTTCTGTCAGACATCCATCCGCAAATGTACTTATGTATTCAATGGCATGCTAATTTAAACTCAGCCTTTGCCATTTTTCTTTTGCTTTTATTTTCTTCTATGCGAAAGCGGCAGCCACTTTCACCAATATAAATACATTGTCGCAGGTTGAAGAAAATAAAATATAAAACAGGAAGTTCACTCTATTATAACCTTGTAGAGCACTTTGGAAAATAAATTCACTTTCATGCACTAAGTAGGTTGAATTTCAAAGAGGTTTCAAAGCCAATCACATCAGTGCATATGATTTATTTACTTTAGCGCTAAATGACTTCAATTACTTCAAGTTACACTCGGATCGGTAGCATGTGGTGGATACTACATACTTGGTTGTGTAAATACATATTCAATTGCATTGTTAATTATTTAAAAGATTTTACTTTCAATTTAAGTAGCTAAAAATTAGCTTTGCCTTAAGTTTTAAATCAGTTTAGCTCTGCATTTCATTTTTCCGGTTGAGTGCATTTGAAATTTTAGTCAAAAGCTGCAAGCGTTCTTTTAATTTTTTTTGCTGAGTTAGGAGGCGTCATCAGAAACGCAACTGCGAGTGGTTGCATTTTTCTTTGGTGACATAGCACAATTTCTGTTTTTTCACTTTACTTGGCATGTTTTGCGCAATGAGTTACATAGAATGTTGTACGATATGGTCGAGGCAGTATTCAAAAATAATGTGTCCGACCGAAAGTGATTTTATGACCGAAGCCAACTTCGGTTTACTTTTTTTACTAATCAATTAACTAATATGTAAAATAAAATATTTTTGTTGTCAATCTGCAATAACATTTATCATAATCTTCGGCTTCGGGCAAAACTTCGGCCCTGTTGTGTAGAGTGTGAATGAGTTTTAGATCCTGGGTGCGGAAGCTTGATGAACGGCTAAATCCGGCGGCGACTCGTGGGCTAATGGGATGGAATTCTGTTTTGCAACCGCTCACCTTGTTAAAATACCACAGCAAGTGTAGAACGGGAAGACAAAGTTAAAAATAGAAAGATATAGAAAACGATAGGAAAGAGAAGAGAGGAAAGGTCGTTGCAGCTCGAATTTTTGTTGGGCCTAGATATGCCCTTCCAACCATGACCATCTCTGATATCCGATAGATAAAAATATCAATAAAATTTATTAGATGACTAAGTGACCTACGACAATCACAACCAAAACCTAAATCACTGCACGAACTCAAACTACTTAAGTATATGCTTAACATCATGATTAATACAAATATTTATTTAGTTTATTCCAGAACTTATTCATCAATCTATGTGTGTAAACACAAAACAAATATATAAAATATGATATACATTAATTAAAAAGTATGCATCTACTTATCTACTAACCATTATTAATTAGGTATAAGAAAATGAAGAAAAAAACATTATGTATAGGAAAAAATAACTAACATCAATTTTTAACAAAAACTATTAAATTATTTATATTGATCAGTAATATATTTAGTAATATTTAATACTTACTAGCAAGGAAAAAGTTTATTATGATTCATGCAAAGTATTGGGTCATATAAAAAATATCCACGGTTGTTATCAGTTATGTCAAACGAACACATGTTTCAAAGGCTACATTTGTGTGTAATTCATCGCTAGTATAGAAAGTTACATTGATTTGATATTAATGAGTGAAATATCTGAAGAAATACGCAATGTGATGGTTTATTGCTATAGAAAAGGTAAAACCGCTGCAAAAACTTGCCGAAAAAATTGTGCGGTTTGCGATGAGGATGCTGGGAGTGAACGCCGGATCCAGAAGTGGTTTGATCAATTCCGTTCTGGAAATTTAGATATCAAAGATGCACTGAATGTCACTGAAAATCTTGTTGCGAAATCCCGCGGATACTTTTTATATGCCACAATGGCTATCTATATTTTTATCGGTGATCTGTGATTGCATTCCCCCTCTAATTCTTTCTCTTTCTTCCTCCCACCTATCAATCATCCTTCCAATCAACACAATGCTCTGCATTCATAGGAGTACACCCTGTGTTAAATGTATCAATAGAAAAAAAAATAAGGACAATGGTTCCAACGCAATGTGTTATGTACCATTACATTAAGCGGAAGAAGTTCAAAAGACGCACAGAAAATACAAAAAATTACTGTATTTGTTATGAATTAATTGTGATGAGTGCATTGATCGTGTAAACTGCAGCTTAGAAATGAGACATAGTGGTTCCTTACCGTAGAGTATTTTATGTACTATGGTTAATGTTCTAAACTTTAGTAAATTGTTGTAAGTCATAGAGAAGATGATTTTTGCATGCATAGAAATATTATCAGACCGCTTCCTACCAGATATATACCGGGCAATATTGTTGTAAACTACAATAAGCTTCTTGCTACACACATAGTCTCAACCAGCAAACAGTTCACATCCATACAAAAGCGTAGGTATATGGTAACTTTTGGCTAGTAACAGACTAAGTTTCAGTAGGGTAAAATATTGAGTTGTCCATAATGCCATATAACACTGAAGATATCGTTAGTCTATGTGAGAGTTCCTTTAAATAAAACGAGATTCGATTATCAAAGAGTTGTTTAGTCTTATCCAATTTAAGTTGTCAAGATTAAATACTTTCTTAAAATTTTTAAAATAACAATACAATGAGAGCTGTTCATGGAAGCTCATTGACAAGGCTTAAGTCAGAATTAAGATTACTTATGCAAGAATCGATACAGTCAAGAGGACAGCTAACACATAATTAGACATCGTCCGCAAAAACATGAATATTGCAGTACTTACTTATTTTTGTTAAATCGTTAATATAGGACACGAATAACGAAGGATGAAGGATCGACGCTTGGGGACGCTTCTAACTATGGAACAAAAATAGACACAGAACTACCGTCACAGACTGCTTGGGATCTATCTGAAAGATAGGATCTGACTAGTTTTATTGCTGGTGGTGAAAAGTTAAACAGATTTATTAACTTAAGACATCCTAAATTATGGTTATCTGTGTCAAAAGCCTTTGAGTGGTCAATAAGAGTAAGAACAGTTATGTGATGAAAATCAAGTCGAGTGCGAATGTCTTCTGTAACATCTAGTAAAGCAATGGTACAACTTCTTTTAGACCTAAATCCAGATTGACGTTCAGATAACATTAAATGCTTGAATGCTTATAAAAGAGTTAATTCGAGTATACATTATACGTTCCAAGACTTTGGGTAGAGAGCGTAAAATAGCTATAGGTCTGAAGTTAACATTAGATTTATGTGCCGGCAGGATTCTTTCCAACAATGTGTGAAAACATAAGTCGTAGTGTTAAGAACATGTATTTGAAGAACAACGGATAAATAAATAACGGATAAATAATAAAGTTCACAGCATTATATAATATTTGACAGAAAATATTGCTTGAACCACGACAGTTTCATCAACAGAATTCAAACAAAAGTCAGACCCAACATAGTTTTAACGATCAAGATAACGATCTTGATACATATTAGCATCTAGGACATAAGATTTAACTAAGTGGTTTTAACTCGTTGACATCCAGGTTCACAAGACGATGAGCAGTTTTTTTATACCAATTCCAATGTCTTTAACATGTTTCCAGGTTTACTTAGAATCAGCGACTTTGCTAAAACTCTGCTCGTTTTGGATTTCCTGATGGAGTTGGTAGTCGTACTCCTGAGCGCTTTAAAATCGATATATAATTTAGGAGTTCTATAACATTTCCATTTATTATATGCTTTATTTCGATTATATATATATATATAATTTCTTGAATATTAACGTCATTGAATCACAACCTTCTTTTGTTATTGGTACTTAACGATTTAAAAGGTACAAATTGATTAAATAGTCCATTAATTTGATTTTGGAAAAAGTTAATTTGATCATTTATCAATACTAAACTGCGTACGAGCTCCCACTCAATTCAATCTACTGCTTTGTCAAATACATTGGAAAATATGACTATTAAGAACAAGGTTAAATAAAATTGTAACAAAAAGATTATGGTTTAGATATATTTAACTAGGTTAGAAAACGGTTAGAAAACGGTTAGAAACAAGAATGTGGAAGTGTGATTCTATTGCAAGCAGTGCAAGTCACAATGACAACTAACAAATGATGGAAACTATATGTTGCTGTTGTATATATCTACATACATACATAATATATGAATATACTGAAGTGAACTGTTTTAAGTTCCTTGCTGTTTTCATGTGATTTGTTTAAGACAATGAACAACTTTAATTTAATATTACTGGGTAGCACAATTCAAATGTGTACTTGTAATTTAACATTTTGGCTGCTGTGGCAAATTTATATGCACAATAACAATATTTGTATATTTGTAACTGCTTAGTGGAGAAGAAAGGTTATGAACAAAAGTTAAAGGATATCTATGTATGATGTACTTATATGCAACATTACTCAATAATTTACATTGCATCAATATGTTCGGTGTCGACACACTTTCACATCCAATTTATTCATGTCAGTGGATGAAGGATGCATGCAACTATTGCATACAAATTTTATCAGAATATATTGTATATAGTCGATTTTCTCATGCTGGTGTATATGTATTGGGAAATTTTTTACTTGGAAAAAACAATTAAAATTTAAATATTTACTTTCCCTCTACAACTTGTGGTAGGTATTACATAAACTTACGTTTATTTTTTTTGGAATTTACATGGGAATATATAATAAGTTTTATTGAAACCAAAAAACATTCACTTAATCTTATTTAGGTATGAAATATATTTTGTAGTCGTATTCAGGTCAACATTACGTATGAGTGACATGTGATTAATAAAAATAGTTAATCACCACTTCCAATGCATTGGATATAAAGGAAACTACTGAAAAACCGTTGTACCTGAATACTGATTAGATATTTCGCACAAAAAACATAAACCAAATGTATCAAAAAATCAACCTCAACTTGTGATTTACTAGAATTTGAATTCACTTTTAAGTTTCTTGCCAGCATGGCGTATGAGTGATTTGTAATTAATGAAAATGAGTGAGAACTGCATATGTATATAAGTGTTTATCTATCTAATAAAATAATTTGAGTAGGTAGGCAGTCGGCAGAAAAGACCGCCACTTCTGAATATTGATTTTAAATGAAACGATTCATTATAAATCAGGTTCAACTAAGAGTTATTCAGAGGCAGAAACATCAACATAAAGCTCTATTTTAGCTATTCAAACGAAAACGTTTTCATTCATATGCAACTATGTGATAGAAAGCGCAGGGGCGTATGAGTAACATAACAGAAAACACCAATGGAATTTCAATAAAGTTTTCTGATATTAAATAATAATTTTTTACTTATGAATATAAATTTCTATTTTGTAATTTGAAATTACTTTTGCTGATTTAAAACTGAAAATTGCTGAAAAATTATGGCGAAAATAGATTTGGTCTAACTTTTTGTTTGCTACCATAGTCCATACTTAATTTCTACATAGTCACTATTAGTTTCTCTCAGATATTGTTTGGCCAGATATAAATGCGTTGTCTTTGCTTTGCTGACAAGCAACTCTATGTATTTACAACTTTTGATTTCTTTATATTCACTACAAAAATCAGCAAACAGTTCATTGTATTAATTATTCAAATGAAATAAATAAAATTACATCCAAAAGATTTGCAGTATTGCATAAAAAGAAGTTAGAATTGAGTGTCAATATCAAATATGTTTCTCCTTTGAACATTAATTCAACAAAATCCATATTTAACCCGATCATCAATCAATGCAAATTAAACAAAACAAATATCAAACAAAGAAGGCAGATCATTTGGAAATGATAAAAATAAAGAGGAAACAAAAAAGAATGGAAAGATTTTATCACTGAATAAACTAAAAAGAACAACAAACAACAAAAAATTCAGCAAAATTGCTTAGTTTTAAGCATAATACAAAATTTGATGATAAATTTGTTTGCATGTTTTACTTGAAAATGAGGTATTCACAATTGATGGCGTATCTTTTGCTAAATCACATCTGCCAATACTGAAACTACTTTCATGTTTTCTTTACGTCAGGTAACTTTTGTTTTGATTACCATATATAAGTATCAATTTGCCAAAGGGTAAACATAACCGTTTTCGCTACATACATATATAGAAAATAAACAGCATTTACGGGAAGTTTTGCTCTTCTTCTTTAATTCGAAATAAAAGTGCTTCTAAAATTCATCGATTGGTTTCGGTTGTTTACGGTAAATATACTCTATCGATTAAAACATACGAATACTGGTTTCGACGCTTTAAAAATTGAGATTTTGACACAGAAAACAAGGAACGCCTTTCCAAGTGAAAAAGTTCGAAGATTAAGAATTAGAGATATATCTCGACGAATACCTGTGTCCAATGCAAGATGATCTTGCAATAATATTAGTAGTTACACAAGCAGCAGGCGCTCAAAATCATTGGTGTTCATATAAAAGGAAGGAAATTGGGTGCTATGTGGCTTGAAGCCGAGAGAAGTTGAAAGACGAAAATAAGTCATTTTTCGAACTATCGAACTATTACTGGTGACGAAAATGAATTCATTAGAGCAACCCAAAGAGCAAGCAGTCGCATGTGAAGCTCTGCCAACGATGAACACCAACGCTGAAACAGAACATTCAAAACGCCAAAGTAATGCTCTGTATTTGATGGGATTAGAAGGATATCATCTATTATAAGCTGCTATAACATGATGAAACTATTATGGGGGAGCTGTATCGAAAACAACTGATTCGTTTGAAAAGAGCAATTGAAGAAAACCGACCAGAATATGCGACCAGATACTAGACCATAATTTTCCAACGTGGAAACACGAGTTACATCAGCGGCAACGAACAAAATCGAGATTAGAAACAATCACAATTTTGACTATTGCTTCGACGTATCAAAATCCCTCCCTGATCTTTCAGATCATTTTTATATTAAATATAAATTCTACACAGGGCAAACAGGATGTACTCATCCTAAATAAATATTAAGTTGGGCTTTCCAAAGATAAGGATGTATTCTTATAGTTTTATAAATATGTTGACAACATATGTCAACAATATATGTATATTGAACAAACAAACTAGGAATAAGAAACTAATCAGGATATTTGTAAATATGTTCTGTTTGTTTGTGATAACATATGCCAACAATATATGTATAATGTATTCTAAAGAAACAAACAAAACAAACTAAGATAAAGAAACTGATCTGCGATCAGTATATAAACAAATGAAAATTGAGATATAAGTTAGTCTTAAGATTCGTTTCAACGACACAAGTCGTAAATAATTGGCCATTATACGAGTAGAAATAAAAAATAAAATAAAATTAAAGATTCATATGTTTTTCATTTATCGTAATAATTAAAAGTTAATAACTCGCGCGGCTTCCTCATGTTGCTAGACAGATTAAATATTATTTGAAAAATAGTGGATGGAAAGTCGCGGCTCACCCGTCGTATTTTGTCAGATCTTGCTCCGTCTGACAATCACTTACTTCGATCGATGCAGAATGTCCTTTCTGGAATACGCTGTATTTCAGTTGAAAGTATCTCATATGGGTTTGATTCGCACAAATGATGGACGGTTTCCTAGCAAGGAATCCTTAAACTGCTTAAAAGGTGTCAAAATGTCATAGCTTCCGACGGACATAACTTTGATTTAATGTATTCATTCGATTTGTTATTGAAATAAATAAATAATATACACATAGCACTCATACCACACAATAGACTTTTGTGTACATACTTGGATGCTCCATTTTGTATTTGACTTCCACGTAAAATCATTTGTTACTATTTTTTTTTTTAAACAATACTTTGCTTCTGCTTTTTGTTTGAGGGAAATACAATCGAAAGTGGCATGGCATCGTGATGTGGCATTCACTCGCACGCAAGCACATACACATTCATACCTACAAGATATCGGAGACAAGTAAACTATATGTGCATGTACACTATGTACATATACATATGTATGTATGTACATATGTACGTTGGAGCGCATATATTTTGGTATGTATGCTTGTAATTTGCATATGCATTTATGCAAGTTATAGACATGTGCATATAACCATAAAATTTGTTGAAGAGCCGAGTGGATTTAGTATGAAGTAGTTTTCACCTGAATTTGTGCTATTTGCATTGTTGTTTTCATTCATCTATATTTTTTTTTGTGTCGTATCTAAATGCAAATTGTATTTGATTTAATAAAAATGCAGTATAAGTTTATGCATGGACATGGCAATGGATTTGTGAATATTTTCGTGCTCTAACATAATTGAAGATGACAGTGAAGTTGTGAATATCTTTGTGTTCCAACATAATTGAAGGTTATTTAAGGGAAAGTTTGAAAATTAACTTGAACTGATTTGAACCTTGAAAGTAAAAGTTTTTCAATAAATATTTTCCAAAGAGATCTTATTATGATTTCGGATATATGTATTTAGCTGTGAGCGGTTAAATTAAAATTCATGTCTAGAAAATACAATAAATTAAACAAATGTGAAAACTAATAGTCGAATCTTTTGAATACACAATAACGAATGGTCAATGGTCATTTCGATTTGTTCCAACAGCTTTAAATATAAAATTTAGTATGTTCAGGAGATGCCGCGAAATTTTTCTTCATGAAATAATTCCTATTAACCCAGGGTTTTTTATTTGGTTTGTACTCTCATTAAATCTTACATTTAGATAGTACGAGTATGCATATAAATAGTTACCTATGTAATTGAAATGCTCGTATAAATGTAGTATATGTAAATGTGAAGAGTTCATCCAGTCGAAGTCAAAACGAGCACTTACTAACAAATAAACTTCAATAATACTCCTGGATTTAGAATGTCTCGTAATTTTCAACGCTCAACTATAATCATTAGGAGCTTGGCCTGAATTACAAAATATGCAGGAAGCAGGATTTCCCCCAAAGCAACCTTGTCCAAAGTACATATTCATGCGAAAAAAAATCAATAATTTTAGTGAAAGCGGCAATTATTAAAGTTATTTACACCTTCGTCGAAATTAGAAGTTATTTATGTGGCCTCCTTTTAAGAAATCTTATTTAGTAGGAACTTATGTTTATGCATATGTAGCATTTCTAACTGAAAATATTTCATAGAAATTTTCCTCCGCAATTCGTTCAGATCTGAAAATATAAAAACATAGTGTCCAAATCCTTTAAAAAATGCTACGCATAACTTTTATGTTGTGTGTTTGCAAACTGACGTCAATTAACGATTTCCTAAATCGGAAACGGAAGAAATAGCAAGTTCTGAGTCTCAAGATTTGTATGCGTCAAAAATTTTGTCAGCGTTCTTTCTATGCAGTGGTGTTAACCGTAGTTTGTAGTAGGTAGCAGTCATATAGAATTTGATGTCAATACTCATCTGGAATGGTGCAAGTAACTAATAGAACGAATACATATAAAAGCAAGAGCGGAAAAGATTTGTAAGCCAATTGATATTGTCACGTGCTACCATACCACTTCATCCCTTCCTTCACGTATTTTTATCATATTGGTACTCCTACCACGGCGGCACTCATTCGTTATTGTGTGTTCAAAAGATTCGACTATTGGTTTTCACATTTGTTTGCAACGAAACAGAATATTTCATCAAATTTGCAAAAGAGCCTCATGGTAATAAAGTCAGAACACGCTTGTTTCGATTTCCCATATTTATATGATTTGAGAGTTATCTCAGAGGATGAAAATGGGAAATGAAAGGTCTACCATAAATCAAAAGTTTTTGAAAATAACTACAGATATGTATATCGCACGTTTGCTGCAATATTGGCATACATAAAACACATTTAAACTTTTCAGTTTACCTACTACTCCACACTACGGAGTGAGATCGACAAAATCGGATAACTTTAAATTGTTCTAGCATTGAAATCCCTTATGAAAATAAAAAAATGTAAAAGTTTTGAAAAGAAAATTTCTGATAAAATGATCAATAAAACTAATTTGTTTGTTGTTTTTTACATAATTCGGACAGCTTTTCTGGTATACCTGCCATTAGAGCCTTTACTGTCATTTCTGAGACTCTCTTGGCGACAGCATTCCACTTATTTCTAAAATCTTCCATGGATTTAGCTTCTTTGTTTGTTGCCTTTAATGTTCTTTTTACTAGAGCCCAATATCTCTCGATAGGCCGAAGTTCTGAGCAATGTGGTGGGTTGGCGATTTTTGGTAGCAATTTGATGTTTTGGTCTTCGAACCATTTAAGGGTTACTTTACTGTAGTGGCAGGAGGCTAGATCAGGCCAAAAGAAAGTAGATACATTGCGCTTTCTAATGAAAGCAATCTCTTCTGGAGGCACTCCTTCACATAAATTTCGGCGTTAACAGTGCCACTTGTTACGAAACTTTTACGCCTTAGCCCACAACTACAAATCGTTTGCCATACCAGAAACTTCTTCGGGAACTTGGACTTTTGATTGTCCTAAATCTTTAGTCAACTCCTCCTCGTTTCTTTGCGGTGTAAAACTCTTGACCAGGCAATTAAGAAAATTTAGACAACACGTATTCATCGTTCCATCGTCCATAACACAGCAATCGAATTTTTGGAAAAAATCTGTCTTCAACTTTTTAGCTCGGCTCTGGGCTACCAAGTTCTTAGTAGCGTTCCTGTCGGGTACTGACTGCACTTTGTATGTTTAAGGGCCCGCATCTTTTTTAATTTTACTAACTAAAAACTCTCTGCAACTCACTGCAAGTCGCTTTTTCCGCCAATTTTCGATTAGACAACGCTGGATTCTCAAAGCCTACTGTTTGAATTTTTTCACTCAGATGAAGAGTTTTAAAGCAGTGGTCTTTCAAAGTTATCCGATTTTTTCGATCTCACTCCTTAATAACATTAATAGTCTAAGTGAACACACAAAGTGTGAAAGATAATTGAATCGCATATCTCAAATTGAGTTCGCATTTATTTTATTTTATTTTATTATATTTTTTCTTCGTCATTGTTCATTGTTTTGTGCTGAGAACCTCTTAAAAATCATTTTGCATATCTTCTTTTCACGTCCTTGAAATATTCGTTTAGTGTAGAAATCCCATAACCGACATCATTTAGGGGATTTCTGCACTAAAATCTAAAACAGGCGGTGACGATTCTGTGTTTTGAAAATTATCAGATTAGTTGTAATGAGGACATTTTGAGTTTGTTGTTATCATAAAAACGGTAGCTGATTTATTTGTTTTTTACCCTCTATCCTGAACTTAATGAATATTTTACGATACCATTTATCTAACCTTTTATTTGTTGCGAATCAATAAGCTGTAGAAACTAGTTAATAGTAACATTATTTCAGTCTCATGCTTCTATTCTGTAAACTATTTATATTAAAACTAAATCATACTTTTAGGTAATATTTAACATATAAATCTTAACATAACTGTTAGAATGCCTTTCAGCATTTGGCACTAAACGATTTTATTGAATGAATGAGTCAAGTAATGAATGCAGACTTACATAGGAACTACATACTCGTACACAAAGCTGTGTTTTGTATGGAAAACGTGGAGTTTCTCTTCAGCTAGTTATCAACCAAATCGTGGATGATGCTGACCTGTGACATGTTGTTTTTTCTTTAATTTTTTTTTTTTTTTTTGTAGTGTGACGTTACTAATTACCCATCTTGTTATTGCGGCTTGTGCTTCCCGAAATACCGTCGCGTTCTCCATCGCGATCATGGCTTCTTTGACCGTATGCTCTAGGCATACCGATAACCAAAAACTTAACGTCGTTAATTAACGATTTTCTCCCCAGTTCTGCTCCGACATATAAATAAAGCCTCTTTTCTGTAGGTAGCATGCTGTGCAAAAATTAGTTATTCTTACAAATAACCTATTATATTACCTAGCCCAAAATGAGATAGTTCATAACTGATGCAAGATAAGTAAGCTTATACTTTTTTCCTTCTGTATTCAAATAACAAATCACTTCTTTCAATAATACTATTCATTTGATTTTTGAAAAAATCTACCATATGACAAAGATGGCTCTACTTTTTATTTTGATTATAAAGGGTGATTTTTTGCGACTTGTTTTTTGGCGTTTATATTTCTGACAGTTCACGCGTGATTCTGGACATGTGTCAAAGTGAAAAATGCTCAATTTGGATTGTCATTTCATCATGAATTTACTTTTAAAATTTCTGTGTTTTTTTTTTATTTAAAAAAATTAATACCTACAGATGCAGTAGAGCGGGTCACAAAAAAAAAACCCAAAAAACCACCTCCTATCTCCTATCTCCTATCTGGACCACCCTAAAACCCGCCAAAATAACATGAACTTTGGCAGTTGATGTCCGATTCTTATAAATGATATATTTTTGTAAAAGGCTCAACGATTGCTACATTTTCTAGGTGTTATTTATCTCCGAAGTCATTTGTAATAGTTAGGTCGCATACCCTAAAGGTTTCCCCTTAAGGCAATTAAAAAAAAAAAAAAATTGTTTTCAAATACTCTCAACATAAGCTTTCAGATAGGGGTGGTTTTTTCATAATTTTTTTTTTGTATGGGGACTGACCCGCTCTATGATGCAGAAACATATTTATTTTAAACTCTGAAAATATTTAATTTGTTGTTGTATTGGCTCTGAAAAAATGTAGTCCGTGATTAGTTAATTTAAAACTAATCTATCGAAACAAACTACATAGTTCTATAGCTAGCTCAAAAGTTATCGAAGATAGGACAATTTGTAGGACATCAGTGTGGAAAAAAATCAGTATGTTGCGTGAAAATGATATAGAAAAATGAATAAGTTGAGTTTTTGTTCTTCTTAGCTATTAATTGAGCTAGTTGGTTGTACGCTTAGTTGTCAAAACGCTGATAACTATGTACAATAAAGGAGTAAGAAATCGGTACTAAGTAAAACTCCAAATACAATAATGCAAAAACTCGTATTTAAATTTTTTCCATATTATTTAAACTATCGTAGTGGTCGCTGTGGTGTAGTGGTAGTGCGTTGGACTGCTACGCAGGGTATCCGGGGTGCAAATCTCGGCACAGGCAAAATAAAAAAATAAAAAAATAATTTTCCTACACGGCACCACCTCTTTTTACCTTTGCAGGCAATGGCAAACCTACAAGAGTAAAAATTGCCTATGAAAAGCTTTTCACTTCGCAGTTCCGATTCGACATTAAACTGCAGGTCCCTTCCATTCATGTACAAATATAACACGCACAACATGAGTGGATGCGAAAAGCGAAAATCTCGGCCTAGGCCCTCCATGGGCTGTTGTGCCATTAAAAGTAAAGTAAATTTAAACTATTGTATAAATTACATACGCTCTGGATCGATAGGGATCAAAAATGCATGAACTGTGTATCGCTCCATTGCTTATTGTCTACTACATAAATGTCAAAGCACGCCATTTGGAAAAATTATGGCACTTTCACATAATGACATTACTTGTGCCCCACCTTGTATATACCATATAATGAATTTAGTTTTGAAGTGAAAGATTAAGTTATTGAAATACTTAAAACCAAATGATTAAAAAAATTTTTTTTTATTCCATGAATTCAATCTTCATGCATCGATAAGATGTCAAATTAAGAACAAAAATAATTATAAATAAATAAGATTATTAGCAAGAAAGAAATAAAAATTGTGCTTTTGCTGTAGCAGTCATATAAATGTATTGTCGCTTCTAGGTATTACCGGTACTTTTAATTACCTTGAATGTATGAAAGTACAATATTTATTTAAAATGATTTAAAAATATCTACTGAAACTGGTTTTGTTTTCTTTTTTCAGCGGGGAATTTCACCGTCAATTACAAAATCACATATGAGATTATTAACATCACAACGAAGTATTAAGTTGTTACATACACAACTTGAAATCATCGCGTCGCGCAACAGCATCAAGTAAATTCTATGTATTCTTATTAAATTTTATATAAAAAAAATTATTAAAATAAAAAAATATAAATACCTGTGTTACATACGTGAAGCGGAAACTACTTATTTAAATATTTGCATATTGCATTATAAGTGAGCAAAAAAAATAAGCTGTTGCACAAATTAAATATAATTTCAATTTTTTTTTTAACAATGGTGCATGCATAATAAATGGTGGGGAAGAAAAACTATTTTATGCTGTAGTCTGGATAATTGTAATTAGGAATTATAACAAAAAAAAATTGAGTCTTAAAAGAAAGACCAGACATTGTTATTTTCGACAAAAAAATTATCTGGAGATTTGTTGTTTATTACGTAAGACTGTTATAAATATGTAAGACAAAATAAATGTAAAATTAACTCAAATGAGAATTAGAGATTTTTTGTAGAGAAAGTTTTAATTGTAATTAATTAATTTAAAACAAAACAATTTTTTTCTGAATGAAGATCACTAAAAGATGTATATAAATCGAGTCAGCTTTCAAGAAAAACAATATTTAGAGAACTGTGAAATAAACTAATATTTTTTTATTTTTAATTTGAAACTATTTTCACAGTGCGCTAGTAGAATATTTAGGCACATTGCTCTCCAGATATCTTCTAATATTGGTTCTCCTTACTTTATGCGTAATCGTTTTGAGTTGCTCATTTGCCTTTTCAATATATTATTTCCCTTCAGCATTTCAATCATACTATGATTTTACTTTTTTCTCATTGGATTCTTAACACCTCAAATTTGTGCTTTCGCCAGCATTTTTATATCCTACACACTCTGTCGTCGGTAGGACGATATTATATCCGTACGTCCGTTCGTCTATCTGAGGACACGATAACTCAATTAAAACTTAACCAATCTCAACCAAACTTAGAATAATTTTTTATGGCCAGAAAGAGGTTAGAGTCCAAATGGGCAAAATCGTACAAGTGGCCGTGGTACCTCTCATTCAAGTGAAATTTTCAAAGAGCGATATTGAAGAGAAATTTTAAAGTGAATTGAACAAAACTCGATACACATCATGGCAATAGTTTCCTAAGCAACTGTTCTGCAAATTGTCAACATTGGGCAAAAAGCACGCCTACTTCCAATACAAAATTGGATATAGTGAGTCAGGCTGGAAAAAAATGTTGGGCAAAAACCATAAAAATTTAACCCAATGCAAAAAAGTGATTTATTTCAGGGAGTATGTAGTGTATACTTATAAAGTTTCGGGATTTTTTACAATATATTTATTCATATTCCTTCTCTTACACACATATACTTTAAATAGAACATACCGACATAAATACAAAAAGGTATGTACTATATGTATGTATGTATGTATATGTAAAAAAGGTTTTGTTTAGTTGCTCATGAACCTCAGTTCATTAAACCCAAGATGGAAAAACATTAGCTCTTTATTTTTGTGTGGAAAGAGACGAAAAATACGTGATTGTGCATTAAGAATAGGAAAAAGAGGGAGCGAAGGAAGCAGCTTTCCTTTGCTTACATAATAATTTATCGAGTGCTGTTGCTTTTAGTAGTGGAATTGCGTGATAACGGCACTTGATAAAAGTGATATTATTTTCATATGTAGATAGATATTAATACTTAGATTTACAATTTACAGTCACGTGTGTCATCAATTATTTTCAAAAATCTTCATCAAAATAATAAGTTATGAGGTATAAGTAGACTTACTTACTTACTTACTTTACTTTTAATGGCACAACAGCCCATGGAGGGCCTAGGCCGAGCTTTTCGCATCCACTCATGTTATGCGTGTTATATTTGTACATGAATGGAAGTAGACTTAACCTTTTACATATTTGAATAGAGATTTCCAGCTGTAACACATAATGGCAGCTCCAAATCAATATTGAAACTCCCCCAAGATCTAAAAGTATGTAACGATGTATGTACGAGTATACTTGAACAGTTCGAATTGAAGTATAATACTCGAATTTCTCTTATTTCGATTGTGTATTCGTAATTTTAGATTACAAGATTACAATTTTGTATTTCTACAAAATTTTACTACGTCGTTTCACTAAATAAAACGCGTTGATATGGCAATGTCGCCTAAGTTTGAGCGGCAAGAATAAAAAGACTTTTTCTTGCTTACAAATTTCACCCCTTCTCTTTCATAACATTGTTTATGTATATGTCATACGCAAAATGTTTGATAATATCACGTAAAACTCTCACTGAGAAAATGCGGAGCATAACTGACGCCGGCCGGTAAAATATGAAATTGCATGAAAGGACTACTGAAAACAATGAGAGCAGCGATAGAGAGAGAGAGAAAAAGAAGAATTTGCATATACAGTGAAGCAAATTAATAAAATTTTTAGTGGTTTATATTTATGCAAATTTCAAGTTTCACATTTAAATTGCAAAGTAAATTTAACTATAAACATGTGACTTCAAAAATTTAATTTAATGCAATGCAAACTCCAGGAAACTGGCTTAATTCTGGTTTAATGTTGTTCTTGTTACTTGTATATGGAAAATGGAAGAAGCTTAGGGGAGACGAAGATGGAGGTGAAAGTTTGTATGCGAATCAGAAAGTTAAAAGGTAACATTTCTTCCGAATTAAACGGAAGTTTCGGTTAAAACAATTTAAGCCACCCCACAAGTCCACAAAAGCTTTTCAAAAATGCACTCATTTTAATCCAAAAAAATAACTCAGATTATTACGTAATAATCATACATAGAGATTACTTACATGCATTTTTCCTTTTTTGCATAACTTTTTCGCTTAAACATGATTAGCTTTTCAGGTTTGTTTGTACTTGCGCAATGTGTGCAGAAGATTCACCAACACACACATACACACACACATTTGCAAATAATACTGAATTTAACAAAAGCAACGACGAGAAACTCAACCCTATTGCGATTCCATGTAGCTTCGGGCCCTTCAAACACAATAAACAACAGTTTCGTTAAAGGTGGTAAACAGAAGAGGTGGTGTTATCATCGTGCCACTTGTGTTGCTGCCATTTCTATTGATTCTTCTTCTTCTTATGTTTACTTACTCTCTTTTTCTCTCTCATGCTCGTGTTGCTTTGGACCATCTGTGAGTATTTGAAGCAACATCAACAGCAGCAAAAGCAGCAGCAGCAGTTGATGCAGACGTGAGATGCCGCCAAAATAAGGATAAATAGAGCATTCGGTGCAAGAGCAATCTCAGTTAAACGGAGCCATTCAACGGCAAAACTACGATATCTGGAAAAAAAATAACAGTTAGGGAATTTTATTTCTGTGAAAAAAAAAATTACAAAACTCTTCAGTCAGTGTGGTTCATTTGTGTGTGTGTGTGAGTTTGAAATATACTCATATATAGTATATACTGTGCTAGAATTCACAGACAAAGTTTCATGTGTGCATGTACAACTACTTTGTATGTCGTGCATACATACGTAAGTATGTATGGTACTTACATATATAGATATATAGATAGGTACCTCATGTACCACATTTGCGACATAAATGTGTTTGAATATATGGAAAATAAGAATGTCAGGAAATTGCTGTAATCTATTGTTATGTTACTGTTTGTGTCTAAAGCATATGAGTGTCAAAATCATAATAATCGTAATCAAATTCAATTTAAATAAAACTATCAGAGAGACGATGAAATATTACGATATTCTAAATTTTACTGAAATGCATAGGCAAACATAGTCGAACATACATATACATACATATACATATGTATGTATGTAGAAATTCACTCGTATATGTATTGTTAAATGCAAAAATCCGCGCGTTGATTATCACGAGCTCAATTATTCAATTTGACGTGGTTTCTGTGATAGAGTTTTAAGAGGCAAACCGATTTGGACTCTCCACAGTTCGGAATGTGTGCGTGAATTTGGCTGCGCTTTGTTTCTAAAAAGTAGCAGTTTGCTGTTGTTGTTTATTTTTTCTTTTCTTTGTGATAATGTTACAGCTGATTACTAAGAAGCAGCAGTAGTAGCATTCAATTATTCATGGTTACGTAAATTTTTTCGTAGAATCAGGTTCAATTTTAATAATTTACAATAATAAGTAAATTCATGCTCAAACCAAAAAAAAAATCCATAAATTGATTATTTTTCCTTTCACTTTTCACGTGTCTCGAGCGCGTTTGCAATTTTGTTTGTGAGTGTGTGAAAATATCCTCTAATTTTATTGTAGCATGCTGTCAATGTTTATGTGTAAAGTTTAGTCTTAATGAAAAACTTTAAACGCTGCTGTGACAACGAACAAAGTGTAGGTTTGACGAAAAACATAATAATATTAAAATTTTAAGTGAAATAAAATTTAAAAAAAAACCAATTAGAAAACCTGTTCTTGTATACCTGCGCTCCTTTTTGGTTTACAAAGAGCAAAAAAAAAATAGAAGATAGAACAGCAACAGCTGCAGTAAATTTCACATACAGCTATTTGAAGTGCTTGAACCAGTTACAGTGGGTAAGTTTGGAATCGATAAGATTACCTTAAAATTACTTATTATCCTTAATATTTTCGTGAAATTTGTACCAACAACATATTCTTCTTTACTACTGTGGGCAAAAGTTAGTAAGACTTTGTTCATAAATTCAAATTTTTTTATTCATTCTTCCAAATCTATTTCGTCCCCTTCAAAGTAACCCCCCCCCCCGGCCCCAATACACTTGTGCCAACGTTTTTACCAATTCTCGAAACAGTTCTTAAAGTAAATTTCCGGAATAGCCTTCAATGCGCTTAGCGATTCATGCTTTATGTCTTCAATTGACTCAAAACGGTGTCCACGAAGCGGTTTTTTGAGTTTAGAAAATAGCCAAAAGTCACACGGTTCTAAGTAAGGCGAATAGGGTGGTTGCGGAACGATATCAGTCGAATTTTTGGCAAAATGGTCTCGTAAAACCAATGCAGTGATTTTGGAACCAATCGTGCATTCACTCTTCTTAGGCCCAAATGATGTTTTAAAATGGTTTTCACTGATCCTTCCGATATTCCAACGATGCCAGTAATGTCGATGTCGACTGTTAATCGTCGATTCTCGAGCACCAATTCCTTGATTTTATTGACGTGTTGATCATCAGTTGATGTTGATGGCCGTCATGGACGTGGTTCGTCATCAACGCGTTCTCGACCATCTTTGAACAATTTGCACCAATCAAAAACACTTGCTCGCGACATACAATTATCACCGAAGGCCTTTTGCAACATTCTGAACGTTTCGGCACCAGAAATTTGATTCCGCACACAAAATTTAATGGAACTTCTTTGTTGAATAATTTCCATTCACTCATTGTGAAAATCGCCGAATGCACTTTTTGTACTTCAGAAAGACAAGCGTATACTAAACACTAATGATTATTTTGATGTGACATTTGGCACAGATGTCACCGACAGTCATACCAACCTTAAAAAAATAATATTTTGATGAATGGGTTTCCGCGCGAAATTTAAATTAAAAAGTCTTACTAACTTTTGCCCACAGTAGTATATGTTTTCATTAAATTTCTGTTTTTTTTTTAGAATATATGTAATTTCTTCTTTTAACAATTGCATTTGGCTTTGCAAATGTGGAAATGTTCTACATCAAATTTTTAAAATAAAAACTTAATTTCTTCAATTATTTTGGTTATTGATTGAAAATTTATTTTAAGTCCAAAGTTAGCTCCTACCATATTAATGGAAATTTAAAAAAACCCTTTCGTAAAGTTTTTCTCTGGTTTTTTTATTCAAAGTTTATCTTGTGTTGTCACAAGCTTTTGTTTCGGCTTGTGACTTAGATTTACATTTCGGTACCAAGAAGTTTATTCCCCTGAACTTCGACTAAAGTTATGTTTTAATGATTTTTTGGCCTGCCGATTAAAAATATATAGCCCGGATAAAATTCATAATTAGAATATACTCTAATTGATGAACTTGCCAAAAAAAAAAAAAAAAACATACAAAAATCGGAAAAATAATATTACAAATTTAAAAATTAAAACAAAACAAAAAATTTACAAAGGAGAGGGCACGCTTCAATAAGTATACCAGAAACACTGACGCTAGCTCAGAATAAATTTTAACCGTTTCTGTGCTGAGTAATTGAAACAAAAATAGCAACAAATATAAGTAGATAGAAAAGTGCTTATATGTCTAATGCAATAATACTATTCAGTGAAAATATTTGAAATTCTTGTAATGGTATATTTCTAACTAGTAACTTACATAGATTATTGAAAACGGAAAGAAATACCACTAAGATCACTGATGGGGAATCATGGCTGGTTCCGAAACGATCGTCTGATCTGCCTATACTATATTGTTGTTATTCTCTCTACGGCAAAAATGTTCATAGTAGCCCGAATAAAATCCATATATGGTATAATTGATGTACTTGCCAAAGCATATTCGGAAATATAATATTCCAAATTTCAAAATAAAAAGAAAACAAAAAATATATCAGGATTTAAGAATATATAATTATTTTTTATTATCACTCATCATTTGCAAACGGTTGAAACTCAGAGTTTTGGAGCATTTCCTAAAACCCAGAACTTCCGTTGTATGTAATTTAAATTAATAATAGGTTGGAAAGGTAATACGGAGTACTTTAAAAAACAAATTAACTCCCGGAACACAATTTTTCTTTACTCTTAAGTATTTTGTATGCTTATGAATATGGGTTAAACATTGGAAATGTCAGACTGAGATCGCCACGAGTACATATTTCACATTTTTCACTTTTTCCGTTTAAACCTCAATAAAATCGTAATTTTTTTTTAACATTTTATCTAGGAACCTGAATAAAATTGTATAAAAAAGGGAAAGCACTTATTAGTAGCTTTTAAATTTTTATTTCCAAATACATAATTTATGATGCTGATTTAATATCGTTACAGTTTTTCTCTATCTCCTAAGATCGAGATTTTTGCAATATGAGTTTCGGCAAAGGAAGTTATTTGAATGAGTATATATCAAAAACCTTAAGTGACAGAAAAAACTGAAAACGCCATTGAAATCTGCATCCTCGAATTATATAGAAATGATATACACAAAATGTTCTCATAGCAAATAAAAAGTTGAAAGCCGTTAAAAAGGTTTAAGGAGAATAAATTCAGAAAAATATGAATATTTGGAATAGGCAGTGTTGATGCCATTCTGACTGGCTGTGGTGTAGTTGGTAGTGCGTTGGACTGCTACACTGAGTGTCCGAGGTTCCAAAAAAATGAAAAGAAAATCAATTTTTCTATACTATTTTTTCTATGTTTTTTTAAAAATTTATTTTTTCTAAAGTCCTCCATATTACCTTTCCAACAAGATACATATTAATTATGTATGGTATTAGTATAAATCATTCATATTAATATAAATTACATAGAATGTGAGTTCTGGGTTCTAGAAAATTATTCTTGGACGCTTTTTCGAAAAAAATTTTGTGAGCACCGTAAGCGAACCATGAAAGCATAAAAAAATTGCATATTCTGAAATCTTAAAATTTTCTGAAACAAATCATCAAGATAGATGAAGTGCAGAAAACTGATTTCCTGTTTTTTAGTCGAAGCTCGCTGGAGTTACCCTGGATAATATAAAGATTTGCGAGTTAAAAGAAAACATACTCTATTATGACAATTTTTAATTCTAATTCTAAACAAATAAACCTTAAAACACAAATAAACTCGCTGATGCGAGACAGTTAAAGAAACAAAAAAACTTTCCACAAAATTATTAGTTAACACTTTTACCTAAGATCTAATATAATCTTAGTTGTAAGTACACCATACTATTTCAATAAATGTAACAGATATTAAAAACAACAATTTGCATCACAAATCCAATATCTCTTTTGAGTCCTTTGTCACACTGTATAGTACATCCGTGCATCTAACTTTTGGCAACGTGCCATGCATCCAAATTAAGAAAACAACTAAAATAACAAATGTTTATTCTCTTCGTCGTCATCTCATTTAAACAGTTTGTCTCTTTTTAATTCTTGCATTGAAAGTCATTTTAGAAAAGCCAGAGAAACAATCGGATACTGCATTTAACTAATTTGCACACAAAAGGCACTTAACACATCTTTTCTCTTAACCATCGTTATTGAGATTACATACTTTTACTGTAATGAATTTACAATGAATTGGCATATCTACATACTTCTGATGCGTACACCTTCTCTGAAGTTGTTAGAAGAGACATTACTGGACGATCCATTTTCCACTTCACCAACGAATGGAACAAGAAGCCATGGCTCTAAGGGGAGCCAACTGTCCACGTTTGGTCTTTGTTCTCTAACCAGCGTTGCAGAATCGTGGAAAGATTCCTTAGCTTTTATCGTAGAAACCTGATTTCAAAGGAAACAGTTGTTTTCTGGCTAGCGGACATTTTTAATTCATTGATGAGCCTCAGACAAAGATTTTTCGGTAATCGGAAATTTTTAACGAAAATTGCTTCCGCAATTGAAAAATGGTTCCTGCTTTCTCTCAATGACCTGAGAATTATGCTCCCTTCCAGGTTTTCTATTGTTTTTTTGCCGCCAAAATTACACAAAAAATACCCGCTTCTTCTATTTCCATTTTGATTTTTTGCTTGTAAGCTGGTACTGAAGTTTTTACAAATTTACTAACGTACTCGCATGTAAGGAATTTTGAAAGAACGCTTTCTCTAGACGATAGCTGACACGACATATGTAAGTTTAATAAGTTTAATAATAAGTGTAAATTTAGTTGTAATTTTGTTTAGTAGTCTACGATATTGTTACTGAATAAAAAACATAATACAGGAAAGAAACTTATGTACACAAAGTTTGTTTTGTTCTTTTGTATGCAAAATAAAAAGTAAAAACATATTTAAACTGAAAATAGCACAAGTGCAGAAAGGAAGTGATTATTAAAAGGTTCTTTCTATAATGTTGGACACAGACAAGAGCTGAGAATGATTCACATTCAATACATTCCATTTTTCTTGTTACGTTTAAATTAGTTATTCCTTTTATGTAATATCTTGCAAAGATTACAATCAAATCTATAGCCTTCATTAAGATTTACTGCAACAAAATAGTGAGTGACCCATTTTGAATATGTACTGGCTTAAATTTAAAGTCTGTTAGACTTTCAGATTCTTACATGATCTGAGTTCAAACCGGCGTAAGCCAGGTTGGTTTCTATCTTTACACTCAAAAAACATAAATTTGGAGAAAAATGCATCTTTCACTTTACCTGCAGCATAACATTACAATTGGTTAGAGCAAATACTCTTTTTACGTATAGAGTCCATAAGATACAGATTTGATTTTTTACACAAGATAAAACACGAAATATTTACTTACCTCGATTTTCATTTTATGACAGTCTTGCAACAAAACAATGACTAATTTTCAATATGGCATTTTGTTAGATATTATTTGAATTGGATCTTGTACTGGTATTCTGAGGTGTGGCAGTTATATTTACATAAGTATATCCGTGTGTATTACTAATTCCATTTTAATTTAAGAAGGATTATGCCATTGAATAACTTTGTTACCCTTGACTGCTGACGATTTATCACTCCCCATTGCTACTAGCTATGCCACGATGGTAACTGAAAATGCTAGAACGAAGGGTATACAATACCTCAGTTCAGAGCCAGGTTAAGCACATACAGCTTTTGATGGCCCTTTTGATAATCGTGAAGAGAATTTATTGTACACTATAATCATTTTAATAATATTAAGCAAACGATAGGGATGGACTGAGAATTTGAGTACAAACACCTTTTTTTTCTGTTCTAGGGAGCCTAGGGCTTCATTAGTTTATAGTTTTAATAATTTGAGCAGGTGGTTGGCCCAGCTGGGGCTTCGTTAGTGTGTTGTTTTTACTATCTGAGCAGATGATTGGCTTACCGTAAATGGCCTGGTGTTGATTGGGCTCATATATACTTTGGCGTTACCCAGGATCAACCTTTCACCACACGTACATCCGGTTTGTGTCAAGGCTGGCAATTGAACGAATTTATGGTACAATTACTTATGTGGGTGCGGGGGATTATACCACGTGTACAAGTATGAGAAAGATACACGTTTATTTAAGAAAAATGTGCTAGCCACACATTTTTCCCATCTCTTTGGCAATTTGTGAATACATCGCCAAAAAAAACTGTTCGTTTTTTGAGTCAAACCAGTCATCGAGCCATTTTTCACATTTTCGTACAAATCGAAGTGCTGCTCAGCAAGTACGTGCCCGCGTGCCCCATTGATGAAAATAAGTGGTAGTCAGATGGAGCCAAGTCTGGTGAATAAACCGCATGGGGGAAAATAGATCATCGCCAGTAACAATTCGATGAAGATATGACTTTCTATGACATGGTGAGTAACATTTCACAGGTGGCTTCCCAGCTGTACGAATGTACCAATTCCCGAGTCTGTTTTGGTCGCTGTGATGGTGCATTGTCATAAAAAAACACTTTATGTTGCCTAGCTTGATATTCTGGACGTTCTTGGCGCAAAGCACGGTTCAAATCGGCCAATTGTAGTTGGTAACGTTGACCAGTAACTGTTTCACCTGGTTTCAGAAGGTCAAACTAGATAACACCTCGCTGATCCGAGAAAACACAGAGCATTGTCTTCTTTCCGAAGTGATTTGGCTTTGCTGTCGATTTGGCCGGTGTACCGTGTATTGGGCTTAACATATGATCGTTTACGTTTGGGATTCTCGAAATAGATCCATTTTTCATTGCCAGTAACAATTCGATGAAGATATGACTTTCTTTTGAACCTGGTGAGTAACATTTCACAGGTGGTTTTTAAATGTTCTTGCTGTCTTTCAGTCAATTCATGCGGCATCCATCTACCCACCTTCAAAATCAATCCCATGGCTTTAAACGTTGAGAAATTCATTATTATTGCATGTATTGTTGAGAAATGCATATTACTTAAGTTATTATGTATTTATTTTTTTAAATATATACATAATAAGGTATATTTATCACTATAAAATAAATAAAATTTAATTAGCTATAGTGAGAGATCAAAAATTTTCGATATTCTATGTAAAGCATTGAGAATATAATACTCATATTCTAGTTCTTTACATCCACGAAATCTCCATTTAATATTAATATAATTAAATGGAGATTACCATAGACATGTAATTATTAAATTCTAGCAGTCGTAAAATTTATTTCCTAAATCAATTATTATTAAATATATTTCGAAATTGTAATGTGAAATGGAATAAATTTGTTACTTATTTACTTACTCTAAAAAAAATAATATGTATTTATATTATTATTCATTTATAATATTATTCATATAAAATGTATCCGCGGTTGGTACCCACAAATCTGTCATGTGGTTGATGCTTAGTGTCTCCGCAACAGTTACATAATTTCATCGGCTTCATCGTAAAACGAACAAATTTGTCGGCTTGTTTTTGCAGAGGTTTTATCTTTTCTATAAGCATCACTTAGCGTATTTCTTCATATATTTCACTCATTTTAAATCAATGTAACTTTTTACACTAGCAACCGTATCCACAAAAAATGTTGACTGAAATGTTACCTTTCAAACAAGTGTTCGTTTGACATATGGTAATCGGACTAGTGTTGCCAGATTTGTGAGTACCAACTCAAAAAACATGAGTATTTACTTGTGTCTAATGTTTATTGAAAAATGAAATACTTTTTCCATATGAAAAATATTTTCAATACCAATAAGTATTAGAAAATTTTTAAAATTTTTCGATGGAAAACTTTTTTATCTTTTATATGACCAAAAGTTTACAGAAAAATTTCCCCAAACAAAAGTAAATGAAATATGAAAGATTTACTACCAAGATTTCTGATGAGGAACCGTGGCTGGTTTTGATCTGCCTGCTCTATATACATTGTTGTTATTCTCTCTATGGCAAACATAACGCTCATGGAAGCCTGTTTAAAATACTTTAAAAAATGAACTTGCCAAAAACTAAATTAAAATTAAAAACATAAAATCAAATTTACGGAAGTAGATTTTTAGAGTTGTTTTTTTCTAAACGATTCAGCTTAAGAACGGTACGAATCATTATAGTTTGTTTTATGAGAGTTCATGAGTTCATGAGTTCATTTTTGAGAGGGTACAACTTTGAACTTTGTGTTAGTGAAAATAAGGTGGGGCTGGACGGCAATGCATTGAAAAATTTTATTTTCAAAAAGACATAAAAATATCTGTGGCCACAAGGAATAACAGCTAAAGTCGACTTAGGAAAAATAAAAACTTATTGCTTATTTTTCATTATAAATCCCAAAATGTTGAGAGTTCTTGAAAAACGTTTCCAATTTAGCAATTCTCATAGTTTATAGTGATTAAACTCCAATAATTATTTAAGAACTTTCAATATATTGGGATTTATAATGAAGAATATGCAATAAGTTTTTATTTTCCTTAACTCGACTTTAGCTGTTGTTCCACAGACATGTTGACAATACATACTTATTTATATCATATATTTTCGGTTGTGATTTGCCACAATTGGAGTCGAAATAGCAATTGTGATTTCAAATATTGCTGTAATTAAAGATGTCATGTCAACAAAGAAGTTATTATAAACCGCAATGCAATAAAAAATCTGTGCCACAAGTTGAAAGCAACCCGTTTGAGGTTAGGGTCTAGATTATTTGTATCGATCTAAACCGAAAATCTTAGACTTTATTATGGTGTTTTTTGTTTTCCTTCCCGAGTCTTTTTAATGTTTTAAATTTTAAAAGCTGCTAATGGAACTCTACGTCACAGAATTACGGAACACTTGAAGCAAATTAAATAGCAAATAAAAAAAAAAATAAATCAAATACAAAAAATAGATATAAATATTTTACTATTTCTGAAGTTTTCGGTTTTCCTAAAAATCCAATTAATACTACTACTGCGTAGTAACACTCCTGAATTCTTCCGCTGATCGCTCCTCTTACTCCCTTTCAGTCCTATGAATATCTGAACTGTATTTTAATAATGTTTTATGACTTGAATACGTTTTTTTGATTTATGGTTTGTTGCAATTAACGCTTTATTCTCATGGTAGGGTAGGACACACACACACATTTCCCCTTAATTTTCTGGTATGCGAGCGCTGGCACCAGTTAATAAGGCCAAGTGCAGTCAGGTTGCCCTGCACCAGGTCTTTCCAACGGAGATAAGGACGTCCCTTTCTGCGTGTTCCTCCACTGTGGTTCGAATAAAACACCCTTCTAGCCGGAGCGCTTTCTTCCATTCGCTCAACATGACCCAGCCATCGAAGTCGCTGGATTGTTATGCGCTTGACTATGTCAGTGTAATATTGGACCCTAGATCTTACTAAGTATCTTCCTCTCGAAGTCCTAAAAGCCTCTCATCATTTAGTGTTCAATGTCCACGACTCAGCGCTATACATAAGGACGGGAAGGATGATGGGATATATAAAGCGTTATTGTCGTCGGCCGAGAGAGGGCTCTGCTTCTCAATTGCCTACTGAGCCGTAGTAACACCTGTTGGCAGGAGTTAATCTCCGCTTGATCTCAAGGCTGACATTATTGTTGGTATTAATGCTGGTTCCTAGGTAAACGAAATTCTTGACGACTTCAAAAGTATAGTTGTCAACAGTGACATTTTGTCCAAAACGTCGTGACTCTTTGTTTGTTGACACAAGATATTTCGTTTTGCCCTGGTTCACCACTAGACCCAGTCGACGACACTTCCTTTTCATATGAGAGAATGGTGCAATGACTGCTCGCGCGTTGGTGCCAATGATGTCAATATCATCAGCGTATGCTAGCAGCATGACACTCTTGTTCAAAATAGTGCCAGAGATGTCGATGTTTGCAGCACGATGTTCTCCAGCATAAGGTTAAAGAAGTCGCACGATTGGCTGTCAATTTGTCTGAAACCTATTTTGGTACCAAATGGCGCGGCGAAGCCTGTACCAATTTTCACTTTGCAGCTACTTATTTCCTGAAATCCTTTTTTGGTTTTTGAGGGGTTGTGAATTAACTTTTCCAAAAGTTTTACCGAACCGAACCTCACCACATCATAGTACATAGTACATAGTATCCTGCCAGACGCCGTCTATCCTTGAAGTTAAATTGTTTCCCACGTTTTCGTTGACGTTGTTGTTTATGCATTTTGCTGACATTCCCAAAATTTGTAACAAATTTAGCAACTTGCGTTACCATTCTTGTTGTTGTTCATTTTCATATCATTTTTTTCACATTGTTTTCTGGGCTATGTAGAGTTTTTATTTAGTCATTTGAAGCAGTTTTCTGCTAAACGGAAGTTGCATCAATTGCCATTTTAATTATGTTTCCTTTTGTCTTTATCGTCTTCATATCCTTCTACTTTCTCTTCGTCATGCTATTCGTTTAAAAGTATGGGAGAGCACTGTAAAGTGGCCAACGCTAACGCTGGCGCTTTTAATTTGGCATTTGTACTTAAGCGCATTCCACTTTGTGTAATTTATCTTTTCAGTTTTGGTTTTAATTCACTGCTCACTATGCTATACTAAAGTAGTTCGATGCTGACTCCGCATCTTTATTTCGTGATACTTAATATCTTGGGGATAATACTTTACTTTTGATGGCACAACAGCCCATGGAGGGCCTAGGCCGAGCTTTTCGCATCCACTCATGTTGTGCGTGTTATATTTGTACATGAATGGAAGGGACCTACAGTTTAAAGCCGAATCCGAACGGCGAAGGAAAAGCTTTTCATAGCAATTTTTACTCTTGTAGGTTTGCCATTGCCTGACAAGAGGTGGTGCCGTGTAGAAAAATTATTTTTTCTACTTTTTTTTTTTTGATTTTGCCTGTGCCGAGATTCGAACCCCGGACACTCTGCGTAGCAGTCCAACGCACTACCACTACGCCACAGCGACCACTCTTGGGGATAATATCTTCTTTGTAATATCTTAAGAATTTTTGTGGTATCCAGTCCAAGTCTCAACGATTCTTCGGGATTAAATCTTGTAGAATACGATTATAAAAAATGGATTTATAAAGACATATTTACACCAATTGAAAAATGGGAAACTACTAGTTTAATTAATATCGAGTACTACAAGAAATTTTCCACGTTTCGGGATGGAGGGAAACAATAATAATAACAATAATTCTGGTATTTTGCCTGTTAGAGAGTTAAAGTTATTCTTTACTGAAGTAAGTACTTATTATCCATATACAAAACATGAATTTCGCGCGGAAACCCATTCATCAAAATATTATTTTTTAAGGTTGGTATGACTGTCGGTGACATCTGTGCCAAATGTCACATCAAAATAATCATTAGTGTTTAGTATACGCTTGTCTTTCTGAAGTACAAAAAGTGCATTCGGCGCTTTTCACAATGAGTGAATGGAAATTATTCAACAAAGAAGTTCCATTAAATTTTGTGTGCGGAATCAAATTTCTGGTGCCGAAACGTTCAGAATGTTGCAAAAGGCCTTCGGTGATAATTGTATGTCGCGAGCAAGTGTTTTTGATTGGTACAAATTGTTCAAAGATGGTCGAGAACGCGTTGACGACGAACCACGTCCAGGACGGCCTTCAACATCAACTGATGATCAACACGTCAATAAAATCAAGGAATTGGTGCTCGAGAATCGACGATTAACAGTCAGAGACCTTACTGGCATCGTTGGAATATCGGAAGGATCAGTGAAAACCATTTTAAAACATCATTTGGGCCTAAGAAGAGTGAATGCACGATTGGTTCCAAAATCACTGCATTGGTTTTACGAGGGATATATAAAGCGTTTGCCAAAAATTCGACTGATATCGTTCCGCAACCACCCTACCACCCTATTCGCCTGACTTAGCACCGTGTGACTTTTGGCTATTTTCTAAACTCAAAAAACCGCTTCGTGGACACCGTTTTGAGTCAATTGAAGACATTAAACATGAATCGCTAAGCGCATTGAAGGCTATTCCGGAAATTGACTTTAACAACTGTTTCGAGAATTGGAAAAAACGTTGGCACAAGTGTATTGGGTCCGGGGGGGATTACTTTGAAGGGGACGAAATAGATTTGGAAGAATGAATAAAATAATTTGAAATTATGAACAAAGTCTTACTACTTTTTGCCCACAGTAGTAATTCTTAGTTCTTTACACATTTGAACCAATTTTGGAAATCGGTACGATTTTTCGTATAGGAATTTTGAAAATTTGTAAACTTTTTCCAAATATAATCACTTTCTTCTTCTTTTAATGGCACACCAGCCCATGGAAGGCTTAGGCCTTTCTTTTTGCATCCACTCATGTTGTGTGTGTTATTTTTGTACATGAATGGAAGGGACCTACAGTTTTATGCCGAATCCAAACGGCGAAGCGAAATGCTTTTCAGAAGCAGTTTTTAATCTTGTAAGTTTGCCATTGCCTGCCAAGAGGTGGTGGTGTGTAGAAACTTTTTTCTGGTTTTTTGATTTTGCCTGTGCCGAGGTTCGAATCTCGGACACTCTGCGTAGCAGGCCAAAAACATGTAAAAGTTTTGAAAAGAAAATTTCTGATAAAATGATCAATTAAACTAATTTGTTTGTTGTTTTTTACAGAATTCGGACAGCTTTTCTGGTATACCTGCCATTAGAGCCTTTACTGTCATTTCTGAGACTCTCTTGGCGACAGCATTCCACTTATTTATAAAATCTTCCATGGATTTAGCTTCTTTGTTTATTGCCTTTAATGTTCTTTTCACTAGAGCCCAATATCTCTCGATAGGCCGAAGTTCTGGGCAATGTGGTGGGTTGGCGATTTTTGGTACAATTGGATGTTTTGGTCTTCGAACCATTTAAGGGTTACTTTACTGTAGTGGCAGGAGGCTAGATCAGGCCAAAAGAAAGTAGATACATTGTGCTCTCTAATGAAGGGCAGCAATCTCTTCTGGAGGCACTCCTTCACATAAATTTCGGCGTTAACAGTGCCACTTGTTACGAAACTTTTACTCCTTAGCCCACAACTACAAATCGCTTGCCATACCAGAAACTTTTTCGGGAACTTGGACTTTTGTTTTGTCCTAAATCTTTCCTCAACTCCTCCTCGTTGCTTTGCGGTGTAAAATTCTTGACCAGGCAATTAAAAAAATTTAGACAACACGTGTGTTTCATCGTCCATAACACAGCAATCGAATTTTTGGAAAAAATCTGTCTTCAACTTTTTAGCTCGGCTCTGGGCTACCAAGTTCTTAGTAGCGTTCCTGTCGGGTACTGACTGCTCTTTGTATGTTTTAAGGCCAACATCTTTGTTAATTTTACGAAGTAAAAACTCACTGCAACTCGGTTTTTCCGCCAATTTTCGATTAGACAACACTGGATTCTTCTCTAAGAGAGCAACGACTTTCTTCGCCTTTTGTGGAGACACGAAACCGCATTTCCTTCCAGAGCCATATTTTCTAGCAACTGTTAAATTTTGTATTAAATTTTTTAAGAATCATCGAGATAGTGATTTGTGAAACTTTCGCCTTATTTGCAATGGTTTTCTGGCTCCTCTGCGGATTTTCTCGAAATAATTCAACAACTAAATCGCGTCTTTCCACTTCCGATGCCATGACTCAACTGAAAGCTCACAAGTCAAAAAACATGTGATTGTATTTCATCAGAATTTCTCCAGCGCAAAGCCTATTGTTGAATTTTTTCATTCAGATGAAGAGTTTCAAAGAAGTGGTCTTTCAATGTTATCCGAATTTTTCGATCTCACTCCTTATAGGTCTCAACTTGCTTAAAGATCAGGTAAACAAAATAATGCTTGTTTTGAAGGTAGTTTTGAAAATCAATAAGTAGCAGTATATTTTATTACCTTATATTTGCAATGGAATTCATCTGTATAAAGAAGTATAGCATCACAGATCCCAAATATTTTTAGAAAGTAAAGCTGACAAAGCTTTTCTGAAAAAAACGTATGATAAAATTGAAAACAGTTGAATATTTTTAAAAACACCAAAATTTTTAGTTGAAGCAGAGACCTCCTAAATATCTAGGCCCTGTGAAATTTCCCTGTTCCTACACCTCTCTCATCAGGCTTGGTTACATAAATCACAACAAGTAGGTGGATTTACGATGAATGGATTTGTAATAGTTGCCATTTTCTCATTATTACCAGAGTAATAGTGCTCCCATATTTGGAGCACGATTAGGTCCGGTTGGAACTACACACCATGATTCTTTCGAATCATGAAAACCTACTACTCTCAATATAAATAACGTGTTTGTTTTTAGCTACATAACTCCTAATATGAAGGCAACTGAATATCTTGAATCGATACAGTGTTTTTAAAGCTACTTATAAATATAAGTATATGTACTTATATGTATGTGGTGGTAGAAAATAGCTGCAGAGCATACTAATTGAAAGAGAAAGAGATCAAGAGGACATTAACAGAAAGAGAGAAAAATCAAGCGGCTTTAATAGAAAGAGAGAGGACAAGATCGCAACAAGAGTAAGATAATATTGGGTAGCCGAATTTACTTCCGTGGTTGTAGACTTGCGCACCGGTACAGATAATAAAAACAGTAGCTGTGAGCAACATTGAATCATTAAAAATAATATAATAATAATTATTTTTTTGAAATACTACATGTATTCATCTAGCAGCTGTGGTCTGTTTTTTAGGGGTCCCTTTCGTTTTTGATAACAATATGCGAGAAAAAGCAAAATTCTACTCTTTTGTGTTACGTTGGTCCGATGGAACGTGCCAATTACGAGCTTATTGCTGGAAACTGATACGCTTCATAAATACACCCAGGAACTATATAACAGAACCAGAAAGGAAGTGACAGTTTGAAACTACGTGCCCTCTCGCCCCCTAAATGATGTTCGCTCCCGTTTAGCAAGAATTAAAACTCCCCTTCTGCAAGGGGTTTGTTTCGCTAGTACACCCAGTGCAGAATAATACTCAAATTGAAGCAATTTTCAAATCAGCTGCTATCGTCCAAATGAACCGGGTTTACACGCTATAAAAATCATCATTGGATCAGATCAGCATTTTTGGTTGGATTAATATTGTATCTCTGGTGGTCGCTGTAGCGTAGTAGTAATGCGTTGGACTGCTACACAGAGTGTCCGGGGTTCGAATCTCGGCACAGGCAAAATCAAAAAGTAGAAAAAATAATTTTTCTACACGGCACCACCTCTTGGCAGGCAATGGCAAACCTACAAGAGTAAAAATTGCTATGAAAAGCTTTTCACTTCGCCGTTCGGATTCGGCATTAAACTGTAGGTCCCTTCCATTCATGTACAAATATAACACGCACAACATGAGTGGAGGCGAAAAGCTCGGCCTAGGCCCTCCATGGACTGTTGTGCCATTAAAAGTAAAGTAAGTAAGTAAGTAATATTGTATCTGAACACAAATTTTAAAACAGAGATCAAAAATCGAAAAAGCCGTTTTTCCATAGTCAAAAAAGGCTTCCACAATCTCAATAAATCTTATAAACAATAGGATATAATATCCTATGTTATACCTTTCAAATATTGATACTTTACGATGGGTTATCTATATTTGAAGTTAATATACATATATGTATATTGTGAAGAGTTTCATTTGAGAACAAAAGGAGGCTTCAAAAAGAAGGCTGTGGAATGCATGTTCTTCAATTAAAACGAAGGCTTCTACTATTTGCCTTCCAAACGCACCTAGGCCGAGCTTTTCGCATCCACTCATGTTGTGCGTGTTATATTTGTACATGTACATTGTACGCCACAGTGACCACACTCCTAATGGCATTATGCACTAGAAAAGATATGAAGAGGTATACGGAGAGTAAGGCTTCCACGGTATTTTGGTAGGCTTCTGGAGCTGCTGTAAATGCCATTCATTTTCTTGAGGGAAACAATTTAAGTAAGAAAAAAGTTTATAGTTAAAAATCAAAAGAATAATTCTATTGGTAAGCATACATTTCACCTTCAAACTGAAAACAGTTCGATTAGCAAACAATTATGTACTGTTTTAAATTTGTAGTTTATCACGTTCCTTATTGCTCAGGCGAAAAAGAAACGATTTTGGTATAGTGTAGATTTTGGAAGTTTTTACTTCTTTAGAATCAATTTTATATTTTCGAAGGGGTAAAAGATTATCGTGGCAAAGCGGAAATTGTCACGGAAATTAAGGCCAGCGACCTCTATCATCAAGTATAAAAAACATGAGGAAGCATATATACCATACTTATATACACATAAATGACGGTAGCACATATCCATCCAGTATGCGCCCTCTATCAATCGATCCACCGTTTGATTCATACTCGATAAAATATGATATCAAACAAAATTCTAGAGCTGAAAGAATGAGTATAGACTAAAAAATAAAACTAATGCGAGGCACAAAAAAAAAGGCGATTGTGTTACGACAAAAATTCCAGCAAAAACTGCGGCTGAGAGAAAGCGAGATTCTGCTGAAAATATTTCCTCGTATGAGCATAACAAAATACAGACCAGATTTGCCAAAGTTTCTAGTCAACATCATAACATTCGCGAGTTCTCAGATCGGCAAGTGGCAAATTTTCCACCTGTTGAGATTACAACCTGATTATTTTGAGGGTGATGAAGGATGATTATTGTAATGATGATAATAATGATGATGATGGTGGTTATTATAATGATGATGAATGGAGATAATGATTTTGCAGAGGGTGTTACACGCATTTTAAATGCAAACGATCCAAATAAAGTTAATCCAGATGCAGAACACCTGGGATCAGAAAATCATCTAACGGAACTATGCAAAGCTTATCGTTTGCATAAATCAGCACATAAATATTTCAAACATGTTCCTTAAAAATTCCTTCGGCTACTCCTGTAACGTCTGCGATGGTCTCTGGTTTTTACAAGATTACTAAATATAAAAATGAAAACCGAAAATGTAAACGTTCTGAAGAAATAAACTTCTGAGGGCATCCAACTGACGTACACTACATTTTACGCACTACCACATTTTAGCTGACAATCTCTTCCATTTTCGGGCAATTGGATCAAAATAGTAGCAGCATAGGTAAGTAGATGCTGAATTATTTATAAGCAATTGGTTCAAGCGTTAAATTTGTCTGATCCTAGTACTGTACGTTCAGGGCGTTATCAAAACTTTTGGGGAAGCGAAAAATGTGTGTAGAGTTAAATTTAAAAAAAAAAATTTTTTAAATGTCTCACGAAATTTTTGTGGTTGCCGAGCTTCTCTGAGCGTTGATCTGACTACGGTCGTATATACCGCTGAAAAGCTTGTAGTCCCGATAAATAGAAAAGTAAAAAAGTATTTGTGACCACTAATGAGGAACCATGGCTGGTTTCGAAACGATCTTCTGATCAGCCTGTTCTATATACATTGTTGTTATTCTCTCTACGGCAAACCTAACGTTAATTAAGTATGTTTAATAGGCTAAACGAGGACAAAACGAAATACCTTGTGTCAACAAACAAAGAGTCACGGCGTCTTGGACAAAATGTCACTGTTGACAACTACACTTTTGAAGTCGTCAAGGATTTCGTATATCTAGGATCCAGCATAAACACCAACAATAATGTCAGCCTTGAGATCAAGCGGAGACTAACTCTTGCTAACAGGTGTTACTACGGGCTCAGTAGCCAATTGAGAAGTAGAGCCCTCTCTCGATCGACGAAAATAACGCTCTATAACTCCCTCATCCTTCCCGTCCTAATGTATGGCGCAGAGACGTGGTCATTGACCATCAATGATGAGAGGCTGTTAGGAGCGAGAGGAAGATTCTCCGTAAGATCTACGGTCCAGTATGCGTGGACGACGTGTATCGAATAAGATGGAACGATGAGCTGTATGAGCTGTACGCCGACACTGACATAGTCAAGCGTATAAAACTCCAGCGGCTTCGCGGGCTGGGTCATGTTGAGCGAATGGAAGAAAGCGCTCCGGCTAGAAGGGTGTTTTATTCGAACCACGGTGGAGGAACACGCAGAAGGGGACGTCCTAATCTCCGTTGGAAAGACCAGGTGCAGGGCAACCTGACTGCACTTGGCCTTATCAACTGGCGCATAGCAGAAGTGACTGGCGAAGCTTTGTGGAGGCGGCCAAGACCGATCATCGGTTATAGTGCCAGCTAAGTAAGTAATAGGCTAAACACAAAAGTTTTTCGACAGTGAAATGTTTAAGTGTGAAGGTTTTATAATACTTTACCTTAGAGGATTAACTGGAACTTTAAAATTTACTTAAAAGTAGATAAATATGGTAAATGTAGAGTTATTTAAAATATTT
The DNA here is from genome assembly GCA_958295655.1 of Palloptera scutellata. Classification (NCBI taxonomy): domain Eukaryota; kingdom Metazoa; phylum Arthropoda; class Insecta; order Diptera; family Pallopteridae; genus Palloptera; species Palloptera scutellata. Next base: position 55,424,356 of record OY282451.1, read on the forward strand.
ATTCCTAAAAAAATGATCGGTCAAAATTGTTGGTACTTTTCTGACTGAAAGTACGAACACACTGGTTGCGACTGCGTCATTGCATCACAAAACCAATATGACGTCCACAGCAAATGTTGTTATGTTGTCTCCGACTGGAACAAAATTAATGCGGCAACAACAAAATAACTAATTTTAATAGCGCCATAAGCAGCAAGACCGTTTAAATTTAAGATGTAAGTTTACTTTTTGATGGGCGCTGTGGCGTAGTGGTAGTGCGTTGGACTGTTACGCAGAGTGTCCGGGGTCGAATCTCGGCACAGGCAAAATAAAAAAATAGAAAAAAGCTATTTTTCTACAAAAGCACCATCTCTTGGCAGGCAATGACGAACCTACAAGAGTAAAAATTGCATACGAAAAGCTTTTCACTTCGCCGTTCGGATTCGGCATTAAACTGTAGGTCCCTTCCATTCATGTACAAATACTAGTAACACAAAGAACATTAATGGATGCGAAAAGCTTGGCCTATGCCCTTCATAGGCTGTTGTGCCATTAAAAGAAAAAAAAAATTTTTTCTGTTTCAACATAAGACTTTTAATTGAAAGGAAAATTGTTGTTGTATCACGGTTCCACTCAAAGAGTTGTAGCAGCATTCATGCAGTCTTAAAATAATAGAGTACAAACGAATTAGACTGAAAATCTACCAAATCGGCGATTATTCTAAAATTCGCCAAACGGCAACTCTGGTACCTACATGAGAAAATCACTTAGCTACTTAAATTAAGAATAATGCAACAATAACAAAATGTATGTAGATACGACAATCATACCATACTAAGAATTAATTAACCCCCTACCGACTCTCATGCGGAACACGAATGTGAAACCAATTTTTCAGTTGACAGTCATAAAAACTCTCTAAGTATGGAAACAGATAACAGGCGGTGTTCAGTTGGAGGCGTATATTGCAAAACCAACACAAAAATAATATAAAATATATGCACATAACATTCCTCTTACCAATATTTTTGTTTCCGATTTTTTCGATTTTGAGCAATTTCACTCTTACTTACTTACTTTTAATGGCACAACAGCCCATGGAGGGCCTAGGCCGAGCTTTTCGCATCCACTCATGTTGTGCGTGTTATATTTGTACATGAATGGAAGGGACCTGCAGTTTAATGCCGAATCCGAACGGCGAAGTGAAAAGCTTTTCATAGCAAGTTTTACTCTTGTAGGTTTGCCATTGCCTGCTAAGAGGTGGTGCCGTGTAGAAAAAATTTTTTTTTCTTTTTTTTTGATTTTGCCTGTGCCGAGATTCGAACCCCGGACACTCTGCGCAGCAGTCCAACGCACTACCACTACGCCACAGCGACCACACTCAATTTCACTCTTACTATGTATTTTTCACTCATTTCCCACTTTCTGAGTTCAACTAATTTTAACTTCGAATAACAGAAGATAAAGGTTTGAAAGAAAAATAAGTGAACAAGTGGAATTTATTTTAATTTTGCTATTGCCTGTCTGCAGGCGGTCTTGGAAGGTAGAGGGTTAAAAGAACAGTAACAGCAACAACACGAACAGTAACAACAATAAATAATAAGGAGCGAAATTTTATTTTTGTTTAGTTCTGCTCTCTGTTTTTTAAAATGTGTTTTACAATTTTGTCAAGCGATTTCGATAATTTAGTACAATGTCGAACGTCAAATTGCGCGCAACAAAAGCGCTTTAAATGCACAACAAAAACAAATAAATAAATACCAAAGTATATATAAAAACATAAAATAAATACAAAATAACGAATATCAAACGTGCGATGTGCTTTTTTTTAACCAGTTAATAAATAATTATTGTTTTTATAAATAATATAATATATTAATGTTGCAGCGATAAGCTCAACAGCCCACCGCTCAATGACTGAGGAAATACATACATGCATAGATATATATTTGTTTTAACAACATATGTACATACATAGGTACAAGTGGCAGTGTTAACTGATTGTGAAGAAATGTTATTTAATAAAAATATTTGACGTCGTGTGCATTTCTTATCGTACAAAAATCAAGTCAAAAGAAAAGATTAGTACTTGTTGCATTGACAACTCCGTGGACGGACGGTAACTTTTATCTTATTTTTGGCGGGCATAAGTGAGAGTTGCGTGGTGAAATACTCGGAACGTGCTTACAAATACAACCGGTCAACACGCCACCTCGGTAAGTCATTTTAAATACACTGATGAGAGGGAGTTTGGGGGCTCCAGGTTAAAGGTATAACCATCAATGTAGTTCGTTTTTTTTTAAAGTTATAGCTGGACCTAAAAATAATAGAATATAAAGATAAAAACAGAAAAGCGCATTTTATGGAAAAGATGAAAACTAGTATCCTCTTAAAATAAAAGGACTAGATACAGACATGTATAGAGATTGGAAAATCAAAGAGCCTCTAATTTAAAAGAGAAGGTGGTTTTGTCACATCCTCAAATATTTAAATACAAATTTTCATTTACAAAATGTTTTTTTTTTTTATCAATTATTTAACTTGTGCTTTTGTATTCTTATTTACTTACTTACCTGACACTACAACCGATAATCGGTCTTGGCCGCCTTTATAAAGCTTTGCCAGTCGCCTCTGCTATGCGCGCGCTGGCGCCAGTTGATAAGGCCAAGTGCAGTCAGGTCTCCATGTACCTAGTCTTTGCAACGGAGATTAGAACAATGCCAAAAGGGATTTAAAGTTGTCGTCATTTTAAAATTTGTGTTATTCCATAGCAATGACAATAATTTTTAGGATATTTGTCGACAATGGGAGAAACTGATTGGTTGATATTCAATAGTTTCATAACAAGAACCAAGACAAAAAAACATTTTTGAATTATTGGTGCTGATGATTAAATTATAACCGGGTCGAAATGCTAGTTCCCAAAATTTACTATGAGTTTAGTCTTTTTAAACTTAACATTTTTAATTTGTAAAAATTATGAGATTGGTTTGAAAGATACCAATCTGAATCAATTTTATGGTACCGATGAAGAAGCAAGAGGGTTCTATTTCATATCATGTCCGGTCTGAGTTTCAGCGATCCTTGAGAAAAATTCGAAGTGAGGATGTGAAACATGGATTTTTAGAGGCATATTTACGCCATTGATAAATAGAAAAAGTTGAAGGCATGCGATAGAAGCATTTTTAACATACATATGTTCTTCCATTGACTTCACCTGGTCTAGTGAAACGATGTGGAAACAATGTGAGAAAAACTTATTGGCAATTCGATAGCCTTTAATTAAAATTTAAAATTTCACAAAAATGTGAAAGGAAACAAAATTCAAAATGATTCCATAGAAATATTTTTAAATGCGATTTTCAAGTTCATGAGGTCGCCCCTGATGGAGGCCTAAGAGTAGAAGCGCCAGAATTGCAAATGTACTTATTTCTGATGTTTTCAGTTGCAAGAATATTAAACATTTTACCTACTTTATTTGATTAAATTTTTTACAGGCATATCGTGCATTTTCTCCAAATTATATTATGCGCCCATCGTCATGAGTAAACTGTCTATCTTTCCTAGATATTAATTATCCAAAGGATGCTGCCTTCTATATCTTATTTTGTATCTAAAATGTATCTCCAAAGCTTATTCTTAAATTCTTTTATTATCTGGCTTGTCATGTAATATAATGCAAAACAATTTTAAATCAAATAATATTATCTGTTGACCCACGTGTTTCAAAACAACCAAAAATTACTTTAATTCCAATCGCGCATAAAACAAACTCGTAACGATCTAACGATCTGATTTAAACTTGATTCGAGCCAACCCCCTTTTTTGTTCAAATAATTCTAAAGCAGTTAAGTTAAACTCATAAATTTCCACCATTACTATTTCCGTGTTCAGTTTTACACTTGATTTGTTGATAGTCCCTGTGATAAAAAGTTGACATGCTGACTACGATTAATAATATAATATATTTATTAAGTATTTTATTTAAGGAAATAATTTGCCTGGGAAATTACAGCAAATGATTTTCATGTTAAAGACATATTAACTTATTGACTGAAGTTACCCGTTTAAGTGCATATACTTATTTTCACTTACTCACAGTTAATTGGAAATTACAAAGCAAAAATATTAAATATTTACATTTGTTTATATCGTGAGTGATTTCAGTGAATTTATAAAATAATTTACTTACATAAATTCACGCTAATCGATTGTATTTTATTTTGTTTTGTACTATAAACCTTTTGGATTTAATTGAATTATTACTTATGAGCTTACCGCACATTATGCTACTTATGTTAACTATTATAATAAATATGCACTTACATACATACACTATGTATATATGTAAATACTTAAGCGCATTAAAAATATATTTATATACATAATTTACATAGCAATAAAAGTGAATTTACAACAGTCAGTCAACTGAGAGATAACGTGAGAGAATTCAGAGAACATTTACGAGTCTTAATGGCACATACTAGAACACACGTGAGGCAAACAAAAAAATAAATATATGAGCTCACTTTAGTGATTGATAAGCTACAAATCGTTCAAATTAAGTCAGAATATTTTAGCAAGAATAATGTAAAATTATGAGCAATTGTTAAGTGGAAAACTTTTGGGGTATTCACAAGGCGCCGTTAATCACCTTTTTCATACTTTATTTTAATTTCATGGTCTTTAAATATTCACTAGCAAATACTTGTATGTTTGTTGATGTATTTGTAAAAAGAGGAAACTTTGCAATAAAAAGAAAAACAAGCTACCAACAGTCCCAAATTATGATAGCTACAAAAATTATGAATTATTGAAAAATATAAATAAATAATGAAGAAGAAGACGCAAAGTGTCAGAACGATTTTAAAGTATACATGCAACAAAAATAGCGTCGAGTTAATAAAACGCCACATTAACAACAAAGCCACAAAGAGCAGAGGAAATTAAAACTAAGCACTAAATTATTGCAGATTTTCTTTCAGCTAGTTCTTGCTGTGCTATAATATGACCATCGACAGCCGGGAATATGCTTGACAGATTTCTTGCAATATATATCTTTCAAATATTTGTCATAGCAAAAAGTACTCTGATTAATTAATATTTTGTTTTCTTCTTTCAATGGCAGAACAGCCCATGGAGGGCCTAGCCAGAGCTCTTCGCATCCACTGATGTTGTGTGTGTTATATTTGTACATGAATGCACTAATTTTTAGTTCCTAATGAACAAAAATTATTTTTGTTTTAGAATTACGCTCCTGAAACGGGATAACGATTATTTTTCTTTTAGGAAAAGTTTAATATTTGTTCATCTGAACCAAAAATTATATGGTAGTTGACCATTCTGAAATTTTGTATGTTCGAATAAATTCAGACTGATTTCCTGAATTACATCTGAAATACATCTGCAGATTGCCATCTGAGTTACCAACTGCCAATATTTTTCACTTTTAATAAATATGAAATCTTATTTTTCCTGTTCTCTTATTTAACCAATTTATATTCATCAGAATTGGCAAGAAATTTCTGATTGGCATGTTAACTATTATTTCAAAGTATTGCATTAGATATATCTAATGATATAGATATATCTAGATATATCTAATGATAAATGACAGCAAAAATTGTAAATTGTCAACTTGGACGAAAGACATTGCAAAATGCGTTTAGCAACAAGTGGAAGAATTGCCTCACATTTGCATACTTATTATGGTACATATTTACTATTTAGGTATTTAGGTAATATACGAGCATATTTTGTACTTATATATAAGTACAAAATATGCAATTCAATGCGTCGTTGTGCTGTAAATGTTTGAGGTTTTGTTAAATCGAGTTAAATGCTTTAAAATCTGACCTTGCTGTTGAATTATTTTAGAGTGCCCTCAATTAGAGCGCGCACCATTGAAGATTTCTGAAATTGAGAAGCTTCAATTAAATTGGAATTATGTGGCAAGCAAAAGCCATAAGATTAGGTCAAATTTTGCATAGCAAGAAGCTGCTCTGGCTTACAGCAATTACTAGAATTATAAAATGTTTACCTCATTTCCTTTTCTCTTCTTCTTTGTGCATTTTAGTCCGAAAAAAGTAGATATTATTACATTTATTTTTAATACAATATTTTTCTTGCAGTTACATCCAAGAGCACAATCTACTCAAGTACTTGGCTAAATGTAGCAGTAAAATATTTTATCTGCTTGTAATATTTGCCCATCATTAACATCACTATAACAATATCAGCATCAGCAACACCAACACCAAGAAGAATCTTACAACAATTACCACCGAGAAAAAACATCAAGAACAACAAAACCAATCAACAATCGTCCACCACAGCCAAATTTTATACATTCTACACGTTCGGCGTCTCTGTTCTATTTACGGATAAAGACGTTGTTGGCACAATATTTAAAATTTAGTTATAATAGTAGAAAAGCATCAACAAGAGCTACCGCAATGGAAGTAAGTGTTAGTGGAAGTTCAAATTCTTTTCTTGCTTTGTCAAAGTCAACCGATTTGATACGCCCGAACGATATTTTCGAAGTGGATAGTGTTACACCGCGATCAGAAGGTGAGCATACAATTTATTTGCTATAAAAATAACTACTATTGTACATACTTCATTCTTTTGAATTTCTTCAAGAATATAGAAAACTTTAAACTCGTAATTCCATATGATTCTGGAGAACAGACATTGTATACCCATTTTTTTTTTGCTTGACTTATAAATTTAAAAATGGTTTGTCTTTTGATTGTCATTATTTTGTCTCATGCTCGAAAAAAATGTGGGCATAACCGTACAGTATCTGTGCTTTAACCCATCATTATTAGTAATAGGAACTATCAAATAAGAACTATTGAATTAATCGATAGGTAACAAATGTTCATTCTTTCAACAAATTGGAAATATCACACATCATTGATTTTTTAAAATGAATGAACGATTTTTTCATATACTTAAGGGAAACATGTCAACCAATTTTTTTTATAAGGCTGTGGTTATGTTGAATATATTGCTCGGCGAGCAACATGAAATTGCTGCACCGAACACGATATGCTGAGTGTATCGCACACCGAGCACAAAGTGTTTGCCGATCAAAATTCTCAATATAACCATTGCCTAAGCTAAATATTCGAACGAATCACACTTTGAGTGATTTTCATCGAGTTATTGTTATTTGGCCTCATAAATTTGGGTTCTTTGAAATTCAATGCAATATATTTATATACATAGTATTTAAGTAATTAACAAATATTTTATAAACTTGAAATAAAATTGTTTGTTTTTTATTTTTATTCTTGTTTTAATTGATATAATAATAATATAGTCCACAAAATATTCGGTTTGATAAATTTGAATGAATGTGTATGAATATTTCAATCGAATCAATGAATACGACTGACAAAATCATTCAATTTCTTTTTAGAGTTGAAATATTTCAAAAGTTTTTATCACTTCTAACTAATTTGAATAAGTGAATGAACGCAGAGTGTCCGGGGTTCGAATCTCGGCACAGGCAAAATCAAAAAGTAGAAAAAATAATTTTTCTACACGGCGCCACCTTTTGACAGGCAATGACAAACCTGCAAGAGTAAAAATCGCCTATGAAAAGATTTTCACTTCGCCGTTCGGATTCGGCATTAAACTGTAGGTCCCTTCCATTCATGTAAAAATATAACACGCACAATATGAGTGGATGCGAAAAGCTCGGCCTAGGCCCTCCATGGGCTGTTGTGCCATTAAAAGTAAAGTAAGTAAGTAAAGAATGATTGAAAAAGAACCGCTCGATAGTTAAAATCATTCAGTTACTAACTATCTATAGTTGAAATCACTCGATCACTTCCATTATCACTAATCATTATGTATAGGTATGTATTATAAAGTATTATTACTTGGAATTAAACTTATAGCTGATAATTCATAAATTATTATTTTGAGTCAATTGTCATTGAATAAATTTTAATCAAATTAAATAAGTGGATAAATCGGAATGATACAAATTCGTATATAGTATATTTTTATTAAGTTTAGTATAGTCGGAATTATCTCAAAATCCAATTAAATAAAAAAGCAATAATTTTTAATAGAAATAAGAAAAATTTGAAGAGTAAAAAGTGGTAAAATTTGAGTTCCATGTTTTCAGTACAATAGTACAGTCAGTACAATAGTACAGTAGTAACACTTTATAAAGTGTTAGTCCGGTAAATGCCCTTAGAAACATATGAAAATAAATGGAAATTGGAAAATGGCCTACAGATTTTTGCCGAATCCGAATGGCGTATTGAGAAGCTTTTTATTAGGCAATTTCTACTATTGGCAGGCAATGGCAAACCTAGAAAAATTGTTTTTCTACTTTTTGATTTTGCTAATTTGAACTTCGAATAATATTTAGAAGTTCCCATTGTTATCTGGAATCTACAATTTCAACAGATCTGAAACTACATATATCTAACATTTCACTTTCCGCATATTACCAATGTTTTTCAGGCAAGGATTTCGAATAATTAGGTTTGCTTAGCAATAGAATCGACATATTTACCTACAAAGTAAGAGCGTTCTTTTCCTAGGCCTTAAGTACAATGGGCTATATAGCCTCTTCGCAATCCACATCCATCCAAGAGCGTAGCAATCCTTTCTGACTGCCAAATGGTCATCAAAGCTTTTATTTATAGATCTGTCTTTGGGTCAGGTTAAGTCAAGATACTGAGCTAATTCTCCCTTATCAGGATTCTTGACAACTCTAAAACAGCGTTAAGCTATTTCGAATTAACCTACAATTACACAATGTCTATAAAACAAAATGTGATGCCTATTTGACCAGGCAATGTCATTCTTGCTCTGAATCAGAGTAGTGCAAGTGTAAACTCCGTCAAATTAAATTTTATAGCCTAAATCAGACAACTTAATTCACAAGTAAATTATACGCTCACTAACGTAAAACCAAAGCACTACTCTCATCTCAACAAGTTTAAGTTTTTCTTAAGCATCGCTAAAGGTCGACCGTATGTTCTTTAAGCACTTGCAGCTCGAACAATGTGTTGCTGCAACTCTTGACCTACAATTCCTGCATTGTCAATGCAAGCAACGACAGTGACGGCGCACAGTGTATCGCTAATGAACAAAAATTAAAAAAAGTGAGTGTTTCGGAATAATAAGTTGTTGGTACTGTTTTAAAGCGAAAACCTCAACTAAGAAAATCATAACAATTTATTTTTAATTATATTTTAGTTTCCGTGCTTTCTACGGTACTTTCAACTACAGAAATTTTTTTACCATTTTTACGCGTTCAAGTGGTTGCTGAAAATATGCTATTAAAAAACTATTTCTACCTGCAAGGAGAAGAATTTATGAATTTTTTGTATGGTAGATATTACAAATTTTAACATTGTCTATTTTACTGAAAAAAGTTATATGTAAAAGAAAAATTGTACTACTTAGTAGGGACATAAGTACTGTTACACACATTTGATGTTATAAAATTTAAAATAATTAATTTTTTGGACCAATTTTTTTAAATATATATATTGATATATATATAATTGATAGCAATTACTTATTCGAAATACCCGCCTTTGGCCTAAACGCACGCCTTAAGTCTCACCGGCCAATCATCAATAGCTGCACGCACCTCGTGCATTGGAAAAGTGCTGACAGCACGAATCAAAGCAGTCTCAAGAGAACCAATGTTGGGGTATCTTTTTTGGAAAACCATGTCCTCTAAAACTGCCCATAATTTGTAATCCAGTGGGTTCAGAACAGGGCTGCTAGGCGGCCTTCAGAGCAAATGAAAGCTCGCAAATTGTTTTGAAGCCAGTTCCGGGTCGTATTAGCCTTATGGTCTGGCGCAGAATCTTGCTGGAAAGTCCACGTCCACGTCCACGTGCTTTTGAAACAGGGAATGGTTAAGTGGCTTCACACAGATTCCACAACGGTTCCTTGGTAAACTTTGGCTGAAGTTTTAACCCCTTTTTCGCCGAAAGTCAAGTCAGTGACACCATCGTAAGAGACACCCCACCAAACCATGGCTGAAGCTGGGTGATGACTCTTTTCGACCCGTAGGATCAAATCAGATGCTTTCTTACATGACCGTGCATACACCCTATCATTTTGCTTGTTAAATTTTAAATTCACGGTATACATTTTTTCATCCGTAAACAAGATTTCTCTGTGCAAGTTATCAGCGTTTGGATTTTTCTACCCCATTTTTTCCAAAGCTGCACTCAACAAATGTCCGGTGCAACGTTTGCAGGCACCAAGTCCCAAGTGTTTTTTAATAATTCGAGGCATGGACTTTTGCGTGATATTCATCTCACGGGCCATGATTTTCTGTTTCCGGAGCGGATTTCGCTGAATTCTTGATTTGACGGCTTTGATGACTTGCGGCGTGAGAACTGTACGTGGACGGCCCTACCGGTGGCGGTCTTTGATATATCCAGTCTCCTCAAACAGTTTTATGCACCGGTAGACGAACATTCGACTAATCCCGAGTGGGCGGAGCGTTTTGAAAATATCGTCTTTTTTCATTTCACACTTAAAAAGTGCTATAACAGCGATACGGGTCTCATTATCTGACCACTCCATGGTGAAAACTGACATAATTTTGAATTCCTGTTGCAGTCTAACGCTATAGAAGTTAGCTTTCATAAACCAGGGAATGTTCAATTTTACTATTGGAATGGGTGTGTTCAATGTTGTAACAGTATTTATGTCCCTACTAAGTACCAACATAGAGTATGTCAAACATACGCATTTTTTAAACTTTCAACCGGTACCAAAAACTTATTATTCTGGAACTCTGACTGTTTTGATTTTTATTCACTAGCGTCGCCCTGTGAGGCAGTAAAGCTGATCGAGACTGCAACGACAATGGCAAAGACGACGATAAAGTAAAGCAAATGTAACCTTTGCTTTTTGTTTGCAATCTTGTTGTTGCTTTTGATATTTATATACCAGTATACCTATACATATGTTGATAATAGAGGTATACATATGTATACTCGAAATAAGTAGCAGAAGCAAGCATAAAGCACTTGATTTTGATGCGCACATCGGTGAGGTTATGGCAAGGGAGGAAGCTACAAAATGGAAGAGTAGGTGCCACTATTGAAATTGGTAACAGAAATGAAAGCTACATGCCATGTCATCTTTTTGATGTACGGCAAGCTAACTAAAAATATTCATATTGTTTATTAATAAAAAGTAAATGTCTTTTATAGAAGAAATTTATTAAATACTTTTTTGTGACTTAAAAATATGCTCGTTTAAAAAAGAGTCTCCTTAACCCAAATAAATCCATCTGGAAAATTTAAAACACTTAAGTTTGATCTTTTATTCATTAAAATCGTGTTGCTTTTTTTGATACTCTTTTTTATTTAATTTTTATGCTTCTTTGCTTTTTCATTTAATATTTTCATTTTTGCAAACTTCTGGATGATGCACAGCTTACTAATTTGATTGTTTTTTTTTTATAGATTTGGGTAATACCATATAACAATTAACTTTTCTTTTTTCCCCACTTCTATCACCTTCAGAATATAAAGTCTACAAACGTCGCTGGGCCATATTAATTCTGTTTGCATTCTATTCAGCTTCAAATGGAATGCAATGGATTCAGTACAGTATCATCAACAACATTATCACCAAGTGAGTACATACATACTAAGTCCATAATTTCAAATTACACACTATGCAACATAATTTCAGGTAAGTATGTAGTATATTGACAAACTTATCTCGCTTAGTATAATTTATTGATTCATTCACTAATTCATGCAATGGTTTGACAATAATAGAAATATTGCTCGTAGTGTCAGCAGTAATGTCATACTTATTAAATAGCAAATAAGTGCAGTGGGTGTTGTCTCTCTTATGGTAAAAAGTGCACTTCGTCAAAAGTTTCACGCCACCGAATCTTACTATTTACATACATACCTACATATTTTAACGCTATTTGTTGTGTACACACATACTCATACTCACTCAATCACATTCACAGCCACACATAAAACAAGCCATGATGAAATCGCATATAATCAACGTAATCATTAAACTCTCGCCCCCCCCCCGCCCCCACATTAATGCTAAGTATGCACTGCATGCAACATTTGGTGTTATTTAATTATAAAAGTTTAAATTATGAAATCAAAACAATAATAATGAATTATTTCAATTCATGAATGTTGCACACTTCGGTTGCATTTTTGAAATTGGAACTAAAATTATTAATACTTAGCTGTAATTGAAGTAATTAAAGGTCATCCAGTTCCCAAGAAACATGAGCTTAGTAATATGTAGCTTAAGCAACACTAATGATTGGTTATTTAGAAACTACAAACGCTCTGCAATATTTCTAGATAATTATTCTTAGAATATTGTTCACTATGTAAACATTTTACAATGTATTTTCATACAATTTTGCATGTATGCAAAAATTTTTTGCTGTTGCTGTTCATCATCAAGTATCCTTTAAATCTAAATAAATTCCAAAAATATCTGTACAGTCAAAAGTCATCAACTGACAACATCAACATTATTGTCATTAGGCGCTCATTGTGTGTGTATATGCGCATAGAAATCATCGAATTGGTATCGGGGGTATGCCATCACCATCATCACATTTATCATCATCATGTCCATGTATGTACATACTCGTATGTCACTGTGGTGCAAGTATGTATATAGTATATGTACATACTCGTACATACATATCAAGGTAAAATATATTGGCATATCGAATGGGCACACGCCTGCAACCATACCATCTCTGACTAATTATTAAAAAATTTTCTGATTTGTCTATCAATTCAAAAAAAAACCGCCAAAGCGTAATATTTTCTTTGTAAATTTTCGAAATTTTTCATTCATTTGTATTTTCTAAATTCCTGTTATTACATATACTTTTTACAGATATTATGGAATTAGTGACAAACTGGTGGACTGGACTTCAATGATATACATGATACTTTATATACCATTAATCTTTCCTGGTAGCTGGTTCTTAGATCGTATGGTAAGTATGTACCTGATAAAGTCATTATTAATTTTTAATACTTATCCATATAAATGTTTATACCTAAAATAATTATATATTTTTATATGCTCATGATTTTTGTAGGGTTTACGCATTACTGCTTTGGTGGGCGTTGTTGGTACATGTATAGGCTCATGGGTAAAAGTTTTTTCAGTGCATCCAGATCTATTCTATGTGGGATTCATAGGACAGACCATTGTTGCCTTTTCACAGGTGCGTATAAAAGTGATGTTCATATTTCGTAAGTTGCATGTGCGAGTGTGAAAATGTGAAAGTTTAAATGATTGACGAGCATACATTTACATACTTAGGTGTGGCAAAACAACAACTTTGAAATCTCGTATGCATCAGGCTCAGTTGCTGCTTTAGCTGCAAATGTGTGTATTTATGTGCTTGCATCCTAGAGAAGAATATTAGTAGTTTATAGTATGAGCAGGCAATATAAACAAGCAGACAAAACAATGCCTATAATGGAAAAATCCCAAGAATTGATTGTTGGTTTCATTATTTCCTATGTCCTCTTCTTTAGTGGAATTCCAGTAAGCATCCTAATTCGTGCTTTCATTTGTATAGAAAGTTTGTTTTGCCGAAAAAGTTTTAGAATTTGAAAAAATCTAGAAATATAGTATATGTACATACATATGTACGTAGATAAAAACCTCAGATACAGTAACATTAATTTTATGTTGTTATACTACGTAGATTGATGATTTTCATCTTAAATGGTGTTAAGATAACTGGGATTTCAATTGCATTGTATTTCCATACAGAAAATCATTTCCTTACACTGCTGGATAAGTGCCGTGTGTATCCTTAAATTTTTGCAAAGAAAAAAACTTACCGCACAATTCACTTTAGCATTCAACAAGATTCGTGTTCGTTTTGCATCACTGGGCAAATGCAACCTAAAGAATGGACACATGACTATCAATTTCTCGAGTAACAGTGTAAAACACATGGCTCAGGCAATACCCAAATACTCGAGGATTCCGTTATGTGCCCGAACATTTTTTTTCTATGGTATTAGTATGGTATTATAACTCATTGTCTTGCGTCCATAATACAACGAAATATGTTTATTCGAGTTGGTTCCCCATTAATTTTAAATTCACTTGATGTCTGAACTCAAAGAAAACTTAATTTCGTTGCTCTTGATAGGTTTGCATACTTTCATTACCAGCACGTCTTGCGGCCGTTTGGTTTGGACCTGACCAGGTGTCATCGGCATGTAGTGTTGGCGTTTTCGGAAATCAGGTGAGTAGTGCAATTTTTTCCGATGATTCTATTTATATTTATGTTCCTTGGGTTCCTTGTGATCGCTGTGGCGTAGTGGTAGTGCGTTGGACTGCTACGCAGAGTGTCCGGGGTTCGAATCTCGGCACAGGCAAAATCAAAAAAAAAAAGTAGAAAAAATAATTTTTCTACACGGCACCACCTCTTGTCAGGCAATGGCAAACCTACAAGAGTAAAAATTGCTATGAAAAGCTTTTCCTTCGCCGTTCGGATTCGGCTTTAAACTGTAGGTCCCTTCCATTCATGTACAAATATAACACGCACAACATGAGTGGATGCGAAAAGCTCGGCCTAGGCCCTCCATGGGCTGTTGTGCCATCAAAAGTAAGTAAGGGTTATGCGATCTAAACACGCTTTCCGCCCCTGATGAAATATTTATTAACTGATATTGTGAAAATATATATGCTGCTTATGAAATTATATAGGTCTGCAATGTTTACGTAGTGTGTTTATATGCCTGGTAAATTTAAGTGGGTTTATGAGAGGCGTGGAAAATGTCGTTTCAACACAAAGTATAGTGTTGAATAATTACACAAAAACTTGGAATCAAGTGAGATTCAGTAATTTTAAAAAAATAAGTAAAAATTTTTTAATGAGTTTATACGACAGAAATTTTATACATATCGAGGGATTATATTCACAAATGTCTATCTGCAAAAACACATTATCTAATTCTATAAAAAATAAAATAAAATTAATCAATCGATATTTGATATTTTGATGGCAAACTCTTTTTGATTCAATTTCGTTAATTTCCTGTCTACATATATGTATTTCCAAATGTAATCCAATTATTTGAAAATTTTAATATTATTATGTTATTTAAGATTCTAAGTGTGTATTTCTAATACAATACAATTTTTTTGCTACTTCTTTTACTTACATTTTTTTATTACTTTTTCTATTGCATTTTCTTCTACTACTACTATTTCTGCTACTATTTCCACTATATATTCCACCACTTTTTACAAGTTTTTCTACTACATTTTTACTACATTTCTACTACTATTTCTACCTTTTTACTACTTTTTCACTACTTTCCTAATGTCACCATTCAAAAGATGATAAAATATTACTTTTCGAATTAAAGAATAAAACACTTTTAAATTTTATTTATTGTAAAGTCACTAGAAAATAGTATTAAAAAAATGTATTAGTATAAGTACTGGATAAGTAGTAAAAGTACTACAAAAAATAGTGGAAAAGTAACAGACGGAGTAGTGGTAGAAATATTAGTAAAAAAAACTAGAAATATTAGTACAGAAGTAGTGGTAAAAAAGTAGCAAAAAATAGATATATATAAAAATATATATATATAATAGAAATACATGCTCGGTATCTTTAACACATACAATTCTAATTTTCAAGTAATCTTAACACTTTTGCATTCAGAAATAAACATCTTTGTAGTTAGGAATATAATGAAAATAAATAAAATATCACTAAATTTGTTTTTTTTCAAGTTCGAAATTACATAATCGTATAGAAGAAGCTATAGTCAGTGAAGAGTTTGCCATCGAAAACCAATTTTCTTCAAAATTGCACTTATAGATAGATATACTTACACACTTGATTACCAGGTGTACAAGTATGAAACCGGTATTGTTTTTAAAGAAAATACACGTTTATTTAAGAAAAATGGTTAAACATTTAATCTTCAAAGTAATTGCCATTGCTAGCTACACATTTTCCCATCTCTCTGGCAATTTGCGACTGCCTCGCCAAAAAAAAGTCATCGAGCCATTTTTCACATTTTCGTACGAATCGAAGTGCTGCTCAGCAAGTGCATGCCCGCGTGCCACATGTCAAGATGGCGCCAAGTCTGATGAATGAAGCCGCATGGGGGAAGGCTTCCTTCCCAGCTGTACGAATCTACCAATTCCCGAGTCTGTTTTGTTCGCACCATGCACCATGCATTGTCATCAAGAAAAAACACTTTATGTTGCCTAGCTTGATATTCTAGACGTTTTTGTCGCAAAGTACGGTTCAAATCCCATCATAGGAAACTTGATTATTTATGAACTGAACATTGTTGATAGAACTAAATGCGAAGAAATGGTGCCAATGATTTGTTTTGACAGAGCGTATAGTTTTACCTAGCGACACTGAGATGTAATTACCGGTTTCATACTTGTACACCTGGTATAAGCCCTCGATATACAAAATTCATATACCTACATACATACATAAAATAAACCATTGTACATACGTTTAAAATTAAAAAGTTCCCCTTTGTACAATAGATTTTTTATTCAGGTTTATTTTGTTGGTCACAATTTTTCATTCGATTCTCTGTGCAAACATTTAAGTGATTAATTGTTGACTTATAATAGTATTTAAATTTAATTGCATTAGTAAACAGCATAATTAATTTCTGCGAATGGTTTCACAATCACACTGCGCAACAGAAAAAGCGACACTAAAATAATAGTAAAACCAATAAGCCCACTTCATTAGCATATGAGCTTTGGCTAAAATTCTCACTTGGTTCGAAAATCTTTGAACGTACAAGGAAAAGAGTCTCCATCACACTTTAACAAGCCTTAGGAAACCTCGTTGTCATAACAACTGTTGGAACCTAAGCAATTCTAAAATACAATTGCATAAGTCAAAGGGTACAAAATAGTATTGCTGTCGAACAGTGTTAACTCTAAAATGACAATGTTTCAGTGTTGAAAATTCAATTTCAAATTAGTGCCTAATTGTTCGCGTGCAACCACATACATACGTAGAAATTCAAATATAAATTTATGCAGTTCAATATATATGCACCTACTACATACTTACATACGTTGATATACCGCATACCGCAACACTTTATAATAATGATTAAACTTAAACTTAATAATAACATAATTTTCCTCATTTAGAATTACAATTTAAAATGTTGCGTTATATTCCATAATAATATCAATCAAATTAATTTAAGCATTCAAAAGAATTATTTTCATGTACGAGTGCAAAGCTAATTCTTCTTCTTAATGGCACAACAGCCCATGTAGGGCCTAGACCGAGCTATTCGCGTCCATTCATGTCCATGTTGTGCGTGATTGTACATGAATGGAAGGGACCTACAGTTGAAGGGAAGGGACCTACAAGGAATTTTAATTTGTCGCATCAGCGGGGAAAGAAACCAAATCCTTCTACTCGAAAAATAAAAATTTTATTTATGCTTTTGCTACAAATTTATATTGCATTGCGATATTTATTTAAAGTTTTAATTGGTATAGTTTTAATAAACATTAAATAATATTCAATTAAATTTTTCTTTGCACATACCAGGTAATGACATACGTCATTCGTACAAGCATAAGTGTGTATACTACATATTGAGAAATCCTTTCAAAGAGAGAAGGTCACTTGGTAAATGCAAGATGAGATATCTAAAATTTAAATTCCTCGTACCTAACATGATCACCTGATTTCTATACTATTATATATTAGTGTATCTATATCCGTATTCCAAAAGATCCAGAAGTATTGTACAATATATAGTATGAATTTAAAAAGCATGGCGAGTGTGCCCAAAATTACCAAATTTAAAAACGGTTAAGCCAATTCTAAAATATTAACATCGAAAGTTTTTAAAAATATGCTCACTGAGCAAAGCATTGCTTTCATCGTTGATAAAATCATTGCTTAAGCGGAAGTAACTAACAAATGAGATAGAGAAGAAATATGTAATTAATCTACTAATTACTAATTAATTAATCCTACTAACTTATTAAGTAATTAATTCTACAGAGTTATCAAAAATATCGAAAATAATCGAGGCTTTATCGACTAGGAATTTTTATTAGAGCAGTAGATACTTAGTAGGGTACTTTGTGTTCAGTAGGTACTTAATTTGATATCTACTATTTTTTAATTACACTTTTCCCACCACCACATCATATGCAGAAACACACAAACTTTTTATATTTTTACAATTGCTTATTTGCATTAGGTTTTTTTATTTGCATTTAGTTTCATGTTACTTATTCTGCGAACTTGTTTAAAATAAAAATACGCAGTTCACTGTTATAAAAAATACTGCGAGTATAAACTCTCTGTGGTCGCTGTGGCGTAGTGGTAGTGCGTTGGACTGCTACACAGAGTGTCCGGGGTTCGAATCTCGGCACAGGCAATATCAAAAAGTAAAAAAAATAATATATCTACACGGCACCACCTCTTGGCAGGCAATGGCAAACCTACAAGAGTAAAAATTGCTATAAAAAGCTTTTCTCTTCGCCGTTCGGATTCGGCTTTAAACTATAGGTCCCTTCCATTCATGTACAAATATAACACGCACAACATGAGTGGATGCGAAAAGCTCGGCCTAGGAGCTCAATGGGCTGTTGTGCCATTAAAAGTAAGTAAAGTAAGAATATACACTCACTAAATATCAGCAAAATAACGAAGATTAATTATACAAATTTTATTGTACATACTTACAAATACTCGCTTTTTTCTGACTACTTTTGGTTGTTGCGTTAATTTTATTTATTTATGGATTTTTACGTTAATTTTTGGATAAAAACAGTAACAGTATCGAGAGTAAGTTATAGGTAATAACACACTGATATAGTGAAATATTACTTTCAACGGGACCTAGAAGCATTTGTAGGTCTATTTGAACCTTCAAAATATCTATTTTCAGAGGTACATGACATTTTGTCCAAGACGCCTTTACTCTTTGTTTGTTGACACAAGAAATTTCGTTTTGTCCTCATTCACCACTAGACGAAACTCCATCTCCATTAGGAGAAAATGATCCTAGAAACGATATTTTAGAATTGGCTTAACCGTTTTTAAATTTCGTAATTTTAAATTGATATATTGTTCCTATACAAAAAATTTGCTGTTAAGAAAATCGAAAAATATTCATATTTCAGATTTATTATAGCGACATTTTTCACTGAAGCATTGTAAGTGGCTAGATTAAACAGCGATAAAATCGGTTTTTTGAATTATGGTGGTAAATTTCTGCCTTGGAAGTTGTTCCGATGCTCCAGGACCCGCCCTAATTTTTAACTAGTATCATTTTCTCAGAAGAAAATTTTTTTTTTCTTAGCGGATAATTTTAGAAAATGCCAGTATAATATGGCACATTTTTGAGGGGAGGATTCAAGGAAGGTTAGAAGGAAGGTATTATCTCACTGTATTAAACAACTGACAGCAGCCCGCAATAAATCGGCATATTTATGTTTTGCTGGCTTAGTTTTTAAACACTGGTTCCCAAAAAAAAAGGACAATCTAAACTAGACTAATATTCAACTGTAGACAAGATCAATACTGACTTAGCGGTATGGGCTACAGCGACGACAACTTGCCATTTATATATTGTACACACTTACTTCCACAGTGATTTACTTTGAGTTTCGCAGACAAGTAGTTGTAAGCAAACAACTGGTAACACATTTATCAATTGATATATCAGAACCTGCTACATTTTTAATGTCAGACATCCATGCGCAAGTGTACTTATGGGTAATACTACTGTGGGCAAAAGTTAGTAAGACTTTGTTCATAATTTCAAATTTTTGTATTCATTCTTCCAAATCTATTTCGTCCCCTTCAAAGTAATCCCCCCGGCCTCAATACAGTTGTGCCAACGTTTTTTCCAATTCTCGAAACAGTTGTTGAAGTCAATTTCCGGAATAGCCTTCAATGCGCTTAGCGATTCATGTTTAATGTCTTCAATTGACTCAAAACGGTGTCCACGAAGCGGTTTTTTGAGTTTAGAAAATAGCCAAAAGTCACACGGTGCCTGACACAAGTCAGACGAATAGGGTGGTTGCGGAACGATATCAGTCGAATTTTTGGCAAAATGGTCTCGTAAAACCAATGCAGTGATTTTGGAACCAATCACTCTTCTTAGGCCCAAATGATGTTTTAAAATGGTTTTCACTGATCCTTCCGATATTCCAACGATGCCAGTAAGGTCTCTGACTGTTAATCGTCGATTCTCGAGCACCAAGATTTTATTGACGTGTTGATCATCAGTTGATGTTGATGGCCCTCCTGGACGTGGTTCGTCGTCAACGCGTTCTCGACCATCTTTGAACAAGTTGTACCAATCAAAAACACTTGCTCGCGACATACAATTATCACCGAAGGCCTTTTGCAACATTCTGAACGTTTC
Organism: Palloptera scutellata; assembly: GCA_958295655.1. Lineage (NCBI taxonomy): Eukaryota > Metazoa > Arthropoda > Insecta > Diptera > Pallopteridae > Palloptera > Palloptera scutellata. The sequence goes on from OY282451.1 coordinate 55,444,782, forward strand.
GGCACTAGAAATTCGATTCCGCACACAAAATTTAATGGAACTTCTTTGTTGAATAATTTCACTCATTGTGAAAATCGCCGAATGCACTTTTTGTACTTCAGAAAGACAAGCGTATACTAAACACTAATGATTATTTTGATGTGACATTTGGCACAGATGTCACCGACAGTCATACCAACCTTAAAAGATAATATTTTGATGAATGGGTTTCCGCGCGAAATTTAAATTAAAAAGTCTTACTAACTTTTGCCCACAGTAGTATGTACATACATATGTATTCAATGGCATGCTAATTTAAAATCAGCCTTTGCTATTCAATCAGTGCATATTTACTTTTATTTTCTTCTATGCCAACGCCAGCATCCACTTAGCGTATGACAGCGAATACAAATACTTAGTCGCAGGTTGAAGAAAACAGGAAGTTCAATCTATTATAACCTTGTAAAGCGCTTTAGAGCACTTTAGAAAATAAATTCACTTTCATGCACTCTTTGAAATCTAATTTTGCAAAGAGGTTTCAAAGCTAATTACATCAGTGCATATGATTAAGTTTAGCGAAATGACTTCAATTTGAAGTAACACTCGGCTCGGCAGCATGTGGTGGATGCTACTTCTTCTTTTTTCTTTTACTGGCACAACAGCTCATGGAAGGCCTAGGCTGAATGTTATATTTCTACATGTATGGAAGGGTCCTTCAGTTTTATGCCGAATCCGAACGGCGAAGTGAAAAACATTTCTAAGGCAATTTTTACTCTTGCAGGTTTGCCATTGCCTGCCAACAGGTGGGGTGATGTGTAGAAAAATTGTTTTTTCTACTTTTTGATTTTGCTTGTGCCGAGATTTGAACCCGGGACCCTCTTCGTATCAGGCCGGCGCACTACCCACTGCGCGTATTGTACGTATTCAATTGCATTATTAATAATAATTTAAAAATTTATTTATTGACATTTGTTTTATGAATTTTTATCAAAAAGGTTTGAATTAATATCTAAAAACAAAAACAATTTATAACAAACTTATAAATGATTACTAATTTTAAATATACATTTTACTTAATTATTTAAAGTAGCTAAAAATTTGTTTTGCTTTTCAGTTTTAGCTCAGCTTCTTTTTTTCCTTGTTTGCATGTGTCCTTTTTCGGTTAAGTGCATTTGAAATTTTAGTCACAAGCTGTAAGCTTTCCCTTAATTTTTTTTACTGATTTAGAAGGTGGTTTCACAAATGAAGCTACGTGTGAATACAATAGCGCTGCGATTAGGAAATCTATTCATGGCCGCGTGTGGTTGCATTTTTCTTTGGGGACATAGCACAATTTTTTGTTTGTTATTACGCTTTATTTGATGTGGACATTATAAATAATGCATGCATGAGTAATGAATGAATTAGAATATTGTATCTTACAATGGTAAACACTGTAATCAAAAATGAACCAAAAGTTTATGATATGAAGATGAATATAAGATGTACCTACATAAATAAATATGTAGGTATTAGTGACCGACCGAAGGTGATTTTACGACCGAAGCCGACTTGGAATTATTTTTTTATATATTATTAAATTAACTACAAATATGTAAAATAAACTGTTTTTATTGCCAATCTGCAGTAAAATTGATTATAATTTTCGGCTTCGAGCAAAACCTCAGCATTGTAGTGCGACTGAGTTCTAGATCATCGTTGCGGAAGCCCGTGTAAATCCGGTTACGGTTCGTCGGCTCCACCCCATTAGCCGTTTGCAACCGCTCACCTGGTTTACTCACCGCAGCAATTATTATTAGAATTTTGTGTCCATCATAGATGAAGAGTAGAACAGGAAGAGGAAGTTAAAAATAAAAAGAGATAGAAAAAGATAGGAAAGAGAAATGAGGAAAGGCTCGAATTCTATAATTTTTCCTTCTAATTTATCTGATTGTTATTTACTTCTAAGATATCAACTCCAAGTTGGTTGCTAATTTTCTTTAAAATTTAAGAAATTAATGATTGAAATTTATTAAAATCTTATAAAAAATGTTTGAAATTACACCATTTGAGGGAATATTTTAAATTTAAACAAAATTCACATGAGATGTATGCATACATATATACACGCTTGAAAATACGACTGTGAAAGTGACAGTTTTCCATTCATTTACAGAAATATTTTTTTAACTGCAGATGAACATAAAAAACGTTACAACAACGAGGACGAATATGCACACTTATATTTAAAGCGATGAACTTGAATGCCCAATTGTTTCCATCAGCCTCTAGCTTAAGTAATATTTTTAAAATACTTTCTGACACATTCTAAGTATTTTGGAAGTATGTTTCTATTGCAAGCAGTGAAAATGACAATGACAAGAAACAAATGCTGCTATTGTATATATATAAATATATGCATATCTAAACACATACATAATATATGTATATTGGAATATACTGAATTTGACTGTATTAAGTTACTTGCTGTGTACATGTCATTTGTTTTTGAAACACTGAAAAAGTTTAATTTAATATTACTGGGTAATATAATTCAAATGTGTATATGTAACTTAATATTTTAGCTTCTGTGGCAAATTTATATGCTCAATAACAATATTTTGAGCTCCTTAGTAGAGGAGAAGATATATGAACAAAAGTTAAAATGTATGTGTGATCTGACCATAAATTCGATATATAAAGCATGGTATATTTATATGCAACTTTACTCAATAATTTCCATTACATCAATACAGTGCGGTGTTCGGTGTCGACCCACATTCACATCCAATTTATTCATGACAGTGGATGAAGCATGCATGCAACTGTTGCATACAAATTTTATCAGAATACATTGTATATAGTAGTTTTTCTCATACTGGTTTACGTGTATTGGGTAATTTTTTACTTTAAATACTTTTTCCCCCAGAAAAAATCAATAAAAATATATATAAATATTTACTTTCCCTCCACAACTTGTGGTAGGTAAATACCTACACAAGTTACAAATTTAAGTTTATATTTTTAAGGATTTTCATGAGAATACTTATATAATAAAAGTTTTAATTGAAACCATGAAATATTCTCTCAATCATATTTAAGTATGAAATATATTTCGTAATTGTATTCATGTCAACATTACGTACGAGTGACATGTGATTAATAGCAATAATTAAGTACCACTTTCAATGCTACCACTTCCAAAACTACTGAAAAAAGGCCGTACCTGAATATTGATTAGATATTTCGCACAAAAAATCATACAGAATATATAACAAACACTCAGTCTCAACCTGTGATTTACTATAATTTGAATTAACGTTCAAGTTTCTTGCCATCATGGCGTATGAGTGATTTGTAATTAATTAAAGTGAATGAGAAATGCATATGAATGTAGGTATTTATCCATCTGATTTATCCGCTTCTGAATACTGTTTTTAAATTAATCGATTCATTATATGTAAGTTAAAATTATTCAAATAAATTCAAAATGAGCTTTGCAGATATACCAAAATCAGACATTTCGGCGTACATATTATCCCTAATCGTGCTGTCGAATCGATGAATGGTGGGTCTCAATATGTTTTTTTCGGGTCTTTTACAAATTTTGGCGTAGTGTTTTGTGAGCTATTCGTCTTAAACAACTCAGCAGGCAGGTCATCAGCGCCTGCAGCCTTATTGTTTTTCAGACGAGCGATGACTGTTAAGACCTCGTCATAGGCCAGCGGTCCTTCAAAGCCGTCAGTGATTTGGGTTTCCAGAGAAGATTCCACAGTAGCGGTATTATTGCCGTCATAGCCATTAAGTAGCCCATAATCTCATTATGCTCTGGACATCTGTCGCCAGATTTCCGTCTTCATCCTTGCAGGAAGAGGCCCCGGTCTTCAAACCAACACTCAGGCGTCTTATTCTTTCAAATAATTTTCAAACTTCGTTCCTGTCTCGTAACATTTCGATATCAATGAGCTCACATCTTTGTGCATCCCTTTTCTTGCACCTGAAGAGACGTTTCTCCTCCCTCCTCAATTCTCTGTATCGCTCCTTAGCAGCTCACAACTGACTGCAGGGTTGCTCTATAAACTGCGTTTTTCGCTTCAGTAGCATCGCGACACTCTTGGTTGTACCACATAATTATCCGTCGACGGTGGTAGCTTAGCTCCTCTTCAGCAGCCGTACGCATAGAGCGGGAAATGTGCGTTCACTGCGCGCATATATCATCAAGTTGACGGGTGTGTTGCGATAGGAGTAGTGTGAGTCGATTGGCGAAGACTTCGGCTGTCTGTTATGACTGCAGTTTTTCGACATCCAGCTTTCTCCTTGTCTGCAACCAAGTAAAGGTCTGAGTTGATGTTTGCACCACGTATTGGGCGTACGTCTAGTACACTGAAAGCGTGCCTTCCGTCGATCAGGACGTGATCAATCTGGTTTCGTGTGTTTTGATCAGGGGACCGCCAAGTGTCCTTACAAATAACGAAATGCTTAAAAGTCTCATGCTATTTTCCGATCGTCGGACCAAAGAGACTCTCCTTGCCCACCTTGGCATTAAAGTCGCCTAGCATGATTTTAGTATCGTGCCGGAGGCAATTCTCATAAGTATTGTCGAGGAGGTCGTAGAGGTCATCTTTGGTCGTTTCATCCTTCTCATCCGTCGGCCCATGGACACAAATTAGGCTGATGTTAAAGTATTTTGAATTAATGCGGATAGTGCCTAGGCGCTCGTTCACGAGTGTGAACCCAGAGACTAGGTGACGCAGTCTCTTCCCAACCACAAATCCAATACCAAATTCGTGTCTCGACTCATGGTATCTGTAGTACATATATATATCACAGGATGCTCTTCTGGAGCAACCATGTCCCGTCCATCGCATTTCCTGTATAGCGGTGATGTCAGCTCTATGTCTTTCAAGGACATCAAACCACCTGGATAGAGGCAACTTTCCTGTAGAGAGTTCGGACATTGCAAGTGCATATCTGTAAATCGTTGTCCTTTGGGTATTTGCGGGAGTCGTCAACATTAGTGGTCACGGCATTATCCAAGACTTCTTTTGAGGATTCACTGGGGAATATTTTAACGTGGTGAGTTCCAAGCCCGACGCTCAATCATTCATTCAAGGCCACGGAGAAGCCGACCGCACACATTAGTTAGCTCACTGACGGTTGCCAGATCGCTATCCAGTGGACGCCACGAAGAGGTTGTGTGTCGACTTGAGACATAAAAGGGCAAGGTCGGACATGGATGCACGAACTTTACCTTGTGTCCTTCGTCCCCAATTTCTCCCATGTATTGCACTAACATTACCAAATATACGTACATATGGTAAATACACACACAACAGAAAAACTGTATATACTCGGATGCAGCGCCTAACAGTTTTCCTCCTTTTTTATTTGTCTTCCACTTAAAAGCATTTGTTTCTCTTTTCTCTTTAAATAATCCTTTGCTAGGATTTCACTTATTCTGCTTCCGCTTTTTGTTTGAGAGAAATATGTATGTACAATCGAAAGTGGCATGTCATCGTGTTATACTAATACAAATGTTAACATACATAAATACATACTCATATACTTATGGCATTCATTCGCACGCAAGCACATACACATACACATTCACGCCTACAGGTTATCGTAAATTTGGACATATTTGGAAGAAAAAGAAGAAAATACAGACACAGACACCTACCTATGCAAGTACGCATACATACTATGTACGGTACATACGGTATGTATGTACTTATGTACGTTGGAATGCATAAATTTTGGACTGCGTGCTTGTAATTTGTATATATAAGCCCTATGCATTTGTGCACATGTATGCATGTTATATACATGTGCATATAAGCATAACCTCTATGAAGAGCCGAGTGCCTGAATATATACAAATGTGTAGGTAGGTATCTTTTAATTCCTAACATGGATTTAGTATGAAGTAGTTTTCACCAGAATTTGTGTTATTTGTATTGTTGTTGTCATTCATCTATGTTTTTTTTGAATCGTATCTAAATGCAAATTGTATTTGATTTATTAAAAATGCAGTGTAAGTTTACGCATGGACATGGCAATGAATTTGTGAATATTTTCGTGCTCTAACATAATTGAGGATATTTAGGAGAGAGTTTTGAAATTAACTTGAACTAATTTAAATCGTAAAAGTAAAAGTTTTTCATTAAATATTTTCCAAAGGGTTCTTATAATGATTTCGGATATATTTAGCCGTGAGCGTTTAAATTAAAAGTCATATTAAGAAAATAACAACAAAGTTAACTCTATTAAATTATTTGTATCCAGTCGAATTCTAAGCGACCACTTACTAACTAATAAACTTCAATAATACATACTCCTGTATTTAAAATGTTCCGTAGTTTTCAACGCTTAAAATACTTCAAAGTAAAATCGCGCAACTAAGTATGATCACTACTTAGGAGCTTGGCCTAAATTACAAAATAGGTATGAAACAGGATTTAACCCATCAAAAAAAACTTCAAATGATTGCATCAATATCCTCGCCGGAAAGTCAATGTCCTCAAAACATTGACATTGACTTTCGGAGCAAAAATTTATAAAAATTTCTAAATCTGTTACTTGTCACGGTCAAATTCAATTGTAATTTACTGAAGGGTGTTTTTTTTAGAAGTCTGGTTTTCAATCTAACAAAACAATATTTTTTTCGGAGTTGGTCTTTTTGACAGCTGATTTATGCTCCGTTTGGTTTGCCATTTCATAATGAATAGACTTACTCCTGAACAACCTTTTGCAAATCGTGCAAATTTATTACCAACATAATGGTTCGGTTCGCGCGACGCATCACTACTTCGACGCTACTTCCAATATTCGGTCGACATAATCACCCATCAGAGTCGATAATTCAAACAACCATGGATCGGTTTCGCACCACGTTTACTCTAGTGGATAATGCGCATCCTCAGAGACGCCGTACAGTGCGCACCGAAGACGCTATTTCTGCTGTGGTGCAGAGTATTGAAGAAGACTCGAATGATTCCATCCGCCATCGCGCGCAACATATGGACCTGTGCCCAACCACTTTATGGAAGATTTTGCGGAAGGATCTTGGTTTGCGATCTTACAAAATCCAACTTGTGCAAGAATTGAGGCTGAAGTACCAACAAGCGCATCGCTCGTTCGGTGAATGGGCCCAAAACGAGATGGCCACCGATCCCGATTTTCACAAGAAAATTTTGTTCAGCGATGAAGCTCACTTTTGGTTGAATAGGTATGTAAATAAGCAAAATTGTCGTATTTGGAGTGATCACAATCCACAAGCCATTGTTAAGACGCCGTTACATCCTCAAAAAGTCACTGTTTGGTGTGCTCTACGGGCAGAGGGAATCATAGGTCCATATTTCTTCAAAGATGAAGCCGGTCATAATGTTACAGTCAATGGGGAACGCTATAGAGCCATGATTAATAACTTTTTTGTGCCTGAATTGGAGGTTGTTTATGTGGACGACCTTTGGTTCCAACAAGACGGCGCTGCATGCCATACAGCTATACAGCCAACGAAACAATCAATTTATTGAAGGAAACGTTTGGAGAGCGCATTATCTCGCGTCGTGGGTCTGTGGCGTAGCCTCCAAGATCGTGCGATTTAACACCGCTGGACTATTTTTTGATGGGTTATGTGAAGTCGCTTGTCTACGCAGATAAGCCCCAGACGATTGATGCCTTGGAAGGGAATAATCGGCGCGAAATTACTGACATATGGCCCCAATTGCTGCAAAAAGTGGTCGAAAATTGGGCCTGTCGGCTGGAATTTATTCGAACCAGCCGCGGCGGTCACTTGCCCGAAATCGTTTTAAAAACATAATGCCAAATCCTTATCTTTATAATAAAGCTAAATTCTTGGCCATAACATTAAATTATATGCGTTTTGTTTCTTCTTGGAAACCACACTTCTAAAAAAACACCCGTTACATAAAATAACAAATATTATATGTATCGCTTTTTTGGCTCATTGAACGAAAAAAGAGTTTCTAACGACCTGTATTTTGATGACCTCGACAGTCTAGTGGGTATTGAACGATTTTCTCACCCATGAGGCTTCGCGTTGTAATCCCATCTTTGTCTGGTGATCATTTCTCATTCTTACATTTCTGCCGTTACGATGTGAATGAGAATTATTAGGAAGTTTACAAGTTCACCTCATGGTAGGCAATGGCAAATCTACTAAGTGATAACAAATTGCCATACCGCCGTCTGTTCGGAGCCGGCATTATATTCTAGGCCGTTCTGGCCTAAGTATATCCTACATTAGGTCAGCCACTCTAACCTAACCTAACGACGTATAGTAGAAACTTTAAATCAGTTGATATAGTCGTTCCAGAGATATCGTGTAAACTGTGAGACAATATGTGCAGTTATATCCTACTTTTTCATTTTCAACTCGCCCTTTTCTAAATATAAATAAGTACTTTACATATTTTATGTGTGAAAAGAATAAAAATTAGATTTACTAAAATGTGACAAATTTTGGTCGTTTTTTCAGTTGCATTTGCTTGTGATTCTTTCGCTGACTTTATTAAGAATGAAAATGCTTTAATGCCGCATTAACAAATAATTATCTGACATTAATGTCAATGGGCACGCCTGCGACAAGCATGATTTACAAATTGAATTCAAGTTTTATTTTAACGAAACTTCAAACTTTTTTCTTCTATGGTTTACTATTGAACTAAACTGAACAAGGAACAAGGAACTGAAGGAAATATTTGCCACAAATCTAATGTACACATATGTAAATTTAAAAATCTTTGGAAAATTGGTTCCAACGGAAACAACGCTCCTAAAACATACAAATCAGATTTCCACTAACGCTTACGTATGCAAGTAAAGACAAGTGTGTTGGCGTGAGCGTGTGACATTGCTTCAACCACTAAAAAAGTTCAGCTCACCTAGTATGCTTCAATGCATACTTCTTTCTTTTTTTTTTTTGTCTATTTTATTGCGGTGTGTTAAAACCTATGTGTGGTAGTGTATGTGTGTGTTTGTGTTTGTGTCTATGCCCTTGTGAGAGACAGCTTCTACCGCTGCCGTCAGCAAGGGCAAGAGGTGTCATAGTACATACTTATATACTTATAAACGACCTTGTTCATTTTCCAATGCTGTTGTTTGCAAGTCACTTTTTATTTTAATTTTATTTTCGTTCTTCCATTTTTTCTTCTCGTTTTCAACTGGTCCTGTCTGACATTTCCGATAACTAGAAAACTTTTCTACTCGTTTTTCTTATATTTTATATTTTATGTTTGTTTTATTAAAATCCTTATTCATTTATGTAAATTTCGTGAACATTTTGCCGTTGTTGTTGATGCTATTTTTAGCAAATATTGAAATTTCTTTAGTATACTCGTACGTATTATGTGTGTTTCGCACTTGACCTTCGTTGCCAAGGAAATGAGTGCAATGCAATTATGCAATCTGCATTCGATGTTGAGTGAGTATGTACGACAAACCTCCGTCAATACAGTCGTCCCAGGTTAATTGTGCCTCGCTTTTTGGCCTTTCCCGTTGCATTATGTCTTGAAATTTTACTCCCTAAGATCAAATCGTGTTAAGCAAGCCTCGTTTAATTAAAAATTGTGCATTTAAGCTGACGCAGTTAACAGGAGATTACTGTATTTATGAAAATAGATATCTGTGAATAAAAGTTTCTCACGAAAGAATTGCTGAAATGTAGAGGAAAAATATATTCATTTAAGGTCCGGGGAGAGGGTAAAGATCAATATTCACCTACTCCAGTTACCATAAGTGGTTTCTGCAATAAAATATTGGGTCATATAAAAAGTATACGCGCTTGGTACCCACAAATCTTTCATGTGGTTGCTGTTTACTACCACCCCTATCTCCTGGCAACTTGCATATCGATCTTGCTCCAACAGTTGCAAAATTTCATTGGCTTTGTCAGTGACTTGCAGTGCATCTTTCAGTGCATCTTTGATATCAAAATTTCCGGAATAGAGTCAAGCAAACCACTGTTGGGTCCAGCCTTCACTTACAGCATTCTCACCGTAAACATCACAATTTTTACTGCATGTTTTTGCAGCGGTTTTACCTTTCCTATAGTAATAAATTTTCAAATCAGTGTAAGTTTTTACACTAGCAACTGTCTTCACACAAAATGTAACCTGAAATGTCACCTTTCAAACATATGTTATTTTGACATAATCGGACTAGTGTTGCCAGATTTGTGGGTATCAACATCAAAAACCCCGGATACTTTTTATATGACCCAATAAATGTTTACCTTTCAACCATTTTTATGATTTATTTTTGTCAATTACAGATACTTTGTAGAAATAAAAGAAGTATGTTGCTATCTTCATAGTTTTAAATAAATTTTGCATAGATTCAATCGATGAAATCAAAATCATGGTAAAGAATTCAACATGGTTCTTTGCTATGCTTAGCGCACTAAACTCTTACCCGCAAGGTTTCGATTTGATCAGATGGTTAATTCTCATTTATAACCTTCTTACATTCCTACCGATATGAAGTGAATTGACAGGCAATTGCAAAAGGACCAAGTGATAACAAATTGCCACCCTGCCGTTTGGAACCGGAATTAAACTTTAAGTTCTGGTCTAAGTGTATACAAGTATAGGGCAGCCACTCTAACCTAACCAATGCTATGGGAATTATGATTTTCCCAACAGGGTATGCGTTCATTGTTGATTGAGGAAGGATTTTCTTGCTGGAAAAAAAATCATGTTTTAAACTGGGATGCAAACCGTTTTTGAACTAAACCATTTTTGAACCGAACCATACGTACTTTGATTTACTTGAACCAAATCAATCACCACTTCACTTGAACCAAAACCAAACCAGTTTTGCTCAATCCAATATGTATTACTTTTACAGCAGCATTTTTCATATTTCATACTAGACTGTCGACACAATGGTCCTGGGTTCAATTCCAAACTATGTCATGGTTTTTCTTTTATGCATAACACAATCGACAAAAAGTGTTTCAGCGCTTGTGCACAAAGCTACCGAAAAAAATGTTTATGGTATATGGTGAAATAAAATGTTTGCGGGTTTTTTAACCAAACCAATTTTGAACCAAACCAGCGATTCGAAGGTGCGGCAAAACCGATTTTTGAACCAAGCCAGTGGGTCAGAAAAACAGCGAAATACTAAACCGAACCGTGCTGCATTTTGCTGGTTCACATCCCTGGTTGTAAACCGTTAAAGAGCGCCTTGGCTTCCACTTTCTGACATTTCGTCAGAATAGACGGTTTTCTCTTCTGCATGCATGGCCACTAGCTTTGAATGAGGAAGCTATCAACGAATACTAATAGCTTAAACCCTCAAAACAAACTTTCAAAACACAGAATAATCACAATAATCCGAATCATCAGGGCATTTTTGTATTTAAGTAGGTTTTGGCAACAAACGATGGACCAGTCAATTAACTACTAGAAACATTAAGTGGTAATTAAATTAAAGATTTGTTTTCGTAGAGAAACATTAAGTATTCTTTATTCATGTGGCGTATGAAAACACGTAACGGAAGCAAATACCAATTATAGCATAGCAAAAGCGATTTTATTTTTAATAAATGGGTTCGGGCAGAAATTTCTCAAGTTTTTCAAAATAATTGAAACCAAAAATAATATAATTGCAGGGCAGCTTTTCTCTAAATCTTGAAGTGATAAATACATATTCAAATGTATTAAGCAACGGCGTGAATTCAAAATGAATCGAATTGATCAGCCTCTACCAATATATGTACGAGTATGTAATTGTAATATGTATACTACATGCTTTATTACCAAGGCTCGTAAATCAACTTTTGCTTTCGAAAGCTTATTTTGGATAATTTCAGAAATATAGAAAAAGAAGAAAAAAAAGAAGAACTATTAGTCTGCTTTTTTGAATTTTTGTTTATATTGTATGCATACATATTTATATTACCTATATGTTCTGAATATGGTAAATTGTTTGTTTTACTATTTTCTGAAATAGTTTAGATTTAGCTGGTAGTGAACCAGCTTTCTTTTACTTTTTTTTTAATGGCACAACAGCCAATGGAGAGCCTAGGCCGAGCTTTTCGCATCCACTCATGTCGTGCGTTATATTTCTGAACATGAATGGAAGGGACCTACAGTTTTATGCCGAATCCGAACGGCAAAGTGAAAAGCTTTTCATAATCAATTTTTACTCTTGTAAGTTTGTCATTGCCTGCCAAGAGGTGGTGCCGTGTAGAAAAAATTATTTATTATTTTTTTGAGGTATTATTATGTAAAGCAAGCTGACTTTGCGACATTTAACAATAGATTTATAAATAAATAGAATTGAAAAACAAAATTATGGTGTATCATTAATAGTAGACTGGTGAAGCTAGTAGCTGAATACCGATGACAGCTCAGACACCTGACCGTATTTACACTTCGCGTTTGAGTGAAATTAAAATAAAATATATGAGCTAGCTAAAAACTACTCTGAAAAAACTACTACGCAACTAGTTTGACACTATATCAAAACATACTAGTTCAATAGCTAGCTCTAAAGTTATCGACTTTAGAACAGAACAGTCTTTATGTACGACATCAGCATGAAAATACCAGTAGGTGGCGTGTAAATGAGATAGAGGAATGTACTAGTTGTGATTTTTTTGAACTGATTAATTAACAAGCCTTTGAGCTACTTAGTTACTTGAAGTTAGGGTAGTAATAGTAACAACAACAGTAACTCCAATAATTGGATAAGCATACGATTCAACTACTTTCAATTCCGTTTTCTTTTAAATACTTGCGCTTATATATAAGATTCTATTATACGATATGCGGGGGCATTGGAACCAAAAACCAATGATAAAAATTTTACGCTAACCCGTCAGGCTTCAACAAATTGAATTATCTTTATGTCACGAATTTCTTTGCCAGCGATGTTTATGTGCTTGCAAGAAGACGTCGGTATTGTTTGTCGTTGTTGTTTTCATTCAAGTTGCCTCTATTCAATTTTGTATTTTATATAACATGTATGTCTGCATTTAAGCGGAAATCTTTAACTGTATTTATGTGATTTTTTATTTTGCATGTTGCACGGTTGAATGAAGCCGACCCATTTTTGTCAAAAAGTATGTATATACTGTACATTTTATTGCACGTCATCGAATTAAAGGAACTAGGCAAGACGAACAAATTCAGCTTATTTCAAGTCTCTGGGTACAAAGGAATAAATGGTAAAAGAGGTCATACGTTAACAAAATGGAATGAACAAGAGTAGTATTGGTCTCGAGCTCTTTCAGGGATTGGCAATCTATGCACGTAGCTGATTTTTGTAAGATCGAGATGGGTAGTACATATACCATTTTACAGTTCAGTTTTACAGCCCAAATTCATAATTACCCTTAGTAATCGATCACTCACAATTTTGTATGTTTATAGAAGATTAAGTCAAAAAATTTCAATGCCATACAATCTCATAAGCTTAGCCCTTTCGTTCTTCTTTTAACAAAGAAAAATGTGTATATATATATTTTTTCATGTCAGTATTCCACTGTGTAAATAATTGATGTAAGATCATCAGCTGTTTATTGATTTAATATTAAAAGTAAGTTTGTTTTGATGTGTTCCAGAGAATCGGAAATACTGAATAGATTATAATGTTCATTAAAATCTCTACATATTCCACAAAAAGGATCATTGTGAGTATAGTTTTTTTTTGCATATGCTAAGTTCAATAGGAATAAAATAACGTGAGCTTCTTCAAGGTACATTCTTCAGGTTATTTCGTTTAGTAAATACGAAGATGACAAAATGCCACTCAAAAGCATTACAAGAAATGCTATATTCAGCATTTGTCTTCTGCTTATTAACGCCTGTAGATTAATAATTTTTAATCGATGTTCATACGGTGGAAGCTTTAAAAGAGGATTCCAACAAAAACTCATCAGTGCAAAAATAAGAAATTCTTTTGAACCTACTCAATTTGACTTGTATAGCAATTATATTCAGGATTACAGACAGGAGATGCATTCTCAAGGATGAGTCTAACAAGTGAAGTGAATAGCATTTTTGTTGTATAAGGGTCGTTAAACTCCTTTCACAAATCCTAAAGAACTTTTAGCTTTGTTCACACACGAGTTAAAACTTAATTTGGAGTCCGTTGTCATACCCAAATCAACAAATATCAATACATGGCTCAGAGTGTGATCCTGTAAAGAATATTTAGCAGGCATAGGTTGCCTCCTTGTAAATGTCATAAACTTACATTTATCCAGATTGAGTAACATCAAGTTTAATCGGCACCATTTTAAAACATTATCAAGATCTTCTTGCAGAAGTTTTTGTTGGATTATAGAGTTGTAAGATAAGAACCACTTTACATCATCAGCATACATTACAATTTTGCAATTTCGAATAACAGATGGCGAATCATTGATAGAGAGAAGAAATAATAAAGGTCCCAGATGGCTCCCTTGAGGAACTCCGGAAGTAACAGCAATTCTTTTTGATTCGGCATTTCGGGAAATCACCTTTTGTTTTCTGTTAGTGATATATGACTCTATCCATCTCAAAAGCAAAGGCGGAAATCCAATTAAACCTAGTTTTTTAATAAGGGGGCCATGATTGACTTTATCGAATGCTTTGCTAAAATCAGTATATATAACATCAGTTTGTTGGTTATTAATAAATCCCTTCATTACACATGTAGTGTATTCTAAAAGGTTAGTCGTAGTAGATCTCGCCTTAAGGAACCCATGCTGCGATGTGTTGTTCAATGTTATAATAGTGTGCATAATTTGAATAATAACAATTAATTCAAATAACTTAGGTATAACACTTAATTTAGCAATGCCTCTATAATTTGAGATATAAGATTTAACATCATTTATGTGAAGATGAAGAATAAAAGATCCTTTCCAACAAACAGGGAAATAACCTTATTTTAAACATTTGTCAAAGATTATGACAAGAGATTTATATAAAGGTTGGGCACAATTTTTTAATATGCAACTCGAAATATTATCGGGCCCAGATTAAAATGACTGCTCAAGAGACTTAAGGTGGTGAAGAACATCTATAGCATCTATGGTGGGAAATCAAATAGTATTGAACGAATCAGTGGCGAAAGGGGTAAGAGTCATTGCCATTGAAGCTAAACGTGGAATATGTAGATTTGAAAAAATCTGCATCTAAAGAAACAAGATAACCACGGCACATTGACGAAGGGAAATCGCTGGCCTTACGTTTTGAATTAACAAAGTCATGAAAAGGTTTAGGTTCGTGATAAATTTTAATTTTTATACTAAGTATTTAAATAGTTCTATAACATTAATCATTCAGATTTATATATTCATGACTACGACACGAATAGTTATAATAATCCGTAACCCATATTTCTGCCAGTTCTTTTATAAGCTTTAAATGCTCGCAACTTCCGATTTTTTAAGTTTCTTATATCCTTTGTGAACCAAATGTGCCGTGTATTCGTAAAAGAAGTTTTACTTTAGGTACACATTGTTCAAATGCTTTATATAAGATATTATTAAACAGAGATACGCAGCTGTCAATGTTCACATTATCTAACGGCGAAGAGGCAAAAGAAAGAATATCAACGAGTTTATTATAGTTAGTTCTTCGAAAACAGTATTTCAATTTAGAAGTTTTTATATCAATATTTACCTTAGACTATAAGGTATTTCAAAGAATAATGCTAAGGTAAGATGATGACCATCCTCAGGTGTAACGTAGGGTTGGGAACGAGAAATAGGAATTTTTGAGTCATCATCTACATAAACACGATTATTTATCTGATACAAACTTAATTCAGAAAGTATATCCAAAAAGTTATTATTGTGTTCTATAGCAGTGCAAGGATAAAGATGCCGAACTTCTTCACAAAAGTTCCAAGTAACACTTGGCATAAAATTACCAAGAACCATCAGCGAATCAGTTGTTGCCAAGAAAGAAGAATGCTTAAGATAAATATCATCAGTTGATTTAAGCGGGATATATGAACATGTAATAAATACATATTGCTCATCAATCCTTATGCGGGCACATAAGAATTCAATACCATCAGAATAATCTAATGGGTAAACCTCAGATGGATATAAAGACTGAACGGCAATTAAATACCGCCGCCATGTTTATGAAGGCGATTTTTTCTAAAAATTTGAATGTTAGTACAAAGAATTTCAGTTCCATACAAGTAGATGGTTTAAGCCAAGTTTCAGTGAAAGCTAAAAAGTGCGCATTACAAGTAATACTTTTAAGATATAGTTTGTTCAACTTTGAATTTAACCATCTGATATTTTGATGTAAGTATTATTTTCAAAAAATCATTTATCCCAACTAGTTTTTTGGATCCACCCAAAGAATTGTCACAACCCTCTCTGAGTGTGGCTTAGGTTTATAAACAAACTTTTCCACAATTGCACCTTTTGGCCAAAATATCAACGATTTTGTCAAACATCTCAGCCGGAATACTAATTTTAAAAGACGACATATTTCCTTGATATGAGAAGTTAATCTTCAGAACAGAATTGTCATCGATTTCAATTTTAGATTCTTTATGAAATATTATGTCATCGACTGTAGTGTCCTTAGAAAAACAAGGGAGAGAAGCAGTTTTTTTAGGTGCAACTACTTCAAATTTTTTGGTAGCAGGCGCGACACATTCAACTATGTTAATTTTTTTGGAACTGGCATAGCACATTCTGTGATAGATGAAGGTACAATTTTTCTTTCAGTCGAAGTTGAGATTGCAAAATGGGAAATTGATCCATAGCCAAAGGAGAAGAAAATGATGTTGGAGAAACATCGATGGCACTAGACGGGATAAGAGATTCCCTAGCTTTCTTACCCGCAGGGATTAAATAAGTGCGTAAATTATATCGATTCTCCATTATTATCCTCGTCATGGCACTTGAAAACGTTAAAAAGTTGTTCGTACTTTTAGAATTTTTCCACGAGAATTTTTACTGACGACTCTTTACCAATCTCACTAAATCCTTTCCTAGTAGTATTGAACATTTTGCTTGTTTCAACTTCGGCTGATCTACATTTTAAGCAAGACCACCAAAGACCTCTCCCTTCATTTATAAAGTTTGTGATTCTGCCAGAAAGACTAGCACACTTAATATGAGCGAGGCCATCACAAAGCCAGCAAGACACCTGACGCTCGGATTCATTCTTTACTGTGCAATTTGGATAAACGCAACTTATTTTTTTATTATTAAAGTTAAACCAGTATGAAAAGACTAAGCAAATAACATATATTTAAAACGTTTGGGAACCATTGCACATATAAACCGTACCGTTTGCAAAATATAAATTTATGAGAAGATGAGAAAAGGCTTGGGAATAGCTGCAAATATAAATTACCTTTTGCAGATATGAATAAATAAATATGTATAATGTTGAGAGTGTACAAGATGCTAACACAGTAAAGTTACGAAAAATAGAGAAAACAAATTTTTAATACAAAAATAAGAGAACAGAACTCACTCTCGCTGACAATATTATGTATGTATGTATGTATGTGTATATGTGTATGGGTATAAGATTTCACATCAAATTAAATGGGAAAAATAAGAAAAATTAATAGTTAAATTATTTAATTAAACATTAATAATTTGATAAAATCAAACAATATCACCCAGTGGTTCCAAGTCCGACAAATCACCAAACTCGAAGCAAACACCAAAACCAAGATGAAACAAATAAAAATTTAAATTTCCACAGAGAAGGTGCTATAAATATTTTGTGGATTTTCAAAATGTTAAATTCATTCATTTCAGCAGTTCATCTTTTATTGTAATTGTGCTCCAAAAAACTTTACTATTACCAAAAAGAACTAAAGCTGAGGGAAATTGAATATAAACCGAGTAGCTATCTGTTCAATAAAAACTATATGGTATACTCGTATGTATGTACTCGTATGTAAAATATTTGAATGGTTGGAGGAAAATATTTGAATCGAGTACTTAAATACTCTAAATACTTGTAATTCCCAGGAACCTTTTCAATTCTTGTTTGATCTGCGGGCTTTCCATTCTCACTGGTAAATATCCTTCATTACATATAAAACATATAAATATATAAAATCTCACATCCTTTATTCCTTTTTCTGTATTTGAATCAGTATAAGCTTCTTCATATTTACCTAGAAAGTACTTCTGTCTAGTGTACTTGCAATGAAATCAACTACTAAAAATCAACATATTTCATATGAAAATCTTATTGCTCCAATATATTTTAAAGACCTCCTCTATAAATAAGAAAAAATTGCATCAAAATTCAGGCTAATAATTCAATCAGTCTCACTTGTAGACCGCACATCAAAAAAGAAAAGGAGAAATCCGCGTCAATTTGCATCAGTCAGTCTGGGATTGATGCGTTGCTGCTATCAAACATGAGCATAGTATAATTCAGTATTTTTCGCACATGCAGAAGTAGTAGAAATTATGTTGATATGTATGTATTTATGTAATTGAAGGGGGAGTTGGGAAAGTGCAAGAAAAACAAAATAGCAAACAAATTTGCTTTTATACAGTCACATTTCACAAAAACAACAAGAACTGTGCATGACAGATTTTCTATGTCAACTTTTAAGCAAATGAAATGCAAAAAATAAAAGACCGGAAGAGCATTTTATAAGCTACACGTACAGAAAAAAACACATTGCCACCCAGAAGCAAATTTGTTAAGGCCTTCCCATCAGAAAATGAAACCAGAATAAACATTCTGGTGGCTAACTATTATATGGTATATTGTACTTACATGAACTTAAAAAACTATGTAGCCACACCGGAAATCTTATTTCTTCTTATATTTCCTAGATACATATTTAAATGCAAATCTTTGATTATTTTGATATTAATTTGAAGAAAAATATTTAAGAAAGGAAAATTACACACTTTGTACTACGCGAAGATCTCTGCCTAAGTTAACTGACCTATGGAGCAACTTGTTGATGTCGGGGCAAAGCAGCGAGGAGAAACCATTTGTTTTCCTCTGGTCTTTACCTTGAATTATATAAAAAAAAATAAATAATATAAAACAATATTTAAGTACATCTATAATTTATTTATGTCATTTTTCAATCGCAGAACGCTTGTAGGAGTTGTTATTTGGAATAGGTGTAGGAATGTCTTGATAATAACTGCTTCTAAATCTTGTTTTTTCGAAAGCGAGAGTTTAAGGAATAAACCTTAAAAAAAAGTTTCATACAATATAAAAAATAATTAAGCAAATAATCGAGTCGCAAGAGCATTGCAAGAGCATTTTTACTCCTTGCATTTTCTACAATGCAAATAAAATCAACAAACACATTCATCAACGCCAATAATCTGGCTCGATATATGTAGAAGGTGGTGTAAAAACGTACACTGATGCTATTAAAGCAACATCAAAACATACATTGTAAAAACATTGGCTTATTTACCGCTTCAACGCAAGTCAATTGAGGTGCACTTACAATGATTTTGGCAAAGGTTTTATACATGCAAACAACAACTGCACACAAAATTTGAATTAAATTGGAAAAAGTGACAAGAAGTAAAACAATAAATTGTGTGCGTCAGTGGGACGCCCTACAGAAGCTTACGTTTCTTCAGAACGTTTGCGTTTTGGGTTTTCAGGTTAAGTTTAGTAATCTTGTAATCTTTGCTTGGCCAAAGGAATTTTTTACGAACATGTTTTGAAATTGTTTATGCGCTGATTTATGCAAACGATAAGCCTTGAATAGTTCAATTTGATAATTCTCTGATCCCAGGTGTGCTATATGTGGATTAACGTCATTTTAATCATTTGCATTTCCAATGCATGGAACACCCTCTGCAAAATCATCATTTGCATCAAAATATAATAATTATCATCATCACCATCAAAATATTCAAAGGTCTGAGAACTCGCGAATGTTATGAAGTTGAATAGAAACTTGGTAAAATCTATGTTTTGCTGAGCTGATGCGACTAGTTTTCTTTCCACAGAGGAAAGATTTTCGATTTAATCAGTAAATCTTCTGCCCTTCTCTTTCGTTTAGAAGTTGAGAATTAAGCCACCTCAACGACTGTCTGGCGCTGTATAATCTGAGGACCTTCGTCGAGACTCAATGACATGATTGTTGATGAAATTATTGGCTCTAATGAACTCATTCGCCATGCTCTTAGTCTTTTCGAGTTGTTTTTGAATGAAATTGAAATTCTGTTGTGGCTCAAGTTGCTTCGGAAGTCTATACACTCGCGATCTATCGGTGCTGTTTTTCTAGGTTTTTTTCACGACAGCTGAATCTGAATTTGTTCGGGACTACATTTTTCGACGAAGTCTACCATCTCGCCGTCTCTTAGCTGCAGTTACTGCTGGAGATTTTATCGTAACACAATCACCATTTGTTTGTGCCTCGAGTTTGTTTTTTTCTTAGTCTATACTTAATTATTCTTTCAGCTCTAGAAATTTCTAAATATTTTTGTTTGAAGTGTCAAATTTGACGAGAAACTGATCGACTCAATTGACTATGATAAAAATTTGCCTGGAAACTGATGGGCAGCGCCCTTTGTCAATCAACAATGATCAATAAGAGCAACATTTCAAAATGCCGTGAAACGAGCTGAAATTGACATTTGACCGATATCATTTTTCAACTTAATGTCACAAATTACTTTAATTTTACAAATTAAAGTAAACTTTCCTTAAAAACAGATACCAATATTTTTTTATTTCTAACAAAATGGCAGCCAATTTACATTATGATATTACTTTTGCGTTGGTGTTACAAACAACCGATACTCGATCAAAACCAATATACCCTGTGAACAGAGTGTGTCGAGTATAAAAACCAAATGCAAATCTAATAGGTTTATTATATGTACCTGCTTTTAAACAGCTCGGCTATTTTTATTTGTTTTTTTATGCATTTAACTCATTACAGCTTGGTGTCGCTCTCGGGTTTGTATTACCACCACTTTTAGTAGCAAATTCAGATAACTTGGATGAAATTGGACATGATCTGCAATGGATGTTTGGTTATGTGGCTGGCATCACAAGCGTATTAGTTTGTTTAATGTTTCTGTGTAAGTATTGGATAAATCCATGATGGAGTAACTGACTAAACTAAGAATAAGCGCTTAATTAACATATTTCTCAATAACATTTAAGTGATATCTCCCTACTTACATATGTACATAAATTAGTATCATTGTTTTCGTCCAGTCTTTCAAGACAAACCACCAACACCTCCATCTGCCGCTCAAGATGTCGTCCAGCCTGGTGCTGCTGTAGAAGTATCATTCCTTCGATCATTGAAGAATTTAATGCTAAATCGCAATTATGTTTTATTATTAATTTCTTATGGTACGAATGTGGGAGTTTTTTATGCTATATCTACGCTTCTCAATCCGGTAAGTTTCAAGTTAATTAAAGCAAAGTATTTCTTCTGTATGCATGTAGTAAGTGCACATATTGCGTTCTAAGAATTCATATTTACATTTGCTTATGTACTGAAAGATAATAGCTTATATCATGCTTTCAATTGATCAATCTTTGTCATTGGTGAGTGAGAGAGTAAAATTCTCTCAATATAAGCATACTTTACGAAAACATATACATATAAATATCTAACCACACATAAACTGTGTATGTATGTATGTATTTATTTGCCATATATAATTTGAACTTGCAGGTAGTATTAAAGTATTATCCTGGCCATGAGGTTGACACTGGACAAATCGGATTAAGTATTGTGCTGGCGGGCATGTTCGGTTCTGTTGTTTCTGGCATTGTGCTGGACAAGACTCATAAATTCAAGTAAGTTTAAATCTGAAAAGTAAGAACAAAACAAAAACATATGAATATATGCTAAAATAAATGACACAAAAAAAATTTATTTGAATTTAAAGTGAACAGGAATTATTTACTTTACTTTTAATGTCACCGCAGACCTTGGATGGCCTAGGCCGAGCTTTACGCATCCACTCATGTTGTGCGTGTTATATTATTTGTACATGAATGGAAGGGACCTACAGTTTAATGCCGAATCCGAACGGCGAAGTGAAAAGCTTTTCATAGCAATTTTACTCTTGTAGGTTTGCCATTGCATGCCAAGAGGTGGTGATTCGAACCCCGGACACTATGAAATATATAAAATATCTTACGATTCGGAAACCACCACAGTTTTCCGGTAGGAACTATAATATGTATGTATAATATGTAAGAAAATACACGTTTATTTAAGAAAAATGGTTATACATTCAATCTTCAAAGTAATGGCCATTCCTAGCTACATATTTTTCCCATCTCTCTGGCAATTTGTGAATGCCTCGCCAAAAAAAACTGTTCGTTTTTTGAGTCAAACCAGTCATCGAGCCATTTTTTCACATTTTCGTAAGAATCGAAGTGCTGCTTAGCAAGTGCGTGCCCCATTAATGAAAATAAGTGGTAGTCAGATGGAGCCAAGTCTGGTGAATAAGCATTATGGGGAAGGGCTTCCCAGCTGTACGAATCTACCAATTCTCTGTTTTAGTCTGTTTTATTCGATGTGATGGTGCATTGCCATCACAAAAAATCACTTTGTGTTGCCTAGCTTGATATTCTGGAATTTTGTTGGCGCAAAGCACGGTTCAAATGTACCAATTGTTGTTGGTAGCGTTGACCACTAACTGGTTTCATAAGGTCAAACCAGATAACACCTCGCTGATCCGAGAAAATACAGAGCATTGTCTTCTTTCCTAAGCGATTTGGCTATGCTGTCGATTTGGCCGGTGTACCGGGCTTAACATAAGATCTTCTACATTTGGGATTCTCGAAATAGATCCATTTTTCATCCACAGTAACAATTTGATGAAGATATGACTTTCTTTTGTACCTGGCGAGCAACATTTCACAGGTAGTTTTTCGATTCTCTTGCTGTCTTTCAATCAATTCCATCTTCCCACCTTCAAAATCAATCCCATGGCTTTTAAACGTTGAGAAATGCATTGTTGGGTCACATTTAATTGCTCTGCGAGTTGTTCTTGCATTTGACCATCATCCTCATCGAGTAAAGCTTGCAATTCGGCATCTACAAACCTTTTCGGTTATCTTCGACGTTCTTCATTTCTCACATAAAAATCGCCACTTTTAAACTTATTAAACGACTCGTTGCACTGTGTTTTGCCTAGAAAGAAACTGTTTTGCGAAGAAATGGCGCTAGTGAGTTGCTTTTACAGAGCGTATGGTTTTACCTAGCGACACAGAGATATCATTTCCGGTTTCATACTTGTACAACTGGTATATGAAAATAAATATGTTAAAGTAAAATATGTTTTGAAACCAATATATGTAACTAATTTGTTGTGAAAACAACTACATTAAAAACGTGTTCGAATCTGTATCTTGTGCCTGAGATACATTTTCGAATTCGAGTAGTTAAAAGAGTTCTTGCAAATCTTAACAGAAACAAGTCTTCAGGACCCGATGGTGAAATGCCTCATGTATGACGGCTTGTGCGACAACGCTGGCGTGACCATTGCGCAAACTTTTCAAAATTTCATACACAGCGGGTGTATTTCCGTCTTGTTGAAAAGTTGCCAATGTCCAACTAGTTCCTAAAAAGAGCAAGGTTACGGATCCTGCGAATTATCGCCACATCGCAATCTGTTCTACGCTATCCAAAGTCATGGAAAGTGTAGTTAACTTCTACTTGGTCAAATATCTTGAGCAAAACGAATTGCTTAATGACAGCCAATACGATTTCCGTCGAAATCGCTCTGCGGGCGATCTCATGGCGGTCCTCACCAAGCACTGGTACCATAGTTTCCATGGCTTTGGTGAGAAGCACGCTCTGCGGGCGGTTGCTCTGGATATTTCAAAGGAGTGTGGCATAAAGCGCTGGTGTCAAAACTGATTGCACATGGGGTCGGGAGTAACTTCACGATCCGTGTTGTGATGGACGGTACTGTTTCGGAAGATCGTGCTATTAATCCTAGAGTGCCGCAGGGTTCGATCTGTTTTTCTCGGGTATTTTCTAGGACTTGGCGTAGTATGAATATCTGGTCGATGGTGAATTTTGATAAGGTCCAATCAGTTTGTTGACGATGGGCTTCAGTCTTTCGTACAATACGCCCGAAACAACCTTTAAACTGCTTTCAGAAGGTATTATTAAAGACTCGATAAGCTCGATTATACTAAAATCATTAACGAAAACCTGGTAAATGATAATTTGCATGAGGTTTGGAAAATATCCGTAGTAGTGCCAACTGAAAAAAAAAATACATATTCTACCGATAAATACTATACCAAGTGATGAGAAAATACTTGAAACCTTAGTTAAATATCTATTAGTGAAATATTTAGATGATAACAACATTTTAATCGCATAACAATCAGGATTTAGGAAAAATCATTCATGGTAAACTGCATTAAATGTGATAATTGCTAATTGGAAAGAATGTCTCAATGACAACAAATTTATAATAGCTATATTTTTGCATTTAAAACGCGCTTTTGAGACAATTGAGCAAGATATTTTGGTAATAAAACTTTGGTTTACTAGTCTTTTAAAGAATACTTAGTTACCAAAAAACAGTGATTACATCATCAGTTTCGGATGAGAAAAGTGTTTCTATTGGTTTGCCGCAGGATCTGTGCTAGCACCAATTCCCTTTAACATTTATATAAGTAATATGTATTAACGATACGTTCGTGATCTAAAGCATCTTCTGTAATCACGCTTCTGTGAGACGATACCGGAAAAAATTTAACTAACATTGCCTTTAAAATTCAAGAAGATATAAATGAAATATATAATATGGTAAAAGTTATCATGCCTAATAAGCTTAAGCTCAATGTAATAAAAAGCAAATATATGATGATAACTCGAAAAATCTTAATAACTGTGATCTGAAGACCCGAAAATTAACGACGAAACTATAGAAAAAGTAGAGTTGATAAAATATCTGGGCATACAAATAGAAAATAATTAACAATTCAACGAGCACATTGATTACACCGTAAGCAAAATTGCTAATAAAATATATTTTATGCAAAGAACATGTAAAGATTTGAGACAACATTATGAAATTATGGTTTACCGATCTATGTATAAGAGAACCACTATTCGTTTATTGCCCTACAATTGTCTTTATAATGAAGGACACTCAGATAAGCAGATTACAAAAAATGCAGAATAGAGCGATGAGACCGATCCTTAGCAAGTGCTATGACACACTTAGCACAGATGTGTTGCGCAACTTAGGCTGGCTAAATATCAAACAACATATAATTTATAAAGAACATGATTGACGGTAACCTTCCTGAATATTTGCAAAACAACATTAAGTACAACAATGATTTCAGTCTATAAACACTAGAAACGAAAACAATTTTAATTTGCCACTCTTTAAAAATGGATCGGACCAAAACAACTTATTCTATAAAGCACTCAAAACGATCTACCTGATGATTTAAAAACCTGTAATAACTATACAACGTTTAAAATATAACTATTTGAATATTGCAAAACCGTATACATAAATAATTTAACATATAATTTGATGTATATTTTTAAATTTGTTGAAGTTTACTTCTTTAGAATCGTTTTTATATTTACGACGGGGTTAGAAGACGATCGTCGCAATGGAAATTGTCACGGAAATGATTGGGAGCTCCCTCTACTTATCAGAAATAGCGTATGAAAAATTAATATACCATGAAGATGCAGAAAAAAAAATTTTCTATTCTGCAACTTGGAAAATATCAAGCACAGAACAGCAAATGATGGTTAACATTTTATGGAAATGACTGCAAGAAACTTCTAACTACACTTACCACTATTTTTTATTATTATATTTGGTTATAATATTTAATCATTTTTTTTTTTTTTGTAAATTAGGATTAATGAGCTTGTAATAACTAAATAAATAAATATGTAATTATTTTTTAACCATTTATTTGCACAGAGAAACTACTTTGGCTGTTTATACTTTTTCAATGATTGGCATGTGGATATTTACATTTACTTTGGATACTGGCCATATTGCGGTGGTATATGTAACAGCTTCTTTGTTAGGGTAAGTTGATATTTATTTTCTAGTAGCCATATAGACATAGAACAAAGGAATAATTACATAGTAATATAAATGCAAAAAGTAGTAAAAACGGTCCTACCTCTAAATTCTAAAGGGCAAACATATTTCACACTTTCTCACATGTTTTCCCAGCTTATGACAGCAAAATACGTGTAGATGAATTGAAGTCTATTTCATTATAAGTGGCCCCTACACGATCATTATTTGCAGCAGTTTACTGATGCCAAACTCACACGATCAGTAAAAATGAGATTACTAGAAGTAATGACAGAAAAAATCGCAAATTTCTGAATTCCGTCATTATTTGCAATCTCTCTCTCATCATTCGAAGTAATGAAGCAGGATTTTTCCTTACGTGATCACTAATAATGTCAGTATGTATGTATGTATGTATAGAATAATACTCGGTTTTCAGGACAAAAAACATTCTTAGCAAAAAAATATTTGATGAAGAAACTATGTATAATATAAAAAACTAACACATCGTTGAATGCAAAAAGGTGTGTAGAGTATTTAAAGTTCGGCTGCTACCGAACTTAGCTTTTGATTGTAACATTGTGCAACTGATTTTAAATTTTTCCAAAAAGTCCACCATTTATTGCAGTCCTAAGTTAAACTTTTCGTGTAGCACTGTGATATTACATTTATGTTTTCGATTTCTCTGTTCCCTTTCTCTCACCTAGATTCTTTATGACTGGCTATCTGCCTGTGGGTTTTGAATTTGGTGCAGAATTAACGTTTCCCGAACCGGAAGGCACAAGTTCGGGCATATTGAATGCAGCTGCGCAGGTCTATGGCATCACATTCACAATGCTTTATTCTGAGTTGTTCTATAAATATGGCGACATAGCGGCAAATGTTACCATGGCCTTTATGCTGGTGGCCGGAACGGTCATAACAGGACTCATCAGCTCCGATTTGAGACGTCAAGCAGCACAAGGCCCGGGCGCTGTAGCCGCGATCAGCAATAATCCATAAGTTGAAACAGCCACAGATTTCATTTAAGTTTTGCCGAAAGCGAACGAAAAAGTATAAATCGAATTTATTTTCCTATGTTTTCCTTCATTACAAGAACACGAAAGATTAACAATTTTACATATGTACATGCATGAATGTACATCTCCTTCTTGTTCGTTGAGTGATTATCTATTCAAATCAGTATTGTTATTGTTTTACATAAAAAATATTTGCTTTTAAATAATTTATTTTTATGCAAAGGAGCAAAACTGTTTTTATTTATTTTATTACATTGTACATATCTAAGTAGCATATCTATGTATTGATATAAGTACAATATTATATGTCTATCAAAATATATGTACGAGTGTAAAGTAAGTGTAAATTATTGTTAAATGTATCGGTGAAAAAGTGTATCAAGAAGATTGTATTTAATCCAAGAGAAAATTATTTTAAATTATTTAGCTTTAAGTAATAAATCAAAAACAAAACCGCTACTAATGTACGATGGTTATTATGTTTGAGGTTAGTGTCTTTAGAACAGGGGTCAGCAGTTACGATTTGTTAATCGATAAATTAAAACATCCAGAGATTTCGCTTGTAGTTATTTCTGGAAACGAACGAAAAAGTATAAATCGAATTTATTTTCGTATGTTCTTTATTGCATTTAATTGAAGCTGCGCCGCGAAAAAAAATTTAAGTGCAATGGAAATCATGGTCGTTTACAAACGTTTTTCGCTGCGCTGCTTCAATTTCACACAGTGTTGCCATATTGACAGCGTACCATCAAATATTATAGTTTTTCCCCCGAATTATAAAGTTTTTCAAACTTTCACTGATAAAAAATAAAAATAAAAATACAATCGTATTCCAACAAAAATAATAGTGGAAGATCAGGTAGTACTTCACTTTAAATATTTCAAAGTGATCACGCCTACTGCTCTGAAATGACATTTCTTTTGAAATAGACTCTTGATAGATACCTCGACTACTTTTAGACTAGTAACTAAAAAGTAGTGAAACGTTTCTTTTTGAAGTATTTAGTCTGAAAATGATAAATGGAAATTTATCGAAAATTATATTACTTTCTGAGTACATAGTATGTATACTTACGAGTATATGTCCATAATCGTGAACATTTTAATTAAGAGTGCGACTGCTCACTAAATCAAGCTCGGAAATGTCCATGAAACTCTTGAGTAGTCGTCATAACAAGAATGTGATTCCGTGTTCCTTTTTATGGCAATAACATATTCATAGTTATACTTTTTATTTATTTTGTTACTAATTTTAAATGTATTTGTTTGTTTTTTCAATTTAATTAATAATAATTTTTTATTTATTTACGTATGGCACTTAATGTTTAATGAATTGGTTATTTTGAGTTTAATTATTGTTATTTGTGTGTAATAATTATTTTTAAATGAATTGTCGTTATTAATTTGATTGCACTGCGATATAATGAAAATTTACTCTGAACGGGGAATATTAGAGGTTGTAGGTTTTGTTGAACTTCAAAAAACTGCATACTAGAAATTTAGAATACGAAAAAAACTGATTTTCAGAAGTATATGTATAGTTAGTACGTAGTAATTTAAAACTCCATGATTTTTCAATAGATTTAAAAAAACGAATTTTATAAAGAGTAATTTTTTAAGAGCTTGTTTTTTGAAAATTCAAAAAAATACAGAAATTTTACAAAAGTGAATGAAATTTGTATTTGGATCAATAAATCAATTCCTGCCATTTAGTTTTTAAAGATAATTTCACTTAAATGTTGCCCGCGGCTACGCTTCAAGTAGTCCATTCTGAAGGTCCAATTTTTGCACACTTTTTCACACATTTCGGCCGGAATCTCACCAATAATGCGTTCAATGTTGGTGTTGGCTTCCAAAGCAGCAATAGTGTTTGGCTTGACCCTATAGACAAGAGACTTAACATAGCCCCACAAAACATAGTGTAACGGGTTCAAATCACACGATTTTGGTGGCCAATTGAATACACCAAAAAGTGAGATTAACTGCTCAGGGAATTCGCCTCTCAATTGATGCATGGTTTCGCGTTATTCACGTATCCATTGAGCCAATTTTTCACAGAGCACGAATTTTGATAATAAATTTCAAGTAAGTCTATTCATGATGAAATGGCAAGTCAAACTGAGCACTTTTTACTTTGACACATGTCAAGAATCACGCGTGAACTGTCAGAAATATAAACGTCAAAAAGCAAGTAGCAAAAAATTACACTTTATATTGTTTTTTTGTGTAACTGCTTCGTTAGAAGCAGTTACACAAAAGCGACCACTGCTTCGTTAGAAGCAGTGGTCGCTGTGGCGTAGTGGTAGTGCGTTGGACTGCTACGCAGAGTGTCCGGGGTTCGAATCTCGGCACAGGCAAAATCAAAAAGAAAAAATATTTTTTCTAGACGGCACCACCTCTTGGCAGGCAATGGCAAACCTACAAGAGTATAAATTGCTATGAAAAGCTTTTCACTTCGCCGTTCGGATTCGGCATTAAACTGTAGGTCCCTTCCATTCATGTACAAATATAACACGCACAACATGAGTGGATGCGAAAAGCTCGGCCTAGGCCCTCCATGGGCTGTTGTGCCATTAAAAGTAAAGTAAGTAAAGCTTCTAACGAAATACATATATGTACTTATACTTAACATGTTATAGTACTGCCAAAAATCTCGAAAGATATCACACGATTGTCAATACATAAAGTTTTGTTCAATCTGGAAGTACTTATTTCAGTAACATATTTTGTACTATACAAAGCTTGTTTTTTCTTGATTTTTAGCACCGTCTGACAATACTATTTGTCGTTTGGTGTCGAATTTTGTCGAATTTTGTTTGACAAGCAATGAATTGCTTGAAGCGGTAAGAGTGAGTGTTGCCGAGAACCCACATGTGTCATATCATCACCACGCTTAGCATTTTGGAGTCAGTGGAACCACCTTGCAGAGCATTTTGAAGCATGCTTTGCATTTATTTCCGTGTAAAGTGCAATTGACTCAAAAAATATTGCCAGCAGACCGTCCACGTCGCTTGGAATACGACTGAACCTGGTTGACACTGAACCTGATTTTTGCAAGGAAATTTTGATGACCGACGGGACTCATTTTCCACTCTCTGTCGCCGTTAACAAGCAAAAATGCCGCATTTGGGGAACAGAGATTCATGATTGGGCTGGCATTTGCGCCAAAACCATCATTGTGCCAATTTTCTTCAGAGAAGGCGAAACGTCGATGGGAATCGATTTCAGTAGATTTTGGCTCATTATGTTTGCCTATATACCATAAGTAAATATGTGAAAAATGCCTGCAAATCAAACAATGTAGTTTCTGCAATGAAAATTCCCTGGACGTGTGGTGTCAAAAAATGGCGACATTGACTGGCCACCCATATTTCTAGATTTAACCGCTCCGGACTTATTTTTTTGGGTATTATTTTAAAAGCAAAGTATACACCAGCAAGCCTCAGATCATGGACGAGCTCAAATGATAGCTATACGGCCAAGATACTCGAAGGGCACATTTTGCTTTGATCAATAACGGCGGCCACTTGATTGATGTTGCATTCAAAAATCCAAATAAATTGTAAAGAACCAAATTACATAAAAATATCTCATATATGGAAATCGATTGTTTTTTTTTAAGTTATTCAATATCCACATACCGACATAAAAGTACCCTGTACATGTAATATAAGTTCAACAACTCAGCTAAATCTTATTAGATTTGCATTTCAATTTAGTTTCTTAATCCTCAATTTTTTAACATATCAAACCTATTGAACATTTTTATAAAAGCCTACTTACCATATTTGAATAACGGTGTGAGTTATTTATAAATCCGGCTCGATGGACAAAAGATCTACCAAACGGTGAGAGACATTCAAAGGAATCAAGAAACAAAACAAAAACTATAGAAAGCGTAGAGAGTAAAACAGAAGAAGAAAGAATAGAGCAATAAGAAAGAAATGAAAGGGCCATTAGCGTGGTTTAAACACCCTAATCTCTTCTTTCTAACAGCTTATAACCATAACAAAGTATATACTTGGACCTCCTAAAAATTGAGTTTTTGACCCTAAGCCCTGTATTAGAAATTTAGAGTATGAAATTTTTTAATGTCTGATTAGACCTACAACATGCATTAAGCCTCGGGCGAAGTAAGTTCATGTATTTTTTTTTTTTTGATACAAAGTGTTATATACATAATATAAGTAATACAACAGGTGTACGTTTTTACTTACTTACTTAGTTGGCACTATAACCAATGATCGGTCTTGGCCGCTTAGACCACATATTTCTCTGTCAACGGTGGTAGCCTAGCACTTCTTCGGCAGGCGTACGTATAGAGCGGGAAATATGCATCCACTGCGCCCATATATCATCAAATTGAGGGGTGTTTTGCGATAGCAGAAGTGCGAGTCAATTGGCGATCTGTTGTGATTGGAGCTTTTCGGCATCCAGCCATCTCTTTCTACCGATACGTACGCGATTTGCTACAAATATGGTACATGTGTGCAGACCTTGGCTTCAACCAAGTAGTGGTCTGGGTCGATGTTTGCGCCCCGTATTGTGCGTTCGTCTACTACACTGGAAGCAAGCCTTCCGTCGATCACAACGTGATTAATCTGGTTTCGTGCGTTTTGATCAAGGGACCGCAAAGTGGCATTATGAATATCGAGATGATTAAAAATTTCATACTACTATGTGTCATGTGTCGTACGGCGGCTAAATCGATTCGTCGTGGAGACTGAATTTTCCAATCGTCGGACCAAACACACTCTGCTTGCCCACCTCGGCATTAATGTCGCCTAACACGATTTTAATATCATGGATCATAAGTTTTGTCGAGGAGCTCGTAGAAGTCATCTATGGTCGTTTCATCCTTCTCATCCGTCGGGGCATTGAATACAAATTAGGCTGATGTTGAAGAATTTTGTCTTGATGCGGATAGTGGCTAAACGCTCATTCACGAGCGTGAACCTTGAGACTAAGTGCGGCAGTCTCTTCCCAACCGCAAATCCAACACCAAATTCGTGTCTCGACTCATGACAGCTGTAGTAGATACCACAGGATCATCTTTTGGAGCAACCATGTCCCGTCCATCTCATTTCCTGTATAGCGGTGATATGAGCTTTATATTGTTCGAGAACATCTTCCAGCTGGATAGAGGAGTTCTCTGTAGGAGGTTTGGACATTCGAGGATGCATATCCGTAAACATTTTCCTTTGGGCGTTTGCGGAGTCGTAAATATTAGGAGGGTTACATATCCGGGGCGTCACTGGGAGATATTTTAACGTAGTGGGTTCCGTACAACCATTCATTCAAGGCCACGGAAAAGCAAGCCATACTTAGTAGTTAGCTCACTGACGGGTATCAGATCGCTATCCAAACATGGACGCACCTGTGACTATCACCAACTTTACCTTGTACCTTACCTGTGTCCCTACATTTGTATGTTCGTTTGTTTCTATTTCTGAATCTTGCCTAAATATGAGATACAGTTTTTCCAAATTTTGCATCATGATTAAATTGGTTTTGGAAGACGAGATAGGATAAACAAGTACCATACATACATATAATATAATGCCTACTCGTTTAAGGATTTGGTGTGATGCAAGAGCACTTGATAATAAATAAATTATTTCTTTTTTTAATAACTAGGTTACATATTTTTTCAAAATACAGACATTTTTATAGTCTTTACAGTCTTTCCCCAAACAAATATGGCAACACTGATGCTACATCTCCATTTTTTCATTGAGTGTTCATCTATTTCAATCCTTGATATTGTTTCACATAAAAGAATATTTATTTTGTAAATGATTTATTTTTATGCAAAGAGTAAAACTATTTTTATTATTACATGTAACTGCAAAATATTTATGTATTAAAATATTATACCATATGTGCATCAAAATGTTATAAGTGTATTTATAGTTAAATATATCGGTGGAAATGTGTATCAAAAAGATTGTATTCAGTCAAAGAGAAAATTCTTTAAATACGAGTACATTTAGTTTTAAGTAAATGTGAAACAAAACCCCTAACTATTGTATGAGTATATCGATGGTTTAATGTACAATCGTTGTATGTACTTATACATATGTGCACTTTTTCGAATGCTCGTCTTAAGAAAATGTTTATTTTAGATTATACTATCGTATATATGGTATGTTATATAGCCCAAAATCGGGGGCTATGCTTTAAATCACTGATATGAGTTAAAGCTTTCGTTTGTGTCTTTTTAGATAACAAAGGTTGTGTATTGTAGAAATGTTGGTGTAGTTTTTAGTAAACGTAGCATTCCAGTTCCTTTTTACATCGCGACACTCACAATAAGCTGAAACTGGTTTTTAAAATAAACACATTAGTGTGTACTTCACGAAGTGACACTTTTCCAAGTTTTAGGCTTCTTTCTGCTACTGCACAGTGCAACAAAATTAAGTTGTCATACAAACTCCAAATAGTAATGTAGCTTTTCCAAAGCAACCTTATCCAAAGTACATTTTCATTCCAAAAAAAATTCAATAATTTTAGTGAAGGCCGCAATTATTAAAGTTATTTACACCTTCGTCGAAATTAGAGGTTATTTATGCGACCTCCATTTAAGAAATCTTATTTAGTAGGAACTTATGTATTTGAAATAATATCAAATATATGTAACGCATATGTAACATTTCCAAATGAAAATAATTCATAGAAATTTTCCTCCCAAATTCGGCCAGATCTGAAAATATTAAAACATTATCCAAATCCTTTTAAAAAATGCTCCCGAAAATACACCCATAACTTTTATGTTCGTGTGTTTGCAACTAACGTCAATTAAGAATATCATACATATATCGTCAAAACGGTTGTCGGCTTTCTTTATACGCAGTGATTTAACATCACCGTAGTAGCAGGTAGCAGTCATATAGAAATTTTGATATCAATACTCATCTGGAATGGTGCAAGTAAGTAATAGAACATATATACATATAAAAGCAAGAGTGTCGGAAGATTTGTGAGCCAATTGATATTGTCACGTTCTACCACTTTATCTCTTCCTTTACGTATTTTTAACATATTGCTACTCCTACCACGGCGGCACTCAAATAATATCACTTCTAAAAGCACATTTTTGGTAGCAAGTTTTAAAATTTCTTACCAATATTTTGTATATTGCTAAGCTAATACAAAACGTTTTTCTCACCGCCAACTACGCACATAAGCAGATATTGTGTGTATATACAAACATACATACATGCATGTATGCGACTTTACACATACAAATATAATTTCAGATAAGTAAAATGCTTTAAAAATATGCTGCAAATTTATTTACTTACACCGTGGTTAAGTATATTGGAAATTTTCCTCGTCGAACAAATTTTGCTCGGTGTACGATAATACTCCCAGCATCTCGTGTTCGGTGCAACAACAATTTCGCTGATACTAATTTTCAATATAACCACGGCCTTACCAGAAGAAAAAGAGAAATTGGTGCTTATTCTTAAAAAACTTTTTCAAACTTTTAAAAAGAAAAAGAGAAATGTAGGGGGAAAATAAATAAAGAAAACTATGTGCCAAAATTCATATACCAGTTCATATACTCGTATTTATATAGTGTAGTAAGTACATAAAGTGTGTTGCATTCGAGTTACTATAGCACATTTTTCTAGTTTTTATTAATTTTGAGCATTAAAGCGAAAAGGTGTATTTCGTGCCATCAGATTTTTATTAATTAATAATAATTATTTAAATGGAATGCCGCAAGGCACTAAGTTAAGCGAGCTGGAAAAAGGCTAAATTCTAGCTTAAACATAAGCCAAATTGCCAAAGAAAAAAAAAATACGTCGAAGCAGACAAATTATTTATAATTTTTTTTCAAATCCGGACAACTATGATACTCATAGACGAGGAGGAGATGCACTGAGTTGCACACAATTGGCAGCTACGTCTATTTACCATATATAAATATATTATATTATTTACTATCTGTATCTTTTCTGAAACTAAATTTTTTTGTTAGATCATATTTTCTGACGAGAAAAAGGAATTTAGTGGAATTTAGTTGGCCCCGATGGTTACAAACAGTACTGGCGTGATCTCAGAATGGAACCACAATATTTTTCTAAGAGGAATTTCGGTGGTGGTTCGCTAATGGTATGGGGTGCGTTTTATGCAGATGGCGTGGCGTGCTGGAATTAAAGGTTGTGTTCTCAAGAATGAAGTGCTTAAGTATAGTCTGCTTCGTTTTATCGAACAAAATTCTGCAAAACAGTGGACCTTTCAGCAAAACAATGCAGCAATCCACACAAGCAAAGAAACAAAATCGTGGCTGCATTCAAAAATATCCCTGTTTTGGACTGGCCCGCCTGCCCGCCCGACTTAAAACCTATAGAAAATATTTGAGGCTTACTGACAATAGCAGTTTATGCACAAAATCGCCAATACAACAGTGTAGCTGAGCTCAAAAACCCAATTACGAGGGAATTGGAATCTATAGACAGAAATGTAATAAAAAACCTTCTTAATTCCATGAAAACTCGAGTATTTGAATGTATTCAAGCGCAAGGAGGGTTTAACGAGTTGTTAAAAATTGAAATAAAACAAATTAATAAATTTTTAAATAAATTCCCAAATGTGTGCTATAGTTATGAAACGAACAAATAAGAGCGAATAATACATAACTTGCAGTCTTATCACAGGAGTTACTAACCAGCATTGAATTAAAATTAAAAAAGGCATGGCAAATGAAAGAGACTAAAAGTGATAATATTTTCTAGGTTAATTTTTAATTTTTCAGGGAATTGAAAACTTTTTATGATGAATTATAAAAAAATTGAAAAAGTGTGCTATAGTCGTGCAATACACTTTATATTTTTATTTCCTTTTTTTCGGGAAAATTTAATTTTAGAAATATATACATACATACTACATATTTATATATGAGCATTTCAATTATACTATATAAGTAATTATTTATGTGAATACTACGTAAATGTTAAATTTAATGAAAGCACGAAACAAAATAAAAAACACTGTGTTAATGGCAATTATATTACATGAAGAAAATTACAAATAAATGTTTATAGACGTTGATATTATGTATATGCAATAAATTTACATGGAAATGTTACTGTATTAATGCATATATTTATATATGGTATGCACGTATAGTATGTACATTGTACATACATGACTATAGATGCTCAATAAATATGTTAATATTAAAACTAAACTGAAAACAATGAAAAAGAAAAATTATTGTACTTATGTACATAATTCGATTTTTAGAGAAAACAGAATTTCGCAGAATCTACTGAGCATATTAAATGAAATGACCAACAACCATTGACAATTTGTTATTGTGTGTTCAAAAGATTCGACGATTAGTTTCTACATTTGTTTGTAACGAAACAGAATATTTCATCAAATTAGCCAAAGGGTCTCATGGCAATAAAGTCAGAAGACACATGCTTCGATTTCCCATATGTGCAAATGATTTGAGAATTCTCTCAGAGGATGAAGATGGATAATGAGGAGTATAAAATCAATTTTGAAAGACTAAATGTGACTTAACTTAAAATTTTTGAATTATGCGATTTGACTTAAGTATTTTGTTTCTGCAATCAGCGATTCAATTATTTCAAAACCAGACGGCTTTAAAACAATAATGGGCAAGTTGCGTAACAATCTTTACTGTTTAAATATATTGCATAGGCTGGTGTAATATTGACAACAGTTGGCGCGGGGGCAAGTCTAGATTATAACTACCCAAAAAAATTTTTAATTCGGAAAAAAAATTTTGCATTTTTTTCCAAATTTGGCAGTTTATATTCCAGATAATACTTAATTAAATTTGTTAGGTTATAATGACCAATCATGCCAAAGAATAACCACGTTCATAGAACTGGGGTACTATCCCCATCTCCCTCTTTCGTTTTTTTTTATTACTTGAGAAACAGCGACAACTTTTTTCTCAGAAACTAATTGTGTGCCTTGCTTTAAAACAGGTGTATACTTTTTCCACCGAAAGTGTTCCTGGTACATGTGAAGTCTAAATGCTCTCGCGCAAACGTGTTCTAGAGAGCTACCACTGCTATAAAATAAAATTAAAAACATTACTCAAGAAAAAAGCTTATAAATACCTATGAACCAGGGACAAATTTGGATTTGTGGGAGGCCCGGGACCGCTGGATGGTGGGGTCCCTTGTTAAAAACTTTTTATTAAAAGTAAGAATTGTATCTTTATATCCTGTACATTTTTGCGTAAAACTGATGCATAAACATCAATAATATCATTAAAAGATCATTCGTAAATAATGTCGCTTTCAATACTTAAAATGATGAGAACCTAGTGTACCTACTCGAAGTCGTCACCTGATTTTTATAAGAGCAAAACTTTATCTCCTTCTTGCTCCTTACTCTTCTACCTGTCTCTCTCGCACAGTCTTTTTTGCTTGCACCAGTGTAAATTGACACATTTAATGGTTTTTCCACTTTGAAGCGGGCAGCATTTTAAAAGCATTCGAAGATGTTTTCAAAAAATATATAATATTTTTCTCGCTAAAACTAAAGCCCGTGGCCACTGGCTCCGCCTCAAATTTGGCCCTGCATCTAACTATATGGATGCATTTCAAACGTGTCAGCTTATTACATACATACATACATATATTTATTTCTCACGATATATGATTCTTAAAGTATGTACTTGTACATACAGAAGAATATTTACATTGCTAGAATTTCATTTGGAACTAGTAAGTATATACTAGACTTGTTTAAGAACATCTATAGGTAACATTTCTTTGTCGGTATCATCACTAGTGGGTAAAGAGTGTAATGAATGTATCACAAATGAGATGCTCAGACCCGTTATGTTCGTGTGGCATCATTTTAGTGCAATCTTACTTACTTACTTAACGACTGGCACTACAACCGATGATCGATCTTGGCTGCTTCTTTAAAGCTTCGCCAGTCGCCTCTGTTATGCGCGCGCTGGCCTCAGTTGATAAGGCCAAGTGCAGTCAGGTTGATCTGCACCTGGAAATTAGGACGTCCCCTTTCCAATGGAAATTAGGACGTCCCCTTCTGCGTGTTCCTCCACCGTGGTTCGAATTAAACACCCTTCTAGGCTGAGCGCTTTCTTCCATTCGCTCAACATGACACAGCCAGCGAAGCCGGCTGTCAGTGTCGGCGTACAGCTCATATAGCTCATCGTTCCAACTTATTCGATACACGTCTTCCACGCATACTGGACCGTAGATCTGACGGAGTATCTTCCTCTCGAACGCTCCTAACAGCCTCTCATCATTGACGGTCAATGTCCACGTCTCTGCGCCATACATTAGGACGGGAAGGATGAGGGACCTATAGAGCGTTATTTTCGTAGGTCGAGAGAGGGATCTACTTCTCAATTGCCTACTATTGCCCATATTAACACCTGTTGGCAAGAGTTAGTCTCCGCTTGATCTCAAGGCTGACATTATGGTTGGTGTTTATCCTGGATCCTAGATATACGAAATCCTTGACGAATTCAAAAGTATAATTGTCAACAGTGACATTTTATCCAAGACTCTTTGTCTGTTGACACAAGGTATTTCGTTTTGTTCTCGTTCACCACTAGACCAACTCGACAAGACTCCCTTTTGAATATTTTACAAACATAATTAAGAAAAAACTTATAATTTCAAGGAAAAGCAGTTTTCTTTTAGTTTTAAACAAATATTGCATGATTAAATATAATAAAAATATCCATTAAACGCCGCAGTCATTACACAACGCACATATGTACTTAATTTGTAGAAATTACATCTATGTGTACCGTAAGACCGATGGATCCAAGTAAGGCCTAACAAATTAATACACAATGAATCGTCGTGAAAAAGTGGTCAAATAAGCCAGTACATTCTTGCTCAGACCCATCGATGTGTATGTATGTATGTATGTATGTACATATGTACTTGTATTGTTGACAATGTCGTAATATTTATAAGAAGCTCTAATTCCAAAAGCAAAGCAAAAATATAAATACTCTATCTACATAAGAGTAAAATTGTATTATGTAGATTTAAAAACAAAACAGTATATTGTCTGCGAGTTCAGCGAAATTTGAAAAAAATGTACTCATGTATTGATTTTAACCTTACGGCAACTATAAACATTTCTTGATAATCCTGGCATTTACCAATTTTACCGATACCTAATTTAGATGAAATCGCACCCGCCCTTAGTTATAAAAATTAAAAACTAATAATAAATATCACATTATGTAAACACAGCAACACAAGACAATAAAAGCAATTAACTTAAGAAAGTCCTTTCACAAATGTCTTTGCATAATATCTGCATACCATATTTGAAAAACTCATTTCCTCCTTGGACAAACAATAGACTTTAAGAAATTACCATATATTACAAATTACAATAACATTTTAAATAGTTTTAATGCTTACAGGAATGCCTAGAGTTGCGAATTTTCGACGTAACTTAGAGTCAGGTTTCCAGTGCTT
The DNA here is from genome assembly GCA_958295655.1 of Palloptera scutellata. Classification (NCBI taxonomy): domain Eukaryota; kingdom Metazoa; phylum Arthropoda; class Insecta; order Diptera; family Pallopteridae; genus Palloptera; species Palloptera scutellata. The sequence goes on from OY282451.1 coordinate 55,484,234, forward strand.
GGTGATTTAAACTAAAGTTTCGTTAGCTAAACGTGAAATATTAAAACTAATACCTAATCAAGCACTGAAAATACAGATCCTCATGTCTTAAACTGAGGCTTGTTGTTGGTCCACAATTTATCAAAATTCTTTTTCCGTCTCTTCATTTTTACGTTTGTGAATATACAAATTCTGAAAATTAAATCAAAATCAATTGTGTGGCATTTAATTCAAAACTATGTATGCAATTCAAAACATGTAATCGAAATACTCTAGTACATAGAGGTCTAAGATATAATGTGTTGCATTCATTTCCCCTCCGTGAAACATTTGCCTTTGTGAGCTATGGTTAATAAACCCTTTTTAAGATCTAACTTATCTAGCAATCTCTACGAGAGCAATTCACAGTGTAAAATATTCGGTAATCCTCATTGTTTCAGAATAGAACGGAAAAAAACTACTTTTAGGGCTGAGCTATTTTCGGATTTTTCGTGGTTAAAAGCTTGACTTTCTACTTATATTTATAACTTTTACTACTACATACACACACACACACACACATAAGTACATACATTTGCCGTTATGGTAACATAACCAAAGATATTAGAAGAAAACAAATTTTACCCATAGAATTAAGATTGATGCTATAATTTTATTTCACTAATACATAAATAGTTAAAAATTAATGTTAAAAAATCAATATTATTAAAAAAAAATATTCCACAATGTTTAAAATGAGTATAATTGTTTTGTATGGGTGTGTTAAGACTTCAAGCCAAACAACAATTAACAATATCTAATCAACTAAATACCAGAAAATATAATAAATGTTGAAGTAATAACAATGTTTGTTCAAAACTAAACAGTTTTTCATGCTTCGTGGTTTTGAGAGGAGTTGTGGTAGATCTTCATGTGCTAATTGCGAATCTCTAGGATGAAAAAAAAAACGTGGTTTGTTAGGATATGTGATGATCTATTGAAAATTACTCTCAAAACCCCGTATACATGACCTGTGTCGGGCTGCTTTAAATCGAGACGCCGTCGTCAAATTACAATGAAACAGTTGGGGTATTCACAAGGTGTCTTATTCAGTGTCGTATCCACTCAATTTTCATAAATTCTCTAATTTCCCATACAAAATTTTACGACATTATAAGAATACAATAGAATACGACACCTTCTGAATACCCCAAGTATATTACGATTTTACGTTTTGATGCAATATGATGCGCCTGTGTATCACGCATCAGCTCACACATCTTTATTACACGAACATAAATTGTTACTGTAAAATAAAAAAAACTTTTCTTTTTCGGGCCTATTACGGCTCGATATATAAGCGCTTTAATGTAATAATAATATAATTGTTTAAAATAAATGTAATCAATAAATAAATGGTGTGTATGCATCTATCCTGTGTTTATCTCTATGCTGACATATGTTAGTATGGAATTGCCATTGGGGTTATCTGCAGCTGGAGAGTAACCAAAATTGGATAATTTCTGGTTTAGATGAAGAACTCACTATCACACCCCGCACACGAATAATCTTTTTATGCGAACGCCGAAAAAAAATATCCTGTCGATTATTATTTCTAAGCTCAAACAGCTAAATTTCAAATCGTCACTTTCGAAATTCGACTTGACACTTTTAGAATCAAACTCACCCTCCAGTTCCATGGAGGGTTAGGATACATATTAACGAATGATGAATTCTATTCCGAATTCAAATTGACACTTTCCAAATAAATACTTTGGATTTGTGATGTGAAGTATCGAGAACTTTTGAGTATCGGGTATTTTTTCGAAAGAACGGGTACATTTTTACATTAATTTATTTCTGGAAATACTACATATTATTTCACATCATTACCTAAAATAAAGTTCAATCTGACAGCACTTTTTCACTTTTACCAATCAGTTAATTTTTTAACCCATTTTTGTAAGAGACGTTGCGCTGCTTATCAATATCAAACATCTGGGTGCATAGTGTAAAAAGCTTGTTTTTTAAACCCGCGTTTTAAATCTATTAATTTTGATAACGATCCTCAAGCACATACCATACCAAACATTTTGTCAACTGATCATCAGCATCCACAAGAAACGACACAATCGACGAAGCAAGGTGCTTCACAAACACTAATCCAAAAACTTCTTGTGAACTTTTAGATTGGAAAATCCGCTGGAATTTTAGTACAACATCATTATAATTTTACAAAATAATTATCAATTTTTATACTAACTCGCTACAAAAAATCTTTGCATTCCTTCTTCCCTCGACGGTGTCGTCCGAAAGAATTTTCTTTAAAACAGGCCATATAGGTACCATTTTAAAAAGGTTAATTTATTACTACTTATTATTGAAATGTTGTTAATACAATTAAGTAAGACGTGTGTGGGTTTACTGAACCATATGAAAAAACTTTAGAATTCAATAAGATAAAATTCAATAATTTAATTTATGTAATTTAAGTTACTTAGTTCATGCGGTTTTGTTCGTTTCAATCTTCTATATTCCTGGGTAATATCCTGAAGTTGGATTGCTTCCACATTGATGTGGTTGAGTAGTCTTTTTTCGTGTTTGGCAGCGTTTGTTTAAATCTTTATTAATTTCATGATTGGTTATGCTAAGTAGCGGTATGCATTAGCAATCATTCGCAATAATTTATTTTGACTTCGCTGAATGATGTCTCGATTTGATTGTTTGGTACAGCCAAAACTGTATACCATACGGTCAAAATGGTTTGAAGATAGACCGATAAATTAGTCTCTTGCAACATAGGTTAAGTTGAGGATGATGCCCAATTAACCAATACATGTGACATTTGGTCTTGATATGTTCAGCTTTCTGTTTTATATGATGTTTCCAGTTTACCTACTTATCGAGGTATTTTGCTTAATCTGCTGTACGCAGGTGGTTGCTTATTCGTCATAATGTGCATATGTTGAGTTTAAGCTTAAATTTTAACTTAAATATGATCATATTTTTGAATAGCTGTAACTTTTTATAGACTTTGTCGTTTTTTATGTATGTTTGTAAATGTTCCATAAATTAGCAAATGTTGTGAAATTTTTTTTATTGTTTAATTTCAATAAATCGAACTCAATGCAGTAAATTTAATTTAAGTTAAAATAAAATATCCTATACATTTACGTTCCACGTATTAAACTGGTGGGCCTGGGGGCGTAGGACACAAGGTAAAGTTCCTGACAGTCGCAGGTGCGTCCATGTTCGATCCTTGCGTTTCTATGTCTCAAGTCGACACACACCCTCCTCGTGGCGTGTCTGGATAACGATCTGACACCCGTAAGTGAGCTAACTAATGTGTACGGCGGCCTTCTCCGTGGCCTTGAATGAATGGTAGTTCGTCGGGCTTAGAACCCACCACGTTAAAATATTCCCCAATAAATCCTCAAATAAAGCCTCAGATAAGGAACCCCCCTAATGTTGACGACTCACGCAAACGCCCAAAGAACGATTTACGGATATGCCCCTGGAATGTCCGAACCCTCTACAGGGAAGGTGCCTCTATCCAGCTGTTGGATGCCCTCCAAAGATATAGAGCTGACATCACCGCTACACAGGAAATTCGATGGACTGGACATGGTTGCTCCAGAAGAGCATTCTGTGATATCTACTACAACTGTCATGGGTCCCCTGATCAAAACACACGAAATCAGATTGATCACGTTGTGATCGAGGCTTCCAGTGTAGTAGATGAACGCACAATACGGGGTGCAAACATCGACTCAGACCACTACTTGGTTGCAGCCAAGGTCTACACACGTGTATGTGTAGGTAGCAAATCGCGTGCGGATAGGAAAAAAGAGAAGGCTGGACGCACATTTCCCGCTCTATGCGTACGGCTGCCGAAAAGGTGCTAGGCTACTACCGTCAACGGAGAAATATGTGGTACGACCAAAAGTTTCGCGATGCTACTGAAGGGAAATACTCAGTTCATAGAGCAAATGCTTGCTGAGTTGTTTAAGACTGGAGACGAAGAGCTCACAAAACGCATGTATGAACTTCTATGCAGAATATAGTCGGATGAAATCATGCCAATTGATTGGATCCTCAGCGTACTCCATAAGATCCATAAGATCCAAGCCATAAGAAAGGTGATTCCAAGATCTTCGCCAACTACCGTGGGATAAGCCTTCTTAATATTGCATATAAGGTTCTATCGAGCATACTGTGCGAAAGACTGAAGCCCATCGTGAACAAACTGATTGGAAGTTATCAGTGTAGTGTCAGGCCTGGTCAGGCCACCACCGACAGGATCTTCACATTACGCCAAATCCTGGAAAATACCCGAGAAAAACAGATCGATACCCATTCTCTATTCGCCGATTATAAAGCGGCGTTCGACAGCACAATTATGGATGGACAATATCTGATTTTGGTATCCCTGAAAAGCTCATTCTTCTTTGCAAAATGACACTGACCGACACCACCAGCGCAGTGAAAATTGGGACTAACATCTCCGCGCCATTTGATACCAAAATATGTTTCAGACAATGTGACTCTATCGTGCGATTTCTTTAAACTTATGCTGGAGAAAAGAATTCGAGCTGCGAACATCGACAGCTCTGGCACTATTTTCTACATGAGTGTCATGCTGCTAGCATACGCTGATGATATTGACATCATTGGCACTAACGTGCGAGCAGTCAGTGCCGCATTCTCCAATCTGGAAAGGGAATCTCGTCAAGTGGGTCTGGTGGTGATCGAGGACCAAATCGAAATACCTTGTATCAACGAACAAAGAGTCACGGCGTCTTAGACAAAATGTTACTGTTGACAATTATACTTTCGAAGCCGTCAAGAATTTCGTTTACCTAGGATCCAGCACGACACTGACATAGTCAATCGTATAAAAATTCAGCGGCTTCGCTGGCTGGGTCATGTTGAGCGAATGGAAGGAGCAGAAGAGGACGTCTTAATCTCCCTTGGAAAGACCGGGTCAGGGCGACATAGTGAATTAAATTTAAGGCTTACAACTTGAGATTTTCTAAATTCAACTTTACCATTTTGAACTCGATTAGACTCTACTGAATTCAAATTAATGTCCAAATAAAATTAGCTACTCTTCATATAGAAAATTATATTCAGTATGTGCTTAATATTTCACAATGTCTGATTATAGACTCCTTCCATACCTTTTCCTCATCGCAAGAGAATTGATATCAAAAGTTTATACATTTTTACATTTACATTTTATTTGTTAATTTATTTGTTTCGTTTTTAAATGAACATATATGTATACAGTAAATAAAGTAAGTAAGTAATATGTATACAGTTATATATATGTATGTATATATAAAAAAAGAAACCTTGAAATACTAGGCTACATAATCATGCAAGAAAATTTTAATATACTTGAATGCGACAAGACATTTTATCATAGCGAAATTGCAAAAATTAAAATTAAAGTTTTTTGTTAAAACACGATACAAAAATATTAATGCAGTTTTTTACTAAACCACGTATGAAAAAATTATTAATAAAATATAAACTGGGTTTAAATGTTAAACGATAAGCACAGACAAATAATGTAAAGATATATCCGTACAAGTATTCAATCAAATATTCATAGTTTTCGAGATACGAACAATACGATTTTCTCTTCAACGATATCTTCAGTTTGCTCTATTCTACTCGCCCTCTCTTATTATAAAACTTTCATATATTAATTCATGCCACGTCATTATCGTCACATCTTCTTCGTTCCGTATTATTATTCGATTGTAATAATAATAATAATGAGTTACATTACGACGATGCACGAAATAATATCAACGTTTTATTTAAAATGTTGCACCAAATTACACGTTCTTCTTTTGTATCAGCAGAGAGTAAATGTCGCACCACTGTCATAGGCCCATTTGGCACAATAATCAATGATTCCTGATCAGTATCCTTCGCGGAACGCTGACACTCCAACCAAATCGTATTCATGCGCGAACAAATATCACGCGGTACACAAGTAACATTTGGTGATATGCATGAACGTAAATCGATTGTGCCCATTGGTGGTTTTTTCATTTCATCATCGGGATATTTCCAATAATTCAGGGAGAAACCAATCAAATGACACCAGCGGCGATGCCAAGCACCAAAACCAGAAATATCTTCAAACATGGTGAGGAAACCTTTGTGTTCTATTTCAGACGAAATTTCACAATTTATCTTCATATGCAAAACACCTTCCAGGGGACTTACTCCGAGCACCTACAGTAATTGGAAGAGAGAGAAAATGGCATTCGTTGTGTTATGTCAATTTTTACAATAGATATGGATGAACTTCTTGTAGTTCTTGGTCGGGTCAACAGTCACCTGTGTTAATGTCCATGTGGTGCGTTGTGATTCAAGTAATGAAAATATTGCATAACCATACTGCACCAATGCGGGAGTGCGCACAACATTCGGCCCTGCAGGACTCTGCACTGGTGGCATAACGAGGCGATTATTCGAGCCTTTCTTCTTAGGTGTTTTTATACCACATTTCTTACCCAAATTAATGTGATATTTGACCTCATGCGGTAACACTTCACGTTGGGCAGTCATGCCGTATATTTCTAGAGTTATCTTTTTGTGAAAAATAAAGAAAATTAATAAAAACAAAATTTAAATTAGCAACACTCACCCTAAAATCAGTATAAACATCAACTTCAAGTGTATCAGGAAATTTCACAGCCAGCAGACCAGGCAAAGTGGGCACCGTTTTTGTTGCCAACACAAGATCATTATATTTGAGCAAGCAAACCAAATGGTGACCGGATATAGTATCTACAGCCAATTTGCGTATATAATCTTGGCGCAAGGGCACAGTAATTTCTTTAACAAAAAGACATCCACGATCTTTAATTGCATATGGTGGGCGTAAACATTTTTCAACACGCAAACGTTGTACTTCATCTAGGCACGATTGGCGACGATGTGCTGTTCATAAGAATTCGAAATAAATTCATAGCACGCACTTTGAAGAAGACTTATTTTTGCTACTTACTTGCTACCAGTAAATGTCGTTCACCCTCTACAGATTCCGTAGAACCAGAAAATTCAATTGTTGCTGCACACAAATTCAAAGCTTGACTTGTTTGAGCTATAATCTGCTGTTGTTTGCATACTTCATCTAACAGCTCTTTAATGCGCTCTTGTATAATATGTTCTTCATTGCCTGCCATTCTGGTTTTAGCATCATCATCATTATCGCCATCTCCCGAAGTAAACAGTTCACGCGCACTTGGCTGTTGTTGCTGCATCCCAGCAACTTCGTTCAGAAATGCATCACTATTTACCGCATATTCAGAACTTCCTTGTTCCTCGCGGTTAATATAACGGACCGGTGTACAATTGGTACTCTATTTTAATTATGTGTGAATTCGAAATTAATATAGAATGTATCTTAATAATTAAAACCAAACATACATTAGCATTTTGTTGACGCCTATAGAAGCTTACAGTATGCACCAAAGTAACCATACTTTCATCCTCTTGATTTATACATAATTCTGATTTGATGGGCTGCTGTTGCTGGACAAATGTTGTCGGATTATTGGCATTGGTGTTACTGCAGGAAGGCTCAAAATCATCTTTCTCCTCGGAAATAGTTTGATAATTTGAATATTTTCTTGGAGTTTTACGGAATGTGAAACTATTGGATGTAGTGGTGCCTTTACTCTGCAAGAATATTGGAAAGAAATGTCAATGGTCGATGTCTGTTCAATCAGTCATGAGCCCAAATAATTCCAAAGCAATTTAAATTAGTTTCAGGATATGCGGCAATTTAGCACTATTTCGCATTACTATTGCTATCTGCTGCCAAAATAAAAACCCTTACTAGTTTATATTGTAATAAAAGTATAACTTCAACACCGTAGAAATTTTTATAATCCTTATTAGTTTTAGTCTCATTCACGTTTCACTTTCAAGCAGCTAACTTACCATTTTTACAGCACGACTTTCACTTGTAGCGCTAGTATCACCATCTTCACCACTCTGTTGTGCGCAATCATCGTCACCATCATCAAATGCTTCATCAAGATAATCATCAACACCCACTGAACCTTCAGAAGAATATATGGAACTGTCAACACAGTTCCCCCCATCATCCCCATAATATAAATTTTTTTTAGCATAACGTACTTCCTAAAGTCAAATAAAAGAAAACAAAACAAAATAGAAAAAAAAAATTATGAAAGCCAAAACAAAATTAGCTAAAAGTGCGCACATATAAAACCCGATAACATCATAAATAGTAATAGGAATAATCTCCCCTATTCTAAAATCCGTCGTAACAGATACGAATTCGTAGCAGCATTTACAAATTCAAATTATTTGTATTCTGTAATCGAATCGGAATCATTTTAAATGTTGCTTCATTAAAAACGTATCGGTCTTTCGGCTTTTTTTGAATTTATATTACGATATGTTATGCACTCAACACTCATAAATACACGAATCCACGAGAACTTTGCTACACGGCATTCACTCACCTTGATTTTTGTTTGCTGTCCTTGTTGTCCTTTTTGTTGATCATTTTTTTGCACAGCATGCATTACCTCACGACCCAAACTACCATCACAAATGCCAACACTGCTATCATCTTCATCAGCTTCTTCTGATTCCATGTAACTACGAATAATGCCAGCAAATTACAAAATTAGTAGTAAACAAAATACATAGATAAGTTTTTATTAAAAAAAAACTAAATAAGAAAATTAAATACTACCATTAAAAACTTAAATACTATAAAATTGAACAATACATTTTAGAGCTCATTTTCGCTTAAGACTAAAAGTTAAAAATTGTTTTGGAAATATCAGTCTTTTGATAATTAATTTTAGTTTATTTTTATTTTATACTATTCGATGCATAATAAGCACATTAAAAAGGAGTAGCATCCCTCCTCCGCCCACCTTTCATCCGTCGGCTCTTCCGTTAATAATGGGGACGAAGCGCCAACAACTGCATTACCACGGCGCTGATTCAAGTCATCACCCGAAATAGTGGCGGTAGTACCACAGTCAATGTTGTCCTCTGTACAAGATTGATTTGAATCGATTTCGGAAAGTACAGGATATAAGTGTTGATTAGCAGCGTTACTGCCTGATGTTCTAGCACGTTTACTTTCGTCATCGCTAGAATCGGAAGCTATTATAGAGAAAAGAAGAAAATAGTTGAATATATACGACATCGTTGAAGCACTTTAACACTTTCACAAATTTGTTTATACGCTGATATAGCTATAGTTATTTGTATTGGTTAGATAATTTAAAACATAAAGTCAAGAACAGAAATACACTTACGTGATCGACGTTTAGAGTACAGCACAGATGCTAAATTTGACGGATTCGTCATTGTTAATGGCATGGGTGGTGGCGGCGGTGGACGCATACCTTGGCTTGTAACGCTGTTGCCGGTTGCTTTCATTTGTGCATGTGACTGTGTTTGTTTCAACTCGTTTTCATCTTCCTGTTGATCGTTTGTAAATATTTCTTTTTGCCTGTTGAAACGATTTGCCAAAATTTGCATATCTTCTTCGCGTTGCTTCTGTATATCAGCTTTTATTTTGTTTCCAGATATTGTTGTTGCACTTGCAACCAACGCAGCAACTTTATTACGAACCTTTGTATCAGCATTTGCTTTTACTGAAGCTACAGTAGAAGCTGAGGGGCAAACTAAATAAAAGCAAAAAAGTTATTTCAAGCGAAGAGAGTAATTAGGCAAAACTAAAATAAAAAATATATGTATGTAAAACGCTTTGACCTAATTATAAATATGAAATAATTGATTCGAATAAATAATGAAGCATTTATCCATGAAACGTGAGAATGTGTATTAAAAGTGGTTAGAAAAGTTTTCAACTTGCTAAATTTAATGCTTACTCATTGAAGTTCATTGTTCTATACAAAATTTTAAACTACGACCCAATCAATCCCCATTAAAATGGCACATGTTATCTGAATGAATTTAAATTCAGTTGTACTCAATCAATCAAATTTTGTACCTTTTAGCTCATCCTTTTTTGCATGCAGCGTGTTGTCCTGACGTATTTGTGTAATTGATGGTGCCATACCTAAGGCTGCCTTCGGAACGAGTGCTGCGCCCTTATTCCGTTCAAATAATTGCATGCGTTCTCTCAGTGACAACTCAGTGGGATCCTTTTGTGGTCGCTGTGGCTGATCTCTAACACTTGTCACTTTATTTTCGAAGGCAGCAGCACGTCCAGAGACTAAACCAGGCTTAACTTCGTGTATTTTTTTATCTGCCTGAGAAATGACAGCTGTTGCTTTTGGTGCAAGAGCAGATGATGCGACAGTAAATGTATTGGCTAATTTCACGACGTGGGTGGGTTGTGATGTCTCTTCCGGCTTTTGTTGGTTTTGATCTTTTTCATCATGTTCCTTATCATAATCATAGGAAAGTTTAACAGTGGAAGATTCACGCCTTTGAAAACCTTGTGCTTCCAGCGAATTAATAACTTTAGGATCCCATTTAAGTTGCTTCGTTTTATTTCCGGCACTATCACCAATATGTTCGACCGCAATTTCTGTTTTAGCTTTGTTAGCTTTTAAAGGCGACTGTGGTGTTGAAGCAATTGGCGGTTGAGGTGCTTGCGGTTTTACAGACGCTTCGCACCCCAATCGCCTGCTAGGTAGATCAGGTTTGGGAGGTGGCACTGTATTGGCTTGCGGTTGATGATGTACAATGTCGTCTTCCCACAGATTTATAGTGTTAGCCAAAGCAGCTAATTTGCCATAACGTTGTTTGGGTCTTTTATTGCTTGTATTGAGCCCTGCGTCTTCAGATGAGTCCGCATGAAAATTACCCTCAGTACGATGTATTGGTGATGAAAGATCATTGGGATTGGAATAGAGTGCTCCGAGGCGCTGAAGGCGGTTGCGTGATGTGTCACGTATGTTTGCCATGGGTTGATTAGAATTCTCAATTTGGCGTCCTTGCCTTTGATTGATATGAGTCACATCCTCGGTGTTGGTATCTTGTTTTTCAACTTGCACTTGAACCTTCGCAGTAAAAAAATAACGATATTCTATTGTCATTAAACTGATACAAACACATCACCTTATACTAGAACATTTACTTTGAAATCGATAATTTCTAACAATTTTTTAACTTACTTCGACGTTTTTATCAGACATTATATTAATTTCGATGCCCATTTCCATATTTTCTTTATCTACTGCAGAAAAATGACGCATAACTTTGTTGGAAGACGTTGCAGCTTTAACTGCATCACCTATCGGGTTTTCTACCACGTGCAGTTTAGAGCTATTTTTACTATTTCCATTGCCACCGTCAACGGTCCTTATATTGGTCATATTGGTAATTGATGGAGCGACAGGAAATTGCTTCTGATGTTGTTCTTGTGGCTGTGACGCCATTGCGGTTCCGCTGTTTCGTTCGCTATTTTCTACGATTGAAAATTTGCTAATGCCCAAAGCGCGACTACGTTGTTCTGCTTTTTCAAGCATACGCTAATAATAAAAGGTATTATTGGAATTGGCTAACTATTGAACAAAAGCGGATAATATTTATATATATATAATTTAAATTGAACCTGCGTGAAAGGATCCATTTCTCTTTTTTCCGCTTGTTTCGGTAAATGTGGAAAATTTTCCATATGACAATCAATGTTTTTGTAATTTATATGCGTTAATCGAACAATTACGTATTTTAAAGAATATTAAATATTTTTTTCAAACGCTTCCTTACTTTTTACACGATCTTCTAATATTTCAACAAACAAAAATTGCAATCTGTGCAGAAACTCGAAAATGACACAAGCCGCTGTTTTTTTGAATTCGCGGTATTCAGCAGTTATTCAGCACACATACCAATTGGACAGCACTGCCAAGTATAATTAAAAATTAGAGCTAAAAACAAAATATGTTTGATTATCATGCAATGAGTGTACCTAATCGCTGAACGTTGCTCTTTATATACTCGTATTTATTTATTTAGTTAGTCAATGTATAAATATATGTATGATTGCTGAATTAAATTTTTTATGAAAACTGGTATATGTGCATGATCTCAGTTTCCACATAAACGACGCATTTTTTTTTATCAAAATGTGGCCTCTGTACCCAAAAAAGGTACAGGTTATTATTTGAACACTGGTTATTTTGCGTGTGGAAAGTCTAATGTCTTTCGTATTATGACGGAAAATTAGTTTTATATTTGTGGTTAACGAAATGGGTCGATACACAAAATAAATACACAACACTTGAACATCTTTGGGAAAAACTAAAAATTTACTTGCAAAATGCTGAATCTCTTCTATCGATAGTGTAAGAAAATTACGTTCAAAATTGCGTAGAAGACAATCTCCTTCCACTCAATTATTGGATTAATTTGTGAAACGTATTACAATGAACTGCATCTTAATTGGATATAACCTCATGTTCTCGAACTCCATTTTATGGCGAAATATGTGTATACCTAGAAAAACGTATTTAACGTTTACACGTACTTGCTGTTATGATACGAAAAGTGATACCAAAAACCTACCATAAAGGCAATGTACAATGTACTTGTACAAGGACAAATTTTATTTTAAATATATTGCAAGTCAAATTGTGCTGGTAAACTACTTAAATTTTTTGGTGCAATTCTAATTTTATATATTTTATATTATAAGAAACAAGAGTCCACTGAATAATTAGTCGCCTCTTGGAAAATAGCCAAACTTAATAGAAGGGATATAATTATAATTTATCTATTGAAGATTATAGATGTAGGCTCTCAATGCATTGCGTCGAAAAAGCCATCGATATCTTTTTCCCATGCCTCTTACTAATACATGTCCAGAGCTTTTCATATTTTGTTGAAAGTAATATTAAGTTAGAAAGAAAACAAATTCATTTTAAATATGTAGAAATAAATAAAAAAAAAGAAAATGATAATGGAAAATTTGTTTTTCGTTTCAAGGAAACGTAGGAAAGAAATTATATTAAAACTAAATATTTTTATATTATAAAGCATTTAAAAAATTTTTTTTTATAGAATCCATCTTAACGGTTCGGCGGTTTTATGTCGAAAACCGAACCAAAGCTGAACGATGACTTTAAGTTGAACCCCGAACCTAAGCAGAGCGCACGATTTTAGGCCGAACTGGACCTATCTCGAACTAGGGATGTACAAATCGATTTCGACTTTAATCAAAAACAATTTTTAATCGACTTTTCCTTAAAAATTTCAACTTTGAACAATTGACTTTAAATTGTTAAACTAGATCGTCGACTTTTACTTTCGAATTTTTGTCGCAAAATTTTTAAAACTACCAATATTAAAATAATTTTTTATCTACAAATATTTCCAATGTTATTTAGGCTTTTCCTGCAAAAGTGTAACTCGTAAACCGTGTAAATCTTTGCATTTGACGGAAACGAATTTTACCGAAAAAACTGCAACTCATCATCGCATGACACACAATAATTGTTGAAGAAATTAACAACGTTTTGATTTTGGATGTGAATTTCGTAGTCATAAATAATTATTTAAGCTTTTCCGTGTATGCAATTTCAATAGTATTTTGCTGCAAAGTAAATCAGCTCTTACACATGATATTCTATCGCGCAAGTTGAGAAAGTCATTAGCGCATTAAATTCTTTGTGCAAACTTATCTGGTTTTCCTACAAATTTTGTCAGCTGATTTACGAGCTCATAAACATATACGGTTTTCCAAGTTATTAATTATTTAAAATATGTTTACTGCAAATACATTGGCCTCAAGAAAATTATATGATGCTAAAGTAGCAGCAGAAACTTTAAACGAATTTAAAAAGGAATTGGTTGAAGGGTTGCTGTAGGCATGACACTCCCCATATATTTTTAATACTATCACCTCACCACTGCTTCGAGAAGCATTATTTATCGTAATCTATACTTTGTTAAGAAGTATTACCTGCAATTCATATGCTTAACAGCTTTCTGATATTAGTTTCTTATGTATGCTTAAATAAACGGGTGGTGATTTGCATAAATTCGGATTGCTATATGGAAACCACAATCTTTCATATTTCGTACAAAATTTTTTTATATTCCATTCAATAAAAAATCTAAAAATATAGAAATAAGTATGTATTTACTTTTTAAAATTATTATATTCTTCTGTTTTATTCCATACAACGAAAATTCGAAAAATTCGATTAATCGTCATTAATAGGCTCGATTGACAGACTTTTAATTTCTGATTAATCCAAGAGTCAGATATCGATTTTTTCCTACAGTTCATATGTCTAGACCAAACGTTTGTCGGACAACTAAAGCCTTGGTTATGTTCAGATTTTGCTACGCGAACGCCATGAAATTGTTGTTGCACCGAACACAAAGAGAGCAAGCCGAGCATTCAGGGTGGCAATCAGTTATTCTACAATAAAGGAACAAAAATGTAAGTAAAATATTACGAAAATATGCAAACCATTATTTTCATTTGCAGAAAAGGCTGCGAATATTTTTATGGTTCAAAAGTGGATATTTTTTCTTTATAAAACAATAAAAAGTATCTATAAATCATATTCGCGGTATTCACCATGTGATGCCAATGGTTTCAATTTTATTAAATTCACTCTTCATCTTGATAAAATTGTATAAAGTTTCTTTGTATACCATTTAGTGTTACAGTTGCGCACAAAATAGTATTATCAAAACTGCATTTCGTCCAAAAGCAACTTTGCAACAGACTCGAATGTAACCACCACACCAAGCACGAGAGAAAAATATGATAATAACAACGAAAACCAACATAATCACCAACTGGTATGCGTACAAAGAAAAATCTGCTGAAAAGGCAATGGTGTGAACACCGCCAGACTGGTCTAATTTTTTTCTTCTGATATTAAGCAACCTAGTAAGCATAATCAAGTAAATGAAAAAGTGTGAACACACCCTTAATCAGCTGTTTTTGTTTTCGTTATTGTTGAGTGTATAAAATTAAAGATTCAGACTTCAAATAAAAGGGATATTAAGAAAAAATGGCAGCAGAAAACACGATCAAGCTATTATGGGACTGCGCTAACATAGTAAGCACAGCAACGCACACAAGTAAACTGCTAAAATCATATTATATGTAAGATTGGTGATACTTTCTCCCATTAACTATATATGTATGTAGAATTGTTTAGATTAATTTAAATTTTTACACAGGAGCACTAGTCGCAAAATAGCCAAGCATAATGTTCAAATGCCCAAAGAAATATTCTCCGCATCACAAATGTGCTCGCATTGCTCCATTTTCTGGGAAGAAAATGAAATTCATCTCAAATTACAGCCGCAAAAGGTAGCGAATAACGCGAAAGCTAGGAAACTCATTGCCAAACTAGAAGAATCTAAAGCAACACATAAAAAAGGATTATTAACGAAAAAACAAAGACAGCGAGCAAAATGGCTAAAGAAGCGTGTAACCAGCAATATGGTAAGTGAAACACACAAATATTATTCATAGATTAATCCTCATAATTACAATTGGCGTACTTCGCAGGAAATAAGTTGTGAATATTGTGGTCACAAGACAACAGTGCCACTTGAAAAACCAAAGGTGAAAAACAAGACTCAAATAGATAGCCAAGAAATTCAGCAAACGAAAATCAATAATTCAACAAAGAGTAAAAAGAAAAAGAAGAAAAATAAAACAGCAGGACTAAAAATTGCGCAACCCAATGTGGCTTGTAATCAAGTAGAAAAGTTTGAGCCTAAGTCAAAAAAAACGGCAGCAATATCTATCAAAAGTACAGCAACGAAAATTTCAAAATTCGTTATGCCTACGATAGCAAATGCCAGTTTAAATCAAACGCTCAAAGCGAAAAAGAAAAAAGGGAAAGGTGCTGCTCAGCCACAATCACTTGTTCCTAAAGTTCAGTCCAAAACAAAACAAAAAAATTCTTTACTTCAGTTGGCTTCCTTATTAAAAACGCAAGCAATGAAATCATCGACAAATACAATGCGGGATCGCCTAAAATCTTTGCTGAAATAAAATCAATTTGCGGAAGCACTTTACCATAACCTACAAGATTAAATTAAAAAAGATTTACAATGAAATGTTAATGCAAAAAAATTATGAAATGGTTTGCAACAAGCTGCGAAAGTTTTCAGACGTACATACAAAGGGCTCCAAATTAAAACGAAATAAAAAATCCAATAGTTCAGACACGTTTATTGCGTTTTAATTTGAAGCTCCTCATATGTTTGCCAGTATGTTGAGTAAAATGTTTAGCAACAAGCTGTTGCCAATGCTGCTAAGAAAATAAAGAAGAAAAAAAGAAATATAAAAGAACAAATCAAAAAGATAAAAACTTGAATCACTGCAAATTATGAAATAGAATGCAATTAAAAAAAGAAAAAAGATTTCAGTTGGCCACAACCATAAGGAACCTGTTATAGTTGTTTTCTTTTTTGTGGCGCTGTTGCTGTCGAAGTAAGGAAAAGAAACGACAACAAAACATTACCAAAAAGTCACGCACAAAGCTTTGTACAAAAACATTCTCTGATCAAAGCAATCAAAAAGGCAAAGTCAAGGCTGTTTGTTATATTTCACACAATATAGCAAAGAATATGAGATAGAGTTACCAAACTTGCAACAAAAAATCAATAAATAAAAGGTGCATTTTTCTAATTTGTAAATTAAAATCTTTATACGAAAAGTTTTTCTTTAATATATATTGTTTATGTGAAGCAAAAAATCGACTAAAAATATAATATGAATGAAAAAAATGTAAAAGCAGTCCTGCTACTTCTGTTAGCATTTTATATTTACCATTGGTCAGTTAGCTCGTGGTTTCCATAAAATCAACGTTAGCAAACTCAATTCATTTCTTCTTTTTTTTTTTTTTTTGTTATTCTGTTTGTTTATTCAGAAAAGATCCTTTAATTTTAAAGCTCAAATTTCATTTATATATATAACATTTGGACAGGTGCGTTTTTCTTTTAAGTTATGGTAAGTTCTTACCGCCTGTATATGCATTAATTATGTATTTCAACAGTTTTGCAGCAGCGACATCTGATGCTGTTCTCTTAGATTTTTCTTTTCACATTTCAAACTTGTTTAAGAGATAAAATATCTTCCCAAGACACACTTACGCATTGAACTGCCCACATATGACTTGTGTTTTGTGTATCGGTTTAAATAAAATACAGCAAATAAAATTTTGCAGTTTTTTTCTTCTTATATTCTATTTCATTATTTTTCATCTTTCCTTTTTAAAATTACATTACAATCGGCGAACCCAGCGAATTGTATCTTTTTTTCATAAGTATATACCTAGTTTTGTGAAACTTTTGCCGCAGATTAGTCCGCTTCAATTATGAAACAAGGTAAGATAAGTAGGAGCGGCCATTTAAAGTTTGGCTCAACAAAATTTTCGAAGAGAATCATCAGTGGCGCATATTACGTTATCCGTTGTCGAAATTGATTCGAAACATTACTCATTTATCGACCATAATCTCCAAGAGTAAATTTTGCAGGAGAAGGGGTGTTGAATTTATTTTTCCATTTCTGGAATGATGCTCCTGGTGCTAAAGTTAAATTTTCGATAATTTTTTATTGGAAATTATGGCCTTTACGTTAATTTTGCACAAATTAATATTCACATTGGATATATATATTGGATATTCACAGCTTTACTGCATTTTTATTTCATGGCGTTTTTTGTATTGTCTTTAGCAGCGAATTTTGATGAAAACTATATCCGATACCGGGAAAAGTTATTCGAAATTTACGGCAAATAAAATATCCCAAAGTTCTCCATATCTAAAAAAGTGTATAGTTATGCATATAAAACCAGATTCCTGATACATACGTACATATGTCTAATTTTTCGCAGATTACAATATTATTTTTACTCAAATCGTCACTGTCCGAATTTTCTGTTAATACATACAAATGTACATACTATATGTATGTGTATTTAAAATATCTTGACTAAAATTTTGCAACTTATCTAAACGCCTGTGAGAACGCAATGGCAGTAAAACCAAAAACCAAAAAAACTTAAAATTGGTTGCAAACAAAAATTCAAGTTGTCCAATATTCGATGATGATTGTTATTGTTGCTGTTTCAGTTGGTTCTTTCTGGATACATACTAACAGCAAAATATTATACTTATTTATTTCTTGTAGTTGTTTTTGTAGGCCATCGTTTCGATGTTGTCTGCGCAAGTGCGGCAGCTAAGTTTTCGTTATTTCTCTTTGATAGATTTTAATATATATATATATTTTTTTTTTTTCTTTTCGTTTTATGAAGATACCCTACATCTTGACATAATGTGAGTTCATAAAGAAAGGTTGATACCTCAAAACTTTTCACTTGTCGCTTTTGAAGGAATCTCAATATTTCAGGTTAGTTAGAATAAACACACTAGTCAGAACAATTATGGCAGGTGAACAAGGTCAATTAGGGCAATTCGATTAGTTAAAAAGAATATGAGTTTGCTTAAAAATAATTTACGATGATGTCGTCTGTTGTTTATTACAGTAGAAACACTAAAAAGCTGACTTTGGGTCTAGCTTGTAGAATTATAATTATTAGAATATAAAGAGCAGACGTCTCCAACTTGTGATCCAATTAAAAGATTAGCTTTATCTTTAAATATTAATCTCCAATTTTTGACTTTTTTTGTTTCTGTTCTACAAAAGGCAGATCAGTGACTCGAAAATATAAATTAACACCATACATAATAATTATAAATGTTTAATACAATAATAAACTTTAGGGTATTTTAGCTTCGACCAAAACCAAAAAGCCAGTAATATTCTTTCTTGCCACTCGTGCATACGAGCAGTAGAAATATCGTCGAAGTTGAAGTGATTCACCAGGCTTAAATGCTGCTTCGTCTTCGCTCTTTTGTTGTACGTTGCTATAACTACATGTATGTCTGTAGCTGTATATATATACATACATGAGTATGTATGTATGCATGAATGTATCTTTCTGTAAATGGTTGCCCGTCGTCTGTGGTGTCTGCTTGCCAACTTTTCCTGCTCGCTTGCCTGTGCTTGACGCCTGCTTGCATTTCATACTATGATTTAGTATAGTACTCGCACGCATGCGCGTAGTTCGCATTCGTTTAGAGCTTTAAAATAGTGAATTTTTCGAAAAAAAAAACTTAACTTTAAATCAATAGGAAAAGAACATAAAAGAAAGAGTATGTGAGTTAAATAATATTTGAGTTAGTACGTTCGACTGCATACATAAATACATAAATTATATAAAGCGGACGACGACCGGATGCAAATGTGACCGTGCTCATTGTCCGTCCGCCAGTTCGTTGTTGTTGCGTGTTTGTTTTCAATAGTAGAAATATTGTTGCGAGCTTCTCATTGTTGTTGTGGTCGTTGACGATGTTGATGACACAAAGGAAATTGTAATAATTAAACAAGAAAAGTGTAGACTGTCAAAAGGAAATGCAGCATAAGTTGCGGAAATTACCGCTAAGATACAAATTATATTTAAAAGAAATTATGTATGGTTTTAATAGAAAAAATGTAAATGGAGAAGAACAATTGAATGCTAAAAGCCAAACTTAACGCTTGAATAACATATGAAAGCGCTACTTCTTCTCATTTTTTTTTGGTTTGATGTTATTTTTCTTGGTGTGCTTTGTGTTCTTTTCGCGCATAAATTTTAAGCTTTTATTTCTCAAAATTTTGTTTTTTGTTTGTATTTTTATTTAAAGTGAAATCTTTTTGTTGCGGTTAATTTTGTTATTGCGATCGATGTTTTTGCTGCTGCTGCTGCTGCTGGTGGTGGTGGTGGTGTTGCTATTGCTGTGTTGCGTAAAAGTGTGCCAAACTGAAGATGTTGGAATAAAATAAAAGAGTTAAAATCACTGTACCAGCACGAAACTTATTATGTTCATAAAAATTACAATTGTAATGATTTTATTTGAAACGTTTGCTTATAAAAAATCTTTAAAAAGACTACACAATTAACTTATGAATTAAGGCCGATTTAGTCAGCAGAATCGTAGCAACTGCAAGTTGCAAACGTTTGTCGAAGTAGAGTTTTCCGCTCAACGTAAAGGATTAATTTTGAATTATGTGCTCATTATGTGCCCACAGTGGACTTACGTTACAATCTAGAATTCGTTATTAGATATGATGCATTAGTTATTATGAGATGTCACGCCGTCTTGTCCAATACCGTTAATTTGAAAATGTCCATGCATAGATTGCATAACTAAGTGAATTTATGAGTCAGTCTGAATCATTTTGCTCAAGAGTTTTTCTTTAAACTCCTTGAAAACTCCTCGTCGTTGCTCATTCCGCTAAGGGAATTGCATAATGCATTATCAATTAATAAAGTTAAACAGAAATGCAAACGAAAATTGAGAATTTGTTGAATTCGTTAAATTTTATAATTTTTTTTTATTATTATATATATACATACAATCAAACTACTCAATTTTCAGGAAATTAGTACTAGAAATTTGTGTAAATATGTTTTTGAAATGAAAGCTTTTTAGTGACTCAGTTTCTTGATCAAATGTTTAGACTAGAATAAAAGTAGAGCTCTTTCAATTTGAATCCTCACTTGACTTCAGTCATAATCCATAATTTAATGTGTTAAATGGAACATAAATATGTACATACTTTCAAACCATTAAAATTAACTTTATATTAATTTTAAAATGTATCATGTACTTTATAAAAAACGTATCAAGTTATATGCCCCACCTGGATCTTTATAAATGTAGCAGCAACATGACAACACGAAGACGAATTGTCGTTGCCAGATACTTCATCAACGGCAACGTGATTATATATAAACTGAATACTACATTAAAACAAGAAGAACTTCACAGCTTCAACAAAACTTTTTTTTTCATATATTTTATTATAGGTACATAAACAATTTGCAAGTTTGAAATATACATGGTGGCGCAAGAGAAATAACAGACTTTTTTTTCGTTTTTATGTCGTTACAGTCAACACACAGGGTGTACCCCTATAAATGAAGAGCATTGTGTTGATTGGAAGGCAGATTGATATTTGGGAGGAAGAAGCAGGGAGAATGAGAGACGGAATATAATCACAGGACACCGATAAAGAGATGACTGCCATTGTGGCAGATGTTATGCCTTTACCACAATGAAAATCAGTTACTCAATGTCGACTAAGACCGTATGTAGCTGCAATGAAATGGATAGGAAATATACCGTTGCCTGGCAAAATTTCTTTTTGTCTACTCTTATTTTATTTTGCTTGTGCCGAGATTCGAACCTCGGACACTCTGCGTAACAGTCCAATGCACTAGCACTGTGCCACAGTTACCACAAGGCTAAGGCTATTACTTTTTTTCAAATGAAAATATCGATTCTGTTTGTGAATACTATTTACGTAACCCTTTACTTTTTTTCCTGTTAAGTCGGGAAAGTAATATCGGCCAAGTGGAAGCCGCCAGAGTTGACGCACATTTAGGCGCATTTCAAAGTAATTTCCATTACTTCTGCTTATTTAGAACATTACCATTTCTTCCTCGATATCTTCTTTCAGGACTGCCAAGGTTTGTGGCATGTTAATAAACGCGAGACTTCAAATAAGCCCAAAGAAAGAAGTCTGAAGCAGTGAAATCGGGCGATCTTGCGGCCAATGCAAATCACCGAAACGAAAAATTATGCGACCGGGAATTTCTTGAGGAGTATAACGGGCATAACTTGTTGGCGTGTATTTTGCAGCTGTGTTCTTCACAAATGCCAAAGTCACGATGAAAGATGATGCTACTTCCAAAAATAAGAGCACCTTCAAATTCGCTGACTACTTTTGCACCACCTTGTACAAACATAATGGAATTACATATTTCTAAAAGAATGCACTCTGCGGCAGAGAAAAATTCGTTCGTCTTGATGAAAATATAATTTTGGTTTAGATGTATGTATTCAGTGCTGTTGCTGCCACATTCAAACCGTTTATGCTATGATGATAATCAGGAATACTAACGGATACATTAATCTATATACGTTTTGCAGTTTATATCCACTATATCTAATGTCAGTGTCTCTCTTGCCGCTAGTGCATTATCCCAATTTTTATACCCTACACATTCTGTGTACATACAGGGTTTGATCGAGTAACGGTTGTTTTTAATGCCCACAATTAGGCTCGTTGGTATACACATACTTATATATATGGTCGCTGTGGCGTAGTTGGTAGTGCATTGGCCTACTCCGCTGAGTGTTTGGGGTTCAAATCTCGGCTCAGGCAAAATCAAACGGAGAAAAAACAATTTTTTGGCAGGCGATGGCAAACGGTAAAAATTACCTATGAAAAGAATTTCTCTTCGCGGCTCGGATTCGGCATAAAACTGTAGGTCTTCTCCATTCATGCACAAATATCACCCGTACAAAATAAGTGGATGCGAAAAAGCTCATAGGCTGCTATGTCATTAAAAGAAGAAGCAATTAACATTTAATCTACCGTTGAACGCAAATGGAGTTTTATTTCAGAGCGTTTGTGTAGGATATGTATAAGTATAAAATTCGGCCGCGCCCGAACTTAGCTTTTAAATAGTTTCAATCGATTTTACTTGAGAAACATTTTTGTGCTTCGCATTCGTAGTCGAGAGATAGTTTTCTTATGTCATCTAAATTTGTGGATTACTCATATCTATTATTTTTTAATATTGGCAAAAACATTTTTCAATTGTTCTTTTTTTCTTTTTTCTTTTATATTCAATTTTTAATTCACAAAATGCATTTAAATTAAAGTACTTACTTTATTCGCTGCAAAAGTTAATGCTTTATTTGTCGCATTTCGTGCGAGCGATGTGTCATTTTCTTTGTTATTATAATTTTTACATACTATGTATTGATATTGTTCTAATTTATTCAATAAAGAGCTAGCATAGTAAAGCATCTCTAAATCAACCTGGGTTTATTTTTTGATAGTTCCCAAAATATTTTGTCTCCAGCGATATCCATTTGAAAGCTAAACTTTTTGTTGTTATTTTTGTTGTACCTCCTAAAAATGAACCACTGATTATGTAGGATCACCTTTTGTGTGTGTTTTTTTTTATCATAAAGCTACTTTTGGTAAAATAAAAGCTAACAATTAATAGATATATGTACATTCGGCTTTGCATCAAAATATTAATATTAACTATCAGACTCGAGGTAATAAGTCTTTTCTTGCGATATCAGTGATATTCTTCATTCGATTACTACCTACGAAAATCAAAATAGGTAATTTCGTAATTTTTTGTTAAATTTCTTATCTGATTTCCCAAATATTATACTATTTTAATGTACTTACTTACTTTACTTTACTTTTAATGGCACAACAGCCCATGGAGGGCCTAGGCCGAGCTTTTCGCATCCACTCATGTTGTGCGTGTTATATTTGTACATGAATGGAAGGGACCTACAGTTTAATGCCGAATCCGAACGGCGAAGTGAAAAGCTTTTCATAGCCATTTATACTCTTGTAGGTTTGCCATTGCCTGCCAAGAGGTGGTGCCGTCTAGAAAAAATATTTTTTCTTTTTGATTTTGCCTGTGCCGAGATTCGAACCCCGGACACTCTGCGTAGCAGTCCAACGCACTACCACTACGCCACAGCGACCACATTTTAATGTACATACTTATTAAAACCTAATCAGGAAAACTATTCCCATATAAAAGACGATTTTTAGTGGTTTTTTTCAAAATTATAATAATCATCAAACGATAGCCGAGATTAATTTTTAGGAGGGTACAACGACAACTTTTTCTCATGAGGCGTCTTAATGCATTTAAACACTTTTGAATTTATATGTATCTATGACATATTTTTTTTTTTGTATACATTAAATTGAGGTGTAAAAAGCTATTTTTTTAAAATAATAAAATTTAAATTTTCAATCCGAATCACTACTTGAAAACTTATTTACACTTGTATTTCACGCTCTGTTATAATTTTAAAATAATTTCATGGCTAAGAGAAATCCGATGATTACATAAACTGCATGATGGCACTTATTGTATAAGTAGTAATTACCGCTAGTAATGACCATTTTCTTTAAATGCAACTTCAAAAAATCTTTAGAGCTCGAGAGAATTTCATCGAAATACTGAATTTGTTGTTTCGGTGTTCACACGAATAAATTTTAAATTTCGTTACAAATATAATTTCATTAACAGCAATTTATCATTTTATCTTTATTTTCTTAACAACCAGACAAAGAGTAGATGTTATGAAAGCAAAAACAATCTCTTAAAGAATTACAAAAAAAAAGTAATAGATGTCAATATTTTTTATTTGTTTTTGACCCTGTGTGGAGATTGTTACAACCTTTTCCGAACGTTTTGCATATGCATTTCGTTGAAATTCGTTTGAAATTCCAAATTTCATTAGACAGTTCTTACATTGTGAAACTTCGTTAATCCTGCGCATTTCACCGAAATGATATATTTGGATGAAATACCTTGTCCGGGTGAACGAACTAGTAGATAGACATAACGTGCAGTAATTAGCGAAATATCAAATATTAATCGTCCTTATTTAAAAAGGCTACAAAATCAGGATAATATGGTTACAAAAGTTACTAATTCGAGTAATACAGAATAAAGTTGTTTTCATATAGTAGAAACGTAGATTTAAAGATTTATTAGTGGGATTTATATAAACTGAGTTCAATGCGCGTAAGACCCAATATTGTCTGTTATCTCACAAACGAATTTCCCAGCCCTCCGTTAACCCCCTAGATATGGGTGGGGTAGCTATTGATGTTCTGGGCATGTCCATCCAATGTGATGTTCGTGGGAATAAACATATTTTTGACGTGTCGAAAGAAGCAGCCAAGTATCTCGGCTTTCTTAGGCGGCATAAAAAATATTTCACTCCAACTGATCTCCGCATGATCTACACAACTTATATCCGTCCTAAATAGGAGTTTAATTCACACCTATGGGCTGCAGCTTCACGACCGCAACTGGAGCTCCTGGATCGTATCCATTATCGAGCGATAAAGCTAATAGCAGACAGTAGAGTTTCCGTTACTTTCACAGAGATGTTCTGCTGAGATGCGCCCGTTCGTGTGTTCAATAGAACTAGACGAACAGCAAGAGGAACTCACGCCTTCCACGTAGACACGGTGTTCCACCGCACTTCGCATTGCCATGAAAGTTCTTTCATCTGTCGTACCGCGCGTATTTGGAATAAGCTCCCTAAAAATATTTTCCCCGTTTATTATGATTCATCTTAAGACCATTTACTCGAAATTTAAATCAAACGCTCATAACTACTTCTCCCTCCTTCTTCCTCCCACCTATTAATCTTCCTTCCCATCAACACAATGCTCTGCTTTTATAGGGGTACTGCTTGTGTGTTGACTGTACGAGGGTAGATCAATAAGTACCCATGTTAGGAATGAAGAGGCAAGTTTTTCACACATTTTTTATTCCTATTTTTCAACGTAATCTCCTTTTAGTACAATTCACTTTTCCCAACGATTCTGCCATTTCTGTAACCCCTCCATAAAATACGATTTGTCAAGCTCTTCGAAATACGCTTCTGTCTCGACGATAACCTCCTCGTTTGAGCTGAATTTTTTTCCCCCGAGCCACGTTTCCATGTTGGGGAACAGAAAGAAGTCGCTGCCAAGTCGGGCGAGTACGGTGGGTGCGGCAGCAATTCGTATTTCAATTCATGCAATTTGGCCGCGACAATTCCGTATCCGCCTGTTGTCCACCGTAAGCAATCGCGGCACCCATCGCACCGATACCTTCCTCATGCTTAACCTATAATGTAAAATATTAATTACCGTTCCGTACTTCGCGCAGTTTCGTTCGGCGATCAGCAAGCATCATGTCGTGGACCTTTCCAACGATTTTCTCGGTAATCATGTCTGCCGGGCAGCCTGGGCGCTCCTCATCAAAAACAAATGTACGACCACGTTTAAATTCGTTGAGCCAATATCTAACGGTTGTCATAGATGGTGAAGACTCCCCATAGACAGCATCCAACTTCGCTTTTATTTCTTCGCATGTTTTTAAATCCAAAAATAAAAAGGAATTACGGATCGATATTGTTCTTTTTCCATTTTATCGCGAAACACGAAACACGTGTGATACTAATGGCTACCAAATAAAAACTAACCTATGAATCAGTTTGAATTTAGTGTAATGTCGTGTGACAGATGGCAGTACCCGACGGTAATGCCAACTTCCCTCAGCAACGCCACATGTCTTCACACACGGGTACTTATTGATCTACCCTCGTATTTAAAAAAAAAAAATACCTCGCAAACCGTATAAAGTTATAAACTCGTAAAAGAAATTTCAAATTTCATACAAATGTTTACAAGTTATGAAGCATTTATGAGCTTATATGAAATCCTCTATTATTTAAATTATAACTAGAAATTAAATTTCATAATGTAAAAGTTCAACCAAAGTAGAATATGCTTTCGATCTAATTAAGATTAGTCAATTTAACTTGTACAATACTTATTATATATGTATGTAAGTAAATTAATATCGAGCTCAGTTTTAATGTGAACAAAATTATTTTAAGCAACTTTTTTAATTATATGCTATAGTTTTCACAAGAGATTCTCAAAAATTCTCTAATTTTTTATCTACATACATGTGTAATTAATTTAAATTGATGCACCCTTCTTTTTCATTTTTCCTTTTCATTTTCCTTTCATTTTTCAATTTACTGAATTAACTTTTTAACCTTTTGTTGTTATTCTTTCGAATAAATAATACTTTTTATTAACAAGTGCATAACTGCTTTCAATTACATATACTTAAGTAAAATATGTTGTTAAAACTAAGCAAGCGTGAGTTCTTTAGAACTCCCACAATTCGAAAGAATGTACTTTTTCACCAATACATAAGTACAGAGTAGAAGTAGTTTTCAACTATTTCTTGTTAATTCCGGCTTTTAAAAATAAAGGAGTTACGACGAACTTCCCATGTTCTTATTTCCCAAGCATAGATTTGAGCATAGCCGGACCTTATTGAGCTGTCATCACATTTTCTTATATATGTATGTACATACTTAAATACCATAGTTGAAGTTATGATTCATTTCGCTTTATATGACTTCGCATGACTTCTTTGCAATGTGAATAATTTTTAATACAATAGAATTTTTCTTGTGCTAGTTAGTAAGTGATTGCATTCCCTCTCTCATTCTCCCTCATTCTTCCTTCTACCTATCAATCTTCCTTCCAATCAACACAATGCTCTGCATTCATAGGGGTACACATAGGGTGTGTTGAATGTATCAATAGAAAATTTAAAAAAATACTTAAATAATTTAATAAACACCTAAAACGGTGTCATTAAACCTGTGCAGCTCGGCCTAGGACCTACATGGAGTATTATGATATTAAGGAAAATAATAAGAGGATTCATGAGTAGCTTGAAAATACAATTTCTAGTAATTTTCTAAGCGTTTAAGAATCTAAACGTTAAATTAAAACTATTTGTATTTACATTTTATATCTATGGCAAATGGTTTCATTGAACATGCAAACGCAGCGGAAAAAAATAAGTAATATTGTGGGAATATAAAAAATATATATGTCACATTCGAAACATTCACATTATTTAGCAAATAACGTCATCAACGCATAATTTCAATGAACCACAAACAAAGTGATGAAGAAATTTGGCGAAAGAATTGTGCCTACAGAAGGAAGAGATTGTATAGTAACCACAAATACACGCAACCAGAAACCGACGGCAACAGCAAAAGCGGAATAAAAATAAAATAGAAACAAGACAATAAAAATAATAAAAACTAATTATAACAACAACAGCAATTGAGCAAGAAGAAAAAAACGCGGTAGGAGGCAAAATGCTGCAGGCAGAAGTTCTCAACTATATACAATTTATCCAGCAGCTCCAAAAGCAACAACACCATGTGATCATCATTCAATCATAACCCTGCAACGCTAAAATGAGCTAGTGTCACAAATTACCCAGTATATTACCTAGCCAAAAGCTAAGTAGTTAAGATACTAGTTAAAAACTGTTGCAAGATGAGTTACTTTGAATTATGGCAGATTAGACTTTTCTTTGTTTTATATCGGCTGTTGGTGGTAGCTTCTTGTAATAATATTACTCAGTGAAATTATTGTCCCGTAATTCTCACTTGCCATATATACTTTACAATAGCGGTATTCACGATCTTGAGTATTTGTAGTATTTTTCTAAAAAAATGTTTTAATTTTTATTACGAATTTTTAACGTTTTTATTGTAAATTTTTGTATTTGTGATATTTGTTGTATTATTTAGCAGAAGAAGAACATAAATAGCTTACAATATGTACAGCCAGAATCGTCCTTCATGTTTTTCAAAAATATTGTTTATAGCAAAAATCTTAAGTCTTTTTTAAATAAAACCATTTTAGATATAAAATATTTTCTTGACAAACATACGTGAAGAAAAATAGGTGAAAATTAATCGATTTTAAAGAAGAACACAGAGCTATATCCCAATATAAAAATTTTACTATTAAAAATCTTCAACATCTATCAGAAATTAAATTATATAGTACATTACATTTTCGTGTCAACAGATTGGTAAATACAAAAAATACTAAGCAAAAGTTACAATTGGCTCTCGTCGTTGTATTTTTGATATTTGTAGTATTTGAGAATCGCATGTGTTTTGTTTTTGTAAACATATCAAATTTATTACTTACTTACTTAGTTGGCACTACAACTGATGATCGGTTGTGGCCGCCTCTATAAAGCTTCGAGATTCGTCTCCGCTGAGCGCGCGCTGCCGCCAGTTCATAAGGCCAAGTGCAGTCACGTTGCCCTGTACCTGGTCTTTCCGGAGATTAGTACATCCTATCCGGAGCGCTTTCTTCTATTTGCTCAACATGACCCGAAGCCACTGGATTTTTATGCGCTTGACTATGTCAGTGTCGCCATACAGCTCATCGTTCCATCTTATTCTATACGCGTCGTACACGCATATTGGACCGTAGATTTTCCAGAGTATCTTTAAAATTTATTACAAATATCAAAAACGCAGAATACAAGACTATTAACTCCAGATCGTGAATACCGATAATATTTTTCAAGATAGAAGAAGAAGCAGAGTAGTTGTCTCCTTTTTTTTAATTTTTGTTCTATTTTTTGTTTATATGTACGAGTATCTAAAAATGTAGAAATATATTCATAATAAATTTATTGTTGTACATTTTCTGACTATGGAAACATGTGGGCCGCAGCTAGTTAATTTTAAACTAGTTTGGCTCTAATTTATCAAAACATACTAGTTCATACATACTAGTAGCTTTCTCAAAAGTTATCGACGATAGGACAGTTATTTTTTCGAGCAATGAACTAGTTGTGGTTTTTTCTTTTGAGCTAACTGTTTAACTAGCTTTTGAGTTAGTTGGTTCCTCTGTAGGGAAATGAAAAGCTACAGATACAATTGCAGATACACACACACATACATATACTTAGAAAGAAACATGTATCTATGTACATAGATACATTGTGCGTTTGTATCTTAAACTGTGCCTATAATCCATACTTAGTAGATGCTGATATTGCTAGATGATTGTACGTAGTTGTTGTAATGTTTTTGTTTTGATGGGAGCGCTTAACTACAAATAAATAAAAAGACGCGAAATATATTAAAATTTGTGCTTGTTTTTTATTTGATTAATTGTGTGAATTAATTTTGTTATTCCTTTTTTCTTATTTTCATAAATAAGTTTGATAAAAGTGACAAAATAACAATTTCTTGTGTATGTGAAATATTTTTATCGAATACTTTTAACGCAAAAGTGATAATTTTGAAAATTAGCATTTGTGTATCCACAAATTGAAAAGAAACGAGTGCATCAATGAAATTTAACTTTTGAGACTCTGAAAAAAGGTTTCTTAAATTTATTTTTGCCTATTACAATTATGCATAGTTATAAAAAAGGGTAAACTAACCACAAATTATTGAAGCTGAATTGATAATACACAATAGCAACAACAAAAATGGATATAAACCTTCAACGCAATAGCGAAATCGAGCAATTTCTATTTGGTGAGTTTTAGATTTTCTTATTGTATTACAATATATTTTTATAGCATTTTAACACATTTCGTCTTGCATATGTACATAAGTATGTATATATAAGCAGAAATAAGTAAGTATGTACATATGAACATATATAAATTGTAGCTATATATTAGCCTCATTTTCAAGTTAATGCCGTAATTGAATTTTAGCACATTTCGCCTTTATCTGGCTTTTGTGTGACTGTGTATGCGTGCGGTTTCTCAGATTACAGTTGAAAACCCTCATTATAACCCAATTATTATTAACTAACCAAGCAAAAAGAAAACAAAGATAAGTGAAAATAGATATGTTAACTGTATCTCCGTTGTAAACCCTCGTTACTTCATTTAAAATTTGGTTTAATTCGATTCAAATTAAAAGAATTTGCATAAGATATTATTTAATTGTGATAAATGTGAGAATCAGATGTCAGGCACAGAAATGGCTACGGTGGGTGAGTGGTCCATTCAATACAATAGATTACACATAGCTACATGCTTATAAATTACTACTTATATGACTATGAAGCTTAGTCAGCCGCTTCTACCTCTGCTATGTGCATTAAGGCCAGTTGCACAGGCCAGGTACAGTCAGCGGAGATTAAGACGCCCCATACTGCTCGTTCCACCGCAGTGGCTCGAATATATCACCTTTCTAACCGAAGCTCCTCCTGGCATGATCTAGCCAACGAAGCCGCTGCTGATCAATATCCACGTCTCAGCGCCATACATTAGGACGGGAGGGATGAGGGTCTTTTAGAACGATATTTTCGTCAATCGAGAGACGGTTCTGTTTCTCAATTGCCTAGTAACACCTGCTGCCTATAGTTAATCTCCGTTTGATCTGAAGGCTGATATTGTTGCTAGTGTTAATGCTGAATCCTAGATAAACGAAATTCTTGAAAACGAAATAATTGTCAACGGCGCCATTTTGTTGACACAAGGTATTTCGATTTGCCCTCGTTCACCACCATACACATTCGACGAGACTCCTTTTCCAGGTTGAAGAATGCTGCACTGACTGCTCGTACGTTGGTGCCAGTTATGTTTATATCATAAATAAGGGTTTTCTAGCAACATGTTGACAATCTTCTAGAAGATAGTGCTCGAGGAGTCGATGCTCGCAACTCAAACTACTTTCTCCAGCAGAAGGTTTAAGAAGTCAAACGATAGGGAATCACCTTGTCTGAAATCTCTTTTGTCATCAAATGGAGCGGATGGTGTAAGGCAGTGTCATTTTGGAAAGATGATGTTTAATCGTGCTGTCACAGGCAGCTTTATAATAGGCAAATGAATTAGACTGAAGCTACATTGATATACTCAGTTTGTTGACAATGAGCTTCAGCATAACGTGATAATACCCTGAACTTTTTTTTTTTCATTTTATTTATTTTTTTTTTTTGTGGAAGCGCTAGAGCGCCTAGAGGTGAGGAATCTTCAAAATACCGCCGATAGCCCGAGCTAATGGCATACACGACTCGACTGTTGACTGGATCTGTTCAGTAATGCGCCGACGTACTAAACCTTACCCCTGTGCTCGTAAACCACTATCCCCGCGGTACTGCCTTTAGGTGTTACTTCGCGGGGCTGGTTAGCCATTAGGCTGTTGTAAAATATTGAAATTAAGTGCAACCGTGTGATCTTAACGTAGTCAGCAAATAACTTTCGTTCAAACTCAACCACATGAAAATCCCGTTAGATTTGAACTTGAAAATTCTGTTAGATTTGATTCTGAAACATTTGAACAGTAAGTTGAAGTGAAGTGCTGACTACGGTAAGACAATTTCTTTTCTCTTCTTTCTAAATTATGTATAAGTAATGAATTGTAATGAATTTTTATTTTAGAAATAAACAGTTGCCAGTTACAGTTACTAACTGTTCTACTTCGAACTTTACTTCAACACGGCTGCCAGCCAACATCTTTATTTCGTATTCACACGTCTTGCGGTCGCATCTCTTTTTCGTAACTGCATTTGTGTCTCGCTGCATTTTTATATCGTACGCACATGCGTAGAACGCCGCCAAGAAGAAGTCCCCGTTTGCAACAAGCTGAGCTTCTGCAAACAATGGATACAGATACAAAAGATATTACGAACATCGGTTCATCCTCTGCTCGGATTGCCACCAATTCCGCCGCCACGTGCGATTCTGCCGCCACGTACAGTTTTGCCGCCACGTACAGTTCTGCCGACACTTACAATTCTTCCGCCGCCAGCAATTCTGCCGCCGCGTGCGATTCTGCCGCCACATTAAATGTTTTTGCACCAACTAATTCTGCCGCCACAGCCAACGCTGCCAGTGCTAATACTTCCACGCTTAATTACACTGATCTCATGAATTCTGCCACCATGTCTTCTGCTGCTGTCGTGGGTGCTTCTGCTGCTCCCTCTGCCAACGTCGGCGCTACTGCCGTTAACTTACCTGCTCAACATTTAGGGTCCTATGCGGATGTAATTAATCAGCAAATGAAGTTGTTCAACGCCATGCAAGAACAAATAACCGCACTTACGAGTCAAATACACGAAATGCGATCACAATTTAATACAAGTAGCACGCAAAATGATACGCCGTCGTCAACGAAAAATCGCCCTAATAAAGAGCGTATATTTTTCAACGAAATGCCAACACCCGAATATCGATCAAGCCAAATTGTCGCTTCTGCCGCGGAGGCTGCGCCGAGTCAAAATGTTACATTTGCTACTGCGAACGGCATTTTTGATTCTACTTCACATTGTCGTCAATCGCCATTGCCTACGCCTGCAACCTTCATTTCTTCGCCGCCAACTAGTATGTCTATGCGAAAACTATATGATTTGCCAGAATTTAGAGGCGTCGCTGAAGATTGGCCATTATTTTATAACGCATTTTTACATTCTACGACTGCGTACGGTTATGGTAATTTAGAGAATAACCAACGCCTGCAAAGGTGTCTCAAAGGAGAAGCAAGAGACGTGGTAAAATCATTATTAATTCACCCAAATAATGTAAATGCTGTTATTGAACAGCTTAAATTTCGATTCGGAAGGCCAGAGCTATTGATTCAAAGCCAATTACGTCAGGTTAAGGAAATATCAGCGGTATCTGAAAATGCAGTTGATAAACTAGTGCCATATGCGACGAAGGTAAGAAATTTCGCCACGTTCATGCAATCGGTTGATGGTCAACAGCACCTGGCAAATCCAACACTGCTCGAAGAACTCGTGAGCAAATTACCTATGAGTAAAAGGTTGGATTGGGCAAAGCATTCATTGACAATAAAGCCCTATCCAACTATAGAAAATTTTGCAATTTGGTTGGAAGATGTTGCGAGGCTTGTTTGCATGGTTCAGGGATATGACCGTCAACGAGTCGTACTACACGCTGTACAAAAAACTGACGATAGTCGTGCCACACCTGTCATCAAATGCAATGCCTGTCAGGGGCCGCATAAAATTCACGTTTGTGAAATATTTAAGCAAGCTTCTATCACTGACAGATGGTCAATCGTCAAAAAACAACGCTTGTGTTTTTCATGCCTAGGTTTTGGGCATTCTGTGCGCAACTGTCGTCGCCGTGCAGAGTGCGCTACCGACGACTGTAAACGTTGGCACAATAAGCTGTTGCATGACGATAATAGTGTGGTTTCGACAAACAACAAGCGTGAGGCTGTTTTAAGTTGTCATGAAGACATAGCTACGCATAAACAGATCTTGTTCCGTGTAGTGCCTATCACACTGTTTGGGCCTAATAAGCAAATAGATACATACGCTTTGCTGGATGATGGGTCTTCAATAACAATGATGGACAGAAGCCTTGCATGCGAATTGGATCTCCAAGGTGCAAGTCAGTCCGTGCAATTGCAGTGGTTTGACGATAAGAAAAGCAAAGTTAACGCGACCATGGTAAATCTTCAGATAAGTGGTAAGGGTATGGAAAAACGTCACAGATTGAATAATGTTCATGCAATACCAAATTTCGAGCTGCCGATTCAAAGTATAAACGAATCTGATTTAAGTGGTATTTCTGGGGTCAGTAGAGACCAACTCGTGTATACTAATGCCAAGCCAAAAATACTTATTGGTCTTGATCATTGTCACCTGGGCATATCAACGAAGACAATATCTCTGTGGGAAAAGGGACCTTATGTCGTTAACACAGTGCTCGGGTGGGTAGTGTATGGCCCCACGAACAACGTTTTACAAACGCGAACATGCCTTTTCGTAAAGTCGTGCAAGGATGAACATTTACACAATTTGGTGGAAGAATACTTTACCACCGAGAATTTTGGTATAAAATCTGCACCCGCTGTGTTAAGCAAAGCAGATCTTCGGGCGCAGCACATTCTGAAAACAACAACTAAGCGTGTAGGGGAACGATTTCAAACGGGCCTTCTCTGGAAAAGCGATACTGTTTACCTACCCAACAGTTACAGTATGGCGGAAAGAAGGCTTGTCGGAATCGAACGGAGAATGAACAAAGACGAAATCTTTGCCAACGCTTATAAAAACATCATTGCAAATTATATAGCCAAGGGTTATGCGCGTAAACTCGAAGCACCTGAAGCTGCCATAAAAAACTCTAAACTTTGGTTTTTGCCACATTTTGGTGTGGTCAACGTCAATAAGCCAAATAAATTGCGACTCGTTTTCGACGCCGCCGCGACTGTTGACGGAGTTTCTTTAAACTCCTACCTCTTGAAGGGACCACAAAATTATATGCCCATGCCTACAATTCTATTTAATTTTCGGGTCGGAGCTGTTGCTGTCTCAGGTGACATTCGAGAGATGTTTCACCAGGTGCTGATTCAACAAGATGATAGATTTGCGCAGCGATTTTTATGGAGAGATGGAGATGGTACTCGTCGTCCCGATGTTTATGAGATGCAGGTAATGACCTTTGGAGCTGCATGCTCACCTTGCACCGCTCATTACATTAAAACCGTGAACGCTCTAGAGTTTAACGAAAGTAGTCCTAGAGCGGTAAAATCAATCATCGATCATCACTACGTGGATGACTTCGTGGACAGTTTTAATTCTGTAAGTGAGGCAATGGAAACAGCGATGAAAGTACGAGATATCCACAGCAAAGCAGGATTTGAGTTACGAGGATTTGTCTCTAATTCGGTGGAAGTGGCTAAAGCGCTGAATGGCGAAAATAAACTCTTGAATGTCTGCAGAAAATTTAAAAGCCAGAGTGCATCAGAAAAAGTCCTAGGAACTGTATGGCAGCCGCATGACGATACCTTTAGGTATCAATTAAATTTTAATAGAGTTGATAAGTCGATTATTAGTGGTGAGAGACGGCCCACAAAGAGAGAATTATTAAGTACCGTCATGTCGGTGTTCGACCCTTTGGGGTTTCTCGCACATTTTATGGTTGCTGCGAAGATTTTATTACAACAAGTATGGCGACTTAATATATCATGGGATGAGCTTATCCCCGATAAAATAAGTAACTTATGGCAAAATTGGCGAAAGGCGTTGAGTGGAACGGCTGCTGTAAAAATCCCACGTTATTATTTCATTAAAGGCATACCGGTAGAAATTCAGTTACATGTATTCGTAGATGCCAGTGAACACGCGTTTGCCGCCGTAGCATACTGGAGGTACATCAATGCAAAGAATGAAGTGGGGTTGTCCTTTGTTTGTGCAAAGACGAAGTGTGCGCCGCTGAAGCCTTTGACAGTACCACGATTGGAACTACAAGCGGCAGTTTTAGGAACACGTCTTATGCAAACACTGGTTCAGGAGCATAATTTGAAAATTTCTCACTGTGTTTTGTGGAGCGATTCAACAACGGTGCTAAGATGGCTACGATCAGAACACTGCCGGTACAAACCGTTTGTCGCCCACCGGGTAGCTGAGATCCTCGCCTGCACAAGCCAAGACTGTTGGAGATGGGTACCCACCAAGGAGAACGTTGCCGATGAAGCTACAAGGTGGAAATCAGATTTTGATTTCCAACCCACGTCGCGCTGGTTTAAGGGTCCAGATTTTTTGCTTAAAGGTTCAGAAGGCTGGCCCATTAACTATAACACTCATGTTTTGCCAAACGATAACGACGACGAAGTATGTGCTAAATTTGTGTTTTTTACCGAAAGTTCCAGTACTTTTGACATCGCAAGATTTTCTAATTTTAATCGCTTGAAGCGCACAGTGGCTTGGGTAAATCGCTTTATTAAACGTAGCCGCAAAATATCCGCTGATAACCACGAATATGGGTTGACTATAAGTGAAGTAATTGACGCCGAAATACTACTCTGTCGTTTGGCTCAAAACGAATCATACTTCCTTGAAATTAAGGAGCTGAAGGCCGGAAGGGGCGTAAATAAGGCTAGTGCATTATACAATATGCTGCCGCAGTTGGATGCACGTGATGTCATGCGTGTTGGAGGTCGTATAGAAAAGGCAAGCTGGTTGCCATACGAAGTGAGACATCCAATAATATTGCCGCAAAATCACAAACTCACTATTCTAATCGTTGCACATTTTCATGATTTGATGAAACACCATAATACTGAAGCCACGATCGGTGAAATCCGGAAAACCTACTGGATTCCACAGCTACGTAAGGTAATGCGTCATGTGATTTCGAAGTGTCAGCAATGCAAAATAGCTCGATCAGTACCAGTTACTCCGCTAATGGGAGATCTTCCCGAGGATCGACTGACGCCGTTTATACGCCCGTTCACATACACTGGTGTCGATTATTTCGGACCCTTAACTATTACTGTTGGACGTCGCCATGAGAAACGCTGGGTCGCTATTTTCACCTGCCTTACCGTGAGGGCAATACATCTAGAAGTTGCATCAGATTTATCTACAGATGCATTTATTCTGGTTTTACGAAATTTTATTAATCGACGTGGCGTGCCCATCCGTATTCGCAGTGACAATGGGAAAAACTTCGTTGGTGCCAACGAGGAAGCGAAGGGTTTCACTGACGTTTTTGATTGCGAACGCGTTCTGGATGAAGCGACTATGAAGGGGATAGATTGGATTTTTAATTGTCCGCGAAACCCATCCGAAGGGGGAATATGGGAACGAATGGTTCGATGCGTAAAGAAGGTTTTACGACAAACGCTAAAGGACCTGGCTCCTCGTGAGCACACGCTGCAAAGCTTTATAATTGAAGCCGAAAACATCGTCAACTCGCGCCCTTTGACACACCTGCCAGTGTCGGCTGAAGAAGAAGAGCCACTTACGCCGAATCATTTTCTTTTGGGGTCAACAAACATCACACAGTCAGCAGCAGCAGCCAACGATATTCATACAGTATACGCTTTTCGAAAGCAGTGGCGCATAGCTAAGCAGATGCGGGATCACTTCTGGAAGCGGTGGATCCTCGAATACCTCCCAACGTTAACCCGAAGAGCAAAGTGGTGTGAAAGGACCGATAAAATTAAGATAGGTAGCCTAGTGTTTATATGTGACGAAAACATGCCACGTCGATGTTGGTGCAGAGGGGTTGTAGAAAATATCTACACTGGCAAGGATGGTGAAGCAAGACGAGCAGACGTTAGAACTGGCTCCGGCGTATTCTGTCGCCCGGTATCGAGATTGGCGGTATTGGACATTGATGATGGTGAATCGAGGTCGATTCACGGGGGTGGGGGTGTAAAATATTGAAATTAAGTGCAACCGTGTGATCTTAACGTAGTCAGCAAATAACTTTCGTTCAAACTCAACCACATGAAAATCCCGTTAGATTTGAACTTGAAAATTCTGTTAGATTTGATTCTGAAACATTTGAACAGTAAGTTGAAGTGAAGTGCTGACTACGGTAAGACAATTTCTTTTCTCTTCTTTCTAAATTATGTATAAGTAATGAATTGTAATGAATTTTTATTTTAGAAATAAACAGTTGCCAGTTACAGTTACTAACTGTTCTACTTCGAACTTTACTTCAACACGGCTGCCAGCCAACAGGCTGTATTCGTCAAGTATTTTCTCCTGAGACGTTCGATTCTCCTTAGATCGTTTTACACATTCGCGATAAATACACATATTCCTGCCCAGTTTTCATCCGACTGGATCATATGCTTAATTATACTCGATGGACTTGGCAATGCTGTATTTGTTGGGCTGAACCGCCGACAGTTAAAAATTGCGTGTTCTACGTCTTCTTCCTGGTCGCTACATATAGAACAAAGTGGGGAGTCGTCATGCCCAAATCTATATACTATAGGTACTTTCTGTAACCTCCGTGACCCGTTAAAAACGGTGTTATGTTTGTAGTTTGTCTCTCCGTGTTTTTTATTTATCCATGTTTCAATCTTTGGAATAAGTGACATCCTTCGGCCATATTTTAGTCTGTAAACCTGTAAACCTGCCTTTGGCGAATTATCCCACCTATTCTGCCAAATGGACAATTAACTAACCTTTCTTAGCTTGTAATGCCTGAAATATCCAGCTGAAGCTGATTTGTATTCCTTCTGCTATAGATTATTTTCATTTCATTATTGTTCTTAGGGCACTTAGTCTGTATACCCTTGACAATTTCCTTCGTCACTCCTTTGCCACCATAGCTCCTGCCCAGATTGGGGCTACGTAAAGCAAGACTGAGCTTACTACTCTAGACAGTGACATCCTTCGGTCATATTTTGGTCCACCTACGTTTGGCAATATTCTAGACAGCACTGCCTGAATACTACATTTTCACACATTTTCTTTTACGTAGTCCAAGTGAGCTTTGAAGTTCAGTCTGTTATCTATCATCACTCCAAGATATTTAATTGACGATTTCGATTTGATTATTATTATACCCTGGACATCTGTCACTAGATTTCCGTCTTTGTCAGTGCTGGAAGAATTAATTATGGTAGTTACATATATATTATTTTTATTCGTCTTAGATGAAACGGTTGAATTTACATAAATGAAATACATATCTCTTTTATGGAGATATTTCAACCCATCTTAGTACATGGATTTTTGAAAGTACAAGCCATTTGGCTCTTATTTTTTTAACTTTTCCCCTCCCTTTTCTGAGTTGTCAAATTTACATACCCAAGCGTCGTAGTCTAGCGCACGTTTTTACGGCAAGAATGGTCCTGAAAATCAGCAGTATGTTAATTTTGATAGATTTATAAACAACCAATGAATTTGGGACAACAGCCCAATGGAGGGCCTAGGCCGAGCTTTTCGCATCCACTTGTGTTGTGTTTGTTACATTTGTATATGAATCCTTTTTTTTGCTCTTGCAGATTTTGAAAAAAAATTATTTTTTCTACTTTTTGATTTTGCCTGTGCCGAGAACTACGTCACGGCGACCGCACTAATTTTGGTATGCACATTTAAAATAAAAATAATTGATGTAAAAATTAGCATCATTAGGCAACAAAAACCACGCCTACTTCCCATATGAAATTTTATATAATGAGTCATTCCGATTATTTTCGTTTATATTAAGTAAAAAAGAATGATAATGATAAAAGAAGAATGATGATTTTAATTTCGAGAATAATTTTCTACTTTCTCGAGAGTAAGTGTCTTTGGAGAAAAGCTAAACTTTGCACTATTTTTTGTTCTTTTTTCTTATAATTAATGAAATTATAAAATTAACTCAGGCGGTCACCGAATAATAGACAACCAGACTTACAACAATATCCAAATTAAAATAATATTGTTTACATAACTTTCTCTCGTTCATATGAACAATGTACTTGAACATATACTAACTACCAACTAAGTATTCCATGCATGCATGGGAAATCATTTGACATACAATTTCCAAACCCCATAAAATGACCTCATAAAGCAACATGTCAACTAACTACAACTTGACTAATTAAAGACAATTTCTCTTCTATGTACTATATATGTCAGCACAATAAAAATATTGCACGAATAACTAACTACAAAAGTGTAATATTAAAATTCAAAAAAATTTATTTCGACAAAAAATTAAAAAGATGGTAAATGAAGCTCCATTGAGGTTAAAAGGTTGTCTAAAAATCAAGAACATAATGAAAAAAAAGTAAACGCTGCGACTTAACTGTATCCAGCTTTGAAACTACTTAAACTCAAAAACAAAATAAGCAATAGTCTGCCGCAACATAAGACATAAAAAACAATAAAAGCAAAGAGAGAATATATATAATATACTACTGTGGGCAAAAGTTAGTAAGACTTTTTAATTTAAATTTCGCGCGGAAACCCATTCATCAAAATATTATTTTTTTGTTTGGTTGGTATGACTGTCGGCGACATCTGTGCCAAATGTCACATCAAAATAATCATTAGTGTTTAGTATACGCTTGTCTTTCTGAAGTACAAAAAGTGCATTCGGCGATTTTCACAGTGAGTGAAATTATTCAACAAAGAAGTTCCATTAAATTTTGTGTGTGGAATCAAATTTCTGGTGCCGAAACGTTCAGAATGTTGCAAAAGGCTTTCGGTGATAATTGTATGTCGCGAGCAAGTGTTTTTGATTGGTACAAATTGTTCAAAGATGGTCGAGAACGCGTTGACGACGAACCACGTCCAGGCCGGCCATCAACATCAACTGATGATCAACACGTCAATAAAATCAAGAAATTGGTGCTCGAGAATCGACGATTAACAGTCAGAGACCTAACTGGCATCGTTGGAATATCGGAAGGATCAGTGAAAACCATTGTAAACATCATTTGGGCC
This sequence comes from Palloptera scutellata, assembly GCA_958295655.1. NCBI lineage: Eukaryota > Metazoa > Arthropoda > Insecta > Diptera > Pallopteridae > Palloptera > Palloptera scutellata. The sequence goes on from OY282451.1 coordinate 55,524,852, forward strand.
TAAGAAGAGTGAATGCACGATTGGTTCCAAAATCACTGCATTGGTTTTACGAGACCATTTTGCCAAAAATTCGACTGATATCGTTCCGCAATCACCCTATTCACCTGACTTAGCACCGTGTGACTTTTGGCTATTTTCTAAACTCAAAAAACCGCTTCGTGGACACCGTTTTGAGTCAATTGAAGACATTAAACATGAATCGCTAAGCGCATTGAAGGCTATTCCGGAAATTGACTTTAACAACTGTTTCGAGAATTGGAAAAAACGTTGGCACAAGTGTATTGGGGCCGGAGGGGATTACTTTGAAGGGGACGAAATAGAATTGGAAGAATGAATAAAAAAATTTTAAATTATGAACAAAGTCTTACTAACTTTTGCCCACAGTAGTATAAGTATTTATATAAAATTGTACAAGTCGAATGTATGTATAAAACAACAACACGGAAAAAACACAACTTATAAGCTCATGAGGAAATCAAAAACAATCGAGTTTCATAAACTTACGTATACGGCGGGTACACATACTGACATACTCGGTCGGAATCGAGGGGGACGCGGAAGGGTTTGTTCTTAACCCATCTTTCCTTTAATTAAAAAGAAATAACGAAAGCCCCCCTTAACCTTCCCTGGATCTGTTAGTGCATGCTTTCATACACAAATTGACCATCTGTGAGTCAGATTTTTATACAATTACATTCTTATTTATGCATCCAAGACTTTCTGATAGATATTTATTTCAATACGTCTGTATCTAGGTTACATATATACATACATACAACATACATACATATATCCATATTCTAATTATGTGCATAGTATATTTGTACATACATACTTTATAGTTAAAGTAAGAGAAAGCTTCTTAGACACAAAAGTAGAGTTGGAAAAAAATATTATAGTAAATTTTCTCAAAAAGTTACTCTATGTAAAAAATAGAAGTATTAGTAAAGTGGTCATAATTTTTGTTTTAAAAGGAAATGCGGTTTGTTGTTATTTCAATAGAAGGGCCGTTTTCTCAATGTTCGGTTAAACACTAATCAGAACTCAGTTAGAGCTAGGGAAAAGAGGTCAATTATAACATACTGAGCTCCAACATGGTACAAAAAGGTTCAGCAAAGAACAACTAAAGGAAAACTGTGCAAAATTCAGAGGCTTGCCTACGTCTCAATAACAGGAGTTATGAGAACCACACCAACAGCAACATTAGAAGTTGCATTGGGCCTGCAATCATTATTCCTAGTGGTCAAACAAGAGGCACTGAAGTTCACTACTACGCTCATATTGCAAGACAAAGGCACTGCGAGAAAAGTCAAACATTCCGCTCTTGGAAAAAAATTTACTAAGGAACAAAACCTTAACATCAATATAAATAATTCCTGCCTACCCCGATATAACTTCCAACACACCTATCAAGTTACATTCTCTAGTAGAGGTAGTTGGGGAAAGGAAAGTCCTCGCTTTGTTGGAGTTTAAGGAGTTTATAAAGTTAGGCCGAGAAAGGATATTATTGTTAGTATGAGCCAGAAAACTTAGTTTTTTAGGCGGAAGTACACGCAATTGGATTATGTCTTAGGGAATATAAAGAAAGGCCGTCGTGTTAACGAAATATCTATATTTTCTCGGACAGTAAAGCTGAACTACTGGCCTTAAATTCCTTCAAAATTAGTTCAAAACTTATATGGAAGTGCCTTCAACTACTGATCAAACTAGCATCACAAAATAGAGCCCACGTAGTTTAGGTGCCTGGACACAGTGGTATTCAGGGCGATGAAATGGCTGATGAGCTAGCCAAAAATGGACATCCGAACCCCGGTTTGGACCAACCCCATTCTGCTGCCCGCCATGTAGTTTTGTGAAGCTCAATCTTAACTGCTGCCTTAGGCAACAGGCAAGGATAATTATACATGCCAAGTATATTAAAGTTAAGAACAAAACAGCTCTTCATATTAAACATAAACGGAATCCGAGCTGTCACAGGATTTCTTACTGGACACTGCCCAGCTAGGAAACATCTTGCTAACGTGTGAATAACTCGGGACGAATTCTGTAGATTTTCGAAGACGAGGATATGGCAAAGCATATTCTGGGCCACTGAGACAAGCTTGCAAGTCTTAGACTTCGCCACCTTACTATTACATACCCAACTACGGTTGAAGTGGGCAACATGACTCCAAGAGATATCTTAGCATTTTTAAATGCTACAGGCCTAGGAAGAGTATCATAGGATATTCAATGGGCCCTTTGGTGCCTTGTGCCCAGCCCTTGTTTCAATGTACTCTAATCTATATATAACTAAATTTTTTGCACATCGCTAGTCTTCGTTGCGTAGTTGGTAGTGCTCTGGGTCCAAATAACAGATTCAAATCTTACAAATTGAAAATCATCCAGCATAAAAACGTAGATCTCTTCTATTCACGTACGAGCATAACACGCATAACATGAATGGATAAGAAAAGCTCGACCTAGGCTCTTCATAGCCTATTCTGCTATTAAAGAATAAAAGGAAACATTTTCTGCATTTTGAGTTATGTATTAGCATCACATTTTTAATTGCGGAACCAAAAGGGAAATATATAATATTTCTGGCTGATTTTAGAAAATCATAAAGCATTCAAATCGAAATTTAAGACATTGGTTTCGGTCTTCTTTTGTCATATACCGTATGTACCATATAAATTGATACGAATTTCACATTTATTTCCTTTCAGATGTACGCAATCACTTCAAGGCCTCGCTGGAGACATCAGAGTACGAGAATACTTCGAATCTCTTTCATATGACAGCAGCTGAAGCAACAGAAAAACTATTGGAAAGATGTGAACGACTTTTAGCGCAATGTGCCACAAAGACACAGAATCAATTGCAACAAAATTGTTCAACAAACAAAGGATACATCAATGGTATAACAATAAGTGCAGTGGGCTTCTGTATGAAAAACATAAATGGAGCAGGCATAGAACAAACACAGCAGCAACTGCAACCACAGCCTGAAGAGAATGTTTCATATTTGTACATGAGTGCATCCAAGAAAAGTAAGTGTGTTATAATTTATGTACATAAGTACATACATACTCGTATATATGGATGTACATATGCACAGAATGTAATGAATTATGTAAATTCTCAATGATTTTTTTTTCATATTTTCTGTATTTAATTTTTACAGAATTAGGTTCAATTGAAAATATTGACTTTAAATCTTCTGGCGATAGCGATAAAACATTTCATTGTTGTACACGAATTGGTGAAGAACGCGATGATGTTGCACTGGGCGATGGTACTACAACGGGAGAGGAGGACGATAGCGAGACTGATGCTGATCCTGAAAATATATTCCGTGATGAAGATCCTTCCATTTATGATATTTGTCATGTCGCACCTTTGGATACAGGTGCCGATGATGAGACTCAGAAAGCATATGCACCTGAGTTGGAACTGATACAAGCGGTTGACTGCCCCTACATGGACTTACCAGCTGGTCATTTGACGATACAAAAATCCACCAAATACGGGCAGCTACAACGAATTGAAAAGCGTTTATTCTTCGATCAGAGTAAAAAATGCTACTGTGGCATACTGAACGATTGGTTGTTGTGCTACGCAGATGGTCCGACTTCGTCCAAGCCCACGCTCAGTTTACATTTGAAGAGCAATGGCATACAAATTGAGCATTCGGGTGAAGGAAAAAGACGTGATATTTGCTTTCAAATCACCACCGCGGCAGATCCGGCCAAACGATTCGTCTTTCAAGCTAACAATGAAGTTGACGCCAAGGAATGGATACACGCAATTGAAGCAGCAATACGGGGCGATCATAATATACCAATGGTGTTGAATCGGAAGCTGCCCACACCACCAATTATGAAACGAATGGCATTTATCAGCAACAATGGCAATGGTCAAGAAAACCTCAGTAATAATGCTCTAAATGATTACATATATGAAGAACCTTCACCACTCTACCATATACACGAATCAGCTGGACATTTGACTGGCAAAACGATGAATGCTGAAAAAGAAAAACCTCCCGAATTACCCGGGAAAAACATTGATCCCCTTGCTATAGCGTTGACATTTGAATACGATATACCAAAGTCACCACCACAACCGCTAGCATCTCCTCCAGATACAAGTCAAACTGAATCCGAAACAGTGGGCCTCTTAAATTTACTCAGCGAAACTGACTCATCTTCACCGCCAAATAATGATACTTCCACACCAAGTTCAAGCAGTTCACGGCGCAGTTCCGAGAAATTAGATTTTCAAACAAAAATCAAAGATGTGCATAGCAAACTTTCTAGTCAACTTTCAGCTGCTGGGCCCAATTTGAAAAAAGCTGCAAAGAAAACATATTCTTACAGTTCTACTGAAACAGCTGATTCTATTACCCCACTCAACATACAACCGTCTTCTATGAAAGATAACAAGAAACAGAAGAAATCGAATACGCCTAATGCAAGCCCACAAAAGTGTAGTGCCAATGTCAACAACAACAATAGCAATAATAAAGACATAAGTGCTGAAAAGTCAGCACGAAATTGGTTTTTGAATCGTTTGAATAAGACCACATCTTCAACGCGTAGCAATTCCATCATATCAACGCCTACCAAATGCAAGCAAAGCGAAAAGGAAAATTTACTAAATAATTTAGAAATTAGTGATAACTTTGAAAATAATAGTAGCAGCAATCCAGCATCTCCGATATTTAAAAATGCCAATACTGGTGTTATTAGTAGTAGCAAGGATGCAAGTGCTAGTGCAGTTACTGGTACTGGTACTGGAGGCAAAAGTAAAGTCAACTTGATCATCAAAGAATTTGAAGCGAATAATCATCTATTTACCATGGAGACATTGGCTGGAAATGCTATGGCTTCACTGAGTTCCTTTTGCGATAGTGACTGTAATAATTATGAACCAATTATGACTGTATCTACACCGCCAAGTAGTTTCATGAAGAAAGTTTGAGTAAAACTTTAGGTACTGTATTACTGTATGAAAGAAGGAGATAACTATTATTTAAATGTGTTAAATTATATTTATCAATATAAAAAATATTTAAAAAGTATATTTGTCTGATCTATTATTTAAAATAGAATATATAAAAGGAATTAATTTAGAAGTCCCCAATTCTTAAAAACGAATACTCCCGGTTGTAAAATAGACCATCATTAAGTACTTAATAGAGTAATATATAATCTCCTTATTACTTCCAAGCCTGTGCTTTTTGTACCCACATTTTAAAATGCGTGCTAAGTTGTAAAAATAATTATTTATAAGTTTAGAATTGTTTACACCAAGTACTAACACTTCCAATAAATATTATATTTGAAGGAAAGGTTTATTGTAGATTTTGTCTTGAAAGTACAATAGAATCGATTCTTCAGTTGTGCCGCAGCGATGTACATTCCGGCAATATATAATCTTCTGGTAAGGTTAAAGGCAAATGAAAATTTTAATACCAGACTTTTTATGTCGTATAACACTCACTGAAGGGTGATAAACTATTTAGCTATTTCTTCTTGATTAGGACCTCAAATATTGAGTTCGGGAACTTGCCATTATTGCCAAAAAAATAGGCAGCAATTCATAAAAATAATTATAATGTGAAACTCATGTCTGCCTATATTAAAACCGCCCACCACCTACTCACCTGCTTATTTTATATGGGCATATTTTTCAACTTTGAATACAAAAAACTACATACTATATGATAAATACATTAGTTCCCGTCCAAATTAGTAGTCCCTTAAATATTACTTGAGTAGGAGATTAGACAAAAAAGATATAAAAAGATTTTTAGATAATCCAAAAAAAAAATGTTACTAGTTTTTAATTATTTTCCGAGTTGTGAAAAAAAATATTAAGTTATTAGAAATAGTTTTATAAAATAAAATATATTCGGCACAAACAGTGAAGAAAAGCAAGATTTCTTAGTCGATTGGCTTTTATTTATCTAGAAATAAAAATCAATTTTGTGGTAAATCCTCTCGCTTGTATCGCGATCTGTCTCGGAAGTTGTTATATTGATAGTTCCGCCCTTCAACCGAACGCCAAACATTGCTTCAAAACCATTTCTACATGAAAAGTGTCTCTCACCAGATTTTGATTCTATACTTCGCTAGCTTTGTAGAAATATGTTGATAAAGATCGAGCGTTTTACCTCGAAATTAAATAATTGCCCATTAACCTTGTTGTTTTCCCCTGTAAATTTTAGTTAAACATCATCCGTATAGTGATGATTGGATGATCCGATTTAATTATTTAATTAATAAAATATTTTAATTTCATGCAAGGAATAACGAAAACTCTGTGCTTTGTATATTGGTTATTGAGCATAAGGTGCAAAATATGGTTATTGACATATCTGGAAAGACTTATAGCACAATTCAAATGGATCCAACCAATAACTTCTTTTAGTTCAGACATTTATTTAACTTTGTAAAATATGTAAAAATATGTTGTTAACATTAAATGGTACATTTTCAGTGTATTGTAGTAATTATTGTATTTGCGTCTATCTAAAAAATATGCAATATTACTTCTTCTTCAACAAATATTTGATTTGTATTTCCATTGCACACAAATATGTGCGCATAAAATATTATAAATGATGGTGATAGATGCAGTATTCGTTAAAACAACAATAAATCAATTTTTATAATTTTATAAAATATTAATATCAAAAATAGTCAAAATATTATCAGTTAAGCAAAAAATAGATAGAATTCAAAATATTAAAGTAAAAAATGTGCATTTTTCATTGGGAGTTAGGAAGGACATTGTACGTCTAATTAATTAATGATAGTCTTAAATTAATATAATAAAAAACGCAATTTTCATAAATTCATTATTATCAATGCTACAAATATTGAAAGAAAAAACCTATTGTATGTATATGTTTAGCTTGTTTCCATGATGATGCAAATTAAGTCGTTCTGTTAAAGCTACATTCGATTTGCTCGTTAGCTTCAACGTCATATGTGAAATATTGAAGCTGCGTGTGCTTTTGTGCCAACAAACCAGAAAACATTCATTGCAGTTTCTGCATAAAAATTCGGTAGGCATATTATGTTTCTTTGCTTTGAGATTCCATTATTTCAGTTAATTCATCACGACGTGATTTCTGTGGTACTAAAATCACTTTGCGTTGTTCATCATGTGACGAAAATAAGCCCATAACTTTTTTACCTTCTTTTTTTAGCACAATTTCAACGCCGCGATCTGTTGATTTAATTGACGCAATTTCATGCCACAAATATGTCCATTGTACCTGAAAAACTAAAAATAAATATCTCTTAAACAACAACAGATTGCATGCACTTACCGTCCATGTACCAAATAAGTCGTTTTTGTTAATATAAATTACACGATAATTTGATACTAGCACAAATTCATGCTTCCGCACAATCTCCTCACAGTGCACAAAAGTGTCGGTGCTCGCGAATTTTCCTTTCTCGATTTCTCTGTGAATATTTATATATAATATAAGTACCTATATATACCTAATAACATAGGTACTTCGCTACCTAAATTACCTGAATATCTTATTTCCTTCTGCCTCAGTGCGACAATATGGACGCAACACACAATCTTGTTGTAGAAAGCGTGGTGGTCGCAAACGATTAGCTTCTTCAGAACATTCGGTGGCCCGTTTAACTGCAGCAAAGCTGCCGCTTGCAAAATCAACCACACCAGCAGTGGGGCGCGCTACAAAGCCAATAGCCCCTTTACCCAAACCTTTGAAGAATCCCTCGACACCTTCTTCTTTGGCGCCAGCTACAGGTTTAGTCACAACACCGGTGACACCATCAACAAAACCCTGCAGAAGACAAGAAGAAAATTTAGCAAAATCACAAATCTAAGTTAAAAAAGATTTACAACATACCATCACCAGACTTTTGCCGCTACGTGCTATGCCTTCCTGGAAGTTTGTCGGTTTCCTATTTAGGTTCTCTCGTCGTTTCTTTTGATATTCATCATCAAAAGTCAATGCAGCCAAACCTTTGCCCATAGCACCGGTGATTCTAAATTGTTATCGAATAAAATAAAGTAAATGAAAAGTCTCTATAAAATTGTAAAAGAAAAACAATCCAAAACATACTTAGAAACAGCACCAGCAGCGCCACCAACTGTATGCCCAAACAATGATTTGACGCCTAGGACAAGACCTTCTGCGAATTCGCCGGGACCTTGAATGGCGCCCTGAAAATAATACAGTTAAAAATAATTTAGATGAAAAAGTATTATAATTCATCATATTCAATCAATTCCTTGGCATTGCGAATTTTAAGTCTGAAACTAGTTCAATTATTACCGATTAGTTGAATGGTAATGGTAAAATAGTTAGTTAGAATGAAACTGAACTAGCTAATGGTAGTTATGCTAATATACTTAATTAAACTTTCACTAGCATTGCTTTGTTTTGTCAATGATAATGTGAGGTTCATTACATTATTTCCAACACTTACTTGGAATGGTTCATAGAACAAATCTTGTACACCTTTCTTCAAGCCCACGACCAAGCCATACGGGTTGCCAAGCACATCCAAGCCCAAAACCAGTACATACAACTGCTTGAGCGCCTGGCCAGTGTAGTGTGTGGTGATTTCTGAAGTTAATTGGCGTTGTGTGAAGAACTGATATTCACGCTCAAAGTAAGCCAAACGGAAGACAACATCATTAACATCGGTCAGAGTCACACCGACACCTTGTACCAATGTCGAGAGAATACCAGGCAAAGCAGTTGTGTCCGAACCAGCCATTGAGAAGCTCACATGTATTTTCAGCGGACCCAAATGTAAAGTATCATAGAAATTCTTTTGCTCCAGTTTGGAGTGCGTTGCCACCAGCTCCGATAGCGGTTTTTCAATATCTTCGACATTTTCGTTAAATTTCTTGGCAACTTCTGCGTCGGTGTTGGAGCCAGCAAAATATTCAGCAATAGCCGTAAGAAAGAGTAAATCAACTTTGAAATGGAATTCCTGTATCAACATGGTAGCGTATTTGTATTGTTTGACAGTAGAGTTGGGTACAACACGCTCGATAATACTGCATTCGACAAACGGCTTCAATTCCGTGGTGGCGGCTACACTTTTAGGTGGCGCAATTGGCGCCAACACCACCGGGAAGATGCAATCATTTAGTTGATTGTCAATTTGTATTTTATTTATTTTTGCGTGTATTTGTGTTTGGAAAGGTGATGTATTCATCAACATCCAAACGCCTGGGTAAAATGTTCGTTGAATCAAGCGTTCTCCGGACTTTGTGAGGATCATGCGATCGAAATCAATCTAAAAGAGCGTAAAAATGCATATATTATAGCATGTAATTGAAGAATGAATGTGTTTGTGAATTGTATGTAGGTAACCTCAAATTTGCCATCCAAATAATATATTCCCACTCGGTTGATTTTCTTCTCCGCAAGATATTTCTGGTATTGTGTCTCGATCATATCAGTATCATGAATTTTCATTTGCTTGAAACGTTTTTTATTTGGTTTCCGTACTTCCCAAATAACACCTTGGAATTGAATGAATCAGTGAAGGAATATATTAAAACGGAAATGTGTTTACAGCTACCTGAACTTGTAATACCCAGGTACAAAATATCAACGCCGGTTTCATTGTTCAACACCGACAAACCAATACCATGTATTCGCAATTCAATAGACTGTGCAATTGTTTGTAGCGCAGCACTAGTTTCGGTTTTTGTAGCGATCGCAGCGATCTCAGTGAAAAGCAATACACGCTGCAAACCATCCAAAAATGAAACCCAATATCCCTTCGAGTCGTCACGTAACCTAAGTATTTCAGATTCAAATGCATTAATAACAAGCAATTATAAATTTCTTTTATTGTAATCTTACTTCATCTCACCAACACCATCACGTCTCAAGTCATTTTCGATACGCTCCTTGCCGAAGATAAGCGTTCTCTCGCCATTAGGATCATTCCAAGTGTATAAAATCTTTTCATGCGGAGATAAAACGCACATCTTTTCGCTACCCTTTTCAAAATATGTAATCGGCACGTTTGTATGATTCATAAGCAGACCGGGCGCATCCCCTGGATTATATTCAGTAAATGTTATATAAACGCCACCCTCCGTAGCTTGTACATCGACATTAATGCCACCATACTAAAAATTTAAGATCATCAGTAAGCATTCAAGCACAAAAATTCAATTCAAAAGCAGCTCTTTCCTATTACTCTTTCTTACATTATAGTTCTCCAATTTAAGCAAAATGCACTGTGCTTCTGAATAATTAAAAGGAACAGTGCAATGACCGTCCGCTTTGGCAACAATCATTAGATCAGCATCATTTTGGGGCCAAAGAGGCACGCACATATCAGGTTTAATCTGTAAAATATTAAAAAAAAACATTAGCTTTCAAATAGTAATATATCTAATTTACGAACATACCAGAGACCATGGATCGCCAGGGCGACTTTGCTCTTGCAATTCTATTGGAAACCCACACTTATTGCTAGCAACATAAAATGGGATAAATGTAATTTGTTTCGTAAGTGAATTGTGTGTCAAATGATTATGCACGCCAATCTGTAAATATATCAATGCCTAAATTAATGCAATTCTCTAAAAGAAGGGATAAGTGCTCAACTAACCCGATATGGTACACCTTCCACGGTTTTGCACACAACTTCACCAACTGAACCTGCTACATCTAAAGGAATTTTATCACTCCAATCGCCATTGTCAACTCGTATTTTTGCCGCTTTCTTATCGAAGAAGAATTTCTCACGGAAGGAGAATAAAATTGGACCAGAATATTCTGGGGGATGATAGAGGACATCAACTGTTTCAGTATCAGTTTTATAGCTTAGCATCAAGCCGGTTTTATTAATCATCCAGAAGGGACTGTAGAGTGTGATAATTAAACTGCCATGGAGATCTTCCATACTGCAAATAAAACAAATATCTTAATTTTATAAAACGTAATAATTTCAGTCTAAAAGAAGCATGGTTTCAATTACTAAAAGGAGATTGAAATAGCATTGGCATTAAAGCTTTTAATGCTAATGTGAAATGTGAAGGCCTCAATTGAGTTATTATACTGAATAAATTTACCGCACAAATAAATCCATATCCATTGTAGCGCTTGAATCATATGAGCTAAATTTCCAAATGCCCATATCTGTATAATCTGAGGAAACTTCAGTTGTGCAAGACCAATCTTTTTCCAAGTATTGAAGTAACTAAACGGAAAATTATGTATTTAAATAAATATAACTTAATATTTTACTTAGGTGACATTGTAATTATTTTACCCACCCTGACAACAAGATAACTTCGATTTTCTTTACTTTTCCCAGACAACTTAAATGTGGGCAAATGCAAAACATCACCGGGGCAAACTTCTTTCTCGCCATAATCCAGCAGTTCTTCTTTGCCACTAAGCTGTTTTAGCTGATTTTCTGAAACCTGCTTCTTAGCAGATTCATCCTGACGTACTGAACAACCAGCAACTGATACAGTAATGCTTACGGGCAAAGAATTACGCAAATAAAGCGGTGGTCTTACATGCATTGTGTAAAAGGCACTCAGCAACATAAATTTATTGGTATTCTCGTGATACACTTCGGTCTTTGTGCGTATTACATTTAGGTAGAATGATTCAAAGGTGTCAGTTGGATCGCATTGCAGCTGACGTGAATACGAAAGATCCGTAGGTGAATCATTCCACTTTATACCCTGCACTGATACTTGGTAACCCTAAATCGAAAATTAAGTTAGGAGTTGTATCTTCTAATTAATATATTCAAAATTTATTAAATATTCTAAGTACTTACATCAACAGTAAAATACAACTCTTTGTGATCCGCATAGATCGCATGCAGCGGCACATGGAAAATCTGACCCGGTGGTACTTCACCAACTAGAAGTATTTCGTTCGATGCTTGAAAACGGTAAATTTGGATACTGGTTGTGAAATGATTTTGTACCTGATGGAAGAAACAATTTATTACATTAACTAAATAGCTGAGGTCGTAATAATGAATTATTTTAGTAACGCAAGGACTATTTCATTAGCATGGTAAATTTTAGCGCCACTACTAGTTAAATTTTGTGAAACCAAATTTCAATGCAAGGCTATGTAAATTTTAAATTTGACTTTCGCTACATTTTTTATTTGTAAAGAAATAACCAATGCATTCCTAAAATAATGCATTATTCACAACACTAATCCCAACTAACTTACCATATGTACATCAATTAGTACAATATTAAATCAGTTTCCAACTTACATTCAATATGCCGTGTATATTTATTTTGGTTGTACCAAATTCCGACCGCACTTCAGAAACTATTCCCCATGGATCTTGATTACTACCACGATAAAGTGGAAAATAACGTGTATCCGATTTTGAAACGGGAAGCACCACTTCCTTGTCAATACCACCAATCTATTCGAGTAAATTCGATGAAATTTATACTTACACGGAAACAAAAATAATAGCTTACCGTCACATATATTTCCTCGCCCTCTTCCTCTTGAAGTGTGGCGAAGTTTTTTGTTTGCAAAAAAGCACGCCCACCTGCTGAAATTGTGCAATCTTGAATCTCTTCAGGCGTAAAGCTAGCTCCTTTCTTTTCTGTTTGGAAGACCAGCGAATGGTTTAATGTATTTGCTGAAGTTGCTTGAGGCATATGACATTCATGCAAAGTAAAAATGCCATGTCTGAAGTTTATTGATATATCAAAACCGGTATCATTCTCAACAACGTATGGCGCAATAACTTCCGGTTTGGTGAAACCCTTAGAATCGATGGCTTGTGAGAAAGCTTCTCCCAAAACGCCTAACAAATCTAGACATGTCTTGCTCATGGTTAATTCTAAATTTTCTTCTGAGTGAATTTTAATAGTGGTTGTTTTCTCTTCAACGTCCTCCTCGAAATCGCTTTTTTTCGACTCGATTGCCATCGCGAAATTAAGTTCCCATGGCAGATATTCACGCTGACCATTCTCAAGTTGCCGTTCATTCATTTCAATGATGGGTTCCCAAACAGCATGTGTTTGATTGAAGTAATTCATGCTCAAGCTTAGTGAACCTTTTATGCTCATGTCGCGACTCCAATTACTAGCGATAGCGTTCAGTTGTGTATCGATTGAAATGAGTGGTGTGGTGTAATAGCCAATACCAGTTTCTATAATTAGTGTAATGCTGGGTACTTCAATAACACATTTTTCTGTTTTGTTGTCAAATTGTATTGCCTCGAAAGATTCGAGTTCTTCTAAAACGTCTTGAGCTTTATCTACGCGAAATGAAAAAGATACAAATAAATTTGAAAATAAAACTAAAGCACAGAAAACCAAATCAATTAAATTCAACGACTTACCAACTTTTACAAACCAGTGGTCCTTATCGAAGAATTTTTGTGCACTCCATATTCTGCTATAGTTTGCCTCTTTTTTCAACACCGCTTCCTTCTCTGCGCTACTGGCATTTATCGTCAGCATAGCTTTGTTAAAGAGTTCAATGGTTGCGGGAGAAACATTTATTATAATTTCGCTCAGTTTCAAACTGATGTGCAATCCCTCCTCTTCTGGCGTGGAGCCTTGCAAACTTATCACGCACGGATGTATGATGTAATGCTTGGTTGCTTCACGTCTCTCGGGCATAAACGAGCACATATACATCTTCATTCCATCAATTTGACCATTTATTATTTGCTTCTCGCCAATAGCGCGATAGTTGAGTTGGGCTTGCATATTGAATATGATTGCATTCGTGTTAATATCTTCTAAACTTTCAATTAAAATAATATCGGGCTCTTCAATGTGCAACAATAAAGTCATTTTCTTTTCAGGTTGTATGTTCTTCCTGTTTGGTGAGCGTTTTACTGAAATACGAAAATTATACAATACTAAATTTTCAAATAAAGTAAAACCTCAAATAATTCGATTTTCGGTAATACGAAAAGTCTTTAAATCAAAGAATTAATAAAGCTATTTTTAGTTAAAAAAATATGTAGTTATAAAATAAACCGTGAACAACTGATACTAGTCGGAAAGCTAAGCTCGGGTACGGATGAACTTTATATACCCTACACAAACTCATGTTAATAAAATAGAACACCCTTTTTGCATTCAACGGAAACAAATATTTTTTTATTAGCCTGACTCATACCAAATTTTGTATGGGAAGAAAGCGTGGTTATTACCCAATATTGTTCATTTCTGAAGCAGATATTTTTGAATTTAGCCCGGTATGCAAAATTTGGTTTCATTTGCCCCACTATTTGCTTTGATATTGCCCTTTGAATATTTCACTTGAATTAAAAATAGGCATTGCTTTTGCACAATTTTGACGATTTCAGAATTGTTGGTCTAGATATATCAATGGTATATATCAATGACGTGTATCGAGTTTTGTTCAATTCCCTTTAGAATTCCCTTCAATTCTTCTTTTAATGGGACAATAGCCCATGGAAACCTTAGACTATCAATATTTTCTTCAATATTTTACCGATTTTGCCGAATTAAATTTGTTAATCCTTCTGGTAATAAAACCGAGAACTAAAAGAAAAAGGGTGAAAGATGGTTTGAACCAAAACTCCCTCTCTATATACGGCCTTAATCTTTAGCATTAAAATGAATTCACTTTTGCATGGAATTGAACTACCATTAGCATTGAAATACTCAATGCCAACACAAATAAGTTTTGAATAGTAGTAAATAATGTTTATCTTACCCGTTGATTCCATTTGTTGTTGTTTTACTACTTTTCCTTTTACCGCTTTCGCATCTAATTGAGCTTCTTCCTGATTTGTATACGTTTCTTCTTGGGGTACGGTAACAAAATCTACCAATTTCAATAGGAAATCAATGCTCAAAATCAAATCGAAACCACAAACACGCACTTCCGCTGTTCAGAAGGGGAAACACACAAATATATAAAATATAAGATAAATTTCAATTTACAATATGTTCCAAAACATTGTACCAAAAATATCATCCTCTTTGATGATGGCAGTCAAGTCCAACATATAATTTCGTTCGGTTTCGCAAACTTTTAAATTATTTGGATTGTTTTCTATGCCTCTAGCCTTCCAATCTTTACGGCAAAGATATTTTTTTATTTTACTTGTGGAATTTGAACGTGTATCATCGATTTGTATGTTGCACAAAACAATCGAAGTGCTTAAGGTGCCATTCATCAGTTTTGTACCTTTAAGGGATAGTATATGTATGCCGAAACGAGCCAAACCATCATTTTCACCTAAATAAAATTATAATTGAAAGTATGCACTGAATTTTTATCAGCACACTTACCTAACATTAAATTCACTACAACACCATCAAATTGGAAATTGAATTTAAGTTGTTCCAAAACTAGATCCTTATTTTGTGTTGGTGCTAAGGATGTTGAAGAAGGTAAGTTACGCCGTGATGGACTACCTGTAGCCGATTTCTTCTGATGAATATCCACGGGAGGAATCACTATTGGTTTAATTTCAACAACTTCCTCAGGTAGAGGAAATTCCGATTGACCTTCGTTTAGATTGCAATTTAAAATGGACATTATAAAATTATAATCCTCTCTGAAAAGATTTAGCTAAAAGTAAATAAACACAATTGAAAAGCGCCCATAAATTGTTTATCATCATTATAGAAGCAACCTCAATAGACTTCAATCTGCCGGAAAGATCGATTTCAGGTATTTGATGATACCAACTGCTGGATAAATTTCGTTTTACGGCCAGTGTAAAACTCATTGGATTCATAATATTTACATCGGATTTCATGCCGTACGTGGTATCAGTAGCTAAAATGGTACAATTAATATATTTTTATTAAACAACTCAGAATATTCGCAACAATAGTGTCCAAGCTTACTGTCTAATGATTCCAGAACTGATATTTCATCTGCGGCGCTGTTGACTTCATGATCCTGTAAAATAGCCACTTTTGATATTTTCATATTCTTTAATTCCAATTTGATTTCATCAACGACAGCCGGACTACGTGTGTCTTTAGGAACTCGTATCTCTGTGACAGTGTTCGATAGCATTAAGAAGCCGAAATCTATAGCAATACCATTTAGACTCTGTGAATCAGTTGGCACCACTATAATGGGTGCTTTAATTTTAATATTCAATTTCATTCGTGTCGCCTTCTCATATGCTTCCAAGGATTTCTGTTTCGCAGCATCGGCTGCGACAGCACTTGCATTGGCAACAGCTTCCTGTGCTACTTGGAAATGGCTAAAGAAACTCTATGAAAACATAAGGAGAAAGGATATTAAATTACCAAAACAAAGGAGTAGACAATTAAAGTGAAATGAACTAACCAGCAGCGCAGTGACAAACCAATTAAGGAATACAATTTTGATGCAGCCAATTTCAACGGTTATTTTCATATCATCGGAATTATAATTGGCGGTTTCATCCATATTGTACATGACCACTTGACAATTGAGCGCATTGTTGCCAACAATTGATAAAATCTGCAATTAAAAAAAAGGGAAATATATTGAGTTAATTTCTGATGTTATTAGCGGAATTGATTCACCGCCTCAAATTTCATGTGGTGAATCGGCCAGTGCTATTTGTCACTCCTTACATTCTTGTGTATAGTTTCTGTATTCAAATCGTTGAGAATGATATTTTTCAAGCGCAAATTCAGTTCGGTGTAGGATGTTTTTAAAATGACACTAGCATCAAATAACTGCACTTTCAGCATTGCTAGCGGACGCTTCCGGCATGTTAGCAATAGACCAACTTGTTCTAAATTCGCGACTACGTGAATTTTAATGCTGTCAACTACTTTGGAGTTGCGTTGCTTGCGTGAAACAGGTGCCACTGCTGATGCGCCTTCTTCATCTTCTTCGGAAGCTTCTTCTATAATCGTGGCAAGCTTATCAATAAGTCCTTCCTGATCAGCATCACCAATGCGATCTTGAGGTTCTTTTGGCTGTGGACTAGCTGCTTCGAGTTTTTTTTGTAGTGTATTTGCGATTTCCATAAGGTGAAGCAAACATTCTTGATGCAAGATTAGATTTAGTGTTGAAAACTTTATCAGAATATATTGTTCCGTAGAATTGTATTTCGATATGAATTCGGGTGAAGTTTTATTAGCTTGCGTATAGGAGACCGTAAGTAGATACTCTAATTCTTCAGAGAAGTAAGGCGTGTCGATTACAGATAGTTCAGTTTCTTTATTCTCCCAATTATCATACTGCAAGAGTTGAATTGCGCCAAGCCTGAAATTAACGGAATACGAAATATGTAATTTATGTAAACGACATCAGAGTTATCAATAATTTAAACTGCAGATATGATTATAATCAAACTCACTTTGCTGTGGCCACCATCTCGTACGTGCGTTGTGCCATATGCGCTTCCAATTGTAATATCTGTAGAGTCAGTATTTTTTGCTCTTGCGGTGTGACTATCACTGGAGCTGTTACGACATGGTTGCTGCTGCTATCTTGGAACTCATCATTCGCACTCGGTATTTCCTCATCGGGGGTACTGTAATACGTGGTATCGGTTGGTGATTCAACGGTGGCGGTTATGCATCTATCTTCAGCAGAGCAGGATTTACGCAAAGTTATATGGAATTCCTTCAATGCGAATACCACATCCAACGAAGTATACTGCACTATTTCCATAGTTAGCTCTGATTCTGCTCTGGTTTTTGTTTTTTTCTTCTTTTTGCCATCTTGATTGAGAAAACTGGCCAATGATAGTTTGGAAGAAGCACTGCTCAATGCCCGAACAAGCGGTGAAGGCTCAGTTGGAGCACTCTCAGGTCTGGGTAGACTATTGACCACGCCTAAAGCTTCAAATATTCGATCTTCAGTTATATTTAAATAAATGTAAGGCAACTCGATATTAATTTTTGTCTTGGGCAAACGTGGATCATCATTAACAACGCATAGGTCTGCTTCTATTATAAGTGAAGTGGGTCGCAGCACATGCATATCGGATTTAGTGGCTTGCACGAGAATTTCTTCCCAGTTTTCGTGTGGTTTGGTAACAAGAACCTAGTAGAAACAGTTGTTGAATTCAAAATAAATTATGAAATTAAGTTTTATATATAAAATATTGCAGCGGATAAAGCTGTATCAAATAAGGTCACGTTTATTTATAATATGATGATATTTACCTGCATATCATCGATTGAGATTCGAAATCTGTCGTATGCCTTTTGTGATATAGAATCCAAAATAGAATCAGTAGTTCTACCAATTTGAGGCATTGAAGTTATATCATAACTTTTATGGCGCAATGGTTGTGATACAATGTGCAACTGACCCAAAGTGACAACAATTAACGACTTTTCACAAGCATCGTAAGTACCCGTGCTTGGCAGTATTAATATGTTCGGCATGAATTTCACATCAACTTCAAGTATAGGTTTCTTATCGATAATGTATTGCATGCCAGTAGCTGAACGTTCTTTAAAATTTGAAATCTTTTCTGTGGCCGCTCCTTCTAATTCCGACAAGTTCACAGATTGTTCTGGTGTGAAGACTTCTAACAATTTCAATATAGTATCAGAATCATAGACAATCTGAAGCGGACGTGCATGCAATTTTATACGTTGATCACATAACTGATCCAGGGGATTTGTTTCGAAGAAAATATCAAGCAAATTAAATTCATCGCTAATTTTCGATTCAATAATCGTAGGTGTGTAATTGGTGCGCTTTAGACCAGTCAACTTCATTTCTTTCATGCCAGCTGAAACACTTATCGCATTACCTCCTGGGCGCTGCCGTACGGTTGCTGTTGCCATTGAGAAATTCAATAGCATTAACGTTTGTAGTGACTGCCAGTCAAATGCAGTAATTGTACCCTGTTGTTTCCTGTCATCATATAATCCCACCTCCAAAGCAATCAATTTGAAATTCATATTGATTGCTACATAACTTTCGGGCATATTTAATGGTACACTGTTCTCTTCATAGCCAATAGCGGCGTAAAGTTTTTGTTTTTCATCGTTTGTCATAGCAGCTTCAAATTTCTTAACTGTAATAAGAAATAATTTTTGTATAATCTTGTTATATGGAAGGAAACAAATTATAGAAATACGCACCAAAATCATCTGCTGCGTTTTGCTCTTTATCTTTTTTACCACCACCAAACCAGCCACCAAACCACCCAGTTTTTTCTGTTAATTTGCTTTGTTCTTCTTTTCTGATTTTATCCAAATCTAATTGTACGCGTTTACGTATCAATATCAGGTTGAATAGATCCAATCTTGTTTCCAATAGATTACAGGTTTCAACTAGTAGCACTTCAGGTTTTTTTGTGAGTTCTTTTTCTTTGAGTTTCTGAAATTAATTCAAAGTTCCAAAATAATTATATGTATATGATTCCAGTTCAATTCAATTTTTATAAATTTACTTCCGCATATGTTTCACAAAGTTGGCGATGCTCTTTCATATGCTCCCAGGTCCAACCAATATTTCTCTTTCTTATATCTTCCAATACTGCTTGAATCGCAAACTTCCACCATACTTTGTAATTATTTTTATAAGCTATAAATATTTGGTTAAATAAAGAAAATACGATTTTGTAATTTTTTTAGGTACATATGGTACATATGTACTACTGTGGACAAAAAGTAGTAAGACTTTTTTTTTAAGGTTGGTACGACTGTCGGTGACATCTGTGCCAAATGTCACATCAAAATAATCATTAGTGTTTAGTATACGCTTGTCTTTCTGAAGTACAAAAAGTGCATTCGGCGATTTTCACAATGAGTGAAATTATTCAACAAAGAAGTTCCATTAAATTTTGTGTGCGGAATCAAATTTCTGGTGCCGAAACGTTCAAAATGTTGCAAAAGGCCTTCGGTGATAATTGTATGTCGCGAGCAAGTGTTTTTTATTTATACAAATTGTTCAAAGACGGTCGAGAACGCGTTGACGACGAACCACGTCCAGGACGGCAATCAACATCAATTGATGATCAACACGTCAATAAAATCAAGGAATTGGTGCTCGAGAATCGACGATTAACAGTCAGAGACCTTACTGGCATCGTTGGAATATCGGAAGGATCAGTGAAAACCATTTTAAAACATCATTTGGGACTAAGAAGAGTGAATGCACGATTGCATTCCAAAATCACTGCATTGGTTTTACGAGACCATTTTGCCAAAAATTCGACTGATATCGTTCCGCAACCACCCTATTCGCCTGACTTGTGTTAGGCACCGTGTGACTTTTGGCTATTTTCTAAACTCAAAAAACCGCTTCATGGACACCGTTTTGAGTCAATTGAAGACATTAAACATGAATCGCTAAGCGCATTGAAGGCTATTCCAGAAATTGACTTTAACAACTGTTTCGAAAATTGGAAAAAACGTTGGCACAAGTGTATTGGGGCCGGGGGGGGATTACTTTGAAGGAGACGAAATAGATTTGGAAGAATGAATAAAAAAATTTGAAATTATGAACAAAGTCTTAATAACTTTTGCCCACAGTAGTTTGTAGGTAGTTTTTGTTTCAGAACATACCATTTTATGTTCAAAGTTGACTTAAAATTGTAAATATTTGAAATATAATATATTTTAGCCAAGTTGTGCAAGGTTTAGTTATGTATAAAACTAATGCTTATGTATGCTAATGTATTTATACTAATTAATTAATTTATTACACTGAATTTCATTTTTTCAATTATTTAATTGCACAACCTTAGTGTCGACAAATACTTAGTTTCACTTACGTAAATTAAACGGACGAAATTTCCTATATGGTGCACCCAATTGCATTCGATTCATACAATCAGCTAATTTAAGAATGTCCTGAAATTGTGTGCTCGTTAGGCCAATATTTAATTTCTCCATTTCCAAGCTTAAATCAATCTTTGGTATCACAAATGCAGGACTGTCATATTCGGGATTCATGTTTAATTGTAATTTAGCAATTGATGAAATAGGGCCCAACACTAAAATTATAAAAGTATTTCATATTTTTAATATAAAATGTGACAGAAAAATCGTCGAAATTAAACTTACCATAACTGTACATTGATGGTATCATATCTCTTCTCGCAATATTCTCACGAAACAAACTTTCCAAATTTTCTTTATTAGTACCGGAAAACAGTTGAGCAGTGCAATTCATATACGCCGATAGGGAGTTGAGACTTGCAATCTTATACACGCGACTGACTTGCTCAGTTAAATAGCATTTTTCCCAATTGACATCGGTGGTATACAGTTCCAAGTCGTACAAGGTGACACCAAATGCAAACGGCTTGCCAGTTGTAGTGACGTCCTCGTAACGCAAATGAACATTACCAATTTTCACTTGCAAGTTGTTAACAATTTGTGCGGTTAGCTTTTCGGTGAATGTAGCATCAGGTTTTGGTTTATCTATAAATTGTCTTTGAATAACTATATGCAGCAATTTTATATATTTAGTTAGTGTCTACTTTACCCTGCTCCATTTCCAACTTGTGCGCCTCATCAAGCTTTTCCAGCGCTGATTGTTTAGTTTGTAGTTGATATTTTTCTTCCTTTTCTGCATCATATTCAACTGATTGCTTAGGATTTATAAGTAAATATAAATCTTCGATTTGTGCAACCACTGGTTGACTGTAGAGATTCTTCCAGGGAATTTTCAAAACAAGTTTACCTAAAGTGTATTTAAAATATAATATATCGGATGAGTGAATGAGATAAGCACATTCATATGTAAATATGTATATACATATATTAGATAAGCGCGTATTTATGTAATTACATACCTAAATAACCGTAGACCAACTGCACGGGCAAATCAAGGTCATCCAGTGCATTTTCACGTAGTTTTAGATTGTGTAGTACGACATCGCCTTAAAAAAACAAAAAATAACTGCATATGACTACGATTTCCGGACTTAAATTTAAATATCATTTTTTCATTTACACAAAAATTTATTAAGCTAATTAAATTAACTTCTATGTACTCGGCAAATGAAGATACCTAACGTGGTAAATGGTCGTTGCATGTCTCGTTGAGATAAAATCTCGAAATGTTTAACTAGTCAACACACATGATTTTAAAGCTAAAATCATCTTCATGCATATTAGGGTGAACTTTTCTAAGTGGTAATTGTGGTTTAAATTATAACAATCACCTCCCAAAAACGTTTAAAGCATTAATTATAAAAAACAAAAGGATATAACCAACCAAATGGTTGCTGAAGTCAATACATAAAAAAATTGCATGATATTTTGTAAGTTGTAACGTGGGTAGTTAATTTCTTAACCAACAAGTGAATTAATTATAAAAGTGTATGCTATCATTTACGTTAAACATGGAAAATGTTTAAGAATTTAGTAAGATCAAGATTAGTATCACATTTTGACATAGTTTTTTGGTTAAAACTTTTGAATCAAGATTAGCCAATAATATGTAATTTCTTTCAACCTCAATAAATTTAGTTCTTTAATATTCAATCTAAAACAATTCGTACGAATTGATGACTCCTCGGAAAATGTATTTTCTTAAATATCCAAGTCAATGGGTGGGAATTTCAAAAGCAGATTCTTAGCCGTGATTTAACTCAAGTGTTTTAACGCCGGGTTATGCATATTTCTACAGGAATGAAAGAGGCCCACTGCTTCAAAGGCAATTATTTCCAGCCAAGAGGCGGCACCATTTCCCTAAATATAAATTTTTAAATCTTATTTTTTACCTGTGTTTTAGCTCTTTAAATTTTAATTTTTAAAATTTTACTATGGCAAACTATTTATCAAATTCTAAATTTTGTTGACAACATACATACACACCTGGACAAAATAATAGGTGTGAACCCAAAAACTTTTAAAATGAACGAAAAAAATTAATTGGCATGGTCTACAATCAAAAGGCAAATTTGGAATTTTGGTGGCACTGTTTTGGAATGAAATGGGGGAATCCCCGCAACAAAAGTTCTTCTAATTAATATTGCGACTTGTTTCTTTGTTCAACCTTCAAAATAGGTGTGTTTTGGTAAAAATTAAAAGCGAATAAATTTAAAACGTTATTTAGATCCAGAAGGTAAGATTTCGATGAAAGTGAACTAAATAAAGGTTTAATTATAATTTTTAATAATATTAGATGGGTCATGGAGTTCATTGCAGTACGGAGGAGAGTAGACTTGTTCGTCAGCTTCAAGACAAAGGAAAAACCTACAAATTCATTGCCAGATCGATGGGACGGTCTCAGAATTTCTTTACAAATACTCTCATGCCAGAAAAAGCTGTTGAAACGAGTGGACCGACAATCGTATCGTTACATTAGCTAAACGCGACCCGTTCAAGTTGCCCAGAATAATTGCAAGCGAAATTGGGAATGTTGTATCATTACGAACCGCTTCAGGAATTAGTAAGCGCAAATCTACCCGGTAGGATTGCTCGCAAAGTTCCTCTACTTAGAACTGCAAATTTGAAGAAGAGGAAAAATTGTACATTAGTTCATAAAACGTGGTGCGGTTCACAGGGCGAAAAAAAATGGCGCAATATTCTCTGGAGCGATGAAACAAAAATAAATTTTTTTGGTAATGATGCGGAAAGAAACGTTCGTCGCCCGACAGGCAAAGAATTCGACGTCCGGGTCACAAAGAAAACAGTGAAACACGGAGATGGCAGCTTAATGGTATGGGGCTGTTTTTCTTGGCAAGGTATTGGTTCGATACATCAAATTAATGGCGTTATGGATAGATTCGTGTATAAGGACTTGTTGGAAACGGTAATGTTACCATATGCCGAGGATAATATGCCGCTTTTGTGGAAATTTCAGCAGGACAATGATCCTAAACAGTCATCGTAAGTCGTCAAAGCATGGTTTCAAGATCTAGACGTCCTTGAGTGGCCAAGTCAATCCCCAGATCTAAATCCTATTGAGAACCTCTAGGGAAAACTTAAACGCCAAAACAAAACGCAGTTATGGGAAAATATTCAACAGATTTGGTACAACATTCCTGTAGAAACTTATCGGAAGTTGATATTGTCAATGCCCAGAAGAATCGAAAAAGCCATCAAGAATAATGGTGGATATTCTGGGTATTAATGCGTTCTTACTAATTCAGTAATATACGAGACCATAACTAGCAAAATTTCTATATTTATTCCCAAGTTTTTTGTGCACACCTACTATTCTGTCCAATCGAAAATCTGTGTATTTTATGAATTAAGCAAAATTTAAGTTATTTTTTAGAGTTTTTAAAATCTTTTATGTTTTGTTATGACGCTGAAGTATGTTTATGTTGAAAACTAATTTATTTTTTGAAGGATAATAAAAAATATATGAAAGCCAAGCTTTTTTGAAAAAAAATATGTTCACACTTATTATTTTGTTCAGGTGTGTACATGTTATTGTAAAATTTTTTAATCCCATTTGATTTATTGTACTTATTGTCACCTTAGTCATGAAATAATGTGTAATATGTATATGATATTTTTCAACTATACCGCCATTAGATAACCTTTGTTGATTCTATTACGACTTTTATCCGTTTGTTAAAAATATCTTATTTCGATACTTTTTAGGTGAAAACAAATGTGTTGTACAATGGTAAATGGTTGCCCACAGAATCTTTTTATTCGATTATCTCGAAACCTACGTTCTACATACACATCATTTCATTACTAAGGAGACGATATTTGAAGCTTTAAGCAAAAGTTAAAATAAATTTAAATACCTACATATGTATAATACATAATATTTCAATTGTTTTATATACGATGAACTCACACCCATCCAAATGAGCTCCAATTATTAATTTCTGAATTATTTTTTTTATATAATTTTTAACGTATGCGAACATGTAAAACAATTTGAAAACATACCATAGATGATACTAACAGTTTATAAATTCCTATTACAAATTTAGATGCACAATAAATTTTTCTTGGCATGTGGGGTATGCAAGTGTCAGAAAAGGTTAAGTGCTCAAAAGAAATTTGGATAGTGGAGTAAATTAAAAAAAAAATTATAGGAAACAAATTCGTGTGGTTAAATATAATTTTTTTTATGTATGTATATATAGCGCATATATAGAGTTTTTTGTATTTGAAAGCAACAATAAATAAAATTTATTGACTATGTAAATCATGTTTGTATTTATAGCAAGGTAAGAAAATTCTTAAAAATTTATTCAACCAGACGTAGTAATTATTTATGAGTCAGAGCTAGAAAGTAGAAACAAATCATTTATTCTAGTGATAAGGAAATATTTTGAAATTTTATATAATAAACACACAAATGATAATTAAACAACAATGCATTGAGAAATTCAGTGGGACACACGACAGAAGTTTACTTCTTCAGAACGTTTGCGTTTTGGGTTTTCAGGTAAGGTTTTGCAATCTTGTAAAAACTAGAGTATATCTATTTTTAACGATCATGTTTTAAAATTGTATATGTGCTGATTTATGCAAACCATAAGCCATGTATGGTTCAGTTTGATGATTCTCTGATCAAACAATGCAGTTTCTGCAACGAAAATTCCCTGAACGTATGGTGTAAAAATATTGCGACATTGACTTGCCACCCAGATCTTCAGATTTGACCCCTCCGGACTTCTTTTTGTGATGTTCTTTGAGAAACAAAGTGTACGCCAGCAAGTCTCAGACCATTGATGAGCTCAAGGCAAACATTCGTGCCGAAATCATCGCTATACCACCCGAGATGCTCGAAAAAGTTAAGGGCACATTTTCCTTTGGGCAATGACGGCGGCCACTTTATTGATGTTGAATTAAAAAACTAATCCAAAGAAATTGTAAAGGACCAAACTATATAAAAATACCTCATATTTGAAAATCGTTTGTTTTCATTTTGTTTAGTTATTCAATATTTACATACCGAATATAATATATATAATATATATGAATTTTTTCATTTCAGGAGATGTCTATGATAAGTAAATTTTATATTTGCTTCTAAAGAAGAGTTTTTATAAACAGGTACTTACAATTATTAATAAATAAGCAGATAATTAAATAATTGATGTTACTTTATGTGGTTCAATTATCAACAAAACAATATCAGTGCTTATCTGACTTATTTTTTAATGTTAACTGCAACAAACAGTTTCTTATCGTATCAAGTGGAAGACATTAATACGATTCAATTGCACTACAATGTTACTTAAAAGATAAGAAAAATATTCAGATACGTATTTTTTAAAGAAGAATTATAGTGGGATTCACGATATGAAATAAATTTCAGTAGGACGGTATTTTTAGCAAACTATTAAATATTTATTAGGCAAATACATTACATGTAGTATGAAGGTATTGCAGATTTGTTAATTTATTAAGTTTACTGATTCATTACAGCCTTCGTCAGCTGTATCAGATTTCATAGATAAAACACATAAGCTACCATTTAAAACATTAAACACTTGCTACCATTTACTCCTCTATCCAATTTCTTCAAAATCTTCAAAATTTAGTTTGAGGCCTAAAAAATTAATAAAAAATAAGAAAAAATTTAAATTAAGAAAAAATTAATTTCTATTTAAATGTTTATTTTACAATAATTTGTTATTTAATAGTAACTTATTTAATATGATTTAATTTACAATTTACAAACAAAAAATAAAAATTTAACAAAATAGCTAATATTACAAAAACTAAAATGGGTCAATAACATGGAAAATTTTCAATGAGACTATATACAATATATCGTTACCTTAATGTAGAAAGGCCGTAAATAGCATTTTTTTCTTTTATAATATTACTTTTTTTCAAATTTAAAATCGGTCAAAAACACGATTTTGAAAAAATAAATAAATTTCTTTCTAACCTTTCTTAATGTACTACTGTGGGCAAAAAGTAGTAAGACTTTGTTCATAATTTCAAATTTTTTTATTCATTCTTCCAAATCTATTTCGTCCCCTTCAAAGTAATCCCCCCCGGCCCCAATACACTTATGCCAACGTTTTTTCCAATTCTCGAAACAGTTGTTAAAGTCAATTTCCGGAATAGCCTTCAATGCGCTTAGTGATTCATGTTTAATGTCTTCAATTGACTCAAAATGGTGTCCACGAAGCGGTTTTTTGGGTTTAGAAAATAGCACAAAGTCACACGGTGCTAAGTCAGGCGAATAGGGTGGTTGCGGAACGATATCAGTCGAATTTTTGGGAAAATGGTCTCGTAAAACCAATGCAGTGATTTTGGAACCAATCGTGCATTCACTCTTCTTAGGCCCAAATGATGTTTTAAAATGGTTTTCACTGATCCTTCCGATATTCCAACGATGCCAGTAAGGTCTCTGACTGTTAATCGTCGATTCTCCGATTCTCGAGCACCAATTCCTTGATTTTATTGACGTGTTGATCATCAGTTGATGTTGATGGCCGTCCTGGACGTGGTTCGTCGTCAACGCGTTCTCGACCATCTTTGAACAATTTGTACCAATCAAAAACACTTGCTCGCGACATACAATTATCACCGAAGGCCTTTTGCAACATTCTGAACGTTTCGGCACCAGAAATTTGATTCCGCACACAAAATTTAATGGAACTTCTTTGTTGAATAATTTCACTCATTGTGAAAATCGCCGAATGCACTTTTTGTACTTCAGAAAGACAAGCGTATACTAAACACTAATGATTATTTTGATGTGACATTTGGCACAGATGTCACCGACAGTCATACCAACCTTAAAAAAATAATATTTTGATGAATGGGCTTCCGCGCGAAATTTAAATTAAACAGTCTTACTACTTTTTGCCCACAGTAGTAACTAGGAATGTATGTATATGTACAATAGGGCATCGGTTAATTAAACACTTTTAAAAATTCTTACGGGACTGCTACTTTCTTAAGGTTTATACAACTCGCTAGACTTTGAAAATTTCCATTAACAATTTTTGGTTCATTAATAGAAATTTCCTAGTAATGACAGAAGTTTTTTTTCAAATAAACTTAGAAACCGATCGCTATTAAGGTAGTTATTGTAAGTACATTATAGTAATTATTAAAAGTTATGAAAAGGTCTTATAAAAAGTATCCGTGATTTTTGGTTTTGGTACAAATCTGGCAACACTGGTCTGAAACGTGGCATTTCAGGCTACATTTTATGTAAAGACAGTTGTGTAATTTGTTGCTAGTGTAAAAAGTTACATTGATTTGAAAATTCGTGAAATATCTGAAGAACCACTATGTCATGCATTATTACTATAGAAAAGGTAAAACAGCTGCAAAAACATGCCGAAAAATTTCTGCGGTTAACATTGAGGAAGCTGTGATTGCCGTTATGGACTTGGTAGTGTCCATTATTTCTAATAATAATAATAATATAAAATAGAAAAGCCATAAATACAATTTTTGTTTCGAAATAAAATTTTTGCCAACTCGATGGGCCGTCCTTAATTTTATCAGAAACCGCCAACATTTTTAATAAAAATTTTAGTTAAGGTAACGATATACATATGATTCTTCTAAAATAAATAAATAACGGACACCCTATTACACCATTATATAAGTGTTACAATACACATGTGAATAACAACCGGCTTGAAACAATTCAACAGAAAATTGTCATAAAGAGAATATACTTCTTTGTATCAAAGTTCAGAATTTTGCTAACACGAAGAGAAAAAAAATTAGATTCAACTTGTTGAAATTACTACATACTCTCCTTTGGAAGTGGCACAAAGAAAAATTAACAAAAACAGAAAATAAAATATGTAGGTATTAACCTTGACTCGACAGAAAACGAATCTTCTAAAACACCAAACATATACAACATTATGAAGTCATACACACAAAATAGTTGTTGTTTTTTATGGCTTAGTTTTGTTGTGTGAAAAAGTGTGATCATGTGAAATTTAAAAAAAAATTATAATAAACATATACCATATGTATTTACATAATACAAAAACTTAAGCTTAAAATTAATAAGTAATATCTGATTGTAAATCATTGTAAGTAAAAAAAAGAATTTCATATAGATCTTCAATGTTGTAATAAAATAAATAATAATAAAATAAATAATAATAAAATATGATACATAATCTTCAATAAATACCATACTTAGGAGAATATAAACGCAATATTGGAATTTTTCATTTTAATTAAAATTCTATATAAAAAGCAGAAAACTCAATTTAACAAGATGCGTTACTGACAATAATGTAACCGCAAATTGACCCAGAAAGACAAGCATTCCAATATATATACACATTGAAAGCGGCAGAGAGTAGCTTATTGTAAAAAATGCTGCTGATTTGGGTATGGTATATTGAATAGAAACCAGAGAAGTGCTTAACACTTAGCACTGCATAGTACTTAACACTGTATTGACTACAACGACGTGAATGCCAGCGAGATATCAATTGATTTTCACTTAAGTAAAAATGTAAGTGCAACAAGTGGGCACAACCAACTGCGACACAAAATAGAACAAAGAATATATTATATATGTAAATGTTTAAAGTAACAGAAAAACTAATAAAATGTAGATACTTATGTAATTATATATATTTACAATGGAAATCTTTGATTTCTTTATCAGCTGGAACGGAAATATTCTATGCGGGAATGGCTTTCATACATATATATAGTTATTTATTTGAAACATTTTAGGCTTTAGTTTCCATTTCGGAGCAGGAGTTGGGTGTGCTTGCATTTTACAGAAAGACGTTACCAATGGTAGGGTTCAGAGCAAGTTCAATTATACAGGTTTACAAATATGGCTAAATTTTTTGAACCGAGAAGAATGTGTTTTCTATCAGGTCAGGTTTTTGAGATATATGCACATATGTATGCATGTGAAAATGTTTGGAATATTCTCATCACTTTTAAGAATTTCTTCTTAAATCTACTATACGAGTTCATTTTAGAAGCGAAATATTTTATGAAAAGAGGCTTAGCATTTCATGGAGTTAACGAGATTTCCTAAAGTAAAGAAGAAAAATTTTGAATTTTTTAGACAGCAAAATTAAGAAGAAAAAAATGTGTAAAAAGCTAATTCTAGCCCCTTGGTGTTATACTTTTTGAATTAAATGTAGTACATTTTTGGAACAAAATTGCTGCAATTTTTTTCTAAACTTTCATTTTTCGAAATATAAATTTTATAAAAAGTAACTAGCTTCTTGAACGTATAGTTTGAACATTTTTGTAGGGAAATTGCGTAATTATTTCTATGACAATTGTTTCTTCACTAGTAACTACGTACGCATAAGGACTTTAATAAAATTTATATTGTAAATTTAAATTTAACCAAGTTGAATACGGAGAGGTTTTGACTCTCAATTGGAAACCAACCAATGACTATGGTTAATATATACATTGAATTCTTTTCAACGGAATTGACTTTTCTACTGAAAATATTAAATGATTTTAATCTCTCTTAATTGAGTATTTAATAAAATTGTTAAAATAGCATGCAAACATTTTAAAACATATTATTGTAAAATGAAAACATTTGCGGAATTACAAATTTAAGTGAGCAAACTTAAGCCCTTACACATAAACAAGTACAGAAAAGTTATCAATCGGAAAGAGTGTAATTCTCAGTACATTTAATATTTAAAACTATATCTCGCAAAAGCAAAACCTATATAATATGTACATCCTGAAAAAAAAAACAAATTCAAAAGAAATAAGAAGATAAAAGACGAGTAAATAAACAAAATAAGTTACAACTAAACGAATATGTATGTCAATAAGTTTAGAGAACCCTGAATAAGCTAAAGTAAGTTTTTATTTTGCAAAATTCTGCTTTGTTCAAATATTTATGTTTTCATTCATTTATATTAATGCCGGTTTCATACATGATGATTGTTGGAATGGTAAGCAATCAGCTTTTAAATGACAACAATACTATTACGTACATATTTATTTTAATTGTATTTATTCTTATTGATAATGATTATGACAGGCACAATGACAACAAAAATTTTATTATAATATATGTATAATTAAAACTATAAATTCTCCTCAGCATAAATACTATTATCTACTGGTTCCTACAATACTTTGTTATTTTCAATGAGTGACCAATTAAAATATATTTTTCGAAAATACTTTACTGTTATCGCAAAAAATATTATTAAAAAATGTTATAAAAAATAAAATTTTAATTCTGGACTCCCAGTGGCCCAATGTATCAATCACGGTGACAAAAATATGGATTTTAGCAGCCCATACTTACTCTGCAAGTGATTGAGTAATTCTTCACTCTTCTTGTAATGGCATAACAACCCGAGCTTTTCGGATCCACTCATGAATGGAAGGGACCTACAGTTTTATGCCGAATACGAACGGCGAAGTGGAGAGCTTTTCATAGACAATTTTTACTCTTGTAGGTTTGTCAATGCCTACCTGGAAGTGGTGCTGTGTAGAAAAAAGTTTTTTTTTTTATTTTTTGATTTTTCTTGTGCCGAGATTCAAAACACGGACACACTGCGTAACAGTCCAACGCACCACAGCGACAGTGATTGAGTAATTGAGTATAAAATAAACGGACATATGTACGTATGAGATACGTAAGGTATGGCCATATTTTTTTTAGGTTCAAGTCAACACGCATGGTGTTCCCCTATGAATGCAAATCATTGTGTTGATTGAAAGGAAGATTGATAAGTGGGAGGAAGAAGGAGGGAGAATGAGAGAGGTGAGTACTTATATATTCAGACAATGAAAATTTAGAATGAAATTTAGAATGAAATCGACGAAAGAAAGAGTTTCTTTTAGAGCTTTCTGAATATTTTGAACAAAAAAAAACTAAAGACTCCTAGGTCTATATTTAACATGCCTGTTTATAATATGTACATAAACGCTTAATTGTAAATCTCTAATCATAAAAAAAAAAAAATGGGGCAATATAATTTTAGTTAATTCGTTCTTCTCAATAGCATGTATCTGATACTGCAGTATCGATAACCTTTTCATAAAGATTTTAGGTGATTTAACAGTTTTATAAAGTACTAGATAAAAATATGGTTGAATAAGTATATATGCAACTTATATAGACTCAACAAGTCTCAGTAGTCAAGTCTCTCTTGCAAATATGTATTTCCCAAAAATAAACAAAATAAAGTTACACCAAGACAATAAATGGGTATGTACATACAAATCACCCTTAAAGGTAAAGCAATAAAAGTGTGGAAAACGCATTCTAACCAAATTGGGTCAGCAACACGCACGTACAAATTTGTACACACATACATACATAGGTGCCTACATGTGAATGTATGTAGATACGCACACCCATGCGCATTCTAGTGGGCAATAGAGCTCATCAAGCTTGAAGGATAAGGTCGTCGTGGTTGACGCCGGCGAAGACTACAAACATTCAGTTTGAGTTTAAAAATAATTTTTGATTGCTGGATAGCGTTGAATATAAAGACAAATATTTGCAAATTGCGTGTTAAAATCGAATAAAAGTTTACAAGTTTGTATGATATGTGCCTATGAAAATAGAAAAATTAAATTTTATAACTAATGATAGCATAGA
Organism: Palloptera scutellata; assembly: GCA_958295655.1. NCBI lineage: Eukaryota > Metazoa > Arthropoda > Insecta > Diptera > Pallopteridae > Palloptera > Palloptera scutellata. Next base: position 55,557,268 of record OY282451.1, read on the forward strand.
TATACGCACCTCCCCAAATACCGATTTTCAGTTGTTTTTTATCCAGATTTTCGACATAATCGCCAAGAATTTTGTTGAGCAAATCGGCGACAACAGATTCAAATACCATGATGAACTGGGAGATGGAAAACTATTGATATTCATAAAAGGAGGTAGTTCGAATTGAATTGCTTTTCAATTCTAAATAACCAACACAATATACCAAAATGCCAATAAAATCACTTGGCAGTGTTATCAAAATCAAAATAAGTTTATCGATTTTTCTTTTACAGTTTTTGCCACGTTATATTTTGCGTTAGTTACAAAGTAGAACTTTATTAGTCTTTGTTATTTTTTCTTAATTTATATTCAATTCTTGGAATATCTGACATAAAAATAAGCAGAAATTAAAATTTCAACGATGACATCACCTCAGCGGTGAGCGAACACCTCCAAAAAGAAAAATTACAAATCTCTCAATTTTCCCCAATATGTTCGCATTAGTTTGTTGAAACTTAATCCATGCAAATTTTGATTGAATGTAAATTCATTGCATTTTTGTATTTGCTATTTAAATTTTTCATAAATCGAAGGAATCTTCACTTTTTCACTAATTTCTATTTTGACCGTAATTGCCACCAGCGAACAAACTACGTAGTCTTAAAATCTTCATATTGAACTGAATATCAAAATGGAAAGCGAAATGAAATAGCGTGTGAAAGCAGAAGAAAAACACGAAAACATAGTTGAAGAGAAATGAGGAAAACAAATCTTACAACTGTCAAACTAATCAGCTGTTTGTTATTGTGAATGAAATCGCCATATAGGAGAATTGTATTTCAATGTCCATCAAAAATTTAAACGAAAAATATTAATATATGTATATAGAATATGTATTCACAGACTCCGAAAAAATTTCTCTATTTTAATATTTATATTCCATTTTCAAAATATATTGCTAACACTACTATATGACAAAGCAGCCCATCGATAACCTAAGCAAAATTTCACGCATTTATTCATGTATTCATCCATGCAATTGTTGTTGCCCGAACACGAAAAAAGAGCTTTTAGCCACTCTCACAGCTATCACCATATGCTGGGTGAAATGTACACCGAGCACGCCGAGTATTCAGGCTGTCAAAGAGTTATTCTACAAAAAAAAGGAAAAAATGTACGTAAAATAGAAGGAATACATAATTATTTTCATATGCAGAAAAATGAAGTTGCGAAATTTTTTAGTTTTTAAAAGTGAATATTAAATATATTATTCTTATATTATATTATTTTCATAATTTTTCAATTATAATATTAATCTCTCTCCATATTGATAAACTCGTTTAAAGTTTTTTGGTATACCATTTAGTGTTGCCGTTGCGAACAATATAGTATTACAAAAAATAACTGAATTTCGACAAAAAACAACTCTGTAATGAACACCAATGTAACCACTACACCCAGCACGAGAGTAAAATATGATGTGTTCGTCGAACAGCGAACACCAGTATAAACACCACCTTAGGGCTGTGGTTATATTCAGCGAACACCATGCTTTTACTCACTCTCACAGCGAACACGATATGCTGGGTGAAATGTACACTGAGCACGCCGAGTATTCAGGGTGTCAATGAGTCAATTCTACAAAAAAAGAACAAAAATGTATGTAAAATTGAAGGAAAACATGCAAACCTGTACATAATTATTTTCATATGCAGAAAAGCGAAGTTGCGATTTTTTTTTAGTTTTTAAAAGTGAATATTAAATACATATACTATTCATAAAACTATTGTAGAAAAATCATATTAGGCCTTCAGTTTCATGCCGACTACAAATGGCTAAATGCACAGATGTTTACTTTAGAAGCTTACTGTTTGTGGTGCAGTGTACACATTCGAAACTTCCAAGACTCCTAGTATTAAACACAGTTATTTGGGGTATTCACAAGGTCTCTCATTCAGTGTCGTATCCTCTCAATTGTCTTACATAAATTCTCTAATTTCTCAATTTAAAATATTACAACAGAATAACTTACTTTACTTACTTTTAGTGGCACAACAGCCCATGGAGGGCCTAGGCCGAGCTTTTCGCAGCCACTCATGTTGTGCGTGTTATAGTTGTACATGAATGGAAGTTACCTACAGTTTAATGCCGAATCCGAACGGCGAAGTGAAAAGCTTTTCATAGCAATTTTTACTCTTATAGGTTTGCCATTGCCTGCCAAGAGGTGGTGCCGTGTAGAAAAATTTTTTTCTCTACTTTTTGATTTTGCCTGTGCCGAGATTTGAACCCCGGACACTCTGCGTAGCAATTCAACATTGTGAATACTCAAATTAGTCCATGCTTATATAACTTAAGCAACGATGATATATTATGAAACTTGGAAGCTGCCGTTTGCTCAACAGCTAGTCATAAAGCTTCAGTTAAATGTTCTTCTTCTTCTTCGTTTACTGCCACAACCGCCCATTGAGAGACTAGGCAGAGCTTCTCGCACCCATTCAGGTTGTGCATGTATGTGTAACCTACAACACCTAAAAGCGGTCATTACAGGTAACCATTACTCGATCAATATTAATGGGCACCTTTCCATCGATATGAGTCTATAAAAATGTATCTTGATGCGCATCTGAATCAAAATTGAACCTTTCTTTTTAATTTAATAGTTAATCAATTAAAATTAATAATTATTTTGGAATCTTCCCATTTGTATTCATTTTCTAGGTCTCTTCAATATTCATTATTTCCACAGCGTTCTTCGTTTCTATATGAATATTTTCAAATGAGATTTTAATGTTGGTTAAAAAAAAAATAATTAATAACAAGAAAGTTTTTATCAAAAGGGCTCGTAAATATGTACATTCAAAATATGTATGTTTCATGTATCAATAACATATTTTTATTTTAATTATATTTTTGTTATTATTTACGTAAATGTGCCGATTAACACCACTTTTTGAATTTTTCGAAATTTTAAAGTCAAAGTACTTGATACTATTCATAATAAAAATTTTAGCCATTGAATAATAAATAATTTATTTCAGAAGCCAATCCATATTAACTCCATACTTTGTAGGTAAAATCCAATTGGCTGCTTCTTCTATATATTCTTTGCTATTTGATGCAATGACGTAATACGGAATAAAAACGGTAAATTGTTTATTGTTGGTGTCTCATCCCAAATCACAAAGAAATAGAAATTACTAATCAGTTGCATTGTAATTGCCGCAGTATAAGTTTTTTTTTAACTGTTATAATATCAAGATCGAAAAGATTAATAATAGTTACTCGGGCAATGAAGATAATGATTCTAGTGATTCTTCAATAGAACTTATTGGCAGAAAAGTCGGCAAAAGAAAACAATTTTGTATTTATTCGGATTCGTCATCTGATAATATTGTAAAAAAAAATTGTTTGGACGAAAAAGAACCTGTAATTCTGCTAAATGGAACCGAAATGTCCGAAAGCATAAAAGAATAAGAGGTTTGGCATACAGAAATAGAAGTGGAAATTTAATACATGAAAAAACATTTGTGGACCTACCATGTCAATGTTTCAGAATTGTGACAGAAAAATATAATTAAATGAATTATTACAATTTGCCTATGTACCAGAACAGATATTATTATTTTTTTCTAAAATCTTAAATAAAAATGTACATAATTTACTTGTTCTGTAATAAAAACATAAGTTTAAAACTGATTTTGAATTAATAATTTTCTTCACTTGCCAAATCGATTAACTCCTTTAATCATATAAAAATAGCGATATATTCTAAGTTATCCATCTTATACTTTCGATATGGTGTTAAATACAAGATACATCTGAAGTAATGCAGTCTACATCATCAATTTGAATTTAGAACTCTTTTATTTTATGGAGTTAATCGATTTGGCTTGTGAACCATTCAAATAATAATAACTTACTTACTTACTTAGCTGGCGCTACAACCGATGATCGGTCTTGGCCGCCTCCACAAAGCTCCGCCAGTCATTTCTGCTATGCGCGCGCTGGCGCCAGTTGATAAGGCCAAGTGCAGTCAGGTTGCCCTGCACCTGGTCTTTCCAACGGAGATTAGGACGTCCCCTTCTGCGTGTTCCTCCACCGTGGTTCGAATAAACCACCCTTCTAGCCGGAGCGCTTTCTTCCATTCGCTCAACATGACCCAGCCAGCGAAGCCGCTGGAGTTTTATACGCTTGACTATGTCAGTGTCGGCGTACAGCTCATACAGCTCATCGTTCCATCTTATTCGATACACGTCGTTCACGCATACTGGACCGTAGATCTTACGGAGTATCTTCCTCTCGGACGCTCGTAACAACCTTTCATCATTGATGGTCAATGTCCACGTCTCTGCGCCATACATTAGGACGGGAAGGATGAGGGACTTACTTACTTACTTTTAATGGCACAACAGCCCATGGAGGGCCTAGGCCGAGCTTTTTTCGCATCCACTCATGTTGTGCGTCTTATATTTGTACATGAATGGAAGGGACCTACAGTTTAATGCCGGATCCGAACGGCGAAGTGAAAAGCTGTTCATAGCAATTTTTACTCTTGTAGGTTTGCCATTGCCTGCCAAGAGGTGGTGCCGTGTAGAAAAATTATTTTTTCTACTTTTTTTTTATTTTACCTGTGCCGAGATTCGAACCCCGGACACTCTGCGCAGCAGTCCAACACACTACCACTACGCCACAGCGACCACTTATAAGGGACTTATAGAGCGTTATTTTCGTCGGTCGAGAGAGGGCTCTACTTCTCAATTGCCTACTGAGCCCGTAGTAACACCTGTTGGCAAGAGTTAGTCTCCGCTTGATCTCAAGGCTGACATTATTGTTGGTGTTTATGCTGGATCCTAGATATACGAAATCCTTGACGACTTTAAAAGTATAATTCTCAACAGTCACATTTTGTCCAAGACGCCGTGAATCTTTATTTGTTGACACAAGATATGTCGTTTTGTTCTCGTTCACCACTAGACCCACACGACGAGACTCCCTTTCCAGGTTGAAGAATGCTGCACTGACTGCTCGAGCGTTTTTGCCAATGATGTCAATATCATCAGCGTATGCTAGCAGCATGACACTCTTGTAGAAGATAGTGCCAGAGATGTCGATGTTCGCAGCTCGAATTATTTTCTCCAGCATAAGGTTAAAGAAGTCGCACGATAGGGAGTCACCTTTTCTGAAACCTCTTTTGGTATCAAATGGTGCGGAGAGCTCTGTCCCAATTTTCACTGCGCTGGTGGTGTTGGTCAGTGTCATTTTGCAAAGACGAATGAGCTTTGCAGGGATACCAAAATCAGACATTGCGGCGTACAAGTGATCCCTAATCGTGCTGTCGAAGGCGGCTTTATAATCGACAAATAGATGATGGGTGTCGATCTGTTTTTCTCGGGTCTTTTCCAGGATTTGGCGTAGTGTGAATATCTGGTCGATGGTGGATTTACCAGGCCTGAAGCCACACTGATAAGGTCCAATCAGTTTGTTGACGATGGGCTTCAGTCTTTCGCACAGTACGCTCGATAGAACCTTATATGCAATATTAAGAAGGCTTATCCCACGGAAGTTGGTGCAGATCGTGGAATCACCTTTCTTATGGATTGGGCAGAGTACGCTGAGATTCCAATCACTTGGCATGCTTTCATCTGACCATATTCTGCATAGAAGCTCATGCATGCGTTTTTTGAGCTCTTCGCCTCCGGTCTTAAACAACTCAGCAGGCAGGCCATCCGCACCTGTAGCCTTATTGTTTTTCAGCCAAGCAACCTTGGCTGCAACCAAGTAGTGGTCTGAGTCGATGTTTGCACCACGTATTGTGCGTACGTCTAGTACATTGGAAGCGTGCCTTCCGTCGATCACAACGTGATCAATTTGGTTTCGTGTGTTTTGATCAGGGGACAGCCAAGTTGCCTTATGGATATCTTTATGTTGGAATCTGGTGCTACTAACTGTCATGTTTCGTGCCGCGGCGAAGTCGATCAGTCTCATACCGTTATCGGTGGCTTCGTCGTGGAGACTGAATTTTCCGATCGTCGGACCAAAGAGGCTCTCCTTGCCCACCTTGGCATTAAAGTCGCCTAACACGATTTTAACATCGTGGCGGGGGCAATGCTCATAAGCTTTGTCGAGGAGCTCGTAGAAGTCATCTTTGGTCGTTTCATCCTTCTCATCCGTCGGGGCATGGACATAAATTAGGCTGATGTTGAAGAATTTTGCCTTGATGCGGATAGTGGCTAGGCGCTCGTTCACCGCCGTGAACCTCAAGACTAGATGACGCAGTCTCTTCCCAACCACAAATCCAACACCAAATTCGTGTCTCGACGAATGACAGCTGTAGTAGATATCACAGGATGCTCTTTTGGAGCAACCCTGTCCCGTCCATCGCATTTCCTGTATAGCGGTGATGTCAGCTCTATATTTTTGGAGGACATCCACCAGCTGGATAGAGGCACCTTCCCTATAGAGGGTTCGGACATTCCAGGTGCATATCCGTAAATCGTTGTCCTTTGGGCGTTTGCGGGAGTCGTCAACATTAGAGGGGTTCATTATCCGAGGCTTATTTGGAGGATTCATTGGTGGGTATTTTAACGTGGTGGGTTCCAAGCCCGACGCACAACCATTCATTCAAGGCCATGGAGAAGCCCGCCGCACACATTAGTTAACTCACTGACGGTTGTCAGATCGCTATCCAGGGGACGCCACGAGGAGGCTGTGTGTCGACTTGAAACGTAGAAGCGCAAGGATCGACCATGGACGCACCTGCGACTGTCACGAACTTTACCTTGTGTCCTACGCCCCAGGCGTAATATAATATAAATAATAACAATAACTAATAATAATAAGAAAAGCTTGAAAATAGAGAAAGATCTCTCGAATAAGCGAAAGTTACTGGAGAGTATTTAAAATGTAAAAGTTCCGAAGGGGACTAACTTTAAATATATGCGTCAATTATTTTCGAATTTTTTTGCGATGCTGCTGAGGCTTTTGTTACGGTCTAAAACAACTTCAAAATTTGTAAAGAATCCATTGGGGTTTAAAACTCGAAACTGTTCGTATAGCAAATTGCCTTTGCATCTTCATCCTTCCACTGATTAATGATAGAACGAAATTCATCGAAATATGCCAAAAAAAAAAATGCGTGATTGCGTATAATATGCAAACTATGAAAAGTTTAGAGCACGATTTTGTAACTATTTCGTAAACTCTACTTTGGAAAAATATACGAGTGTCGTTTTCTTTTTCAACGACTTAAAATACTCAGAACACACTTTTTCTCCTGGTACATTTTGCTTGTAATCTAGGGTAACATTATTGTTATGCTTACCATATAATTTAAAAATAAACATGTGCATCATAAATATGTATTTACTTATATGTACATATATAAAAACGTGTTTTTGTAGTTTTATTTACTACGCTGTACTATAAACTTGGGTTTGATTGACATTGGCAATTTTCTATAAAAGAAGATTTATTTTTAATGTTCAGGAGTTTTATGTTATAAACTAATCAATATTTCCCATTTTTAAGAAAATGTTGTTCACTTTCACAGTGAAGTCTTAAAAAACCTCTGTAAAACTTAATTATTGCAAATTATTGAAGCATTTTTAAAACTATAACAAAATATTAAATTAAAATTATCATATTTTATAGTATTAGCACCTGTTTCTCCATCACATTGTCTACTTTTAAATGTATCAAGGTGAGTTTACCTTAATACTCCGTATTTGCATGACTTATTTATAAAGCAAATTTAGAACTGTTATTCGAATTTATTTAAATATTTATATGAATACCTTATGAGAAGATAGGATTTTATACGAAAACATTAACGGGCAAAAATATAAGCTAAAATGTAAAAGAATTCACTACTTGATTACCTGATTTTTCTCAACAAAACCTATTTTAGGTAGTTTTATTAGAAGCGAAGATGGACGAAAAGGCTTTAAGTCCTTAAATGTACATATATGTATATCCCAAAGGTAAGGCTCAAAACCGTAATGTACCCAGACAACTATAATTTTATAAAGTAATCTATTATTTAAATCTTTTTTCCAGAAAAAATCAAAAGTTTTAAAGCGAGTTCAGAATTAAATAATTTTTATTGTGGTGGTGAAATATAGAAACTTTTAATTACTTTTTTACAAGAGCAAAAATGTATGTAAAATTTAAGGAAAACATGCAAACCTGTGCATCATTATTTTCATATGCAGAAAAGCGAAGTTGCGAATGTTTTTAGTTTTTAAAAGTGAATATTAAATATATTAGTCATAAAACTATTGAAGAAAATTCATAATAATTTCATATTTTTTCAATTATATTAATAATTGCTCTCTCCATATTGATAAAATAGTTTTAAGTTTTTTGGTATACCATTTAGTGTTGCCGTTGCGAACAATATAGTATTACAAAAAAAAAAATGAATTTCGACAAAAAGCAACTCTGTAACGAACACCAATATAACCACTACACCGAGCAGGAGAGTAAAATATGATGTGTTCCTCGAACAGCGAACACCAGTATAACCAGCACCTACGGCTGTGGTTAGGTTGTTGTTATATTCAAATTTTGCTCGGCGAACACCATGCAATTGTTGTTGCCCGAACACGAAAAAATAGCACTTACTCACTCTCACAATGAATACGATATGGTGGGTGAAATTTATGTACACCGAGCACGCGTAGCATTCAGGGTGACAATGAGTTATACTACAAAAAAGAAAGGTGTTTAAACGTGAATATTAAATATATTATATATAAAACTATTGAAGAAATAAGTACGAAAAGTACTTATACAACATATAAGCTGTATTCACGATGTGATGCAAGTGGTGTTGATACAACTCTTGCCTTGAAGTTGCCACATACATACTAATACTCCACTACCTCAATCGTTTTTTTTGTATGACTAGCCGGTGACTGTTAGTCCAAAAAGCGCATTATTAGCATAATTTATTGCACATTCAATTATATTAATTTCACTCTCCACATTGATAAAATTGTTTAGTTTTTTGCTATACTATTTTAGTAAAGTAATTAAAAAAGACTGTATTTTGACCAAAAGCAACTCTGTAACGAACTTGAAGGTATCCACTGCACCTAGCACGAGAAAATTATGATGGGTTCGCCGCACAGTGAACAACAAATAACAACGACCTAAGGAAACAGCTGTCAGCGCATTGAGAACATACAAAAAATATTTGTAATGTTATTGCTGTGGCGTAGTTCACAAAGGCAAAATCAAAAAGTAGGAGAAACCATTTTTTCTGCACGACGCCATCTCTTGGCAGGCAATGGCAAACCTGCAATAGTAAAAACTATTGTAAAAAAAACTGCCTATGAAAAGCTTTCAACTTCGTGTAGGTCCCTTCCATTCATGTACAAATATATCACGCACAATGTAAAAGCTCAGTCCAGGCGCCAGGAAAACTAAGCAGAAACAACATTTTAAGTATCTAAATTAATGTCATGCTATCACTTTTTGTGAATGAAATTCATTTATTTGGAAAATATAAAACAATTATGATTTCTGGATAATATATGATTTTTACATAGATATGCATAGTTTCTTAAGTTCATGTAAGTACAATGTAGCCACCACAAGGCCTATTCTGAGTTCCTGAAGCATTGACAGGCATTTCGTTAAGTTTTGACAGTAGGTAAGCCAGCTTATGCATAGTATAGTTAGGCAATAACATAGCGTCTAGAGCACCTACAATTCAAGACAATTAGCTTTGAACAGCAAAGAACAAATATGCGTTCTCGTCCAGTTCAATTTGCATCTCATTTCCTCCCATGCTTTTTGTTTTTAAATCGGTTCTTTTATACTTTTTTCTTTTATAATTCCACAAATACAATTCGAGTTAAATATTTAATAAATTAATTATTTTGCTTCTATGTATTTAATGTTACTTGCGCCACTTTTAAATAGAACGAGGACAAAGCGAAATACATTGTGGCAACAAATAATGAGTTGTCTCGGACAAAATGCCACTGTTGACAATTATACTTCGGAAGTTAAGGATTCCGTTTACCTATTAACTCTTGCCAAAAGATATTATTACTGGCTCAGTAGGTAATTGAAAAGCAGATCCCTCTCAGGAATGCCGAAAATAACGCTTTATAAGTCCATTCCATTATTTTTATTTAGAATCGATAATTTACTTTTTAAATAGTTTAAAAATAAAATTTTCCAAAACCGTCCTTCTGACATCGCAGTTACCTTATTTACAAATTTTACAAGTTTTCTGTTCGCGTACTTTTTCGGATTATTCTCATTATAAGAGATCATGAATTGAGTTTACTAGTAAAATACTTGAATAGAACTACTTTAAACAAATTTTACATCACTAAAATAGTCGTAGGAAAATAGTCTTTAAAACATTCGGAAATTCGATGTAAAGTAGTAAATAGTATTCAAAATCAGCTGATGCAGTTTGACAGCAAGTACGTCATCAATTTAGTGTTGGGGGAATATGCATGTAAATGATTCGGGTATTAATAATTTTGAGTTTCTAATCAGCAAATATATTTGTTATTAGTTCTGCAAGTGTAAATATATAAAAAGAAACTGCCTTCAGAGATTTTCATGATGACAAACCCGCCAGAAAGCGGTTTCCATTTTAATATAAATAATATCATCATGTACAACAAACTAACTAGGGAAGAGTACCTAGTAACCATAACCACACACACAGCACCTATCACTTTTTTGCGAAGATTATTATTTATTGTTTTTTTTTCACTTAACAGAACAATTCCAATTGGGAAAACAGTCGTTGTTTCCGTTGATGTGAATTTAGTTAATAACGGAGAGTGCGCGAGAGATAACGCGGTGTATACGGATGTAAACTGATTTGAGTCACGTATGGTACAAAAGAAAACAAAGAAGATACTCTAAAATAGAAAAAATAAACATTCCAAGTCAAAATTAGACAAACACAAGATATGCATGAATATTGATTGATTTGCAATTACAATAAACAAAGTACGCCACTACTTCCAAGGCAACAAAAATGAAAGTCTCTTATTATCTAAGTGCTTTCACTATTCTCTTCCTGCTTTCAAGCAATACGTCGTTCGTTAAGGCTGGGGTACCACTACCACGTTATGAGGCTCTCATGAAACAACAATCGCCTACAGAACATCTTGGTCTCTACAATGCCAGCGATAAAGTCGTAATCCTTACAAGTGCAAAATTCCAGGAAATAGTATTGCAACAAAATCGGTCTTCACTAGTGGAATTCTACAATAGTTACTGCGGGCATTGTAAACGGTTTGCGCCATTTTACAAAAAGCTCGCCGACCAAATATATCCGTGGCGTGAAGTATTGTCCGTGTGCGCAATCGATTGTGCCGCAGAGGAAAACAATGAAATTTGTCGTGAATATGAAGTGATGGCATACCCAACACTACGATATTTCGGTCCCGGTTATGTAGCTAGTGCTGGTAATTATGGTCATAAAATTGATACGCAGCTTGTATCTGAGATACGTGAGCAGGTGGCACTATGGCTGGAGTCTGAAAATCGTACTGCTAACATGACTGACTGGCCAAATATGCAGGAATTAATAATGAGTGAGGCCACATCGCTTTTCAAAGGCTTAGATAATCAAGTTCAATTTGTTGTGGTTGTGTATGAACCTGATAATTCAACACTTGGCACTGAATCGGTATTGCATTTCCATCGCTGGCCCGGAGTACAAGTGCGACGTGTTAATAACAATGAAGTTGCCTTAAAATTCCAAATAGATGGAACAAATTACAAAATTGCCACTGTGGATCGACATGGAAATATAGTGCCTTATAAATCTGCTGCTGATACTCCGCAAGCATATGCAGCGACGATTGAAAGTTTTCTGCATGCTCAAAATCTTACAGAACGTCCTGATTTGGAACGTGAGATGACTAACACAACACTAAATAGTCTACTAGAGGAGGAGCATCGCTTGGAAGAAGCAGAGAATGTAGCAATAATTGCCGAAGTGAAAAAGAATAAACATTTAATTTATCAGGTATGAGTGAAAATCTTGTAACTAATACTACTAGGCACGCCCGAGCATATGGGCGACGCAGTTCTGGCTCAACGATTAAATCCAGTGTAAAATAATTGTTTTTTATTGTTAAAAACTAAGGTACCAGCAATTCGCTGGGTGAGCTTATCCTAAGTTGTTGCTATTAAATATAGCACTGAACATGACCTCATTTTATTTTATAAAAATCACATGAACGCTGTTGCATATATCATTAATCTGTCGTTTGTCAAAACTTTCTTCTTTAGTTTCGGGTAGCGCAGAAAGCGTTGTATATTTATTATTGCAAATTAACATCCATTCTACGAAATAATTAAGTAGGTATAAAAAATAAAATAAATATAAAACCAGTTTATAGTGCAAATATTAAAAAAAAAGTCAAAAAGTTGCATACAGTGCTTTGAAATCATATAATTTTAAATGAATTTAACCATTTGTTTTTAACATTCTGTCACAGTGGCGTAGCTACGGAAATATAAAGAAGATATATGCCAACCCATGAAATGCATTAAATATGTTGTTAATATAAACAAGAATCTCGTCAGCTATTATAAAAATTGTCATAAAATTTGAATTTTAATTTAATCTGAATTGTTTTTAAATAAGTGTTGTTTTACTATGTTAGATCTTTATTCATTTGTAAGTATTAATCATAGGCTGTCCCAGTTTTTGAGAGATTTTCCGCACATTATAAGCCAATATGCCCTAACATGCTTAATCATAATCCAAAAAAAAATGTGATGTTAGGTCTTTTGCGAATTAAGTCAACGATTTCATTTTCACATTATATGTACAACTCTGAATATACCATTTTCCATAAGGGATGTATATCCCTTTTCTAAGGAGAAACCATATACTTGCCATAGTAGATTACAGACCATTTGGTTATAAATATAAATAAAAAATGAGAGAGAAGGGCAAAAGAATCTTTAGGCAAGATCCGGAGTCGGATCTTTCTAAACTCTGGCACTCAGATTAATCTGTTTAACCCCATTAATTCAAATATTTTAATTGCGCAGTTGCAAAAAGCGTGGAAGCGTAAATTGAAATTGCTTACAGTTTTGATTGTTTGTGTTTTCCACGTTTTTCTTAGAAACTATGAGAATTTGAAAAAATAGATCGTGTGAATAGTGCAAATATTTGGATCTGACATCACCTCAAATATTAGGTTATTAGAGTCACATAAAAGCATTGGCACGCGAAATTAAAATTTTTAAATATAATTAATAACAATAAGTAGGTTACTATTGTCATTGAAAGTATTCCATTTGAGTATTGATTTGTTGTATTTTGTCGACCTACATATATGGCACAGCAGTATTGCAATGTTAGTTATATTCTGTTAATTCTTTTATATGGACACGTAATTTTAAAGACTTAAAAAAAAAATCGCACGCGGACGTACTTTATATACCCTGCACATTCTCTGAAATAAAACGATGGGTTAAATTTTTATGGTTCAATGTTTCACATTTTTTACCAAGTTTGTATAGGAAGAATGATTTTCGCATCAGTTATTTTTGAAGTTATTTTAACTGGTTCTATTTGCCACTATTTCCATTAAATTATTCACTTTTATGGGAAGTAGGCGTTTCTTGTGCCCAATGTTGAAAATTTTCAGAACAGTTACTCAAGAGACGCAAGGTAAAGTTCGTGACAGTGCAGGTGCGTCCATGTGCGATTCTTGCGCTTCTACGTTTCAAGTCGACACACAGCGTCCTCGTGGCGTTCCCTGGATAGCGATCTAACAACCGTCAGTGAGTTAACTAATGTATGCGGCGGGCTTCTTCATGGTCTTGAATGTATGGTTGTGTGTCGGGCTTGGAACCCACCACGTCTAAACATTTCCCCAATGAATCCTCAAACGAAGCCTCGGATATTTAACCCCCCTAATGTTGACGTCGCCCAAAGGACAACGATTTGCGGATATGCACCTGGAATGTCCGAACCCTCTACAGGGACGGTGCCTCTATCCAGCTGGTGGATGTCCTCCAACAATATAGAGCTGACATCACCGCTATACAGGAAATTCGATGGATGGGACAGGGTTGCTCCAAAAGAGCATCCTGTGATATCTACTACAGCTGTCATTCGTCGAGACACGAATTTGGTGTTGGATTTATGGTTGGGAAGAGACTGCGTCATCGAATCTCGAGGTTCACGGCCGTGAACGAACGCCTAGCCACTATCCGCATCAAGGCAAAATTCTTCAACATCAGCCTAATTTGTGTCCATGCCCCACGGATGAGAAGGATGAAACGACCAAAGATGACTTCTACGAGCTTCTCGACAAAACTTATGAGCATTGCCCCCGCCACGATATTAAAATCGTGTTAGGCGACTTTAATGCCAAGGTGGGCAAGAAGAGTCTCTTTGGTCCGACGATCGGAAAATTCAGTCTCCACGACGAAGCCACCGATAACGGTATGAGACTGATCGACTTCGCCGCCACACGAAACATGAAAGTCAGTAGCACCAGATTTCAACATAAAGATATCCATAAGGCCACTTGGCTGTGCCCTGATCAAAACACACGAAACCAGATTGATTACGTCGTGATCGACGGAAGGCACGCTTCTAATGTACTTACTAGACGTACGCACAATACGAGTTGCAAACATCGACTCAGACCACTACTTGGTTGCAGCCAAGGTCTGTAGACGTATTTGTGTAGCAAATTGTGTACGGGTAGGCACAAAGGGAAAGCTTTATGTCGAAAAGCTGATGTAATCTCCTATCGCAAAACACCCCTCAACTTGATGATATATGCGCGCAGTGGACGCACATTCCCGCTCTATGCGTACGGCTGCCGAAGAGGTGCTAGGCTACCACCGTCGACGGAGAAATATGTGGTACGACCAAGAGTGTCGCGATGCTACTGAAGCGAAAAACGCTGTTTACATAGCCACCCTGCGGTCAGTTGCAACGCGAGCTGAGGAGGGAGGAGAAATGTCTTTTCAGGCGCAAGAAAAGAGATGAAGAAAGATGCGAGTTCAATGATATCGAAATGTTCCGGGACAGGAACGAGGTCCGAAAATTCTTTGAAAGAATAAGAAGCCTGACTGATGGGGGGCCTCTTCCTGTAAGGATGAAGACGGAAATCTGGTGACAGATGTTCAGGGCATAATGAGATTATGGAGGGAGCACTTTTCGCAGCTGCTTAATGGCGATGACGGCAATAATCCCGCCACTGCGGAATCTACTCCGGTCTTAACAGCTATTGCTCGGCTGAAAAACAATAAGGCTGCAGGTGCAGATGGCCTGACTGCTGAGTTGTTTAAGACCGGAGGCGAAAAGCTCAAAAAACGCATGTATGAGCTTCTATGCAGAATATGGTCGGATGAAAGCATGCCAAGTGATTGGAACCTCAGCGTACTCTGCCCAATCCATAAGAAAGGTGATTCAACAATCTGCGCCAACTACCGTGGGATAAGCCTTCTTAATATTGCATATAAGGTTCTATCTGTGCGAAAGACTCAAGTCATCGTCAACAAACTGATTGGACCTTATCAGTGCGGCTTCAGGCCTGGTAAATTCACCATCGACCAGATATTCACACTACGCCAAATCCTGGAAAAGACCCAAGAAAAATAGATCGACACTCATCATCTATTTGTCGATTATAAAGCCGCCTTCGACAGCTCGATTAGGGATCACTTGTACGCCACAATGTCTGATTTTGGTATCCCTGCAAAAGCTCATTCGTCTTTGCAAAATGACACTGACCAACACCGCCAGCGCAGTGATACCAAAGCAGTCTGAAACCAAAATAGGTTTCAGACTGCCTATCGTGCGACTTCTTTAACCTTATGCTGGAGAAAATAATTCGAGCTGCGAACATCGACATCTCTGGCACTATCTTCTACATGTGTGTCATGCTGCTAGCATACGCTGATGATATTGACATCATTGGCAAAAACGCTCGAGCAGTCAGTGCAGCATTCTCCTGGAAAGGGAGTCTCGTCGAGTAGGTCTAGTGGTGAACGAGAACAAAACGACATATCTTGTGTCAACAAATAAAGATTCACGGCGTCTTGGACAAAATGTGACTGTTGAGAATTATACTTTTAAAGTCGTCAAGGATTTCGTATATCTAGGATCCAGCATAAACACAAACAATAATGTCAGCCTTGAGATCAAGTGGAGATTAACTCTTGCCAACAGGTGTTACTACGGGCTCAGTAGGCAATTGACCGACGAAAATAACGCTCTATAAGTCCCTCATTCTTCCCGTCTTAATGTATGGCGCAGAGACGTGGGCATTGACCATCAATGATGAGAGGCTGTTAGAAACGTTCGAGAGAAAGATACTCCGTAAGATCTACGGTCCAGTATGCGTGGACGACGTGTATCGAATAAGATGGATGGATGAGCTGTATGAGCTGTACGCCGACATTGACAGAGTCCAGCGTATAAAAATCCAGCGACTTCGATGGCTGGGTTATGTTGAGCGAATGGAAGAAAGCGCTCCGGCTAGAAGGGCGCTTAATTCGAACCACGGTGGAGGAATACGCAGAAGGGGACGTCCTAATTTCCGTTGGAAAGACCAAGTGCAGGGCAACCTCACTACACTTGGACTTACCAACAGGCACCAGCGCGCGCATAGCAGAGGCGACTGACGAAGCTTCATTGAGGCGGCCAAGACCGATCATCGGTTGTAGTGCCAGTTAAGTAAGTAAGTAAGTACTCAAGAGACTATTTCAATGATGAAAATTTCACTTGTATGGGAGGTACCGCGCCCACTTGACCGATTTTGACCATTTCAGGATTTAACCTCTTCCTGACAATTACAAATGTCTGTACTAAAATGTCTGTGGAGATGGTTTAAGTTTAACTCGAGATATAGTGTACACAGACATACAGACGGACAGACATACATAGCTAAATCGATTACTCCGCATGCATGCTGATCATTTATTTACATACATGTATGTTCATATTTATGACGCCTAATTGTGGGCGTTACAAGCAACTGTTACTCGATCGCAACCAGATTGTGTAGGGCATAATTAGTTAGATTATCGACGCGGAATACTCGTCCTTTTAGAATTATTTTTAAGGAACGTGGGTATTATTTTCAAAGTGATATAACGCATGCAAAAGCGCTGCAAAGAAAACTAAATTCAACATATTTATATCGCTTAATAAAGCTTATAATTACAATTTCCAACCTATATTCATACACACATAAGTAGTATGCATATGTATTACCATTACCTTTTAATATTTAAGTATTTGTAACTTAATAAATATTGCAAAATTTAACAAAAAATTTTAAATTATTGATATTTAAAGGCTGATTTGGAAATGGCAATTCATGGTGTACTCTTCAATGAAATTCCAAAAGTTTCCGATATAAATGGTGAACGTTTGCTGGCACTGCAACGTTTCCTTGCCGTATTACAACGTTACAATCCTCTGCGCACAAATGGTCGTGGGTTTGTTACAAATTTATATGAGTTTGTAATGCAAAATAATCAGCATCTTACTGGCAAAATTTTCGAAGATGAAGTACATCGTTTGGAAAAACAATTATCACCAATATTTTCTGCAACACATTTTGTTGGTTGCTCTGCTTCAGTGCCAGGACTACGAGGATTTACATGCTCGCTGTGGACCCTTTTCCATTTCTTGACAGTACAGGCGGCACGTGCAGAACTAAGTCAAGATCCATTAGAAGTGCTGCAATCCATGCACGGCTATGTGAAATACTTCTTCGGCTGTACGGAATGTTCTGAACATTTTCAGGTAAGAAATGCATCTCTCATTTATTTTCATTGAAGAGCCATGGAACTTCCATAGCACTCAGTCCGTTGGACCATTGTAATTTTCCTTGATTGGACCTACAGTTTAACGCAGGTTTCAAACGGTGAGGTGGAAATTTGTTATCAATTTGTGGTTTTATTATTGCCTACCAAGCGGTGTACATGTACACTTTCTTAAAATTCTCATTCACTTTATATCGGTAGGAATATAAGGTTATAAATGAGAATTAACCCCCATACAAAGGAGGTAATCGAACCCACAACCTGCAAGTGCACTATCCACTAGACTGGTCAATAAAAGTATATATTTTTTTCATATTCTCACTCTCACAAAAAATATAATCTTTTCATTTCAAAATTTAGTAAATCACATAGAATTTCCAGGTTAATAAAGCTCCACTATGTTTGTTTAAAATGAGACAAAATACTATGTATAAATTAAGTATTGTTTTAAAAAAGTGCCAACTGAGGGTAAAAAATTAGTTACCATTGTATTTCTTATTGTATTCAAGTAATAGCTTGCTAAAGCATTTCTTATTTTGGCTATGAGTATGTGAAAATAGCTCCAATTCCTTTGCAATTTTCAATACAAGTTAATTTGATTGCCAAGGAAAACTCAATGTGACCTCTGAAATACATATACGTAGTATAGCGACATGTCATATAAATAAATTAAATAAATTCTCCAGACTAAACCTGTTTTACTTTAGTTTCTGGCATTTGTTTGTGTGTGTATCTAATAATTGCATGCAATTCATATAGCTCCTGTATTCTTTTACAATATATTATATTGTCATCATAATTGATATTGATAATAAAAATAACAACAGTAGCACCAAAAAGTGTTGATATCAGTCATTTTAATACAGACATTGTCGAGATTTGAAGCGCAGACACTCTGCGTAGCAGTCAAACTCACTACCACTACGCCACAGCGACTACACAAAACGCATTAATGGACAAGATTTATTACACATATTAAGATTTTTGAAAATCTGTGCTTGATTTCGCTTCATTGACTATTTGTTTATTGTTTCCACTTTCAATTTCTGAAGAGTATGAATTTATATTTTTTACATATTGCTCATGCTCTTTTAATGCATACATATTCTTTTTACACCAGTATTTTTCGTTTAACTTCTTTAACTATTCTTCTTTTCAGGCTATGAGTACACGTCGTAAAATCTGGAGCACTCCCAACAAAGACGAAGCTGTACTTTGGTTATGGGCTGCACACAACGAAGTTAATAAACGATTAGCCAATGACCCCACTGAGGATCCACAGTTCCCAAAGATACAATTTCCAAATCAATCCAGTTGTTCCCAGTGTTATAAGCAACCAATTATGTCTCCCGCTAATCTCGATATAAGCTGGAATAAAGATGCAGTGCTCAGTTTTCTGAAGAACATATACAATCCGGAGTATGTGAGTCGGTACGGTGTGGAGCGTGAAGAATTGCTACGTTCGACAATTGAAAAATTGCGTCAAAAACGTATGATTAGCAATGTATTCACCGATATAGATATGCGTATGGGCATGTTACTGTATGGCTTTTGTATTGTCATGATGGTGGTGGCATTTAAATTGTTTGCTTTCAAAGGATATCGCAAGAAACCCTATGGACATGATGTGCTTGGAAAGGTTTAGAAAATTAAAAATAATACGAAAATGATACGAAAAGCTGATATGAAAATTCAAAAATGAAAGACACAGAAATGACTTTTCGCAATTTTGCTAACTACACTTTCCTTCCTTTTTTATATTACATACGAAATTATTAGTTAAATCGTAGCAAATTAATTGTTTGAAAACAAAATTTATTTGTGAGTGTAAATTATGTTTTTCATAAATGTTTATTTTAAAAATATAATTAGTATATTTTCTAATCGTCTTCATCTATAGAAAATTATTTTAAGTATATCAAAAGTGTAAATAGAAATGCATATTCCAGTTTTAACTTTATTGGCTCTTTATTTTGTATTTTGCTATGCGTTTTTATATATATGGTAACAAGATCAATAAACCGTTTTGTGATTAAAACATTTTTATTATTGTTGAATTAAAAACAAAACAAAAAATTATTGATTATTTTATTTTCTAGTTTAATAACAATAAGGAAATTGCTGGACGAAGCTTCTGAAAAGTATTTATAATTTTTATATTTGAAATAAGTGTTTGCTTAATATATTATAAATATGCAGCTAGAAAAATGTTAATATCTTATTTTACTAAATCAGTTCTGACATTAGTTTCAGGAAACGAATTTTCAGCATCTTTCACTACATCAGACTAAGAAAGTATTTGTTTTGCAGCAAAGAAGCAATGAAAACAGTTCTGATAATGATAGTCAAATTATCTATAGGGTTTTTCTTTTATTAATTGTTCGGTTAGTGATGTCGCTTGTTAGTGATGTCTGTTTTACATGTAAACATATATGTACATACATATACATACATCAGTATGTACCAGTTAGATAACAAAATATTACTCGAAGCAAGTCTTGTGCTTGTTGTTTTTGCTATTGTTCGCAAATCTTACAACGAAATCGAAAATGAAACACTTGTATCTACAACAAATGTTAATTCACTGACATATTTCTTGGCAACATGTCGAAATTCTGATATTACATTGTCAATACAATATGTAAGAACCCTATTTAACCCTATTGTTAAAAACGCAGTTATTGACGCTGGTGGCAAAATGTTAAACAATATTGCAAATAGCATTTACAACTTGGGTACAAAACGTTTAAGTGTAAACGTAAGTGTTTATTCTGCTACTTCATTTCTCTTTCTTTCAAAGCTGGTGGATATTTTACTAAATTCTTAATAACTAATAGATTTTTCCCACTTGATTGGCATGCATACACTGCAGGGTAAAAATACCGCGCACTTCATAACTAAACTTTAAAATTCAAAATATCTCTTCAAACGATTAACTTTAACAGGAATAGGAATACAATTTATATATTTTTAAACACTTTTGACGCGTTCTAAAATTTTTAGCGTTGGAAGTTAAACTGGAAGTACATTCAGCTGTGGACATAAGTGTGAAAATAGTTCACGACATAGTTCCCATTGCTTTTTAAAAAAAAATTTCGTTGAATGTTAAATAATTTTATTTTTCTCATTGCGAATTTTGAGAGCAAAGCACAGCTGTTTACCCGAATTTTAGTCGGACAAAAGTATAAGAACGCGTAGAATCTAAGGTCTAAAAAAATTATAAAATCTGTTAATATAGAGTTCTGGTAAGTAAGTATATACTCGTACAGTATACAGCTATTTTACACTCAAACGATAACACTTGTCTTTTCAAGAAAATGGCAGGAAGGAAAAATTATACTCCTGATCTACGAAGCAACATTGTTAAGCTGTGGTGCAAGTCTAAATTGATCCAAAACCATGGTACATAATGCTATGAATCATTACAAAAAGTTTCAACATTACCAAAATGCTCCAAAATCCGGTGCTCCTCGGAAAACTTCGCCTCCATTGGACAGAGTAATTAAAAGAATTTCTCAGTTGGATCCCAGAAAGAGTTAAACGGATATAAATCGCGAAATTCGGAAGGCACATACTGTAGAACTGCCATGCAAAAACGTTCGGCGGCGATTAGCTCTAGTGGTCTTGCACGGGCGAGTGTCCCGAAAGAAGCCACTGGTAACAGTTAAACAAAGACAGCGCCGTATCGAGTTTTGTCGTTTCCATTCCACGTGGGCAAGCGAACAATGGTGTTATATATTGTGGAGCAATAAAATTCAGATAAACCGAATGGGTCAAGATGGAAAAAGGTATATTCGTTGTCCAGTAGGTGCTGCCTTTGATCCGAAATATACCATGGTTTACCAGTAATAAAGCATGGCGGAGGTTCGATTAACATCTAGGGCTGCTTTGCATGAGGTTGGTACAATTTATCCAATAGAAGTTATTTTTAGAAAAGACAAATACATTGAAATATTGAACAATGTGATGCCGCCATGGGTGGAAGAGATATGCTCATCGCTATGGTTGTGCCGTGTTCAAGTTTTTCCAATTAAACTTTGCTGTATTAAAACATAAATAAAGTTAACTTGTTGTTCATGTACTATATGTATAACATAAACTAAAAAAAAATAAAAATTAAGTTGGTAGTGAGAAGTTTTACAATACCTGCGAGTTACACATCTTTTTCATCAAAAAATCCACCTTTGGTTTCCATAAACACTTTTGACACGATTCGTGGTACTCGCTTGACAAGTTTTTCGAGCACGGCCGGATCATCAGTAAAAATTTTGAAGCAAATTTTCCTGAAGAGGCAAACTGCTTGTAGATCTGATAATGGAGCGTTCATATATGGGACCTTTGTTATTAATAATCCTAAGAGAAAAGTGTAAGCAAATTTGACTATTTGGGAAAAAATCGATTTAAAAGTTAGAGCTTCAAGTCTATTTTCTTAATTTATTTTTTTAATTATTATTTTTAATATTAATAAAGCTAATGTGGTCTAGTAGCACTAGTTTCAGAATTTTTTTTTAAATTGATTGTTTCTTTACAGATATCAAATATTTACCACGAAAAGTTGTTGTATTATACAATTTCTTAGACATTACCACAATATCAGCACAGTAAATTGTGAAATTTAACCCTTTATTAATTAATATAAATTATTATTTACTATGTATACACGAAATAAGATAAAGTGAATCTATTAATAGCTATATGCATAGTATAAGAACTATTGCTTGATTAGTCATATTTGTGAGATCTAGAAGTGTGTTAAAAAATGTTTATTGTGAAACATCGCGTCGTATTTAAAATGAATGGAAATATTATGGAAGAATCGTGCTGTACAACACAAAATTAAAATCGAAATCGAATTTACTTAAATCGATTTTTTTTTTAATCACGTCTAGAATTGTTAAAACATGTATGCATAAATACATTGATATTTCTTTAATTTATAGCCCAAGAAGATAACGAACTTACAATTTCCATAAAACCAATTGCTATGTGCAATTTAATTTTTAAAAGTATATAATAGGAAGTTTGACGATTTAAGTAACTTTCTAATAAAGAAAACTTCTGCAAAGGCGAATATTTTACAACCGTTTGTAAAAAAAACATTAAATTACAATTTTCGGAGAAGTATTTCCGAGCAAAGGAAATTGATGATTAAACAAAGACTGCGTATTTTTTATAAGGAAGAGCAAATGCAAGTAAACCCCACACTGGTTACTAAGAAAAAGCTATTTTCATTATATAAACGTACTTAATTATTATTTAAAAATATATTTTGTTATTGTTAAACGAGTTAAAAAAGATAATTCGTGCTGGAGGAACGATTAAATTTGTTTGCTACAGCAAATTTTTAATTTTTAATATTCTTATTTACCATCCTTGTATTCGTCGGGCGAACTGAGGGCCAAAGGAAAAACTGTTGAAGCTGATAGAGTAAAGCCAGCTATTAAATAGAACGACTTATTACAAAAAATAACTAGGCAAGGATAAGCCCAGCAAAAAACGTTCAGCAGTTGAAGTTTCAGTAAAAATCTTTTCGGAAAAAATTTTCTTTTTATAAAACTATGTATGGCGCTTAGAATTAGATAATGACTTCCAATGATGAGAGGCTGCGGAAGCATTCGAGAGAATGATGCTTCGTAAGGTGTATGGTTCAATATGCGTGGACGACGTGTGCCAAAGAAGATTGAAACATTAGCTATACATCGGCACTGAGATATCTAGCAGATTCTTTAGCTAGATCATGTTGTGGTAGATGGCGCAAAAGAGGACGACCTAATTACCTGGTAAGACTAGGCACACGGGGGCTTTACTGCACTTGGGGTTACCAACTAGTCAGCGCACGCATAACAGAAACGAATGCCAAAGCATTATTGAGGCGGCCAAGACCAACTATTCGATATATAGCCATGTAAGTAATTAAGCAAGTATTAAGTATAATACAATGTTGTATAATTTAATAATTTTAGTCATTTAAAACCATTTTCAATGACAAATAATTCCCAATGTTTTTTGACTAAACCAGCATATTAACAAAAACACGTTAACAATTTTTAAAATTCCAATCTTCAAAAAAAATAAAAATTTGCTGTCAAATTCGGAATCTGTGCTGAAAATTATTAAATTACTCTTATTACTGCTTTCTTCTTTCTTTTAATGGCACGGCAACCTATGGAGAGCCTAGGCCGAGGTTTTCACATCCACTCATGTTATGCGTGTTATATTTGTACATGAGTGGAAAGCACCTACACTTTCAAGCCGAATCCGACCGGCGAAGTGAAAAGCTTTTCAAAGCAAATTTTTACTCTTGTAGGTTTGCCATTGCCTGCCAAGAGGTGGTGCTGTGCAAAAAAATTGTTTTTTATAATTTTTGATTTTGCCTGTGCCAAGATTCGAAACCCGGACACTATGCGTAGTAGTCCAACGCACTACCACTACGCCACAGCGACCACATTTACTCCTAGTTCATCTAAATAAAAGTATAATTTCGCAAGTCTGTTTCATTTATTAATTTTAATTTTGAAAGTAAATGATATTTCAACACAAACTTTATCACTTATTTTATTAAATTTACTTTTCATTATCGATGTACATATTGTATGTAAGTAGTATGTATGTATTTTTCTAATGCGTTACAAAAACACTGATTGATTATTTTAATTTCACCCGCTATAAAATTAAAATTGTTATATTTTTACTAAATAAAACCAAGTCTGATAAATTACTTTTCAAAATATTTATTTCATTGCAAAATTTCAATTAGAAGTGATTTTAATAGCATTATATATAAATATTATAGTAATTACATAAGAAATGCATGTAAGTATAAGTACATCATTCGCAACTTGTAGAAAAATTGTGCATTATTGATTGCGTACTTTTTATTTATATGCATTTCCTTTAAATTGTACATATGTAGTACATATGTATGTGATAATTTGTTAACTGGACACACAAGAATTCATCAAAGAGAATACAGAATACATTGTTATTTTAATATTTTCTAAGTTAGTTTTACATTTCGTAATTTAGTATGACTTTCACTTTAGATTGTTTGCTTTTTTAATATATGTGTGTGTGTGCAGTGTGTATATCATAATAAATACATATATATATAAATATAATGTTTACTACATCTTGTATATTTGCTGGACTTATAGAGCGGAAATAAATTTAATCCACATTTCCTTAGTGAGTATATGTAAGTATGTATATATTTTTGTTTGGTTTTGTTTGTAGTTTGTGATTAATTTAGCTCTGATGCCAAAGTCCTTAAATACATTGAAAGGTTCTTCGATAGGGCTTGCATGCATTTGCATGTTTTCATTGATTGTTTGTGTGAAACGATTTCTGACTTGAGATTCTTTAAGGATTTTGACACAGAATGACAGAAGTATGTCAGATTGAATTGATTTAGCCTGCATGTACGGACTGAAATGAATCAAAAGAAGAAAAGTATAAATATAAATTATGAAGCAACAATACTTGAGTCTGAAATCATTGTGAAACAATATAAAGACACAACAACTAAACTAATAACCACTGTTTTGTTGGAAAAGGCTACAAGCCGATGCTAGACTAAGCAATGTTAATTTTTCTTATCAGTGAATAAAAAAATTAACGCCAGATTCTCAGAGAAAGTTCAATATACCAAAAACTTTTTTAACCTTAATTGTACTTTTAATTAGACGATAAAATATTTAACTAATGAAATTAAAAAAAAAAAAAAAAAAAATAATAATATTAAAATATTCAGATTTATCTACTGCAAATATTTTTTAGCTTTGCTTTAAACATTGCTAATTAAGTCTTTTAGTTTCATGTATGTTTTGTGTATTTTACAAGAATACATTTTATTCTTAACACTTTTTTAAATGAATTCAGAATTTGGACGTACCCTAGAAATGTCAACGCCGGTAATGCCCTTAACCAATTCCGGTACTTTGTTCACAATCTGCAATATTTCACCAGTAAGTTTAGCAGCACCTATTTCGCCTTGTCCACTGGAAATCATTGTTATTTTCTTTGCCTGCGACAAAGGAGCAGCAACTTCGGCAGCAACCTATGTATAAAACACAAAGTACAATTATTTCATCTCTTTCATTATAGCTATGAAAGCTTATGCGCATACCTTTGGTAATGTGTCCAAAAGCATTTCAACCATTGCGGCCTCACGATATTCCCTCCAAGCTTCCGCCTTTTGCGCCATTTGCTCAGCTTCAGCTTTAGCCTTAGCAGCAATAGCAAATGCTTCAGCTTCTCCACGTATTTTAATCTGAAAAATTTAATAATTACAAAATTAATACTTATATATAGCTATAAACTTCTTTATCATGTATTTTTTATCAATTACCGATTCGGCCTCAGCTTCGGCTTCCATAACCACACGCAACTTATTTGCCTCGGCAATTTTCTCCAAACGAAACTTTTCAGCTTCTGCTGGACGACGTACGGTTGCCTCCAGTTCCCTTTCACGGCGCTGTATTTCCTGTTCCTGCACAGCAATCTCTTGTGTGCGTTCAATAACTTTTACTTGCATTTGCTCTTCCTTAATTCGCTGCTTGGTCTTGGCCGCTTGCAGTTCATATGCCATTTCAGCTTCGGCTTTCTTTGTTTGCACCTCAACATCATAGGCAGCCTTCTTTAGCTCAAAGTCTCGTTGAGCTTTGGCTATTTCCGTGTCGTTGAGAAAACGTGATGCCATACGTTGCTCCTCGGCAATAGCTTCCTTAATTGTTGCATCACAGCGTGCTTCAGCCTCGCCAATGCGTGCATCACGCTTTACCTCAGCAGTGCGTGCCATACCGAGTGATTTCAGATATCCCTGAAAAGAAAGGTGCAAATGCATATTTAAAAGACTTCAGAGCGTAAAAGTCTCTCTTCTCTGTTAGTAACTCACAGGCAAAATTTCATATTCAAATATTTTTTATTGTCGTCGTGACCTCAAAATTAGAACCTTAATACAAGTTATGAATATTTATATATATATGTATGGTGTATATATGTATGTATATGTATTATATTATATAAATACATATCCATATACCATATATTATATAATTTTCATTATTATCCTTTATTCCTCTGGGGAGAGCTTAGAGCTAAAACTAGCGATAGTGATTAATTACAAACAGGGTGTCCCACAAGTAACACCAATATCGGAAACCATAGACTCCTTGCTAAATTCCAAGTCTATTTTCCATTCGTAATTTTTTATTCAAATCGTAATTTTAATCGATTTATTGGCGTTCAGGAAAAGCCACGATAGCCAATCAAAGCATGTGGTTAGCCTTGTCAATAATATACTCTTCATGTACGTATGCATGTACGCATTTTAATGTTGATATGTCGTTATTTTAAAAAAAGGGTCAGTTTTTAACTCTTAACAACTAATTTTGAATTTATAGTAACGAAAAGTTAAAAAGAATGTAACTCTTTTACCAACATAAAATAATACCTGTACTGCCGTACTTAGCAGCAACTACTCATCTGGCATTTGGAAAGTATTGAGATATTTAGTTGCATTTAAAGGAATTGGGTATTTCATTAAAATACTTTTTTTAAATCGGTTGATAATTATAAGGGATTTTACTACGAGTTTTTATTATCTGTGACGACGTTTCGGTAATGAGAATGAATCTGTAACGAACCGGTAACGGTTTTAAACCTTGCGTGAATAGCCGTTATTGACAAGGCTAACAACACTCTTTGATTGGCTTTGATCTGGAACGACTCGATTAATATTGCGATTTAAAAAATTTGTGTATTGCAAGGAATATATGATTTCAGGCAATAGTTTGTGGACAACCTATATATTATTATTTTATTATTATTCCTTATAAACATTATTTGCAATAGTAAGGTTTCTGCCTGTAAGTTACTGTGATTTAGAAGAAATTTTATGATTCTGAGATAAAAAAATGTAATACCAAAACATATATACAATTTCATAATAATTCTTCTTCCAAAGCATTCAAAATTCATGCTTATTTAAAAAATAAATATATTTTGAACATAAGTGTATTTATGATATTGACTTTACTTAATTTACAATGAAAATGATTTAGAAGTTGGACATAGCCACTTAGCATATTCAATTTCTGATACAACCAAATCATCGTTGGTTTTCCACTATTTCACACCTAGTCTGGTCCCCACTAGCAATCGTATTATTCTTACTTTACTTTAGTAAATTTAATTAAAACATGTAGGTAGTTTATACATACCTACATAACGAACGAATACATATTGTTCGTCAAAATGGAATATTGTCATAACTGAAAACCCTCCCAAGAGCATATAAAATCTAATCTATTCTACATATATTCTATTTTATAAACGATATATGTATACTTCCTAATATATTTATATTCAAGCAGTGAAATGGTATAAGTACTTTTAAAAAATGGCCACATAACACATTCATATGTACTCTGTTAAAATATCATACACATATACATACAAACATACAAACATATTTACAATTGTGAATATTATATGAAATATATGAAAAGTTAAAAAAAAAAGTTAAATATAGTAAACATACCTTGGAATCACCCTGTTTATATACGAACAATTCAATTTGTATATAATTTCGCATGGCAAACATATTTCCGAAAAGAGAGAAAATGCATAAAACTTAAATTTATATAATACTATAAAACATATTACTTTAAGAGTTTCAAAGAAATATTACTAGAGCTTGTGCTTATGCTACATATAATCGTAAGATACTAATAATAAAAATTATAAAAGAGAGCAGTTGCTTTTTGAACAGTAGCAAAAGGCAACCAGAAGCTGTGAATTAAACAAATTGGTTTTAAGTAGGGCTGTGCGACTAATCATTTAATCTAGATTTCTGATTAATCAATTGACATGTCCTAACGACAGATTTTAACTTTCTCGCATTTTGATAAAAGTTTGAAAGCGCACATGTGACACCTGTCCCAACCAACGCTTGACTGACCAAAGTATGTACGTATATTCATGCACGTCACTTACTTTACTTTTACTTTTAATGGCACAACAGCCCATGGAGGGCCTAGGCCGAGCTTTTCGCTAGAGCACGTCACTAGAATAACCAAATATGTAGAAACTTAGAAAATCAGAAACAATTTTTTCACGGGCTACTAAACTATAAAAAAAACCAAATGGAAATTAAAAAAAATCTAAATCTTGATTAATCGAATAATTTCAATTTTCATTAATCCAAACCATGATTAATCGAAAAGTTTCCTTATTTTAGTCGAAAAGTTTTATTTTTGATTAACCAAAATCTTGATTAATCGAATAATTC
Source organism: Palloptera scutellata (assembly GCA_958295655.1). Taxonomy (NCBI): domain Eukaryota; kingdom Metazoa; phylum Arthropoda; class Insecta; order Diptera; family Pallopteridae; genus Palloptera; species Palloptera scutellata. The sequence continues at coordinate 55,586,333 of OY282451.1, forward strand.
ATTCAGAATTCTTGATTAAACGATTAATCGCACAGCCATAATTTAAAATAAAACGAAAACATGGCAAGTAGAAAATAGTAAAGAAGAAAATAATTTATATATGTATATCGAGCTATATGCAATTAAAAACAGTATGTTAGTATGACGCTAAAAAGGAATGAATGCGTACATTCAACGAGTAAATATATTTCAAAGGAGTTGCAACGAAAATATTGTTTACGCAGTGCAGTAAATCAGTGAATAAACCATCTAAACGGTATAGCTTTTCTTACCTCTTCGTCGCGTATATCCTTAATGGTATAGGAGACCACAGTTATCCCCATATTTGCCAAATCCGAAGAAGCTACCTCAAACACTTGTTTGCTGAACTTCTTCCGGTCTTTGTATATTTCCTCAACGGTCATTGAGCCCATAATAGCGCGTTGATGACCTTCGAGCGTCACTAGAGCTATATGTTGAATTTCAGATTCGCTCTTACCTAGAAATTGCTCGCATGCTGTTAGCAGCATATCTTCGTTTTGACCTTGAATTTTTACTTGTGCAATGCCTGTCACAGAAATTGGAACGCCTTGACTGGTGTACACGCACGGACTCTCTACTTGTAGAGTCATGGTATTCAATGAAATTCTGCATGTGAAATAACAAGCATTAAGTGTGCATATCCATAGTTAACTTGTTAGGTGAGGTAGTCAGACTTACCTTTGTACTTGTTGTATTGATGGCCACACAAATGCACGTCCGCCAGGGACTAATAGCGGTTTCATATAACAGCATCCTACGAATAGCAGCCAGTAACAAATTAATAAATAATTAAAAAAATAAAAATTTAACTAAAAACTAATTAGGTCCACATATGTATGTTGCTACCTAGTTATATGTTGCTACCTATATTATATACTGTAGGTAAGTATGTGTAGATAACTTTGTAAGCTCTAGAGCTTGAGCAAAAATTAAAATGATGAGGCGCCTATAAGCTATCCCACTTAAATCTTAAATATTAACAATAGCTCATCCAGCAACTGCCTGGTTTACACAAGCAGTCATGCTAATGGAAAATTCCACAATAAAAATCAATAATTCTACATACAAAATAACGTCATGGTTGGGGACTTTTTTTTACGCGTTATGAAATTAACACTTGTTTGCCAATAAAAAAAGAAATACTTACCTGAAACTACAAGAGCTTCATTGGGACCACAAGTCACAAATCCCCAGGCCATGGTGAATGTTTCTCGTTTTGTTTAATAAAAAGTATTTATTTTGAATTTACACTTTTCTAATGCCGACAAATGCGTAGTACCCCACCCCAGCTCGGTTGGTATCGTTGAGTATTTTCGATATAATTATAATTATTAATTTTGTGCAACAATCTTTTGTGCAAGTAAATTATGATGCTGGCTGATGATGATTAAATAAATTTCTATTCAAATTTAAACTGATAATGGTGATTCAATTGAAACTGAGGAAGATGATGGACTTGCTAATTGTTTCTCTGTAAGCTACTAATAAAAATACTTTTTAACTATTTTCAGCTTTACTTATTCTTATCAAAAATGCGCAGAATCAACAATAATATTATTTAAAAAGGTGGTGTTACTAGAAGCGCGCTCCTCCTCTTCCTTTGTGGTGAAAAGCTGGTTCTGACATTATAATTATACCGCCATATAGTCATTTGATTTTCAACATACATAGTACTATAAAATGCAACCATTCAAATACATTTTGTAATTCGTGGTGGCAATTCTTGTTCTACTTTTTTATAAGATTTTTATGTGAAAGCCTATATACCAGAGAACTTTTTTTAATAAAATCGAATTCGAAGTTTTACTGCGACATATCGAACAGTTTAAAAAACATTTTAAGACATGGATTGCTACATCATTATAAATATAATTTTACCATAATCAAAATATTCAGGTTGTGTTAACAGGTGGCAAATTTGCCACTTGCAGGTCTGAGAACTCGCGAATGTTATGAGGTTGACTGGAAACTTGGCGAATCTCATCTATGTTTTGTTGTGCTGATGCAAATTGTTTTCTTTCCACGGAGGAAAGATTTTCAAGACCATTTTCAAGTAAATCTTCTGCCCTTCCCTGTATAATTGCCTGGTGCTGTATAATCTGAGGACCTCAATCATCTCTCCGCATCAGTCTTTGTGAGTTGTTTTTCAATGAAATTCGAATTCGGTTGTGCCTCAAGTTGCTTGGGAAGTCAACACACTTGCGATCTCTCGGTGCTGGTTTCCGGATTTTTTTTCATGATAGCAGAATCTGAATTTTGTTGAACTTAAATTTTTCGAGGAAGTCTACATTCTCGCTGTCAATCGCAGATTATTGCTGGAGATTTTATCGTAACACAATCGCCATTTGTTTGTGCTTCGCGTTTTATTTTTTTTTCAGTTTATACTCGTTTATTCCTTCAGATCTAGAAATTCCTAAATGTTTTTGTTTAAAATGTAAAATTTTTGTTTGAAATTTAACATTTCATTAGATAAGATTCATACCGGTGTTTTTTGTCTTCAGTCTATTCTTGCTCATTCCTTTAACTCTAGAAATTTCTAACGATTTTTGTTTGAGATGTAAAATGTTTCATGCTTGATTGATAGAGGGCGCTGTCTTTCATTTCCGTGACAATTTTCGTTTTTACCCCCTAGTAAATATAAAAACGATTTTAAAGAATTAAACTTCATAAAATCCGAAAGCAGAGTTCGTGCGCAGCCGAACTGAGGAGATGTATTGTAATTGCTCATTGATGATCATTTTCTCATCAGTTATTTTTGAAGATATTTTAAATGCTTTAGAATTTCTTTCAATATCACTTTTCCAATATTTGAAAAGTAATACAAAATAAAAACAAAATGTGATACTTTAATACCCAATTGTGTGGTCTTCGAAATTTTCCTACTCTCCCGAATTTTCATTTTTTTAAAACTTTTCCAGGACCATAAGGAACAAAGCAAAAAAAGAATTAATTATCCACTAGTTCTAGTAGACACCATGTTAAAACACACTTTTACCATTAGTTTTAATAGAACCTACAAACATACAGCTTATAATATTTTTATGATTTTATATGTATTTTTTGAAATATATTTCCCAATTAAATATATAATTTAAAGTTCTAATAACAAATTTATGTTTTTATTTTTCAACTAATAAATTTATATTAAATTATAAATTAAAAACATATGCAAAAGTTGTTTGAAATAAGTTTATTGTAGTAAACTTTGGACATAACATCTATCTTTTAAAAAAATTTAGCATCGCTCGTACCATCATCACTATCACATTAGCAATAAAAACATGACAAATTTCTCAACTAAACACAATAAAATACGAAATTAGAAGGAATGCATAAAACAGATTGCATAGTAGGTTTAACTTGCTAAGACCTTAAGTACATTTGTTTACTTACATATGCACGTACACAGTAGAGGTGTAATTATTTTCAATTTAATAAATATGTATGTAGCATGCAAGCATAAATTCATCGTTTTGAAAATTAATTGAATATTTTTTTTATTTTTATTGTTTTACGTTCGTTTTTATATAAGAACAACTATTACTATGTATTACTACTACTAATAATAAAAAAAGAAAATTCGCTTATCGATACTTATTTTACACGTTGATCAATAAGGTATTGATCTAAATTCACTCATCATGTTGAAACAACGCACTTTTTAAAACAGTTTTAATGATTTGAGCTTTCAGTGAAATACGGATGCTGCATGGCTTGTTCTGCGCTAATGCGCTGATTTGGACGACATACCAAGAGTTTTTGTAGAAGATCACGACCCTTTGAGTTGAGACGCGGTACTATTTGGCTCCATGATGAAATGGGGGGAAAGGCTATAAAATTATATTAATTTATTAGGAGTTGAAATATATATGCGTACTGAAATGTTTTTTACATGGAAGAGCTACATAATCGGACAAATGTGAAACACCAGGCCAAGACTCTTCAGAAGGTGTTCCAAGTACACGAAATATTTTCATCAATTGATCGAGCACATCTGAGCCAGGAAATAGAGGGCGACCTGCATCTGCCAGTTCGGCGAAAATGCAACCCGCTGACCACATATCTATGCTGGTTGTATACAATTTGGCACCAAACAACACATCCGGTGGTCTGTACCAAAGAGTTACTACCTCAGCCGAATAACACTTGACTGGTATACCGAAAGCGCGTGCCAACCCTAAAAATACAAAAATATGCAAACACCAATTAATATTTTATTTTATTTCAGTTTACTAACCAAAATCAGCCAGTTTCAGTTCGCCATTCTTGTTTATTAGTAAATTTTGCGGTTTAAGATCCCTGTGGAGTACATTATGGCTGTGACAGAATGCGAGCCCACGAAGTAGCTGCAGCATGAAGCTGCGACAAACAGCCATATCAATTTCACCATTAAGGCTATCAAAATATTTTTTCAAGTCCTGATCACAATGTTCAAATACCAGTGTTAGTTTTTTATCGGAATGCAAGACATCGTACAGACGCACAATGTTTTTATGTTTCAATTCCTAAACAAATTTAAGTCCATGATAATATTTGCGAAACAAATCTAATTTTTTTCTCACTTTTAGTAGACATATTTCGCGCAATGCAGAGCTAGGTACTCCCTCATCGTCCTCATCCAGACGTACCCTTTTCAGAGCAACAATCTCCAGCGTTTCACGGTTGCGTCCCTTGAAAACGGTTCCGTATGTTCCCTCACCAATTTTCTCCAATTTCTCATATTTTTGCATTTTTTATAACTGTAACACAGTAAAACTAATCTTTTATTTTACCAAAAGAACCAATTAATTTAATTAATATTATTTTCAATGAATTTTCTGAAGAAGGCAAGAATACAAAATCTTGCGATTGTTTTTTTTTTAGTCAAAATACATATGACTGATAAGTTGCACAAAATTTAGAACATACCCGTCAGGGTTGCTAATTTTGCTCCTATTAAATTAGGGTCTGTTTCACTTTATTTTTCCGCACTCGGAATAAATAAAGGCAAATCCAAAAAAGAATAAATAAAGAAACAGAACCATTTTTACATACTACAAAAATTGCTAAAATAAAAATTACTAAATAAACTAAATTTTTTATGAAAAAACTAAATGTTTTTGCTTGAAATGTAAAATTTTTGTTTGAAATCGAGTTTGAAAAAAATTAGACTGAGAGAGGGCGCTGACCATCAGTTAGACTGAGAAAAATAAAAGCGAGGCGCAAACAAATGGCGATTGGTTTTGATAAAATCTCCAGCAAAAACTGGGACTGAGAAACAGCGAAAATGTAGAATTCGTCGAAAAATGGAGCCCTACCAAAATTCAGATTCTACTATCGTGAATAAAAACCCAAAAACTAGCACCGACAGATCGCAAGAGTGAGACTTCCCAAGCAATTTGAGGCACAACAGAAGTCGAATTTCAACTCACAAAGACAATGCGAAAAAATAATGCAGAGAGACAGCATGAATGGCAGATGAGTTCATTAGAGCCAAAAATTGCATCAACACTCATCTCAGTGAGACCCGACGAAGATTCTCAGATTATACAGCACCAGACAGTCATTGAGGTGTCCAAATTCCCATCTTATCAACGAAAGAGAAGGGTGAAGATTTACATGAAAATTGGATTGAAAATATTTCCTCCGTGGAAAGAAAACAACTCGCATCAGCACCACAAAACCTAGTCGAGATTTGCCAAGTTTCTAGTCAACCTCATAACATTTGCGAGTTCTCAGACCGGCAAGTTGGAAATTTTACACATGGTGAGAGATCATATAATCTGAATATTTTGATGATGATGATTATTATAATGACGATAATAATGATGATGATGGTAAGATTATAATTATTATGATGTAGCAAATAAATAAGCATACTTCGAGTATGAATATTTGGATGAAGATGGTGATTTTGCAGGTTGCGTTGCATGCATTGGAAATGCAAACGATCAAAATATAGTTAATCCATATGTATCAAACCTGGGATCAGAGAATCATTAAACTGAACTATAAAGACTTGTATAGTATTGTTTGCATAAATCAGCACATAAACAATTTTAAAACATGTTCGTTAAAAATTCCTTCGGCCACGCCTGTAATGTCTGCGATGGACTCTAGTTTTTACAAGATTACTAAACGTAACCTGAAAACCCAAAACGCAAACATTCAGAAGAAGTAAACTTCTGTAAGATATCGCGCTGACGCTCACAATTTTTTTTAATGCATTTTTATTTAAATAATCAAAAACCAAAATCAAAAAAATAGCTTTCAGTAAATATTTTAGATATCTTAAAACTAAAGTTTTATATTGCTATGAACCTAGGTACCAGTATAAGTAAAATTTTAAACAAAAGTAAATTGTTGCATTTAAGTAGTACACATATGCTTTTTGCTAATAAAACATAATGTGTATTAACCCTCTATTTGAAAAAAGAAAGAAGAGGCCTTACCTCTATCTATTTTAGATCATATTCTCCATAGTATTTCAGGGGGAACAATTTTCCCGGGGGTCTTGAAATATCTTCTTATTTTTTTGATTTGATGTCCGATCGTTAATTATATTATGTATATTGTTGAAAAGCTCTGTAAGAGTTCGACTTTTGTATTCAGCTGATATCGACTTCAAAACCACCTTCGTCTAGTTATGCATTTAAATTTTTAAAGTTTTTGAACGAGATAAGTGGATCTTCTCTTTTATTTAAGATAATATTATTGCTCTCAAAATCATTTACGTTTTACGAACAAAATATTTTTTCATTCATAAGCAAAAAAATTTCAGCGGATCAAAGATTCAGTACAAACTACTTATGTATATGTTAATGAGTGATTATAAAATTTCTAAGAACTCAGAATTACAGAGTGCGCCACCTAAAACGCGAACGGGATATCTCCAAGCTAAAAACTAAAAGGATGACATAGTTATAAATAACAAACAAGTTTTCCGAACTTTTACAAAATCGTCTCACTGGTAAATCAAAACCCGGGTTTCACCCTTTGCTTTACATCCCTAATACCATCTCATGATATACAATGAAATGAATGTGTTCTAAGCGTTCTGAAATTTATAAAGAAACATAAAAATGCTCGTTTGGCATGAAAAAAACAGAAAAGAATATACGGAAATTAGAGAATTAATACAGCTAGTATCAGTGTTACCACGACCAAAAATATTTTCTACCAAATGAACTTGAAAAATCTATCAAACGAGGCTCTCAAAAGGGCTCTGGAGATGAAAAATGCTAATCGCAAGGACAGCGGATACGAAAGTGGGACTATCCACAATAAAAGTTAAAACCACTAAAGGATGCCAACCTCTTTTGTGGAGCCTAGATGAACTCCTCACACTGCTAATAGGCAATGGCATAACCTGATATCGATATTCTGCTAATATTGAAATTATGGCAAGGAGGTATTACGATGTACTCTGCCATATAGTTCAAAACGGTCTTAACCTCACGTAACAGTAGAGATATGGTAAGAATCTCTACTGACCTACCCCAAGCCATCCTCCCCAGAGACATTATGAACAAGAAATATAACTTCTAGAAATCCTTCAAAGGTATACTTAGCAATAAGAGGGAATAGGACATTGAATTGTTCAACACCCCTCATAAGGGGCACACATTAACGTGGAATACCGATGGCTCGACAATAGATAAAGGAGCATTTTTATAGCGGAGATTCTTGCCATATGGCTCTGTGTATGTGTACAGTTCAACATCGAACGTGGATGTAGAAGTAATTTACATATACATTTCGATATATAGTAATTTACCAAAACAGCAAGCGTACTTAATTAAATTGAGATATCTTGAAAATTGATATGGGAATGCATAGAGCTACTGAATGGACGAAATCCTATGATATGTATAAGGAAAAAACAGTAAAGAATACTTTAAAAGAAATGGAAGGGAGTTTAGGTCATCCTACTGGCCACATTTTCGGGTAACACCACAAAGTAACGGGGGAACACCAGATATCAGGGACACTAATAATAAATCGACGATAACTCAGGGGAAAATTCAATTGGCTTCTAACACCCATATACGGTATAAATATTTAACTTAGTACTAAAAAAGGAACCGTGACAAATGATATCTGCTGTTAAATAGTACTAAACTTTATGCAGTACCTTGCGATGACAAATGACAACAAATGTCAAGAGTGAAAAAAGTTCTTGTTGTGACTCGGAATCGGATTTTATCTAAGAAAAAGTCCAATCAGATGTGCAAAATTAGACATTTTATTGATGAAAATAGAGAAAATACTTATTTAAATATTGCATATTTGCGAAGAAAATGTTTTTATTGTAAAAAGTGAGTAGATTCGTAGTAAAAATTCAATTTGTTTCTTAGTTTCCAGCTTCTGTTACTTGCCGCCGCTTTTCGTTTACTCCCCTTTTTGACGTTGTTTTCTTCTGAATCTACATGACACCGCTTTGAGCTATTGTGCCCTATTGCAATTGCTGATAAATTTTAATTAATCACTGAACAATTTTGTTTGTCAAGAGACAAAAACAAATTCCATTCGATTAAAATATTATTATTATGGACACAAAAAGCGACGACGACACAGCCAGTTCATTACATCCTTATTTACATATAAACATTTTCTTTCCAATCGATTTTTTAAGGTTTTAAAGGAACTGATTTCAATCGCAATTGTAGAAGATTGTAACTAATTTGAACTCCTCCCTCAACAAATACCATAACATATATTTCGGCATGGTGCCACCAAAAGATAATGTGGACATGGAATGTTTCCTAGTTACTAAACATTCCTGGAAGGGCAAATATAAGCGTATATTATCAATTGGAACCGTGGGCATCTCAACATACAATCCAGATAAATTAGATTTGACCAATCGGTGGACATACTCCGATATCGTGTCTGCTGCGCCCAGTAAAAACTCAAGTGTAAGTTAAGTTGATAATCAGGAAATCAAATTCTATTCGGAATATACTTATTTAATGATTTGTGAATGTAACTTAAAATAAATTGTTTTCCCTAAAGTCATATCTGTTGATTTTTATCAAAGACCACATATATTTAAAATTTTTCGTTACAGATACCAAACGAATTTGTGCTCACTGTAAAGAAAGACAAAAAATTAGATTGCATTAAGCTGTCTTCAGAGTATCGCAATGATATTCTCAGCTCAATACTAAAGTACTATAAAGAATTTGCTGATAAACCGAAAAACACACAAGTAAGTGGTGAAACTAGTCTACGACTGAATGGTGGGACTAATTTGTAATTCAATTTTTTAAATCGTACAGCGTTTTCCTGCATACAAATATCATTGGTCTGGTATTAGTTTACCGACAATGCTTGAGGTAACACCGTGCTCATTGGACCAATTGGATCCGACGACAAATGAAGTACTCACCAGTTATATGTACAAGGATATTGAAGGCATAATAGGTACCAACTGTCTCAAGATAAAATATAACACAAAAACACAAAACCTGTATAAGAATTACGTATTACTTGCAATTGCTTATATTTTACATGTATAGAAATATACATGGTGCGGCAGGTATTGAGAACATATTGACTTTAAAACTAAAATGTGTATAATTTGTAGAAAACTTATTTTTAATGAAATTTTTACAGCAAACTGAGTGACACTTAAACTATACGATTATTCGCCTGTAGAGGCAATAACAACCTCAATTCTATGACGGAAACGTTTTAATGCTTGAATCAAATGTTCCACTTAGCTGCTCTTAGGGAATCAAGCGTTATATGCGAATGCTAATTGATCTCGCGTCCAACAACGCCCCATACGTAGTAGTCCAAAGGATTAAGATCCGGGGAGCAAGGTGGCCACATGTTTGCGGCTATGTGATCATGCAGATTCTCGAACATTCAATCTTGCGTCATCATGGCTTTGCGAGAAGGATCAGTATCCTGTTGGAATACGTATGGCCTTTCACTACGCACGATATCTCTCTAGGGTCTCACAACTGTTTCCAAAACCAATGTAGGCAACAGCATTCAAACGTAGTTCTTGAGGAAAGAAGTGGGGTGGCATCGCGTTTTCATTGCTCACCACACCCAAAACTACAACACTCGGAAACTTTGTGTGCATAATATGGGGAACATCTGAAGGATCCGAACACAGCCACCTATGATTTCGTTTGTTTAGTTGTTGGTAATGGTCAACATTTTTTTCGTCAGAATAAAAACTGAGAGTATACGGGATTTCAGGATGTTTTAAATTTTTTAAAAGTCTTGTGCCCGGATGAATTGTTGTTCTTGAGTTTGTGTCGATAAAAACTGACCCTGCGCCTCACGTGTTTATTTGTAAATGATGTCTTTGTGGACATTGCGGCTGATTGCACGTTCAGAAACTTGAAGGCGTCCCGATATGGACCTTTGAAGCGTCTTCTTAAATAATGCACTGGACTTGTGCAAACTGTGATGTTCTAAGACTGTTTGAATGTATCTCATGTTTTTTGTGCTTTGCAAAACTTTCCACATTGCCATCAGATGCTTCCAACTCTCGACGAACTTTATGAACGAATGATCGGGCGCCATTCAAGATCGCTGTGAATTGCATTTATATCGACGATAACAGCCTGTCTTTTCATTTCCTGAGAAAGAAAGTTGTCTTCCATTTGTGATCCGAAAAGAAAAAATTATAGAAACATGCAGTTGAGAAGTGGCAGGCACATACCTGCCGCACCATGTATAACGCAAAACACAACAGCCCATTACGGTATTAAGTCTTGTTTTTCACATTTGTTTATTGCTTCGCTTATTAATGTTCATTTATTATTTATTATTTTTTCTGTGCATTTATCTTTATTTTTTGATGTTTTCCGCACAACGTTTTAAGTAGGTATCTCAGACTATGAAGGAGGAATTGTTATGGCGCATGGTGGTTTTAGCCGTCTGCATCTATTCAAAGCATTGAATCACCATGAAATTGTACAGAATATAGCGCAACGTTCATCGCAATTTCTGGGTATTGAGACAAAGATACTAAAGAGTCAGATAACATTGGAACAATTCGAGCGTCAACGTTTTGGCAAATACAGGTAATTTGTAATGCAGACATACACAATTTAATATGATTAGATATATGTACATATTGATTGATTGTAAGTGTATATTTGTTTTTTTTTTAAATTTATTTGATGTTTGTTTTAGTGGCGATCAATTTCAAACATCAATGACAGAGTTTACGGTACAGAAAATAACTCCACGCCACCCCGAACCAGTGAAACGCATTCTATGCCTCACCGAAACTACAATACTCGAAAGAGATCCACAAACATACAGCGTCTGTACATTGCGCTTGCTATCGGATGTTTTTGCTTTGGTACGCGATAAAGATAATTTACAAAAATTCTGTATTGAATACAAAAATGGAGTCGTACGTACATATTCAACAAACGATAGAGACTCTCTGCTGGCGACTGTGCTCGATGCTGTACGTTCCAGTGGCAACCAGGATGTACACATACGCATTTGTATGACTCCTCGTGGCAAGCGCTATGTCCCATTGAGCAATTCTGTCGATGAAGAAACTGAAGCAAATTTATTGCGTTTGATTATAAATAACTTCCAAAATCATACAAAACGATATGAGGTATTAGAGCGTTTCAATGCCAACATTCCGCACAGTGGGCTAAATTATAGTGTAACACAAGATGTAAGTAAATTGACTCTACGAATATTTTCAAAAGAATATTTCCAGATGTTTTCAACGAAACAAGAACATATCACAATTATTCTGTTTTCCACTGGAATGAAGAAACAAAACTAAAATTTTCAAAGCGAAATCCTGTTAGGACCTTTCCATATAATAATGCTAATGACATTTCAAGTTTTCTCATGGTCTTTTCTAAATTTTTTCAGAGCCTCTTTGCTGAGAACAAAGAGAAACTGATATTGAGTGCATTGCAAGCATTGGCTCAAAAAGAACTGGATAATCCAACGGCACAATTGAGCAATGTTGAATTGGAGCTTATATTTCATGCGCTCACACGTTTGCTTGCCAGTAAAGTGGGATATGCTGCTTTTACTAACTTACCTGGGTAAGAATGAATTAAAATAAATTATGTGGGAGAGCTACGAAATCCCCAAACCCAAAATCCCTATACTCATAATCCCCAGATCAAAAATCCCCATAAATAAACAATGGAAATGCAAAAGATTACTTGTGATCTATATCGCATAATATTTCACTTTCTAATTAAATTTGTGATATACATATGTATGTATGTACATACGATGTTAGTATAAAGTAACGTTTTTTATCTGGATCCAAACGCTTTTTGATTTTTTTTTATATTTGGGGTGGAATTACATATTTTCCAAAATTAGTTCTTATCAAAATCATTGATTTCCGCAGCTCAGATATAATTTCGTGCAAACCGCAGTTCTTTTACGATAACAACTTTAAGTCTGCGGTGACCAGCCTCAATCGAGTTTTAACTGAGCGAAAATTTATAATAATTAAAATATCCACTTGACTTGTTTTTCCTTGTTCTCTAGTTTTGCTTGAACAAAAAGCTTTTTCATGTATGTACATATATGAAATATTTTGATAAATCGCCATAAAATTTGTTTTAAATTTTGTGTTGAATTTCTTTTATATACCTTCTACTATTTACCTACATATCTGCAATGCTGGATTTTTTAACAATAAATAAAAGTGGTCGCTGTGGCGTAGTGGTAGTGCGTTGGACTGCTGCGCAGAGTGTCCGGGGTTCGAATCTCGGCACAGGCAAAATCAGAAAGTAGAAAAAAAAAAATTTTCTACACGGCACCACCTCTTGGCAGGCAATGGCAAACCTACAAGAGTAAAAATTGCTATGACAAGCTTTTCACTTCGCCGTTCGGATTCGGCATTAAACTGTAGGTCCCTTCCATTCATGTACAAATATAACACGCACAACATGAGTGGATGCGAAAAGCTCGGCCTAGGCCCTCCATGGGTTGTTGTGCCATTAAAAGTAAAATAAAGTAAGTAAATAAAAGTGGTTTTGAGCTTCACTCTAATTCCTTATTTTTGTTGTTGAAATATCCTTAGATTATATTTAAAATCGCCGCGAATTTGGGTTTGAGGATTTTGTATTTGGGTATTTTGCATTTCGGTATTTTGTTTAGGGGGTTTTTTTTTGGGAATTTGTACCCAACCTAAATTATGCACGTATAAATATGTATTGTATACTAAACATAATAATTTTCTGTAGTTTCCGTGAAATAATTGGCACGAAAATTGTTGCTGCATTGCGTCGCAAAGATTTGGCTGTAACATATTCTGCCATCGATATGATAAATTCGCTAATGCATTCAGTAAATGCTGATCACGACCTCAAGCAGGAACAGCTAAACAAATCTTCAATACTATCGTCAAAATCATTTTTAGAAACATTGCTCAATATGTGGACCACACATGTGGTATGTCGGTCTTTTAATACAATACCTATCTATTTATGTAACTGGAAATTTATTGTTCGCTTCAATTTTCATTTATGCAGAGTCATGGTAGTGGAGCTTTGGTATTATCTGCCATGCTGGATTTTTTAACATTTGCCCTATGTGTGCCTTATAGCGAAACCACTGATGGCAAACAATTCGATATTTTGCTCGAGCTTGTTGCCGAACGTGGTCGCTACTTGTATAAACTATTTCAGCATCCATCATTGGCTATAGTTAAGGGAGCGGGCTTAGTGTTACGCGCCATTATTGAAGAAGGTGAGCTGCATGTAGCGCAGCATATGCAATCGTTGGCCTTAGATGAGGCTGCACTTTGCCGTCATTTACTTGTAGCATTATATACGCCGTCGAATGATCCTACATTGACGACACATCGCCAATTGTCACGGCATTTAATAGGCTTATGGATAACTGACAATGAAGATGCAATGGAGCTGTTTAGAAGAGTCTTTGTGAGTTACATTAATATTATAAGATTACGCTTCAATGAAGAGCAATTGCTTTTGATATTTAGCCTGCTGGGCTGCTTATGTTCCTTGAGAGTGAGGAGAGCGTACCAGAGACTGATCTAGAAGAAGATAAATTAAACTTTCGAGACAATCTTAAAATTGCAATTCAACATTCCAATAAAATCAAAAAGAACGTGATTGAAAAGCATTTACAGGTGAAAAATTTAAATAAAAATGTATATACATTATGTATGTATTAGTTATTGTATGTACATATTTTTGTTGCAGGGTATTAAACACTGGGGCATGAGTCTTATTGAGCTACAAGATCCTGCGGCTCAAGCTTTAAAAAATCGTCCAGTTTTGCTACGTAATCGACGTCAAAAGAAAAAAATCAGTGATGCTGTTGTAAATTTGCCTTATTTCTTTCATAATTTCGCTAAAGATCATAGTTTACCGAATTTAATTTGGAATCATAAGGTAAGACATTCGCGCGTCAGACTAAGGATTTGAGTTTGAGGATAGCTAGAGTGCAACAACTTTGTGGCTTAAATAGAACCGCAAAATACTTTCATGCAAAGACGTATTAAAGTTGGACGTTGAAAAGGTTCTGATTAACACTCCTAATGGAAGTACCTATGTTAAAATTGCTTACATTTCTTTTGCATGCCTTACACTTTTTCTATTTTTCAATAGGCGTAAATATATGGTCGTATATATCTCTAAGAATCCATTTTTTATATTACCGATTTCCTCGTGAAAAATCTTTGAAACTGTAACTGAAATACAATCCTCTAACTTCTCCCACCGGAATCCTTTAGAAGAAAAGGAATCTAAAGTTCCACCTTCAAGAAATTAAATAACGTTAATAATTTTATCAACATCGGACAATACCTAATAACTACTTACCATAGAATATTTCCTTTGGCAGATATTCCTGAGTCTATTCCAAATGTGCACCGAATTTTGTTTAATTCGCTTTACTATTGCCTTTAATATTACTTATATTTCTAATATTTGATTGTAGTATACCGAATTTAGTTTAATTTTCCTCTTCAATATTACTCTTTGAAAATTTTACTTGCATGGGAGGTACCACATCCGATTTTCCCATTTCAAAACTGAACCTCTTCCTAACTATAAGAAATGTTTTTGCCAAGTTTGGTAGAGATTGGTTAAGTTTTACTCGATTTATCAAATAATTACATTTTTTTATTCACACTTGAGCCTGGCTGGCCGCTGCTGGTCTAACGAACATCTAACTGACTAACGGAATTATGCAGCCTATCGCATTCATTGCAACCAGTATAGAATTATTCAGATTTTAGAAAGCCGTTTTATTTGCACAGATTTTAATAAAAGTTAGAAAGCGCACCTGTGACACCTGTCCTAACCAACGATTGACCGACCAAAGTATGTTCATGTACATCACTAGAATATCTAAATATTAAGAAACTAGTCTTTAGAAAGTCAGAGACTTTTTTTTGTCGTCTATAATGAGCCTGTCGAAGAAACATAAACACAGATCTATGTTTTAATTTTGTTTTCTTCGTTCTTTATAGGTAAGAACTTCTTTTTAAAAATATTTTTATTAAAAAATACTTTTCTTTTATTTTACCTGAAATTCTAACTTTTCTACTACAATTTTTGTTTCACTACCTACGTGTTTTATCATTTACTACTATATTACATAGATTTCCAGGGTGCGAACTCTGGCCGAATCATTCACTTATTATAAATACAAAGTTTCAAATTTCGTCCAATTAAAATTTGTAAATTATTTAATCGATTTATGTAACCCATTACGGCATTGCTTTATTGCATTTCAAAAGTTCCATTTTTAAAACTTTAATAGACACAGGTTAAGTACCTCAATTGGAGACGTCAGGCTTTTGAGGCATTTAAGCGGGAAGGCACTTAAACAGATTGCAGAATAAAGTAGCAAATTACAGGCACTTAAGAGGCAAAGCACTTATTAATAATATTTATTTAATTGATAAGTTCGCAGTTGTAAGAAATTGTGCGCTGAAACCGTGGTTATATTGAAAATTTTGATAGGCGGACACCATGAAATTGTTGCACCGAACACAATATGGTTGGTGTATCGCATACAGAAAATAAAGTGTTCGCCGAGGAAAATTACCAATTAACCACGGCCTAAAGGACAAAAAAGAACAAATAGTTTACTTCAATCTAATTGTGCGTTCGCATTGAATGCGATCTCGCAGATGTTTTGTATTTTATTTAATATTTACAAAACAGGCCTTGGAAATTTGTTTGTTTCTCCTAAAAAATTTCCAAAATTGTACTTATCTTCTTCACACTCTAAGCTAGCGATATTATTCATGTCGGTAAAGTGGAAAAAATATTTTTTAATACTTTTAAATAATTTTTATTTGTGAAGGGACTTTATCTATTAATTTTTTTTGACCACAAATAATACCTTCTTATTTTTTAATCTATATGTGTAGACTCGTGAAGAGTTGCGAATTTGTTTGGAAAATGAATTGCGCCAATTTATTAATGATCGCGATTTAGCTGGTAATATGATTGTGGCGTGGAACTATCAGGAATTTGAAGTAAACTATCAAGTAAGTTTAAAAGAACGTTTTATTTAATTTACTAATAGAATATATGGCAATAAATACATAATTAAGGCATTTGTTGAAGCTATGCACATATGTTCAAAACTAGGGTTCAGAAAAATTCACATCTACATATATATATAAAAATGAAGATATGTTATGTGTGTGATGAATAATCTCGGAAACGGTTCGATTTTATTCAAAAATTAAACCTTCATGTAAAAGTACATGCTTTTCTGACAGACATAGGCTATTTATCCGCCCACTGACACGCCCAAAACAAGATAAAATGCCTACAACTTTTGAACCCCTTAACGCATTCACTTAAGCGAGATGCGTTCAATTATGATTCGACGATTGATTACAGTTTACATCGAACTGTAGTTATTGGTGCTATGGATGACGTATGTAGTCATTGCAAAGCGTACAAATTCAAAAATGAGTCACCAAGTTTATGTTGTGCTAATGGAAAAGTCAAAATACCGGCATTGGAGCCACCTCCAGAACCATTATCTCTTCGATGCAGCACAATATCTCGAGAATTAAATTCATCACCAACTATTACTATTGCAACTTCATCCATTGTTGTAGCATTAAATCTTCTGGCATGCTCTCCACATGGTACTTTATCGGCCTTTATTACAAATTTGTGATTATCAGTAGGCATTTGGTCGAGAGCAGTACGGAAAAGTCGAACCAATTCATTATTCTCTTGACGGAAAGTTTGGATTCGTTCTATAATATCTCGCTTTAAATTTGAACTAATTGAACATCGACGATCAACTTGCTGATCAGAATAACCAAGGAAATAAATTTGTAAAAACTTATACTCTGTATCAGAAAAGGGCAATAAAGAACCCAAGCTGTGATATATTTGCCCTTGGATCTAGGAAAAAAAAACAATCAGAAGCGGGAAAAACATTGTTGTGAAAATCGTTTTCATAATTGTCAAATTCATTTTCATTTCGAGAACAATAGCATGTTGTTCATGCAAATTACCTTGAATGTGGTCACAAAATTGTCACGAATAATATTCGTTGCCCCGAATGAAGTCATTTGGAAACATGAATTGTAAGATTGAATGTTTGCCAACAAACGATTTGATTCAAGTGCACCACCTAAAACCAATGAGCGTACTGGTTCTGGAGGTGGCTTAAACTTTAAATTTAAACTGCTTTGAATTACTTATTTAATTATGCACAGTGAAACGTGCATGGGGTCCGCTAGTACTGAATAAAAATCCCATACATAAATGTAAACAAACAGATCTTAAAGCAACCAACACATATTTTTATTTTCATATCAATTTTGTTGGGTGCCAATCACATTCGTGAATGTGTTTCGTTTTAATATTTGGTTTCGTTCGCATACATCAGTAACACGCGTGTGATTCAATCGCAACATACGATACACAGGTTGGTGTATAGCAATACTTTACATATGGTAAAGTATTGCTGGTAAAGTATGGTTCAAAAAGAATCCATTCTCCATTCGCAAACGGAAAATTTTTTTAAAAAAAAACTTTGTCATTAATAATACGAAATTTCAACATTTTTTTTTTTACACTTGTCCAATACAATACTGGTCCAACACTAGTCCAATACTGTTTAAAGTAGTGTTTAATTTGGATACAGTATTTTATTTTGGCAATACACTTTGGAAGCATCTCCACCCCATTAATAACAACGTTTTGCACCAGCTTATAATGTTAAAGACACGAGTTGCCAACTGTAAGGCAACTAGTAAATCTGCTGATCGGTTGGGTTGCCAACGATAACGACATATTTGCTAATGGCAACCAAACTGCAATTTTTGATAATGTTAAATTACGTTGACGTAATAACTAACTCATATAAAGAGAGAGATAGGTACACCCAAGCATTCGTATATTGTGTATTATTAACTTGGTTGGTTCTCGTTATACATATTTAACTGGCTAGAAGTTCTACTCTCTTAAGATATGGGAGAAAAGAGAACCAGCTCTGTTAAATTAGTACTGAGGAAACTTGGGCATAATATCAACTAAACTTAAAATGGGCTTATATAGAAGACGAACAAGGTTTTAATCTGTTGCTTGGCGTGCTTAACACTTAACATAAATTTAAATTTTTAGTGCTTGGCAGATGAAATTCAAATTGGGGACTACTATATCCGTTTAATATTGGAGAAAGATGATTGGCCACAAAATCTTGTTAAAGATCCGTACGTATGACGTTTTATGAATACCTAGTAAATATTATCAAACCCCATTCTTTCTTGTAGTATCGAACTCTTTAACGCTTTATACCGACGCGTTTTATGTCGACAACGAGTAAATGATGATCAGTTGACGGTAATATCTTTGCAAGCATTGGCAAAAGTGTATAAACGTTATCACAAAGAGATTGGAAAGTTCAGCGATATGGCTTACATTCTACAATTAAGTGATCGTGTATGTTAATATTTTGTGCCTCTTTTGTAATATATGAGAAAAGTGAAACTAAGTCAATTTTACACTCATTAACTTAGTGTCTTTCGCCGTCATTACGCGATGCTCTCATCAACCTCATATCATGTCTAGTACTTGAGAAGGCTAACTGTCGTCCATTAGTCGAGCATGTACAATGCCTGGTTGACCTGATTACTTTAGCGCATTTGCACAAGGGACGCGCTCAGCCCAACACAAAAACGAATGTACTTGAAGCTGGCCCCAATATGGCAGCATACGAAGAAAAAGATTGGTATTACAATATTGAGAAGGAAGGACAAAAACCTGAACGCCAAGGTCCCATAACATATTCTGAATTGAAAGAGTTATGGAGTAAAGGTGTCATCACACCGAAAACTCGCTGTTGGGCTATTGGCATGGATGGCTGGCGTTCGTTGCAACAGATTCCACAACTAAAGTGGTGCCTCATTGCCAAGGGTACACCATTATACGATGAGACCGAATTGTCCTCCAAATTATTAGACATTCTCATTATGTGCACCAGTTTCTTTCCAAGTCGGACACAAAACGGTTCAGCTGTACTTATACCGGGGCCAAAGTTATCACGTAAGCTATCTGAGTTCATATGTCTTCCGCACATTGTGCAGGTATGTCTGACGCATGATCCTGGCTTGTTGGAACGCGTTGCTACATTGCTGCGCCAAATTATGGAAGATAATTCGGAAATGCCGAAAGTGTACCTGACCGGTGTATTTTATTTTATGTTGATGTACACCGGCAGCAACATTCTGCCCATAACAAAGTTCCTGAAAATGACTCACATGAAACAGGGTTTTCGAAGTGAAGAGGTTGGTTACAAAATATATAATATTTTCTTAATTTGGGATTTGAGAACAAAACTTTTTGATTTCGCAGACCTCACAGTCCGGGATAATGCATCGTAGCATTTTGGGTCAGTTATTGCCCGAGGCAATGGTATGCTTTTTGGAGAATTACAGCGCTGAGAAGTTCGCTGAAATATTTCTGGGCGAGTTTGATACGCCTGAAGTGATTTGGAGCTCTGAAATGAGACGTCTGCTGATTGAAAAGATTTCAGCACATATTGCTGATTTTACACCACGTTTAAAAGGACACACAATGGCCAGGTATGCAATATATTGAAAAATGATTTTACAACGACGTTTTTACACTTTTTTGAATCTTTACAGATATCCATACTTAGCTATACCCGCCATAAGCTATCCACAATTAGAAAATGAGCTCTTCTGTCACATCTACTATCTGAGACATTTGTGCGACACTCAAAAGTTTCCTAATTGGCCTATTACCGATCCAGTGCAACTACTAAAACATACATTAGAAGCTTGGCGCAAAGAAGTCGAGAAGAAACCGCCACAAATGACTGTTCAACAGGCATACCAGGACTTGGGCATCGATTTGACAAAAATACCAAAACCCGACGAATCGATGATACGCAAAAGCTATTATCGCTTAGCGCAAATGTATCATCCGGACAAAAATCCAAATGGGCGCGAGATATTCGAAAAAGTAAATCAGGCCTACGAGTTCTTATGCTCTCGCTCGGTGTGGACTTGTGGTGGACCAGATCCAAAGAATATAGTATTGATATTGCGTACACAGAGTATACTTTTTGAGCGTTACCCCGATGGTTCGTATTTAGTGCATGTTTATAGAATACTTTGACATAAAACTTATTCACCTATTTTAATTCAGTATTGCGTCCATACAAATATGCTGGGTATCCACAACTCATTAAGACGATACGTCTCGAAACGCGGGATGATGATCTCTTCTCTAAAGAAGTGCAATTACTAACCGCAGCCTCTGAGCTCTGCTATCACACAGTGCACTGTTCCGCGCTCAATGCAGAAGAGTTACGTCGTGAAGAAGGCATCGAGGCGTTACTCGAAGCATACACTCGTTGCGTTTCCATAATGGGCGCTGATTCTAGACCTGATTCGCTACATTATCAGGTGATATCGAATGTGACGCGCTGTTTCGAGGTAGCATGCAACTTCGAGAAATGTAAACAGAAGATCATAACGCTGCCGCAATTGCTGTCCGATGTCTGCCGTGTTGTGTACTTTAAAGTAAATAATTTAAAATTCACATGTATATCGCTTTTCTTTTTAATCAATACTTCCATTTCAGCATACACTATCTGTGAGTTTGGTAACGAGTTTAGCCGCCAATAATTACGAACTGCAGTGTAGTTTGGTGCAAAATGGTGTGCTGTGGTCGTTGTTACTCTTTTGCTTTGAATATGATTACACACTGGATGAAAGTGGCGTGCAGGCCAGTGATAAGACAAACCAACAGCAGCTAGCAAATAATTTAGCTAAAATGTCCGTACTATCTTGTATTGCCCTGGCTGGATATGGTCTTGAACCCATCAAAGCTACAAATGAGCAATCAACCGCAGAGAATAATTCTTCAACAGCGAAACCGGCAATTGAAGCAAAGCCTACCGCTGCTACTGCTGCATCAGCCTCAGCATACATGCAGAATGCTCAAAATCCACTACAAAACGCCGTCAACCAATTGGCAATAACTTCAAGCGCAGAAGCAACGGCAGGAGCCGTTACAAAACAAGATTCCAGCGCTAGTGAGAAATCTGCTGACACCTCATCTCCCACAGATAGCGAAAAGGCAGCAAATGACTTTAGTCTGCATAAGTATTCAATTATGTCAGAAGCGAAAAATAATATAGTAAAACAAGTGCTAGAACGTTTGCTGACGCCATTTGTAGCTAATAAACTACTCAAAGAGAAGGCTAGTGAGGTAAGGTTGATCGATTAAACTGTTTTTAAAGTGCGATTTTCTAAGTCGAATCCATTCATTTTCGCATTAGATTCTGAAAATTCTAACTTCCAACTCTCGAAACCCATACTTAATATGGGATAACGGTACGAGAGCGCAATTGCTGGACTTTTTAGAGACGCAACGAACAACATCAATGAAGGAAACCTATGAAGATATAGCTCAACTTTATGAAGTGGCGAAAGATTTTCAATTTGATGCTCATAAGTAAATCTAAAAATAAATAATAATTTTACCCGATTTCCTAATTTTGTTTTGCTTTACAGAGATGAATTGCAAATTGGTGGAGTCTTCATACGCATCTACAATGAAATGCCCACATTCCCTATTGCCAATCCAAAGCAATTTATAATTGATATATTAGAATTCTTGAAGCAGGCTTACCAATTCTTAATAATTTCTACAAATAATAAACTTGGTAAAAACCAGCCCCACCCACCTACCGATACATCGTTACCTACTGTGGGGCGTGATGGTATACTCAAGCCCACGCTGGCGCCCAATCATCCCCAACTTCAACAGAACAAAAGTGGTAGCACATTCGACGACGTACTCAATGCATATAATCGTTCAAAGAACCGACGAAAATTGGAAACCGATACGCTGTTGGAGCAAAAGCAAGCACAACAACAGTACAAATATGATTTCATTAACGATACCAAATTGGAAGCCCATATCATAATGGTGTTGCGGGCACTCATTGCCGTAATAAAATCGAACGAAGAAGTAGAGATACAATGCATTGGGAATTTCGACATGATTTTTGGTTTTCTTGCAAATAATCTCTTTGCAGATGTACGTTGTTTGTTCATTTAGTTGTCCACTTCATTTCTATTATGAATTACCTCAATATGTTTATTCTGCCCTTAGAACACCACTGTCAAGGCTGTAGCGCTTGAAGTTGTTGCATTAGTTTCACGCAACAAGGAATGCGTTTCAGAAATTGCTGCTTGCGAAATACTCGGTAGCTTCTTGGTTGCCCTTAAAGACCCTGATCTGCGAGCCAGTCAAATAAAGGTGCTGGAGACTTTATCGGGCCTGATGAATATGCAGGAGATGATTAAGGAAGCGCAAACCAAAGGTGCTGTCATATATTTACTTGATATGTTTTGCAATTCACGTAATCCTCAAACGCGTGAAATGTGCGCTGAAATTATGGCTAAAAAGACTGCAGATCGTCTGAGTGGTCCAAAGGTAGTATATACTATACGTAGTAGAGAGCTAACCATTTACGTTCATTAATTTTTAATTTAAGGTACGCATTACAATTTCTAAATTTCTTCCACCACTTTTTGTCGATGCTATGATTGAGTCACCACAAACATCAGTTCAACTGTTCGAATCAATACACGAACATCCTGAATTGATATGGAATGATAAAACACGGTCGAATGTGTGTGATGCTGTTAGCGAAATGTGTGAAAAGTAAGTGGTGTAATATATTCATAGCATGCATTATTTTAGTAATGCTGATCATTGAAAAATGAATTGACAATGGAAAAAATTTTTCTTTTATGTAAATTTGTTGAAATTCAGTTTCGTAATCATTAAATTTTTAATTCTAAGTTAACGCCATTGTGCTGCTATTTTTTTCTCTACTTATAGCTTCTATAAAATCCAAAAGCTCAACGACAAACACATATGGAAAGATCCCGAAGTGCTTAAGGATATTATATCAAATGAAATTGTGGTGGCTGGTGTCTATTTGCGATTATTTGTTAGTAATCCTGCATGGACATTACGTAAACCAAAACAATTTCTCTCCGATTTATTGGATTTCGTTGTCGATCAAATAAGTCGCAGTTCGTCGGAGGTGCGAATTCACAACTTTTGGCATATTTTGTTTTCCATATTCAACTATTTATTCAAACTTCTTTAAATTTGTAGAAAGATGTGCTAGATTTGTCCACCACCGCGCTTGTGGAATTGCTGCGTTCTCAACCTAATTTAGCCGATGATATTCCAGTTTTGGGACACATACCGAAATTATTCAATTTGTTGTCAGTACAACCAAAGAATACGCTATCAGTATTACATCAGTTATCATTGTCAGAGGTAAATTGAAATCAGTTATTAGATTAGATCGATATTCAAATTTCTGCACTGTATTTTCCATTCAGTTTTGCGTTAGCGCTATTTCGCAAACGGAATGCATCTTGCCTCTGAAAAAATGTATGGACAATAATCGAGATTGTATAGAAAAGGCGTGCGAGGCATTGAGTCGTCTATTCAAGCATCAACATGTATGTGTAACTAATTATTACATTTCTTATTAAAAAATGACACTATCGTTCAAACATTGCTTTTCAGGATTCACTAATAAGTCAATCGCTTGAAGTCGGACTTATACCTTATTTGCTTGGGTTGTTGGATAGCCGTTTGGAATTCGTTGACAATTCGTCAGCAGTTAAGGCTCAAATTGTAGCAGCACTAAAGGGTATGACAAACAATCTAAATTACGGCGATCGTGTTACACAAATTCTTCTAAAACATCCAATTTGGGCTGAATACAAAGACCAACGACACGATCTCTTCATAGCCGATACAAACGTTAGAGGATATCTTACAGGTACAAGTATAGATCACTATTATCGATAAGTTATGCTTATTGTTTTCTTAATTTAATTTTTTTTTAAAGGTATAAATCCTACTGCTGGCTATCTGACACAAGGCCCCGCCCAAAATGTTGAAGTTTTAACCTCCCCACCACCGATTGATCGTGACGATCCTTCAGCACGACCATCTACAGATTAGTAGCAACAAATAATGAACTCAAAGTTCACAGTTGCGCGACGGGACAAGACTGCGGCATTGAATAGGTGCTTTGCCACAGCTGTTAGAACGGAAAGTAAAATAAATATAATAAGAGAAGTATCAGTATATCGCACATTTCTGTAGTTTTTAGTTCCATATGTGGAATATTTTTTAATTTTATTACATAAGTTTACTTTTTTGAGTGTGTATTTATTTGTCAATTCTCCTATAAAGAGCAAGCAAACATATTTTTACAAATGCTATCATTTATTCTTTTTTATATATATGTACATTTATAAAAGAATATAACTTTCGTATTATTGCACTTAAAGAAACTAAGCAACAACAAATTAGAACTCATACATACAGTCCGCACTACTTACGTTTGCATATATTGAGTTAAAATTGTAACAATTGCAATTAAAAAAATAAAATAAAAGGAAATAAATTACATGAAATTTTTATATTTGTATGCCTAATAATGTTACATGCGTAAACATACCTATAAATATATGTATATACATACATATATATACAGATAAATACATACATATACATAACATAAAGTGATAATAATATAAAATAAAAGGATACATTTGAATGAATGCATGTGTGTTGCGTGTCATTTTTATTTAATTTCATTCACCAAACTTGTTAGTTTTCGAAAACTTCTGTAATAGAAAAAAAATAGATACATGCAACTTATTTACTGCATTGTAGGAATATTTAAATACCGAACACCAAAGCTAAAGACAAACGAATATAGTCAATGGAAGAAGTTATAGCAGTGCCCAAAATGCGCCATCGTTCAATGTAGAGCATTAAAAATATCTTGTATTTCTCATTAGTTAATTGAAAATTATACAGACGCGCCAAATATCTTAGAAGATCAAGTTTTTCATTAAACCAAATGCCAGCGTGCCTAGTGAAAATTTATAGTTTTCGACAAAAATTTAATTTTTTAGCAAAGTTTTAGTTTATCCTTATCCAACATGCTTACGTTTCCAAAACGTATTGCGCCTCAGCGTAGACAAGAAAAAAAATTGAGGCTGGATATATTATGGGCAGCAGTATAAATATAGACAGAATACATGAGTAAATCACTTTGAGTATGGTTGGAAAAGGTAACGGCTGCATCCAGGTGTCCAGAAAATGTTCTACAAATGGCTTCATGTAGTAGATAATTTTGTTAAGTGTTGAAATCTGTTTCCACTGCAAAAGATATGAACAAAACGACGTCAGCTAAATATTATATAAGCCAAGACAAAAACTATGTCAATAATAAATTCTACCAAAACAGTAAGAAGTAGGGGGTGGATTAGCAATTGACTTAAAAATCAAGATTAGCACAAATGTTTGCAATAACTTCGGAGTTACGAGTATAGTCGATATTTTACGAACCCAAGCTTTCTCTAAAAGGCTTAATGATGTTAGCAGCTAAATTTGTCTAAGCTCTCCATACCGATCTGCAAACAGATATTGAAATGTTTAAACTAAATTGGGCGGAAAGACCACAACAGGTAATGCCTTTTACTTTAATTAGTCAACTGAAAAAAGCGAACTTCCAGTTTTTTAGCGAGATTTAAACCTGAATAAAATCGGAACGATATTACCAAAATGAAAATTATATTATCCTAACCTAAAGTTCAACTAAATATAATCGTATCACTTACCCTTTTGGTTTTAACATATCAACATTTATTGGATAAACCTGTCTTTGATTGAAAGGCAAATTAAACAATCGAAAAACTTGTCTTTCTTCTTTTAATGGCACTACAGCCCATGAAGCTAGGCCGAGCTTTTCGCATTCACCCATGTTCTGCGTGTTAGATTTGTACAAGAATGGAAGGGACCTACAGTTTTATGCCGAATTCGAACGACGAAGTGAAAATCTTTTCATAGGCTATTTTTACTCTTGTAGGTTTGCCATTGCCTGTCAAGAGGTGGTGGCTGTGTAGAAAAACTTGTGTCTAAGAAAATTGTTGCCACCTAAACTACAAGGTACATACTTATTTTATGACTCAAACCTCAAGTTTCAAATTGCTCTTTTTCCAATGGCCAACACATTAAAGCCTGACGTTGCGTCGATTTTCGATTTAAGTGTTCACATACATACATATGTATATGGTATATTTATTAACAAAATAATTCGTAAAGTGGTAATGAAGAGCACAGTGGTGATAAAAACAACAAAAAGCTAGGTTTGATTGGTTTTCCGCCCTTGCTTTTAAGATGGATAGAATCATACATATTATATATCACTAACAGAAAACAAAAGGTGATCTTCCGAAATGCCATAACAAAAAGTATTGCTGTTACTTCCGGGGTTCCTCAAGGTAGCCATGTGGAACCTTTATTGTTTTATCTGTTCATTGATGATTTGTCGTCTGAAATTCAACGATGTAAAGTGGTTCTTATCTTAGAAATTTGTTATCCATAAAAACTTTTGCAAGAACATCTTTATAATTTTTCAAAATGCTGCCGATTAAATTAAATGGGATCTTAATAAAAGTAAGTTGATGACATTTACGCGGAGACAATCTATGTCTGCTAAATACTCTTTACAGGATCACACTCTGAATAATTTGTGGATTTGGCTGTGACCATGGACTCCAAATTATGTTTTACCTTGCATATCAACTCGTGTGTATTGTTAAACGCTGGTCAAAGGAGTTTTAATACCCTTATACAACAAAAACGATATTCACTTTACTTGTTAGACCCAATCTTGAGTATGCATCTCCTGTCTGGAATCCTTAATATAAATGCTACATAAGTAAAATTGAGTCGGCTCAAAACAATTTCTTATTTGTAAGCTGAGTTTTTGTTGGAATTCTCTTTTGAATCTTCCACCGTATGAACATGGATTAAAGCTTATTAATCTACCGACATTATTTAGCAAAAGAAAAATGCTGAATATAACATTTTTTATAAAGCTTTTGAATGTCATTTTATCATATTCATATTTGCTAAATGAAATAATCTTTAATATACCCTGTAGAGGCTCACGTTATTTTATTCCTGATAAACTTAGCATGCTGAACAAACTATGCTCAAAATGATCCATTTCGTGGAATATGTACACATCAAAACCTTATCTTACTAAATCGTTAAAAACAAAACTGCTTTATATTTGTAGTTGTTCTTTAATAAATTGTTTAGTAGTTTAAGACTGTAAGATATTATCAGTAGCCTCATGCGAATTTATTCAAAGCTATTCAAAAAGTTAAATATAAAATGAACAAATAAAAATTTATTTAAGAACTGATGTAGTTCGCGATTTCATTTCTATGTAACTGACCCCTTTTTCACTGTGTCCGTTACAGCATCGTGAAGTTGCACAATGATATCAACATCACTACTTGAAACAAATAAAGGATAACTGCGGTTTATTCAAATATTTTGCAATGTTTTGCAACAGAAAGCAGGCGTTAATCATTGACCTAACCCTAACCGTTTTGAATTTTTGATTATAAATGGCGATTTTTTTGCTACTTGGTTTTTGACGTTTATAATCCTGACAGTTCACGCGTGATTCTTGACATGTGTCAAAGTAAAAAATGCTCAGTTTGGTTTGCCATTTCATCATGAATGGACTTACGCCTGAACAACGTTTGCAAATTATTGAAATATTCTATATTCGTGCTTTGTGAAAAAAGTGTTTCACAAGCTACGTCCATTTTATGCTCGTCATAATCGACCCACAGAGCAGGCTATTCACCTCATTGTGGCCAAATCAGTCCACCAAATCGTATGAATAGAATGCGCACCGAAGAGAATATTGCTGCTGTATCCGCCAGTGTTGAAGAAGATATGTCCATCCGGCGTCGATCGCAGCAATTGCGTTTGTGTTATTCGTCCATCTGGAAGATTTTACGCAAAGATCTCGAATTATTGCCATACAAAATACTGCTGGTGCAAGAACAGAAGCCAGGCGACCTGCCACAACGTCGAATTTTCGGTGAATGGGCCTTAGAAAAGCTGGACGAGGCTAAATTTTGGCTCAATGGACACGTGAATAGGCAGAATTGCCGTATTTGGAGTGAAGACAATTCAGCAGCAACCAATGTATCCAGAAAAATGCACTGTTTTAGGGCAGGCTGCATCATTGGGCCGTACTTCTTCAAAGACGATGAAGGCTGGAACATTACGG
This sequence comes from Palloptera scutellata, assembly GCA_958295655.1. Taxonomy (NCBI): domain Eukaryota; kingdom Metazoa; phylum Arthropoda; class Insecta; order Diptera; family Pallopteridae; genus Palloptera; species Palloptera scutellata. Next base: position 55,615,001 of record OY282451.1, read on the forward strand.
TCAATGGAGAAAGGTACCTTTAGCTATCGATGATAACAAACTTTTTTTTTTGCTGAAAATGCAAGAATTGGACTCTGCTGACATTTGGTTCCAACAACACGGTGCCACATGCCACACGCCACACTGAACGCGAAACCATGCATCAATTGAGAGGCGAATTTGGTGAGCAGCTAATCTCACGTTTTGGTGCAGTCAATTGGTCACCAAGATCGTGTGATTTGACCCCGTTAGACTTTTTTTTGTTGGGCTATGTTGATTGCTGCTTTGGAAGCCAACAATAAACGCGTCATTGGTAGGATTCCAGCCGAAATGTGTGAAAAAAATTAGACCTCCAGAATGGACCACTTGAAGCGTAGTCGCGGGCAGGAATGACAGGAACTGATTTATGGATCCAAATAAAAATTTCATTCACCTTTGTAAAATTCCAATGTTTTTTTTTTTAATTATCAAAAACAAAGCTTCTAAAAAATCACCTTTTGATACAGGAAACCCTTCGCTTGACAAATCATTCGTTCAATTACTACACTTCTTTATAATAAAGGTTATTGTAAGCTTATTGAACATTTTGTGGATTACGGTAAGGTGTCATGAAGTCTGACCATTGTACTCACCACAATTTTAAAGTTCTTAAATCAGAACGCAAGTGCAATCTAAAGCACCTTTAGCACTTGTAAATTAAAATTTTTTTTTCTTTCTAATCGTTTTTCGCATGGCCATGTCGTCCTGTGATTGGGGGAATTGAATCCATTCACTTGATTTTCTCAGTACCCAAATAGATACCAATATCCTACCCACACCAACCTTCTATAGATGCGTTAAATTGATTGAACTAACTAACAACTCTCTGTCGATTAACAACAGCTCACCTGCAAACCAGGATCTCCAATATAACGCAAAAAAGTTTAAATTTTTTTGCACTTTTAGTCAACGCACCTACTCTCGTCTCGAAATTTTCTGGTAAATTTAATGTCCATAAACATGGCCATTTTCGAATTTCAGCGACAAAACGTGTGCTATATATACACTAGAAAATCAAATAGAGATTATTCCTTTTTAAATACTGATTACTACTTTTACATACATATCAATTTTGAACTTGTAGTGTATATTGCATAGTGTATGTAGTACACTATATATATTAGTTTTTTCTTTTTATGCATGCCTAGGTTAAGCAAAAATAGTGATCACTGCTGAAAGTAGTATTTACTTGTTTTATGCAACGTGGGCCAAAGTGTACATACTACATTTTTCTGGTGTTGCATTGCGCCAATTTGACGTATTTGTGTGTCCTCGACAAGGAAAAGATTAGCTTTTTGGTACTTTTGTTATGTTTTTCCCAGAACTACTATCGGGATTCTTCTTCTTTTAATGGCACTACAAAGTTTTTGGTTTTTTTTTTACTTTTTGGTTTTGCTGTGATTTAAACGCCGGACACTCTGCATAACAGGCTACCAACAACGCCACAGCGACTGTCGGGATTATTGTAGGAAAACGTCAAAATGACGATTTCTAAACCAGAAGAAATTGGAAGATGCAATTTAGTGCGCACCTTTTGAAATGAATATATACATATGGATTTCCTAAGAAATACAACCTATTATAAAGGCCCTATGAAGGTTGAAGACGGGTGCTCAATATATACGCTTGCCAAAATCGACCAATATGGGCATCCCTTATACAGGATTTGCAACCAAACATGGCTTTCTAAGCATAATCCATTACCGCAGTTGGTTATATATAGTTGGCTTATATAGATTCGGCCCATATAGGCAAAATATTTGATTGCCAAGAGTCTACATTTCGTATTGTAAGTGGAATATAGGCATTATATTTGGTTTGCCATTTCTCGCAAAAGGATGAAAGTAACAAGAAACGAATAACAAAGATTATTTTACAAAAGCTTGGGATCATTCCTGATAAATTCATAATACTGGGATGGACACAGGTAGAATCGGAACCAACACATTATTGTCAATGATTTCATTTGAGAATTAGGTTTAGGTTTAAAGGGTTCCTTTGGTTTTTACAACTGCCGTAAGGCAATATTGGTACTTAGGAATTAAAGTAATTTGAAAACAATATTTAAAAATTCACATATTTTTGCATTAACAGTTCAATTATTTACGATTTAGTTATTTTTAGTTAAGTTAGGATTTATCAAAAGCATTAATTAAAGTTAATTAATTAATTAATTCCGTTGGTAGCGCTTTAGCCGCCGCTGGTAGTTCGACTCGATAACCGGTAACATTCTAATGTCTGGATTTGGATGGTCCATCAATTTAGAAGTACGACGTATGCTTATTTGTCGTACCATTTCTGTAACAAGACTGACATTTAAATCACGATGGATATCGAAGTTTAATATGTACCATTCCGCGTTGACGATGGTTCTAAGTATTTTGGATTGCTGTCGTTGAATTATTTGTGTGTTTAATTTACTGGCCGTGCCCCATATCTCAATACTATAAGACCAGATAGGGATAAGTATTGCTTTCATAATTAAAAGTTTGTTATGTGTTGATAGCTTCGATTTTGAGCACAATAACCAATAAAGTTGAACAAAACGCTGTTTCAATTGATTTCTTTTAGCTACAATATGATCTTTCCACGTTAGTTTTTGATCGATTATAATGCCAAGATATCTTGCTTTGGTATCTACAGGTACATCTTCATTGTTAATTTTTAACTGAATCACTTCTAGTTTTCGGTTAGTATACACAACTTGGCTAGTTTTCTCAATGTTTATGTCTATTGCCCACATGTTAAACCATTCGAGCACATCATTGAGTAAGGCTTGGAGATTTCGTGTTGTCTTCTGTAGAGAACGATCAGCAGCCAGCAAGACTGTATCGTCCACAAATGTTGCAATCATATTTTGAGGATCAGCAGGCTTTGGTACATCCGCTGTGTACAACAGATACAATAGTGGCCCAAGCACACTGCCTTGACGAACTCCAGCTTGGAGCTGTTTTATTCCTAGGTTGCATCTTTGTATTTGACGTAAAACCATCGATTTACCACATAGCTTTTGAGCAATTCATAGTAGTTTGATGGGAGATGAATAGATACTATAGTTTATGAAATAAACCGCTATGCCACACGCTATCGAAGGCCTTTGCCACGTCCAAATATATAGCGACAGTATATTTTTTTGCTTCAATATTCATTGTTATTTTATTAACTACTCTGTGTACTTGTTGTATAGTGGAGTGCGCTTAGCGAAATCCAAATTGATTGGTCAGGGATGAGTTTTTCTTGGAGCAGCATCGATTCCAACCTTTTGAGGAATATTATTCCAAATAGTTTGGACAAACACGGTAGTAAGCTTATTGGTCTATATGAGTTTGGAAGGTTGGAATTTTTTTTTGGTTTAGGTATTGCTATAACCTCTGCTACTTTCCAGATTATTAGGAAGTGTTTTAACACAAAGATTTGATTAAATAGGTTTCGTATATATATTAGCGCTGTGTGTGGTAGCTCGACAAGAATTTTCCCTGTTATTCCATCGAACCTAGGTGACTTTTTCACATTTATTTTATTTTAATTGTAGCTCTTATTTCATTGACTGATGCCTTCTTAATTGGAACGGTTTGTATGTAGGCGTTAGATTGTCACTTGTGTTGTTTTTTTAGTTTTTAGATGTGTTTACAAAATGTTGTGCGAGTAGTTCAGCTTTGTCAATCGGTGTTCGAGACCAGGTATTGTCGGGTCTTTTTAACGGTGGTTGATGCGAAATACTGCCATTAATATTTTTTGTTGCTTTCCACAATGAATAATTTGTTGTTTTCGTATTTCACAAATTTTTTGCTTAATGTGGTTTGGAACACTGGAACTGTACAACGAGTTGTTCCTTTTAATAGCAAAGGTTGACTTAGTTACCGCAGCAACTTGTAACTCGTTGAGATCGACAGTAGCGCTGTCAATTTCTTCAGGCATTTTCGAAGAAACTTTTAAGTTGATTTGTTTATTCAGTATTGTATTTCATATTGGTAGAAATATAAGAATTGAAACTCCAACCTTCCTGGTAAAAGTCAAGTGCTCTACCTCCGAGACTAACGAGTTAATTTGTGAATCTTTTTCGCAATAACATTTTTTTTTTTTTTTTAGATATTTAAAGTTACTCTGTAGGCTTTTCCTAAGAAAAGGTGTAGAGAATTATTTGGCCCGATTTCCTGGGGAAATTATATCGCCATAACTGATTATTGAATTGTTGCTTTTTCTTTTATTTTAAATTTATAAATTTGTAAAAATTATATTTTTTAACTTTATTTAAACCTGTCAAGGCCATGTTGAAATATTCGTCTGAATAGTCCCAAACTATAAAGCCACCTTCAGTTAGAAGGTTAACCTGGGGGGACCGGTTTAAACCTAGGGCAATCCATAAAGGGCCACCACTAAGTTTCTTTCCCAATAACAATAATATGTTCCCATTTAAAATTAATGCTACTACTATGACCCAACGTTGCGTTTTGCAACACCTTTCTCTTGGAATCCTTTAAATAATAAAAACAAAATTTAAACGCAGAAAGCAGATTAACCCTTTCAATAGCTAATGCTCTAAAGAAGTCTGAGAAAATTTGTTTGAGAAAAACGGATATAATGGGTTAAAAAAATAATTTGAAGCAAAACAAGTTTCTACTTACAGCTTTCCTTTGGTGTAATGGTTTATGCCAAATTTTACGAACCATTTTAAATTGATAAATTTGGTTTGCCTAAAAACTTTTTGAAAAATAATTTAAATACAACGTAATTTCGTCCAATTGCAACCGCACACATTTGATTTTTCCGAAAAAAAAATAATACGAATATTTATATAGCACAATGCTGTAATAATTAGTACTATGGAGAAACAGAGTGTTATGAATCAGTGGTGTCAACCTTGGTTTATTTTATAACCATTCCCAGGATATTTTGGCACGAGCGATAACCGATCGTAAGTTGCATGGTTTAAAAAAAAGTTTTAAGTTTCGATATGGAAAAAGTTTTAGCTTAATAAAGCAAAATATGCTAAGGTGTTTTATTTCATATTACGTTTTCATTTTATTTGGCCATACAAAAATATGTTGTTAGGTAATCGAGGCTCAAATTGGCGAATTATTTCCGTCAGTTTTGAATATGATAGAAAGAGTTGGCTTCCCTAGTATGGTCTTAATAAAAAGTAACAGCAGTTCTTCATAATTAAAGGGATGGCCTCATACAAGAGATGTGACCCAATACAATTTTGAAGCATGGTTCGGTTCAGTAGTTCACAGTCTCTCTGAACCACTGGTTTGATTCAAAATAATTGCTCCCACACATTCGAACCACTAGTTCAGTTCAAAAATGGTTTGGATACAAAATTTGATAAATTACTATTTTGTAACATTTTTTTTATATTGAAGATTTGACATATGTATATATCTATATATTCTGGCTTTCAAATTGGACTCAAATAATTTCAAATGACTAAGTGTCACCTAATTAGGTAAACAGACATGCTTCTAGCATGAGGCCTGGGGCTTACGACACAAGGTAAAGTTCGTGACAGTCGCAGGTGTGTCCATGATCCTTGCGCTTCTACGTTTCAAGTCGACACACAGCCTCCTCGTGGCGTCCCCTGGATAGCGATCTGACAACCGTCAGTGAGTTAACTAAGGTATGCGGCGGGCTTCTCCATGGCCTTGAATGAATGGTTGTGCATCGGGCTTGGAACCCACCACGTCAAAACATTTCCCCAATGAATCCTCAAATGAAGCCTCGGATATTTAACCCCCCTAATGTTGACGTCGCCCAAAGGACAACGATTTGCGGATATGCACCTGGAATGTCCGAACCCTCTACAGGCACGGTGCCTTTATCCAGCTGGTGGATGTCCTCCAACAATATAGAGCTGACATCACCGCTATACAGGAAATGCGATGGATGGGACATAGAGCATACTGTGATATCAACTACAGCTGTCATTCGTCGAGACACGAATTTGGTGTTGGATTTGTGGTTGGGAAGAGACTGCGTCATCTAATCTCGAAGTTCACGGCCGTGAACGAGCTCCTAGCCACTATCCGCATCAAGGCAAAATTCTTCAACATCAGCCTAATTTGTGTCCATGCCCCCGACGGATGAGAAGGATGAAACGACGAAAGGTGACTTCTACGAGCTCCTCTACAAAACTTATGAGCATTGCCCCCGCCACGATATTAAAATCGTGTTAGGCGACTTTAATGCCAAGGTGGACAAGGAGAGTCTCTTTGGTCCGACGATCGGAAAATTCAGTCTCCACGACGAAGCCACCGATAACGGTATGAGACTGATCGACTTCGCCGCCGCACGAAACATGAAAGTCAGTAGCACCAGATTTCAAGATAAAGATATCCTTAAGGCCACTTGGGTGTCCCCTGATCAAAACACACGAAACCAGATTGATCACGTCGTGATCGACGGAAGGCACGCTTCCAGTGTACTAGACGTACGCACAATACGAGTTGCAAACATCGACTCAGACCACTACTTGGTTGCAGCCAAGGTCTGCTCACGTATTTGTGTAGCAAATTGTGTACGGGTAGGCACAAAGGGAAAGCTTTATGTCGAAAAGCTGCAATCTCCTATCGCAAAACACCTCTCAACTTGATGATATATGCGCGCAGTGGACGCACTTTCCCGCTCTATGCGTACGGCTGCCGAAGAGGTGCTAGGCTACCACCTTCGACGGAGAAATATGTGGTACGACCAAGAGTGTCGCGATGCTACTGAAGCGAAAAACGCTGTTTACATAGCCACCCTGCGGTCAGTTGCAACGCGAGCTGCTAAGGAGCGATACAGAGAGTTGAGGAGGGAGGAGAAACGTCTTTTCAGGCGCAAGAAAAGAGATGAAGAAAGACGCGAGTTCAATGATATCGAAATGTTGCGGGACAGGACCGAGGTCCGAAAATTCTTTGAAAGAATAAGAAGCCTGACTGATGGTTTGAAGACCGGGCCTCTTCCTGGATGAAGACGGAAATCTGGTGACAGATGTTCAGGGCATAATGAGAATATGGAGGGAGCACTTTTCGCAGATGCTTAATGGCGATGACGGCAATAATCCCGCCACTGCGGAATCTACTCCGGTCTTAACAGCTATTGCTCGGCTGGAAAACAATAAGGCTGCAGGTGCAGATGGCCTGACTGCTGAGTTGTTTAAGACCGGAGGCGAAGAGCTCAAAAAACGCATGCATGAGCTTCTATGCAGAATATGGTCGGATGCAAGCATGCCAAGTGATTGGAACCTTAGCGTACTCTGCCCAATCCATAAGAAAGGTGATTCATCAATCTGCGCCAACTACCGTGGGATAAGCCTTCTTAATATTGCATATAAAGTTCTATCGAGCGTACTGTGCGAAAGACTGAAGCCCATCGTCAACAAACTGATTGGACCTTATCAGTGTGGCTTCAGGCCTGGTAAATCCACCATCGACCAGATATTCACACTACGCCGAATCCTGGAAAAGATCCGAGAAAAACAGATCGACACTCATCATCTATTTGTCGATTATAAAGCCGCCTTCGACAGCACGATTAGGGATCACTTGTACGCCGCAATGTCTGATTTTGGTATCCCTGCAAAGCTCATTCGTCTTTGCAAAATGACACAGGCCAACACAGCCAGCGCAGTGAAAATTGGTACAGAACTCTTCGTACCATTTGATACCAAAATAGGTTTCAGGCAAGGTGACTGCCTATCGTGCGACTTCTTTAACCTAATGCTGGAGAAAATAATTCGAGCTGCGAACATCGACATCTCTGGAACTATCTTCTACATGAGTGTCATGCTGCTAGCATACGCTGATCATATTGATATCATTGGCAAAAACGCTCGAGCAGTCAGTGCAGCATTCTCCAACCTGGAAAGGGAGTCTCGTCGAGTGGGTCTAGTGGTGAACGAGGACAAATCGAAATACCTTGTGTCAACAAACAAAGACTCACGGCGTCTTTTTACTTTTAATGGCACAACAGCCCATGGAGGGCCTAGGCCGAGCTTTTCGCATCCACTCATGTTGTGTGTGTTATATTTGTACATGAATGGAAGTGACCTACAGTTTCATGCCGAATCCGAACGGCGAAGTGAAAAGCCTTCATAGGCAATTTTTACTCTTGTAGGTTTGCCATTACCTGACAAGAGGTGGGCCATGTATAAATTTTGTTGATGTTGATTTTTATTTTATTTTTTTTTTGCCTGTGTCGGGAATCGAACCCCTGACACTCTGCGTAACAGTCCAACGCACTCCCGTACGCTACAGAGACCACAACGCATCCAGATGGAAAAGTATATGGCGCAAGTGCTAGAAGATTGGATAGGGCCAATTACAATATCTGCTATATACAGCCCCTCAAAACATAATATAAAAAAGAAGAGTATGAAATATTCTTTAAGACACTTGGCAACAGATTTATAAGTGGTGGAGATTACAATGCAAAGCACACGCTTGGGGGTCGCGACTACTAACTACAAAAGGGCGACAGCTCCTATCTGCTATTCAAAGTTTAAATCTAAGTACCATCTCAACAGGAGAACCAACGTATTGGCCTACGGATCCTAAAAAAATCCCTGATCTTATTGACTTTTGTGTAACTAGAGGTATTGCTCTTACAAGTATTAAATGTCACTCAAATTTAGCTAGGAAAATTTGGCAAAAAACACGGTTCCCAGGCGATAAAAAGCACTTCAATGCTAAAACCAAATAGTTAAAACTACTGTTAGCTGAGGACAAAAAATTATATTCAAAAGTATATTGAAAAACTCGAAGCAACTTTTGCAACTGATTATTCTCTTTGGAAGGTAGCAAATAAATTGGAAAGACCAACACAATTACAACCCCCAATACGAAAACCCGATAGGACGTGGGCGAAAAGTGACCACGAAAAGGCACAACGGCAATCATCAGTGGAAATACTACATGAAGTATCTGAGGTCTTAGCTCAGCCATATCAACTAGATTTACCGATATCTCGACTCACAAAAAACGAAGTGCGGACAATTATAAACAAATTGAAACCTGCGAAAGCTCCAGGATATGATCTGACTACAGAAAAATTCTGAAGGAATTACCAGAGCAAACAATAAGCTTCCTAACCAAACTCTACAATGCTGTGTTGAGAACTAGCTTTGTCCCACGACAGTGTAAGGTTGCACAAATAAAAATTATCCCTTCCAAAGTCTTGAAAACGTTGTTTATGAAAAGGCTAATGCCTATTATTGTGTCAAAATATCTCATTCCTGATTATCAGTTCGGTTTCCGTCAAGGTCACGGTACAATTGAATAAATTCATAGACTTGTTGAACAAATAAACGCAGCCTTCGAATCCAAAAAATACTGCATCACGGCTTTTCTAGACATATGAAAAGCTTTTGACAGTGTGTGGCACGAGGGGCCTTTATATAAAGCTAGAAAAATGCTTCCAATATATGATATAAAAGCCTATCTATATGATATAAAAGCCTCAGGGCAGTGTTATGGGCCCAATGTTATATCTACGTTTCTCTACTGATTTGCCGACAACTGATGGAATTGTTATTGGAATCTTCGCAGACGACACTGCGGCCTTGTCAATTGATGATGATCCTGTCACTGCCTCACTCATAGTCATAAAATATTTAAATAAAATATCCTTGTGGCTTAAAACAACAAACAAGTAACATTCACAACACGATGCAATACTTGCCCACCTGTGCAATAACGCAACACAAATCCTTCAAGCAAACAATCCGAAGTACCTAGGAATGCATCTGAATAGATGTCTCACATGGAAAACGCACATATTTACGAAGCGCAAACCTCTAGGTCTTAAACTGAGAAATATCTTCTGTCTACTCAATCGTAATTCGCAACTATGTTGCGAAAACAAACTGCTCCTTTACAAGACGATCCTTAAATCCACATGGACCTACTACAATTGTCGAAATATTGCAACGCTATCAGTCTCAAATGCTTCGTATGATTGTGAACGCACCTTGGTATGTTACCAAGTTACAACTACACCGTGATTTACAAGTCCCTTTCGTCAAAGATGAAATTAAGGCCAAATCTAATTCATACAAAATATGAATGTTGAATCTAAGTTGATGAATTCACAGTGGACTTTCTCCAGACTAAAACGAAAAACCCCTCAAGATCTCATAATTTAAGGTGAAAATTACGAAACATAAATAATAAATATAATACTGTTAAATATGGGTGTGTCACTGGATACTCACCATGCATGTTTGTTTTTATTTTTTTTAATTCTATTTATTTATAAACCTATTGTTAAATGTCTCAAAGACAACTTGCTTTATATAATAAAGAAAAAAAAAGTTTCGACAATTATCGTTAAAGCGGTAAACAGAATAGTGCAGCTGTAGTAGGTAGTATACACTGTCATTAGTTAAAATGTACTGAAAATGTTTAAAAAAAATTCAAGACCTTAAATTTATAATAGTATTACATAGAAAAATTCGTATGCGCCAACTACACCATTCTGCACTTTTTATGTGTATGCTATAAACGTTGAACAACTGTTTTAGCAGCCACAGCGCTTGTAGGTCTGGCGTTATATTATGTTCACCTCTTAAATCGATAAAATTTTCGATAGTTAACGATAGCGTCACTTGTCGATAAACGTCGATAATACCGGCGTTTATCTAGTAAATTTCCATTCCTAATAGAAAAATAATATACATTGAATTAAAGGGTTTTTGGGGAAGAAAATTAATTAAATTTAACTTCCAAACTGTTCAAAAAGGAATTGCAAGATGGATGTGGAAATATTAGACATAGTTAATGATTACCTGGTAAGTATGTGATTCTGGCGACCCGGTGAAATATAACATTACTTGGGTCTTTGAATCATGTATTGCATCTTTGCAGAAAGTTGAATCTATTGAAGAGGCATTCCTCAGCGTTATCGTGCACAAGCCCAATGGCGAACAGGAGAAAGCAAATAAATTTACAACCGATATTGGTAAGAAGAATTGATTTCGCTGTAACACGCGAAGCTTAACGTATTTTCTGTGTATATTTATGGTTAAATTTACATTTATTTTTGCCCACAATAGTAAGCAAGTTTAGCAATGTTCCACAGGATAATAAGGAAGGCGTCGTGCGACAATATTTACAGAAAGCTGCATGTGCGACCAACATTAGTCACATGCGCGTATTAATAAATACTTTGGGTAAATTAACTGAGTCGCATTTAATAACCGCCAAGTGAGTTTCATCCAAATTAGTTATGTATTTATCAAAATGCTATCTATATATGCAATATGCATTTCTAGATTACTTTGTGACAAAATTCTCCTATGCGACAAGCTTATTTACGAGAATAAAAACTTTTGGGTAGAAAGTTTCAAGCTGATCAATAAAGTCATAGTGCATGTAGACTACAAAGGTGTACGTGAAATTATGAAGGTTTGCCGCGATAAGGCACAAACTTTCCCACTCAATATAAATGTAACTTTTCTGCCTCAACTATTGGCACTAGAGCATATTATACGATTTATATTTGATCGTGATAATTGCCTACTACCGGCTTATTTCATTGCTAATGAAATAATGAAACCATTTCCATGTCATTGGGTAAGAAAGAAGAGCTGAAAAAGTAAAACTTTACCATGATGTGAAATTAAAAAAAAAAAACAAATTATATATTTATATTTCAATATAGAAAATAAACAAATTAATGACAGACTTTGTGGAGGAATTTCGCAATACTGCACAAATGGTCTCCATCATCGGCCATTCACATATGCTGCCAATTGTGGAGAATTTCGGCTATGCAGACCACATGATGAACTCGTGGAAATTAGATCATAATACATTAAAATTTAATTTTAAGGGTAGCTTGCCATATGAACCCGAACAATTGGAAGAACAACCGCAGCTACTTCGCTACGTCCTAGATCAACCATATTCAAAGGAAATGGTTTCGGTAATGCTTAATTTGCAGAAACAACAGAAGCAACGCTGTAATGCACTGGAAGAACAATTAGTTGACCTAATAATTTCAGCAATGGAAATGACTGAATGTAATGAAAATTTTACGGGCAACGGAATAAATGTGTCCGAAGAACAAATATCTGCAAATGAATGGGTGTGGCTGCATCTATCATCACAATTGATTTATTTTGTACTATTTCAATTTGTTAGTTTTATGCATATTGTTTTAGCGCTATATGAGAAGGTAATTAATATAGAAGTTATGAATGTCTAACCATTGTGTATAAATAACATATAAATATCATTGTTATTAACTCTAGCTTTCAAAGAAAGAACTACGAAAAGGACGGGATCAGCTTATGTGGATTTTATTGCAATTTATTTCAGGCAGTATACAGAAAAACCCGGTAGGTGTGATAAGCTGTCGAAAGAAATGCATTGTTCTAAACAAACATCTCCTTACAGATTGCCAATTTCTTACCAATGTTTAAGCTTTTTGATTTATTATATCCAGAACACGAGCCTCTCAAGTTACCAGACTGTACAAAATCTTCATCGTTGCGCCAAGTGAATAATTTTTTTTTTTTTAAATTTTCATACAAATATATTCATTGAAACGGGATTGTTTTCATTTCAGATGGCACCAATTTGTATATGGATACATTTAATGAAAAAGGCAAGACTGGAAAATATGAATATAAATCGTCCGTTGCCGATAGCTTTAAAAAATCATCACGAGTATGTGTTTGTATTAAAAAAAATTAACCTTTTCTAATTGAGCTAAATTGTTTTTAAAATAGTTAAATTGTAAAATGTATTTAGCAAAGTGTTTTAAGAACCAAATAACAAAATCACGATTAGCGTCAATCTGAAATCAGAAAGAAATCATTAAATTAAGTTTGGAATAATCTAATTGGTCTCAGAACGATTCAACTTGAATTTTTTACGTTCTATATTTAATCTGGAATTATTTAAATGTGTAATATTTTCTAATGCTTTGCTTCTCCCTTTTCAGTTATTTGCAGCATTTAGTTATGCCTAATACATTAATGTCAATGACATTGGGGAATGATTTTCGAATCATTTTAATTTGCAATGCATACTCTACAAATCAAGAATATTTTGCTCGTCCTATGAATATTTTAGTTGAATCATTGAATGGAAATGCTAAAGCCGCTGGTGGTGCTCAAATGTCAGCGTTACCATTTTCGATGGTTGTTTTAGATAGTTTAACAGTGCATAGTAAAATGTCGCTTATACATAGGTAGGCATTTCTTTCAGCTATTTCAGTAAACATGTCTTAAAACTCTGTTCACAAAACTTTATAATTCCTTTAAAGCTTTGTCACTCAAATGATTAAGCAAACATCAAGCAAAACTGCAGTACCAGCGTCAGCTCTTGTGGAAACATATGCTCGTCTCTTGGTTTACACAGAAATTGAATCGTTGGGTATTAAAGGATTTTTGGGTAAACATTGTTATAAATGAATATCATAAACATGGACTTAAATTTATAAAATCTCTTAATCTCTACAGTTCAATTATTGCCAACTGTATTTAAGCATCATGCTTGGAGTATACTACATACGCTGCTGGAGATGTTTTCATATCGCTTACATCATATTCCAACGCATTATCGTGTACAATTGTTAACGCATTTGCATTCCTTGGCTTCGGTGCCGCTAACGAACAAAATGCAGTTGAATATATGGTATGTTTTCGATTTTAAAATAAATTTCATAAATGATGTTAGTGTTGTATTTGTATTTGTATAATAATTTATTATTGTTTGAATCTTAATAAATAAATAAATAATAATTTATATTGCTTATAGTTTCGAGTCCACCGCTTTGCGTATTATCACTGGCTTGGGCTCAGCGGAGGTGCAACCCCAACTATCACGGTACTTTAATGATAAACCACCAGGCTCAGTAGTCTCCAGCGAAAGCGAAGAATTGAACCGTGTGCTAATATTGACGTTAGCACGTTCAATGCACATTACCGGCTCCGGCGATGATTTACAGTCGTGGTGTAAAGAGCTTTTAACTGTCATCATGCAAAATACACCACATTCATGGGCATCTCATTCGTTGGCTTGTTTTCCACCAGCACTAAATGAGTTCTTCTCACAAAATAGCCATCCGCTGGAAAATAAACAGCTACTAAAGAAATCGGTCGAAGAGGAGTATCGCAATTGGACTTCGATGTCCAATGAAAGTGATATAATCACACATTTTATACGCCCTAATACGAATCCATTGTTCTTATGTCTGCTCTTCAAAATGATCTGGGAAACGGAAAGTATTAGTCCGGTGGCATATAAGTAAGTGCTTTGTTGTTTGCAACTTAATTCCTTTGGATTATCTCTATCTTTATTCTGCAATTATACAGGATTCTTGAAGGCATTAGCGCACGGGCACTCTCCGCACATTTGCGGAAACTGTGTGATTATCTCGTGGGCGAGGTTGCAAGTTCAAATGGCAAAGACTTTATACATAAATGCGTAGATACCATAAACAATATGATTTGGAAATATAACGTAGTGACTATTGATCGTGTAGTGCTTTGCTTGGCATTGCGTACCCAGGAAGGTAATGAAGCGCAGGTTTGCTTTCTTATAATTCAATTGCTATTGCTGAAGGCGTCGGAGTTACGTAATCGCGTTCAGGAATTCTGCAAGGAAAACAATCCTGATCATTGGAAGCATAATAATTGGTGACTACATATGTGCATTTACGAATACATATTAAGATTTATTTTAAATTATTACAATTTAGGCATGAAAAGCACATTTCGTTTCATCAAAAATATCCAGAAAAATTTGCCCCTGATGAATCAGCATCACATCCTCCACTTCCTGTATATTTTTGCAATGTCTGCTTGAGATTTCTGCCTGTACTGGATATTGTAGTACACCGTTTTATAGAATTGCCCATACAGCATGTACATCAAATATTGGAGGTTATTCTGGATCATCTTAGTATTCTTTATAAATTTCATGGTAATTAATTTTTTGTATGTTTTATACTTTCTGTTGCATATTTATATGTGTATGTTTTACAGATCGCCCTATTACGTACCTCTACAACACGCTACACTTCTACGAGCGTATCTTGCGTGAGCGTCCTTCACTCAAAAAGAAATTAGTAAGATTCTTTTCCATATACAGCCATGGCCAAAATAATAGAAACACCGCCTTTGGTTCTACATAATGAAAGGCGGTATAGTGTATGTATATAACGCCATCCGATTCATATGGCTAGTTCACAATACTTGGACAGTACCCTATCTATTTCTAAAAAAAATTATTACTTACTCTTGTTGGTATGGTCTACTATGACCCTTATTTACCATGTCAACAATATTTATTTGGACAAAAAGTAGAAACACTTCGCTTTTAAAACCGAAGCATTTTTTTTTTATTAAAATTCATCAATGTCATTAATTAATTATTGCAAAGCCTTTATTTCTTATAACCTCGCTCAATCTTTTTGGCATAGGGTCCACAAGTTTTTGACATTTTGCAATCGGAATGCTTCCGAGTACCATGAACGATTCGCCATAATTGTTCGACATTTGATGGATTATGCTTTCCAACTTCTACCTTCAGGTCATGCCACAAATTCTCAATCGTATAGTATTTTGTAAAATATCTACGTAGCTCTCCTTTCGCATAATTCCTTCAATACGAAAAATTGGTCTTACTCCATACCAGGAAAAGTAACCCCATAGCATCAGGCTGCCACCCCAAGCTTTATATTAGGTTTAGTATACCTCGGATTGTAAGCCTGGCCTAGGGGACGACGAACAAAGGTTTTGCCATCAATTCCGAACA
Source organism: Palloptera scutellata (assembly GCA_958295655.1). Taxonomy (NCBI): domain Eukaryota; kingdom Metazoa; phylum Arthropoda; class Insecta; order Diptera; family Pallopteridae; genus Palloptera; species Palloptera scutellata. Next base: position 55,630,762 of record OY282451.1, read on the forward strand.
AATTTATCTTCGTCTCATCGGTTCAAAGTACATTTCGCCCCTGAACTTTTGCTTTTAACGGATTATTTGGTATTTGATGCTGCTTGGCCCATCTAATTCTTTTTTTTACATGCCTTTTTTTTAGAAGTGGAACTTGTTTGGGAATCCTAGTGCGGAGATTGTTCTCTACCAGAACGCGGCGAATTGTTTTAACACTGACTTGAAGTCTTGTGATGTCCTTGAGCTCGCGTGAAAATAAAAATGGGCAACTTATTTTTATCAGAAGGACTCAATTTGCGGGGACGACCTCGGGTTTCTACCGTTTTTGTTCTATGAGTATGTAAAAACCTTCTTCGTAAAGCACTTGACGATTTTTGCGATTTCTCCCATAGATTTCCCGTTTTGGCGAAGAGATGCTTCCCTCGACCCATTATGTGGTACTGATTTAGTAAAATAATTAAATTAATGCAAATAACACTAAATTTAATCAAAGATAATATTAATTTAAATTTACGTGCTCGGTTTCACTTTTTTTTTTGTTGGTATAATTAAATTTTTTCGAAATGATTCATTTTTTTTGGCCAGCTTGAATCTAATGGAGTTACTACACCTTTTATGTCATTATGTAGAACCAAAGGCGGTTTTCTATTATTTTGGCCATGGCTGTATGTAAATGACATTTAGGAATTGGCATGGTATGATCCAAAACCAATTATATTTAGTTAATTTTAATGGAAAGTGGGTTCATTTGATGCCTTATGCATTAGTTCTGTGTCTGTATTAAAAGTATTTTGAATTTTTTTTTTAAACGATTGTAAACATTCTACAGGTTAGCGCCGTTACTGGTTCTTTCTGTGACATACGTCCACCTAATTGGTGCGTTAGTGAACAATACAAAATGTTTTTACAAAATCAAGAACTGCTGTGGAATCCAGAGCTCAACTACTATATGATTTTGATACGTCGTCTCTCTGATAGTATGTGTAAATTAATAGTTATAACGAAAACACAATTTGAAAAACTATATTTTTACAGCTATCAATGGTAAAAATCTCTTCTATAATACGGATTGGCGTTTCAATGAATTTCCCAATGCACCCACGCATGCACTCTATGTCACATGTGTTGAACTTTTAAGTTTGCCAATTGCGCCATCAATTGTGGCCAATAATGTTATTGATGTTATTGTGAAGGGATACTCATTGATACCGCAAAAGGAGATACACAGCTACATTAATACGGTAGGCATCATTTTGGCTGCATTACCGGAAGCTTATTGGAATGGCGTATATGACAGGCTTCAGGATGTATTAAATTCGCCGAAAATGCTCAAGTGGAACTATAGTTTTTCCGCATTTGAAATGTTCAGCTTTAAGACAGTTCGCGAGGCAATGATTGACAAAAATTATGCAGTTGTCTTGGCGGTAGCGCATTCTGTGTTTCATCATATGGGCGGCTTTAAATTAGCATCGATGACAAAGTAAGCGAATATTTATTATATGTTGATGCCATTTGACAGCACACTCACTTACTACTAACTTTGTAGATATCTTAAGGAGAAACTTAAACCATGCATACGTACCGAGCATCAATTGGTATTTCTGTGTCATGTCTTTGGTCCATTTTTACAACGCATCGAACAAGAAAAACCCAATGCCGTTGCTGGCATTGCAATTTTACTGTATGAACTACTCGAAGTAGTAGACAAACAACATGGCCCTGCGCCATTAGAGTATATGGATCCAATCTGTGATTTTCTGTATGCATATCCTTCACCTTTTTTTTACTTTAAATTGTATCTTGATTTATAATTTTTTGATTATCATTGATTTTTTAGTTATCACATCAAATATATACACGTTGGCAATATAATCAAAAACGAATCGGAAGCAATCATTAAACGCTTACGCCCAGCGTTACAAATGCGTTTGCGTTTTATAACACATCTAAATTTGGAAGATATACACACTGATAAATGGTAGGAATGTTAAATTTTTGATGGTGTACATATGTATATGTATGTATGTTAAACTTAAATTTACATAAAATTTTTTAGTAGCACTGAAACAACGCAATCTGTTGGATCTACGCCGGGTCAACAACAGCTGCAACAAAACGTTGGCAATATACACAATCAACAGTCTGCACAAATGCAAATTTCAAATCCCCAACAACAACAACAGCAACAGAATGCTGCGAGTGGTGGCATGGGTATCATAGGCGGCAGTGCTCCTCCACAACAAATGGGTGCTTACAATATTATGACGCAACAGCAACAGCAGCAACAACATATAGCGGGCGGAAATCATGGTCATCCACAACAAATGCAATATTTTATTTCAAGCATGCCTCGAGGATATTAATTGCAATTTTAAAGTGGATGTGTCAAGCCATGACGTTGTGCCCAATAAATATGGCTGAAAGCCATACATTTTTATTTTTGTAAATAGATAATAATTTGATAGAATATATTTAATTTTAGTTCACAAGTATTTAATTATAATAATAATTAATATCAGCAATTAAAATTAAAAAGTAAAGCTATATTAACCTCTAATACATAAATTCTGGAAGATTTCGACAAATGTGAACATTCTGACAAGATATTTATGTGTGAGAGTATTTTACCCAAATCTACAGTATTTACTTACTTACTTAACTTTTAATGGCACAACAGCCAATGGAGGGCCTAGGCGGAGCTTTTTCGCATCTATTCATGTTGTGCGTGTTATATTTGTACATGAATGGAATGTTAATAGTCAACCGATTGAATTGTGTAAACATGTTTTTGAAACGTCAATTCAGTACAATTTTAACCATGAATCGCTTCACGTCGAAATAGTAAAGCTGTACACTGAAAATAGTCGTTCAGTTGTCTTAACTCAAGGTGCATATCGTCGAAAATATCGTGGCCAACAAGCACCGTCTGACAACACTATTCCTCGTTTTGGAGACGAATTTTGTTGAGCACGGGACAGTGAGAGATCGACGACAAGCCGTTGCTCAACGCCCAAGACCTTCCAATGAATGAAAAGTTCACACTCTCTGGCGCAGTGGGGGAACGGAGAATCCACACGAGATCCATGAAACACCATTGAATGACCAAAAAGTGAATGCTTGGGCCGGCGTTTGCGCCAAAACCATCATTGAACATTTTTCTTCGGAGAAGGCGAAACAGTCGATGGGAATCGATATCGGTGGGTGTTGGCTCATTATGTCTGCCCACCAATGTTTAAAAAAAAGGTCTGGACGGTTACTAGTTTCAAAATGACGGTGCGCCATGCAGTTTCTGCAACGAAAATTCCCTGAACGTGTATCAAAAAATGGTGAGATTGATTGGCAACCCAGATTTCCTGATTTCACCATCCGGACTTCTTTTTGTGTGGTAATTTGAAAAGCAAAGTGCACGCCAGCAAGCTCCAGACAATTAAAAAACTCAAGGCAAACATACGTACCGAAATCATCACTATACCGCCTGAGATGAAAAAGTGATAGAGCACATCTTGCTTCGGTGGCCACTTGATTGATGTTGAACGGCGGCCACTTGATTGATGTTGTATTCAAAAACTAGTCCAAATAAATTGTAACGGACCCAATTAAATAAAAATACCTCATATATGGAATGGATAGTTTTTTTTTTAGTTATTCAATATTCACATACAAACATAAAAGATTACAAGACTCACAAGGGATTGCATTGTTGCCAGAGCTGGATAGAAAACCGTGAATTAACGGTAATTATCAAATACAACATAGTAGTTCCCTACAGTGTTGCAGTTGAAGTTTTTCCTATATACTACTGTGGGCAAAAGTTAGTAAGACTTTTTAATTTAAATTTCGCGCGGAAACCCATTCCTCAAAATATTATTTTTTTAAGGTTGGTATGACTGTCGGTGACATCTGTGCCAAATGTAAATAATCATTAGTGTTTAGTATACGCTTGTCTTTCTGAAGTACAAAAAGTGCATTCGGCGATTTTCACAATGAGTGAAATTATTCAACAAGAAGTTCCATTAAATTTTGTGTGCGGAATCAAATTTCTGGTGCCGAAACGTTCAGAATGTTGCAAAAGGCCTTCGGTGATAATTGTATGTCGCGAGCAAGTGTTTTTGATTGGTACAACTTGTTCAAAGATGGTCGAGATTGCGTTGACGACGAACCACGTCCAGGCCGGCCATCAACATCAACTGATGATCAACACGTCAATAAAATCAAGGAATTGGTGCTCGAGAATCGACGATTAACACTCAGAGACCTTACTGGCATCGTTGGAATATCGGAAGGATCAGTGAAAACCATTTTAAAACATCATTTGGGCCTAAGAAGAGTGAAAGCACGATTGGTTCCAAAATAACTGCATTGGTTTTACGAGACCATTTTGCCAAAAATTCGACTGATATCGTTCCGCAACCACCCTATTCGCCTTACTTAGAACCGTGTGACTTTTGGCTATTTTCTAAACTCAAAAAACCACTTCGTGGACACCGTTTTGAGTCAATTGTAGACATTAAACATGAATCGCTAAGCGCATTGTTTCACTGTTTCGAGAATTGGAAAAAACGTTGGCACAAGTGTATTGGGGCCGGGGGGGATTACTTTGAAGGGGACGAAATAGATTTGGAAGAATGAATAAAAAAATATGAAATTATGAACAAAGTCTTACTACTTTTTGCCCACAGTAGTACATAGTCGTAACACGTTTGTAAAAGAGTTTATTGAGAAAAACTATAATTTTTTAGTTTTTCCATATTTCCATCTTGTGAAAATGAGGCTTAGCTCTGAGGCTAACGTGGTCGATGAGTGATAGTAAAGAAGTTCCAATTACTCGTTTTTACAAGTTTCATATATTTATCTACCATACTAAATACAATTTTGAGCAGTTAAATTATTTTGTCGCAGCTGTTTGAAATATCATATCAACAAATGTCAAAATAACACTTGCCAAAATGTGGCAAGTGTTATGCCTTTACCACAATGAACTTCAGGTTTTCAGTGTCGACTATGACCGTATGTAGCTTCAAGGACCAAGCTTTTCGCATCCACTCCTTCCTATCGTTTTATGCTGAATTCGAACGGCGAAGTTTTGCTATTGCCTGCCAAGAGGTGGTAGAGAGGTAGAAATTTTGTGGTATGTTTTTTTATTTTTCCTTTTTTTTTATATATTATATAGCGGACCCCATGCACGTTTCACTGTGCATAATTAAAAAAGTAATTCAAAACAGCTTAAATTTTTAAAGATTATATTTATTGTAAAACTCTATGGAAAACCACATTTATAGTTTTCTTATTATCTTGGCAAGAAATGAATAATACTGATGATTTGCCTACACGTTAACAGGCTACGTATAATTGCCCATGAGAAAAAACTGGATATTCGAAGTTGATACCACAAATTTCCAAAGATTGACCTTGCGCTTTATTAATGGTAATTGCGAATGTAACTCGCACTGGAAATGGTACACGTTTGAATTTGAAAGGCAAATCGGTTGGAATCATCGGAATTCGTGGTAATAACACGTCTTCACCTTTGAATTTTCCAATCACAATAGTTGCTGTAATAACATTGACCATCAAAGTTCCCTCGTACCATTGCAAAGTTTCGGTTGATTCAAATTACGAAGCATAATTATAGTCGCACCGACTTTCAATTGAAGGTTATGTGGCGAAAATCCGGGTAAATCCAAAGAATTTAAGAATTCTGTAGGATAGTTAACCGCATCTTCTTCATTGGTAGCAGTATCAATAGACTTATACGAAACCAAAACACCAGGTATGTTTAATTGTATAGCAAAATTTAATTTATTGACATCTTTATTATTGGCTGCCAAAATGGTTCTTTCGCTTAAACAATTATGATTTTTGTAGTGCTTTACTATGTTGGGAAATACACTGTCAATCAATTCTTCTTTCGATGGTGTAATTCTACAAAAGTTATTCGGCAACGTAATCAATCCAGTCTCATCAACTGGCATTGCAACATTTCCAATTGTCATCAATTTATTTGAAAATTCAACAACAGCAACAACAGCATCATTTTGCAATTGAACACGAACATTTGTTGAAAGAAGAGATATTTTTACATGTCTCCACAAATACGATGATTTCAAGGAAGCATGTTTTTCATCGGCAGGGGTTGATCTTGGTATAATTGGCAATGTTAGTCGGAAATCTCCTGACAACAAAATTAATCATCCACCAAACAAATTGGAATTTTCCCGAATATCTCTCATTGTCCGTTCCAAGACTTCAACTGTTTTTTGTGAGCCATGGTGGCCTCATCCCAAACAATAAGTGCAACACGTTGCAACATTTTAGCCATTCCAGATGTCTTCGATGTGTTGCATGTAGGTGTTTCGATAATTTGCATATTCAAAGGCAACTTGAGTGCAGAATGTGCTGTACGGCCACCTTCCAACAAAGTTGGTGCGATGCCAGAGAGCAAGTGCCAATGCGATTCGATTTTGGGAACGTATTGTTGCTAAAAGCTGTGATTTTAAAAACGTTTTTTCTGTTTTCCTGTACCACCAGGAGCATCCAAAAAATGAAATCCACCACTTCCATCGTTAACAGCACGCATAATTGTTTCATATACTCTTTTTTGCTGAACATTTAATTTCGGAACATTTGCTTAAACGTATGAATTCAAGGTATTCGAGTCATATTGGTTTTAACGTTCTAATTCTTGATTAATTATGTCTGCATGGATCGATTTCATTCCTATCATTCCTAATTGTTCTAATGCTTTGTTTGCCATCATCTTACATTAATCTTCAATCATAATCAATGCCTCGTTATAAATTGCCGGTGTAAAATCCATTTCCATTTAAAATCCAATTGATTCGACGCACCCTACGTAAAATATCTTCCGACATGTAATTTTGATATTTTGTCCACAAATCAACTGGATTCGATGGATTACACGTAGTCAAAATAATTGCAAATAGCGAACGAATTTGTAGTGGATGGGCAGATACTGATGTATCTGCTAATCCCAATGCGTATCATGTTTCAATAGATCTACACTTTGACATGCTTCACGATATGTTGTACCAACATGTCCATCAACTGTTCTTAACTGCTGAAATGATATTGGTACACGAACATTGATCAATAACAGTCGTAAATTCAGCATTATTAGGATGAACAGTATAAATTCGCCCTACAGAATCAATTGAAAACCGATTTACATGGCCATCAACTCGATTCCCTTGCTTACGACATTGAAATTCTTTTTTTTGTTGAATTCCATGTAAAATACCTTGGTACTTCTGCATACAATAACGTTTTAGCAAATTCATCAGTTTGACACAACATAAAAAAAGGCTGATTTTGACATTCTAATTATACCGCCATTATGGCCACAACTACAATTATGTGTTTTTTATAGTTGTTTTAATACTGCTTTCGTCAGATGATTTTAAGAATAGATGAATCTCAGTGTAATATAACAATAGTAACGAAGAGGCATTTTAGCGACTCCTTATGAGTTTTCGTCCTAATGCAAACCCTATTATTATTTCAAATATGAATTTTAATATATGGAGAATTGCTTTTGTGTAGGTTTTAACTTGTGTATATTTTAGTACATTTACTTCATACACATTTATGCAACCTTGACACCAAAATATTCCACATAGTTTTACAAGCTCTGGCAAAGTTGTCTGAAGGTTGTTTTGGCGCGGAGATGCAGTTTCACAGTTGGTGAAATTTTCTAAATACAGCGCGACAAATAATATTGGAAACTTTTTGCAATTATTAAAAATGAAGTGTAAAATACCTGAAATTTCATGGCATAATCGTGATCCTGTCCTCAGTGTAGATATACAGCCAAAAAATGAATTTGCTGTGGACGGCAATATGAATAGAACTTACCGTTTGGCCTCTGGTGGCACGGATGCGCATGTACTGATATGGTATATTACTTTGGCGGCCGATGGATCAGACATAGATCTAGACTTAGCTGCCGATTTGGCGCGTCACCAGCGTGCTGTTAACGTGGTCAAGTGGTCACCAAATAGTGAACTATTGGCATCTGGCGATGATGAAAGTGTTGTTTTCATTTGGAAGCTGAAAGCTGAGAGTGATCCTTTAAATATATTGGAAAATACCAATGATCAAGACAAGGAAGTTTGGATAACAATGAAAATTTTGCGTGGACATATGGAAGATATATATGATTTGAGTTGGTCGCCGAATTCGCAGTTTTTAGTTAGTGGTTCGGTGGATAATACAGCGATGATTTGGGATGTGCGTAAGGGCAAATCAGTGTCTATACTCAATGATCACAAGGGGTTCGTGCAGGGTGTGGCTTGGGACCCGAAGAATCAGTATATAGCTACGATGAGCACAGATAGGTATGCATTTGAAAGGGTTTGATGTCATGTACAAATAAAATCTCTGTGTTTTGAGTTTAGAGATTTTACCTTATGTATATTATTTTAATTTGTATTCACTTTTCTCATATTGACACAGATATTTACGTATCTTTGATATCCAAACAAAGCGTGTGCTGCATCGCATCTACAAAGGTACACTGCCCGTTCCAGAGGGTCATGAGCTGTATGAACGTCGCATGCGGTTCTTTCACGACGACACACTTCAAACTTTTTTTCGTCGTTTGAGTTTTACGCCCGATGGGAAGCTTTTGCTTACTCCTGCTGGTGTCACTGACTACGATGGTTGCGTGCACCCGCTCCACACTACGTACGCCTTCAGTCGCTATGCATTGCGACAACCAGCTATTGTGCTTCCCTGTTCCGAACAGTATACTGTCGCAGTGCGCTGTTGTCCTTTATTGTACCGTTTACGTCCCCATAATGTGACCACAAACCCGCCTGTGGTACCATTGCCTTATCGTATGATCTTTGCTGTAGCCACACGTAGTTCTGTGTACTTTTATGACACACAGCAGCGACAGCCATTCGCACTCATTTCAAATATACATTATACACGCCTCACAGATGTGGCATGGTCGAGCGATGGGCGTATGGTTGTTGTGTCCAGCACTGATGGATTTTGTTCATTGATTACATTTGAAAGCGATGAGCTTGGAGAAGAGTATGAGAACTCTGCGGCAGTGCTAAGCGCGGCTTTGTTAAGTGATGTAGCGCCAGTAAATTCGAAAAAATCTAAAAAACAAAAGGAAAATGATTCTCAACAGAAATCATTGAAATACTCGACAGATGAAGTCAAGGTTGTTGGCCATAGTGGGGGGATGTCACGAGAGCCATTGCTGGAAAAAGTGGTTGAAAAGGAAACGGAAACCCTGGTAAAGGAATCTGAAACACAGAAGTCGCTCTCACCAATATCTATTAAACTTAAAAAAAAGGTCGAATCGAAACCTAAAACAGAGGAAAGGGAAGCACGAATGCCGAAATTGCCCACGCCAATAGCTATAAGACGCAAAGAAAAGATTGAAAAGGAATCAGAAACATGTAAGAAGGAAGTACAGAAATTGCCCACACAAATAGCTATTAAACGCAAAGTAGTTACTACTCAAAATCCTAAAACAAGTGAAGAAAGCGGAGCTGAAGAGATACAGAGTTCTTCAGTAGATGATAGTGTAACAGAAGGATTAAAAGAAAAACTAAATCAAAATCATCAGGAAGCACAAGAACAGAAACTTGCTACACCGATAGCTATAAATTTCAAATCTGCTGGAACGCAAAGTACTAAAACAGACGAGGGGAGCGAACCTAAACAAAATCGTAATATAACAGCAATAGCTGACTGTGTGGCCAAAGAAGAAAAAGTAGCTACACCATTTGCTATAGAACGAAAGAGTACTACAGCTGCAGGAAATGCCAAAACAAATGATAGCGGAACTAAATCGAATACGACAGTAGATGATCAGCACGACAAATCAGCATTCATAGATAAATATATTGAAAAAGACCAAGAAGCAAAGAAGGAACAGCAAGTGGCCACACTGATAGCTATAAAACGTAAAGGGACCCCAATAAAAAATACTGAAACAAATATCCAAAAGGGCATTGAAAAAGTTTTTGTTTCAACATCGTCATCGGCAGCTATGATTGTGCCGGCAAAAGCTCTGCCTACAGATATCATACTCGATAAAGAGATACTCAGCTCGGATGAGAAATTTGAAACGCCTGAGAAAAAGTGTCGTCCAGTAACTCCTATATCAGTGCGTCGTACACCACGCGGTAGCAACACTGCATCTACTACTAACAGTCCAAAATCTGTTGCATTACAGACTACCGCCACAGTTGAGAACAATTCCCCTCTTGTATCGCTCAATTCATCACGACAGCAAAAGAAAGCCACACCCATTGCTGTACGTCGTGCGCCTCGTCGTGCTCTAACAGCTCCTGCCACATTAACACCCGTGCTTGATACGCCTACTGTTGGTGAGGAGGCAATGGATGCTTGGCCTTTGAAATACGACAATAACGACGGAGAAGAAGAAAAGAAGGCAGAACATAAGGTAGTATCACAAAACCAACCAAAAATGGTTAATCCACTTGAGGAGTCAGTTCCAAAAGAATTTGCTTGTGAACGCACTGAAGATATTCGTCTCGTCTATGAGGATACTGTCGAGGAAACGCCACTGGAGAATGTAGAAACAATAGAAGTTTCTGAAAAAAAATGTTTCACAAAAACTTCAGTTGCCGAGGAAACGCCAACAATGAAGATCCAACCAACAGAAAGTTCAGCAGCTGCAGGAACAACTGCAATAGTTTCTCCCCATACTCCAAACCAGAAACAACAAACACCAAACAACAAAACACCACGACGTGTGGCATTGAAAACAATTTCAACTCCTAAATCTAAGAAGAAATTACTTTAATATAGAAGTTATGTTATAGTTTTGTAATATTTTTTTTTAAGATCAGTTGACAAAACTATATTAAAAAAAAAAATTATTAAATATGGTATATGTATTCAAAGCATGTAAGAACCAGATGAAGAGCCTGTAAATCGAGTTACGTATAAAATACGATAAAAATATGAAATAAAATTAGTTAAGAGAACATTTATATTAATACATACACGAGTACTCTTTCTGTTTTATAACAACAAATCACTTCATATTGGCTGGTCAACTTTTAAAATCCCTTGTGGAGGACAAAATTTTTTTTTGATGGAGTACTTTTTATTGTGACAAAACTATTCAGGACACATGCTTTTAAGTAAGAAATCGGAAGGTAAATAAATTTATTAAAGCTGTCAGATACTTCAAAGACAGTTAAGGATTTATGTTATATATGACATAGTTGGATGTAGCTCAAGCTACTGAGAATAATCTTGGGGCGGCATGGAATCTCTTCTTTACCATAATTTTGAAAAATAAAAGTTTACACATATGTACTTCCATATGGGGAATATTTTATTGGACACCTTGATTTTGATATTCGACAAGTGTTTTTTTTTCCTATTATTCATTGTGACGTTCACTGGTGTAATTTTTAGTGCGAGAGAAGCAAAATGTATCTTGCCTTACTAAGCGTTGCAAGAAAAAATAAAGCAGTTTAAGTTGAAAACGTTAAGACTTCTTTACATACTTTGAATCCTGAAATCAGAAAAATTGACTTTGATAGCAAAATATTGTCGGTGGTAAAATTATCCAAACCAGATAATCCAAGCCATTAAGACGTTGCGCCATTAAAATGCCTCTGAAGAGCTATTGTATTTTTCTGCAACGTAAACGGAGACAATCATCTCAACTACCTAAGCCAAAGTAATTTCTCCCGAGAAAAATTAACAACTTTTGTGCGGAGCAGAGATCCCGAGAAAGTTTCGCAAATTATATTAACCAGCAGATAATTATTTTTATTACTTACATACTTATTTACTTTTAATGGAACAACAGCCCATGGAGGGCCTATGTCGAGCTTTTTCCATCCACTCATGTCGTGCGTGTTATATTTGTACATGAATGGAAGGGACCTACAGTTTAATGCCGAATCCGAACGGCGAAGTGAAAAGCTTTTCATAGGCAATTTTTACTCTTGTAGGTTTGCCATTGCCTGGCAAGAGGTGGTGCCGTGTAGAAAAATAATTTTTTCTACTTTTTGATTTTGCCTGTGCCGAGATTCGAACCCCGGACACTCTGCGTAGCAGTCCAACGCACTAGCACTACGCCCTGCACAATCTGTGTACAGGGTATTTGATCGAGAAATGGTTGTAATGCCCGCAATCACGCGTCAATGGTATGAACATGAATACATGTGTATATATCTTAAGTTCTTAAACGGGCAAACTCGGCTAAATGGGTGTGGTACCTCCCATACAAGTGATTTTTTCAAAGACTGATGTTTAGAAAAAATTTCTGAATTCAATTAAGCCAGATTCGGTACACATTAAATAGCTTCTTAGCCTAACAGTGGTCGCTGTGGCGTAGTGGTAGTGCGTTGGACTGCTACGCAGAGTGTCCAGGGTTCGAATCTCGGCTCTGGCAAAATCAAAAAGTAGAAGAAATTATTTTTCTACACGGCACCACCACCTCTTGGCAGGCGACGGCAAACCTACAAGAGTAAAAATTGCTATAAAAAGCTTCCATTCATGTACAAATATAATACGCACAACATGAATGGATGCGAAAAGCTCGGCCTAGGCTCTCCATGGTCTGTTGTGCCATTAAAAGTAAAGTAAGTAAGCCTAACATAGGCCAATAGCCACGCCTACCTCCCATACAAGTGTAATATTGAAAAAATACCAAATAATAAACCAAATACGGAGCACACTATTGCAAAACTTAGCTTGAAGAATTTACATAGGTGAAGAAAATTATCATCATTGGCAATAACCATGCCTACTCCACAAGCAAGAGTATTTGTCGCAGGATATTATAAACGGAACTATTGGTACAAAAACAACAAAATTTGGTATAGTAAAAAGATTTAAAAATTTCATGCAAAAACTAAGTATTAAAATTTATCCTAGCATTATTAAACGCTGAAAGTTTTTTATTGCAGAGGGTGCAGGAAATAATTTAGCGTCCGAATTTAGCTTTCCGACTACATAGTTTCATATTGTATAAAGCTATTGTTGCTGATTACAAGGAAGGTAGCGACCAGCAGTAAAATTGTACTCGAAATCTTTCCAGGTATAGGAACCAACACTGTCTAAGATGAACAAAGAACGCCTTCATGCGCTCATGTCCCTGCTTACATCACAGTCAAAGCTACTAATTGGGAACTGAAACTCAAAGAAATCAGCTTTAAGTCTCAAGCTATTGGCTTTATCAAGGAACGCAGCTTCTGCTGGACTCAGAAGCTCTTAATTACAGGAGGAAAATATATTTTGGACACGGATGCCATCGGTTTAAAGCAGTGATCTCTGAGATTTCGCAGTGAGATGGACATTTGTGGCTGCCTATGACCATCTTACTGGGGGTGCAGAAGACCTAATTGGACGTACTAAACTAACTCTGAATTATAATTTTGGTAGCATAAAATATCCATACACAAGTACTTTTTTTTTTTAATCTTTATTATATTAATTCAAGATGATCTAACACTGTGATTTTTCTTTTACATACAAACATGTTTTTTCTTTAAGTTGTTCTTTTATTTTTTTGTTTTGGTTTTTAATAAGTTCTGATTACAATTTACCTTCATGTGTTTTCTTTTTTTTTTTCTATTACCAATAAATAAATTGTTTTTATTTTCTAGATTTTATTTCTTTGGTTGCAAAAAAATGCGGTTTTATGTTGTTGTTTAATTTATTTATATTTTCATTTGATAAGTTATTTCACTTCCTTTTCATATCATTTTAATTAGATAACATATATTAATTTAATTAAAGGACTTTTACTTTAATAATTTTGTTTTTCTTTTGTTATTATGTACTTGTTATTGTTAGTGTTTTTTAAATAAAACTAAAAATTCTGATATTTTAAGTCGGAACAATATATTTCTTTTTTTGGTTTGTTGTTGGGTTTTCTTTGCTTTTAATTAATGTTTGTGTGTTTAAAGAGTAAAACTTTATATGTAAATGTACATATGTGTAAATAATTTAAAATAAAAAAAAAAAAAAAAATTTAAAAAAATTATTCAAAATGGCAGACTAGAAGAAAATACGTTTTATTCTTGTATTATGTAATTATAATACGCCACGATCGAGATACGATATACATACATACATTGTATATGTAGAATAGAAGATGCTGGACATACAATAAAAAAATAAGTTTTTAAGATTTAGTTCTTGCTTTACCTGTTGTTGTTTGTATTATGTTTCTGTATGTATGTATGTATGTAGTTTATGCAAATGAAATTCCTTAATTTAATTTACACATAATCAACAAATTCATCATTTAATTATTTTCTCGTTTTATTTTGTTTTTAATTTTCGACAGTTTTTTCTGTATTTTGTTCTTCTGGTTGTTGTTGTAGTTTTTTATTTCGTTTATTTTTTTATTTTAAGATTAGGACAACTAAAGCAATTTTTTTAGGCTACAAAATTAGATTCAACATCTAGTTATAGTTTTTTGTTTTTTGTTTTTTGTCTACCTATTAAAAGTTTTTCAATTAATTTTTTTATTTTATTCATAAATATTTTTTTTTCCGTTTTGTTTCTTTTTTGTAATTTTATGATTTAATGCTATTTTTTGTATCGTATATAATAATTTTTTTTAATTTGCATAATTACAGAGTAAATAAAGTTTCTGTTGATTTGCAGTTTGAAGAGAGTTCGGCGCGTGAAAGTCGTCACGTTTTTGTTTCTTATTTATTTATGATGTGATTTCAAATTCAAACTACACCCTGAAGTAATTGAGTGTAAAAATCGTGAGATGTGTTAATGGTGCGCTCTGAATGGGCATATTTGGTGTGTGTGAGTGTGTGTGTGTATGTGTGAGAGAGTTTATTTATTATTTTTTATTTGATATACAAAAAAAATTAAATACAGCATCCATGTGATGTAATGTATGTATGTATGTATGTATGTATGTATGCTTAGCAATTATGAACAATTAACCGACATGGCATTACTCATATAAGAATGCACCTTTTCCAGTAAATGCTTTTATTTTTTATTTAATAATGTAATTTAAATGATTTTGCTTCTTTTATACATGTATACTATACTAGCTTTAGTTTAATAAAAAATGGATTTTTACCGTATTCTAAAAATTTTAATCCACAATTATATCAGTATTTTACTTCAGGAAAAGCCCATGCCCTTTTCAATAGTCGCTAACTGGGATAGGTGATACTGACTGTCACTTATTTTTCATATCACTAGCATCGAGTATCAAGTTAACGCGGTTTAATGGGCAGTTTCAAGTAACATTTCCATCTCTTGGCCGATGAAATATAAGACAATGATACATGTGAAATGTGAAATGTCAATGCCCAGGTGTAGTAATTTAATGAGTTGAGATGCCATACATAGTATATGAAGAAATGACAAACTCATGTGTAAGATATTTTGCTTTATACAAAACAGGAAAAACAAGTAGAGAAATGAAAAACAACGATACAGCAAATAATGATCTGATTTGTCCAATTCACTAGATGCTATTATTATTTACTTATTTTGCACTAAGTAAATCTTCAATTATGCATTATAATCCCATTGCTTATGATTTTCCTAATAGAATGTTTTTCATTTCCTTAATGTTATCTTGCTACCGGGAGTGAAATCAAATCGCCGACTTCTTTCCCCATAACTAAATCAGACGATTACTTGGAGAGGATGAGAAGTTCTCTACTTGTTTTTCCTGTTTTGTATAAAGCAATATTTTATACATGAGCTTGTCATTTCTTCATGTACTATGTATGGCATCTCAACTAATTAGACCTAGACAACATGATTCATTCTCAATACTCAAGCGCTGCAAAAAAAAAGCAGAAAGTAATTATCTTTTTCTCCCAAAACTGAAGACTTGAAGTCCTTTGTTTCCTTAAATGCGAGCATAGCATACAAAAATCGGACCAAGTATGTAGAACAGTATGTTCTGTTTGGATATTGCAAAAACTCGATGTTATATATGATGGTCGAATGATAATTTACCATTGATAAGTTTGTTGTAATGTACTAATGTACCACTGCGTCAAAAAACGTTATTCCTAGCAGGCTTCGCCAGAATCCAGCGGGGGCTGAACAATTATGTATACTGATACTTAGGCTTACCAATAATGAAAAGAAACTCAAAATTAATAAGGAGTCAACTTTTGGACAATTTTTATATAAAACCAAAAGCCAGAAAGTCACCTCTAAACTAAATTTAAAATTGATTTTGTTTTGCTTATCACTTAGGCGCTGGTTGTGTTCAAACTATTAAATAATCCGGATTCTTTAATGTAAAGCAAATATTGATACAGATTTTAATATGTATAAGTAAATATTTATGAATATGCAAGAGACAGAGCAAAGATAATTAAATATAAAATAAATATGTAGTTGTAGTGATACTTATACAAAATGTTGTTTTAATGCTCTAAATATTATATGTAACATCTCTTTGTGTATTAATAAATAATAATTGCAGTTGCAGTTGCTGTTGTTGTAGTTATTGTATATATTTTTAATGAAATCTACATATGTAAAGTAGGTATGTATGTATGTATGTATTATTGTAAGAAAAATTGTAAAAAATAAAACTTTATGAGAAAAATATATGTATATGCATCATTTGTTTGTTATTAAATTTTAAATAGTAGTTTTTTGTTTGTTTTGTTTTAGTTTTGTTTTAGTTTTGTGTTTAAGATAATTAATAACTTTTTTTTTTATATAAATTACATCATTCAAGCATTATATGTAAATTTTGTATTTTTTACTTCTATTTGCTTCGTTCTCAATAAATATAATTACAATTATTTAATATATTGTAAAAATGGTCACGTTTTTGTATTTATTCTTTAAATGGTTGTTTTTTGCTGGTTTTATGTTATGAAAAAGTTTTATTTCTTTTATGATAAATACATGGGTATAAAGAGGGAAAAAGTTTTGCCGAAGACTTTTTATTTTAGTTTGATGTACATAATTTATTTTTAATGTTATTTTGAATTTTGTGAATTCATGAGCGATTTTAATTGTTTGTTTCATTGCTGTTGTTGGTTTTTAGAAGTTTCTATCTGTATGTGTGTATGCTTGAGTGTGTTAAATGCAGTTATAGGTGTACAAGTTTGGGAACCTATGGGAAATGTGGTATGTGTTGCGATGTTAACGATAACTCTGTTTTCTGAGCCTTTGAACTGTGATTGAATCATGAAAGTTGAAATCAAGTATTTATTTGTTTGCTCTTGCCTGCATTGGATCGATCCATTATCTTGTTCAATATTAAACTCGTCCTCAATAGCTGCCTCTGAGTGTGTGGGTGTGAATATTTTAAAAACAAGGGATCTTGAGACTTACTTTGATTATTACAAAAAACGCATTCATTAATTTTTGTTGAATAATTTGTTAAGCTTTTGTGTTGAGCGTTCCTATCGCATCGCTTGTTGTTAGTGATAAAAGGCAAAAGCATAAAGAAGATATTAAAAAATCTTGAATATAAACATACTGCACTGCAGTGAAATACTTCAACAGCTAGATGCAACAAAGTTTCTTAAGCAAACTCTTTTGCTTACCACGCATTGATCTGTCGGTTTTTCGTTTTTTAAGGAATGATCATAAAACACAAAGCGGGCTTTCTTTTCATATCTAGCCTAGCATTGTAAACTTAAATGGTTAAAGTACGAAACTTCCCAAAGAATCAGTTACCAGAAAAAGTTCGTTTGCTCGTCCCTGATCGTTCGCAAAGTGCAGGGTTGGCGTGCTACGCCAAAAACACGCATGAAGACAAAGGTTGGAGTTAGTGAACCATAATAACGTCTGCATTCAAGAATTTAATGTACGACATAAAATCGTAAAAAGAATTGTGAAAAACAGGTGTGTTCACTCGCGAATGATTTGAGCCGTTCACAAATGTGTTTTTCACTCTTTGCCGCGTAAGAGTGAATGGAAAAAAACTGCATTACAATTCATAAACTTTTACATATTTGGTCTCTAACGACGAATTAATGAACAAAATTTTGCTTTTCTTTTTTGCATTTATTCGTTTGTAAATATCATGAACTTCATTGGCAAAACGTATTTGTTTCTGTACTCATAACTATTTAAATGTTCAATCCTAGATATTTTGTTTTGCTTTAGTGATTTCGAGCAAGTCTTGAATATTACACTATAAATTATCATAACAAAAATATTTCCTTTGTTTATTCGTTTTGCTTTGGAAAAATTGCAAGAAGTTTTCTCCATTAATTGAAATAAAAACATTTATTCATAAATATTTCCATTACATTGTTTTTTGATTTTAAGTGTATGTATGTATGTATGTGGTAAGTAAATACATATTTATATATAAATTAAGCTTAAAGCTAAACACAAAATATGTAATATGTATGTAGGTATATAAATAAAGTGTATGTGTTTGTAATAGATTCAAAACTAAAAATATAAAATTAGAAAAAAAAGAGTTTATTCGAAAGTTCGCTTGAGAAGAGAATAGTGTGTATTGGCATAGTCAAATAATTTTAAATCTATTTAAATTTAAATAAGTTATTCTTAGTTACATGTTTTAATGTTAAGAAAAATTTAAAATAAATTAAACAATAAATACTTTACAGTGGCAGAAAAACAACATAAATAAATTCATTTGAAAATACATAATCAAGCACACACTTTTTGTGTGTGTGTGCTATTTAATAAACACATTTATAGATTTATTTAACATTGCTAATTATTTATTTGTGTGTTGTGGTTGTGTGGTGTGCGTTGTTGTCAGGTTGCCTCTTAACAAATAAATGGCTTAAGGAATTTATTTTTGTTTATTATATATATTAAATTAAAAACATTGCACTGTGGCATACGTTTGAGCTTTCATAAATGTATAATCTTGTTGTCGTTTATTTATGTATATATAAGAAAACAAGGAAAAATTTAACTAAAGAAATAATTACTAAACTAACCGATTAAAATAGGAGAAATTGCACTCAACTTATTAAGTTTAGGTATTGCACTTTCTTTATGTGTATATGGTATTATTTTTGTTTTTCAAAAAGCATTTCCAGTTCGGAATCAGCTTAATACCATACCTATTTTGTCTATTTTGTCGGGTTGAGATTTTTATTTTGTTTTCTAACGAATTTACACTATCCCCTTTAGATATTCCTAGTCGCAGAAGCTCGCAGTAAATTTAGTAAACGCAGCGATGTAGCGTTTCATACATAGTAGAAATAGTTTCTTCTGTGTTTATATTGTTCTACTTTGTATATGGCAATGGCTCTGAAGTGCTGAATTTCAAAATTTTACTCTACTTTATTCAGTAATGTTAAACTAAATAAATATATTAAAATTATAAAAAAGAACCAATGCCTACAGATTTTCCTTACGAATTTATTTTGCCAAATTTTAAATGTATACAAAATCTGCTTTACAAAGTACATACAATAGCAAAATGATTTAAAAATATGTAATACATTTTGTTGCAGATTTTGAAGAAAAGTTTTAAGAATGGCTGACTATAGTTAGTACCTACTCGAACACCAAATTGAAGCTTTCCAGCTCAACATAGAAACGTAACAACCATTACCTAAACATTTTTGCACAAAGCCCTAGACCAAAACCGGCCTGACTACAATTGAGGGCTCATATGGTGTGCATTTCATTTATAGGTGGATTTTTCCTTTAGCATTCTTTATGGGGCACAAACAAATTACAAAAAAAATTGTATTCAAGTTATCGTATTTACATTCAATGGAGGAAAATTTAAAATTTATGGAAAATACTATTAATGTGCTCAATTCTAAAAACTTAAAAATTTTCATATAGTTAAAGTAAAATATTTATTTTAAATGTACATAAGTAGGCACACATATAAATATGCTGACAATACAGAATAACTATTAGGTTTAAATATTAAAATTCATTTAAATAATTGCAGGAAATATTAAGAAATCAATATTAATTAGAAACAAATTTAAATGCACAGATATTAAAATAGTACTTAGTAAAAAATAAATGCATCGAAGCTTCTCAGTTTCGCACGCTTGTATAAATATCGTATATGTGTTTATAGGTGTGCGTTTGTGTGACTGTGTGCGCGTTTGTGTATGCAGCAATTTTTAATTCCTCAAGCATATTATAAATACAAGAAATTTAAAAATATTGTTAAATTTCATCAAAAAGGAAATAACAAAAAATATTTAAACATACATACGCATATCAGTGTATACTTATATAGGTATGTACTTATATACATACATATGTATGTACATATACATATGTAATACAGAACACATAAAATACAAAAATAGCGCAAAATAGTAAAAATGATCACGTACGAGAGTACCTAAGTATGTTTATGTGTGCGTGTGTGTTTATGTATGAATGTACGATGCTTGATAACATAAGATTTTAGTTTCAGTTTCAGTTTTATTTTTATCTAGATTCATATTCATTTCAATGGCAATAAGCAAAGAAGAGATTTCATCGTTTCAATTTCCGGTTAATGATATTCTTATCAATTCTTTACTTGTTGCGATTTCGTTTTGTTTCTTTTTTCAATTACAAATTACATAATTTATTTAAATAAGCTTAAATATATTTAAATTACTTCTTGGTTTTGTTTTTGTTTTTTCGCTTTGACTAAAATATACTTTGCTTTTTGCGTGTGTTTTGTTGGTTTGATTTTTATTTCTGCTGGTAGTTCAACTGTTTTTAATTTGCCGGCAACATTTAAATGCTCATGCAACACATTCTCGATGTAAACCTAAATGAACACAATAACAATTTCGAATAATTGCAACGAAAAAGAACTAATTGTCAAAACATAGCAATAGAATAAAACTAAATTATCGTATCTAAACTAAAATTGAAATTATTCAAAATTATTATTACAACCCCAAAGAGTTTGGCTGCTCTGATTTTGCGATTGTTTTCACTTTAGCTTTTTCTCATTTCTTGACGCACTGGTGCTGGCTGATGTTGGCTGGCGGCTGAGTGACGAATGTCGTCGTTAGTGCTGAAACTCTGAGCAACACATAAATATAGCCAATATTGTTGTTGGTGAAGCTTTACTGTTTTGTGTTTAATAGTTAATAGTTATTTTTGCTTGCGACAAACTTCACTTAACATTTGTATTTGTATTTGTATTTCTTTTTTGAATTATTTGTTTGCTGATAGTTTCTGGTTGCTGCTAATAGTGGCATATACTTATGATGATGCTATTCCTTTTGTTTTGGTTGTTACTGACAGTTGTAGATGGTTGTTGTTGTTGTTGATGTTGTTATGTGAATATGTTAGGCGTAATCGGTTATTTTTTGTTCGTCCATCGGTCATCACTCTACTCCATCCAACATCGTCTTAATACAGACCGCAGCCTCGCAAATTGTTTGCAATGATTACGTCAGTGACTGCATCGAAAACAAATTGAATATTGTTCGTATCTGTGGCACACGTCATGTGGCAGTAGATTTCTTTTGAGGTCGATTTGTTTTTCGCTTCGAATTGAGCTTGAATATACGCAGCAGCTTCACCATACTCTTGACCGCCTAAAATTATACACAAATATGAACATAGACAATTAAATAATAATAAAATTAGAAAAATCAAAGTATTCTTTTTTATTTTTTTTATTGATACATTCAACACACAGGGTGTACACCTATAAATGCAGATCATTATGTTGAATGGAAGGAATATTGATAGGTGGGAGGAAGAAGGAGGGAGCATGAGAGAGGGGATGTAATCACACAGGATACCGATAAAGAGATAGACAAGTGTTATGCCTTTACCACAATTAACTTCAGTTTATCAGTGTCGGCGGTGATACCGCATGTAGCGCTAAAGGCCGAGCTTTACGCATCCACTCATGTTGTGCGTGTTATATTTGTACATGAATGGAAGGGACATGCAGTTTTATGCCGAATCCGAATTTAATATTGTAAAAAGAGATTTTATGCAACATGTTTCCTTGTTGTTGTTATGGCGCTGCTGAATTCCTCATATTCTATCGCGAAACTGCCCCCGATTTGAAGGAGATCAAAGGTAAGAGTAATGGTAATTTTAGGTAGTACATATATTCACTTGGAACCATTTAAAAGATCGCTTTGCTTATTAAACCACTGGCAGTATTAGTGGAACTCTAAATACTCTTAAATAAACTTTCTGAGTTATCTTTTATACGCTATCGACTGCACATAATTATTTACTTTCGAGAAAACTGAGCAGTCTAGGTTACAAAAATCACGGGGGATTCAAATAAGTCAAAAACAGTAGATCCTACTGCAAGCAATTCCCATGTAGTGATGTTACATAAAACACCAAATAGACTTTAATCTAATCATCAGTATTGCTCTGCACCTGAATTTGACATTTTTGTTCAAATAAATCACAGAAATCGCAGAGAAGAAGCTAAAGCTGAAATGTTTGCCCATAGGCAAGCATAGCTACATCTTTAACAGAGAAGATAATGGCGATCAAGAATATTCATAGAAAAAGTGGAGTGAAGATTGTTACAACATACCTGTGTACTCGGGAAAGCAGATCGTCAAGGGGCTCTTTCGAATCTTCTCCTCAAATAAATCCTTTTTGTTCAAAAATAAAATGATTGAAGTATCCGTAAACCATTTGTTATTGCAAATGGAATCGAACAGTTTCAATGATTCTTGCATTCGATTCTGAAGAAGAGAAAGACAATTATAATATACATAAATATGCATAATTGAAATATTTAAATTTACATACTGTAGTTTCATCCTCATGCAAAACCTGATCATATTCGGACATGGCAACGCAGAAAATAATCGCAGTAACATCTTCAAAGCAATGAATCCATTTCTTTCGTTCAGATCGTTGCCCGCCGACATCAAACAGTCTAAGTATTACAAAAAATATAAGAAATTATGCAAGCCTCATTATAAAATATGCGTTTTTACACTTACTTGAAGTTGAGATTTTTAAAGGAAAAGTGCACTTCAACAATTCCAGTTGTTTTGACACGAGTACGTAAAATGTCCTGTTCGGTTGGTTGGTAATCCTTGGCGCCTAACCGATCCAAATCGTCGAGAAAACTAGAAAGCAAGAAAATAAAACCGTAAGTACGAATATGCCAAAAGACATTAAAGGCAAGGGAAGAAAGGGAAACCCACAATAAAAATCTACATTTTTTCTGCATTTTCCCCATTGCGATGCCATTGAATCAAAGTGTATGTAATGTATGTACGTGTGACTCAAAAATACAAACTATAGTGCCCTGTGAATAAACAACACTTTAATCCACTTAACTATATTCCAACATCCAGCATCATTCAATACTAACTAACACACACGATCGCAAACACAATGCGGCTTTAGTGTTTTTGTGCAGAGAAAAAAAAATCACAAATTGAGGAAATGTTTAATTAACTTGAATTTAAGCGGCTTGGTTTACATTCACCTAAAAATTATCTGCGTCGCCGCAAATAATTTAACAAAATAAATAAAAAGCGCACTTCAATTAAAAATTTTTCTAAATGCAATTATTTTAACTATTTATGACCGCAGTAAAATATTTCTTATCTTATGAGAATGTAAGTCGGACCAAATGCAAATAAATGGAATTCGCATAAATAATGAATTTGGATGTTAATATTAGTGCAAGCCTAATTATGAAAACAAGTTACTATAAATATTCTATTTTAAATAGCTTTCAAAAATATCGCTCGTAATTTTAGTATTAATTCTTGGATTTCAGATTACTTCATACTCGTAAAATCCAGCATAAACACCAACAATAATGTCAGCCTTAAGATCGAGCGGAGACTAACTCTTGACAACAGGTGTTACTACGGGCTCAGTAGGCAATTGAGAAGTAGAGAGAGCCTTCTCTCGACCGACAAAAATAACGCTCTATAAGTCCCTCATCCTTCCCGTCCTAATGTATGACGCAGAGACGTGGACATTGAGCATCAATGATGAGAGGCTGTTAGGAGCGTTCGAGAGGAAGATACTCCGTAAGATCTACGGTCTAGTATGCGCGGACGACGTGTATCGAATAAGATGGAACGATGAGCTGTATGAGCTGTACGCCGACACTGACATAGTCAAGCGTATAAAATTGAATATCAATACACCTTGAATATGAAGTGATAAATTGCGATTAGTTTCGACCTAATTTTAAATAAAATTACCCTTAATGTATTAATTGGAACAACTTTTATCTTATCTGTTAATAGGTGGTTTAAGAATTCATATGCCTTTAACTTCTGCTTGTTTTAATGTAGCTAATTTACTAATCCAGCGGCTTCGCTGGCTGGGTCATGTTGAGCGAATGGAAGAAAGCGCTCCGGCTAGAAGGGTGTTTTATTCAAACCACGGTGGAGGAACACGCAGATGGGGACGTCCTAATCGCTTCGTAGAGGCTAAGACCGATCATCGGTTGTAGTGCCAGTTAAGTATGTAAGTAAGTAAACATACTGGTACAAGGTGATCGTAAATATTTGAGGAATTTCCCCTGTAATTGGTGGCTCTCGGTTTAACTTTATCAAAACTGTGTACGCCATTCACTTCAGCATATTATTAATATGCTGAATTATTTCTTGTACCATTTTAATGTTTTTGATAGGTTTTTGGAACCATATTTTCATATTCTGGTGGCGGAGGGACGATCTGAAATAATTTTGCAAAATAAGGCATCTCTAATATGATGCATGATGCATTAAACTGGTTTTCGATTGCAAACACTCCTGACCTGGAATCTGTTTAAAAGTGTAATAATAAAAAAGAAAAAAAAAAGAAAAGAAAGATAACATGTATGTGATTTTTCGGGTGAAATTCACTACATCTGATTTTGTTAAAAAAGGGCTCGTTGGATAGATCTCTGTGAGATATACTGGTATCACAAACGTTTCGATATTTGAGAAAATTAAGGCTTTCTTTGCCGCTAAACTAACACAAAAGTAAATTTTTCCAAACCATACAGCTCACTAGGAGTGTTAGCAATCCAAGAACGGTTTATGGCCCCAAACTCCCAATAACCCAATGAGGTAGTAAAAACATGATTTTTTTTCGTCCATACATATCCGCCTACCTTAAGTCCCCTTTTTCATAAGGCAAGATTTATTGAAAGCAAGCTTCCAATTCCCTTTTGGTCTTGCGACCTGCTTTTCCACCCAGCAAGATTTCTTGATCAATTTTGCTTTTACTTTGTCTGACATGTCAAAGAACGAACAGCACAGAAGAAAACTTGCCGGTACGACCAAGTCTGTACCCGACCCACTCGTCTTTCCTCTCTCTCCTACAAACTTAACTTACTTTCAAGAAAATTTGCCGTGTGGAAAAGGGGACTAATGTACTATACATACATTTATAGCAGATTCCAAAGAGCTACACATTGTTACGCAATTCTTAAATTTTCTAAAAATTTGTTTAAAATGTTTATATAAGCTCCTACTGCAACAATTGACATTACTGTGCCCGCTTACAATATGTACTTGCTCGTACATGTATCTGAAAACATAGTCTAGTGCATATGCACTTAAAATGTTAATTAAAGAAATACTTAGTATTGAATCTAACTTGAAGATTTACAATTAATGGCGTAACTTGTACCAAATCACATCTGGCACTATTATAACTACTTTCATGTTTTAGCTACGTCATGTAAACTTTCTTATACATAGTATGTACGTATCAATTTCCCAAAGTGTATACAACATAACTTTTTTGCGCTACAAAAATGTCAGCATACGTGCCAAACAAACAGCATTTGTGGGAACTTTTGCATTTCTTCTTTAATTACTGGCGACGAAAAATGTATTTATTACGACAACCCGAAGCGCAAAAAGTTGTATGTGAAGCTCGTCCAACCAGGAACATCAACGCCGAAAGAGAATTCATTGCGTCAAGGTAATGCTCTGTATTTGGTTGGATCAGAAGAGTGTCATCAGTTATGAGCTGCTGAAACATGATGAAATTATTACGGGAGAGCTGCATCGAAAAAGAATTTATTCGTTTGAAGATGTCCAAAAAAAATTATGGAACGAGACCGTAATTTCCCAAATTGACAACGCGCGGATCCATTCTTGTTGAGTGGATCGGAAGTTTTGGCTCATCAGCCGTATTAACCAGATCTGGTTCTGTTTAACTATCTTACTCGGTGCAGAATTCTCGAAGGTATCGTGAATTGGATTGATTCGGCCATAGCCTCAAAAGATGGACGGTTTTTTTTTTGGTTAACTTTACTTTTACTACTTTGAATAATGTATTCATTCGATTTGTTATTGAAATAAAGCTATATTCTTGTAAGTTATACACCCAATACAATGTTTTTGGTTTGGATAAAAGACATTTTTCTTTCAATTATAAATCATAATAAATAAACAAATAAGCTATTTTTATTTTACACTTGCTTTTTTGTGTTTCAATTATACCTACCTAATTGTAGGCCAAACAACGTTTTTATTTTGCTACTATGTTAATTTCTTCTTACAGACCAATGACAAAAGAAAAAATCCAAAAAGTAACAAAGAAACAAGAAAAAATATTAGCATAGCTTTGTTAAAAACTGTGATTTATTGTTTACAACAATAATTCAACAAATTTGGTTGGTTCTAAAAAACTTCCACTTTCAGTAAGTGATAATTATTTCTCAAATAAATACTAAGATTTCGGATATTACTTAAAAGCAACAAGGTCATATGAATATCAAATTTGGATAGATGGACCTTGAGTTCTGACAATAAATAAATTACCTATATATTTATATATATTTTTCCTATTTTCCCTTAGTTTTATTCTATGCTACTTCAACAAAATGTTTTACCGATGCACTTTCGCATTTCAATTGGATTTTGCAACAGCAAGTGCATCCAGGCAGCACTTACTGTTTACTCTAGGTTCAGAAATGATTATCAATCTACATGTGTGAATTACTTATATTTTATTTAAACTCATAATGGAATCGATTGATTCACCCGTTGGTAAGTATCCAAGCGTCACACAAAGAAATTTGATGCTCTAACGCAATAATGAATGTGGAAGAATTTGGCGTTTGCTGCTCCCATTGCGGCCGCTACTGTTTGCTAGTCTTCTACACTTATGTAGTAGACATTTAGACTCTAATTAAATTGAAAATTACTTATTTTCGTTTGTTTGCTACGTACTAACTTTTATTGAAGCGTTACGACGTTACATTGTACATTGTAAAATTTGTATAGTGCAATTAAATGAATTGATGAAATTTTGTTGAGAAATAAAACAAACTCTTTGTACTTAAAAATTATTATATGAAATACTGACGAATAATTTCAAAGAGCTTATGATTTAGTGTTCCCTCTTTTTGTTGGATCAATGGACGTATTCAGAAAAATGGTCTCAAACCATTCACATCTAACGGAACATATATGCCCCGAGAGCTGTTTACAAAAAAAGACAGAAATTGTTCATAAATACAGGGTAAATCTTTACTAAAACATTGAATAAATCTAAGTGTAAATAGAGGAATAAGTAGGTACATAAACCGCATTGAAAATAGGTAAAATAAGTTAATACTGTTGAAATGTAATAGGGCTTTTTTACTGGAAAAATTGTTAAATCGGCAAACTTGGAAATTCCTGAAAGACAAACTATAACAATTACAGCACAACCACTTAAAAGTTTTTACCTCAAATAAAAAAATACGGTCTGAAAGAGTTGTCTTCACATTACAATTTTATAATTCAATACTTATACATATAAAATTACTTTCAAGTAATTCCAAATTACATATACTACTGTGGGCAAAAGTTAGTAAGACTTTGTTCATAATTTCAAATTTTTTTATTCATTCTTCCAAATCTATTTCGTCCCCTTCAAAGTAATCCCCCCCGGCCCCAATACACTTGTGCCAACGTTTTTTCCAATTCTCGAAACAGTTGTTAAAGTCAATTTCCGGAATACCCTTCAATGCGCTTAGCGATTCATGTTTAATGTCTTCAATTGACTCAAAACGGTGTCCACGAAGCGGTTTTTTGAGTTTAGAAAATAGCCAAAAGTCACACGCTGCTAAGTCAGGCGAATAGGGTGGTTGCGGAACGATATCAGTCGAATTTTTGGCAAACGCTTTATATATCCCTCGTAAAACCAATGCAGTGATTTTGGAACCAATCGTGCATTCACTCTTCTTAGGCCCAAATGATGTTTTAAAATGGTTTTCACTGATCCTTCCGATATTCCAACGATGCCAGTAAGGTCTCTGACTGTTAATCGTCGATTCTCGAGCACCAATTCCTTGATTTTATTGACGTGTTGATCGTTGATCATCAGTTGATGTTGATGGCCGTCCTGCGTCCTGGACGTGGTTCGTCGTCAACGCGTTCTCGACCATCTTTGAACAATTTGTACCAATCAAAAACACTTGCTCGCGACATACAATTATCACCGAAGGCCTTTTGCAACATTCTGAACGTTTCGGCACCAGAAATTTGATTCCGCACACAAAATTTACTGGAACTTCTTTGTTGAATAATTTCACTCATTGTGAAAATCGCCGAATGCACTTTTTGTACTTCAGAAAGACAAGCGTATACTAAACTTTACTTTACTTTTGATGGCACAACAGCCCATGGAGGACCTAGGCCGAGCTTTTCGCATCCACTCATGTTGTGCGTGTTATATTTATACATGAATGGAAGGGACCTACAGTTTAAAGCCGAATCCGAACGGCGAAGTGAAAAGCTTTTCATAGCAATTTTTACTCTTGTAGGTTTGCCATTGCCTGACAAGAGGTGGTGCCGTGTAGAAAAATTATTTTTTTTACTTTTTGATTTTGCCTGTGCCGAGATTCGAACCCCGGACACTCTGCGTAGCAGTCCAACGCACTACCACTACGCTACAGCGACCACTAAACACTAATGAATATTTTAATGTGACATTTGGCACAGATGTCACCGACAGTCATACCATCCTTAAAAAAATAATATTTTGATGAATGGGTTTCCGCGCGAAATTTAAATTAAAAAGTCTTACTACTTTTTGCCCACAGTAGTATTTCATAGGTGCCTTGACAGGACTTTTCCCCATTAAACACAGACGTGAACCAATGGGTAACATGAATGCTGTGAATGGAATTCATCTAACTAGAAGATGTTGTTTTTTTGTTTGCCAATTTGTAGAAGAATTAGCAGGCACGTCAAACTCCAACGTCAAAATAATGAATACTTCAGAAAATTTGAAATCAGAGCTGAAACTCCTAACAAAATCGTATCCTTTAGCTTTTAATATGCTGGCCAACTGTTTAAGGTAATTAAGCTATGTACATATCATTTTATTGGTCTCTCTATATTACATAAAGTGACCAGATCCTGAGAGCTTCAATGCTTGACAAATTTTTTATTCCTTATTTTCTTATATTCAATAATTTACAATGTTATTGTAAATATCGGGCACTTTCAAGAAATTAAACATTTACTTAACACTTCAGGCGCAAAAACAAAGGAAACATTTTATTTTTTTGAAGTAAAGTCCTTACATTTAGGTCCTTCAACCTGTTTACACCAAAAAGATTGTGTGTATTCTGTGCGGAGGATACTGACTCTCAAAAAATAAAGCCTAAAATAATGTGGTTTGGCATTACTAGAAATATTTCTTAATAAGAAAAATTCAGGAATATTTTCTCTTTTCTATGAAAGTTATTAAAAATGGCAATCGTTTGAATCCCAATGTCCTTTGAAGTGGACAAATAAATGTAAATGTTTCATTCACTTTCGAAGTAAATCTTGTGAACACCTAGTGAATAACAAAAATATTACTCAATTCGAAAACAAGCTCGCTTGATGCATTTTTGAATCAGAAAATAAAGCATTGTGGAAAAAAGAAAATTTCCGCAACTTTGACAAGAAAACTCGACTGTATGATTAATTTAAGAGGAGATGTGTAGTAGCTTTCTTAAAAGCTGTCAGACAAACCAATATTGCTGAGGAGTCTTATATGTGACTTCATTGCCATGACGTCTCTACTTTCTGGCTATTACTGCCCTATAAATCTTGTTTCTCTTGCGAGTGATTGCCTCGCAGTACATATATTAACATAAGTTCTGGTGTTTCCCCATAACTTTGGTAAAACCTACAGGAGTTGTCCTGATTAATGTTCTTCAAGTGCTTCCCCTGTTTATAGCGTCCTGAGAGCAAACCCATTACTATTCTTAGTTGATTATTGTTAAGCTGCTGGTTTTTGGGATTGCAATTCACAATTAACATCTTTGATTTTCTGAGCTTTGGAAGGTGTGCTCAGTAGGATGACCTAATGTTGCCTTTCTCTTCCTTTAACGTATTCTTTACGGGTTGTTTCCCATGGGTTCTGGGCCAACATAAGTCTGGCCTCTACGTTCCATGCTAGATGGTCAGCTACCTTATATCCATAGATATCTAAGTGCCCACGAACATAGAATATGGTGACATTATATGTCTGACTACTCTATGCATTCCCACAACAATTTTGAGGATATCTCGCGGAATTAAGCTTAACTGCTTGAGTAAATTACTTTTTTTGTTGTTGTTCATTATCGTCTCTGGGGAGGATGGCTTGGGGTAAACCAGTAGAGATTCTTTCCATATCTCTGCAGCTAAGGACTTTCCCCTGGAAGTTCCTTCCCTTGCTATACTCATAACTGTTCTTTTTTCGGTCGTCTCTTTTAGTAGATGTAGAGGCTGTCAGTGCCTACATGACTACCGTAGGACATGTTCTCATAGCTCCTGTGATACAAACACAGGCAAGGCCTTGGACTTTGTTGAGGGTATTCCTCACTGTGAGTAGGCTGCTGAACCATATAATATCATACATATGGTCATGGCATTAAGATATAACATATTATGGTCATGCCAACATGGTACACATCTACTTTAGAATATACGTAGTAAATCCCAAGGTTTATCTTGCACACTATGAGTGATTTAGTCGCCTTGCTGGTTACATTGTCTACATATTTTTTCCAGAGAAGTTTTAAATGTAGTGTTATTCGTAGTTATTTGACTTCCTGCGTAACATTGACTGACGCATCATTCAACATCCTACTGAATGGCCCTAAACTTGTCTTGGATGGATTTATATTTAAATCTGCGTGATGTTAACTTCCGTTAGAATCATATCGCAGAGTGCATCTTCGAACTTCCTCCTTGCCTGATAGGCCATCCAGTCTAGTTCAGAATATTCTCGAGGCTATCTTCCAGCCTCCTAGAATTTGTTCTAATTCGTTGTGAATCCTTTTACCCCCGAAGCTGTTGTTCTGGGGAAGTGTGTTGGGTCGTTATTCTTCATTGTCTCAACCTTTCCCTTCGCCAGTGCCTCATGAATCCTAGCTACCGTGGGAGTTTCGATTATCTCTTTTCTAAAGTTGGCTCTTTTTGCACCTCTTTATCGTTTTGTTGTACTCCGTTACTACCTGGAAATATTTCGGAAAAAAAGTAAACACACCGATAAACAGATAGACAGCCATTGTGGCAACTGTTATGCCGGTTCCACAATTAATGCCAGTTTTGCTGCACAAAATTTAATGCTGTACAATACAACAGAACACTTATGGTCACTTTACCCGATACCAATACCATACTTATAATTTCTACATATAAGCCATTTTCCCATTAACTATAGTAAGTATAAGTAAGTGTAATTTTCTTTTTTTTATGTAATTTATTTTCTTTGCAATTTGGCAAAATATTTTCAACATAATGAACATTTTAAATGTTCTGATCCTTATAAAAATTTAGAATTAAGTAAATTAATCAGTGCCCATCAGAGGCAGATAACATCGGGACTCCACAGAATTTCAATTTGTATTTTAAGCAAATTGCTTGTTTGCCGCTTAGCTATTTTATGCTGCTGACATAAAAGTAAACAATTTGTCTTTTACCTTTTTGTAAACAAAGAAAAAAAAACTTTTCGATGACTTTTTCATCAACACATCTTAGCCGAATATCGTGAGCGTTATATGAGAATGGTGCATCAAGTAGTAATGGATTTTATTTTCAAGTTTAATATACTATAAAGCTCGTAATCGTAACGAATAAAATATTATTCAAAGTAAGTACGTGAAATTACATTGAGAACTTTCTCCTAAAACTTTTACATAACCGTGCATGCGTATGTATACAGTGTGTATGTATTTACAATAGGTATGTAGACTTGAAGCCTATAAATTTCACAACTGACCGTAATTTGCAGGTTACATTATTAACTCTCATCCAGAAATTTAATTAATTCAAATGACATAATCTATATAACTAAGTATAAGTACATAGCTATATTGATACTCTACTCTTTTAATACTAAACCATGAGCACAATGTATGTATGTATGTTAAACGGCAACTATTCATATTCGCTGATGTGTACATGGTGGGGCAAAAGTAATATCATAATGTGAATGTGCCATAATTTTTGCAAATGGCGTCAAATGTTATTCTGCTTTGACATTAATGTTGTTGTAGACAGATATAGAATTAGTTAACAAGCAATGGAGCGATACACAGCTTGGAAAACGATGGCGATTTTGAAACACAAATTACTGGGCCGTGTGATCTGGGCCTCGTTTTGACGATTTGAACTCGCCGGCCAGATCGCCATTTTTTCAAGTTAATGTCATAAATTTCAAACCTTCAAATAAACTTTCCGTGTAAACAGAGCCCAATTTGTTCAATTCTAAAAAATGGCAGCTAATTCACATTATGACATTACTTTTGCCCCACCTTGTGCATTTGTAATATTAACATTGCTGCCAAATAGAGCAACAACAACATAAGCAAATGTGTCTGCAACATTCTATGCGTGTATTAGTTGCAATAGCTTCGGTAACAAATGTGATTATGATGTGGTTGATGATGGTGGATTGTGTACCTAGTGCACCATAGCACATATTTATTGGATACTGTGTATTATTCAACTAATAAGAAACTCTTTGTAGTTAGGTAGGCA
The DNA here is from genome assembly GCA_958295655.1 of Palloptera scutellata. Taxonomy (NCBI): domain Eukaryota; kingdom Metazoa; phylum Arthropoda; class Insecta; order Diptera; family Pallopteridae; genus Palloptera; species Palloptera scutellata. Next base: position 55,663,617 of record OY282451.1, read on the forward strand.
TTTAATATTTTGCTGTTAAGACATCGTGATGATACTATTTTCATAATAGTGAAAATAAAGTTACTTTCGTAATAAATTATTTCAACACATTCCTAACTTTCTGTGCATTTTAGTAGCGCCGAAGCGTTTTGGTAGTATACTTTTACTTACATGGAAGTTGGGAGTTCTGTTTACATATTTTGGAAATTGGTATGGTATGAATTTTTGTGGCAATTCAATGACGATTAGTGTTATTATTAAATAATTATAAGTTATAAAGATAATCAACAAGCCCCGTATATGAAAAAAACCAGAGAGCTTACGCCCTCGGCAATAACTATATGCGCGAACAGTCAGGCAGTAATAACGGCACTTAACTCTACAATCGTGAAGACCAAGTGCGCAGTGCACTATAAAGAATCACTACGTTTGATTCGAAGTCACATGATTGAGTTATGCCCGGGACATCGGGGTTTCTGACAAATGTGCTAGATTTGGATCGGAACAACTGGAGGAACAGAGGGTGGATGACATTTGTCGACCTCTAATGGGGGTACAAAATCGGAGTGAGGTTAAAAATCGAACAAACATACTGCTGGATGTCGAAAGTAGTATGCGGCCGAAACCGAACCAAAAAAGAACTTACACTCTTCTTAGACTTAGAAGAGGGGAACTCCTTTATTTCTCTGTAAATGGTATGAAGCTTTCCACAACATACCACTGAATAGAATTTCTTATTACTTCTTCTACCTACTAACAGAATAATTTAAAATTTAAGGTTTAATCTGAAAATCGTAACGAACTTGGAAAACTAATTCAGCCGTGTGATATTTGTAAGTGGTCGCGGTGGCGCAGTGGGTAGTGAGCTGGCTTGCTACGCAGAGTGTCCGGGGTTCAAATCTCAGCACAGACACCAGGTGCGCGACACCACCTCTTGGCAGGCAAAGGCAGACCTACAAGAGTACCTACACTTCGCCGTTCTGTTTGGGCAAAAAAATTTAGATCGCTTCCATTCATGTACAAATATAACACTCAGAACATGAGTGTATGCGAAAAGCTCGACTTAGGCTCTCTATGGGCTGTTGTGCCATTAAAAGAAGATATTTCTAAGTAGTAAACTATACAACGAGTACATATTTGTTCCGTTTACATTTTATCTTTTATTAATCGTACGTCATTGACTCAGTTTTCTTCGTAAAATCCTAAAACTCATTCGTACTCAAAGTGTCTTCATAAATACCACTCAAATTTTTATTCTGTTCCGGGAAGGAAAACATGCGCAAACTTTACGCCCACACGTTCATGCCAGAAAAATAAACAATTTACTATGAAGAGAAAAATGCAGAAGTGAGTAAAC